>CM055119.1:104429188-105662943 GCA_029206835.1 Rana muscosa | reverse complement strand
AATACGTATCGGACTAAACTGTGGAAAAAAAAGTTTTTTTATATCTTTTTTGGGGATATTTATTATAGCAAAAAGTAAAAAATATTGCAAATTTTTTCAAAATTGTCGCTCTATTTTGTGTTTATAGCGCAAAAAATAAAAACCGCAGAGGTGATCAAATACCACCAAAAGAAAGCTCTATTTGTGGGAAAAAAAAGGATGTCAATTTTGTTTGGGAGCCACGTTGCACGACCACGCAACTGTCAGTTAAATTGACGCAGTGCCGAATCGCAAAAAGTGGCCTGGACTTTGACCACCAAAATAGTCTGGGGCTGAAGCGGTTAAACACTTTCTACATATTCATTTACCTAAGGTTTACCATGTTTATTATATCTCATGTCTTACATGGAGGGGGCCTGCAGGCTTCCTCTTCCTATCTAACAATATGAATAATGAAAAATACTGTTGCTAAGGGCTTATTACTCCTGTCATGGAATATAAGAGGCATGGGGGACAAAGTTAAGAGAAATGCAATGTTTAAGTATTTTAGCAGACTGCAACCTCATCTGGTGTGTCTCCAAGAGATGCATTTGCAACCTGACTCTGTCCATCTGCTGCAATCCCGCAAATTCCCGACACAATTTCATTCCACACACTCCTCCTACTCTAGAGGGGTCAGTGTGTTGATCTCAGCTACTGTTTCCTTTGAATGTATTCAACAGCAGATTGACAGGGAGGGCATATTTGTCTTTTTATTATGCAAGGTAAATGCAATATATGTCCCCCCACCATTTTCTGTGATCCCCCTCTAGAACCTAGCTCAATTTATGGCACTGCACCCTAATATACCGGTAATGGCCGTGGGAAACTTTAATAACACTCTGGATCCACAATTGGACAGGATATCCATAACCCCTAGACTCACTAGACCCACTATGGGTAAGACTGTCTTTGCATCGCTGCTTATCGAACTGGGACTCCATGAAGTGTGGCGCGAGAGACATACCATTGATCGTTGTTACTCCTGCTACTCGGCCACACATGGTGGACTCTCGCGCATTGACCTGGGGTTGGGCAACGGGATGTCAACAGGTTTGGGATTCGGCGTATGAGCCAAATCTCCTGTCTGATCACTCCCCATTCTGAGTAAGGCTGGATGTTACAGCCTCCTTGTGCCATCCACTATGGAGAGTGAACCCCTTTTGGCTGACACTATTCCCACCTTCGGATGGCATCCTGGGTGCATTGAAGGAGTTCCTGTCATTTAACAGACACTTTGCCAGTGCAGCAGTGATATGGGACTCACTCAAGTCATTCCTGAGGGGCTGCCTCATTCGGGAAATTACAGGCATTAAAAATCGCTCCAGGGAATGGGAGGATAGAATGAGGTCTAAGATGCAGAGCAGGGAACAGGCATTGATTACTGACCCTTCCCAGTCCAACCATGAAGCTTGGACTGAGGCCTCGTACACACGACCGATTTTCTCGGCAAGAACCAGCAAGAAACTTGCTGGCAGAGAGGTCTTGCCGAGTAAATCGGTCGTGTATACGCTGCTATCGGGTTTCTCGTCGAGAAAACCGACAAGAAACCTCGACGAGAAAATAGAGAACCTGCTCTCTATTTTCTCGTCGAGATTCTCGTCGGCATGTTTCTCGACGAGAAAAGTGAGTGTGTGTACACTTACCTGTCCTCCCGGAAGCCCGCGCATGTTCGAAATGAATTTGACGCATGCGCGGTAGCTTCCTAGGCATACGTAGGGTATACCAAGATGGCGGCGACGGCATCGAATGTGACGAGCGCATGCTCGACTTAGTCGATGACGTCACCGCGTACGCTCCTTTCAAAGAACCGCGGGTTCTTTGAAACGAGCGTGTGTACACTCGGCCGGGACAAGTTTCTTGTCCAAGAATCTCGTCTAAAAAAACGACATGTTTTTTTCAACGAGAATCTCGGCCGTGTGTACGAGGCCTAAGGCTCAATCTTTTTATAACTCTGTTGTAATGTTTGCAGCAGAGAAGAGGAGATACTTCCCCCAACAAAGCTATTTTGAAGAGGGGTAAATCACTGGGCACCTTCTGGCACTGGTGGCCAGGGAGCAATGGGACCCCTCTACTATTACAGCTATACGGTCCATAACAGGGGAAATGCACACTCTTAATCCTGATATAATGAATGATTTTAACCAATTTTACAATGACCTTTATGCCTCTAAAGCTAGATATGCTCCATCTGATTTAACATTATTCCTGCAGACCTGTCCCTTTCCCCAGTTAACTGATGCTGAGAGGGACACGCTGAACTCTGAAATTACCCTGACGGAACTAATGGAAGCATTAGAGGGGGCCCCACACCATAAATCTCCAGGTTTGGATGGCCTGCCAGCTGAGGTATACTCACGTTATGGTGAAATCCTGCTTCCACCTCTGCTGCAGGCCCTATCTGAGGCGGTTGAGACAGGCTACCTGCCGGATAGTATTCAGGAGGCCATTATAGTGGTGCTTCCCAAGCCAGGTATGGATAAACTCTTGCCGGATTCATATCGTCCGATTTCATTGTTGAATTCGGACGTTAAGCTACTGGCTTGTGTACTGGCCACCAGACTCTCTAGGGTGATAGGCAGACTAATTCATAGAGATCAATCTGGTTTTATCCCCACCTGTTCAGAGGCAGATAATATAAGGCGATTGTTCATGAATCTACAGATACCAGTGGATGATCCTGGAGGGAGGGCCATTCTATCGCTAGGTGCTGCAAAGGCTTTTGACAGTGTGGAATGGCCATACCTCCTGGAGATCCTGGCAAGGTTTGGGCTGGGGAGCCACTTCATAGAATGGGTGAAGGTCCTATACTCAAAACCTAGCGCTAGACTGCGTATTAACAATAATCTTTCCCCATCTTTTAATCTGCATAGGGGCACTCGTCAGGGATGCCCATTATCCCCATTGCTGTTTGCTATGGTGGTAGAACCCCTAGCCATTTTGATCCGCAACACACCGGAGGTTGTGGGGTTCCGTAAAGGCCCGCTTGAAGATAAGATATCCCTTTATGCGGATGATGCACTAGTTTACCTGGGGGACACAGCGGCCTCTCTGCGAACAGTAATGGGGATTAACACAGATTTTGGCAGGTTCGCGGACTTTACTGTAAACTGGTCCAAGTCAATATTATTGCCCATAGACCCCCTGATGGCACCTCTACCCACAGAAACAAACCAAATAACCATAGCAAGCGACTTTAAATACCTGGGGGTGATGGTGACTCCGGATCCAGCCCACTACCTGTGGCTGAACCTGGGCCCACTCTTAAACAGACAGAAAGACAAATGCACTAGCTGGTGTAAGCTTCCTCTGTCGGTGGTAGGCAGAGTGAACCTAATTAAAATGGTATGGGCACCTCAACTTCTGTAATATCTTTCACAACTCCCCTATGTGGATCTCGAATAAATGGTTCAAACGCATTGATTCTTTAATGCGAGACCTAAAATAGAAAAAAAAGAAAGCTAGAATTAGTCTAACCACATTACAATACGGAAAAGACCGAGGGGGACTGGCAGTTCCACACCCCAAAATTTATTTTTGGCCGCACAAATTCAACAACTAGCGGGGTGGGGGTAGGATGCAGATAAGGACCCGGTAGCTAAATTAGTAACTATGTCTTACCCCACATTACAAGCCGCCTCTCATATGGAGATGGACCTACCAAGTGTCCCACCCCCGGTCCCAACCGGTGACCTCATTAGGAAAATATGGAAGGAATTCCTAAAAGCCCTGGCTATTAAGGGCCCGCTACCATTTACACCCTTATGGAACAACCCCAGGTATCCAGAATTACTATAGTTACAGGGATTCTCTCCCTGGAGGCAGCAGGGGATATGGTTCTTCCTCAATAGTGATGAGCCGAACACCCCCGGGTTCGGTTCGCACCAGAACCCGCGAACGGACCGAAAGTTCGAACGAACATTAGAACCCTATTAAATACAATGGATGCGAACGTTTGAATTCTAAAGTGCTAATTATAACAACTATTATGCATGTTATTGTCATAAATAGGGTTTGGGAACCCGGGTTGTGCACCAGGGGACATGTATCAATGCAAAAAGAAGTTTTAAAAACGGTCGTTTTTCGGGAGCAGTCATTTTAATGATGCATAAAGTGAAAAAAAAAAAAGTCAAATATTCCTTTAAATATCGTACCTGGGGGGTGTCTAAAGTATGCCTGTGAAGTGCCACGTGTTTCCCGTGTTTAGAACTGTCCCTGCACAAAATGACACTTCTAAAGGAAAAAAAAGCCATTTAAAACTGCTTGCGGCTTTAATGTAATGTCTGGTCCCGGTAATATGGATGAAATTCTTTAAGAAAAATGGCATAGCTACCCCATGACCCCCCCCCTACCCCAGCCCATTACCAGCCCCTTTGGGTCTTGTATGGATATTAAGGGGAACCCCGCACATAAAATAAAAAAGGCCCTATATACTCTGAACAGCCGTATACAGGCGGTGCATACAAGACAGGGACTGTAGGTTTGTTCTTATGTAGAATCTGTTTGTAATTTTGAACAGGTACATTGTTGAAGTGTAGCTCCAGCCCAAAAATCTATTTTTAAACTTTTTGGGAAACATAGGTAAGGGTTATCACCCCTGTAACATTTGTTTTGCTGTCTGTGCCCCTGTTCAGAACATTTCACCTCACTTTCCGTCCCAATGACAACTGTTTTTGAAATGTGGTGTTTTTCTTGAAACAAGGATTGCTGATAAAGCATCAGTACAGATGAGACCCCTTTCTCCCATATTTATTCTTACAGGAGAGAATTTTCCTTTCTAGGGGTAGATTTCCTCTCACTTCCTGTTGTCTTCTTTCGTTTGCAAGTAGGAGTCGTTTGTAAGTTGGATGTTTGAAAGTAGGGACCTGCCGTATATACTCTGCAGAAATAGGCCCCTTAGTTGTTGGTGTTGGCACAACACTGTAAGCACTCAGTTACTCTTGGTTGGTGCTGGAACGCCCTGCTGTCAACTATTATATCAGGAATTTTAATTACATATAATTGTTGAACAGTGGTAGTAAAAATTGGGGCTTTGATGGTGGTGCTGGTGCCACAACACTGTAAGCCCTGACAGTTACTCTTGGTGGGTGCAGCAATGGGCCCTGCTGTGAATTATTAGATCAAGAATTGTAATTACATGCCCCTTTTGAACAGGGGCTGAAAAATTGGGCCTTTCGTGGTGGTGGTGGTGGTGGCGTTGCCACAAGACTGTAAGCCCTCAGAGTTACTCTTGGTGGGTGCAGCAATGGACCCTGCTGTGAATTATTAGATCAAGAATTGTAATTGCATGCCCCTGTTGAACAGGGGCTGAAAAATTGGGCCTTAGGCACTGGTGGCACAACACTACAACCCCTCACAGATACTGTACTTGGAGCACAGCAATGAGCCCTGTTGCAAAGTATTGCTTCAAAAATTGTAATGACACGCCCCTGTTAAACAGGGGCTGAAAAATTGGGCCTTAGGCACTGGTGCCACAACACTCCAACCCCTCACAGATACTGTACTTGGAGCACAGCAATGAGCCCTATGGCAAATTATTGCTAAAAAAATTGTAATTACACGCCCCTGTAAAACAGGGGCTGAAAAATTGGGCCTTAGCCACTGGTGGCGGCACCCATAAACAAAAATGATCTTCCAAGCTATCATCATCAATCGTATCATTGAGGACTCGGAGGAGGAGGATAGCCAGTCAACATAACAGCACAGGCACTCAGCATCAGCATCAGTCTTGAAGGGATGTGACATGTTAAAATCAATTAGTCTGTTATATCAGCATCAGGTGTGTGGTAGCTGGTGGTGATCCAAGACTGGTTCATCTTGATGAAAGTCAGTCGATCAACCGAGTCGGTGGACAGGCGCACCCTGTGATCCGTGACAAATCCTCCAGCAGCACTGAATGTGCGTTCCGAAAGAACGCTGGATGCAGGACAGGCCAGTAGCTCAATTGCATACTGTGCAAGCTCTGGCCAGTGATCCATCCTCAAGACCCAGTAAGCCAGAGGATTTTCGGTGGGGAAGGTGTCCAAGTCTGACCTTGCCCCTAGATATTCCTGCACCATGTTTATCAGACGCTGGCGATGGTTGCTGGAACCGATCATACTTTGGGGCTGCGGACTAAAGAATTGTCTGAACGCATCGGTCAGACGGCCACCTTCCCCACCGCTCCTTCTTTGACTGGCCGAAGCCTCAGCAACTCGTTGTCCAGGACCAGGAGTTTGTAACCTCCCAGTCTCTGGGAACGCGTTGCACAGACCTTTCTGCAAGGCCTCCCGGAGTTGTCTCATCCTCTGCTCCCTCTGCGACGGTAACATAAGGTCCGCAACCTTACCCTTGTACCGTGGATCAAGGAGAGTGGCCAGCCAGTAATGGTCCCTCTCCTTGATCCGAAGAATACGAGGATCCTTCCGCAGACTTTGCAGGATCAGGGAGGCCATGCAGCGTAGGTTTGCTGAGGCATTCGCTCCGGAGTCCTCTGGGTCACTAAGGACGACATGATCCGCAGCCACCTCCTCCCAGCCACGTACAAGTCCACTGGTTTCTTGGGACTGTAAATCATCCCTAAAAGACTGCTGCTGATGATGCTGAGTGCCAGCCTCCACCTCCATGCTGACACAATCCTCCTCCTCCTCCTCCTCCTCCTCCTCCTCTTCCTGTGCGATGGGTGGGACAGAAGGAACACTGTCTGGGTAAAGGGGGCCTTGAGAGGCAAGGAAGTCCTCCTCTTCCTGCCTCTGTTCTGCCTCAAGTGCCCTGTCCATTATTCCACGCAGCGTGTGCTCCAACAGGTGGACAAGAGGTACAGTGTCACTGATGCATGCACTGTCACTGCTCACCATCCTCGTGGCCTCCTCAAATGGTGCCAGGACAGTGCATGCATCCCTGATCATGCCCCACTGGCGTGGAGAAAAAAAACCAAGCTCCCCTGACCCTGTCCTGGTGCCGTAGTCGCACAGGTACTCATTGATGGCCCTCTGCTGCGTGTGCAGCCGCTGCAGCATGGCCAACGTTGAGTTCCACCTGGTGGGCATGTCACATATAAGGCGGTTCTTGGGCAGGTTCAACTCCTTTTGCAGCTCAGCCAGGCGAGCACTGGCATTATAAGATCTGCGGAAATGCACACAGACTTTCCTGGCCTGCCTCAGGACATCCTGTAAGCCCGGGTACCTGCCCAAGAACCGCTGCACCACCAGGTTAAGGACGTGAGCCACACAGGGCACATGGGTCAGTTGTCCCTGTCGGAGGGCGGAGAGGAGGTTGGTGCCATTGTCGCAAACCACCATTCCTGGCTTAAGCTGGCGTGGCGTCAACCACCTCTCGGCCTGGCCCTGCAGAGCAGACAGGACCTCTGCCCCAGTGTGGCTTCTGTCCCCCAAACACACCAGCGCAAGCACGGCATGGCATCTTTTTGCCTGCGTACTTGCGTAGCCCCGTGAACGGCTACGGAGCACCGCTGGTTCATAGGACAAACCACAGGAAGAGGCCATGGAGGAAGAAGAAGAGGAGGGGGTGGAGGAGAGAGGTGTGTCACAACCAGTAGTAGCATTTTGGAGGCGTGGCGGTGGGACAACCTCCAACACTACTGCACCTTGTCCTGCATCCTTCCCAGCTGCCAAAAGAGTGACCCAATGGGCCGTGAAAGAAAGGTAACGTCCCTGTCCATGCCTGCTGGACCATGAGTCAGCGGTAATATGCACCTTACCGCTGACCGCCCTGTCCAGCGAGGCCAAGACATTGCCTTCCACATGCCGGTAGAGAGCCGGAATAGCCTTCCGTGAGAAAAAGTGGCATTTGGGAACCTGCCACTGAGGAACCGCACATTGCACAAACTCACGGAAGGGGGCCGAGTCTACCAACTGAAAAGGCAGCAGTTGAAGCGCTAGCAATTTAGCCAAGCTAGCATTCAACCGCTGGGCATGTGGATGGCTGGGAGTGAACTTCTTTCGACGGTCCAGCAGCTGGGGCAGGGAAATTTGCCTGCTAGAATCGGACGTCGGTGTACTGCTAGCAGAGTGGCCGCAAGTACTTGGCTGTGACACACCTAATTCTACACCTTCATTCCTCTCAGTGCATGTTTCAGAGAGGACTGAAGTTATAGTGGGGTTGGAGATCCCAGCTGATGCGGTGCAAGGAGAGGTCCGCTTTGTTCTTTGGTGTGGGTCTTTGAGGTAGGCTTGCCAACGAGCTGCATGGCAGGTCAACATATGTCTGGTCAGGCATGTGGTACCCAAGGGGCTGATGTTTTGGCCACGCGATATACGCTTGAGACATATGTTGCAAACAGCAGCTGTGCAATCTGATGCACTAGCCTCAAAAAAGGCCCACACCAAAGAACTTTTTGAATGACGGGCAGAGGCAGCGCCCTGCACAGGCGGAGCTCTGCGGTGTGATTCCGTCGGTGTACTGCCCTTACGCTGGCCACCAAAGGGCATCCTGCCTCGTTGGAGATGTGCCTCCTCCTCATCCTCCTCCTCCTCCTCTCTCCTATTAGGCACCCACGTGGAGTCAGTGACCTCATCATCACCTCCCTCCTCATCACTGGAGGCAATCTGGCAGTATGCTGCAGCTGCTGGAACATGACTGCCAGATTGGTGTCCTTCTTGAGCATCCTCTCTGTCTGCTCTCACGCTACTGCCTTCCTCTAGCTGGGTTTCATCATCAGACCCTTCGAAACGCTGGGCATCCTCCTGGAGCATGTACCCAACACTGTGCTGAAACAGTTCGGGGGACTCCTCAGGAGGAGGACATGGTGGGTCTAGGGAAGGAGTGACTGATGATGAGTCTGACATTGATACCAGGGAAGAGGACGCTTTGGCAGCTGCTTTTCCAGTACCCTGAGCCTGGGTGAGAGAGGATGAGGAGGAGGAGGAGGGCTTGGTCATCCACTCTACCAAGTCTTCGGCATGATGTGGCTCAACATGTCCAGCTGCCGAAAAGAAGGACAAGCGTGTCCCATGGCCATGTGCTGATGACAATGCACCGCGTCCACGACCAGCACTGTTGCCCCCAGACACAGAGCCTGCTTGCCCTCTTTTATTGCCTCCTGACTGTCTGCCTCTCCTTGTTTGCCTTCCAGACATTCTAATAGATGGCCTGCAGGGAGATGGGAAAAAAGCAATAAGGGCTACCTTCAGGTGTCCTTCTCTGTCCCTTGAAACAAGGACTTTGACAGTGAAAGAAACTGACACACTCTCCCTACCTACAGTTTTCTGTCCCTAGAAAAAATGTTTTTTTTAAGCACAATTTAGCACAAGGAGAATTACCTCACTGTCCTTCCAGGTCCCTGGAAACAAGGACTTTGACAGTGAAAGAAACTGACACACTCTCCCTACCTACAGTTTTCTGTCCCTAGAAAAAATGTTTTTTTTTAAGCACAATTTAGCACAAGGAGAATTACCTCACTGTCCTTCCAGGTCCCTGGAAACAAGGACTTTGACAGTGAAAGAAACTGACACACTCTCCCTACCTACAGTTTTCTGTCCCTAGAAAAAATGTTTTTTTTAAGCACAATTTAGCACAAGGAGAATTACCTCACTGTCCTTCCAGGTCCCTGGAAACAAGGACTTTGACAGTGAAAGAAACTGACACACTCTCCCTACCTACAGTTTTCTGTCCCTAGAAAAAATGTTTTTTTTAAGCACAATTTAGCACAAGGAGAATTACCTCACTGTCCTTCCAGGTCCCTGGAAACAAGGACTTTGACAGTGAAAGAAACTGACACACTCTCCCTACCTACAGTTTTCTGTCCCTAGAAAAAATGTTTTTTTTAAGCACAATATAGCACAAGGAGAATTCACTCACTGTCCTTCCAGGTCCCTGGAAACAAGGACTTTGACAGTGAAAGAAACTGACACACTCTCCCTACCTACAGTTTTCTGTCCCTAGAAAAAATGTTTTTTTTAAGCACAATTTAGCACAAGGAGAATTACCTCACTGTCCTTCCAGGTCCCTGGAAACAAGGACTTTGACAGTGAAAGAAACTGACACACTCTCCCTACCTACAGTTTTCTGTCCCTAGAAAAAATGTTTTTTTTAAGCACAATTTAGCACAAGGAGAATTACCTCACTGTC
Organism: Rana muscosa; assembly: GCA_029206835.1. NCBI lineage: Eukaryota > Metazoa > Chordata > Amphibia > Anura > Ranidae > Rana > Rana muscosa. Next base: position 105,652,857 of record CM055119.1, on the reverse strand, counting down.
CTTCCAGGTCCCTGGAAACTAGGACTTTGACAGTGAAAGAAACTGACACACTCTCCCTACCTACAGTTTTCTGTCCCTAGAAAAAATGTTTTTTTTAAGCACAATTTAGCACAAGGAGAATTACCTCACTGTCCTTCCAGGTCCCTGGAAACAAGGACTTTGACAGTGAAAGAAACTGACACACTCTCCCTACCTACAGTTTTCTGTCCCTAGAAAAAATGTTTTTTTTTAAGCACAATTTAGCACAAGGAGAATTACCTCACTGTCCTTCCAGGTCCCTGGAAACAAGGACTTTGACAGTGAAAGAAACTGACACACTCTCCCTACCTACAGTTTTCTGTCCCTAGAAAAAATGTTTTTTTTTAAGCACAATTTAGCACAAGGAGAATTACCTCACTGTCCTTCCAGGTCCCTGGAAACAAGGACTTTGACAGTGAAAGAAACTGACACACTCTCCCTACCTACAGTTTTCTGTCCCTAGAAAAAATGTTTTTTTTAAGCACAATTTAGCACAAGGAGAATTACCTCACTGTCCTTCCAGGTCCCTGGAAACTAGGACTTTGACAGTGAAAGAAACTGACACACTCTCCCTACCTACAGTTTTCTGTCCCTAGAAAAAATGTTTTTTTTAAGCACAATTTAGCACAAGGAGAATTACCTCACTGTCCTTCCAGGTCCCTGGAAACAAGGACTTTGACAGTGAAAGAAACTGACACACTCTCCCTACCTACAGTTTTCTGTCCCTAGAAAAAATGTTTTTTTTAAGCACAATTTAGCACAAGGAGAATTACCTCACTGTCCTTCCAGGTCCCTGGAAACAAGGACTTTGACAGTGAAAGAAACTGACACACTCTCCCTACCTACAGTTTTCTGTCCCTAGAAAAAATGTTTTTTTTTAAGCACAATATAGCACAAGGAGAATTCACTCACTGTCCTTCCAGGTCCCTGGAAACAAGGACTTTGACAGTGAAAGAAACTGACACACTCTCCCTACCTACAGTTTTCTGTCCCTAGAAAAAATGTTTTTTTTTAAGCACAATTTAGCACAAGGAGAATTACCTCACTGTCCTTCCAGGTCCCTGGAAACAAGGACTTTGACAGTGAAAGAAACTGACACACTCTCCCTACCTACAGTTTTCTGTCCCTAGAAAAAATGTTTTTTTTAAGCACAATTTAGCACAAGGAGAATTACCTCACTGTCCTTCCAGGTCCCTGGAAACTAGGACTTTGACAGTGAAAGAAACTGACACACTCTCCCTACCTACAGTTTTCTGTCCCTAGAAAAAATGTTTTTTTTAAGCACAATTTAGCACAAGGAGAATTACCTCACTGTCCTTCCAGGTCCCTGGAAACAAGGACTTTGACAGTGAAAGAAACTGACACACTCTCCCTACCTACAGTTTTCTGTCCCTAGAAAAAATGTTTTTTTTAAGCACAATTTAGCACAAGGAGAATTACCTCACTGTCCTTCCAGGTCCCTGGAAACAAGGACTTTGACAGTGAAAGAAACTGACACACTCTCCCTACCTACAGTTTTCTGTCCCTAGAAAAAATGTTTTTTTTAAGCACAATATAGCACAAGGAGAATTCACTCACTGTCCTTCCAGGTCCCTGGAAACAAGGACTTTGACAGTGAAAGAAACTGACACACTCTCCCTACCTACAGTTTTCTGTCCCTAGAAAAAATGTTTTTTTTAAGCACAATTTAGCACAAGGAGAATTACCTCACTGTCCTTCCAGGTCCCTGGAAACAAGGACTTTGACAGTGAAAGAAACTGACACACTCTCCCTACCTACAGTTTTCTGTCCCTAGAAAAAATGTTTTTTTTAAGCACAATTTAGCACAAGGAGAATTACCTCACTGTCCTTCCAGGTCCCTGGAAACTAGGACTTTGACAGTGAAAGAAACTGACACACTCTCCCTACCTACAGTTTTCTGTCCCTAGAAAAAATGTTTTTTTTAAGCACAATTTAGCACAAGGAGAATTACCTCACTGTCCTTCCAGGTCCCTGGAAACAAGGACTTTGACAGTGAAAGAAACTGACACACTCTCCCTACCTACAGTTTTCTGTCCCTAGAAAAAATGTTTTTTTTTAAGCACAATTTAGCACAAGGAGAATTACCTCACTGTCCTTCCAGGTCCCTGGAAACAAGGACTTTGACAGTGAAAGAAACTGACACACTCTCCCTACCTACAGTTTTCTGTCCCTAGAAAAAATGTTTTTTTTAAGCACAATTTAGCACAAGGAGAATTACCTCACTGTCCTTCCAGGTCCCTGGAAACAAGGACTTTGACAGTGAAAGAAACTGACACACTCTCCCTACCTACAGTTTTCTGTCCCTAGAAAAAATGTTTTTTTTAAGCACAATTTAGCACAAGGAGAATTACCTCACTGTCCTTCCAGGTCCCTGGAAACAAGGACTTTGACAGTGAAAGAAACTGACACACTCTCCCTACCTACAGTTTTCTGTCCCTAGAAAAAATGTTTTTTTTAAGCACAATATAGCACAAGGAGAATTCACTCACTGTCCTTCCAGGTCCCTGGAAACAAGGACTTTGACAGTGAAAGAAACTGACACACTCTCCCTACCTACAGTTTTCTGTCCCTAGAAAAAATGTTTTTTTTAAGCACAATTTAGCACAAGGAGAATTACCTCACTGTCCTTCCAGGTCCCTGGAAACAAGGACTTTGACAGTGAAAGAAACTGACACACTCTCCCTACCTACAGTTTTCTGTCCCTAGAAAAAATGTTTTTTTTAAGCACAATTTAGCACAAGGAGAATTACCTCACTGTCCTTCCAGGTCCCTGGAAACTAGGACTTTGACAGTGAAAGAAACTGACACACTCTCCCTACCTACAGTTTTCTGTCCCTAGAAAAAATGTTTTTTTTAAGCACAATTTAGCACAAGGAGAATTACCTCACTGTCCTTCCAGGTCCCTGGAAACAAGGACTTTGACAGTGAAAGAAACTGACACACTCTCCCTACCTACAGTTTTCTGTCCCTAGAAAAAATGTTTTTTTTTAAGCACAATTTAGCACAAGGAGAATTACCTCACTGTCCTTCCAGGTCCCTGGAAACAAGGACTTTGACAGTGAAAGAAACTGACACACTCTCCCTACCTACAGTTTTCTGTCCCTAGAAAAAATGTTTTTTTTTAAGCACAATTTAGCACAAGGAGAATTACCTCACTGTCCTTCCAGGTCCCTGGAAACAAGGACTTTGACAGTGAAAGAAACTGACACACTCTCCCTACCTACAGTTTTCTGTCCCTAGAAAAAATGTTTTTTTTAAGCACAATTTAGCACAAGGAGAATTACCTCACTGTCCTTCCAGGTCCCTGGAAACTAGGACTTTGACAGTGAAAGAAACTGACACACTCTCCCTACCTACAGTTTTCTGTCCCTAGAAAAAATGTTTTTTTTAAGCACAATTTAGCACAAGGAGAATTACCTCACTGTCCTTCCAGGTCCCTGGAAACAAGGACTTTGACAGTGAAAGAAACTGACACACTCTCCCTACCTACAGTTTTCTGTCCCTAGAAAAAATGTTTTTTTTAAGCACAATTTAGCACAAGGAGAATTACCTCACTGTCCTTCCAGGTCCCTGGAAACAAGGACTTTGACAGTGAAAGAAACTGACACACTCTCCCTACCTACAGTTTTCTGTCCCTAGAAAAAATGTTTTTTTTAAGCACAATATAGCACAAGGAGAATTCACTCACTGTCCTTCCAGGTCCCTGGAAACAAGGACTTTGACAGTGAAAGAAACTGACACACTCTCCCTACCTACAGTTTTCTGTCCCTAGAAAAAATGTTTTTTTTTAAGCACAATTTAGCACAAGGAGAATTACCTCACTGTCCTTCCAGGTCCCTGGAAACAAGGACTTTGACAGTGAAAGAAACTGACACACTCTCCCTACCTACAGTTTTCTGTCCCTAGAAAAAATGTTTTTTTTAAGCACAATTTAGCACAAGGAGAATTACCTCACTGTCCTTCCAGGTCCCTGGAAACTAGGACTTTGACAGTGAAAGAAACTGACACACTCTCCCTACCTACAGTTTTCTGTCCCTAGAAAAAATGTTTTTTTTAAGCACAATTTAGCACAAGGAGAATTACCTCACTGTCCTTCCAGGTCCCTGGAAACAAGGACTTTGACAGTGAAAGAAACTGACACACTCTCCCTACCTACAGTTTTCTGTCCCTAGAAAAAATGTTTTTTTTAAGCACAATTTAGCACAAGGAGAATTACCTCACTGTCCTTCCAGGTCCCTGGAAACAAGGACTTTGACAGTGAAAGAAACTGACACACTCTCCCTACCTACAGTTTTCTGTCCCTAGAAAAAATGTTTTTTTTAAGCACAATATAGCACAAGGAGAATTCACTCACTGTCCTTCCAGGTCCCTGGAAACAAGGACTTTGACAGTGAAAGAAACTGACACACTCTCCCTACCTACAGTTTTCTGTCCCTAGAAAAAATGTTTTTTTTAAGCACAATTTAGCACAAGGAGAATTACCTCACTGTCCTTCCAGGTCCCTGGAAACAAGGACTTTGACAGTGAAAGAAACTGACACACTCTCCCTACCTACAGTTTTCTGTCCCTAGAAAAAATGTTTTTTTTAAGCACAATTTAGCACAAGGAGAATTACCTCACTGTCCTTCCAGGTCCCTGGAAACTAGGACTTTGACAGTGAAAGAAACTGACACACTCTCCCTACCTACAGTTTTCTGTCCCTAGAAAAAATGTTTTTTTTAAGCACAATTTAGCACAAGGAGAATTACCTCACTGTCCTTCCAGGTCCCTGGAAACAAGGACTTTGACAGTGAAAGAAACTGACACACTCTCCCTACCTACAGTTTTCTGTCCCTAGAAAAAATGTTTTTTTTAAGCACAATTTAGCACAAGGAGAATTACCTCACTGTCCTTCCAGGTCCCTGGAAACAAGGACTTTGACAGTGAAAGAAACTGACACACTCTCCCTACCTACAGTTTTCTGTCCCTAGAAAAAATGTTTTTTTTAAGCACAATATAGCACAAGGAGAATTCACTCACTGTCCTTCCAGGTCCCTGGAAACAAGGACTTTGACAGTGAAAGAAACTGACACACTCTCCCTACCTACAGTTTTCTGTCCCTAGAAAAATGTTTTTTTTAAGCACAATTTAGCACAAGGAGAATTACCTCACTGTCCTTCCAGGTCCCTGGAAACAAGGACTTTGACAGTGAAAGAAACTGACACACTCTCCCTACCTACAGTTTTCTGTCCCTAGAAAAAATGTTTTTTTTAAGCACAATTTAGCACAAGGAGAATTACCTCACTGTCCTTCCAGGTCCCTGGAAACTAGGACTTTGACAGTGAAAGAAACTGACACACTCTCCCTACCTACAGTTTTCTGTCCCTAGAAAAAATGTTTTTTTTAAGCACAATTTAGCACAAGGAGAATTACCTCACTGTCCTTCCAGGTCCCTGGAAACAAGGACTTTGACAGTGAAAGAAACTGACACACTCTCCCTACCTACAGTTTTCTGTCCCTAGAAAAAATGTTTTTTTTAAGCACAATTTAGCACAAGGAGAATTACCTCACTGTCCTTCCAGGTCCCTGGAAACAAGGACTTTGACAGTGAAAGAAACTGACACACTCTCCCTACCTACAGTTTTCTGTCCCTAGAAAAAATGTTTTTTTTAAGCACAATATAGCACAAGGAGAATTCACTCACTGTCCTTCCAGGTCCCTGGAAACAAGGACTTTGACAGTGAAAGAAACTGACACACTCTCCCTACCTACAGTTTTCTGTCCCTAGAAAAAATGTTTTTTTTAAGCACAATTTAGCACAAGGAGAATTACCTCACTGTCCTTCCAGGTCCCTGGAAACAAGGACTTTGACAGTGAAAGAAACTGACACACTCTCCCTACCTACAGTTTTCTGTCCCTAGAAAAAATGTTTTTTTTAAGCACAATTTAGCACAAGGAGAATTACCTCACTGTCCTTCCAGGTCCCTGGAAACTAGGACTTTGACAGTGAAAGAAACTGACACACTCTCCCTACCTACAGTTTTCTGTCCCTAGAAAAAATGTTTTTTTTAAGCACAATTTAGCACAAGGAGAATTACCTCACTGTCCTTCCAGGTCCCTGGAAACAAGGACTTTGACAGTGAAAGAAACTGACACACTCTCCCTACCTACAGTTTTCTGTCCCTAGAAAAAATGTTTTTTTTAAGCACAATTTAGCACAAGGAGAATTACCTCACTGTCCTTCCAGGTCCCTGGAAACAAGGACTTTGACAGTGAAAGAAACTGACACACTCTCCCTACCTACAGTTTTCTGTCCCTAGAAAAAATGTTTTTTTTAAGCACAATTTAGCACAAGGAGAATTACCTCACTGTCCTTCCAGGTCCCTGGAAACTAGGACTTTGACAGTGAAAGAAACTGACACACTCTCCCTACCTACAGTTTTCTGTCCCTAGAAAAAATGTTTTTTTTAAGCACAATTTAGCACAAGGAGAATTACCTCACTGTCCTTCCAGGTCCCTGGAAACAAGGACTTTGGCAGTGAAAGAAACTGACACACTCTCCCTACCTACAGTTTTCTGTCCCTAGAAAAAATTTTTTTTTAAGCACAATTTAGCACAAGGAGAATTACCTCCCTGTCCTTCCAGGTCCCTGGAAACAAGGACTTTGACAGTGAAAGAAACTGACACACTCTCCCTACCTACAGTTTTCTGTCCCTAGAAAAAATGTTTTTTTTAAGCACAATATAGCACAAGGAGAATTCACTCACTGTCCTTCCAGGTCCCTGGAAACAAGGACTTTGACAGTGAAAGAAACTGACACACTCTCCCTACCTACAGTTTTCTGTCCCTAGAAAAAATGTTTTTTTTAAGCACAATTTAGCACAAGGAGAATTACCTCACTGTCCTTCCAGGTCCCTGGAAACAAGGACTTTGACAGTGAAAGAAACTGACACACTCTCCCTACCTACAGTTTTCTGTCCCTAGAAAAAATGTTTTTTTTAAGCACAATATAGCACAAGGAGAATTCACTCACTGTCCTTCCAGGTCCCTGGAAACAAGGACTTTGACAGTGAAAGAAACTGACACACTCTCCCTACCTACAGTTTTCTGTCCCTAGAAAAAATGTTTTTTTTAAGCACAATATAGCACAAGCACAAAACACACTGACACTCTCCCTACCTATCCTTCTCTTTCCCTAAACTAAAGGAATCCAGGTTAAGCAAGAAAGAAATAAAAGTCACTGTCCCTGCCTATGCTGCTCTATCCCTGCTCCGGAACACACTACACTAGGCCGCCGTGCTGGCGGCCTTTTATAGTGTGGGGCGTGTACTAAACCCCCTCAGCAATAATTGGCCACAGGCATCCTGCCTGTGGCCAATCATTGCTCTCCTCGCTGCCGGCGCTGTGATTGGCCAAGCATGCAGGGTCACAGTGCATGCTTGGCCAATCACAGCGCCTGGATGACACTGCGATGGCGTAGTGCATTGTGGGCCGTTCGCGTCGCTCGAATTTGGCGCGAACGGCCCAAATCGTTCGATCTTCGTCGAACGATCGAACAGCCGATGTTCGAGTCGAACGTATGTTCGACTCGAACACGAAGCTCATCCCTATTCCTCAACTGTATGAGGGAACCATCCTAAAAACATATGAACAGTTTTGCTCAGAATTCCAGCTCACCACAAGAGGATTTTATAAATATCTTAAATTTAGACATGCCCTGCGGGCACAGCAGCAAACACACTCCTTAACCACTTAAGCAGCTTAATGACCAGAGGTGTTTTCACAATTTGGCACTGCGCTGCTTTAACTGGAAATTGTGCGGACATGCAATGTTGTACACAAACGAAATTTGCGTCCTTTTCTTCCCACAAATAGAGATTTCTTTTAATGGTATTTGATTGCCTCTGCGATTTTTATTTTTTGCGATATAAACGAAAAAAGACCGAAAATTTTGAAAAAAAAAACATATTTTCTACTTTTTGTTATAAGAAAAATCGAATAAACTAAATTTTAGTCATACATTTAGGCCAAAATGTATTCAGCCACATGTCTTTAGTAAAAAAATGTCAATAAGCGTATATTTATTGGTTTGCGCAAAAGTTATAGCGTCTACAAACTAGGGTACATTTTCTGGAATTTACACAGCTTTTAATTTATGACTGCCCATCTCATTTCTTGAGGTGCTGAAATGGCAGGGCAGTACAAACCCCCCCAAATGACCCCATTTTGGAAAGTAGACACCCCAAGGAAATTGCTGAGAGGCATGTTGAGCCCATTGAATATTTTTTTTTGTTTGTCCCAAGTGATTGAATAATGACAAAAAAAAAAAAACAATTTACAAAAAGTTGTCACTAAATTTATATATTGCTCACACATGCCATGGTTATATGTGGAATTGCACCCCAGAATACATTTTGCTGCTTCTCCCGAGTACGGGGATACCACATGTGTGGGACTTTTTGGGAGCCTAGCCACGTACGGGACCCCAAAATCCAATCACCGCCTTCAGGATTTCTAAGGGTGTAAATTTTTGATTTCACTCCTCACTACCTATCACTACCTATCACAGTTTTGAAGGCCATAAAATGCCAAGATGGCACAAAACCCCCCCAAATGACCCCATTTTGGAAAGTAGACACCCCAAGCTATTTGCTGAGAGGCATGTTGAGCCCATTGAATATTTTTTTTTTTGTCCCAAGTGATTGAATAATGACAAAAAGAAAAAATAAATTTACAAAAAAATTTCACTAAATGATATATTGCTCACACATGCAATGGTTATATGTGGAAATACACCCCGAAATACATTTTGCTGCTTCTCCTGAGTACGGGGATACCACATGTGTGGGACTTTTTGGGAGCCTAGCCGCGTACAGGACCCCGAAAACCAAGCACCGCCTTCAGGATTTCTAAGGGCGTAAATTTTTTGATTTCACTCCTCACTACCTATCACAGTTTTGAAGGCCATAAAATGCCAAGATAGCACAAACCCCCCCCAAATGACCCAATTTTGGAAAGTAGACACCCCAAGCTATTTGCTGAGAGGCATGGTGAGTATTTTACAGCTCTCATTTGTTTTTGAAAATGAAGAAAGAAAATATATATATATATTTTTTTTCAAAACTTTGTGACAAAAAGCGAGATCTGCAAAATACTCACCATACCTCTCAGCAAATAGCTTGGGGTGTCTACTTTCCAAAATTGGGTCATTTGGGGGGTTTTGTGCCATCTGGGCATTCCATGTCCTCCAAAACTGTGATAGGCAGTGAGGAGTGAAATCAAAAATTTACACCCTTAGAAAGCTTGAAGGTGCTGCTTGGATTTTGGGGTCCCGTACGCGGCTAGGCTCCCAAAAAGTCCCACACATGTGGTATCCCCGTACTCAGGAGAAGCAACAGAATGTATTTTGGGGTGCAATTCCACATATAACCATGGCATGTTTGAGCAATATATCATTTAGTGACAACTTTTTGTACATTTTTTTTTTTGTCATTATTCAATCACTTGGGACAAAAAAATAAATAAATATTCAATAGGCTCAAGATGCCTCTCAGCAAATAGATTGCGGTGTCTACTTTCCAAAATGGGGTCATTTGGGGGGGTTTTGAACTGTCCTGGCATTTTATGCACAACATTAGGAAGCTTATGTCACACATCATCCACTCTTCTAACCACTTGAAGACAAAGCCCTTTCTGACACTTTTTGTTTATATGAAAACATATTTTTTTTTTTGCAAAAAAATTACGTTAAACCCCCAAACATTAAATATTTTTTTAAAGCAAAGGCCCTACAGATTAAAATAGTGGGTGTTGCATTTTTTTTTTCCACACAGTATTTGCGCAGCGATTTTTCAAACTCATTTTGGGGGAAAAAATACACTTTTTTTTTTATTTTAATGCACTAAAACACACTATATTGCCCAAATGTTTGATGAAATAAAAAAGAGGATCTTAGGCCGAGTACATGGATACCAAACACGACATGCTTTAAAATTGCGCACAAACGCGCAGCGGCGACAAACTACATACATTTTTAAAAGCCTTTACAGGTTACCACATTAGATTTACAGAGGAGGTCTACTGCTAAAATGACTGCCCTCGATCTGACCTTCGCGGTGATACCTCAGATGCATGGTGCAATTGTTGTTTATATATGACGCTAGACCGACGCTTGCGTTCTCCTTTGCGCAAGAGCAGGGGGGACAGGGGTGCTATTTTTTTTTTATTATTATTTATTTTGCTTTTTTATTTTTAAACTGTTCCTTCCATTTTTTTTTATTTATTTTTTTACCATTTTTATTGTTATCTCAGGGAATGTAAATATCCCCTATGATAGCAATAGGTAGTGACAGGTACTCTTTTTTTGAAAAAAATTGGGGGGTTAGACCCTAGATCTTTCCTCTGCCCTCAAAGCATCTGACCACACCAAGATCGGTGTGATAAAATGCTTTCCCAATTTCCCAATGGCGCTGTTTATATCCGGGGGGGGGGGACTTTCCCTCCCACTGCTCTGCTTGTAAAAGCAGTATAGAGGCTAATTAGCTGCTATAATTACTTTTACATGAAAGCCGACCGCTGGCTTAAAAGAATGATACCAAGATAATACCTAAACCCGCAGGCATCATTCTGGTATAACCATTCAAAGTCCAGCAACATACCAGTACGTTGCTGGTCCTTGTTGAACATGTATTGTAATCTTTTTTTTAGATTTTTAGATTTATCGGTGGGTATGCCCACCATTAGAATACCTCCCTTCATCCACCCACTTCTAATGATGGGCATACATGCACCATTTATATATGCCGAAGCATGGGGGCATCCTCCCGCAAAAAAGTTATGCCGCGTACACACGGTCGGACTTTTCCACGGGCAAGCCTCCGTCGGAATTTCGACCGTATGTACGCGGCATTAGGAGCAATATCGCTCCTCCGCCCCTGCTGCCCCCATGCTTCTGCATATATGCTCTTTTTTTTACTGTGGTGGTGAAATCACTTCCTACAGCGTTGGCGTCACGGCTTTATGTATCGTGGGACCAAACGCTGTTGCTGTCAAGATAAATAAATCCACGCTGCAACTGAATGGCGTACCTGCTGAGCAAATGATGGTTAACATTAAAACAAAGTAACATTACAGTATAACAGTAAGACCTTGCCATACCATACCTGCAAAGCAAATACCAAAAAAATAACTATTAAAAAATAAAACATTTTTTTAACGCAACATAGTTACATAGTTACATAGTTAGTCAGGTTGAAAAAAGACAAAGTCCATCCAGTTCAACCATAAAAAAAAAAAAAATATCGTACAATCCCATATACCCAATTCTATACCCACAGTTGATCCAGAGGAAGGCAAAAAACCCCAGCAGAGCATGATCCAATTTGCTACAGCAGGGGAAAAAATTCCTTCCTGATCCCCCGAGAGGCAATCGGATTTACCCTGGATCAACTTTATCTAATAACTGTTAGTACTCAGTTATATTATGTACATTTAGGAAAGTATCCAGGCCTTTCTTAAAGCAATCTACTGAGCTGGCCAGAACCACCTCTGCAGGGAGTCTGTTCCACATTTTCACAGCTCTTACTGTGAAGAAACCTTTCCGTATTTGGAGATGAAATCTTTTTTCTTCTAGACGTAAAGAGTGCCCCCTTGTTCTCTGTGTTGACCGTAAAGTGAATAACTCATCACCAAGTTCACTATATGGACCCCTTATATATTTGTACATGTTAATCATATCCCCCCTTATTCTCCTCTTCTCAAGAGTGAATAAATTCAGTTCCTCTAATCTTTCTTCATAGCTGAGCTCCTCCATGCCTCTTATCAGTTTGGTTGCCCTTCTCTGCACTTTCTCCAGTTCCCACTTTCTCCAGTTTTGAGAACTGGTGCCCAAAACTGAACTGCATATTCCAGATGAGGTCTTACTAATGATTTGTACAGGGGCAAAATGATATCTCTCTCTCTGGAGTCCATACCTCTCTTAATACAAGCAAGGACTTTGCTCGCTTTGGAAACCACAGCTTGGCATTGCATGCCATTTTTGAGCTTATGATCTATCAAAACCCCCAGATCCTTCTCCACTATAGACCCCCCCCAGTTGTACTCCCCCTAGTATGTATGATGCATTCATATTCTTAGCCCCCAAGTGCATAACTTTACATTTATCAACATTAAACCTCATCTGCCACATAGTCGCCCAATTAGACAGCGCATCGAGGTCGGCTTGTAATTTGGAGACATCTTGTAAGGACGTTATTCCACTGCATAGCTTGGTGTCATCTGCAAAGACAGAAATGTTACTTTTGATCTCAGACCCAATATCATTTATAAAGATATTAAAAAGTAAGGGTCCCAGCACTGAAACTTGGGGTACACCACTGATAACCTTAGACCATGCAACCTGTGCCTAAAATATATATATGCCGAAGCATGGGGGCATCCTCCCGCAAAAAAGTTATGCCGCATACACACGGTCGGACTTTTCCACGGGCAAGCCTCCGTCGGAATTTCGACCGTATGTACGTGGCATTAGGAGCAAAATCGCTCCTCCGCCCCTGCTGCCCCCATGCTTCGGCATATATGCTCTTTTTTTTTTTTTTTTACTGTGGTGGTGAAATCACCTTCTACAACGTTGGAGTCACGGCTTTATGTATCGTGGGAGCAAACGCTGTTGCTGTCAAGATAAATAAATCCGCGCTGCAACTGAATGGCGTACCTGAAAACAAAAAGTTACATACCTGAAAAGCAAGCATGATAAAACATTGCAGAATAGAATACAGTAAAAAAGAGCAGAACAATAGAGAGAAAATAGAGAGAGAGAGAGAGAGAGAGAAAACAATAAAACAACAACTATTTTATTTATTTTTATTTTAGATTTTGTTTTGTGTTTTTTTTTTTTTTTACGTTTTTTTTTTTTGTTTTTGTTTTTTACACCTTTTTTTTTACCCAACTGTAACGGTTCGGGTCTCTCAAAATGTGATGGCATCTTGGGAGACCCTGTGTAAGTGTGTCCTAGTCTGTGAAATGCTGTATCCTACGCTAAAACGTCACTTTTGAGTGGTAGCGTTCAAAACATTTACCAATGCACAGACCTGGATTGTCAGGACAGAGTGGACAAAAATAACGGGTGTCACGCCTAAATCCGTGCTTGCTACAGACACAACATCTTTTTTGGGGGGCTTGTTGGGTAGGGGTACTCTCGAGGACATACGGATAATGCCTCTCATGCAGCCGGCTTACTGCATTTGGTAGGGGATGGTGAGGTGCAGAACCGCCTGGATATAGGAGTTCTGTGACTATCTCATCCTGGAATTTTAGGAGAGATAAAGTCCCGCCTGAAGCTCTGTATAGCACATGAGCGTTCAGCAAAGCCAATTGGAATAAGGATAGAGACACTTTTTTGTACCAGCACCTTGCCCTACGGGCAATGTGATACAGCGCCAACTTCTGGTCATTGAGGTCTACCCCTCCCATATTTTGGTTATTTTCGTGGACACAGAGGGGTTTCTCCACAACACCAGTCGCCGTAAGAATTTGGACTGTCGTGTCTGCATGAAGGGAGGTAAGAAGGAAAAAATTCTTAATATCCCTCCACTTCACAGTGAGCAAATTATTACACTTCAAGCAGGCTCTCTCCCCCAGCCTAAGACGGGAATCTACTAGTCCTTGGGGAAAGCCCGGCGATTAGGTCGCACGGTACCACATGCTCCAATCTGATGATCAAACAAGTGACTAAACAGTGGCACGCTCGTGTAATAATTGTCCACATACAAGTGGTACCCCTTTCCGAATAAGGGTGACACCAAGTTCCACACTATCTTGCCAGCGCTCCCTATGTAATCCAGGCAGTTGACCGACTCAACATGACTATCTTTTCCCTCATAAACCGTAAAGCTCCATACATAGCCTGTTGCCCTGTCACAGAACTTATAGAGCTTGACCCCGTATCTGGCACGCTTGCTGGGAAGGTACTGCTTGAAAGACAAGCGACCAGAAAATTTAATCAGGGACTCATCAACGCAGACAACTTGATCGGGAATAAACAAGGCTACAAAACGTTTGTTGAAGTGGTTTATGAGGGGCCGAATTTTGTAGAGCCGGTCGTATTCAGGGTCTCCATGTGGACGACAAAGTTCATTGTCGTTGAAGTGCATGAACCGCAAAATCTGCTCGTATCATGTCCTGGGCATGGAGGCAGAGAACACGGCACGTGGTCAATTGGGTGCGTGGACCAATAAGCACGTATTGACGAAAATTTATGTGTGCCCATGCTGAGGGAAAGGCCCAGAAAGGTCTTAAATTCGGAAACCGTAATTGGTCTCCAATTTCTGGCAAGGGAAGGCAACTGGGGATTAGCAGCGATGAATTGACCAGCATATAAATTACTCTGGTCCACAATAGATCTATAGAGATCTTCCGTGAAAAACAGCGAATAAAAATCAAGTGGCATAAAATCAGCTGTTTCCACCTGAATACCGGGTTGGGCAGTGAATGGGGGAAGTACGGGTGCTGCAAAAGTGGTGGGGACCCAATCAGGATAGGCGAAGTACTATGGGCACGACGGGTCTGCCTTTGTCTTCTTCTTGGTGGCAGCGGGACACTACTTGTGCTTGCCACCTCGCCAGCTTGAACTGCACTTATGGGACTCGCCACGTCACCACGTGATACTGCAGTGCTGGATGTACGCCCAGGCTGTACTAGGCCGCTGGTGCTTTCCAGTTCACCAGAAGAAATAGCGGCGCTAGTACTTCTCTGCTCCATGATACGAGAGACCTGCGGTTCTTGCTCCTCAACAACCTCAGAAGATCGGGATCGGGTGCGCCTGACGTTAGCAGGGACCTCATCATCTTCGTCGCCCGGACTATCTGACATGGAGCCGCTGTCTTCTACGGGAAGGTATTCTGAGCCTGAATCTGACAGATCCGTGACCTCCTTTTCACTATATGTCATGCTCAGAATCTTGTAGGCCTCTTTACTAGTATACCTTCAATTTGCCATTTTGGGATACACTAGTAAGATTTACAGGAAAAAAAGCCCCTGACTGTCGTCAGCAAATATCTCAAACGATACAAAAAAAAACTGTTAGCGATCGCAGGGATCAGGCCTGACTGCGAACGCTGCAGTTATGTGTGTTGTGTTTGGTAAGTTACAGTGATCGATCAATACTGCACTTGAGTGGGCTGGGCTGGGCTGGGCTGGGCGGAGGGGCTAAACGCAGGTGCTAGCAGGTATCTGGGCTGATCCCGCTAACACTGCATTTTTGGGAACCCTAAACCGCTGGGGACGCTAGTATAGATCTGATCAGATCAGATATTGATCTGTTCAGATACTATACCACTAATGGAAGTGTATGCTTTGCGCGTGGGTGTTAGCGTTACTGGCACTAACCTAACGCTGCCTGGGGCGACGCAGACCCTCTCTGGCGCTAAAACCTAATTTATATCATCCGCCGGGCGATCAGGGGGTTAAACCTTTATTGGGTTATATATGGCGGGTGCCCTGATGCTATAAAAAGCAAACTAACCAACCAGCGTCACCCGTAACACTTATACGGTGATCACTGGTGAAAGGGTTAACTAGGGGCAATCAGTGGGTTAAAACCGTTATTAGGTAATATATGGGGGTACCTGGCGCTATATAAAAACCTGACGGGTAACCTAAATAACTAACTGGCTAACCAGTGTCACCAGTGACACTTATACAGTGATCACTGGTGAAAGGGTTAACTCTAGGGGCGATAAAGGGGTTAAACCTTTATTATATAATATATGGGGGTACCTGATGCTATAAAAACCTGCAGCGAACCTAAAAAAAAATAACTTGCTACCTAGGGGCACCACCGACACTAATACAGCGATCGGAAAAACGATCGCTTAGTGACGCTGGCGATAGGGGATGAAAGGGTTACCTGGGGGGCAATCAAGGGGTTAAACCTTTATTTGGGGGGTTAGGAGGCTACCCTGGACCTAAAGGGGCCTAAACCTAGCTGCCCTGCAACTTTTTACTGCCACAGATGACACTAAATGCAGCAATCAGAAAAAAAATGATCACTGCAATCAGTGACACTGTGACTGGGGGCTGTGGGGTTTCCTGGGGGGTGATCTGGGGGTGACTGAGGCATCAAATGTGTGCCTATGTGTGCCTACGTGTCAGTGGGCTGTTGGTGCACTAACCTGCGTCTTCTCTCCTCGGAGCTGCAGACGAAAAGACCGCCACGAGAAGAGATGACATCACTTCCTCTGCCTGTGTTTACATTTACACAGCAGAGGAAGCAAATCATTCGCTGGGAGCGATCGCGAGGGGGTGGCCAGAAACGAATGGCCGTCCCCTCATCACGGATTGCTCCCGCAACGATAACCACCACTCACTGTACCGGAGGGGGGTCCGATCGGACCCCCCACCCATACGAAGGCAGGCACGTACAGGTACGTGAGTTTGCCTGTCCGTGCCATTCTGCCGACGTATATGTACAGTGAGCGATCGTTAAGGGGTTAATTGTATCATCCTCTTCTCTTCTGATGGAAGTCCTCCGGGCGGATACCCGGAAGGGACTGATATCTAGGATATATGTGGAATTGCTATCCTCTATTCAGGACCACGCCTCTTTTAAATGCAGAACTAAATGGGTGGAAGATATTGGAGATATAGATGAGGATCAGTGGGACATGGCTTTGGAATCAATACCTGCAACCTCAGTCTCAGTCTCTCACAAACTCTTGCAACTGTTTATTCTACATAGAGCCTACAGAACACCCATACAACTACATGGTTGGGGCAGAAGAGATTCTCCTCTGTGTCCAAAATGTAAAGTGCACCAGGGGGACTTTATACATCTACTTTGGAGATGTCCCAAACTCCACCGATATTGGGCGGAAATATCCCAATGTATCTCTAGAATAGCTCAGATGGCGGTACCCCTGAACCCCCTGGTGTACTTGCTGTGGGCAATTGATGAGGAGATGTACCCGATGGGAATGTACCTCATGATAACCAGGCTGTTATACCTGGCTAGAAAACTTATAGCTAGATATTGGATGGCATCTACAGTCCTCACAAGGAAACAATGGATTACCTATGTGTAGCGGACAGACCCCCCCTTTACCTGATTCTGGCTCCTCCCAGGCAGAGAGGGCACACCCCGCCACAAGCCTGTACCCTCCCGTATGAGGAGGTTGAGCGGTGTTGTTGATGGATCTCCACAGTCAGAAAGTCATGTTTCTTACTTCTATGAATGACAGAGATAAGTCCTTGATCCACCCCTCAGTAACTTGAATGTCCACACCAGCTGCAACTCCAACGCAGAGTTTATTTTCTCTTGGTAAAATAACAGTCTCTGATAGGAAAAGGGTTGGAGTAAAGACAGGACAGCATAAGATGTGGGAGAGGTCCAGGCACAAACACAATCACTTCACTGCTCAGCTTCTCAAGCAGACTCAGCCCAGATGGATAGTCTCCCTAGGAAGGGACTAGCAGCCAAATGGTACTCCAACTTAAACTTGGTTGAACTTGGTCTCTGCCACAGACCCGGTGAACTTGGTCTCTGCCACAGACCCGGTGAACTTGGTCTCTGCCACAGACCCGGTGAACTTGATCTCTGCCACAGACCCGGTGAACTTGATCTCTGCCACAGACCCGGTGAAATTGGTCTCTGCCACAGACCCGGTAAACTTGGTCTCTGCCACAGACCCGGTGAACTTGGTCTCTGCCACAGACTCAGTGCTTCTTCAAAACTTGGCCTCTATGTAAGCAGAAGACATCCCTCCAGAGAGTTACCGGGACCCTTCCTTCACCGTGACTTCTCACCGGTCCCTCGGAACAGTTCCTCCCTCCGGCCTCCTCGTCTATGATACGGGTCCCCTCGCAAGGCCGCACCCTGGGATTCCTCGATCCTTGCTGGGCCCCAGCCGAAGGTGCTGGGCCCCAGGCCTTTGCTGCAGTCCCAGGACTAAAGGTGCCTGGAACTGATTCACCAACCTCCGCCCCTGGGCCAAAGGTGCCCAGGGCGGACAGGAACACACTCCTGGGGTAGAACCCCCGACCACTCCAGAACGGACAGTACCCCGAACAGGCAGCGTCTGCCCCTTTTATATCCTCTCCCAGCATGCACAGCAGACCTGCCACACCCACGGTACGGCTGCTGAGAGGGGACACACAAGGCACAGCACTGTATCAGCGGTTAAACCCTGGCCTACTATGGCAGCGCCACCTGCAGGCCACAGGGAACTACACACCAATACTCTCCCTGTGGATAAAATGGTTTACAGAATCCTTACAATTGGAGTGTCTTAGCACAACTACCACTCAAACACTTCCCCTAAATTTAGGACCCTGCTACATATGTTAATTCACTTCTTCTCAGGGAGCGACTAGCCTATAGCCGCAGGAAAGCTGTGAAAAAATTTGATCTCATTTGGCAACCATGTCTAGATGATTCCAATCTTGCACCACCACAATTGGTGATGGACAGACTTTTGCATTAAGACCCGCCAATGATTTCAGGAGGGGGGGGGTGAGACGAGAGAGAGAGAGAGAAGAAAGGAGGCAGGAGAAACAAGTTAGGTCATGTGCAAGGATAAAGCACTACAATCCGCATGATCCGTTAGTTGAACAAATGTCTAATACTATTCTAATTAATTGGACTGAAAGTACTAGTTGATGTTTTAATTGAAAAATCACAATATCTGAATTGCCTTCTGTTATTGCTCATGTAATATGGATACTCGATGCAACTTGTATAACATGTATACTCACTGGATGCAATCATTGTATGCGTTAAAAGAGCAATTTTTTCAATAAAAAGTTTTGATTAAAAATAAATAAAAAATACATTGTAATTGATGGAGTGGCCCACAGTAGACGTGGAGGTAACAGGGAATTGGCTTTAAAATAGCCGTAAACCCTCTCATATACCCAGTGAAGTGAACAGCCTCAGATGATACACAGAGATGAAACAAATCTCCCTACATAATTTTTACATGTATATCTGCTGTCTTCATCGTTCTATACTATTTAGAAAGTGCACACCATGTCAGGAGATTTTCTCTTCCTGGTTAGTACTGTAGTGCAACCTGGGCACACAGCTAAAACAGCTGATTGGAGGAAAGGCACACACCCCCTCTCCTCATAGGTAGAGACTTTCAGTTCTGTTTGTTGAATTGGTCAGCAATCTGCTAATCTATTTATAGCATCCTCCCCAACACAAAACTCAGGCTGCTTTTATCATATGCGACAGAGAATTTGTCCGGAGTTATCAGGCTGACAAACAGAGCAGGAGACAGCTACGGGACTTAGTGCTTTAAAGAGAGATAACAAAACACTGCAGATATATGTGTAGCGGGGTGTTCCCCTTTAATGCAGAGAGACAAGAAGTTCCAGGTGAGAGGTGAGTCAGGAGGAAGTGGAGAAGAGACATTACTGGAAGTGAAAGCAGAGGAGAGAGACTACATTACCCAGAACCCCATTCGGCAATGTTTCCACCCCAGAGACTCATGGGAGGGGGTTATAAAAGGAGGAGGCGAGGCTGGGCTCGGCCTCTTTGGGACACGAGACTTCAGTGACTGATCCTCCTGTGGGGACCTGCTGCTGTGCAAGGCCTGAAGCCTGGGGCCTTGCGCAGTTACCAAAGAGCCTTCCACCCTACTGCGAGCCTGGGTGGCATCTGACTTCGCTTATCCACAGCCTTAGTTGGATCGGGGACCTGATCGCTGCAGATACAGTCGGTGGAAGTCCCGGACGGGTGAGCGAGCGTATGCTCAGACCATATACTGTGATTGCTGATGTGCCTACAGACTGCCGTGGCCCACCACAGTTTATATTTGATACACTCACTGAGGGTCCATAGCAGAACTGAGAGAGAGGATCTTCAGTGAAGTGTTTGTTCTTATTGCAATTTCCCTATTGGATTACAAATGTTGTTCGGTTATGTGCACCACCTTTACAGATTTTCCGGTGAAGAAATCATCATCCCCTATAGACTGAGTTTTAGATATCTGAGCCAGGCCTGGCCAGCTAGTTAGTTCATTTAGTTACTGCGCCACAGGGTGCCTAGTTAACGGTCGCCCATGCGGCGCACCTTTACATCTTGCATTAATTCATAGTGTGTTTATTGCTGCAGGGCTCTGCAACTAATTTCATGTAAACCGTTATCACTGTTGATTCTTTTATCTAAAATCTAAAGTAAAGTAGATATTCCTTTATTATTGCCTTGATGTCTGAGTTTAATCATAGAGCATAAGATACATATTCTTACCCTAGACTAACTGTGCCAGAAGGGGGTCGAGTAAATTGCCGGGGGTTGGCGGAGCTGTTTTCAGGGCCCAAACCAAATCTGCGGCCCTCTTAACTGAAGGTATCGCTACACGTGGGGGTTCTCGTCCGGGATCCTGATACAGCAGGTGAACACGCCAAAAGTACCGGCATGGACCCGCTAGAGGTTAAAGTATGGTGCGAAGCAGCCGAGACAGAGCCAGACAAGTCGGTGGTCATCAGCCTTCCAGGAGAGGAATGGTCAATAGAGACAGTGGAGCGACTTGTAATGCCGCTATCCCCAGATCTTGTACCGTGGGTGATGGACATAAAATCAGACCCAGACACCTCATTTCAGTATGCGCTGATAGAATGGTGGGAGGAAATACCAGAGAACTTTAAAGGCCAAAGTATACAGACGCCAGATAACAAAACTTATGGTTTGGCGCACGCAATGACCGCGCAGAAGAAGTCACCCCCACCATTTCCACCGGGGTCACCGCCAGGGACATCCCATGTACCACAAAAAGAGAAAGGGATGACACCTCCAGTGACACCCATTACTGGCATAGGACCAGAACTTTTAAATGCCTTAGGGGATCTGCTCGCGAAGTGTTAGAACACCACCACGGTACACATAGAGGCTAGTTACCGGAAGCTAGGAATATTTTCAGGGAAGCTCCCTGTCCCTGCAGGGGAGGAAGACTTCGATACTTGGGTGGAACAGGCATTACAAGCAGTGGAGGCATGGGAGGTGCCTGAAGCGCAGAAGAGGCAACGAGTGATAGAAAGCCTTAAAGGCGCAGCAGCAGAAGCGGTGAAAAGTTTCCAGTTTGGAAATACAGACTGCACGGCTCAAGACTGCTTAGCTATGTTGCAAGAAGAGTTCGGTCCGTTGGAAAAGGTGACAGAATTAGTATACCAATTCGAACACACTTTCCAGCAACCGGGAGAGAAAGTGTCAGAGTATGTTAGAAGGCTGAACAGGTTGCTGTGCAAAATTGTATTAAAGAAGGGAATGATGCCCGAAGATACAGATGCGGCAAGAATGAAGCAAGTCCTGAAGGGAGCGTTGCGCTCGGATCCAGTCTGGCTTCACCTGAAAACGTCTGGAGGAGGTATGCCACTGACCTACCTTGAGCTGGTAAAAATCATCAGAGATGAGGAGGCTCTACAGAAAGATTGGCAAGCGATCAAGACACACACATCTTCTATACCTGTAATGGTCAGATCAGCCATGACCCCTGAAAGAGACTCGGAACTGGATACCCTGAAGTCACAGATGGCTCAGGTATTGGAGATACTGACCTCTTTAATGACAAAGGACTCAAGGACCCTAAAAGGAGGGGGGCCGAAGAAGGAGTTGTTCCCAGATACCTCAGTGCCAGCTTCCCTTCAAGATTGGCGGGATGCGATCTGTTCTAACTGCGGAGGGATTGGCCATATCGCAAAAACATGTGCCAGTCCCAAGAAAAGGAAAGTAAATAATCACAAGCCGGCGCGAGAAACCCCTCCGAAGAAGCACAACATCCCTCAGCGGGTCTGTACACCCATTAAAAGGAGGGAAATCAATGCATACCAGGCTCAAGAAAGACTAAAGTCCAAAGGGAATTGGACGAGAGAGAGTCCAAAAGGAAAAGGTCTGAAGAAGGCGACCCCTGCCAGGCCATATCCGGAGAAGCTGGTAGGCCCATCTCCTATAGTGCCCATTCAAGTGGAGGGAGTCTACACCAGAGCAATCTTGGATACTGGGGCACAAGTGACCCTGTTATACAGAGATTTCTACGATAAGCACTTGAGTCACCTACCCATCCGGAAGATAGAGGGACTAGAGATATGTGGGATTGGAACCCAGAACTTCCCCTACGATGGTTATCTGCCTGTCAAGATGATCTTTGACCCATCTGTGGCTGGAAAAGCCGAAGTGTTTGACACCCTAGCGGTTGTGTGCCCTCGGCCGCTGGGAGCCAACACGAGTTCCCTTATAATAGGGACGAACACGGACCTGGTCCGAAGACTTCTGACCCCTCTAGTGAAAGAGAAGGGGTCAGCGGCCACCAAGATCCACCCCATGCTGAAGACGGCTTACCAACGGCTGGTCTTAGAGCAGAAGACCCCTGGAGAGGGGATAGGGAAGGTGTGGAGACTTGGAAGAGAAGGGATAGTGTTGCAGCCCGGCGAAGTAACCTGTCTCAGAGCCACTGTGCAGCTTACTTGGGAGCAGCCTGGACCCTTTGTCATGTTGGAGTCCAACCCAAGGGAAGAGTCCCACGGTCTGGAAGTGATACCAGAAGTGGTTCCGCTGAAGGCCCTGAAGAAGGCCCATTG
The DNA here is from genome assembly GCA_029206835.1 of Rana muscosa. Taxonomy (NCBI): domain Eukaryota; kingdom Metazoa; phylum Chordata; class Amphibia; order Anura; family Ranidae; genus Rana; species Rana muscosa. The sequence continues at coordinate 105,630,270 of CM055119.1, read as the reverse complement.
TAGAGTCCCGGTGAGTGTCAGGAACACTACAGGTGGCCCCATGGAGATCCCCGCCAGAATGCTGCTGGGTCAGGTGAGCCCTGCTGCCCCGGTTGCCCTGTCAGAAGTCAAGAGGACGGGTGAAGGAGGAGATGTTTGGGAGAAGCTCTCTATGGAGAACCCGAATCTACCCCGGGCTTGGAAGGAGAGAGCCAAGGCCCAGTTGACCAGATGGGAGAAGATATTCTCCAAAGATGAGTTCGATGTGTGGTGTGCAAGGAGTGCCACCCATCGAATCCGCCTCCAAGAAGACAGGCCCTTTAGAGAGAGGGTCAGGCGGGTCCCACTAGCGGATCTGAAGGATCTAAGGGAACAACTTGCAGAACTAAAAAGGACTGGTGTGATACGGGAGTCTAGAAGTCCCTATGCCTCCCCGATAGTGGTGGTCAGGAAGAAGAATGGATCGTTGAGGCTCTGTATCGACTACAGGACTCTTAACAGGAGAACCATACCCGACCAGTACACCACTCCGAGGATAGAGGATGCCCTACAGAGCTTGTCTGGAGCCAAGTGGTTCAGCGTTATGGATCTCAAGAGTGGGTACTATCAGATCCCTATGCACCCAGAAGACAAGGAAAAGACAGCTTTCATAACCCCAGTGGGGTTCTTTGAATTCGACCGGATGCCCCAGGGTCTGTCTGGAGCCCCAGCTACCTTCCAACATCTCATGGAGAAGACTGTAGGGGACATGAACCTTATTGAAGTCCTTGTGTACCTGGACGATGTCATTGTCTTTGGAAGAACCCTGGAGGAACATGAGGAGAGGCTGGAAAAAGTCTTGAGGAGACTCAGTGAGGAGGGACTCAAACTTTCGCCTGAGAAGTGTCGGTTCTACCAGTCTTCTGTGAACTACCTGGGGCACATAGTGTCTGAAGAAGGGGTGGCCACAGACCCTGAGAAATTGGAGGCAGTTACCTCCTGGCCACGACCCACCACAGTAACAGAACTCAGATCCTTCTTAGGGTTCTGCTCTTATTACAGGAGGTTTGTGGAGGGATTCGCCTGAATTGCTAGACCATTGAATGAACTGCTCAAGACTGAGGGAGAGGAGGATGACTCAGGGCCCAGGATGCCGGGAGAGTCCATCAGAGATCAGTGGAACCAGAAATGTGAAGAGGCCTTCCAGGCATTGAAGAAGAGCCTAACCACTGCTCCAGTCTTGGCCTACGCAGACCCAACCAAACCCTATGAACTACACGTAGATGCTAGTCATGACGGTCTGGGAGGAGTACTTTATCAAGAACACGAAGGGCAACTACGGCCTGTTGCCTTTGTGAGCAGGAGCCTGACCCCCTCTGAGAAAAACTACCCCACTCACAAGCTGGAGTTCCTGGCCCTTAAGTGGGCGGTAGTAGACAAGCTCAAAGACTACCTGTATGGGGCGGAGTTCACTGTGAAGACCGACAACAACCCCCTGACCTACTTATTCACTACAGCAAAGCTGGACGCCACTGGACACAGGTGGCTGGCCGCACTGTCTGGATTCAATTTCAGCCTAAAGTATAGGCCAGGGATTGGGAATCGAGATGCAGACGCTTTGTCCAGAAGATCTCATGGCTCCACCCATGACATGGAAGACTGGACTCAGGTGGCACCGGACGGGGTGCGGGCCCTGTGCCAGGGGGCTGAATTGCAAGCTAGAGGGGGCTCAAGGGCGGAAGAGATAGGAGTTACCATGGTAGGAGTCCCCAAACAATACTGTGGAGTAACTCAACTGGAGGAAGACCATCTGCCAAAGCTGTCCAAGAAGGAGCTAAGATGCGACCAATTAGAAGATGCCATGGGGAAATTGGTTCTGGAAGCCCTGGAGAATCAGGATCCAAACAAACTCCTGAGTCACTCCTCAAAGGAAGCTCGCCTGTTGAGGAAAGAGTGGGACAGGTTACAGGTGCATCAGGGAGTGGTCTACCGAAGGGGCCCCTCTGATGACCTGGAAGATAAATGGCAATTGTTTCTTCCAGAAAAAACATCGAGAGACTATTCTGATTGCCCTACATGACAATCACGGGCATCTAGGGGCGGAGAGGACCTTTCAACTTGTCAGAAGTCAGTTCTATTGGCCCTGCATGAGGGCAGAAGTAGAAGAGTACTGCCACTCATGTGCACACTGCAGCCAGAGGAAGACTTTACCCCATCAAGCTGCCCCAATGGGCCATCTACAAAGTCAAGGCCCAATGGATCTGGTATGCATTGATTTTCTCTGCCTCGAACCCGACCTGAGTGGACTAGGAAATGTTCTGGTGATAACCGATCATTTCACCCGGTATGCCCAAGCTTTCCCAACCAAAGACCAGAAGGCCTCCACCGTAGCCAAGGTACTTATGGAGAAGTACTTTGTCCATTATGGGTTGCCACAGCGACTTCATTCCGACCAAGGAAGGGGCTGATCCGGAAACTCCTGGATTCGTTAGGAATCAAGAAAACCCGAACCACACCTTACCACCCGCAGGGAGATGCTCAGCCGGAGAGGTTTAACCGGACCCTGCTCAACATGTTGGGAACTCTGGATAGTGAGAAGAAACAACATTGGAGCAAACACATAGCAGCTATAGTACACGCTTACAACTGCACCACCAGTGATGCTACAGGTTACTCCCCCTATCGACTCATGTTTGGGAGAGAAGCAAGGTTGCCTGTGGACCTGGCCTTTGGCACCTCTTTAGACCATTCCTCAGCCACCTCCCACAAAGGATATGTGGACAGGCTTAGACACAGTCTGAAAGTAGCCTATGAACAAGCTCAGGCGGCTTCGGATCAAAGGGGAGCTCGAAACAAAAGAAACTTCGACCTGAAGGTCCGGTTGCAAGACCTGCAGCCCGGGGACCGAGTACTGCTACGCAATCTGGGGGTCCCTGGAAGACACAAACTTGCAGACAGATGAAGATCTGAACCCTATGTCATTTGTCGGAAGCTGCCAGGCCTGCCTGTGTACAAGTTGAAGCCAGAAGGGAAGGTGGGACCACTGAAGACCTGGCACCGAAACCACCTGCTCCCACTTGCCGAAGCATTCCTGATACCTCCAGTGAGGGACTCCCCTGAACCAGTCTCTATTCTGGATACTCCCAGGCCGAACACTCGGTCACAGACCTGCCGAGCTGAAGATGGAGAGGCCTCTCAACTTAGTGAAGATGAAGAAAGAGAACTTGATTGGCTGTGGTCTTCCCCAACTCCAGGAACTTCTACTATAGATCTTCCAACCACTGAAGACACTCCCGATGGAACACTGAACCCAGAAGCCACAGAGTTCATCCCATCTAGTCCTTCATCAGATTAGTGGGAAGATGCCCATGATAGTTACTCAGAGGAAGAGGAGCCCGTGGCGCCAGAGCCAGAAATTCCAAGAGAGCAAAGGGCTCGAAGAGTCATCAGACCTCCTAAGAAGCTGACCTACCCACAAATGGGAAAGAGCTCAGAAGATTCTGTAGTTACTGCCAGGAGGAGTGCTGAGAATCCGGATCCCTCCACTGTCCATTTGGTGGAGGGCAACCCCAACTCACTCTCTGGCACAGTTAGGCAGGCCACTCATGACAGTGTGACCTGTGGGCAAGGAAGTTCAACCCCTCAGTTTTGGTGGGAATTTCCTATGCCAACATCATACGCAACCTTGTCTAGAGTTGTACGTAGTGTTTGTTAAGGATTATCTTTGGGGACCAAAGAGTTCAAGTGGGGGGAGTGTGTAGCGGGGTGTTCCCCTTTAATGCAGAGAGACAAGAAGTTCCAGGTGAGAGGTGAGTCAGGAGGAAGTGGAGAAGAGACATTACTGGAAGTGAAAGCAGAGGAGAGAGACTACATTACCCAGAACCCCATTCGGCAATGTTTCCACCCCAGAGACTCATGGGAGGGGTTATAAAAGGAGGAGGCGAGGCTGGGCTCAGCCTCTTTGGGACACGAGACTTCAGTGACTGATCCTCCTGTGGGGACCTGCTGCTGTGCAAGGCCTGAAGCCTGGGGCCTTGCGCAGTTACCAAAGAGCCTTCCACCCTACTGCGAGCCTGGGTGGCATCTGACTTCGCTTATCCACAGCCTTAGTTGGATCGGGGACCTGATCGCTGCAGATACAGTCGGTGGAAGTCCCGGACGGGTGAGCGAGCGTATGCTCAGACCATATACTGTGATTGCTGATGTGCCTACAGACTGCCGTGGCCCACCACAGTTTATATTTGATACACTCACTGAGGGTCCATAGCAGAACTGAGAGAGAGGATCTTCAGTGAAGTGTTTGTTCTTATTGCAATTTCCCTATTGGATTACAAATGTTGTTCGGTTATGTGCACCACCTTTACAGATTTGCCAGTGAAGAAATCATCCCCTATAGACTGAGTTTTAGATATCTGAGCCAGGCCTGGCCAGCTAGTTAGTTCATTTAGTTACTGCGCCACAGGGTGCCTAGTTAACGGTCGCCCATGCGGCGCACCTTTACATCTTGCATTAATTCATAGTGTGTTTATTGCTGCAGGGCACTGCAACTAATTTCATGTAAACCGTTATCACTGTTGATTCTTTTATCTAAAATCGAAAGTAAAGTAGATATTCCTTTATTATTGCCTTGATGTCTGAGTTTAATCATAGAGCATAAGATACATATTGTTAACCTAGACTAACTGTGCCAGAAGGGGGTCGAGTAAATTGCCGGGGGTTGGCGGAGCTGTTTTCAGGGCCCAAACCAAATCTGCGGCCCTCTTAACTGAAGGTATCGCTACATATGTGCCCAGCTCAAATTTCATGAATTGGGTTTACATCCACTTTAACCTCCCTGGCAGTATGATTATGTCAGATTTTTGATGCTGAAAGCAGTACAATGTTTTGAATGGGAATTTGACGTTTTATATTGTAGGCCTGTAATGCTTAGAAATAACTCACTTAAATCTGTCCAAACAAGAGTCTAGTAGACATCGCGGGTATGATAAAGTTTAAAACACAAAATCATAAATTATAATATATTAAATAACTATAAATAATTATAACAAATAATAATATAATAATAATAAAAAGTATTCAATAATGTAATCAAATCAAAAACACTGAAATTGGCTCAGTTGCAGAATTGTCGCTGTCATTACTTTCAGTGTTTGATGACGAATTTCCCCACAAATCGCTATCACTCAATTCTGCAAGTGATTCTAATTTATTATCGCTGTTTTCTAGCTGGTCTAAAACCACTTTTGACGTAAAGGGACACTTTTAGGTTGCTATGGACAATCTCCAGTTTCCAGGCAGAAAGAACAGTATATATAATATAAAACTGGATGCAGGGCACTGGACAAAACACTTGGGACAAAGGGGATGTGAAACTATTTGATACAGTACTGTAATCTGTAAGATATATGTATACTGTGTTTTTCACTTTTTGAATTTGGCGCTGAGTTCCGTCCCCGTGCGACGCAATGCTCGAAGGGAACAGAGCTCGGCACTGTGAATCGAGCTGAGGACACGGCTCGCACACAGAGGCGTTGCTATGGGGGTGCGGGGGGTGCGGGCCGCACCAGGTGACACCCGCCAGAGGGGTGACACCAGGGGCCGGGACTAGGTGGGGGCGGGAGGGGATCCAGTCTCGGGCGCAGTGTGATAGCACTGAGGGGAGCGCCAGTGGGCTGCTACAGTGTCGGCATTTGCCGACATCTCCTGTGGGGTGTCCCCGGGTCTCCAGCGCAGTGATTGCTGACACTAAATGTCCGCAAGCGTTGGTTTGCTGGGACCGCGGGTTTCCCCAGCAACCATTGACGCTGTGTGCGTGTGCCCGGCCCCCTGCTCCTCACCACAGGTCTCGGAGGTCTCAGAGTTGACCAGCTTGCACAGCCGCGAGTAGGGGCGTGACGTCATGTACGTGCCCCGCCCCCTGCTGCTCGCGGTTCCAGGCTCTCCTTGCGAGTAGGGGCGTGACGTCACGGTCGCGCCCCGCCCCCTTCTGCTCTCGGTTCCCGGGTCCTGGCTCACCTTATCTCGCAGCTTCCGCCCCTTCAGTTGTGCCCTCATTCAAGGTATGTGTCATACACCTGATGTAAAGGGGCACTGTGATGGGGACACCTGATGTAAAGGGGCACTGTGATGGGGACACCTGATGTAAAGGGGCACTCTGATGGGAACACCTGATGTAAAGGAGCGCTGTGATGGGGACACCTGATGTAAAGGGGCACTGTGATGGGGACACCTGATGTATAGGAGCGCTGTGAAGGGGACACCTGATGTAAGAGGGCACTGTGAAGGGGACACCTGATGTAAAGGGGCACTGTGATGGGGACACCTGTTGTAAAGGAGCACTGTGTAAAGGAGCACTGTGATGGGGACACCTGATTTAAAGGGGCGCTGTGATGGGGACACCTGATTTAAAGGGGTGCTGTAATGGGGACACCTGATTTAAAGGGGCGCTGTAATGGGGACACCTGTGACTACAATCTTGCTGAGTCATAGCACAGACTTGAGATTCGGATCTCGGCCCAAAGAAAATTTTGCCGACCGGACCTCCTTGAATTTTAATTCAGTACCCCTGCTTTAGCAGCTTCTATCTGTCCCAGCCGGCTGCATGTTAGCAGTGTCAGAGCACCGAGGGAAGTTTCCTGCAGGTTCCTCCTCTGCTTTGGCGTGTCTTCTGACGGGACAGGATGAGGAGCCTGATGAGGAGATCTCCCGGCGCTCTGACACTGCTAACATGCAGCTGGCTGGGACAGATAGAAGCTGCTAAAGTGTCAGCAATCAATCACTGAGGTCTCGGTAACTGATAACCGGTAAGTCTGTGCTGGGGGCAGGGATCTGAGGATTTGTACAATAAGAGGAAGGATTTATGTTGAGAGGGATTAAGAGTTTTTTTTTTATGGGAAAATCTGGAGACGAGTGCCTTTGTATTGGAGTGGGGGTTGTGTTTGTAGGGGGGAAATTGGCAGGGAGGGATTAAATAAGAGGATTTGTGCTAAGGGTGGCTTGGGTGGGGGATTAAGAGTATTTGGGCAGGAAGAGGGGTTTATTACTGAAAGGGGTATATTGGGGTGTGGATTTGTGATCGGAGGGGGTTCATAAGATCATTTGTGTAAGAAGGAGTGGTTTGGGAGGGATTTATGCTAAAAGGAGGGATTTGTGCTGAGAGGGGGGGTCTATGCAGGGAGGGGGAGATGGGGGGATAATTTGTGCTGAGAGGGGGGATCTGTGCAGGGAGGGGGGAGACGGGGGATGATTTTTGCTGAGGGGGGTCTGTGCAGGGAGGGGGAGATGGGGGATTGATTTGTGCTGAGGGAGGGAGATATGGGCAGGAAGGGGGGAGACGGGGGATGATTTTTGCTGAGAGGGGGGGATCTTTGCAGGGAGGGGGAGATGGGGGGATGATTTGTGCTGAGAGGGGGGATCTGTGCAGGGAGGGGGGAGATGGGGGGATGATTTTTGCTGAGGGGGGGGGTCTGTGCAGGGAGGGGGAGATGGGGGATTGATTTGTGCTGAGGGGGGGAGATATGGGCAGGGAGGGGGGATCTTTGTAGGGAGGGGGCAGATGGGGGGATGATTTGTGCTGAGAGGGGGGATCTGTGCAGGGAGGGGGGAGATGGGGGATGATTTTTGCTGAGAGGGGGGATCTCTTTAGGGAGGGGGGAGACGGGGGATAATTTGTGCTGAGAGGGGGGATTTGGGGGGTAAAAGAATTTGTATAAGGAGGGGTTTGAGGGGGAATTATACTGGGAAGAGGGATATGGGGAGCATTTTGTGCTGAGAAGGGGGATTTGTGCTGAAAGGGGGTATATGAGGGTGATGACTTGTGCTGGTAGGGGGAAATGGAGGGGAAGCAATGTGCTGAGAGGGGGTATTTATACTAGAAGGGGGCATATGGGGGTAAAGATTTTTGTTAAGAGGGGGAATATTGGGGGGTGGATTTGTGCTGAGAGGGGGGATGAGGGAAGGAGAAAGAGGAATTGTGCTAGGAGGGGGTATATGGGGGTGAGGGGCACTCTGCACATAGTTCTTTAGACAATGGGGGGGGCGGGGTGACACCATGTTTTACCACACCAGGTGACACCAACCCTAGTGACGCCACTGCTTGCACACACAGCGGGGAGACATCGCACAATCCTGGGGACAAGGTAAGTAAGAGCTGTACATGGATCCTGCGATGCGATCCCGAGTGTCGCTCGGGGTTACTGCTTTTGGTATTGAAAATTCACCCCGAGCCACACTCGGGAATACCGCTAAGGAGGTTAAGGGAAAAAAAAGTACAATGAATATATTGATTGGACACTGTGGGGTTGATTTACTAAAGGCAAATAGACTGTGCACTCTGCAAGAGAAGTTGCTCCAGAGTTTATTAAATTTACAGAAGCTCTGCTGACTTCCATCATCCAATCATGTACAAGCAAAAATGCTTTTTTTTGCATGTAATTTGGCAGCGTGAATTCACTTTACCTCATTTATTAAAGGGGTTGTAAAGGTACAATTTTTTTTCCCCTAAATAGCTTCCTTTACCTTAGTGCAGTCCTCCTTCACTTACCTCATCCTTCGATTTTGCTTTTAAATGTCCTTATTTCTTCTGAGAAATCCTCACTTCCTGTTCTTCTGTCTGTAACTCCACACAGTAATGGGAGGCTTTCTTCCTGGTGTGGAGTGTCGTGCTCGCCCCCTCCCTTGGACTACAGGAGAGTCAGGATGCCCACTAACACAAAGCTCCTTTTTCTATCTGCAACGTAGGGAGCGTCCTGACTCTCCTGTAGTCCAAGGGAGGGGGCGAGCACGACACTCCACACCAGGAAGAAAGCCTCCCATTACTGTGTGGAGTTACAGACAGAAGAACAGGAAGTAAGGATTTCTCAGAAATAAGGACATTTAAAAGCAAAATCAAAGGATGAGGTAAGTGAAGGAGGACTGCACTAAGGTAAAGGAAGCTATTTAGGAAAAAAAAATTGTACCTTTACAACCCCTTTAAAGTGGTTGTAAACCCACTTTATAAACAAAGACCTACAGGTAAGCCTAGATTAAGGCTTACCTGTAGGTGCATGAAATATCTCCTTAACCTACACGGTTAAGGAGATATTTGCATTTAAATGCGGAGACACTGACGTCACGCGCATGCGCATGGGGTTAACCCCATTCACAAATTCGGCTAGGTCGCAACATTCGACGACGTAGCTGAATTAGACGGATCACGCGCGCATGCGCGGAGTCACGTCTTCGCCGCTCCGGCCAATCACAGCGCCGGAGCGGCGCTGTGATTGGCTGCAGCGGCGATACCCGGAAATAACATTCCGGCTATGGATGCGGCTAGAGGAGGGACACGGACGAATTCGGGGGCCCCCGATCTAAGGTAAGTGGTACATAATGAGCTAGTATGCTAGTCATACTAGCTCATTATAGCTTTGTCTTGCAGGTTAGATAAAAAAAAAATATATATCGACAGGGTTTACAACCACTTTAAGCTCTGAAGCAACTGTGCTTCGAAAGTGCAGTCAATTCACCTTTAGTAAATCGACCCCAGATTTTGATCTGTATTTATTTATTTAATTGGTGACTGTAACAATGTGTGACGTTTGTTATTCCATCAATCTTTGAAGTTCTAATTGATTATTTATAGGGCTGTGGAAATTTAACTATTAATTCCTCGATTAATTGTTTTGATCGATCAAAATTCTTTTGATCGATCAAAATTCTTTGGGCTTGCCATGTCCATCTGAAGGGCTCCTTTGCTGTGCCTTCATATCTGCATGCCGGCGGGACCTTACTATCTGCCACACGCAAGGGCTGTTATACTTCCCTCTATCACTTCCCTCTATCAACCTGGGATTCTACAGCCATCCACTGGGAGTTGTGATAGTTCCCTTCATGGGACATCTACATGCCGATGGACTGATGTTAGCCCCTCCTCATCTGGATTCAGCAGTGGTATCGTTGTACACATTTTTATACCAGTATCATACTTGGCTACATGTTTTTATGACTGCTTTTGCTACCGTTTGGTATTACTCGCACCATTTTTACAGTTTATGTAGCTACATCGATATTATCTTCAGTGCAATATTTATTTTGTTACCTACTTGAAGACTATAAAAGTTTTAATGCTATTCCCATCGAGCGCTGCCTTTGTGTGTTTTTTGTATCCTGCTATCCATTTTTCCAGTGGTTGGTAGCTGCACTGGGAATCGGCCTGCAAGGAGATCAACTAAAAGTAGTTGGATCTATGTGCGGTTTAATTAATCAAAATTAGTAGATTAATCGATTTAAAAAAAAAACGATTAATCGAACACAAAAATTTTAATCAGTAACAGCCCTAATTATTTATCATATCCCTCTTTGACATTAACCACATCCATACCGGGCCTATTCTGGCTCTCCTTCTCCTTCATGTAAAAATCATAATTCTTTTGCTAGAAAATTACTCAGAACCCCCAAACATTATATATGTTTTTTTAGCAGACACCCTAGGGAATAAAATGGCATTCATTGCAATTTTTTATCTTGCACGGTATTTGCGCAGTCATTTTTCAAACGCCTTTTTTAAAAAAAAAAAACGGTTTCATGAATTAAAAAATAACAAAACAGTAAAGTTAGCCCAATTTTTTTTGTATAATGTGAAAGATGAGGTTACACCAAGTAAATAGATACCTAACATGTCACGCTTTAAAATTGCTCACACTCATGGAATGGCGCCAAACTTAGAAATGTCCATAGGCAACGCTTTATTTTTTTTACAGGTTACCAGTTTACAGTTACAGAGGAGGTCTAGTGCTAGAATTGTTGCACACACTCTAATGCATGCGGCGATATCTCACATGTGGGGTTTGAAGGGTGTTTACATATGTGGGCGGGACTTACGTGTGTGTTCGCTTCTGAGCGCGAGCTACCGGGGATAGGGGCATTTAAAAAAAAAAAAATCATATATATATATTTTTTTACTTATTTTTTTTATTTTTACACTTTTTTATTTTTTTTTATTTTTTTGATCACTTTTTTTCCTATTACAAGGAACGTAAACATTCCTTGTAATAGGAATCTATTGTGACAGGTCATCTTTATGGGGAGATGCGGGGCCAATAAGACCCCACATCTCTCCTCCAGGCTGGAAAGCATGAGATCGAGAAAAAAATTCACCGATCTCATGCTGAGGCTTTGTTTACATCCGGGAACCCGGCCGTGACGTTATGACATCACGCCCGGGCCTTCGACAGTCATAGAGATGATTGGTGACCATCTGATCACCGGAAATCTATATCATCATCCGGCGCCGACCGATTCTTTCTCTGGGCCCCTGATGGCACGAGAGAGCCCGGAGAAGCACCGGATGGAGGCAGGAGGGGGGGACATCCCATCGCCTATAAGAATGATCAAGTGGTGGAACTGCCACTATGATCATTATCGTGCACAGAATCGCCGGCTGGAAAGAATGATATCTGAATGATGCCTGTAGCTGCAGGCATCATTCAGATATCCCCCCCGAAATTCTGCGACGTTATATGACGGCGTGTGGTAGGGAAGTGGTTAAAGTGGATGTAAACCCGAAAAAAAAAAAAATTTAATTTGGGCTTGTACAGTATAGGATTTCATGTAATCTGTGCCCAGTCTTGCCACGAAAAGTTAATCCAGCTCTGAGCAATCCTCTTTTTTCAGTGAGATAAAAACTGGCACACAGAGAAATAGGAGTCTGTTCTTCCCCCTTGCTGTGAGTGACAGGTGATTTACATATCTCATGCAGGAGCCTAAGAGAGGCATTCAGTGTACTTCAGATCCCCTCCTCCTATCGTAACCAGCTCTCCCAGGATTGGCTGCTCCACACCTCAGCATGATTGGGCATGCTGAAGTCATGTGGTGACTTTTCTGGGTTTTGACTGGATGTTAGTTATCATAGCAGAAGTTCAGTGTAAGAAATGCACAGGAGAAAATGCATGTTGACAAGGGGAGTGTAGAGGTGGGCGGGGAGTCTACTGACATCACGACTCCACCCACTGAGCTCCGGACAACAGACCCACCCACAGAATCTGCAGTTTTATGAGTCTCATAACAGACAGAGGGGAGACATTTGACAGATAAGGATACATGCAGGAGGCATGTATATCCTTATAAATAACCACTATGGCAGTAGTTTAGAAAGGATGAGAGTGTTTAAGGTGCCATGTCGGGACTGCATTCAATTGATATGGGAGAATGATTTCTCCTGTTGACTCTTCTCTCTATAAAATGAATACATGCAATTGTATATTGTGGTGTTTTTTAGCAAAGAATAGTAATTGAATGGTTAATTCAATTAAATAATTAAGAGATTGATTCCAGACTTTTCAATGAGTATATACAGTAAATATATATGATTATTTGTATTGTGAGATGTTTTCTTATCTGAGGAAGGGTGCTAACAACCTAGCCTGAAACATCTTGAGGCTTTAGCCTCGTACACACGGCCGAGATTCTCGTCGAAAAAAACATGTCGTTTTTTTCGACGAGATTCTTGGACAAGAAACTTGTCCCGGCCGAGTGTACAGACGCTCGATTCAAAGAACCCGCGGTTCTTTGAATGGAGCGTACGCGGTGACGTCATCGACTACGACGAGCATGTGCTCGTCACATTCGATGCCGTCGCCGCCATCTTGGTATACCCTATCCTATGCCTAGGAAGCTACCGCGCATGCGTCAAATTCATTTCGAAAATGCGCGGGCAACAGGCTGACGAGAATCTCGACGAGAAAATAGAGAGCAGGTTCTCTATTTTCTCGTCGAGATTACTTGTCGGTTTTCTTGACGAGAAACCATACACACGAACGAATTTCTCGGCAAGACATCTCTGCCAGCAAGTTTCTTGCTGGTTCTTGCCGAGAAACTCGGTCGTGTGTACGAGGCCTTAGAAGAGGCACTGTGGGTGGGAGCACTGGAGAGAAGAGGAGTAATGCAGCAATATCAGTTTTTTTAACCTTCCGGAGGCCAAAAAATTACCAGTGTTGGGAACTAAAAATAATGTTTGGAGTAATAACAATTCTATGTTATAATTTATTTATTAAGGTAGTTACATCTTTTCTTGGGATTATTTATTTGTAATGTTTTAATCAAAATAAAATTGATGGCTCTCTAATATATAGATTATATAAACGCTCTCATTCATGCGTGGCGATAAAGGAAAATGTACTTTACTACACAAACTGTCTTTTAATATCTCTAACATGTTCATTGATTTTGACTTCAAGGAAGAACAGACAATTCCCTCACCTGATGACAAATGTATAAACTACACCTGCATGATCTCAATGGGGAAGCTCAGTGCTGTAAAACAAATGAAAATCTGTGAGCATCAATCTCAGTCAGACTGTGGAATTGTAAGTTATTATGGTTTGTACTGTATTTTTTCCTGGATTTGAGCTTGTAGCCAACAAGTCATTATAAATCTTTATTTTAAATAATTACTGCAAGTACTGCAATGTCGAACCATCAGTTCTGACAACCTGGGCTAGATTTAATGTACACATGCTATTTATTTCATTTTCTTGCCTTGGTACTTCCTGCTGGTTTTTTGCAACACATGTCTTTTGCTTGAATATCACGAGACAAGCCAAGTCATAACCAAAGTGGCAAATCTAAAAATCTATAGTAACTCCCAAAGCATCAATGTCCAGGCACTTTATGAGTACTGTGTAGGAGGGTAAAGTGATGGGATGGTCATTGCGTCCTCTATGTTCCCCTCCTCATTGGGCGTCAATGAGAGCCACATGAAAGGCCATCCCCTGGGGTGGGTTCTTCTGGGCTACGTTAGACACTGAATACAGGTCACTTTGCCACACACAGGGTACCTGGAACAGACAAAGGGACTCTAATAAACTTTCTCAATGCAATTATATACCACTATGGTCACTGATGCATTTAGGAGGGACACGCTGAGTCTATGCCTTCTCTACCTGTCCAGCGTATCACCGCTACCTCACTCCTAGTAACTGGATCAAGCCCCGCTGTGCACCTAGCTCAACTTCATGTGTGCTCTTCACTTAACTCTTCTGTACAGGTTGGGGACCTCTGCGGTGCTGATCTGCTACCATTACTAAGAGAGACGGACCTGCTCATGGAGAGTGCCAACAACAACTCCTCCTGCTAAAAGCTATCCCTCCTGCCACATGTACATGCTTATGATTGGCTGCTAGAGAAACCTTCCTTACCCTTGGTACTTGGTAACCACTTAAATGTAAATTCAGCAGCTCAGATGGCAGATGGGTGTAAACAGATAGGCAGTCCATGTACATTCGACCAGCTATAGAGAACGGGCTGTGTCCGTGTCTGCTCTGCATAAGTGAAGCGAAAACAAACCTGTCATCCACCTGCTAGTGAGGGATCAGCTGACAAATCCCCTGCTGGGCAAGTGGAACGCAGCTGGAGTCTGCCCCATGTGAAAGGGAGGGGGGGGGGTTAATACAGAAAGTGTGTTACTGGGCAGATCACAAAGTGACAACAGAGGGAAAAAATAAAACTAATGCAGCCACCACATCTAATAATTGGTGAGCTGCAATATATTACATTTTTGGTTTTGGGTTTAGTACTGCTTTACCAGCGCTACCCAGATGACTTTGGCTCAACCACCAGTTATACTTTCCCAAGATATAAATAGCTGCAAAAATCATTGTAAGCTTTAGACTGATTAGAAGTAAAGCTGATTAAGTTTTAACCTACAGCAATTTAAAGACAAAAAAAACCTGTTCTGTTAGTGCCAACGTAGATTAATTTTATGGGAACCATCCAAGTTGTGAAAGTCTTGTTAAACATTAGATGTATGTTACTATCTGTCAATCTTTCCCATGCAGTAGGCTTTCGCTTAGCCTCAACAATTCCCAATGTGGGTGAACCTTCCAAAAGCTTTGCACAGCAAAAACACATAAACGCTGTCTGTGTGTATTTGTCGTTTTATTTTAGCATACACTGGACACATTGAAAGTGTAACTTCACCCAAAGTGGGAAGTTTCGCTCTTTCTCCTCCTCCCCCCTTCCTTTTCATCTTTTGGGACTTGAAACATTTTGGGGGGCTGAGCAGTTACCTGTTTTTGACAGATACCTGCTCTTTCATCCGCCCAGATCACCTAGGTGATATATCATTTTTATATGGGACCACTCACAGGGCGCAGCGTGGCTTGTGCATGCACAGTGGGCAGCAGGCTGTGAAGGCTCAAGAAGTCACAGCCAGCTGCCCACAGTTAACATGCTGGCATAGGGGACCAAAGACCGGTGAAGAAACTGGTTCAGGTGACGACAGCGCTGGATCCCTGGACAGGTGAGTGTCTATTAAAAAGTTTTCCATTATGCCTGTTTGACAGAAGCCGGACATGCTGCTGTACACACTGGCCGAATGTCCGCCTGTTTCTGTTGAACCGGACAATAACAGCCGATATTTGGCCTGTTTGTACCAGCCTTAAGGTATGAAATTGTTGTCAAATCACTGGGTTTAAAATTGTTAAATTAAGGAGGCGCATGCGCGGATGCCTGAGGAAGCAGTAGCGCTTTCTTAGAGCTCCGCTCCTTGGCTAGTCTCACCGGAGGATTGAAAGCTACGGCGACTACCGAAAATATCCTCGTTACTGCCGCTTACCTCCGGGAACACGTCGGAGCCGGTAATATGGTCTTGCGGGGTCCTAAACTTAAAATAAAGTCTGGGAATCATAAGGAGATGTCAGTCCGGTCATTTTCCAAAATGGCGCCGCCAAACACCTCATGACCCAGCTCACAGCGCGCTTCCACTTCTCTGTCACAGAGCTTAAAGGCACAGCACTGTGGAGGTGAGACTGACTCTGAAGATGAACAGTCCCAAGTTACCATTCCGACTGGCATATTTAAGCAGTTTGAGAAGATGTTACAGAAGGCATTGAAAATTACCTCAGATGACATAACTGATAAACTCACTAAAGAGATTAGGGAGATTGGGCAGAGAACCGCTGAATTGGAGGTGAGGGTAGATGAACTGGAGACTTATACTCAGCAACATACTGAGGAATTGGAATATACAGTATAAAGGAGGAAAAACGTATCTTGCAAACCAGATTAGAAGACCAGGAGAATAGGGACAGATGCTCCAACATAAGAATTAGAGGAATACCTGAACATGTACTGGATTTACAGGCTACTATGCTTGCACTTTTTCAAGAACTCCTGCCTGACACCCCAGTTGAAAGGCTGGGAATGGACAGGGTACACAAGGCTTTAGCCCCACGTAAACCTAACGGTCCCGCCAGGGACATAATTGTTAGGTTTCATTATTACCGCACAAAAGAACAGATTCTTGCAGCAGCCAGAGGGAATTCTGCCCTGGCCTTCCAAGGCAATGCATGTCAGCTATTTGCAGATCTATCTCCACTTACAGTAACCAAAAGACGAGCACTCAAACCCTTTCTGCAAGTTTTGCAACGTCATCAGATCATATACCAATGGGGATTCCCGTTTTCCCTACGCTTCACTCATTTAGAAACAAAATATGTCTGTCGCACCTCAGATGAATTGCAAACAGTTCTGCTGGATTTGGGACTTCTGGACCAACCCGAAACTAAAGATCACCCTCACAGGCGTTCATCTTCTCGTACATCTTCTCAACTAGATTCACTAAAACCTAAATCCTCTGCCTCTTTACGCCAGAATCTGCATAAACGTGGTCGCTTTGAAACCCTGTCACCACCCAATGTCAACTCCATGGACTGACCTTCTTTCCATTGTCTGGTTGGTTGATCCCTACAAGTATCTAGCCAGATGAGCTAGATTATATCTACACATCATTCTTTCTCAGTGTTCCAGTCATTTGATATACTTAAATATCAATTTTTTCCTTTTTTTTTTCTTTCCTTTTCTCCCCAAGGCTATATATCATCCTGGAAGTTTATTAGCCTGAGACATTTTGTTCTTCTCCCTGGTTTAGGATAGATTTATATATATATATATATATATATATATATATATATATATATATATGTATGTATGTATGTATTTTTTTTAATGTATATATAGATATATATGTCTTCTCAGGCCATGATAAGAATGCTGTTAATGATATTATAATTTTTTGAGTATTTTTACTTATGCTCTCCCTTCCCCTTTTTTTTCTCCTAATACATGACCAAACTGATGCAGGTGAAAGCATATTTTTACTTTTCTTTAGCCCCCCTCTTTTTTTATTTTTTTTTATTTTATATATATATATTTATCTACTTACCCTATTTTTTACTACATTTTTGGTTGCTGTTGCATAACATTTACTTGTAATGTTTGTAGGTTCTCCGGTGTTGACTGGCCTCTAGGAACCTCATGTTGCCCTCCTCTCACCCTCTGACCCCTGCTATTTCTAGACGGGAGTCAGTTGGTGATTTTGGAACCTCTTGGGGGCAATTGTTGTTCCCCTGCGATGTTCCCACACCCTTTTTACATACTATTATATATTGATCGTTTTTATATATATATATATGTATATATATATATATATATATATATATATATATATATATATATATATATATAATGGGTTCTCCATTTATTTTTTAATTCCCTCTTTTCTTCTTTCTTCTTCTCTTTCTATATTCTATCTCTTCTGGGGGTGGCTCCGACCTTAGTCTTGGATTTTGTCTCTTTGTCTATGAACACTGTCCCTGACGTGTTATGGCCCTCATAAAAATCTTATCCTTAAATGTACAAGGCTTTAACATTCCCCAGAAACGCACCAAAGCAATGAGATCTTTTGCGGCTTAAGCCCTGTACACACGATCGGATTTCCTATGGTTTTTTAACCGATGGATTTTTCCATCGGAAAACCGATGAAGCTGACTTTCATCGGTCTTGCCTACACACCATCAGTCAAAAAACCAACCGTTCCAAACGTGGTGACGTAAAACACTCCGGTGAGCCGAGAAAAATGAAGTTCAATGCTTCTGAGCATGCATCGACTTTATTCTGAGCATGCGTGGGTTTTTTATCCGTTGAAGTTCCCCACAGACGATAGTAATTTGCTATCGGTTTTTTAACCATCAGATAAATTTAAAACATGTTCTATTTTTAAACACCGATGGAAAAAAGACCGATGGGGCCCATACACGATAGGTTTAACCGATGAAAACAGTCCGATGGACTGTTTTCATCAGACAAACCGATCGTGTGTACAGGGCTTAAGAAGGCACATATTATTTGTCTTCAAGAAACACACTTCACTGATAAAGTTTTTCCTAAGTTCCTATCTTCCTCCTATCCTCAATTTTATGTAGCCTCAGCCACAACTAAAACAACGAGGAACCCTTATTGGATTCCATCGTTCAATGCCATTTACTCTTACCTCACAAATTAATGATCCTGAGGGCAGATGTATTTTACTTACTGGTCTTCTTGCAGATAATGTAATCACATTGGTATCGTAATATGCCCCAAATAAAAACCCGGAAGCTTTTCTATCACACCTCTTACAGGTGGTGGAAACACATAAATCTGGAATTGTTGTGCTTGCGGAGATTCTAATACGACGATTTTTCCTTTTTTAGACAAATCCCCATCCAATACCATCTCTAACACCCATAGGCAATCTCTACAAAACTTACTGCCCACACACCATTTGGTTGATACATGGAGGGAGGTTAATCCAACTAGAAGGACGTATACACATTGTTCTTTTCTTTCTCGTACATCACGGGACACAGAGCGACATAGTCATTACTAATGGGTTATATAGATACCTTCAGGTGCTGGCACTGGCAACTTCCAAAACCGGAAGTACCCTCCCCTATATAAGCCCCTCCCATCCGGGAGCACCTCAGTTTTTTGCCAGTGTCTAAGGTGTTGGCCAAGAAGAAACATGTGTTTTTCACTGAGCTTGCGTACAGGTTCTTTTGGGCCTCAGTAAGCTATTCCGGATCCGACCAAAAAAGCTTCATAGCTAAACGGTCGGTACCCGGGCCTTGCAGAGAAGAGCAAGGTTTTGCCTGTAATGCTTCTCTTAGGAGAGCTGGACCCTGGGATCCAGAGCTCTGGTCATACCCACGACCAAGATGTTTTCTGTGCAGGGTGCTATACAGGTCCAGGGGAGTGGAATCCTTGGGAACCCGGTCCCTGAAGGTTTGATTACAATGCCTGCCGTGATAGGTGAAGTTTGGGCTTCTGTGGACCAAACAGAGTCCTGCGGCGAGGAAAAGGTAAGTGGGGGCCCTCGGGAACTTGGTTCTATTGAGGGACCTCCAAGCCTATTTTGTCTTTCTGCCTGTTACCTAAGGTATTCCCGCTAATATTCTGTGTATGCCTGTTACTACTGAGAAAATGTAAAAATTTTAATAGTAGGCAAGAAAAAAAAAAAAAAAAAAAATGTAAGACCGCGGTACCTGTGTTAGACACTAGAGGCCGCTATGGTTCTTTTTCTTGTAATGTGTATTTTTTTCGTCCAGAATCAAATCCAGGCAGTTGGTATGTTCTCTCCTGGGAAGCTGTCTCCTCTGCCCTGTTGCTGCGCTCATCCATCCCCGGGCCCTGCGGCAAAGGGACCCTGGCTCCCATCTTGCTCCTCTGTTGTTTTCAAAAAAGGCGCCGAAGGCACACGTGCCCGCGCGCTGTGCGCGTGCACGCGCCTCTATTCATAGAGGCGATCTGGAAAAAGGGGCGGAGCGGGTGGATGACGCTCAGGTGTGCGCCGCGGCGCTACTGCGCATGTGCGGGCGTCCAGCGTGTTTTAAAGCACATTATAGCTGGCTATTCAAGTGCACAGACAGAGCTAGCAACAGTATAAAGGCACACAGAGGCGGTTGATGCAGGCATCCCCTAGAAAGGCACTTTAGTAGACACCAACTGTGATATAGCAGCAATTGTGCTAGACTATTCTCAGTAAAAGTGGTGTATTACGGCTGGAATACCTCAGCTTTAGGCTTAGGAATATGCCGTCCAGAAGCTCCGGAACTGAATCTTCCAGGAAGCGAAGGGGGTCTCATCGGGCTCTGAGGATCTTGGGCATGCTTCTGCTGCACCAGTCTCCCCTGAAGTTCAGAGGTAAGTGACCGTAGAGACCCCGCAGGGGTACTTGGTACTGTGGCTGTCCTCAGTTCACCTGCTCCTGTGTATGTAACAGAGGAGGTTTTTTCCTCAGCTCTGGGAGGATTAGAGAGAGATTGTCAACATTGATCGCTGCCTCCCTGTCAGGGAAAGCACGCCCCATCTCCGTCTCCTCCTTCAGAGTGCCTGTTAGCAGAGCAACAGTCCCATACAGGGATCGACCTGCCTGAAGGGGATCAGGATGAGGTTGATTCTGTTATAGAGGAATCAACAGTGGGGGAACCTTTTCTCAGCATCTCAAGCTGAAAGATTATGGGTTCAGTCTCTGACTAACATGGTCCGATCAGCATTAAAAATGCACCTTGCGGAACCATCAACCACTACTGTATCCTCGTTGGGGTCGCTAGAAGCCCCCAGACTGTCTGTTCTTTTCCACTTCACCCTTTACTGAAAGGGCTTATTTACCAGGATTGGGAACGTCCTGAGAAAATATTTATTCCCCCAAGAGATTTCCGGTGGTCTATCCCATGCAGGATAAGTTCATCAAAAAAAAATGTAAGGTCCCTTCAGTGGACGCAGCCATCTCTTGTATGTATAAATCACTGACATGACCAGTGGATAATGTCCAAATGTTCAAGAACCCAATAGATAAAAGATTGGAGTCCTTATGAAAGTCTGCTTCTTTCTACAGCAAGCTTGGTGACACAACCAGCAGTAGCAGCTATTGGGGTCTGCTAAGCAGTGAAGGATCAGTTGAAACAGGTCTTGAGGGACTTGACAGATCAGCAGGCCTTGCCCTAGCTGATCTACCTAGAGCCTTAGGCTTTGCGGTTGACGCCATAAAGGATTCAGTCCATCAGGCCTCCCGCCTTACGCTGTCTATAGTACATATGCGTAGGCTTCTATGGCTCAAAAACTGGTCTGCTGAAGCTCCCTGTAAAGAATGGCTGGTTAGCGTCCCATTTCAGGGTGAACGCTTATTCAGGGAAAACCTGGACAAATATATCCAGAAAATTTCCAGCGGTAAAAATACGCTCTTGCCGGTTAAAAACAGAGTTAGAGGTCCCTCTTTAAGAGGCCTGCTTCTCCAGTCCCTGGGGCATCGGCTGTGTAACAGTTCCGACGGCCTCCTCGGTCAATTCCCGGGGGTAAAAAACAGGGACAATAGCAGGGTAATGAGAAACCCTGGGTCAGGGGAGGTACAAAACCTCCCCCAAAGTTAAATTCATTGAAGGGTTGCCCCCACTCAGTCAGGTGGGGGGAGGACTCCAGTTGTTCGCAAGAGACCTGGCGGGACACGATCAAAACAGATAGGTGCTCTCCGCAGTATGTTTGGGATACAGTTTGGAGTTAAAAGACTCTCCTCCTTCCCATTTTTTGAGGTCAAACGTGCCAAGGGATCCCCGGAAGAGAGAGTCCCTCCTGTTGGCACTAGAACAACTATTGCTCCAAGGAGTAATTATGGAGGTTCCCCTGGAAGAATGAGGGTTCGGGTTTTACTCAAACCTCTTTACAGTCCCGAAGCAAACGCGGACGGGAGGCCCATATTAATTCTAAAAGGGCTATACAAATTCCTGTATATCAGGACTTTCCGATGGAGTCGATCCGATCGGTGGCCACTGCCCTACAAGGGGAGGATTGGTTAGCCGCGATCGACATCAAAGATGCTTATTTGCACATTCCCATCTTTCCAGTCCACCAAAAATTTCTACGCTTTGCAGTAGAAGGGCGCCATTTTCAGTTCAGAGCCTTACCCTTCGGTTTGGCCACAGCACCACGAGTGTTTACAAAAATTCTGGCCCTTTATTGGCCAATCTAAGAACACAAGGTGTAATGATAATGGCATATCTAGATGACTTGTTGCTGATAGACCACTCAGTGAAAAAACTAGACGTGGTCGTTCACAAGACAATCAAGTATCTGGAATCTCACGGTTGGATTATCAACCGAGACAAGTCAGCCCTAAAAACCAGTCAAAAGTCTGGAATACTTGGGGCTAAGGTTGGATTCAGGCCAGAGAAAAATATTCTTGCCTCAAGGAAAGGTGTTGTCTTTGAAAGATTTGATCCACTTAGTGGGTACAAAAAAGACAGCCGTCCATACGCCTGTGCATGAGGCTGCTGGGAAAAATGGTGGCATCATTCGAAGCAGTACCCTACGGTCAATTCCATTCAAGGAATTTGCAAGGGGCCATACTGTCAGCCTGGAACAAAAAAGTTCAGGCCCTAGACTTACAATGTCCTTGTCCCCTTCCGTTCGCAAGAGCCTCCGTTGGTGGTTGGTTCCCCAAAATCTGGATAAAGGGAAATCCTTCAGTCCGATTTCTTGGAAGGTGGTCACTACAGATGCCAGCCTTATAGGCTGGGGAGCAGTACTGGAGCAATGGTCTCTCCAGGGCAGATGGTCGGATGCAGAAAAGGCCCTGCCCATCAATCTCTTAGAGATACGAGCAGCCCGGTATGCCCTAGTAGCATGGACATCCAAACTCCAAGGGTCCCCTGTCAGAATTCAATCAGACAATGCCACAGCAGTGGCATATATCAATCATCAGGGGGGCACCAGGAGTCGTGCAGCCCAGAGGGAAGTAAATTACATCCTGAAATGGGCAGAAAGATATGTCCCAGCCATATCTGCGGTATTTATTCCAGGAGTGGAGAATTGGAAGGCGGACTTTCTAAGTCGCCAGCAATTATGCCCAGAGGAATGGTCCCTTCACCCCGAGGTTTTCTGGACAATATGTCAGCGGTGGGGAACATCGGATGTAGATCTTCTAGCATCCAGATTCAACGCAAAGGTGGACAGGTTTGTCTCTCGGACAAGGGATCCCCTAGCTTGCGGCTCGGATGCCCTAGTGTTCCCTTGGGATCAGTTCAAGCTGATATATGCATTCACACCGCCACAATGGTTACCTCGATTACTCCGCAGAATCAGGGTAGAAAAGAAACCAGTGATTCTGGTGGCTCCAGCGTGGCCCCGAAGAGCGTGGTACGCGGAGATTGTAAAATGTCAGTGGGGAGTCCTTGGTCTCTCCCACGTCGTCCGGACCTGCTTTCGCAAGGACCGATATACCACCCTTCCTTACCAGCCCTAGGTTTGACGGCCTGGCTATTGAAGCCCACATTCTAAAAAAGAGAGGGCTCTCTAATCCTGTGGTATCTACCATGATCAATGCCAGGAAGCCGGTATCCAGGCAGATCTACTATAGAATCTGGAAGGCGTACATCACGTGGTGTGAGGCCAAGAAATGGCATCCACATAAGTACGTAATAGGTAGGAGTCTGGACTTCCTACAGTGGGCTGTAGATAGGAAGCTTGCCTTGAGTACTATCAAAGGTCAGTTTTCGGCCTTGTCAATATTTTTTCAAAGGCCCTTGGCTTCGCATTCACTAGTCAAAGCCTTTAGATAAGGAGTGATGCGTATTAGTCCTCCGGTTAATATTCCCATATGTCCATGGGATCTAAACCTGGTTCTGTCGGTTCTACAGAAACAACCATTTGAACCATTACAGCATAGTTCCTTGGTTCTTCTCACCAGGAATTTTTTTTTTCTAGTAGCCATTTGTTCGGCTAAAAGAGTGTCGGAATTAGCAGCTATGTCCTGTAAAGAGCCATATCTGGTTATCCATAAGGACAGAGTAGTGTTACGTCCTCATCCAGCCTTTCTTCCTAAGGTGGTATCAAGGTTTTCATTTGAACCAAGATGTGGTTCTTCCTTCTTTTTTCCCCAAACCTAGTTCGGTAGAGGAAAAGTTATTGCATTCTTTGGATGTAGTAAGAGCAGTTAAAGCTTATCTAAAAGCCACTGCTCAGATTCGCAGAACGGATACTTTGTTTATTCTGCCGGAAGGCCCCAGAAAGGGTCAGGCAGCGTCAAAATCTACTTTAGCCAAGTGGATTCAACAGGTCATTATGCAAGCCTATGGCTTAAGAAGGAGACCGCCTCCGTTCAAAGTTAGAGCGCACTCCACGAGAGCAGTTGGAACTTCATGGGCAGCGTATCACCAGGCCTCCCTGGCTCAAATCTGTAAGGCCGCAACATGGTCTTCAGTACACACGTTTACTAGGTTCTACCAGGTGGACGTTAGAAGTCAGGAGGATGTCGCCTTTGGGCGCAGTGTGTTGCAGGCCGCAAAAGATCCTCATGTCTGATGGCGCTCAGCTTATGTATGGTGTATCCCCCCCCTCGTTGGGCATTGCTTTAGGACATCCCATTAGTAATGACTATGTCGCTCTGTGTCCCGTGATGTACGAGAAAGAAAATAGGATTTTTATAACAGCTTACCTGTAAAATCCTTTTCTTGGAGTACATCACTGGACACAGAGCTCCCACCCCTCTTTTGGGGACACTTATTGCTTTGCTACAAAACTGAGGTGCTCCCGGATGGGAGGGGCTTATATAGGGGAGGGTACTTCTGGTTTTGGAAGTTGCCAGTGCCAGCACCTGAAGGTATCTATATAACCCATTAGTAATGACTATGTCGCTCTGTGTCCCGTGATGTACTCCAAGAAAAGGATTTTACAGGTAAGCTGTTATAAAAATCCTATTATCCACACAAATCTTTTTCCCGGATAGACCATATTTTTACCCCATCTAGCATGCTACCTGAAATCATCTCCTCTATAATTATTCCTTATTCATGGACAGATCACTGTGCGGTTTCCATCACCCTGGCCTCACCCGTACCTAGGTCATACGATACGACCTGGTGTATTAACGATTCCATGTTGTCACACCCGTCTCACCGTTTAGAAATCGAGACAGCTCTTACTGAATATCTTACATTTAACGACACTGATGATATTTCAGCTCTTACACTTTGGGAAGCCCATAAAGTTGTCATTCGTGGCAAATTGATGCAACTAGCTGCAGCTCTTGAAAGAAAACGCAAACTTCTATTTACTAAACTAGAAAATAATTTTAATTGCCACGCAGCTTTTCAATCTGCTCCTAATGCTGGAAATAATATTAAATATGAGAGAGCTAAACTTGACCTAGACCTTTTCTTGACCGATTCTGCAGATAAAACCTTATGTAAAAGACATCACTTTCACTATATTAAAGCCAACAAACCTGACACCCCTATGGCACGTTGCCTTAAAACAGTACAATACTCACAAACATCTGTTAAACTTAAAACGTCCCACGACTCCTTCAGTAGCAACCCAGTGAGAATATTAGAGATTTTTTTGTTCAAAATTAGCTAATCTCTACTCCCCGGCCCAGAATTTTGACAAACTTAAAGCGGATGATTTATTCTCTGATATCACTTTCCCGACTCTGGAACTTGATCAACTTGATTTCCTTGAGAAACCTATAACTCTACTTGAGGTCCAAACTGCTATTAAAACATTGAAGCCTCGTAAAAGGCCAGGCTCGGATGGTTTTTCGGCTTTATATTTCAAACAATTTCAACCAACATTAGCACCTATTCTTACCAGAGCCTTCAAGTCTCTTCTAGCAGGACAATCATTTAGAAATGAATCTTTGACATCCATCATAGCAATGCTTCCTAAACCCCATTCTGACCTAACCTCTTGGACCGATTATCATCCAATATCCCTTCTGAATCTGGATATCAAATTGTTAGCTAAAATCTTGGCGAATAGATTGAATGCCATTATTGGTAAATTAATACACTGCGACCAAACGGGTTTTATATCCATACGTCAGGCGGGTAACAATGTCAGAAGAGCGCTTTTACTAACACATATAGCTAAAAAGAGAAATATTCCTACCTGTTTTTTATCTCTAGATATGCGTAAAGCTTTCGACTCGGTTTCATCGCCATATATGAATTATATTTTGCAAAAATGGGGTTTTGGAAATAATTTTCTATTATGGATCTCTGCTTTATATAATAATCCAAAAGCGTATATTAAGTACATGGGCTACAGATCGTCTACGATCGATATTAAAAGAGGTACGAGACAGGGTTGCCCCCTATCCCCTTTGATTTTCGCTCTTCTCATAGAAACATTGGCAGTACTGATTAGGACTAACCCTAACATCAAAGGTTTAGAACTTGGTGGTCATCACCACAAAATTTGTCTCTTTGCGGACGATATACTTATTTTTTTAACCCATCCGAAAATTTCAGCCCCTAATCTATTGGAAATCTTAGAAAAATTCTCCCACATTTCAGGGCTATATATCAACCATTCTAAATCCAATGCACTTAACATATCCTTATCGCAAACCGAACTTCATAGAGCTCAAGCATCCTTGCCATTCAATTGGGTCACACACTATATCCCATATTTGGTTATCCAACTCACACCCTCAATCTCAGACCTATTTAAAGTGAATTATCTGCCACTATTGAAACAAGTTACATGCTTAATGAAAAATTGGTCTTCACTTCCTCTATCATGGTTCGGTAGAATTAATGCGGTGAAAATGTCTATTTTATCAAAATTCTTGTATCTTTTTAGGGTACTCCCCATCCAAATTCCTTCTTATTTTTTGAGACTTCTACAACAAAGAGTTATGTCCTTTATATGGGGCAATACTAAACCACGTATTTCTAAAGCTTCACTTTTTCTCGATCAATCAAAAGGTGGACTAGGTTTTCCTAATTTCACTTCATACTACCATGCAGCGCAAATAGCACAATTATCCAAGTATCATGCAATGCTTGAATCTCCTCTTTGGGTTGCAATAGAATCCGTCGATTTAGATCCAATATCAGTGGCCAATGTGCTATGGTTATCTCCACAAGATAGAGCTCATATATCTAATCCTATTACGAAGCACTCCATGAACATTTGGGACAAATTTAGGAGTTCTCATAAATTACAATCTCTACATAACCCCCTGCTCTCATTTATTATATATCCAGCTTTTTATCCAGCATGGAAGTTTCCACTATCCTTTGCAGCCTGGACCACCAAGAAATTCGTTTTCCTTTATGATATAGCCTCTACTAATTACATCCTTACATTCCCTGCTCTGTGTGATATTCATGGATTACCCAGTAAGGAACTCTTCCGGTATCTGCAGATAAAAAACTTCTATACGCCAATCATCGAGACGGGTTCAATACTCAACCAATTATCACAGTTTGAACGGATCTGTAAGAATGACCCTCACACTAGAGGTTTTGATATCACTCCTTTATAAAGATCTTAATTCCCCTCCCACAGATACTTTACCCTCGTATACTACCAAATGGTCACAAGACTTAGATAAAATATTCAGCGAAAAGGATTGGTATAATATTTGGTCGACCACTATGCACTCATCCCCAAATTGCTATGCTCTTGAAACGAACTTCAAAGTCCTAACACGTCGGTATATGGTACCAGCAAAGATAGCTAAATTTTCTCATACATATCCAAATAATTGCTTTCATGGCTGCACTTCCCCTGGTACTCACGTACACATCTGGTGGGAATGTCGAATAGCCCAAATTTTGGGGATTAAAATATTCAAGATGGCCTCTACTGCCCTGGAAATCCCAATATCACCTGACCCTGCCATAGCACTGTTAAACCTTAAGCCTCCTGAACTCACTCAGACACAATTCCAGCTACTTGTGTACCTGACTACCTCGGCTAAACAAACCATTGCTAAGGCATGGAAATCTCAAATGCTCGTTGTGGCTGAGGCTAAACACCGAATGAATAGAGCCCTTGTCTTTCACAAGATGTCAGCTATTGAGAATGATACAATAAAAAAATGTAATAAAATTTGGCAACCGTGGGTTAACCATTATCTACCTTCCGATTTTGGTCAATCTTTATTAACGCCCAGCTAGTAATTATTTTCTCTTACTTTTTTTATTAATTTTACCTCTCTTTGTGCCACATATTATTTTTTTCTCTCAATGTTTTCTTTTAAAAAAAAATAGGAAAAACAAAATATAATGTTTTGGGGCTGGGGTCAGGCCACCTTCGGGAGGGAATTCTTCCCTTTTTCTCTTCCTTTTTTCTTTCCTCTTCTTCCTTCTCTCTTCCTTACTCATCCTCTCCTTCTTTTCCTAGTGTTTCTTCCTTGCTTTTTTTTCTCTAAGTTTATTAAACATCAATATGTAAATATAGGATTTTTTCTCTCTTATTTTCTCCCAATTGTCTGCATTTATTATTTAAGAGTTTGGACTATTAATCTACTTTATTCCTTCGATACTATGACACATCTTTTTTTTTAAGGAACTACACATATGAGATGTATGCTCCTTTCATTTTTATGTCATGATAATTATATTTATCTTCTAGGGACTCTAGCTTATTTAGATTTTATTTAATTATTTTTCCTCTCACGTGCCCCCTCCCATCCACAGTTTGAACCCATTGGGGCTGGATGGGTGGTCCGGAGGCACTTTTAGCCTGATATAAGGTATAATCTTTTTTTTTTTTTTTTTTCTTGAGTCCCATGTACCTGGCATTTGCTTTTTTTTTTCTCTTTTCAATATTTAACTGATAAATATGAACATACATTTGAGCGCCAAACTCTACTGATATTCTTGCCACTAGATCCTTATCCCATTTTTGCATTCGCTATACTGTATTTGTAACTTGTTTTCTTATGTAAAATGTAATAAAAATATTAAGCAAGAGGGGGCGTGGCCTGACCTGACTAGAAGATGGATGCTTAATCTCAGAGCTCCCGCCACCTCAGCCCTTCTTAACCAGATATTGGAGGTACACCCGATTCCCACAAGCCATTAAACCAGCTCACATCATGGGGACAGCATCCAGGAACTCATCGGCATCCAGATCGCGCTCCCCCCGTGAGCTACCCGGAGGCGCAAGCCAAAATATCCCGGAGATGTTCCGGACGAACAGGGAGAACATGGCGCCTTCCCGCCAAGGACTTACACAGACCCGCTCTCAGGCACACTCTGCGCCCCTCCCGGGGATTACCCTGACGGAAACACCAGCAGCTCCCTCACCATCGGGAGCGGCGGAGAGTGGAGGCATGAATGCCCCCCCTCCTTCTCCTCAGCTCAGCATTCACGATCTGCGGACGATAGCCGCAGATATTAAAGACACCTTGTCGGCGGCCATCTCTGAACTCCGCCTAGACATTCGGGCACTAGCGGATAGAGTGCATATAGTGGAAAAAGTGGCTGAGAAGCATGAAACAGTTATCCAACGTGCTACCTGGCAGATTGACACCCACACCCTACAGCTCAGGGACATGCAGAGACATATGGAGGACCTGGACAACAGGGGGCGCCGCCATAACCTAAGAGTAAGAGGAATACCGGAATCAGTGGACGGAGAGCACATCTCTCAGGTAGTGACTAGACTTTTCAACGGCCTGCTCAACAGGCCGCCCCAGACCCCAATTGAGATGGAACGTATTCACCGTGCCCTGAGACCCCGGGGTAGAGACACTGACCCTCCCCGGGACATAGTGTGTTGTATTGTGGACTACAAAATTAAGGAAGATGTGCTGAGATCAGCAAGGGGCCAGCGCCTATCACATGAGGAGGCACCCGTTCAAATATTCCAGGATCTATCAGGGATCACCCTTCAACATCGCAGGGATCTGAGACCGTTGCTGGATGCCCTACGTGCCAAGGACATTCGCTATAAATGGAAATTCCCCTTCTGTCTCTCCGCCGTAGTGGATGGCCGCACAGCATTACTCAAGGTGCCAGAGGACTTGCCACACTTCTGTGACACGCTCGGCATTCCCCGAGTAGCTGTTCCGGATTGGTATGCTGCTTTCAGGAAGGCAGTACACAGACCGGGCACACGCGCTGAAGAGCCCATGGAAACACAAGCTGCTGGCGCCCGCAGGAGACGTTCCTCGTCGGGTTCAAAGCGATACACTTCATCCCGCAACCCGCACCAGGAGCACAGCCCTTCCAAACCGCCGGGTCCTCGGTGAGCCCGCCGGGATTATTGATCGCGGCAGCCACTGCCTCAGCCGTACGGTAACACTCTCTACTTGCCCCCCCTCCCATTTTTTTTTTTTACGTGTTCTTTATTTCTGTTTTTTTTTTTTTGTTGTAGTGCTGGCCATGTTTGGGTCGGGCTGCCTGGACATACGGTCTGGACTATCCACACTTCTATATCCCCTGTTTAGCGGTTAGCGATGCTGTTTGCCAGTCACGAGACAGTTGCACACCTATCGTGACACGTTACACAGGTTTGGCCGGAAATACTACATCCCCCAGAACTCCCTGCGAGGCGCTGAAGGACCTTGGGATACCACTTCCGCTGGCAGTGACGGACATCCGGATGCGACATTGACAACCAACACACAGACATCGCTCCGTACAGCTGAGTCACATATCCTGTCTTCCGGGCCGCCCATACCTGCCTCCTGTATGGAGACAGGACAGGCAAAGACTACCAAGCACAGACAGGCAAGCCATGGCACGGGGACCCTCCTAGCCGCCCGAACTTCCATTACCTCCCGCAGAACTTGCCCTTGGGAGCATTGGCTAGAGATATGCCCTTTCTGGCCATCAGGAGACAGGTAAGATCTATGCATAGGCATACGGGACAATGTTTCCTTAGCCTGTCCCAGAGACTCTGGCTTATTATTACCTGGACATGCTCATATTTGTAGATTGCCCCATTTAAGACACCAGACATGACTGCTATACATTCACTCTCCGTGGCCATACCTGTGTGAAAATGGTCTACATCCACCTACAAATGAGGATCCTATGTATTACGCTAATTGATCTCCCCACCCTTTTCAGGTTATATGTAGATAGCGATGCAATGTTTGCTGGCAGCTAGAATGCATGCGACGCCACGGATAGATACTCCACATGCGGATATGGCGGCCGCATGTACTCTGAATGGCATTCCCTTGCAACACTAAAAGTGAGCTTACAGAGGTCATATTGCCGCTGACATACATAGGACCCGGGTTGGGAGCTGAATTCTCCATATGCGATATTCTACATTGTAGCATGCTGAAGGCCCTGCGATCCTCGCACGCTGGTTTGCCTCACCATGATACACTCTACTCGAGGAATGTCTATTACTGTTTAATTGTTTTGGTTTATATAGATGCTACTTACTTAGCTTACTCTGATTGCTGTAAGCCTATCACACCCCCCTTGCAGGGTCTCTCGCACCATTTATTGCGAGGACACTCCGGCGGAAGAGTATGAGGCTATGGTTCTGTTTAGTTACGTAGTTATACCTCTGTTTCCACTGAGCTGAGCAGTATGCCTACTGCTGCACAGGCATTAACGAACGTTATGCT
This sequence comes from Rana muscosa, assembly GCA_029206835.1. Lineage (NCBI taxonomy): Eukaryota > Metazoa > Chordata > Amphibia > Anura > Ranidae > Rana > Rana muscosa. Next base: position 105,599,138 of record CM055119.1, on the reverse strand, counting down.
TCCCTTAGTGTGTTTATATTGGCTCAGCAATACGTGCCATCATCCCTCCCCCCCCCCCCCCCGTAGATATCTTACAGGGGAAGTACCTCCTCACATCACATTAGGCTACATATACTCTGAGGTGGCGGACCTCTCCGTACATCTGTGGTGGTTTACATACTTCTAGTTTGGTTTGGACCAACCCCCACACAGTAGCGTGTAGTGGGGTCAGCACCCTACTGGCTGTGCTGTCGTCCTATGCGCTCTGTAGTTCTCCGACAAGTTTGTCCTCCCCCATAGAGGAGGTTGGCGAAGTCCATCCTCCTCTTCGGTTATTCTCCTGCAAGTGATATACGCCCCTAATTTGTACTAACTAGTACATATCCGCTACCCCCCTCTCCCTATCGTTACCCGACACCGCCCCGATCCTCCCTCCCTGCCTCCCCCCTCAATATGATGGAAGCCTCCGACTCTGCTACTACAAACCCGTGTGGCCAGGGATCCCCAATGCAACTTAAATAATAATATTATTATTCCCTGAATATTCGTGGGTTGAATACCCCCGAAAAACGATCACAACTACTTTACACTCTCCAGAAAGCCAAAACGCACATTGCACTTCTCCAAGAAACTCACTTCAGATCAGATAGTATCCCCAAACTCCATAACCATTTTTTTCCAACAGTATACCATGCTGCTAATGAGGAGGCAAAATCAAAAGGCGTCTCTATCCTAATTTCTAAACATTGCCCCATTAATATCACAGAAACCCAAAGTGACGATAAAGGTCAGTTCCTCTTTCTCAAAGGTTCACTGCATGGAAGACCCCTGACCATCGCAAACATCTATGCCCCAAACTCGCTTCAGGTTTCCTTCTTCCACACCACACTCCATCAACTTACCGCATTCCAATCAGGCACTCTCATCCTAGGCGGTGACTTCAATGTCCCACTGACTCCGACCCTAGATACCTCCAATGGGTCCTCGTGTATGACGTATAGGGCCCTCCGCGCGATCAAATCACAACTGCAGATCCTCTCCCTTCATGATACTTGGCGTACGCTAAACCCAAACGTCAAAGACTTTACCTTCTTTTCCCCTCCGCACAATAAATATTCTAGACTTGACCATTTCTTTCTCTCGCAGAATGACCTACCCCTGCTTACTGAGGCCACGATTGAACCAGGGCTCCTTTCGGACCACAACCCTATTACCATGACATTGACATTTCCACTATGGCGCCCTAGATCCGAGATCTGGCGCATGGATGATTCCTTGCTATCAGATCTGAATTATACCCACTTAATATCGGACGGTCTATCCCATTATTTTGCAGAAAATGTTACAGACGATGTTTCCCCTATAACAGTCTGGGCCGCACACAAATGTGTCATTCGGGGCAAGATTATCTCCCTGATGGCCGAGAGACACAAGCTCAGGAAAGCACGCATCGAGGAACTGTCTAACCGTGTTAAAACCTTAGAACGAGCACACAAACTCTCCTTGGCGACCAAATGCCTTGCTGACCTCCTTACGGCCAGAGAGGAATTGTTATCGGAACTCCAGGCGACGTTGAAACGCAAATTTGCACTGACACATAAACTCTTTTATGAGTTCGGTAACAAGTCCGGGAAGCTTTTAGCGAGAGCTCTACAAAAGAAAAAGTCTGCAAACACCATACACTCCATCAGAACCCCCTCAGGGACCAACATAGCCAACACAGAAGTTATAACGAAACAGTTCGTTAATTATTTCAAAAAAATTATATAACCTACCCAAACCCTGTCTACAGACCGACTCCATTGACCGATCGAAAGCCATAACAGACTTCTTAACTCAGTATAGTCCATCCCCACTCAGCCCCGAAGACCTAGGGGGCATTGACCTCCCCATCTCCGTAGAAGAAACTCTCTCAGCACTAAAACAACTGAAAGCAGGCAAGAGCCCGGGACCGGACGGACTTTCGACTAATTACTACAAATCCTTTGCGGACCTACTGATTCCCCACTTTCTCAAAGCTTTCAATACTCTTCCCACCTCCTCCCTCCCTCATACTGACATCCTTGAAGCACACATTACCCTGATACCGAAGCCAGACAGGGACACCACGTTAGTGACTAACTACCGCCCAATCTCACTACTTAACGTAGATGTTAAGCTCTACGCCAAAATCCTAGCGAACCGAATCCTCCCTTTAATCCCCAATTATATTTCACTGGATCAAGTGGGCTTTGTCCCTGGCAGGGAAGCCAGGGACAACACAACGAAGGCCATCAATATACACCACTGGTTGACGTCCACTAACAACAAAGGTTTCTTCCTTTCCCTTGACGCGGAGAAGGCGTTCGACAGAGTGGCCTGGGACTACATGTCTGCTACACTATTGGCGATGGGGCTACCCCCTCGCCTCCATCAAATGATTATGGCATTATATGCGTCCCCTACGGCTAGACTCAGGGTCAATGGCCGGCTTTCGGACGCCTTCTCCATAACCAATGGCACACGGCAGGGCTGCCCTCTTTCCCCTCTTATTTTCATTCTCACCATGGAACCCCTCCTCCGCAGACTGCGGGAAAACCCTGATATTAAGGGGATCGAGATTGGTCATAGGCCATACAAGATAGCAGCCTATGCTGATGACATCCTACTATTTCTTACAGATCCCCTAACCACTCTCCCTAATCTCCTCAAAGACTTCGAACTCTTTCGACAACTCTCCAATCTGCAAATTAACTTCGATAAATCAAAAGCGATTAACATAACACTACCGACGGCATTGGTAGCTCTCTGTCAGTCCAACTTCCCTTTCAGCTGGGAAACCAACGATATCACATACTTAGGCATTAAACTACCCACTAAACTCTCCGACTTATATGCCAGAAACTTTACACCCGCACTACGTAAAATTCAGGGAGACCTCACGGCGTGGACTAAGGGCCCTTTTTCATGGTTCGGCAGAGCGGCAATTTTAAAAATGAACGTCCTCCCCAGATTGCTCTATCTGATGCAAGCTGTCCCAATAGAGTTACCTCCGTCATTCTTCACATCCTTCAAACGGATGTGCAGACACCTCCTATGGTCATCCCGTCCTCCCAGGCTAAGCTGGGAAAAACTCATCCTACCCAAACGTAGGGGAGGGTTGGGATTGCCGGATCTACGCACGTACTACAGGGCATGCCAGCTCACAAGAATTGTGGATTGGCATACCCATGAGAACACCAAGGCATGGATCCATTTAGAAAATGCTTTCGCTAACATACCGCTCTCCCACCTCCCTTGGATCAACCCGAGATCGGTCCCTACTGAATGCACAGCCCACCCCCTTATAGGCCCCACATTGCATAATCTTAGAGCTACGGGTCGTATTCTCAACATGACCCCTTACCCGGGCCCCATGACACCACTTAACAATAACCCAGAATTTACTCCTGGTATATACGCTAATACCCAATCCGAGCAGGCCGCCCCCCAACCGACGAGGGCCTCACAATTTTTTAAGGGTGGCGTACTCCTCTCTCAACCTGCCATGGCCTCTAAATTTTCCCATCTATCCATTCCCTTTTTCAAATTCCTCCAAATCAGACACTTCCTACATAGCGTTCAACCACTGTCTCAATGGGCAAGGGACCATACGCCCTTTGAGGATCTCTGCAGTAGGTCAGAACCTCAGACCCACTTGATCTCAACAATCACTGCTCTCTTGCTCGACAAGCCCCCTTCTCACGACAGAATTCATGGCAGGTGGGAAAATGACTTAGCCATGGAATTATCTGCTGAAGACTGGGCACGCGTACATGAGCACACACACAAGGGGTCCATAAATGTATCGACACAAGAGAACAGGTACAAACTATACTCTAGGTGGTACCGTACGCCCGACAAAATTCATAAATTCTGTCCGAGGGTGTCTCAGGACTGCTGGAGATGTAACTCCGCTTTAGGATCTCTTATCCACATTTGGTGGGAGTGTCCTTTAATCCAGGAATTCTGGAGAGAAGTACATGTCCTGATTACTCAAATTACTACCTATTCACCGGACTTTAGTCCAGCCCAATACCTACTACACCACATGACCCTCCCAAGAGCAGTCTACAGGAAATCCCTCACCCTACATCTTATCAACGCTGCTACCCAATGCATCCCGGTCCACTGGAGGAGTACCACCCCACCCAGCATTTCTGAATGGCACACCCGGGTAGACAGAATAGCAGACATGGAGAGGCTTATTCACCAAGCTAATGATGGCTCGACCAAGTTTGGGACTACGTGGGCATGCTGGCTCCACTATAGAGACTCCACGCGGTCAGGGAACCCCTCTACCGTACCTACAACTAGTACAGGGGAACGCGAGAACAAGCCGGCCATGGAAGCATGAGATCTCCGTCTCCCCACCCCACCCCCCATCTTCCCCCTCCCTTCATCTCAGAAATATATAGATTACCTACCCTCACAATGTGGGAATATACGTACGCCGTTTTGCACTTATATTCACCCATGAACGATGTGTCATGCTATGTATTCAGTCTGATAGCACCCCTCAAGCCTACAGGGAACAGTTTCCGTTTAAATGGTGCAGTTGCGATCAGACTCTTTGTGACCTATTAAGTATCCCCGCCCGCTCACAGCAAGCACCCTATCTGGGGTGAGCGGGTGGGAATAAACCCACTGGTGATGAACCATCCAACCACTTTGCCATGCCTTGGTCATCCTTCCAAAAAAAAAGGGCCGGATACCCCCTAAACCCTCAAGAATGGAGCACACATGGTTAGTAATACTACTGTAGGGTATCGGAAACCACCACCCTCCACATGTTAAGACAAGGTTGTGGAAACATTTGTTTAAGCTATTTTGCTCAATGGCACTAAGGTATTTTATGTGTGTATACAGTACTTTTAATCTCTGCACGAAATTGTACTTGGAAATCTCGTGGAATTTTCTGTAACTGTTACTATACGTGTATATGCTAATCTTTAATAAAAAATTATTCGAAAAAAAAAAAATATTAAGCAAGAAAAAATTGTTAAATTAAATTTGATCTGAGTGGCAGGCAAAGTTGAAGACCTACCTAATAGTTAAAGGGATAGTTTTCCAGTATGATGTAGATCAACTTGTTCATGTCTTTTACAAACCAGTTCTCTTCTCTGTCTAAAACGGAACCTCATTGTCTTTCTGCACCTTAAAGCGGAACCTAACTGTATCTGAGCACCACAAACTAAAAGCACTATTTTAATTCATTTTTAATACTCAAAGTGGGCTCATCAATCCATCCATGTCTTTATGCTTTACAGGTGAAACTCGAAAAATTAGAATATTGTGCAAAAGTTCATTTATTTTACTAATGCAACTTAAAAGGTGAAACTAATATATGAGATAGACTCATTACATACAAAGCAAGATAGTTCAAGCCGTGATTTGTCATTAAGGATGAGCTCTGGCGTGTTCGCATAGTACACATGCAGAGCCCGCCAGGAAGTCGGCACCGCGCTGCGCTAATCACAGCCAGGGAGACATTGTCCCGATGCTCGGCTGCAGAGATCGGGAAATGTCTCCCTGGCTCTGATTAGCGCAACGCGGTGCCGACTTTCTGGCGGGCTCTGCACGTGGACTATGCAAACACGCCAGAGCTCATCCTTATTTGTCATAATTGTGACTATTATGGCTTACAGATCATGAAAACCCCAAATCCAAAATCTCAGAAAATTAGAATATTACATGCAATCAATAAAACAAGGATTGTACATAGAACAATATTGGACCTCTGAAAAGTATAAGCATGCATATGTACTTGGTTTGGGCCCCTTTTGCAGCAATTACTGCATCAATGCGACGTGGCATGGAAGCTGGCAGCCTGTGGCACTGCTGAGGTGTTATGGAAGACCAGGATGCTTCAATAGCGGCCTTTAAATGGGGGGGGTAAAATGGCTCTTGCTAAAAACAAATCCCTTTAATTAACCACTTCCCGCCCAGTCAATAGCGAATTGACGTCCGGGAAGTGGTTGCAATATCGATACTGGACGTCATATGACGTCCTGCAGGATATTGCCCTGCGCGCGCCTGCGGGGGCGCGCAGCGCGGTGATCGGGGACGGCATGTGTCCCTCGGACACAGCGCTTCCCCGATCACGGTAAACAGCCAATTTCATTGGCTGTTTACCATGTGATCGGCTGTGTCAAAGTCACAGCCGATCACCTGTCAAAACAAACTCGGCGGCGCGCTCCGTGCGTGCCGCCACAGGCTTGCAGAGCGGGGATCGGGGAAGGCGAGTGTCCCTTGGACACAGCGCGTCCCCGATCAGAGTAAACAGCCAATGAATTGGCTGTTTACCACGTGACCGGCTGTGTCCAATCACAGCCGGTCACAAATGTAAACAAACTCCACAGGAGTTACTACCTGATCCCTGCTCTCTCCTCACACACCGATCTGTGAGGAGAGAGAAGAGATCAGTAAGTTAGCTCAGTGTAGTTTGTCTACATAAGTTTACAGTGCACAACACGCCCCCCCCCCCCATAAAGAGGACCTGTCACACAGCCCAGCACATCAATCAGCCCATCTGTCAATCAGCCCATCTGTCAATCAGCCCATCTGTCAATCAGCCCATCTGTCAATCAATCACCCCATCTGTCAATCAATCCATCTGTCAATCAATCAATCAGCCCATCTGTCAATCAATCAGCCCATCTGTCAATCATCTGTCACAGGCCCACCTCCATCGGTACCGCCATTGGCACCGCCACACAGGCTACCAGTACCGCCATCGGTACCAGTACCACCACCAGTACCGCCACCAGGCCCAGCATCTATACTGCCACACAGGCCCGCTACCAGTATCACCACTAGTGCCGCCATCGGTACCACCACCAGTACCACCACCCGTACCACCGTCGGTAGTGCCACCACCACCTGTACCACCACCTGTACCGCCATCGGTACCATCACCACCCGTACCACCACCACCTGTACCGCCATCGGTACCACCACCACCTGTACCGCCATCGGTACCACCACCACCCATACCGCCATCGCTACCACCACCACCCGTACCGCCACCTGTACCGCCATCGGTACTGCCGCCACCACCACCACCCGTACCGCCGCCACCACCACCACCCGTACCGCCATCGGTACCACCACCACCTGTACCGCCATTGGTACCACCACCACCCATACCGCCATCGGTACCACCACACAGGCCCACCACTAATACCTCCATCGGTACTACCACACAGACCGCCACCACTACCACCAGCAGTACCATTACACAGGCCCACCAATAAGCACTGCCATATTGTCCCAAAGGGTTTACACACCTGAGGAGGCATATGCCATTCTTGCCATGTCGGATGATGAGAGCAGCGGGGAGCTCCCATTATCCGATTCTGGTTCGGAATACGAGCCAGTGGAGGATAGTGGCTCAGAGTCCGAGTCCCCGGAGGAAACCGTCCCTCCCAAAAGAATGCGATCAGCACCAAGATCAGCACCAAGATCAGCACCAAGATCAGGAGAACTGCCCACCACCAGCAGCGCCATACCCCAGGAAGAGGAGCCCAGTACAAGCAATGGAAATGCACGCCCAACCCGAAGAATCCAGCCCCAATCCTACCTTCCCGATGCCCTGGCAAACCCCTTATGCCTGCCAACTCAGGATCCGCTATCATCCCCCCTTTCACCGCACAGCCAGGTGTGCAGCCCGACACTACAAATTTTTCTAAATTTGATTATTTTTGTTTATTTTTCCCACAAGATTTGCTGCAGAATATAGTGGATCAAACGAATCTGTATGCATCCCAATTTATTGCTGCCAACCCCAATTCTTCCTACGCCCGCATGTTCCAGTGGCGGCGTCTAACATTGGAGGAATTTAAATTATTTTTGGGCCTTATGTTCAATATGGGGCTTACAAAAAAGAACGAAGTCCATTCATATTGGTCCAAACGCCCCATCCAACACATGCCCATATATTCCGCTGTCATGTCCAGGAAAAGATACGACATGATTATGCGCTTTCTCCACTTCAATGACAATTCACAGTGCCCTCCCCGAGATCATCCCAACTACGACAAATTGTACAAGATACGCCCCCTAATCAATGCCTTTTCCCAGCGATTTGAAGAAGTTTTCATCCCAGACCAAAAAATTTGTGTGGACGAGTCCCTCGTACATTTCACCGGCCGACTGCAGTTCAAGCAGTACATACCAAGCAAGAGAGCCAGGTATGGGTTAAAATTAAATAAATTATGTGATCGAGCCACTGGATACGTCTGCAAATTCAGGATCTACGAAGGCAAAGACTCCCAGCTCCAGCCCCGTGATTGCCCCACATATATTGGAACCAGTGGGAAAATTGTCTGGGAGTTGGCATACCCCCTGTTCGGAAAAGGTTACCATTTATATGTTGATAATTATTATACCAGCCTGCCCCTTTTTCGCCACCTTTACAGTAAACAAACCCCGGCCTGCGGTACCTTAAAAAAAAAACGGAAGGGATTCCCACAAAATTTATTGACAAAAAAATTGCGACCTGGAGAATCGGCATCCATGAGGAACGAGGAGGTGTTGGCCATGAAGTGGAGGGACAAGAAAGATGTCCACATCCTCTCTACGATCCACAATGACACCATGGTGGAGATCCCAAGAAGACGCGGCTCCATTGTAAAGCCTGAATGTGTCCACGACTACAATTTGTACATGGGGGGGTGGATTTAAACGACCAGATGCTACAGCCCTACTTATCAACCAGAAATTCCCATTAATGGCACAAAAAAGTTGTGTTTCACCTGTTTCACATGGCCCTTTTTAATTCGTTTGTCTGCTACCAAAAAGCAACTCAAAATCACCGACTCCACTACCTCCAATATATCGAAGATATCATCGATAGGATAGGATAGGACACCTCTGCCTGCTACCTGGACCTGTGCTTTGGCTGTGCTCTGGCTGTGCTGACAGTATCTCTGCCTGTGCGAACTATGGACAGTATTCCTGCCTGCTGCCTGGATGATTGCTTTTGCTGTCGCTGACCTCATCCCTGCCTGCTGCCTGGACCGATGCTCTCCTCTGTGGACCACTGCACTTCTAAAACCACAGGTAATCTTTTGTTATTTGGTATGTACCTGCTATGTGTTAGATATATGAAGGGCCTTCAAAAATGTGATCGGTAGTCAGAAAATGATATGTGCAATTAATGCTGCTAGAATGCCTGGAGGTGCTACTTGGATGTTGGGCCTCTGTATGTGGCCAGGCTGTGTAAAAGTCTCAAACATGTGGTATCGCCATACTCAGGAGGAGTAGCAGAATGCATTTTAGGGTGTAATTTTTGCTATGTACATATTATGTGTTAGAAATATCTTATAAATTGACAACTTTGTGTAAAAAAAATGCATTTTAATTTTTTCTCCACATTTTCCAAAACCTTCTGGAAAAAAATGAACCGTTCAAAAGACTCATAATGCCTCATAGATTATACGTTGGGGTGTGTGCTTTCAAAAATGGGGTCATTTTGTGGAAAATTCTATTGTCCTGGTGCTCCAGGGCCTTCAAAATTGTAATAGGTGGTTGAGAAAGGATATGTGCGATTTATGCTTGTAGAACGCCTGAAAGTGTTACTTCAATGTTGGGCCTCTGTATATGGCCAGGCTGTGTAAAAGTCTCACACATGTGGTATCGCTATACTCAGGAGGAGTAGAAGAATGCATTTTGGGGTGTTATTTTTGCTATGTATATGCTATGCGTTAGAAATATCTTATAAATGGACAACTTTGTGTAAAAAAAAATGCATTTTCATTTTTTCTCCACATTTTCCAAAACCTTCTGGAAAAAAATGAACTGTTCAAAAGACTCATAATGCTTCATAGATTATACGTTGGGGTGTGTGCTTTCCAAAATGGGGTCATTTTGTGGAAAATTCCATTGTCCTGGTGCTCCAGGGCCTTCAAAAGTGTAATAGGTGGTTGAGAAAGGATATGTGCGATTTATGCTTGTAGAACGCCTGAAAGTGCTACTTCAATGTTGGGCCTCTGTATATGGCCAGGCTGTGTAAAAGTCTCACACATGTAGTATCGCTATACTCAGGAGGAGTAGCAGAATGCATTTTGGGGTGTCATTTTTGCTATGTATATGCTATGCGTTAGAAATATCTTATAAATGGACAACTTTGTGTAAAAAAAAAGCATTTTCATTTTTTCTACACATTTTCCAAAACCTTCTGGAAAAAAATGAACCGTTCAAAAGACTCATAATGCTTCATAGATTATACGTTGGGGTGTGTGCTTTCCAAAATGGGGTCATTTTGTGGAAAATTCCATTGTCCTGGTGCTCCAGGGCCTTCAAAAGTGTAATAGGTGGTTGAGAAAGGATATGTGCGATTTATGCTTGTAGAACGCCTGAAAGTGCTACTTCAATGTTGGGCCTCTGTATATGGCCAGGCTGTGTAAAAGTCTCACACATGTGGTATCGCTATACTCAGGAGGAGTAGCAGAATGCATTTTGGGGTGTCATTTTTGCTATGTATATGCTATGCGTTAGAAATATCTTATAAATGGACAACTTTGTGTAAAAAAAATGCATTTTCATTTTTTCTCCACATTTTCCAAAACCTTCTGGAAAAAAATGAACCGTTCAAAAGACTCATAATGCTTCATAGATTATACGTTGGGGTGTGTGCTTTCCAAAATGGGGTCATTTTGTGGAAAATTCCATTGTCCTGGTGCTCCAGGGCCTTCAAAAGTGTAATAGGTGGTTGAGAAAGGATATGTGCGATTTATGCTTGTAGAACGCCTGAAAGTGCTACTTCAATGTTGGGCCTCTGTATATGGCCAGGCTGTGTAAAAGTCTCACACATGTGGTATCGCTACACTCAGGAGGAGTAGCAGAATGTATTTTGGGGTGTAGTTGCAATTATGCATATGCTGTGTGAGAGAAAAAAACTGTTAATATGACCAGTTTGTGTAAAAAAAAAAAAAAAAAAAAAATTAAATTTTCCCAAGAATTGTGGGAAAAAAATACAACTTCAAAAAACTCACCACGCCTCTTAGTAAATACCTTGGACTGTCTACTTTCCAAAAAGGGGTAATTTTGGGGTATTTGTACTTTCCTCGCTTGTTAGTGTCTCAAGAAATGAGATATTACTTATTTGCAAAATTTTACAATAGAAACTAAAAAAAAGTGTTTTTTTTTTTTTTTAAATTGCTGTTTTTTTGCTTATATCGCAAAAAATAAAAAACCCAGTGGCGATTAAATACCACCAAAAGAAAGCTCTATTTGTGAGAAGAAGATGATAAAAATTTTGTTTGGATACAGTGTAGCATGACTAAGTAATTGTCATTCAAAGTGTGAGAGTACTGAAAGCTGAAAATTGGTCTGGGCGGGAAGGTGCATAAGTGCATGGTTTTGAAGTGGTTAAAGTGCAACCAAGTGGGTATATAATAAAGTTAAAAAATATAAAGGCTAAGTAGTCCGTGATGTGATAGCATCATACACAATATGTATAAAATAATAATTCAATAAAGTGCTCCAATAATAAAGGAAAAAAATCCCATGCAATAGATCCCATGCAAAGGTATAAACAACAAATGTGAGTCTCAGTAAAAAATACAAATCTTCTGTGCAAAAATAGATATCTGATACCAATAAAGTGCAAATAGTGAGTCTCTGTGTAGTCAAAAAATAAATGAATCAAGTATCCAAAAATACAATAAAAAATGAGTCTCTGTGCAGTATAAAAAATATAAAATGCAAAGTAGTAGTGCAGAACAGATCCACCATCCGCAAGTGGCTAATCACTTGCAGGTGCTTCTATCCAAGTGCTCTAATCCAAGTGCCCACGTTTCCCCCAGCCACTCACCTTGGCTGGCTTGTTAACAAGCCTCTTCAGTTGACCCAATGGCAGATGCAGCTCCTCAGCAAGATTGATATCCCTCACTGGCTATGGATCCCGGAGTGACCATGTGATTCCTCTGCTTCAATAAACGCTTTGGAGTGTGTCACTAGGTTCTCAGAAGTGAGATAAAACACAGGGGGGCTCCCATAGTGTAATACCATTCAAAATATTTATTTAAAACAACATGGAAACACTTACATCAATTACTGTTCAACAGACGCATGTAATCTCATACAAACATAGGCACTTCCGCTCTCGGCCGCTGGGCGGAAGTAATGTCACCACTGGCTCTCCTCCCTGGTCCCTTACGCGTTACGTGGCTGTACACGCCACTTAATCATAGGGTATCAATGATATGATTAAGTGGCGTGTACAGCCACGTAACGCGTAAGGGACCAGGGAGGAGAGCCAGTGGTGACATTACTTCCGCCCAGCGGCTGAAAGCGGATATGTTTGTATGAGATTACTTGCGTCTGTTGAACAGTAATTGATGTAAGTGTTTCTATGTTGTTTTGAATAAATATTTTGAATGGTATCACACTATGGGAGCCCCCCTGTGTCTTATCTCACTTCTGAGAACCTAGTGCCCCACTCCAAAGCGTTTACTGATGCAGAGGAATCACATTGTCACTCCAATGTGAGGGATATCAATCTTCCTGTGGAGCTGCATCTGCCATTGGGTCAACTGAAGTAGGCTTGTTTACAAGCCAGCCAAGGTGAGAGGCTGGGGGAAACGTTGACACTTGGATTAGAGCAATTGGATAGAAGCACCTGCATGTGATTAGCAACTTGCGGATGGTGGATCTGTTCTGCACTACTACTTTGGATTTTATATTTTTTATACTGCACAGAGACTCATTTTTTATTGTATTTTTGGATACTTAATTCATTTATTTTTTGACTACACAGAGACTCACTATTTGCACTTTATTGGTATCAGATATCTATTTTTGCACAGAAGATTTGTTTTTTTTTACTGAGACTTACATTTGTCGTTTTTACCTTTGCATGGGATCTATTGCATGGGATTTTTTTCCTTTATTATTGGAGCACTTTATTGGATTATTCTTTTATACATATTGGGGCTGATTTACTAATAACAGTGCACTGCGCTGGTTCTAACCTTAATTGCTGCGCCGGATAACTCCTTCACTGGGCGCAGGAAGCAGCGGCGCACTGTTGTAGTAAATAGAAATGTCAGCGGCGCTCTATTGAAAATGAATGGTTCCCTATGGGAGCCCATTGATTTGAATAGAGGTCGCCCGGGAAGTCGGATCCGACTTGCGGGCGACTCGTGTGCCGGCTGACACAGGGATAGCGCGACTTTGCGAGGCGATCTGGACACGACCTGAGCGTGCAGCAGCCGCTCAAGTCGTGTCCTAGAGGCGACTAGCCGGCCGAGAATGTGTCCAGCGCGATGTCATCGCGCTGGTCCTCGGCAGCCTCGCTGTCCCATGTTTGGTATGAATCATGAAGGGGAACTCCAGGCCAAATTTTAATGAAAAAACCGGCATGGGTTCCCCTTCAGGAGCATACCAGGCCCTTAGGTCTGGTCTGGATTCTAAGGTGAACCCCCTAAGCCGAAAAAACGGCGTGGGGGTCCCCCCGAAATCCAAACCAGACCCTTAGGTCTGGTCTGGATTTTAAGGTGAACCCCTCAAGCCGAAAAACGGCGTGGGGGTCCTCCCAAAATCCAAACCAGACCCTTATCCGAGCACACAACCTGGCAGGCCGCAGGGGAAGAGGGGGGGACGAGAGAGCGGCCCCCCTCCCTCCTGAACCGTACCAGGCCGCATGCCCTCAACATGGGGGGTTTGGTGCTCTGGGGCAGGGGGGCGACCTGCGGCCCCCCCACCCCAAAGCACCCTGCCCCCATGTTGATGGGGACAAGGGCCTCTTCCCGACAACCCTGGCCGTTGGTTGTCGGAGTATACGGGCGGGGGCTTTTCGGAATCAGGGCGCCCCCTTTAAAAAGGGGGACCCCAGATGTCGGCCCCCCACCCTATGTGAATGAGTATGGGGTACATCGTACCCCTACCCATTCACCTGGTGGAAAAAAATTGCAATAAAAAAACCACACAGCTTTTTAAAGTATTTTATTGCACAGCTCCGGGGGTCTTCTTCCGACTTCGGGGGTCCCCTGTGTCGTCGCCGCGCTCTCCGGTTTTCTTCTGCCAGGCCACCGCTAACTTCTTTAGCTCTTTTGCTAGCGGGGCCCGGTCTTCTCCGTCGCCTTCTCCCCTCTTCTCCTCTCCGGTTCTTCCTTTCTTCTGCCGGGCCTCCGCTAACTTCTTTTAGCTCTTTTGCTAGCGGAGGCCCGGTCTTCTCCGTCGTCTTCTTCTTCTCCCGCTATCCGGTTCTTCTCCCGGTTCTTCTCCCGCTTCTTTCTTCTGCCGGCCCCTCCACTAACTTCTTTAGCTCTTTTGCTAGTGGAGGGGCCGGTCTTCTCCGTCGTTGCCGTAGGCGTCTTCTTCCCTCTTCTCCCCCTCGATGTTGACACGTCGCTTCCTCTCGCAGTAATGCTAAATCTTCGGTCCGCAGAGATTAATATAGGCTTCTCATGACGTCAGTCACATGTTCCGGGGCACATGGCCCCAGAGCATGTGACTGTGACGTCATGGGAACATGTGACTGTGACGTCATGAGAAGCCTATATTAATCTCTGCGGACCGAAGATTTAGCATTACTGCGAGAGGAAGCGACGAGTCAACATCGAGGGGGAGAAGAGGGAAGAAGACGCCGACGGCGACGACAGAGAAGACCGGCCCCTCCACTAGCAAAAGAGCTAAAGAAGTTAGTGGAGGGGCCGGCAGAAGAAAGAAGCGGGAGAAGAACCGGGAGAAGAACCGGATAGCGGGAGAAGAAGAAGACGACGGAGAAGACCGGGCCTCCGCTAGCAAAAGAGCTAAAAGAAGTTAGCGGAGGCCCGGCAGAAGAAAGGAAGAACCGGAGAGGAGAAGAGGGGAGAAGGCGACGGAGAAGACCGGGCCCCGCTAGCAAAAGAGCTAAAGAAGTTAGCGGTGGCCCGGCAGAAGAAAACAGGAGAGCGCGGCGACGACACCGGAGACCCCCGAAGTCGGAAGAAGACCCCCGGAGCTGTGCAATAAAATACTTTAAAAAGCTGTGTGGTTTTTTTATTGCAATTTTTTTCCACCAGGTGAATGGGTAGGGGTACGATGTACCCCATACTCATTCACATAGGGTGGGGGGGCTGGGAACCCGGGGGCCCCTTTATTAAAGGGGGCTCCCGGATTCCGATAAGCCCCCCGCCCGCAGACCCCGACAACCAACGGCCAGGGTTGTCGGGAAGAGGCCCTGTCCTCATCAACATGGGGGCAGGGTGCTCTGGGGTGGGGGGGCCGCAGGTCGAACCCCTGCCCCAGAGCACCAAACCCCCCATGTTGAGGGCATGCGGCCTGGTACGGTTCAGGAGGGAGTGGGGGCCGCTCTCTGGTCCCCCCTCTTCCCCTGCGGCCTGCCAGGTTGTGTGCTCGGATAAGGGTCTGGTTTGGATTTTGGGGGGGACCCCCACGCCTGGTATGCTCCTGGAGGGGGAACCCATGCCGGTTTTTATTTAAAATTTGGCCTGGAGTTCCCCCTCAAGATTCATACCAAACACAGTGCCTGCTATTGGCGGGGATCCAAGTCGGATCCCCGTTCATTGAAAGTCGGACATATGTCGGCTTCATGTCGCAGGGCAAAGTCGGATCCAAAGTAGGACAGATGTCGTGTCGCACTAGTGTGAACCCAGCCTAAATACAACTACACTGCTGCTCATATCACTCTGGTCTCACTAAATAGCTAAAATCGTAAATAATACTGTTTTTGGAGCTTAGGGCGGCTCCTTATCATATACATGCAAATGTGGTAAAACGCGGCATGCAAACGCCACAAAGCGCGCCTTTCTAAACGCCACTTTCAACCTTAGTTCAGAACACTTTGCACCAGCGTCCCGTCTACATGGGGCCTAAAAACACCTATGCCATTTACAGCTCCAAAACGCCATGGTGGCCATGAGGCCATAGGCTAACATGGAGAGATGTTTTTAAGCTGCAAAAAACGCTCAAACAAGCGGTTGGAAAAACGTCCGTGTGCATGTAGCCTTATATTAACCACTTGCGCACTGCCCAGACCAAGTTTCACATTTCAGCGCTGATGCACTTTTAATGACAATTGCGCGCTCATACAACACTGTAACCCAATGAAAATGTTTTATTTGTTGGCACACAAATAGAGCTTGCTTTTGGTGCTATTTGATCACCTTTGTGTTTTAGTTTTTTTTTTTTTCTATAAATACAAAAGACCGAGTTTAAAAAAAAAAAAATGGATATTTTACCCACTTCAGGGCCTATTCTGGCACTTCTCTCCTTCATGTAAAAAATCATAAATTTATGGCTATAAAATTACTTCAAAACGCCAAACATTATATATTTTTTTGGAGCAGACACCCTAGGGAATAAGATGGCGGTCATTGCAAATTTTTATCTCGCTCGGTATTTGCGCAATAAATTTTCAAACGCCTTTTGTTTGCTAAAAATATTACAAAACAGTAAAGTTACGGCCAATTTCTTGGTATAATGTGAAAGATGTTGTTATGCTGAGTAAATAGATACCTAACACGTCACACTTTTAAAATTGCGCACACACATGGCATGACACCAAACTTCAGTAATTAAAAATCTCCCTAGGCGATGCTTACATTTTTTTTACACGTTACCATTTTGCCATTACAGAGGAGGTCTAGTGCTAGAATTACTGCACTCATTCTAACTCACGCAGCAATAACTCACATGTGTGGTTTGAACGGCGTTTACATATGTGGGCGGGACTTACGTGTGTGTTCGCTTCTGAGCGCGAGCTACCGGGGACATGGGCGTTTTTTTTTTTTTTGTTTTTTGTTTTTGACTTTTTTGTATTTCTTACTCTTTTTAAAAAACAAATATTTTTTGGGATCTCTTTTATTCCTATTACAAGGAATGTAAACATCCCTTGTAATAGGAATGTGTGTGACAGGTCCTCTTTATGGAGAGATGCAGGGTCAATAAGACCCTGCATCTCTCCTCCAGGCTGGAAAGCATGATATTGTTCCAAAAAAATCACCAATCTCATGCTGACAGCCAAGATCACGGCTTGGTTAACATACAGGAACACGGCATGATGTCATAACATCGTGCCCGCGCCTCCGACGGTCATAGAGATGACTGATGACCATCTGGTCAACAGTCATCTCCAAATCGTTCTCCGAGCCCCAGATGGCACGGGAGAGCCCGGAGAAGCACCGGATGGCGGCAAGAGGGGGGGGGACGTCCCCTCCCCCCGCCTATAAGAACGATCAAGCGGCAGAACTGCCACTATGATCGTTTTTATTGTGCACAGAATCGCCGGCTGAAAAGAATGATATCTGAATGATGCCTGCAACTGCAGGCATCATTCAGATGTCACCGCCCAAAGCCAAGGATGTCATTTGACGGTGGGCAGTAGGAAACTGGTTAATATTTTTAAAAAAGGTAATTTTTCTTCTTCATTGATGTACACTGATGAGACTGCACTGATGGGCACCGATAAGGTGGCAAGGGTGGGCACTGAGAGGTGGCATTGCTATTTGGCACTGGTGGGCAGTGAGAAGTGGCACTGCTAGGTGGCAATGATAGTTGGCAGTGATGGGCACTGATAGGCACTGGCAGCACTGCTAGGTGCCACTGATTGGCACCAGTGGTGGGCATTGATAGGTGGCACTGGCAGGGGCTACTAATTGTCACAGATGATGCAGAATTGCCTCTTCCTCTTCGGGCCCCATGTCCCTTGCACATAAGCCGGTGATTGCCTTTTTTTTATGCTCACGCTGTCAGCACAAGGAGAAAACAAAAACCATTACCCAGCTTTTGTTTACATCACGTGATCAGCTGTCATTTGCTGACAGCTGATCACATGGTAAAGGGCAGGGATCGGCCCCTTACTCGGATCTGTCATCACCCGAGTCTCAGTGACTCTGTGACCACAGCGCGCGCAAAGGGGAGGATGTTTATTGATGGACTCCCGGCAATTGAGGACCATGCTGTGGCCGTCGATCAGTTATAGCGCTGATCTCAAGTGATTAAAGAGGGTCTAAATGGGCCATTGACATGCATCACAATTCAACTTAGGAATGAGTCTTTGAAAAGTTAAACTAAATAATTTGGCCACTTTATCCTTCCAAATAATTCACTTCCTGTCACATAGCCACACAGGAAGTGAGGGAAAATCCCTAACAATGTCTTTCCTTGGGGACACACAGGTCAGTCTAAATACTTTCCCCATTATGCACATTGCACTCGAGCATATTGCGGGGTACACCACAAATTATTATTAGGTAGTTTGGACTGTGGGGTTTATTTACTAAAGGCAAATCTACTTTGCACTACAAGTGCACTTGCTGTATATCTGAGGGGGACATGCAAGCCAAAAAAAAAAACATCTTTGCTTTTACATGATTGTAACATCCAATCACCAGAACTTTCCCTCAGATTTTCAGCAGCTACACTTTTACTGCAGAGTGGATTTGTCTTTACTAAACCCCAAACTACCCAATGATTTGGGGTGTACACAACAAAGTGCTAGAGTGCAATTTGCTTAATGGGGTCACTAGTTAGATTGATCTGTGTGTCCCCAAGAAAAGCCATTGGTAGGGTTTTACCTTCACTTCCTGTTTAGCTGTGTGACAGGAAGTGAAGCCAATGTTAAGAAAAGGAGACAAAGGCCAAACTACAAAAAAAAAAAATATCTAAAAAAAAAAAAACACACACACGCAGGGGTTCTAACACTTACTTTGTTTCCCTCAAAATGCCCACAATTAGAATTGTATGGCCTTGAGCTATTTTTAAGTGCAGTGCTCTAAATCAGTGCTGCTCAAGTACCCCCAACAGGCCATGTTTGCAGGTTTTGATTGTTGATGGGTTTTGATTGTTGATGGGGACAAGGGCCTCATCCCCACAATTCCTTTATTAATGTCTTTTCTTTTCTTCCATCTTCTTCTTCCTTCTTCTTCTTCCATCTTCTTCTTTTCTCCATTCGGGTTTCTTCCTCCATCTTCATCTTCATCTTCATCTTCATCTTCATCTTCCTTCTTCCTTCGGTCTTCAATCTTGCCCCGGCGTCTTCCCTTCTTCTTTCTTCTCCGGCCGCTCCGTTTGAATTGGAGGTTCCCGCTGTGCGACGCTTCAGTTCTCCACTTGGTCCGCTTACACCCGGTGGCTCCGCCCCCTCTGTCACCACAGTGAAAGTCCCCGTGAAATCCATGTGCGTCAGAGGGGGGCGGGGTCACCGGGTGTAAGCGGACCCAGAGGCGAACTGAAGCGTCGCACAGCGGGAACCTCTGGCATGTGGCCTGGTACGGTTCAGGAGGGAGGGGGGGGGCGCTCTCTCGTCCCCCCCTCTTCCCCTGCGGCCGGCCAGGTTATGTGCTCGGATAAGGGTCTGGTGTGGATTTTTGGGGGAACTCCACGCCATTTTTTTATAAAATTTGGGGTGGAGTTCCCATTAAAATCCATGCCAGATCTGAAGGGCCTGGTTTGGATATTTGGGGGAACCCACACGTAATTTTTTTTTTAAATTTGCAGCGGGGTTCCCCTTAATATCCATTCCAGACCTGAAGGGCCTGGTTATGGAATTTGGGGGGACCCCCACGCTTTTTTTTTTTTTGGTTAGCAAAGACTTTCAAAGACTTTTCTCTATATTGCCGGGAGCCGACAATTCATTACAGCCGCGGCTGCTTTTAAATGTTTTTTTTTTTCCTTTAGAAATGACATTTTGCAGGCGCACTGGGAATTTCAGAGCTGCGCCTGTTCAACTTATGCAAATTGACTTAGGTGACTTGACATTTACTAAGATTTTGCCGGCGCAGTGTCCCGGCGCATTTAAACCATTGAAATTCCCGCGCTGAGCTCAAAAAAACCTCCCGCAGCTCGAATCGGAATTGCCGGCGCAGCGGGCTGGTTTTGAAAAAGTTACTTTCTCTCTCTATTTTGGCCATGTTTGTTATTTGGGCAGGTGTCACTACACTTCCTCACATCACCCCACATCACCCCCAATATTTTCTCACTTCCAGCTTCTTTATATTTAGATATTAACATGCCCTGCGCCAGGTCCATAGTAGCGCACTGAGCGCCTCCTCCCGGGCGCAGAGAACACTATAGTAAATGGGAAATAGGGCTACGATACCGGCGCTAATGTTTTGTAAATACCAAAACAGCCATTGCGCACGCAGATGCGCCAATACTCATGGTGCAAACCTTTGGTAAATCATCCCCTTTGTGTATGATGCTATCACATCACAGACTATTTAGCCTTTATATTTTTTAACTTTATTATATACCCACTTGGTTGCACTTTAATTAAAGGGATTTGTTTTTAGCAAGCGCCATTACACCCCCCCATTTTCACATGTTTGTTGGTGTGTGAACACCTTTTAGTTGTGGCAGCTGCTTAGTTCATTAGTTATTAGATTTATTTGGTCTTTATCCTGGTTTGCGCATCAATTACCCCCCATTTTAACAGCGGCCTTTAGCTCTTCTGAATTGTTTGGTCTCATGTCTTTCATCTTTCTCTTGGCAAGTTTGCTGGCCAATCAAGCACAGTAAACCCACGGTCATTGAACCAGGTTTTGGTGCTTTTGGCAGTGTGGGCAGGTTCCAAGTCCTGCTGGAAAATGAAGTCAGCATCCCCATAGAGCTCGTCTGTGGAAGGAAGCATGAAGTGCTCCAAACTCTCTTGGTAGACGGCTGTGTTGACCCTGGATTTAATGAAGCACAGTGGACCAACACCAGCACTTGACATGGCTCCCCAAATCAACACAGACTGTGGAAACTTCACACTGGACTTCAAGCATCTTGCAGTGTGTGCCTCTCCATTCTTCCTCCATACTCTGGGTCCTTGGTTTCCAAATGAGATGCAAAATTTGCTCTCATCAGAAAAGAGGACTTTGGAACACTGAGCAACAGACCAGGTCTGTTTTTCTTTAGCCCAGGTAAGACGCTTCTGAGTTGTTTGTTGTTCAGGAGTGGCTTGACAAGAGGAATATGACATTTGAAGCCCATGTCCAGGATCTGTCTGTGTTGTCGTGGAATTATTGGTTGTTTGCAGAGCACACAGCCCATATTTCCTGTGCTCTATAAGCACACACTTTAGATTAATCTTTTTGCAATAATGCTATCTTTAAGTTAAGTTTGCTAAGATCCACTCACCGTTCATTCCCATTCATCCCAAGAAGGCAGCACCACAAAAGCTATGTTCTCATCTCAGCATACCAGCATAGTGTGTCTGGGAGCTGTGTGTCTCTCCTTTTATTGAAATCCCCACAGGATTAAAATCCCAACAGGAAGTGATGTCACAGCATGTGATCCTCACTAAAGAAGTTACCAACAGGAAGTGAGGTCACAGCATGTGACCTTCACACAGGGAAAATGACAAGGACATCCCTTCCAACAGGAGATGCTATACATGAATCCCACTCAAGAAATATAGTTTAAAGGATTCAATACAATAATACATACAATGAATACAATAACGTATGATGGCTAAAGTTACCGTTGATAGGAATTCTTATTCTGCGCTATTCCATAGAATAACGCATATTAAGATTATACTATTATTGAATGGGGGAGGGAGGCTATCTGCAGACGCGCACTACGAATCCCAATCAATGTTGATCAGACACAGCAGAGACAAGAGCGCGCATCCGCTTATAACCAATGATGTTGTTGCAGAGCGAGGACATCCCCTCCTCAACGATCGTCCGTGCTAATGCACAGAGGGCCCCCCGTCGGTGGACATATCCGCACCCTGCAAACATCACACTCCAACCTCAAGACGTTTTCCCCTATCAGACGGGATTCAACCAGCCTCAGACTACCCCAATCAGCTCTTTTAGAGCGGGTTGCGGAAGTACTAACACTGGGTGACACTATGACAATACATATTAAATACAGCTCTATAAAAATCTCCACAACAGTCCTCCCTTTTTTGTCATATGCACCCCATGTGTCCATCAATGAAACTTGATCTGCTTCTTACACCTGGAAATGAATCAGTCCTTAGTCCATAAAAAGGAAAACACGGCTTGACATGTAGACTCTACTCTTCAGGGGCATGACTTATAAAGGAGGACACGACATGGTGAGCTGTAGTAATCGCCGATCGGTCTGTGATCCTCTGTGTCTTGTATGTGGTACCGGCTTCGGGGCGTCTCGTCAAGGAAACTCTGGTCACGCGTCAAATCAGGCAACAGGAGCACCTCGTCACGACATAGAAAGAATAGAAATAAAACCGACATGAGTATATATTCCCACTTCCTTTAACCACGATCCGCTGTAAAATAAAAATTAGATCCCCAAAGATTCCCAGACCCTTAAAATAGACTCCCAACCTTCACTTAGCTACAGCTCTGGCTTCAACAATTACATGAAGAACCCTATCCTTAACGGATGAGAATTGTTCAATCGTATCCCAAGCCCGAGCCCCCCCTCATGCAGGACACCATGCCCAGACCTGGTCGGGGTTGGTGAACAAATCCCTTCTAGCTGTCCCTGCCATTCTTAATTTCCTGCGCCATCAGATCCTCGCGATCGACCGTGACCTAAGATGTTGGGTCAGCTTCACCATCACGCATGAACCTCTTGCTTTGGGGGAATTACCTTTATAAGCTGCAGATCCGCATAAACACCAAACTAAAGTTCAAACACACTTGTGGGCTGCCTAGATACCCAAACCGACAAGAGGCAGAGCCATTAAAACTAAACAATTTTACCCTCTAAAAATACATCGTTAGATTCCATTGACAAGTGTCTGTTTGGAGTCTTCACCAGTTTGTCAAAACTCCTCATATCCATAATAACATCATAAATGGCATGTACCGCTGTCATCGCTGGGGACTAAAACTTGGTGAAGACTCAGAACAGACCATCGGTCCTGTTCGCTTTCTGAGCTAGTCAGGACATACACTTTACATAATAACTTGGGATGCTTTTCATAGTTACCCTTGCTGAAATTTACTAAACAACAAAAATATAAATAAACAAAGATACTCCTCATTCTTTGGTGTGGTTGAGCCGCTTCTTGCAGTGGCTGGCGTGGTCTCATCCCTCAAGCTTCTTTACAACGACCCAGTCACCTGGTTGGAAAGAATGTAAACTGATTATTCAGTCAGGGTCCAGGAGGGACTCGTGAAAACCTTTTGGTGAACATTTTGAAGTTCATGTCACAACGATCGCACCCACCCCATCAGCTGAGAATATAAGTGACAGCTAATGAGGAGAGTACGAACCTGATTTTGATTGACCTCCAAACAACCCTCATATGACAATAACCCAGACATCGGGACTGTGGTCACTGCATAACCTGTGCGTGGCTTACAATACCTGGGACCATTGCCAAAAGGTTCCTAGCCTCTGGGATGGGAACCTACTTCACCAGACTGCTGCTTGCCGATTCAAATTCTATCAAAGAAAGACAGTCTTGGCACAAACTTGGTTAGAATTACAGAGGTTAACATTATTCGTTTGACAAAAAAAAACTGTCACTCTTACATTTATCATTCTCCCCCCTTTTCTTCCTCATTACAGACTGAAGGAAGAAATGCGTGGTGCAGGAAAAAAAAAAGAAACAATGAAATAGCCTATGATACTTTTACCTCCCTTAGACTCGTATTTATCCATATGTACCGCTGTCTACATACACCTGTTCTCTATGTACAAACTCCTTGGACCTGAAAAATACTTATAAGCAAAATCATTACTCTATCCTTCATATTTAACCTGCAAAGAATGGTAAATGATAATGACATTCCTGTACATTGGTAAATTGTCAATGACATTCTTTCAAAACCGATTCAAACAAAACCCTCTGTAACCCTTACTTTTCCCGTTCCTACAAAAATACAACAGCCGCGATGCATCGAAGGATCGCCGCGGTAAGTTCGAACATATTCACGTTACTACATACAAACATTCCGATACAAACGTGGGGGAAATACTTCCCAGTTTCCAAAACCACAAATGAAAAAACAAAAACAGCCAGAATTCTCCCTTTGCTCTTTCAGTAATAGAAAAAAATACAATGGGAACAGCAGAGCAGCTCGAGAACCTTCCATGGACCAGCCATACAAAGTTCAAACAAACGGGCATGAGAATTTAACCACCATTCCTCTTCTGAGAATCACAAAAGCGTGTACTACACCTCCATCAACACTCATTACAGATTTCTGAAGCCGCAGCTCAACTACATTCATTCCAGAGGGATACCCCAAATAGTATCCTTGGACCACCTATGTTAATCTTTTTGGGGTTCAAAGGCCTTTGCCCCAAAACTAGGCTTTGTGCACTGTGTGACCGTCTGACTATGGGAAGCCTCCATTCCTTCCCTTTGCACAGACCTCCTTGTGTCCATGGCGATTCGAATCGGCTTATCGTCTTAAACCTGCATCCAGGTTAAACCGTTGCACCCATTTTCGGAGATCACCGCCCGGTGTCTTCTTATACGGTGAATTGAAGAACTACAACCACTATATGGTCAAGTCCTCCAACTAGAAACCCTAACCGAGGCGTCAACTCTATGGCTTGTTGTCCCAACACTTTTGGAACTACAGCAACAACCACAGATCAACCCCCGAATTAGGCCTCTACCCCTCACAGTGCATGCATTACACAAGCATTTTCCGCTATACACCCATACACTGCGTTGTCAGACTAAACCTCACAGAACACTTACGCCAGTTTACCACCTGCAGAACAATGTGGCTTCTCTCTGTATCTAGATGATAAAACAATGGTGATGCCCCCCCTGTTTTGCTTTCTACCCAAAACTGTATTACAGTACAAAACTTCACAAAACTGGAACAAAATATAAAACACTTTTAAATGCAAAAATGTTTTTCTATTTTCCTTCCAAACACAAATCTCATTGCTCACCTTTAAAAACCCCAAGCTCCTCCCACCAACTTTCTGCTGATATATAAATGCTGAAAAGAAACTTCCGGTTATGCTCAGCTACTTAAAAAAACCAAACTGGTTTATTTACATATCAATTGTTCAGGAAGAGGGAGGGGGAGGGGAGGCCTTAGCACTAATCGCCTTGTCTATCAAGACTTCAAAAAAATCCATGGCTACACATCATATATATTTCAACCATTTAAAACCTTGTCAAGGAAATGATGGAATAAACCCCCCTTTGCAAATGGGAGGGAATCCCCCCTGACCCACATTCCCTGGAAGTCAGACCATAAGTTGGGACTCAAAATACAAACTCCTGCCAAAAGATGGCTATACAGTACAAGTTCCAAAAAATGAATTGCCCTCTGGAAAACTCCCAAATATTTAAACATAAAAACACATCATTGTACAAAAACTCTGTTAGTCTTACAATCTATCAAAATTCAGTGTAAAGTGAAGTTTTTCTTAAAACCAAAATCCAATGCAAAAAAACGCCGCTCATATACTGCAAAGTCAGCTGACCCTGCAATAGCTTACATTCACTTAAAATGAAAACAGAGAAACCTTCCTCCTAACACCATCTGCATGGAGTTTGCATGTTGTCCCTGTCTCTGCGTTGGCTTCCTCCCACACTCCAAATGCTGGTAGGTCAGCCAGATCCCATCCATAAATAGGCCCCAGCATGTGCGTGTGTCCGCAAGCGCGTCGTGGCCCCTCGGGGTAAGACCGCGCTATCTCAAGATACCACTCTACTCAACTCAAAAGGCGATGCTTAGAAAAACTATTTAACCAGTCTCTCAGTATGTCACCCTGGTGTCTCACTACTCTTCCCAGCAGTGCACAGGTCAAACTGTAAACGCATTGAACAGAAGAAAACTGCGCCAATCAACAAATGTTAATATAGCATCCAGGGGCCGATGTGCAAAAAGCAGTGCACACTCAGCAAAGGTACTAGCCACTAGATACCAAAAAATAATGTCCAATGATTTGAAAACATTTAATGATAAAAGTCCAGATGAATGCCCAGCTGATGCAATAAAAACCCCAAAAATTAAGCCACAATACTGAATTATAGAGCTAAAAATGAGGGATTAATAGTCCCATTGCAAAGGCATAAATCCTTCAAAATCACAAGCTGAGATCAGCAGATGACCATGCAACACACAGTGACATCAGCAAAAAAGGTAAGGCAACAGCCTACCAGAGGCAAGCCCATGAATGGTGGATGAACCATCGCAAGCCTCATGGACAACAACAATGGCGCCATGCAATTTTTCCCGCCAAAACCAGCATGGGACGTCAAAAGAAAATCAAAAATGTTTTTCTCCACAAAGACAGACTACACCATTGAGATTTTTCTAAATTATCATCAAAATCCACTGAAAAAGGTGTGTCTGCTACACTCTACAAGGACCACATGTACACTTACAAACTTAAACCCTTTGGCCAACTAAACAACACATTTAAAAAAATGTTAGTTACATGACAATATTAAAAACATATTCATTTCTCTAAGTTAATATACTCTGAGATATTCACCACTTTTCTCTACCTAAAGTTCACACACACAGTGGCCTCAGCTTCCATGCCAAGCCATCGCACAGACATACTATTGTCTGCCTTCTAGCAATGCCTGGCCACTTGGATATGCGGCGGGAACTTTCAACTCAAAAACCAAACTCTTTTGTTAAAATATTTTTGCACTTATGGAGACATGTGTCTTTGTCCCCTACAAAAATCACAATCTATCCATTTCTATTTTTCATAGAAATCACAAACACTACCCACATATAGTATATTGTTGTCCTACATGTCTGCTCAGAGATCCTTCCCTCAGGGCATAGCCCCAGCAATACAAAGCAGTGGGCAAGCCCTTCCCCCATTCAAGCACATGGCTCACAAACAATCATCCATTTACAAACTTCTCAGTGCAGGCTGCACTAAATAATCACAGCTATACCTTCATTTCATACGCAATATACAGTTTCCATCAGCATTCACACAGGCTCAAACACTACACACAACTTTGTTCTGAAAATTGGAAAGTCAGATATACACAACTTTCAAACATGTTGGCAGTGATAGCCATGCTGCCTGCCCCTCCCCCGCTAAACCTCATGGGGGCAGCCATTTTCAGCTTCTCTCACACAAACATCCAGGCATACCCACACAAGCACACACGATCAAATTCACAGGCATACAATCCATGACAAAATCACACACACATCTCTCGTACTGCAAACAGCATTATTTCAAAAAGACGAAAATTTTTGTTCTTTTACAAAGTACAGCCTCTTCACGCATCACATCGCAGGTCCACTCTCCCCCCTCTGCTGATGTGATGCTCAAAGAGGCCGCAATTGGTCCAATCAGAGTCGCCATTTACTGTCGTGGAATTATTGGTTGTTTGCAGAGCACACAGCCCATATTTCCTGTGCTCTATAAGCACACACTTTATATTAATCTTTTTGCAATAATGCTATCTTTAAGTTAAGTTTGCTAAGATCCACTCACCGTTCATTCCCATTCATCCCAAGAAGGCAGCACCACAAAAGCTATGTTCTCATCTCAGCATACCAGCATAGTGTGTCTGGGAGCTGTGTGTCTCTCCTTTTATTGAAATCCCCACAGGATTAAAATCCCAACAGGAAGTGATGTCACAGCATGTGATCCTCACGAAAGAAGTTACCAACAGGAAGTGAGGTCACAGCATGTGACCTTCACACAGGGAAAATGACAAGGACATCCCTTCCAACAGGAGATGGCATACATGAATCCCACTCAAGAAATATAGTTTAAAGGATTCAGTACAATAATACATACAATAACGTATGATGGCTAAAGTTACAGTTGATAGGAATTCTTATTCTGCGCTATTCCATTGAATAACGCATATTAAGATTATGCTATTATTGAATGGGGGAGGGAGGCTATCTGCAGACGCGCACTACGAATCCCAATCAATGTTGATCAGACACAGCAGAGACAAGAGCGCGCATCCGCTTATAACCAATGATGTTGTTGCAGAGCGAGGACATCCCCTCCTCAACGATCGTCCGTGCTAATGCACAGAGGGCCCCCCGTCGGTGGACATATCCGCACCCTGCAAACATCACACTCCAACCTCAAGACGTTTTCCCCTATCAGACGGGATTCAACCAGCCTCAGACTACCCCAATCAGCTCTTTTAGAGCGGGTTGCGGAAGTACTAACACTGGGTGACACTATGACAATACATATTAAATACATCTCCATAAAAATCTCCACAACAGTGTGTAGTGGCTCTTGATGCACTGACTCCAGCCTCAGTCCACTCCTTGTGAAAGTCCCCAACACTTTTGAATGGCCTTTTCCTGACAATCCTCTCCAGGCTGCGGTCATCCCTGCTGCTTGTGCACGTTTTTATTCCACACTTTTCCCCTTCCACATAACTTTCTATTAGGCTACTTTCACACTGGGGCGCTGGGGACGTCGGCGGTAAAGCGCCGCCATTTTTAGCGGCACTTTACCGTCGTTTTTGCAGCGCAATTAGGCCGCTAGTGGGGGGCTTTTAACCCCCGCTAGCAGCCGAAAAATGGTTAAAACCGTCAGCAAAGCACCGCAGCAGCGGCGCTTTGCAGGTGGGTTGGCGGCACTGCCCATTGATTTCAATGGGCAGGGGCGCTTTAGGAGTGGTGTATACACCGCTCTTATAGCGCCTCAAAGATGCGGCTGGCAGGACTTTTTTGAGCGTCCTGCCAGCGCACCGCTCCAGTGTGAAAGCCCTCGGGCTTTCACACTGGAGTGAAAGGAGCTGCTCTTTCAGGGCATTTTGCAGGCGCTATTTTTAGCGCTATAGCACCTGCAAAGCGCCCCAGTGTAAAAGTAGCCTTTATGTGCTTTGATACAGCACTTCGGGAACATCCAACTTCTTTTGCAATTACCTTTTGAGGCTTTCCCTCCTTATGGATGGTGTCAATGATGGTTTTCTGCACAACTGTCAGGTCAGCAGTCGTTCCTATGATTGTGATTCCTATTGAACCAGACAGAGACCATTTAAAGGCTCAGGAACCCTTTGCAGGTGTTATGGCTTAATTAGCTGATTAGAGTGGGACACTTTGAGCCTAGAATATTGCACCTTTTCACAATATTTACATTTTCTGAGATTGTGGATTTTCATGAGCTGTAAGCCATAATCATCACAATTATGACAAATCACGGCTTTAACTATCTTGCTTTGCATGTAATGAGTCTATCTCATATATTGGTTTAACCTTTTAAGTTGTAGAAATAAATTAACTTTTGCACGATATTCAAATTTTTCGAGTTTACCTTGTATCTTGCTGAGAAATCAGTTTGAAAAACACTCCACCCTAGCATTTCTAGCTGAGGCCATTTTGAGTAAGGGGGGATGATTCATGTAGCATTTACTTCTGCTCTTAGCTCAAGCATGCAGGCAGGAGGGTATGCTTAGCTAAGAAAAACCCTCCTCCCTTCCTCCAGATAAAAGAAAAAAAAATCTATTAAGACTTCTGGGATATATGACATAATTTTGGCTTAGACCAAAAACCAGGAAGCAACTGATGAAATATAAAAACAAAGGTTTAAAACAAGTAAATTTAATATACAGTCCCTTCCTAAATTTGTACGAAGATAAGCAGTATACGGATTAAAAACTGTTAATGTTGACTGAGTGAGTAAAGTTCAGCTTTAAGTTGTAGGAAGACTGCTTAGTTATGACCTGCAGAGGATCCCCTTCTTTGATGGACAGTGTGTTTGTAGAGTGATTGCTTTGTTTCCTGGTACATGCTGATCGAAATAAATGAGAACCTTTGCAGACACTGCACAGGACACTGTAAATAGCAGGTTTCACACTTTAATCCCTAACTTTCTGCCCTGGTGTTCACAGAGAAAATGAAAAGATACCTCTCAAACAGATAAATTATAGCATTAAAATTCTGATAGAAGTTATAATCCCCTTCCCACTTTAACAAAAGAGGACCTGACAGGAATTGGGCTTTAAAGCTAAATTTTGGGATGCTAGAACAATCAATATTCCATCAAGTTATATATTGATTTAATTATTAAATATATTTACATTGAACTAGCATATACAGTATCTCACAAATGTGAGTACACCCCTCAAATTTTTGTAAATATTTTATTATATCTTTTCATGTGACAACACTGAAGTAATGACACTTTGCTACAATGTAAAGAAGTGAGTGTACATCTTGTATAACAGTGTAAATTTGCTGTCCCCTCAAAACAACAACACACAGCCATTAATGTCTAAACCGCTGGCAACAAAAGTGAGTACACTCCTAAGTGAAAATGTCCAAATTGGGCCCAAAGTGTCAATATTTTGTGTGGCCAACATCATTTTCCAGCACTGCCTTAACAATAGTTGGGCATGGAGTTCACCAGAGCTTCACAGGTTGCCACTGGAGTCCTCTTTCACTCCTCCCTGACAAGATCACGGAGCTGGTGGATGTTAGAGACCTTGTGCTCCTCCACCTTCCATTTGAGGATTCCCCACAGATGCTCAATAGGGTTTAGCTCTAGAGACATGCTTGGTCAGTCCATCGCCTTTACCCTCAGCTTCTTTAGTAAGACAGTGGTCGTCTTGGAGGTGTGTATGGGGTCATTATCATGTTGGAATACTGCCCTGCGGCCCAGTCTCCGAAGTTAGGGGATCATGCTCTGCTTCAGTATGTCACAGTACATGTTGGCATTTATGGTTCCCTCAATGAACTGTAGCTCCCCAGTGCCGGTAGCACTCATGCAGCCCCAGACCATGACACTCCCACCACCATGCTTGACTGTAGGCAAGACACTTGTCTTTGTACTCCTCACCTGGTTGCCGCCACACACGCTTGACACCATCTAAACCAAATAAGTTTATCTTGGTCTCATTAGACCACAGGACATGGTTCCAGTAATCCCTGTCCTTAGTCTGCTTATCTTCAGCAAACTGTTTGCGGGCTTTCTTGTGCATTATCTTTAGAAGAGGCTTCCTTCTGGGACAACAGCCATGTAGACCAATTTGATGCAGTGTGCGGCATATGGTCTGAGCACTGACAGGCTGACCCCCCCCCACCCCTTCAACCTCTGCAGCAATGCTGGCAGCACTCATACATCTACTTCCCAAAGACAACCTCTGGATATGAGGCTGAGCACGTGCACTCAACTTCTTTGGTCGACCATGGCGAGGCCTGTTCTGAGTGGAACCTGTCCTGTTAAACCGCTGTATGGTCTTGGCCACCATACTGCAGTTCAGTTTTAGGGTCTTGGCAATCTTCTTATAGCCTAGGCCATCTGTATGTATAGAAACATTTTTTTTTTCAGATCCTCTGAGTTGTTTGCCATGTGGTGCCATTTTGAAATTCCAGTGACCAGTTTGAGAGAGTGATAACACCAAATTTAACACACCTGCTCCCCATTCACACCTGAGACCTAACAAGTCACACCGGGAAGGGAAAATGGCTAATTGGGTCCAATTTGGACATTTTCACTAAGGGGTGTACTCACTTTTGTTGTCAGCAGTTTAGACATTAATGGCTGTGTGTTGAGTTATTTTGAGGGGGCAGCAAATTTACACTGTTATAAAAGCTGTACACTCACTACTTTACATTGTAGCAAAGTGTCATTTCTTCAGTGTTGTCACATGAAAAGGTATAATAAAATATTTACAAAGATGGGAGGGGTGTACTCACTTTTGTGAGATTCTGTATATTGAAGTATGTCTTAAAATTAGCCTCCTGTACAGCCAAATGTAAACTAGTAAAGGAAAGGTCAACACTGAGAAAATCATGGTCTCAGCAAATTGCTGTCAGTCCAACACAATGAGCATGCTTACAGAAGGGATGAACACAGGTTTGACTTAATCAATGTGCTGCCATTCATTTATTTTTCAGTTAGAGATTGGGTGGGTCCTGGACCAAGCTATATTGCTTAATTATAGTCTTTAGTAAGCCCAGGACATGGCTTTGATCTCCGACAGGGGCACCTGGATCACAAGGTTGACAAAAAATAATTATTTAGTATTTAAATATTGTTGCTTGGTGATTAGTTTTATTGAGTATACATTTAGGTTGTTAACCCCTTTTTCATGTAGGGTTATCTAAGCATAATACAATGAGTTTTTCCAATGCAGAGGGCCCAATGAACCTGGAAGGTTACAAGTTTACTACATAGCACAGTTAGGACAAAATATCTACAGTGATGCAGAAGTACAAACATGATTAAAAAAACATGAAAACTCAACTGATGGTTACTCAGAGCATCAGCTCTATGCTAGCTACATACAGTATATCATAAATCAGTCCCTGAGTGCACTATAGTCACACTAGCAGCCGTCTCCTTATTAGCATAATACAACTGCTCAGCTGTATATGGTGAAAATGTTAATCTTTTATGTGACATATCAGTGATGCATTTCAGTTGCTTGATGTAATTAACATTACCATGTTTGCCTTCCAGGGTTACCAGTATCAAATACCCTCTGATCAGTGCTGTGGAAAATGTGTGCCAACATCTTGCGTATACATAACTCCAGATGGAAAGACGATACTCCTAAAAGTACGGTAACACATTGGGGTTGATTTAATAAATGCAAAAAGGCTGCTCACTTTGCAAGGGAATTTGAAAAAATTCACTCAAGTTCTCAAATTATCTAGACAATATAAAAAAGATTTTTGTCAATCAGTTAAAGCGACTGTAAACCTATTTTTTTTAAATAACATACTGTACGTGTCATACTTATCTGCGCTGATTTTTCACAGAGCAGCCCTGATCCTCCACTTCTGTGGTCCCCCGCTGCCACTTCTGCCTCCTTCTCCCGTTGAGTGCCCCCATAGCAAGTCACTTGCTTGATCCCAAACTGCACATTGTTTGTCCATTGACACGCAGAGCGTGGCTTGGCCCTGCCTCCAGCTCTCTGCTCACTGGCTGTGATTGACAGCAAAAGGAGCCAATGGCTCCTGTTGCTGCCTTTCTGTCAATTGAGGAGAGAGATGCTGCTCTCGGGCACAGCGCTGGATCAAGATTGGGCAAGGTTTATTTTTTACAGTAATGCAGAGAATGCATTAGGGTAAAAAAAATTCTGCCTTTAAAACCACTTTAATTATGTAGTTATCGCCAGAAACTGTGCAATCTATCACCCATGAGTTTGGTTGACCACCTTAAAGTGGTCACCCTAGGAATAAATTACAAATACTATAGCTGCTGATTTTTAAACAAGACACTTACCTGTCCAAGGATCCAGTCCTATCCTCACCCAAGACAGTTAAATTGAGAGGTATCTTGATATAGTGCAGTCTTACCCCGAAGGGTCCCGACGCGCTTGGCCAATTTAGACAGAAGCCAATTAACCTACCAGCATGTCTTTGAAGTGTGGGAGGAAACTGCAGTACCCGGAGGAAACCCATGCAGGCACAGGGAGAACATGCAAACTCCAGGCAGATGGTGTCGTGGTCGGGATTCGAAACAGCGACCCTTTTGCTGCTAGGTGAAAGTACTATCCACTACACCACTGTGCTGCTCCAGTTCTTCCTTGATCAAAACCAAGTACCAGGACTTCTGTCCAAAGTAGTAGAGGAGGTGGAAAAGCAGAACCTCCCCTTTTGGGCAAAGTTCTGCTTTAAATAAATCATGAAGTCCAAAATGAACAATAAATTTATAAAAAAAACTGTTGCGCTGTGTTTGTCTAATCAATCCAAAAAAAAAAAAAATAAAGTGAATCAAACACAATTATAAATGGTATGTCTCCAAGAATCCTCTAATAATTAGGTGAAACCTATTATAAGTCCCATATAAATATATTACGTGTCCAAAAAGTGTCTCTCAACTTTTAAAAACGTGTCTGTGAATACCACAGGAATATTCAACAATCAAGTAACGAGTGAACCCACCACCGCCAAACAGACAGCCTCTTGGTGGTGGTGGGTTTACTCGTCATTTGATTATTGAATATTCCTGTGGAATTCAAGGACACGTTTTTTTTAGAGGTAGAGAGACACTTTTTGGACACTGAATATATTTTTATGGAACTTATAATAGATTCCACCTAATTATTAGCTGATTCTTGGAGACACACCGTTTATAATTGTGTTTTATTCACTTTATTGTTATTTGTTGGATTGATTAGACAAACACAGCTCAAATGTTTTATTTTATTTATTTATGTGTTATGCATTTGTATTTTTAATGATTTTAGAGTGTGGTTGTAGTATTTAGGATATGTACATTTAGATTAGCACTATGTGCAGTTTTATATATATTCAATATACAATACATTGACTGAAAGATCAAATTGAAAATGGAAAAATATGGGCAGGTAGTAGATACAAAAGCTCCCTGGGATGAGCAGGCACAGATACCAAGTCCATTGGATCAGTGAAAACACAGTGTTATTTATTGGTGCTATATACAAAGTCAATGACAGGTGCTGTACAGTGTGCAGAAAACAAACAGAAGAAAAAATAGCTAAACAAAAGCCTAGCCGTGTCTCGGCTCTAACTACACAGTATTTACAGGCCCTCACTACCAGGCTGGACAAGCCTACCGCTTGTCAGCTTCCACATCCAACAGAGTAACAAGTTTTACAAACCTTCTTGCTCTCACAGACCAATGCTGTCTGTGTTTCCCAGGCTGAGCAAAGGCTGTCTGCTCAGGTGAGCTTTTAATTAACCTGGGGGAGAGAACCAACACCTGAAGTGGATCCTGGCTCAGAGATCCCTGAATGTATATGAGAGGAGCCTGGGAGATGTATAAACCCCGAACAGGACTTTCCCAAGCTCTCTCTGGGACGCTCGGCCACAACGCCTTCTTCTGCACAAGTTTATGATCCACCTGCAAGGTCTGCCGTTCTGAAAAAAATCTTTTTGGAACTTTTTGGTAGGATGTATGAACAAATTGCAGAATGATTTCCCAGAGATTGGTGCCCAACCATAATACCAAAAACAATTTGTTCTTCTTTCTGTGGGTCCACTAGAGATACTTTGGGGTTCTTTGTGATTTAGTATTTTACCTGGCAAGTAAATTGAAACCACAGCTGGGAGAAAAGATGATAATGTAATGTTTATATATGTTAGGAAACATTTGGAATCTGTTTAGGTCACAAAACGGCAGCCCTAAAAGTGCAACTGACCAGTGTACTTTGGCTTAATTTATAAAGCCAAACTAGCTGAGACTTTCATATTAATCCCTTTTTTCTCTTTTTTTTCTTATTTTTAGGAAAGTGAAAAATGGAAATCTGATGACAGTTGCACCATTGTTACTTGTCAAAAAATAAATGGACAACTTTTTTCATCTTCAGTGACAAAGACATGCACTTATACCAGTGCAAAGGACTGTGGACTTGTGAGTTGCAAAGCAATTAAGACAGTTTGTTATAGTTTTGTGAAAATTAAAGCTCTCTGTTAAATAGTAGCAAAAGCAATAGAGAGGAAAAGGGCAAATGCCTGAAAGAATGACCATCCAGAAACACAGTTAAAAGAATCTCCAGCTCCACTGATTGGGTTTATATATTGTAACTAGTGATGAAGCCGAACACCCCCGGGTTCGGTTCGCACCAGAACCCGCGAACGGACCGAAAGTTCGTACGAACATTAGAACCCTATTAAATACAATGGATGCGAACGTTCGAATTCTAAAGTGCTAATTATAACGACTATTATGCATGTTATTGTCCTAAAAAGGGTTTGGGAACCCGGGTTCTGCACCAGGGGACATGTATCAATGCAAAAAGAAGTTTTAAAAACGGTCGTTTTTCGGGAGCAGTCATTTTAATGATGCATAAAGTGAAAAAAAAGAAGTCAAATATTCCTTTAAATATCGTACCTGGGGGGTGTCTAAAGTATGCCTGTGAAGTGCCACGTGTTTCCCGTGTTTAGAACTGTCCCTGCACAAAATGACACTTCTAAAGGAAAAAAAAGCCATTTAAAACTGCTTGCGGCTTTAATGTAATGTCTGGTCCCGGTAATATGGATGAAAATCTTTAAGAAAAATGGCATAGCTACCCCATGACCCCCCCCCCCCTACCCCAGCCCATTACCAGCCCCTTTGGGTCTTGTATGGATATTAAGGGGAACCCCGCACATAAAATAAAAAAGGCCCTATATACTCTGAACAGCCGTATACAGGCGGTGCATACAAGACAGGGACTGTAGGTTTATTCTTATGTAGAATCTGTTTGTAATTTTGAACAGGTACATTGTTTAAGTGTAGCTCCAGCCCAAAAATCTATTTTTAAACTTTTTGGAAAACATAGGTAAGGGTTATCACCCCTGTAACATTTGTTTTGCTGTCTGTGCCCCTGTTCAGAACATTTCACCTCACTTTCCGTCCCAATGACAACTGTTTTTGAAATGTGGTGTTTTTCTTGAAACAAGGATTGGTGATAAAGCATCAGTACAGAGGAGACACCTTTCTCCCATATTAATTCTTACAGGAGAGAATTTTCCTTCCTAGGGGTAGATTTCCTCTCACTTCCTGTTGTCTTCTTGCGTTTGCAAGTAGGAGTCGTTTGTAGGTTGGATGTTTGAAAGTAGGGACCTGCCGTATATACTCTGCAGAAATAGGCCCCTTAGTTGTTGGTGTTGGCACAACACTGTAAGCACTCACAGTTACTCTTGGTTGGTGCTGGAACGCCCTGCTGTCAACTATTATATCAGGAATTGTAATTACATATAATTGTTGAACAGTGGTAGTAAAAATTGGGCCTTTGATGGTGGTGCTGGTGCCACAACACTGTAAGCCCTGACAGTTACTCTTGGTGGGTGCAGCAATGGGCCCTGCTGTGAATTATTAAATCAAGAATTGTAATTGCATGCCCCTGTTGAACAGGGGCTGAAAAATTGGGCCTTTCGTGGTGGTGGTGGTGGTGTTGCCACAACACTGTAAGCCCTCAGAGTTACTCTTGGTGGGTGCAGGAATGGGCCCTGCTGTGAATTATTAGATCAATAATTGTAATTACATGCCCCTTTTGAACAGGGGCTGAAAAATTGGGCCTTTCGTGGTGGTGGTGGTGGTGGTGGCGTTGCCACAACACTGTAAGCCCTCAGAGTTACTCTTGGTGGGTGCAGCAATGGGCCCTGCTGTGAATTATTAGATCAAGAATTGTAATTACATGCCCCTGTTGAACAGGGGCTGAAAAATTGGGCCTTAGGCACTGGTGGCACAACACTGCAACCCCTCACAGATACTGTACTTGGAGCACAGCAATGAGCCCTGTTGCAAAGTATTGCTTCAAAAATTGTAATTACACGCCCCTGTTAAACAGGGGCTGAAAAATTGGGCGTTAGGCACTGGTGGCGGCACCCATAAACAAAAATGATCTTCCAAGCTATCATCATCAATCGTATCATTGAGGACTCGGAGGAGGAGGATAGCCAGTCAACATAACAGCACAGGCACTCAGCATCAGCATCAGTCTTGAAGGGATGTGACATGTTAAAATCAATTAGTCTGTTATATCAGCATCAGGTGTGTGGTAGCTGGTGGTGATCCAAGACTGGTTCATCTTGATGAAAGTCAGTCGATCAACCGAGTCGGTGGACAGGCGCACCCTGTGATCCGTGACAAATCCTCCAGCAGCACTGAATGTGCGTTCCGAAAGAACGCTGGATGCAGGACAGGCCAGTAGCTCAATTACATACTGTGCAAGCTCTGGCCAGTGATCCATCCTCAAGACCCAGTAAGCCAGAGGATTTTCGGTGGGGAAGGTGTCCAAGTCTGACCTTGCCCCTAGATATTCCTGCACCATGTTTATCAGACGCTGGCGATGGTTGCTGGAACCGATCATACTTTGGGGCTGCGGACTAAAGAATTGTCTGAACGCATCGGTCAGACGGCCACCTTCCCCACCGCTCCTTCTTTGACTGGCCGAAGCCTCAGCAACTCGTTGTCCAGGACCAGGAGTTTGTAACCTCCCAGTCTCTGGGAACGCGTTGCACAGACCTTTCTGCAAGGCCTCCCGGAGTTGTCTCATCCTCTGCTCCCTCTGCGACGGTAACATAAGGTCCGCAACCTTACCCTTGTACCGTGGATCAAGGAGAGTGGCCAGCCAGTAATGGTCCCTCTCCTTGATCCGAAGAATACGAGGATCCTTCCGCAGACTTTGCAGGATCAGGGAGGCCATGCAGCGTAGGTTAGCTGAGGCATTCGGTCCGGAGTCCTCTGGGTCACTAAGGACGACATGATCCGCAGCCACCTCCTCCCAGCCACGTACAAGTCCACGGGTTTCTTGGGACTGTAAATCATCCCTAAAAGACTGCTGCTGTTGATGCTGCTGAGTGCCAGGCTCCACCTCCATGCTGACACAATCCTCCTCCTCCTCCTCCTCCTCCTCCTCCTCTTCATGTGCGATGGGTGGGACAGAAGGAACACTGTCTGGGTAAAGGGGGCCTTGAGAGGCAAGGAAGTCCTCCTCTTCCTGCCTCTGTTCTGCCTCAAGTGCCCTGTCCATTATTCCACGCAGCGTGTGCTCCAACAGGTGGACAAGAGGTACAGTGTCACTGATGCATGCACTGTCACTGCTCACCATCCTCGTGGCCTCCTCAAATGGTGCCAGGACAGTGCATGCATCCCTGATCATGCCCCACTGGCGTGGAGAAAAAAAACCAAGCTCCCCTGACCCTGTCCTGGTGCCGTAGTCGCACAGGTACTCATTGATGGCCCTCTGCTGCGTGTGCAGCCGCTGCAGCATGGCCAACGTTGAGTTCCACCTGGTGGGCATGTCACATATAAGGCGGTTCTTGGGCAGGTTCAACTCCTTTTGCAGCTCAGCCAGGCGAGCACTGGCATTATAAGATCTGCGGAAATGCACACAGACTTTCCTGGCCTGCCTCAGGACATCCTGTAAGCCCGGGTACCTGCCCAAGAACCGCTGCACCACCAGGTTAAGGACGTGAGCCACACAGGGCACATGGGTCAGTTGTCCCTGTCGGAGGGCGGAGAGGAGGTTGGTGCCATTGTCGCAAACCACCATTCCTGGCTTAAGCTGGCGTGGCGTCAACCACCTCTCGGCCTGGCCCTGCAGAGCAGACAGAACCTCTGCCCCAGTGTGGCTTCTGTCCCCCAAACACACCAGCGCAAGCACGGCATGGCATCTTTTTGCCTGCGTACTTGCGTAGCCCCTTGAACGCCTACGGAGCACCGCTGGTTCAGAGGACAAAGCACAGGAAGAGGCCATGGAGGAAGAAGAAGAGGAGGGGGTGGAGGAGAGAGGTGTGTCACAACCAGTAGTAGCATTTTGGAGGCGTGGCGGTGGAACAACCTCCAACACTACTGCACCTTGTCCTGCATCCTTCCCAGCTGCCAAAAGAGTGACCCAATGGGCCGTGAAAGAAAGGTAACGTCCCTGTCCATGCCTGCTGGACCATGAGTCAGCGGTAATATGCACCTTACCGCTGACCGCCCTGTCCAGCGAGGCCAAGACATTGCCTTCCACATGCCGGTAGAGAGCCGGAATAGCCTTCCGTGAGAAAAAGTGGCGTTTGGGAACCTGCCACTGAGGAACCGCACATTGCACAAACTCACGGAAGGGGGCAGAGTCTACCAACTGAAAAGGCAGCAGTTGAAGCGCTAGCAATTTAGCCAAGCTAGCATTCAACCGCTGGGCATGTGGATGGCTGGGAGTGAACTTCTTTCGACGGTCCAGCAGCTGGGGCAGGGAAATTTGCCTGCTAGAATCGGACGTCGGTGTACTGCTAGCAGAGTGGCCACAAGTACTTGGCTGTGACACACCTAATTCTACACCTTCATTCCTCTCAGTGCATGTTTCAGAGAGGACTGAAGTTATAGTGGGGTTGGAGATCCCAGCTGATGCGGTGCAAGGAGAGGTCCGCTTTGTTCTTTGGTGTGGGTCTTTGAGGTAGGCTTGCCAACGAGCTGCATGGCAGGTGAACATATGTCTGGTCAGGCATGTGGTACCCAAGCGGCTGATGTTTTGGCCACGCGATATACGCTTGAGACATATGTTGCAAACAGCAGCTGTGCGATCTGATGCACTAGCCTCAAAAAAGGCCCACACCAAAGAACTTTTTGAATGACGGGCAGAGGCAGCGCCCTGCACAGGCGGAGCTCTGCGGTGTGATTCCGTCGGTGTACTGCCCTTACGCTGGCCACCAAAGGGCATCCTGCCTCGTTGGAGATGTGCCTCCTCCTCATCCTCCTCCTCCTCCTCTCTCCTATTAGGCACCCACGTGGAGTCAGTGACCTCATCATCCCCTCCCTCCTCATCACTGGAGCCAATCTGGCAGTATGCTGCAGCTGCTGGAACATGACTGCCAGATTGGTGTCCTTCTTGAGCATCCCCTCTGTCTGCTCTCACGCTACTGCCTTCCTCTAGCTGGGTTTCATCATCAGACCCTTCGAAACGCTGGGCATCCTCCTGGAGCATGTACCCAACACTGTGCTCAAACAGTTCGGGGGACTCCTCAGGAGGAGGACATGGTGGGTCTAGGGAAGGAGTGACTGATGATGAGTCTGACATTGATACCAGGGAAGAGGACGCTTTGGCAGCTGCTTTGCCAGTACCCTGAGCCTGGGTGAGAGAGGATGAGGAGGAGGAGGAGGGCTTGGTCATCCACTCTACCAAGTCTTCGGCATGATGTGGCTCAACATGTCCAGCTGCCGAAAAGAAGGACAAGCGTGTCCCATGGCCATGTGCTGATGACAATGCACCGCGTCCACGACCAGCACTGTTGCCCCCAGACACAGAGCCTGCTTGCTCTCTTTTATTGCCTCCTGACTGTCTGCCTCTCCTTGTTTGCCTTCCAGACATTCTAATGGATGGCCTGCAGGGAGATGGGAAAAAAAGCAATAAGGGCTACCTTCAGGTGTCCTTCTCTGTCCCTTTACTTAAGGATTTCTAAATATGGTTGAGGATGATTGCTTTCGCACAGAATAGCACAATGACAATTTCCCTGACTGTCCAAAAAACAAGGATTTCAAAGATGGTTGATGAGGAATGCTTTAGCACAGTATAGCACAATGAGAATTTCCCTCACTGTCCTTCCCTGTCCCTACAAACAAGGTTTAGCACAGTAAAACACACTGACACTCTCCCTACCTATAGTTTTCTGTCCCTATAAAAAATTTTTTTTTTAAAGATGGTTGATGAGGAATGCTTTAGCACAGTATAGCACAATGAGAATTTCCCTCACTGTCCTTCCCTGTCCCTACAAACAAGGTTTAGCACAGTAAAACACACTGACACTCTCCCTACCTATAGTTTTCTGTCCCTATAAAAAATGTTTTTTTAAAGATGGTTGATGAGGAATGCTTTAGCACAGTATAGCACAATGAGAATTTCCCTCACTGTCCTTCCCTGTCCCTACAAACAAGGTTTAGCACAGTAAAACACACTGACACTCTCCCTACCTATAGTTTTCTGTCCCTATAATTTTTTTTTTTTTAAAGATGGTTGATGAGGAATGCTTTAGCACAGTATAGCACAATGAGAATTTCCCTCACTGTCCTTCCCTGTCCCTACAAACAAGGTTTAGCACAGTAAAACACACTGACACTCTCCCTACCTATAGTTTTCTGTCCCTATAAAAAATGTTTTTTTAAAGATGGTTGATGAGGAATGCTTTAGCACAGTATAGCACAATGAGAATTTCCCTCACTGTCCTTCCCTGTCCCTACAAACAAGGTTTAGCACAGTAAAACACACTGACACTCTCCCTACCTATAGTTTTCTGTCCCTATAAAAAATTTTTTTTTAAAGATGGTTGATGAGGAATGCTTTAGCACAGTATAGCACAATGAGAATTTCCCTCACTGTCCTTCCCTGTCCCTACAAACAAGGTTTAGCACAGTAAAACACACTGACACTCTCCCTACCTATAGTTTTCTGTCCCTATAATTTTTTTTTTTTTTAAGATGGTTGATGAGGAATGCTTTAGCACAGTATAGCACAATGAGAATTTCCCTCACTGTCCTTCCCTGTCCCTACAAACAAGGTTTAGCACAGTAAAACACACTGACACTCTCCCTACCTATAGTTTTCTGTCCCTATAATTTTTTTTTTTTAAAGATGGTTGATGAGGAATGCTTTAGCACAGTATAGCACAATGAGAATTTCCCTCACTGTCCTTCCCTGTCCCTACAAACAAGGTTTAGCACAGTAAAACACACTGACACTCTCCCTACCTATAGTTTTCTGTCCCTATAAAAAATGTTTTTTTAAAGATGGTTGATGAGGAATGCTTTAGCACAGTATAGCACAATGAGAATTTCCCTCACTGTCCTTCCCTGTCCCTACAAACAAGGTTTAGCACAGTAAAACACACTGACACTCTCCCTACCTATAGTTTTCTGTCCCTATAAAAAATGTTTTTTTAAAGATGGTTGATGAGGAATGCTTTAGCACAGTATAGCACAATGAGAATTTCCCTCACTGTCCTTCCCTGTCCCTACAAACAAGGTTTAGCACAGTAAAACACACTGACACTCTCCCTACCTATAGTTTTCTGTCCCTATAAAAAAGTTTTT
Source organism: Rana muscosa (assembly GCA_029206835.1). Classification (NCBI taxonomy): domain Eukaryota; kingdom Metazoa; phylum Chordata; class Amphibia; order Anura; family Ranidae; genus Rana; species Rana muscosa. Next base: position 105,556,847 of record CM055119.1, on the reverse strand, counting down.
TTTTAAAAGATGGTTGATGAGGAATGCTTTAGCACAGTATAGCACAATGAGAATTTCCCTCACTGTCCTTCCCTGTCCCTACAAACAAGGTTTAGCACAGTAAAACACACTGACACTCTCCCTACCTATAGTTTTCTGTCCCTATAAAAATTTTTTTTTTTAAAGATGGTTGATGAGGAATGCTTTAGCACAGTATAGCACAATGAGAATTTCCCTCACTGTCCTTCCCTGTCCCTACAAACAAGGTTTAGCACAGTAAAACACACTGACACTCTCCCTACCTATAGTTTTCTGTCCCTATATTTTTTTTTTTTTTAAAGATGGTTGATGAGGAATGCTTTAGCACAGTATAGCACAATGAGAATTTCCCTCACTGTCCTTCCCTGTCCCTACAAACAAGGTTTAGCACAGTAAAACACACTGACACTCTCCCTACCTATAGTTTTCTGTCCCTATAAAAAATGTTTTTTTAAAGATGGTTAATGAGGAATGCTTTAGCACAGTATAGCACAATGAGAATTTCCCTCACTGTCCTTCCCTGTCCCTACAAACAAGGTTTAGCACAGTAAAACACACTGACACTCTCCCTACCTATAGTTTTCTGTCCCTATAAAAAATGTTTTTTTAAAGATGGTTGATGAGGAATGCTTTAGCACAGTATAGCACAATGAGAATTTCCCTCACTGTCCTTCCCTGTCCCTACAAACAAGGTTTAGCACAGTAAAACACACTGACACTCTCCCTACCTATAGTTTTCTGTCCCTATAAAAAATGTTTTTTTAAAGATGGTTGATGAGGAATGCTTTAGCACAGTATAGCACAATGAGAATTTCCCTCACTGTCCTTCCCTGTCCCTACAAACAAGGTTTAGCACAGTAAAACACACTGACACTCTCCCTACCTATAGTTTTCTGTCCCTATAAAAAATTTTTTTTTTAAAGATGGTTGATGAGGAATGCTTTAGCACAGTATAGCACAATGAGAATTTCCCTCACTGTCCTTCCCTGTCCCTACAAACAAGGTTTAGCACAGTAAAACACACTGACACTCTCCCTACCTATAGTTTTCTGTCCCTATAAAAAAGTTTTTTTTTTAAAGATGGTTGATGAGGAATGCTTTAGCACAGTATAGCACAATGAGAATTTCCCTCACTGTCCTTCCCTGTCCCTACAAACAAGGTTTAGCACAGTAAAACACACTGACACTCTCCCTACCTATAGTTTTCTGTCCCTATAAAAATATTTTTTTTTAAAGATGGTTGATGAGGAATGCTTTAGCACAGTATAGCACAATGAGAATTTCCCTCACTGTCCTTCCCTGTCCCTACAAACAAGGTTTAGCACAGTAAAACACACTGACACTCTCCCTACCTATAGTTTTCTGTCCCTATATTTTTTTTTTTTTTTTAAAGATGGTTGATGAGGAATGCTTTAGCACAGTATAGCACAATGAGAATTTCCCTCACTGTCCTTCCCTGTCCCTACAAACAAGGTTTAGCACAGTAAAACACACTGACACTCTCCCTACCTATAGTTTTCTGTCCCTATAAAAAATGTTTTTTTAAAGATGGTTGATGAGGAATGCTTTAGCACAGTATAGCACAATGAGAATTTCCCTCACTGTCCTTCCCTGTCCCTACAAACAAGGTTTAGCACAGTAAAACACACTGACACTCTCCCTACCTATAGTTTTCTGTCCCTATAATTTTTTTTTTTTAAAGATGGTTGATGAGGAATGCTTTAGCACAGTATAGCACAATGAGAATTTCCCTCACTGTCCTTCCCTGTCCCTACAAACAAGGTTTAGCACAGTAAAACACACTGACACTCTCCCTACCTATAGTTTTCTGTCCCTATAAATTTATTTTTTTAAAGATGGTTGATGAGGAATGCTTTAGCACAGTATAGCACAATGAGAATTTCCCTCACTGTCCTTCCCTGTCCCTACAAACAAGGTTTAGCACAGTAAAACAGACTGACACTCTCCCTACCTATCCTTCTCTTTCCCTAAACTAAAGGAATCCAGGTTAAGCAAGAAAAAAAAAATGTCACTGTCCCTGCCTATGCTTCTCTTTCCCTGCTCCGGAACACACTACACTAGGCCGCCGTGCTGGTGGCCTTTTATAGTGTGGGGCGTGTACTAAACACCCTCAGCAATAATTGGCCACAGGCATCCTGCCTGTGGCCAATCATTGCTCTCCTCGCTGCCGGCGCTGTGATTGGCCAAGCATGCGGGGTCACAGTGCATGCTTGGCCAATCACAGCGCCTGGATGACACTGCGATGGCGTAGTGCATTGTGGGCCGCGAATTAGGCGCGAATGGCCCAAATCGTTCGTTGTTCGGCGAACGATCGAACAGCCGATGTTCGAGTCGAACGTATGTTCGACTCGAACACCGAGCTCATCCCTAATTGTAACAGTATTTTAACCCTTATCAAAACAATGAAAAATGTAAAAAAATAGTGGCGCCAAGTTTGAATACAATATAATGAAATATAATTTAAACATAGAAATATCGCTAAATAGTAAGTGATGATTATACCACCCAGTCAAAAGTGAAAAAAATAACGACTATATTCATATAAGTTAAAAAAAAAAAAGTACATATAGTGGGAAATAAAGTTCATAAAAAATAAATAAAGGTAATCCAGTGAATGACTTCTGTGCAGTATCTTCCTATTTCATCAACCACACCAATGTGAAAGTGACTCCACTCCCTTCAGAAAACGCACTAACCAGCTTCTAATGCCTACCACTCTTGTGTCAGGCTAAGATGCTTTTAAACCACATGAAAGGGTTAAACGACAATTCAATATCCAACCGTGCATATGAGGGATCTCTCCGCATGAAAATAACAATAAAGGTGCTCCAATAGTGTGATAACATAAAACCAGTTTATTAAAAACACTTCAAATCTTCAACCTTTACACTCACATTTCCACCAAAGAAAACCAGCAAAACTTGAAAATCACAGCAGATCTTTCAGACAATAGCACAGTGGCGAACTGCGGTCACGGCGGACCCTAAAGTGTGCGTTCGATAACCCACTCTCACCCGCTCCACAGTATCAATTCTCGGTGTCGAGTCTCCACTTCCTAGTTCGGAGTCACACGTCAGTGATGATGATTGTCATACAGCCACGCCCCCGACATGTTTCGTCACATCGACTTAATCATGGGATTGGCTGTACGGCACGGCAATCACTCCCTTTATACTCCCTTGTCAATCACATACGTAGGTCTCTAAACTGCGCCTGCGCACACCTCGTGTCCCCGCAGCCGCAATACACCAACTGTTAAATCGGTCATATGCAGCGATGAGTAAACTTGGTGGGATGTTTTTACGTTCAAACATGATGAGAAAGAAAATCGAATTTTTAGGAGCTTGAGATGGGAAGTATCCCCTCAGGATGGTCTTAATGATCAGAAATATATGGATTAGTGGCTGGAGTTTTTTAATAGGATGGGTAGAAAACTTCAAAGTTCAGTCTTAAGAAGAAAATAAATTAAATTAGGACTACTGAATGAAAAAATTTAGCCTAATACAAGGGAAATTGGAGCCGATCAAAGACTCCAATCAGATTAAAGAGTTCAACAATAATATGAAGAAAAAATTAGAGAAGGTTGATCGAGAAACACAAAAGAAAAAAGTTAGGAAATACAATAGGGACTCTAACGATTTTAAAACAAATAGTGTATACTTATGGCAAGGTTTGAATCCAGCGAATAATGAAACTCTGAATGAAAATGTAGAGTCAACTATCACTGGTCCTCAACCCAAAAGTAATAAAATAAAAAAAGTTGGTGGTAAGAGTGTGACCAATAAAAGTGAACAAGTTACATCAGGATCTGCAAGTAATGGTGGGATCCAACACAATAGGGCGAGTCATCCTTCTGGTAACCATTATTCATTGAGACCACCACAACAAGAGAGACGGGGATATCAACTAAAAAATTACAATTATCAATCGCCCCGATCATTTAGAGGAAATGCCCCACAACAATATCAATCACCCCAATCGTTTAGGGAAAATACCCCCCATAACTACAATTCTCAATATAACTACCAACAATGGCATCACTATCCGTCCCCTAACCGTTATCTTGATCCGAGGAACGAAATACCTACATACAACAGGTACCAAGCGTTAGCGTAAGAGGAATATTATGGGAGTTACCCACATAATTCATCTTTTTTAGGGCAAAGGGGAGAGGGGAGGGGAGGGGGAACACTGAAAATGAACCACCAACTAGAGAAGCACAAAGGTGGGGAGAGGAATGGACCTCCACAGTACCCAATCAAAAGATCTAATACCCTTCCAAAGAGAAGAAGGGGATGTAGGGCAGGGAGACATAAACAACCCAAAAAACAAACAAATGAGGGACACAAATTCTGGGGTGTACAATTTGAGTGGGGTAGAACTCAACCAAAAAGAACTTAACATACTGAACCTAGGTCTAAAATGTGCACCAAAGAACGTCATGAATAAGTTTGAGGTGTACATTGACACACACAAATTTATCAGAACTTTAAAATATGAAGAAAAACTTTCTGGACCATCCGGTGAGCACTATAAATAGAGCCACCACCGTGATAAATAGAATAGATAGTGGCTTAAAGAACAAGTCAAATTTTGATCATCCAAAACCCCAGCAATTATTATATTGAGGTTTTTAAAAGTTTGGTATTAAAGGACATTGAGGAACTGGTCCCAAAGAAGATAATTAATCCTGAACACATTAGAGAAGGTATTAAATCTTTGGAAGAGAAGAAAAATATAATTATTCGACCTGCGGATAAAAGGGGGGGGGGGTTGTGGTGATGGACAAGTCTTTTTATCATAACCAATCAGTGGAGTTATTGGGATATCAATCCACCTATAAGAGACTAGAATCCGACCCAACTGAACCCTATAAAGCCCAACTGAATTCCCTAGTAGAATGGGGTTTTGGAATTAATGCACTCAATTCTAAAGAAAGACGGTACCTTGTCCCTAGTGCGTGTAGGATTCCAATAATCTACACGTTACCTAAGGTTCATAAGGACATACAGGCCCCGCCAGCACGCCCAATTGTCAACGGTATTGCGTCTGTAACTGCGAGGTTAGGTGAATATTTGGATACATTTCTACAACCCAGTGTAAAAGCAACAAGAGCTTATCTAAAAGATGCATCAGAATTGCTACAGCTACTAGAAGAGGTAGAATTAAGTATAACTGCTGCATCCTATTTGGTTACGGCAGATGTATCCTCACTGTACACCATCATTCATGCATCGTTAGCCCCTAATTGGGCCCTTAGCAAAAGGGAGGATATCCCGCATGTTCAAAAATGCTTTTTGGGACAAACACTTGATTACTGTATGTCGCACAATTATTTTTGGTTTAATGGACATTTTTTTTTCTCAAGGGTTGGTGTGGCTATGGGAGCCAAATACTCTCCTAGCATAGCCAACCTGTTTATGGCTGAATGGGAAGACAAACATGTGTTTAATAAGTGGAGGCCCCAGCTTAAATTCTACCGCAGGTTTATAGACGACCTCCTGTTAATTTGGGAGGGGTCGGAGGACTCTGCGGTGGACTTTTTAGGGGATCTAAACAGGAATAGGAATAACATTAAACTAGATTTCCAGATCAGTGATAAAAGTGTTAATTTCCTTGATGTAACTATTGAGAAGAATTCTAACAAACTCAGCACTAAGGTATACTTGAAACCAACGGACCACAATAGCTACTTATCCATCAGGAGTGGTCACTCATCACCCTGCATGGATAAGGAATATTCCAAAGGGGCAAATGTTGCGAGTCCGATTGAACTGTACCAGAACTAAGGACTACATTATGCAAGCTAATATCCTTAAGGATAAATTCATACAAAAAGGATATAAAGAAAATTCTCTAAACAAAATAATTCAGGAAGTGGCTGATATTCCGAGGGACCAATGTCTAAAAAAGTAAGATCCTCAAATACCAAACAGCATCAATTTGGGTTCATATCGAACTTTCATTGCCAATATAGAGAAATAGAAACCATCTATAAAAAGCATTGGCATATTCTATGCAGAGATAGGTATTTAGGGGAGGTAATGCCGAATCAACATAAGTTTATTTATAGGAAAGCCCCTAATTTTGGGGATCAGGTAGTGAAAAAGATCCTGGATCCCCCTGGCCAACAAACATTAAAAATAGATCTAAAAGGTTTTTACCCCTGTAGAAATTGTATCTGTTGCAGAACTGTAGGGGTGAGCAATAGAGGGATGACAAGGATTACAAATAGAGATGATGAATCCTTTGAGATAAAGGAATTTACAACATGCAATTCCTCACATTTGGTCTACTTGATGTGGTGCCCTTGTGGACTATTCTATGTGGGGAGAACAAAAAGGATTTTAAAAATCTGCATAGCAGAACACCTGGTGAATATAAAAAAGGGCTTTAGGTTTCACAGTGTATCCCTTAATTAAAAAAAAAAAAAACATAATCCGGATCAATCCCTGTTACAGTTCTGTGGGATTGATTCCATATATCCATCTTGGAGGGGTTCAAACCAAGTAAGGGATTTGTCCCAAAGAGAAACCCGTTGATCTTCTTGATGAAATGTTTGGCCCCTAGAGGGTTAAACATTGAAGTGGACCTTAATTGTTTCATTAATAATTTTTAATTTTCAATTTTTTATTCTTTGATAAGATTTAAGTTTGCCTAGCATATATATATATATACTCTTACATTTTTGGGAAATCGTTAGAATTTAGAAAGCTCTATTTGCATCATAGGAGTTCTTTGAACATGTTTAGATACTTTGTATTTTCCTTGAGATAATGCTAATCCAATAAGGCCATAGGTTATGATTGTTAACTATATAAAGTTTAACCATTTCCCTGATTTTAATTGAATTTAAATGGAATAGACTGACATACTGGGGGTAATTTACTATAGCGCTGCGGCGCTAATTAGCGCAAATTGCCGCGAATTTGCGCTAATTAGTGCAAATCGCGGCAATTTGCGCTAATTAGTGCTAAAACGGTATTCACTATAGCGCTGGAGAAAAATACTTACCAAAATCGAATTTACTATAGCTCCCAGAATCCAAATAGCGCCCAAATCCTTACTCTACTAAAAGCTGGAGTTGTGCACATGGAAATAATGTTTAGAGCATGATATAATTGCCTAAATGGTACTGAAATATGCGGTATATTATTTAAAGATAATCTGCTTTTAAACTGTGTGAAAAAGTGATTTCTACACTAAAATATCTTTAAAAGTCTGAGAAGTAAAAAAATGACAGTCTTTGGACAACTATTTGCAAGCTAAACTGAGCATGCCCAGAGCTAAAATAACTCAAATTTTAACTCAAGTGACTTTTTTTCACAAGAGTTATAGTAAATACCGAAATGAGAGCTAATTAAAGAGCATGTTTTGGAAGTGAAAATCTGAGCTACAGTATTTTAGTCCAATGCAAGTTTTATGCCGCGTACACATGATCATTATTCACGGCGGTTAAAAAACCGCCGTGAATAATGACAGGAAAAACGAGGGAACCGCTTGGTTCCCTACACACAGTCGTTTTTCCCGTCATCTTTTCTCTTGACGAGAAAAACGACCGTCTGTGGGCTCCGCGGCAGTGTTTCCCTATGGGAAAACTGCCGCGGAAAAAAAATGCTGGAAAAAACGATGAGAAAATTTAGAACATGTTCTAAATTTTCTCGTCGTTTTTTATGCCGTTTTTCTAGACGAGAAAAACGACATAAAGCCCACAGACGATCGTTTTTCTCGGCGAAAAAAAAAAAGCAGTTTTTCTCGTCGAGAAAAGCGGTCGTGTGTACGCGGCATTAGCCATTGATTCTAATGATACAATTGTAACTTTCACAAATAAATCCTTTTAATGTTGAGATGAAATGTATCTTTCTCTGAAATAAATTTTCCTTTGCAACAATGTTGCTTCTAATTAAAATATTTTGTTTTTAACCACTTCCCTACTGTGCACGAAAACCCCCTTCCTGCCCAAGCCATTTTTCAGCTTTCAGCGCTGTCACACTTTGAATGACAATTGCGCGGTCGTGCGACGTGGCTCCCAAGCAAAATTTGCATCCTTTTTTTCCCACAAATAGAGCTTTCTTTTGGTGGTATTTGATCACCCCTGCGGTTTTTATTTTTTGCGCTATAAACAAAAGAAGAGCGTCCAGTTTGGGAAAAAAAACACTATTTTTTACTTTTTGCTATAATAAATACCCATTTTTTTTTTCAAATAAAATTTTCCTCAGTTTAGGCCGATACGTATTCTTCTACATATTTTTGATAAAAAAAAAAAAAATCGCAATAAGCGCGTATTGATTGGTTTGCGCAAAAGTTATAGCGTCTACAAAATAGGGGATAGATTTATTGGATTTTTTTTCTTTTTTTATTAGTAATGGCGGCGATCTGCGATTTTTATTGTGACTGCGATATTGCGGCGGACACATCGGACACTTTTGACACATTTTTGGGACCATGCACATTTATACAGCGATCCCTGCTATAAAAATGCATTGATTACTGTATAAATGTGATTGGCAGGGAAGGGGTTAATCACTAGGGGGCGGGAAGGGGTTAAATATGTTCCCTCAATGTGTTCTTACTGTGGGGGGAGGGGACTGACTGGGGGAGGTGACCGATGGTTGTCCCTATGTACAAGGGACACACCATCAGTCTCCTCTCCCTCACAGGACGTGGATCTCTGTGTTTACACACAGAGATCCACTTTCCTGCTCGTTTCCCGGGCAATCGCGGGCACGCGCATTGGGGCCTCGGGAACGCGGCGGTGCGCGCGCGCGCCCTAGCTCGTTTTAAAGGGAGGACGTCATATGACGTCCTCCCAGAACGAGAGTGTCCTCCGCCCGCCGTCAATTGACAGTGGGCGGGGGACAAGTGGTTAAAGAAAGCTAGAATGTGGAATGTTTTGATAAAATATATTTTTCTCTGTCACTTTCACTAGTTACTCTCCATATCACAACAATCTTTACCCAAACTCGCACAGGTGTCTTTACAAAGCACAAACAATACCATTGCTGATGCAAATTTAAAATTAGTCACATTTTTTTTGTCCTTTTTATTATTTCTAAATAATCATAATTTGAGCCCCAAAAATCTGATATGTGTTCCAACATCAGAAATAAAAATGTAATTCCCCAAAATTTGAGGGTAATATCACTATTCTAAACTCACCCCCCAAAAAAAACACCAAATATCACAGAATAAATCAAGAAGAATAACTCTTGAGTAATGTAATTCCATCACCTGTATGCCCAAAGAAATGCAGTATTTATGTGTATTTACTTGTAGGAGGTTTCCACGTGTGGCAGCTCCGTGGCTTAGAGGTTAGAACTTCTGCTTAGCATCCCTTAGTGTCTGGGTTCAAATCCCAAACATGCTGCTTCATGTAGAGAAGTTGTCTCATCTCCCAGATCCTAAAACTATGTCTAAATGTCGTATTTATGTGTAGGAGGGTTCCACCACCATTGTAAATCTTGACAGATACACAATTTAGCCCAAAGTATTGGGACGCCTGCCTTTACACACACATGAACTTTAATGGCAGCCCAGTCTTAGTCCGTAGGGTTAAATTTTGATTTGGCCCACCCTTTGCAGCTAGAACAGCTTCTGGGAAGGCTGGGAAGGCTGTCCACAAGGTTTAGTGTGTCTATGGGAATGTTTGATCATTCTTCCAGAAGTGCATTTGTGAGGCCAGGCACTGATGTTGGATGAGAAGGCCTGGCTCGCAGTCTCTGCTCTAATTCAGCCAAAGGGAGTTCTATCGGGTTGAGGTCAGGACTCTGTGCAGGCCAGTCAAGTTTCTCCACCCCAAACTCACTCATCCATGTCTTTATGGACCTTGCTTTGTGCACTGGTGCACAGTCTTGTTGAAACAGGAAGGGGCCATCCCCAAACTGTTCCCACAAAGTTGGGAGCATGAAATTGTCCAAAATGTCTCAGTATGCTGATGCCTTAAGAGTTCCCTTTACTGTAACTAAGGGGCCAAGCCCAACCCCTGAAAAACAACCCCACACCATAATCCCCCTCCACCAAATGCTTTGGACCAGTGCACAAAGCAAGGTCCATAAAGACATAGATGAGTGAGTTTGGGGTGGAGGAACTTGACTGGCCTGGACAGAGTCCTGACCTCAACACAACAGAACACCTTGGGGATGAATTAGAGCGGAGACTGCAGGCCAGGCCTTCTCATCCAACATCAGTGCCTGACCTCACAAATGCACTTGGAAGAATGGTCATACATTCCCATAGACACACTCCTAAACCTTGTGGACAGCCTTCCCAGAAAAGTTGAAACTGTTATAGCTGCAAAGGGTGGGCCAACTCAATATTGAACCCTACGGACTAAGACTGGGATGTGATTACAGTTCATGTGCGTTTAAAGGCAGGCGTCCCAATACTTAGGCCAATATATTGTATATTGCTTGGAGACACGGAACATGGCTATGGACTTAGGGCTGGTTCACACCACAGAGATGCAGAGAACATGTGTGAGGCTGCCTGGTGGCTAAGTGGGCAGCATTTCCGTCTAGGGGTTGCTGGTTTAATTCCCCAACATGCTAATGCTTATGTTGAAGTTTATATGTTCTCCCTGTGTGGGTTTCTCACCACAATCCTAAGACATGCTGGCATTTTATTTGTCTCCTGTCAAAATAGTCTCTAATGTAAAAAAGTTTATTTTGGACTTTAGATTGGAAGCTCATTGGAGCCAGGGCCCGATGTTAATGTTTGTTAGCACTAATCATACCCAGGGACTTGGACATTTAAAATTGTAAAGTTTACACTGCTTAGAAAACTGTTGCTTTGTTTATGTGCATGCAAATGGACTTGGATCTTTGGCAGTGGCGGCTGGTGCTCAAATTTTTTGGGGGGGGGCGCAAACAAACTGAAAAAAAAAAATCATCAATTGCCGCCACTGTGCCCATTAAACGCAGCCACTGTGCCCAAACACCACTAGTTTGTCCCCAAATACAGCCAGTTTCCCCCCCCCCATATGCAGCCAGTTTCTCCCCCATATTGCAGCCAGTTTCCCCCCCATATGCAGCCAGTTTCCCCCCCATAATGCAGCCAGTTTCTCCCCCATATGCAGCCAGTTTCTCCCCCATAATGCAGCCAGTTTCTCCCCCAATATACAGCCAGTTTCTCCCCCATAATACAGCCAGTTTCTCCCCCATATACAGCCAGTTTCTCCCCCAATAATACAGCCAGTTTCTCCCCCAATAATACAGCCAGTTTCTCCCCCATAATGCAGCCAGTTTCTCCCCCATAATGCAGCCAGTTTCTCCCCCATAATGCAGCCAGTTTCTCCCCCATATGTAGCCAGTTTCTCCCCCATAATGCAGCCAGTTTCTCCCCCAATATACAGCCAGTTTCTCCCCCATATGCAGCCAGTTTCTCCCCCATAATGCAGCCAGTTTCTCCCCCATAATACAGCCAGTTTCTCCCCCATAATGCAGCCAGTTTCTCCCCCATAATGCAGCCAGTTTCTCCCCCATATGCAGCCAGTTTCTCCCCCAATATACAGCCAGTTTCTCCCCCAATATACAGCCAGTTTCTCCCCCATAATGCAGCCAGTTTCTCCCCCAATATGCAGCCAGTTTCTCCCCCAATATGCAGCCAGTTTCTCCCCCATAATGCAGCCAGTTTCTCCCCCAATATACAGCCAGTTTCTCCCCCATAATGCAGCCAGTTTCTCCCCCATAATGCAGCCAGTTTCTCCCCCATAATGCAGCCAGTTTCTCCCCCATAATGCAGCCAGTTTCTCCCCCATAATGCAGCCAGTTTCTCCCCCATATGCAGCCAGTTTCTCCCCCATATGCAGCCAGTTTCTCCCCCATATGCAGCCAGTTTCTCCCCCATATGCAGCCAGTTTCTCCCCCATATGCAGCCAGTTTCTCCCCCATAATGCAGCCAGTTTCTTCCCCATATGCAGCCAGTTTGTCCTCATAATACAGCAAGTTTGTCCCCCCCCCAGCCCTGCACTTACCTTCCTCGAGTCAGCGCCGTCCTTCTTCCGTCCTCGATGTCTTCTCCCGCCCTCGATGTCACTTCAGCCAATCAGGTTACCGGTAACCAGACCCGGTGAACCTGATTGGCCAGGGAACGCACCCCTGTGCGTCCTCTCATTAGGTATTTAGAAGCCGATTACAGCCCTCAGGCTGTAGTCGGGAAGCTTATCAGAGCCTGCTGGCTCTGATAGGCACTTCTAAAGGCCAATCAGACGCTGTGACTCAGATGGCCGGCGCTCAATAGTGGGAGGCAGCAATACATAGGTTCATGCAATGCATGAACCTATGTATTGTTGTGGTGAGTGACGGCCGGGCGCAGAAGCGAGCGGTAGCGGCGCTTCTGCGCCCTCTATGGTCGTGCCGCCATGTGTAAAAAAAAGACATGAAAAAAAAAAAAAAAACTCTTAACCACTTAACGACCGCCCACTGTAAATATACGTCGGCAGAATGGCACCGACAGGCAGAATCACGTACATATACGTGATTGCCTTTGTATAGTTGGGGGGTCCGATCGGACCCCCCTTCTTTGCAGTGGGTGGTCGTTTTACCTTCGGGAGCGATCCGGCATGAGGGGACGGCCGTTCGATTCCGGCCCCCCCTCCTCTCGATCGCTCCCGGCGAATGAGAGAGCTTCCCCTGCCTGTGTACTGTTTACATATCTCATATCTCTCCTGCGGCGCTCACATATACCAAGCGCCATACAGGAGAAGATGCAGGTTAGTGCACAAAACAGCACACTGACACCAGGACACATAGGCACATAAATCGCCCCCCCCCAGGCCCCCCCAGATCACCCCCCAGCCCCCAGTCACAGTGTCACTGATTGCAGTGACCATTTATTTAGTGATCACTGCAATCAGTGACATTTGTGACTGTAAAAGTGTCACTACATTTAGTTTTAGGTCCAGTGTAGCCCCCTAACCCCCCCCTAATAAAGGTTTAACCCCCTGATCACCCCCCAGATAACCCTTTCACCCCCTAACACCGCCGTCACTAAGCGATCATTTTTCTGATCGATGTCTTAGCGTCGGTGATGCTGATCGGTAGCCAGTAAATTTTTTTAGGTTCGCCGCAGGTTTTTATAGCGTCGGGTACCCCCATATATTACCTAATAAAGGTTTAACCCCCTTGTTCGCCCCCTAGGTAACCCTTTCACCCCCTATCACCACTGTCACTAAGCGATAATTTTTCTGATCGCTGTCTTAGCGTTGGTGATGCAGATCGGTAGCCAGTAATTTTTTTTAGGTTCGCCGCAGGTTTTTATAGCGTCAGGTACCCCGATATATTACCTAATAAAGGTTTAACCCCCTTGATCGCCCCCCAGGGAACCCTTTCACCCCCTATCACCACTGTCGCTAAGCGATCATTTTTCTGATCGCTGTCTTAGCGTCGGTGATGCAGATCGGTAGCCAGTAATTTTTTTAGGTTCGCCGCAGGTTTTTATAGCGTCAAGTACCCCCATATATTATCTAATAAAGGTTTAACCCCCTGATCGCCCCCCAGGTAACTCTTTCACCCCCTATCACCACTGTCGCTAAGCGATCATTTTTATGATCGTTGTCTTAGTGTCGGTGATGCCGATAGGTAGCCAGTAATTTTTTTTTAGGTTTGCCGTCAGGTTTTTATATAGCGTCAGGTACCCCCATATATTACCTAATAAAGGTTTTAACCCCCTAATTGCCCCTAGTTAACCCTTTCACCAGTAATCACCATATAAGTGTTACAGGTGACGCTGGTTAGTTAGTTTGCTTTTTATAGTGTCAGGGCACCCGCCGTATATAACCCAATAAAGGTTTAACCCCCTGATCGCCCGGCGGGTGATATCAATTAGGTTTTAGCATCAGAGAGGGTCTGCGTCACACCCCAGGCAGCGTCAGGTTAGTGCCAGTAGCGCTAACACCCACGCGTTAAGCATACACCCCCCTTAGTGGTATAGTATCTGAACAGATCAATATCTGATCTGATCAGATCTATACTAGCGTCCCCAGCAGTTTAGGGTTCCCAAAAACGCAGTGTTATCGGGATCAGCCCAGATACCTGCTAGCACCTGCGTTTTGCCCCTTCGTCCAGCCCAGGCCACCCAAGTGCAGTATCGATCGATCACTGTCACTTGCAAAACACAACACACATAACTGCAGCGTTCGCAGAGACAGGCCTGATCCCTGCGACTCCAGTGCTGTAGGAGGTGATTTCACCACCACAGTTAAAAAAAAAAAGCATATATGCCGAAGCATTGGGGCAGCAGGGGCGGAGGAGCGATTTTGCTCCTAATACCGCATACATACGGTCGAAATTCGGAGGCTTGCCCGTGGAAAAGTCTGACCATGTGTACGCGGCATAACTTTTGCGGGAAGATGCCCCCATGCTTCGGCATATATAAATGGTGCATGTATGCCCATCATTAGAAGTGGGTGGATGAAGGGCGGTATTCTAATGGTGGGCATACCCACGATCAATCTTTTTTTTTCGTTCAGCCAACAGGCTGCATGAAAAAAAAGATTACAATATATGTCCAACAAGGACCAGCAACGTACTGGTATGTTGCTGGACTTTGAATGTTTATACCAGAATGATGCCTGTGGGTTTAGGTATCATCTTGGTATCATTCTTTTCAGCCAGCGGCCGGCTTTCATGTAAAAGCAATCCTAGTGGCTAATTAGCCTCTGGACTGCTTTTACAAGCAGTGGGAGGGAATGTCCCCCCCCGGATATAAAAAGCGCCATTGGGAAATTGGGAAAGCATTTTATCACACCGATCTTGGTGTGGTCAGATGCTTTGAGGGCAGAGGAAAGATCTAGGGTCCAATAGACCCCAGTTTTTTCAAAAAAGAGTACCTGTCATTACCTATTGCTATCATAGGGGATATTTACATTCCCTGAGATAACAATAAAAATGATAAAAAAATAAAATATGGAAGCAACAGTTTAAAAATAAAATAAAAAAGCAAAATTAATAATAAAAAAAAAAAAAAAGCACCCCTGTCCTGCCCTGCTCTTGCCCAATGGCGAATGCAAGCGTCGGTCTGGCGTCATATGTAAACAGAAATTGCACCATGCATGTGAGGTATCACCGCGAAGGTCAGTAATTTTAGCAGTAGACCTCCTCTGTAAATCTAACGGCGTAACCTGTAAAGGCTTTTAAAGGCTTTTAAAAATGTATGTAGTTTGACGCCAATGCGCGTTTGTGCGAAATTTTAAAGCTTGTCGTGTTTGGTATCTATGTACTCGGCCTAAGATCATCTTTTTTATTTCATCAAACATTTTGGCAATATAGTGTGTTTTAGTGCATTAAAATAAAAAAAAGTGTATTTTTTCCCCAAAAAATGCGTTTGAAAAATCGCTGCGCAAATACTGTGTAGAAAAAAAAATTGCAACACCCACCATTTTAATCTGTAGGGCCTTTGCTTTAAAAATATATATAATGTTTGGGGGTTCAACATAATTTTCTTGCAAAAAAAAAATATGTTTTCATGTAAACAAATAGTGTGAAAAAGGGCTTTGCCTTCAAGTGGTTAGAAGAGTGGATGTAAGCTTCCTAATGTTGTGTATAAAATGCCAGAACAGTTCAAACCCCCCCCCAAATGACCCCATTTTGGAAAATAGACACCCCAAGCTATATACTGAGAGGCATGTCGAGTCCATGGTATATTTTATATGTTTACACAAGTTGCGGAAAATAGACAATTTATTTTTTTATTTTTTGCACAAAGTTGTCACTAAATGATATATTGCTCAAACATGTCATGGGCATATGTGGAATTACACCCCAAAATACATTCTGTTGCTTCTCCTGAGTACGGGAATACCACATGTGTGAGACTTTTTGGGAGCCTAGCCGCGTACGGGACCCCAAAAACCAATCACCGCCTTCAGGCTTTCTAAGGGTGTAAATTTTTGATTTCACTTCTCACTGCCTATCACAGTTTCGGAGGCCATGGAATGCCCAGATGGCACAAACCCCCCCAAATGACCCCATTTTGGAAAGTAGACACCCCAAGCTATTTGCTGAGAGGTATGGTGAGTATTTTGCAGATCTCGCTTTTTGTCACAAAGTTTTGAAAATTAAAAAAAAAAATAAATGTTTTTCTTCATTTTCAAAAACAAATGAGAGCTGTAAAATACTCACCATGCATCTCAGCAAATAGTTTGGGGTGTCTACTTTCCAAAATGGGGTCATTTGGGGGGGTTTTGTGCTATTTTGGCATTTTATGGCCTTCGAAACTGTGATAGGTAGTGAGGAGTGAAATCAAAAATTTGTGCCTAGAAATCCTGAAGGCGGTGCTTGGTTTTCGGGGTCCCGTACGCGGCTAGGCTCCCAAAAAGTCCCACACATGTGGCATCCCCGTACTCAGGAGAAGCAGCAAAATGTATTTTGGGGTGTAATTCCATATATAACCATGGCATGTGTGAGCAATATATCATTTAGTGACAACTTTTTGTAATTTTTTATTTTTTTTGTCATTATTCAATCACTTGGGACAAAAAAAAAATATTCAATGGGCTCAACAGGCCTCTCAGCAATTTCCTTGGGGTGTCTACTTTCTAAAATGGGGTCATTTGGGGGGGTTTTGTGCTATTTTGGCATTTTATGGCCTTCGAAACTGTGATAGGTAGTGAGGAGTGAAATCAAAAATTTGCGCCCTTAGAAATCCTGAAGGCGGTGCTTGGATTTCGGGGGCCCGTACGCGGCTAGGCTCCCAAAAAGTCCCACACATGTGGTATCCCCGTACTCAGGAGCAGCAGCAAAATGTATTTTGGGGTGCAATTCCACATATAACCATGGTATGTGTGAGCAATATATCATTTAGTGACAACTTTTTGTATTTTTTTTTTCTTTTTTTGTCATTATTCAATCACTTGCGACAAAAAAAAAATATTCAATGGGCTCAACATGCCTCTCAGCAATTTCCTTGGGGTGTCTACTTTCCAAAATTAGGTAATTTGGGGGGGTTTTGTACTGCCCTGCCATTTTAGCACCTCAAGAAATGAGATAGGCAGTCATAAATTAAAAGCTGTGTAAATTCCAGAAAATGTACCCTAGTTTGTAGACGCTATAACTTTTGCGCAAACCAATAAATATACGCTTATTGACATTTTTTTACTAAAGACATGTGGCTGAATACATTTTGGCCTAAATGTATGACTAAAATTGAGTTTATTCGATTTTTCTTATAACAAAAAGTAGAAAATATCATTTTTATTCAAAATTTTCTGTCTTTTTCCGTTTATATCGCAAAAAATAAAAATCGCAGAGGCAATCAAATACCATTAAAAGAAAGCTCTATTTGTGGGAAGAAAAGGACGCAAATTTCGTTTCGGCACAACATTGCATGTCCGCACAATTTCCAGTTAAAGCAGCGCAGTGCAAAATTCTGAAAACAGCTCTGGTCCTTTAGCTACAAAATGGTCCGGGGCTTAAGTGGTTAAAGGGGCCGTTTTTTTTTTTTTTGGTGACCACAGGAGGGGAGCGGCGCCCGGGCGCCCCCTATGGATGGGCCGCCACTGATCTTTGGCCTGTAGTTGGAGATTTGATGCACACAGTTGTAAATAGTATTATGTGTTCCTGCTCATCAGGTGCAACCACTTTAGACATACACGAAAAGGCAGATTGAAAGATACTGGTGGGCGTGTACTTCTATTGGGCGTGTGTCAGTTTGCTAACAATACAACCTCTCTTATATAAAGGCCTACAGTATGGGGGATCGTTTGGTCTGAGAAGGCCAGGTTTTTTGCTGTGATTTGTGGGGGGAGAAGGCATGATATTGTGCAGATTGACAACCCCCCCCAACTAGTGTTATTTGCTGAAATTCTTGTGCATTTTTTCAATCAAAAATTGTGTGTGTATTGTTCCTGTCTGACCATGCAAAATCGTTTGGAAGCATCTGCTGACCTTCTACCCTTGGATCTCATTGCTTAATCATGTACACAGAAATGCAGCTTCCAGCAGAACATGGTCACCAATGTATGTATATGTGGATTGTGGGGTGGGGGTGGGGGCTTTGAACATGTGTCTTTTTTATTATTATGTTGGAATGCTTTGTAAGAATAATGACTTGAGTATGTTTCTATATTCTTGCAGATAAAAATGTGAGGTGTTGCCCGTTATACACTAAAAGTAAAGCTGTGTGCACTCTAAGGTTTTGACAAATGTTAGATTGTAAGCTCCTATGAGCAGGGCTCTTAAAATCCAATTGCTAAATTTTAAGCTAGTAAATTAAAGTACATAATTTTGTTTCTGCTGGCAAAATAAAAGTACGTTATTGAGTTTTGGTGTGTGCGCTTTTTTTTTTTTTTTTTTGGCAAAGTGCAAAATCCTTTAATATTTTATTTCTATATGGATTTGTGCACCAAAAAATGAATCTCTTTGCCCTTGTTCACATTGATGCTACTTTGAAATCACGCTACTTCACTTAAGCTAGCACGATTTTAGGTACTACTTGATAGACAGCTGTGTGGCTTCATACACAAATGTCTATTGAAGTGCAGGAACTACTTTTGCAAATCGGTGCGGCGCCACAAAATTGGGGTTGCATCGATTGGAACAGTGCCATTGCCACCAATAGTCATGTGATTTGATTTCTGAAAGTGCATGACAAATCGCCCCAATGTAAACCTAGGCTTCAGCACACCTGCAAGTAAATGATAAAGGTGGAATCTTTATATATAACAGCTGTGGAGAATTGCAGGTAATGAATTCAGCTGGAGCATAGACAGTGTTGTATGTGTCAGCTCTGGTTCACATTGGTGCGATTTGACATGTCAGATTGGTGGCAATTGCGCTGTTCTAATTGGTGTGATTTGTATTGATATAAGTGCAGAAACCTGCACAGATGTCTCCCCCCCCCCCCCCCCTGCAGTCGGGACTGACATGCGGGAATGAAAATCGTATGAGTTCAGCTGAACGATTTTCTCACGCTGTCAGTGTGAAGCAGGGCTCAAACCGGGCCTTTTGCCTTTGTAATTCACCTGCTGCTATGGCAGAGACACCATTCCTTTTCAAACTCCCTTAAGTTTACCTTCAAATATCATATGTAGAAATACAGATTTGCATATCTGCAAATAATAAATTCTAAGTGTGATTGAGATCAAAGATTCGCAGCTGCAATCAACAGAGTGTGGTTTCACCTCCTGACCCGGAAATGAGTCATTGTAATTACCCGGAAGTTCCTGTGCTGGTCAGGATCTCCATCTAGGTGGACAGGGCGGGTCCCTCTTTAGCATAGAGGAAGTGCTGCTGATTTGCCGGGTAAGTGTAGGATATGTACTTGTGCTTACTCAAGGTGGGGGTGGATTTGGTGTGGGTGGGCTTCATTGATTTGTTTGTTATCACCACACATTTGCTTCTGGCCCATGTGCACACATCACTACTTCCTGCATTTGTTCTGCTGATGTAAATCAGTAAGGACTATGCAAGTATAAATGAGAGCGCCTTTCTATTAAAATATATATGACTTTATTCACAGTTGGGCGACTTTTCATGATCCTCAATGATAACCATTCATATCTGTGCTACTTTAATTCAGACCAACTTCAAAGTAGTCCTTGTACTACTTTGGTGTGACTTTCAGGCTCGGTTTCCACCAGTGCGACTTGTCATGCAACTTGGGACTGCAAAGTCGCATGACATGTCATACCCCATGATTTCCAATGAGTATGATTCATATCTGTGCGACATCAAGTCTACTTGGTTCCACTTTGATACGACTTGAGGTCCATAGACCTCAAGAATATACAGGCATTGCTCCAAATTGCATCAAAATCGCGGCAAAATCATGCGAATTTAGGGTTGCAATAGTGGAAACAGAGCCTCATGTGACTTGAGGGTACATAGGGCGCAATATTACACAGGCATTCCCAGAAGTTGGGGCCAAGTTGCAGCGACAAAGTGGCAGCAAATTAGGGTGACTTTCAGGTCGCAGCAATGTGAAAGAGATTCAAGGATATCTTTGAATTTGGCCTTATTGTCACTTGTGCATCCTGAAAGTGGGGAAAATTCATCCCTGCACTACCTTGGTTTGACTTTGATGCGATTTGAGGTCCATACACCACAAGATAACACATACATTGCTTCAAGTCATGGCAAAGCTGTGCAATTTTAAGGTCGCACAAGTGCAAATGGGGCTTTATTCAAAGGTGTTATCATTTAATCTCATTAGGTTACTTTCACACTTATGTGACTTTTCATGCAGCTTTGGACCTCAGAGTCGCATTAAAAGTATCCCCCCCCCCCATGAGCTCCATTCATATCTATGCAACTTCACCCATGTTCACATAGCTCTGAATTGACATGTCAAATTGCAGGCCAAATCGGCGCCTATTGACGGCAATAGAACTGTCCGAATTGGTGCGACGCCACACAGATTCCTAAAAGTAGTTCCTACACGACTTTGGGCGACTTCAGGAGGCGATTTCTTACCTCCCAACTTTTTGAGATGGGTATAAGGGACAACTATTAGCAAAAGTATGTAGGCACAGTACACACCTCCTAAAACACCTTCTTAACCACTTAACGACCGCCCACTGTAAAAATACGTCGGCAGAATGGCACCGACAGGCACAATCACGTACATATACGTGATTGCCTTTGTATAGTTGGGGGGTCCGATCGGACCCCCCTTCTTTACAGTGAGCGGCCGTTATTCGTTTGGGAGCGATCAGGGAAGAGGGGACAGCCGTTCGATTCCGGCCACCCCCCCTCGATCGCTCCCAGCGAATCGAATCATTCCCCTGCCTGTGTAATGTAAACACAGGCAGAGGAAGTGATGTCATCTCTCCTGCGGCGCTCACATATACCGAGCGCCGCACAGGAGAAGATGCAGGTTAGTGCACAAAACACTACACTGACACCAGGACACATAGGCACATAAATCGCCCCCCCCAGACACCCCAGATCAGCCCCCAGTCACAGTGTCACTGATTGCAGTGACCATTTATTTACTGATCACTGCAATCAGTGACATTTGTGACTGTAAAAGTGTCACTAAAGTTCGTTTTAGGTCCAGTGTAGCCCCCTAACCCCCCCTAATAAAGGTTTAACCCCCTGATCGCCCCCCAGATAACCCTTTCACCCCCTAGCTCCGCCGTCGCTAAGCGATCATTTTTCTGATCGCTGTCTTAGCGTTGGTGATGCCGATCGGTAGCCAGTTATTTTTTTTAGGTTCGCCGCAGGTTTTTATAGCGTCGGGTACCCCCATATATTACCTAATAAAGGTTTAACCCCCTTGATCGCCCCCCAGATAACCCTTTCACCCCCTATCACCACTGTCGCTAAGCGATCATTTTTCTGATCGCTGTCTTAGCATCGGTGATGCAGATCGGTAGCCAGTTATTTTTTTTAGGTTCGCCGCAGGTTTTTATAGCGTCAGGTACCCCCATATATTACCTAATAAAGGTTTAACCCCCTTGATCGCCCCCCAGGTAACCCTTTCACCCCCTATCACCACTGTCGCTAAGCGATAGTTTTTCTGATCGCTGTCTTAGTGTCGGTGATGCCGATCGGTAGCCAGTAATTTTTTTTTTTCGGTTCGCCGCAGGTTTTTATAGCGTCAGGTACCCCCATATATTATCTAATAAAGGTTTAACCCCCTTGATCGCCCCCCAGGTAACCCTTTCACCCCCTATCACCACTGTCGCTAAGCAATAGTTTTTCTGATCGCTGTCTTAGTGTCGGTGATGCCGATCGGTAGCCAGTAATTTTTTTTTAGGTTCGCCGCAGGTTTTTATAGCGTCAGGTACCCCCATATATTATCTAATAAAGGTTTAACCCCCTTGATCGCCCCCCAGGTAACCCTTTCACCCCCTATCACCACTGTCGCTAAGCGATCGTTTTTCTGATCGCTGTCTTAGTGTCGGTGATGCCGATAGGTAGCCAGTAATTTTTTTTTAGGTTCGCCGTCAGGTTTTTATATAGCGTCAGGTACCCCCATATATTACCTAATAAAGGTTTTAACCCCCTAATTGCCCCTAGTTAACCCTTTCACCAGTAATCACCATATAAGTGTTACGGGTGACGCTGGTTAGTTAGTTTGCTTTTTATAGTGTCAGGGCACCCGTCGTATATAACCCAATAAAGGTTTAACCCCCTGATCGCCCGGCGGGTGATATTAATTAGGTTTTAGCGTCAGAGAGGGTCTGCGTCACACCCCAGGCAGCGTCAGGTTAGTGCCAGTAATGCTAACACCCACGCGTGAAGCATACACCCCCCCTTAGTGGTATAGTATCTGAACAGATCAATATCTGATCAGATCTATACTAGCGTCCCCAGCAGTTTAGGGTTCCCAAAAACGCAGTGTTAGCGGGATCAGCCCAGATACCTGCTAGCACCTGCGTTTTGCCCCTCCGTCCAGCCCAGGCCACCCAAGTGCAGTATCGATCGATCACTGTCACTTGCAAAACACAACACACATAACTGCAGCGTTCGCAGAGACAGGCCTGATCCCTGCGACTCCAGTGCTGTAGGAGGTGATTTCACCACCACAGTTAAAAAAAAAAGCATATATGCCGAAGCATTGGGGCAGCAGGGGCGGAGGAGCAATTTTGCTCCTAATGCCGTGTACATACGGTCGAAATTCCGACGGAGGCTTGCCCGTGGAAAAGTCTAACCATGTGTATGCGGCATAACTTTTGCGGGAAGATGCCCCCATGCTTCGGCATATATAAATGGTGCATGTATGCCCATCATTAGAAGTGGGTGCATGAAGGGTGGTATTCTAATGGTGGACATACCCACGATCAATCTTTTTTTTTCGTTCAGCCAACAGGCTGCATGAAAAAAAAGATTACAATACATGTCCAACAAGGACCAGCAACATACTGGTATGTTGCTGGACTTTGAATGTTTATACCAGAATGATGCCTGCGGGTTTAGGTATCATCTTGGTATCATTCTTTTCAGCCAGCGGCCGGCTTTCATGTAAAAGCAATCCTAGTGGCTAATTAGCCTCTGGACTGCTTTTACAAGCAGTGGGATGGAATGTCCCCCCCCCCCGGATATAAAAAGCGCCATTGTGAAATTGGGAAAGCATTTTATCACACCGATCTTGGTGTGGTCAGATGCTTTGAGGGCAGAGGAAAGATCTAGGGTCCAATAGACCCCATTTTTTTTCAAAAAAAGAGTACCTGTCACTACCTATTGCTATCATAGGGGATATTTACATTCCCTGAGATAACAATAAAAATGATAAAAAAAAATAAAATATGGAAGCAACAGTTTAAAAATAAAATAAAAAAGCAAAATTAATAATAAAAAATAAAAAAAAGCACCCCTGTCCTGCCCTGCTCTTGCCCAATGGCGAACGCAAGCGTCGGTCTGGCGTCATATGTAAACAGCAATTGCACCATGCATGTGAGATATCACCGCGAAGGTCAGATCGAGGGCAGTAATTTTAGCAGTAGACCTCCTCTGTAAATCTAACGGCGTAACCTGTAAAGGCTTTTAAAGGCTTTTAAAAATGTATGTAGTTTGTCGCCAATGCGCGTTTGTGCGAAATTTTAAGGCTTGTCATGTTTGGTATCTATGTACTCGGCCTAAGATCATCTTTTTTATTTCATCAAACATTTGGGCAATATAGTGTGTTTTAGTGCATTAAAATAAAAAAAAGTGTATTTTTTCCCCAAAAAATGCGTTTGAAAAATCGCTGCGCAAATACTGTGTAGAAAAAAAAAAATGCAACACCCACCATTTTAATCTGTAGGGCCTTTTCTTTAAAAATATATATAATGTTTGGGGGTTCAACATAATTTTCTTGCAAAAAAAAAATATGTTTTCATGTAAACAAAAAGTGGTTAGAAGAGTGGATGTAAGCTTCCTAATGTTGTGTATAAAATGCCAGAACAGTTCAAAACCCCCCCAAATGACCCCATTTTGGAAAATAGACACCCCAAGCTATATACTGAGAGGCATGTCGAGTCCATGGAATATTTTATATGTTGACACAAGTTGCGGAAAAAAGACAATTTATTTATTTTAATTTTTTTGCACAAAGTTGTCACTAAATGATATATTGCTCAAACATGTCATGGGCATATGTGAAATTACACCCCAAAATACATTCTGTTGCTTCTCCTGAGTACGGGGATACCACATGTGTGAGACTTTTTGGGAGCCTAGCCGCGTACGGGACCCCAAAACCAAGCACCGCCTTCAGGCTTTCTAAGGGTGTAAATTTTTGATTTCACTTCTCACTGCCTATCACAGTTTCGGAGGCCATGGAATGCCCAGATGGCACAAACCCCCCCAAATGACCCCATTTTGGAAAGTAGACACCCCAAGCTATTTGCTGAGAGGTATGGTGAGTATTTTGCAGATCTCGCTTTTTGTCACAAAGTTTTGAAAATTGAAAAAAAAAATATATATATATTTTCTTTCTTCATTTTCAAAAACAAATGAGAGCTGTAAAATACTCACCATGCCTCTCAGCAAATAGCTTGGGGTGTCTACTTTCCAAAATGGGGTCATTTGTTTTGTTTTTTTGCTATTTTGGCATTTTATGGCCTTCGAAACAGTGATAGGTAGTGAGGAGTGAAATCAAAAATTTGTGCCTAGAAATCCTGAAGGCGGTGCTTGGTTTTCGGGGTCCCGTACGCGACTAGGCTCCCAAAAAGTCCCACACATGTGGTATCCCCATACTCAGGAGAAGCAGCAAAATGTATTTTGGGGTGTAATTCCATATATAACCATGGCATGTGTGAGCAATATATCATTTAGTGACAACTTTTTGTAATTTTTTTTTTTTTTTGTCATTATTCAATCACTTGGGACAAAAAAAAAATATTCAATGGGCTCAACATGCCTCTCAGCAATTTCCTTGGGTTGTCTTCTTTCCAAAATGGGGTAATTTGGGGGGTTTTTGTACTGCCCTGCCATTTTAGCACCTCAAGAAATGAGATAGGCAGTCATAAATTAAAAGCTGTGTAAATTCCAGAAAATGTACCCTAGTTTGTAGACGCTATAACTTTTGCGCAAACCAATAAATATATGCTTATTGACATTTTTTTTACTAAAGACATGTGGCTGAATACATTTTGGCCTAAATGTATGACTAAAATTGAGTTTATTCGATTTTTCTTATAACAAAAAGTAGAAAATATCATTTTTTTTCAAAATTTTCTGTCTTTTTCCGTTTATATCGCAAAAAATAAAAATCGCAGAGGCAATCAAATACCATTAAAAGAAAGCTCTATTTGTGGGAAGAAAAGGACGCAAATTTTGTTTCGGTACAACATTGCATGTCTGCACAATTTACAGTTAAAGCAGCGCAGTGCAAAATTCTGAAAACAGCTCTGGTCCTTTAGCTGCAAAATGGTCCGGGGCTTAAGTGGTTAAAGGAGAATTATTAAAAAAAATATATATATATATTAGTTAAACCCCCAAGTGCTTTTTTTTTAACAATAATATCCCTTTAGATTGGCTTTGGGAATTTACAAACAAAGCAATTTAGAAATTAGATGAAAGGTTTAGCGCTGGGAAACACTTTTTGAAAGATAAAAATTGCATTTAATATCAAACTATACAGATCCGAACAAAATGAGGGACAAATGAGGAGGAAAGAGGGACAGATGGACTTTGTTCCAAATCAGGGACAGTTGAGACCTATGTGATTTCACTAGACATCTGTGCAGGAAAGTGCACTGATGTCTCTGAAATCGCTCACAAAGTCGGGCTGAGGTCCCTTTCACACTTGAGCGACTTTTCCTGCGACTTTGGTCATCAGAGTTGCATGACAAGTCATACCCCATGATTTTCAATGTGTACCATTTATATCTGTGAAACTTCAAGTCACACCGACTTCAAAGTAGTCCCTGTACTACTTTGGTCCGACTTTGATACGAGTTGAGGTTCATAGACCTTATGTTTACACAGGCATTCCCTGGGATCGCAGAAAAAATGCAGACGGAAGTTTGCGTGCCTTTCCCTGCGACTCCTGCGTCCATAGACCTCAAGATTACTCAGACCATGCTTAAAGTCGCATCAAAATCACACAACTTTCAGGTCGCACAAGTGTGAAAGGGGCCTAAGTCACTGTGTACTATTATACCGAGAATATAAAGTAGTCCCACCATCAAACACTCGGCAGCATATGCTGAAAAGAGGCGAATGCCTATTAGCCAATGCCACATCAGCATGAGCATGGTTGTTACAATAATATTAAAGTGGTTGTAAACCCACTTAGACAACTTGCATCTACAGGTAAGCCTAGATTAAGGCTTACCTGTAGGTGTAAGAAATATCTCCTTAATCTACACACACTAGTAGATGTTTGTGCTACGCTCAATAGGCTAGTGGTCAGCACATCTACCTTGAAAAACTCAGGCTTCGAAGCACTCATGGGTTCAAATCCCACAGAGAGATACTAAAAGATTGTATTGGTGAAAAAAGGCAAATGCCTATTAGCCAATTAGCCAAAGCAGTATATGCTGAAAATAGGTGAATGCCAATTAGCCAATGCACTTTTATTCAATAATATTATGGTGTGGACTTCCAAACATCACACACTAGCTAACGGGCAGTTTACTTTTCTTTGTTTGTTTATTTTAATTTGCTTGTGCAAATAATAAACATAGCTGTTGGATGGTAGGTTGGCTGGTATTTGAACTTGTAACATGAGAGCTATATAGACATGGGAGCAGACCACTAAGCCATTGTGCTAAGTACAAGACCTGCGTAATAGTGTAGTATGATTAAAGAATGAACATAAATAATTACCGCTTTATAGCCACCTAAATGAAAAAATAAAAACATGAAAAAAACAACATACAACAAATAGGTAACCTAAATGTTTAATACATGTAATTTTACATAATAGCAGACATTACTATGTAATAATCCTTCATAACTGCATTCGTTAGCAAAAGAAGGAAAAAAACTAGGAATAGTAATTGCAATATACATCAATAGATAGAGCACATCTCATATAAAAATGTTTCTTTCACATACATGGATCATGGTTACAGTGCAGTGCTATATAAAAACTTAGTGGAAATTGGCATTTGCACGTACGCGGATTCGCTAATTAGCGCTGATTTCACATTTACTAACGCTTGTTTGCTGCTAAAAAACGCTCTTTTTCATTCACAAATTCGCGCATGGAATTTTTAATTGTCAAAAATTGGAGCTATTTTTTGCGATGTGCTCAGTACTTCCTGGAGTTATAGTAAATCAGCCCCACTATGTTGGAAAGCGGAGGAAAGAGAGGAGTAGTATTATGTTTGACACGACCAGTGGTTGTCTAATAATTAATAGTTTAACACCAGATCACCCCACAAACTGTGTAATATTGCAAACATAGGATTTGTGTATAAATTTACATTATTACATATCATTTTATATTATAAATGTATCTTGCATCATCCATTATTATTTATGTTATATATTATATATGTAGCGGGTACTTACTTTCCCGGGTGCATTTTTGAATCTGGCGGTGACATCAGTGCTATGTTCCCGGCGGTCCACCAGGTGGCGTTGTCGCCATGGGCGGAGGGACGAATATCACTGTGTGTCGAGCCTCCTTTTTGTCCTCTCTCGGCAGCGGTATGGTGGAGCGGGGAACCCGCCATGCTTGCTGGGAGAGGGGATAAAGGGGCCAGCCATCTTGGTCACGGGGTCTTCGTCCCAAGCACCTTTAGCTTGCGGACGTGGGTTTGTTCTCGTCCTCTAGGCGGCCTCGGCCTAGAGGACCACCGGAGATCGTGTTCCACCTCAGGCACCTTTAGTCCTGGGGTGAGGTACTTGCAAGAAGGTCCGGAGCTCAGTGCCCAACACTGAGTTCCGCGAGGGAAGGGTCCTAAGGCGCTTCGGGGATGGAGGCCTGAATCTGAGTAAGACGCAATGGACCGGGGAGAGCTCCTCACTCGAAGACCCGGTGCAGCAGACTGCCGGTGACGGGTGAGTCTCTTGTCGGAGACCGTCCAGAAGGATCCCCTTTACCTCGTGCGGAGACCATAGCCCACTCTCCAGGAGGAGAGTGGAGGATCGAATTTGTGTCTGGGCCTATTCACACTCACACCTCCTTTTCTGCTCTATCAAGGAAGTCCCTGTATGGTGTGTTCTAATAAAGGAGTGTTGGACTTTAATGGTGTGAGGCTCAATTCCTGGCGGACGAAGTTCACGGTGACTCTTGGAGGGAGGATCCGGGTGCACAGCACAGACCCGAAGGTAAACAAGACATTGCTGATACCACAGGTATTCTACACGTGGTGGAGGCTAGGCGTAGCCCACCCACTCTCTCTCTCTCCACCATCAAATACCCCTAGACAAGAGACAGTACGAGCCGCACGGAGAGAGAAGAGGGGAAGGCGCTACACGTGGGGGCTCGGGTCCGGTATTGTGTTGTGCATCACAGTATGGAACAAGTCTGCTGGATGAGTTAACTGAATAGGCCAAAGTGCAGCCCTGCTCGAAGTCGTGGAATTGACCCCAGACAAGGGAAAGGCCCGCGCAGGAAGAGCGGTGAACGGGGGGAGGCCCAGCCGTGTGAGGTACTACACGTGGGGGCTTCTAATTGCACTGCGCCAACAGACACAACCCCCGCCACTTAGTTCGTGGGCGTGGCTCAACCAAAGAAAGTGAAAAAGCCACCGAACTGGAGCAAAGGGGAGGAGTCCAATACGTGAGAGGGCTACACGTGGGACATTGGCGCGAAAACTCTGCAGTGTGCGATGGACCAGCAACAGGTCACCATGTTTGGACATACCTCATGGATTCCAGTTCACCCTGCTACTACCACGATGACTGCTGCTGCTCCGATAACGGAAACCGGGATCCGGCTGAAGCCAAGGGGTCGATTCGCCCTGTATTCGTGCATGGACGTAGAGGCCCTGGGTGTAATTTGTCTCGGGTGCTCGGGACTGGTGTGCCACCTGAAGCCCTTCGGACAATGTGAGGCCTGTGGGGAGTTCCTGTACGAGGTGGTTCCGGCAGTTGACAGGCCGAGAACCATCTACCCAGGCCGGGCTTCAAGCAACACTACTCGCAGAGGAGGAATTACTGCTGTAAAAGCCATCCCAGCACACACTGCAGCAACCGCGGAGGAGGTTGTTAAAACTCAACGGGAGAAATCCGAGGATGCTGACTCGGTCACCACTGTCTCACAGCGTCCACCACCGAAGAAGAGAACCAGCGTGGTGGCCCCGACCAGCGATGGTGGCGGACCATCTCGCCAGCTTACGCCAGGCCCGGACGGATCCGTTGACGAGTGTTCCGGACGTCCCTCTTCAAGTAAAGGCCGAGGTGAGCCGGGCAAAGAGACTTGGTGCATGGGCGGAGGTACCGGGAAGGCATGGCCCAGTAAGCCCGTGGGAGGTGGTAGCTCCGTCTCTACAACGGGCTACATACCCGCGGAGGAGTGTGATACCTCGGAGCTGGAGTCGCTCTCTGATCTGGGAGATGACACCGCTATTGATGAACTGTTTGCAGAGAAGGGCTGGGACAAAGTACCGCTAGCTTCATTCCGAAGGGCCCGGGGTTCACCCATGTCCACGGGGGAGAGTACACCCCGGGTGGAGGCACCAGCGCCTGAACAAGGGTCCCGTCCCCAGCCCACATCTACATCTCCGGTGCCACCTGCATCAGGTACTGGGGAACAGAAGTTGATGCTACGGGCACCTATGCCCCAACCAGAAGTGGTCAAGGCCCCTCGCCACCCGGACTCTATAGTTTTGCCCGGCGAAGGGGACAGAGCCACAATGCCTCTGCTGTCAAGGCTTCAGAGACTCTTCTGCCAGAAAGTTGCTGCTGACTACGGGTGGGAATATCCGTACCTCTCCAAGGAGTTACTTTACGAGGTGGAGGTGTGCCGAGAGCGCTGGTATAATGACTTTGTGTGGACCCACCTTAAGGTCCCACACGCCCGCAGGTATTTGACATGCTCTTCAAAGGCATCTCAGTGGTTCAAAGATTGCAAGGCAGAGTGGATGTTGGGAAGACACATCCATGCAGATAAAGTGTTGATCCGACGCAAAGAAGGTGAAGATGTGGAGTACCATTTGGAGACCATGGACCAGCATTTAAAGCCTCTTGTTCTGCCGCATCCCCGCTTCTACCTCTGAGGAGAAAGAGACCCCATTTGTTTGCTTTTCAAAAGGACCTTGCACCCCCTGAACTTTGCTGTTTGACTTTCTTTTTGGTGCTATCATCAATGTTTTGCCCAGCAAGAGGGGTGCTTGTGTCATTCCAAGGAAGAACTGTTCCAGTTGTTGTTCTTTCCTCTCCGGTGAGAAGTTGCAGACTTTGGGGTAGATAGGGCCCGGAGTCAAGCAACAAGAAAAGAGAAGATGGTTCAACGGGTGCAGTTACCGCGAGGCTGTCACCAGGTGGCAGTCTTGTGCAACGTTACACATTGTACACACTCTCACTGGAGGAAAAGATATTTCTCTTCGGAGGAGTTTCTTTTTCTCTCACACATACACATGTGTCAGGGTTTTATTGTTTCTTTTCTCTTCCCTCTGCAGGAGAGCGTCTCGTCAAGATTATGGAACCTGGGGTGGTTCTTAGTTAGGATGGGAGGGAAAAGTATAATGTTGGAATGTGATTTCATGTTTAAAATGTTGTCTTTCACTCCTCTTTTGTTGCAGGGGCTCAGACACAACTTCTCCGTTAGGATAGTTTCCTAAAAAAAATTTGTTTTTCAAATTGTTAGTTGGTTTCTGGATTGGATTATGTCAGCCGTTGAGGGCGTGATTCACTCCAGACACTGGGGTCCAGTGTCAAAGGACAGGGGGGAGAGTGTAGCGGGTACTTACTTTCCCGGGTGCATTTTTGAATCTGGCGGTGACATCAGTGCTATGTTCCCGGCGGTCCACCAGGTGGTGTTGTCGCCGTGGGTGGAGGGACGAATATCACTAGCCATCTTGGTCACGGGGTCTTCGTCCCAAGCACCTTTAGCTTGCGGACGTGGGTTTGTGCTCGTCCTCTAGGCGGCCTCAGCCTAGAGGACCACCGGAGGTCGTGTTCCACCTCAGGCACCTTTAGTCCTGGGGTGAGGTACTTGCAAGAAGGTCCGGAGCTCAGTGCCCAACACTGAGTTCCGCGAGGGAAGGGTCCTAAGGCGCTTTGGGGATGGAGGCCTGAATCTGAGTAAGACGCAATGGACCGGGGAGAGCTCCTCACTCGAAGACCCGGTGCAGCAGACTGCCGGTGATGGGTGAGTCTCTTGTCGGAGACCGTCCAGAAGGATCCCCTTTACCTCGTGCGGAGACCATAGCCCACTCTTCAGGAGGAGCGTGGAGGATCGAATTTGTGTCTGGGCCTATTCACACTCACACCTCCTTTTCTGCTCTATCTATCAAGGAAGTCCCTGTATGGTGTGTTCTAATAAAGGAGTGTTGGACTTTAATGGTGTGAGGCTCAATTCCTGGCGGACAAAGTAGCCCACCCACTCTCTCTCTCTCCACCATCAAATACCCCTAGACAAGAGACAGTGCGAGCCGCACGGAGAGAGAAGAGGGGAAGGCGCTACATATATATGATATATTTGCTACTTTTGCACATATAACCACATTCAGTCACAGTTTCAATATTGAAAATCTGGGGATAGCAGCTCAAATATATTATTTATCAATACTTTTAGGCGCGAGATCATTTACATATCATTATTTATGTTATGTATAGATAGATGTAATTGATATCTCCAGCCATTCGTTTATATTATTATTATATTGTAACAGAAATTGTTCGATTTTAACAATGTTTGAGTAGGTTAATCTAATGTGGATGTGGTTTGCTGTGCCTTTACAGATCAGCGCTGGAGTACAATCTCTGGTGATTTATTCTGGTGGTAGCTCTGCGAGACTACACCTTACATTCCCCAATATGTAGGTTGTTTGAACAGCTAATTTACTCATCGCTGCATATGACTGATTTAACAGTTGTTGTATTGCGGCTGTGAGGACACGAGGTGTGCGCAGGCGCAGTTTAGAGACCTACGTATGTGATTGACAAGGGAGTATAAAGGGAGTGATTGCCGTGCCGTACAGCCAATCCCATGATTAAGTCGATATACGGCAATCATCATCACTGACGTGTGACGCCGAACCCTTTCATGTGGTTTAAAAGCGTCTTAGCCTGACACGAGAGTGGTATGCATTGGAAGCTGGTGAGTGCGTTTTCT
This sequence comes from Rana muscosa, assembly GCA_029206835.1. Taxonomy (NCBI): domain Eukaryota; kingdom Metazoa; phylum Chordata; class Amphibia; order Anura; family Ranidae; genus Rana; species Rana muscosa. The sequence goes on along the minus strand of CM055119.1, from coordinate 105,524,708 downwards.
GAAGGGAGTGGAGTCACTTTCACATTGGTGTGGTGTATGAAATAAGAAGATACTGCACAGAAGTCATTCACTGGAGATTACCTTTATTTATTTTTTTGAACTTTATTTCCCACTATATGCACTTTTTTTTTTTTTTTTTTAACTTCTATGAATATAGTCGTTTATTTTTTTTCCCTTTTCACTGGGTGGTATAATCATCACTTTCACTATTTAGTGATATTTCTATGTTTAAATTATATTTCATTATATTGTATTTAAACACTTAGCGCCACTATTTTTTACACTTTTCATTGTTTTGATAAGGGTTAAAATACTGTTACACATTTTCATATTATTTAAGTGGCAGCTTTCTCATGCTAGTTCTGTAGGCGCAGTGGTGGTAATTTAAAATGTGGGCGGTTTCTTAATTATTATTTTTTGTGGGTTTATATATCGTCACAAAGCAAAAACCTGTTTGTTTTATAGGTACAGTGAGTATTGTGTATGTGTTAATGAATTTCCACATAGCCACTAGCCAGCATAGGTCGGCGGTTTAGAGCAGCAAGGGTACTTTCTGACAGTAATACATTACTGTGTATAACAAAAGGTTCCAGACTGCCTACCTGCCAGTGCAGTCCTGCTGGGTCATCACTGATATTTTTACTGTAGAGTCTGTCCACTTTTGTTGGTGGAATAGTGTTTACAGTTCGCTCACTCTGTCTGTACACCTAAATCAGAATTAGTACAATGGTGGGGCAGTTTTCCATACTCTTTTTTTTTCAGTTGTAGGTATACTGTCACTAATATGCAAAAATTTCTCTTTTTTGCCTTTTGGTCCCCAGACCCAACGAGTCTTGTTTGGCTATGCAATATCTTTACTGGCATGTCTCAATCAGGCACTGCCTGTCTGCAAGCCCCCCTTACTTATGTATTGACAGGCAGGTGCACAGCTTTGTCCAATTGCGTCATCCCCCTGGTTTAATACAGGAGCTCGAAAGTTGTAGCTTGGTCTCCTGGACATCCACTGGGCTCTAAGCTCCTTCCACTTTGGATTCCATTGTGCCATGAAGGTTTATAACTGCCCTTTGTAAGCTATGCTGTCCATCCAGATGATGTGCCAGGGGTGGGAACAGATTTGTAGTACATAAAATGTCAGGTACTAGAGATTATATAAGGTGCTCTTCCACTGCAAAAAAAGTATGTTAAATTATATCTAAAGACATATATTGTATATAATTTTTTATAGAGTAAGGAGGGGTTAGAAGAAGCCTTTCTTAGATTTTTTTTTTATTTTTTTGGCTGTGCCGCTGCTGGGGAGATTTACCTTCTCCCTTCGTCCTGGTGACCTAAAGCACCCTGTGACAGAATCCAAAAACAAGTTATGTGCCGCAGCAAGTGGTGGGTATTGCAACATTGCACCTAACAGTGACCAGTCACAAAAATGTAAACAAAATGCAAGGCGACTTCTTTTCATCCAGTGGGTGGGGTCAGGACAATGAGGGGTGGATAAATGACAGTATGGCTTTTGTGTATGAGTGCTCTAGCTCTCATGGTCACAGCACCTGAAGTATAGTGAGAGCTTTACTATTTGGCATCAGTTAAAGCTTATGTAAAAAAGAAAAGAGAGGGCAAACGGCCCAGACAGGATTCATCAAGGAGGAAAAAAACTGTTTTTAGCAAAAAAATATTAACTACTTGCTTACTGGGCACATATACCCCCTTCCTGCCCAGGCGAAATTTCAGCTTTCGCCACTGTCACGCTTTGAATGACAATTGCGCGGTCCTGCGACGTGGCTCCCAAACAAAATTTACGTCCTTTTTTCCCCACAAATAGAGCTTTCTTTTGGTGGTATTTGATCACCTCTGCGGTTTTTATTTTTTGCGCTATAAACAAAGAAATAGCGACAATTTTGAAAAAAACACAATATTTTTTTTTTTTTGCTATAAATATCCCAATTTTTTAAAAAAAAATTACAAATTTTTCCTCAGTTTAGGCCGTTACATATTCTTCTACATATTTTTCATTAAAAAAATCACAATCGCTGTTTATTGATTGGTTTGCGCAAAAGTTATAGCGTTTACAAAATAGGGGGTAGTTTTATGGCATTTTTATAATTATTTTTTTTACTAGTAATGGCGGCGATCAGTGATTTTATTCGTGACTGCGACATTATGGCGGACACATCGGACACTTTTGACACTATTTTGGGACCATTCACATTTATACAGCGAACAGTGCTATAAATATGCACTGATTACTGTATAAATGTGACTGGCAGGGAAGGGGTTAACACTAGGGGGCGAGGAAGGGGTTAAATATGTTCCCTATTAGTGATTCTTACTGTGGGGGGAGGGGACCGACTGGGGGAGGGGACCGACTGGGGGAGGTGACCAATCTGTGTCCCTATGTACAAGGGACACAGCATTGGTCTCCTCTCCCTGACAGGACGTGGATCTCTGTGTTTACACACAGAGATCCACATCCTTGTTTGTGTACACGCTGATCGCGGGTACCTGGCGGACATCGCGGCCGCCAGGCACGCGCATCGGCATTACAGTGACGCGCTGGCGCGCCCCCCAGTGGCCGGAGGAGCGGAGGCCGTAAAAAGACGGCCTCCCGGATTTGTAGAACCACCTCGCGGCCGTATATAGTCGTACGGCCGGCGCGAGGTGGTTAATTATTATAAATAATTCCACCATATAAAAGTTAAAGAACGATACCTCCACTATGTATTAGTAAAGAATGATAACGTTATCATAACACGAATAGCAGCACCAACCATACAATCATTCAACCCAAACAGGTTTCAGCTAAATAGCAATTGGTTCCTAAAAAACAGGATGAAATGTCCACTATTAGTTGTAAATGTGTTGGAGCTCAAAAACTGGCCAGTTGTACAACATTTAAAATAAACATGGATTTTGATAAGGAATCTGCTGCTGAAAAAGATCATGTGTAATAAGAATGAAAGCCACTTTCCAACAGTCTCAGAATGTAAACCACAGGATTAGAGGAAGGAGTGTGGAACCAGGAAAAATTAACACATATTCCATAGATTAGAGGACGGTATAGTTGAGGATGAAAATATGTGATGATAATTGTACAAGAATATTAACAAAAAACAGTCCACAATTAACTGAAAAGGGTGCCTTCAAATAAAGTTAATTTCCTGTATGAGGTTAACCACGTATTATCTCTCCAGTTAAACATTGGCAACGACCACACATAAGTAATTGCATGTAAAGCCAGAGAAGCAGCAAAAATAGGACAATAGGACGTACAGAGAAGAAATTGTAATGGAGTGAATTTTCTTTGATTACCCTAACCTGTGTGGACGTACACAGGAGAGATGGAAGTTGGTTAATTACTCCATCGTGACGAGGCCGAGACGACCGATGAGCTGTGTCCTTGCTGTCAGCTTGTTATGATCTGCTTATATATGGGGTCACGGAGATCAAGAGGGTGTAGGCAAAGTAGCGTCTTGCTGTCTGTTTAGATATGTGAAGGAGAGGGAGGAATGTCCATAGCTGTATTACCGGGGTCAGTCTAGGATCAAACAGCTGATTAAATGTAGTCCTACAGCGGTCTCCAATCACTCCAAAAGAGCACAGTGATCAGCAAATGCTTTCTCGCTCATTCCGTTAAAGATGCCTGTCACTGTGGTATGCAGTTTGTGGAAGGGAGAGGATGAATAAGGGGGAAGAAGGTGGTGGATTTTTAATTGCGTTTAGTCCGTGTTCAGTTGTAAAATATGCAGCTAGTGCAGGGGCATCATGCTGACGCGTTTCCTTCGATAAACAAATTCCTCAGAGCTAATGTGAGAGAATAACTGACTTCTATTTAAGGATATGCCAATCAGTCTGTTACACATTACCGGAACTCATTCAAAAAATCACTCACATCATTGAATAGCCCACGGCACTGAAAATCACAGTGAGAGTGAACCTAATTAAGAAAAGTGCTCCCAGTTAAAGAAAAAGTTGTAAACAAAACCAGATATAATTGTAACAGTAGTAATGATGTTAATAAAAATACAAATTAGATACTTTTAGAATTATCTAGGCTGAAAACGGACTAGGGAATATAGATCCATGTATTAGATGGAGTTTATTAGGAAGGGCGTTAATATTATTATAGAAGGCAGCAGTCCAATAAATTTCACCATGGAATATAAAAATTCCAATATATTTTGCAAATTCTAAGTAAAATAGGACTAGATGTTTCCGGTTGTTCCAACTATGTAGAAAATTAGTTAGAGACAAGTCATATGAGAATTCAATGCTTCATACTGCTGATTAATAAGGATATACTCAGCAGTAGGAGCAATAGAAAGAGGCAATGACAGTGGAGCTAGGGTTCCAAAAACACAGATAGATTACATTCATTGTTTAACCCTTGGGGCTGTAGTGCATTTAAAAGGAAAATCCACATCTTCTCCTTCTGAAGGAGGATGTTATCAAAATCCCCCCTCCTAAGGGGTAAGTTCAGTCTATAAATACCCTTTACATGGAGTCCATGCGGATTACCCCCATGAAAATTCAGATAATGTAACGCAACTATGCGTTCATCATCTTTTTTGACTATACTCTGGACATGTTCACTGATTCTGATTTTCAACTGTCTCTTAGATTTTCTCACGTAGATTTTCCCACAGGGGAAAGTGATCATGTAAATCACCCGCGTAGTAGAGCAGTTGATGAAGTCTTGAATTTTTAATTGCTTCTTACCATCAGTACCAGTGAACATGTCAGTTTTGTCTACATATTGGCAAATGGAGCATTTTCCACAAGCAAACATGCCTTTAAGTGGTGGTAAATCAGTCAACCATTTTTTACTGGGAGACCTTGTGTATTCTGAGTGAGTAAGCACATCCCCCGAATTTTGCTATCTTCGTGCAGTTAGGAGGGGACGGTCTCCTATAAATTCACCCAAGATTGGTGCATTGGAGGGTATATGCCAATGTTGGTTGAGAATACCTTTTACCTGGTCCCATTGAGAACCATATTTTGTAATGATTCTTATGGGGCCTTGTTGTATTTTTACTTGTTTGTTTCAAGGGGTTGTGTTCAAAAGATTTTTTCTGTCCATCATAATAGCCCATTTCTTAGCCTTTCTAATTGATTTATGTGAGTAGCCCCTTTCCCTGAATCTGCTATACAGATCAGAGGCTTCAGTGTTGAAATCATTGTCCAGTGTGCAATTCCTTCTGATTCTAGGGAACTGCCCCACTGGAATGCCCTGAATCAAGGAGTGAGGATGGTGACTACTAGTATACAATAATTTATTAGCTGACATTTTCTTTTACGAAAGATCCTGGTCACAAAGTGTCCCTCATGTACAGATATTGTGAGGTCAAGAAAAGCCAAGGTCTCAGAATCAAAGTTTTAAGTAAATTTCAAAACCCTGTTATTAATGTTTGATTCGTCCATAAAAAGATGTAGTTACTGGACAGTACCCCCCCCCCCCCACACACACACACCATGAGCACATCGTCACAAAAAAAAAAAAAACTACAGCAGGAACTTTATTTTCATATGATAAAGTGCATCACAATTAATTTATTTTGAATTGGTTCGTTAATACAGTGCTCCTTAACACACAAAAATGAACACATTGTGGTGTATTAGATACCAGTGTGAATCAGCACTTATTGCCTTATTGCTACCAACTGATTAGAATGTTTTTATTTAAAATTCTAGAGGACTCTTAATATGTTGTTTTTTTATTAATACATTGTTATTCAACAGTGCGAAGTTCATATTTATGGTTGTGTATCACCAGGGTTATATATACCAGACTGTTCCCAATCAATGCTGTGGAAACTGTGTCCAGAGTTCATGCGTGTTCACTACAGCTAATGGAGTACTTACAACCCTAGAGGTATTTTTAGTTAACTCTTTTAATAAAAACTATAATGTTTTTTATTCCATTAATATTTTTATTTGTTTGGTGCTTTACATACAGTAAACATGCAAAAGTTGAAAACCAAAGGGCATGGTCAATCAAAGGTGTAAAGGTTGTGTAAAACAACAATGACTGGATACATAAACCGTCTTCAGGGGCAAACAGGCCAAAAATGGTGATAATAAACATCTTTACAGGGATTATGGTTGCCCTGATAGATAGAGAGAGAGAGAGAGAGAGAGAGAGAGAGATATTGTAACCTGAGGGACAGGTAGCAGGTACAAAGCTCCCTGGGATGAGCAGTCTTTCAGGCACAGATACCAAATCCAGCGAAGTAGTGACAAACAGTCTCTCCTAGACAGAAGTTGGTCTGAGGTTCCCAGGCCAAGAGCGCTGGCTGTCTCAGGTGAGTTTAAATTTGCCTGGGGAAGAGGACCAAGACCCGAACTGGACCATGGATCAGAGATCCCTGAACGTGCATGAGAGGAGCCTGGGAGACGTATAAACCCCGAACAGGACTTTTCCCGGCTCTCTCTGGGATGCTCTGCTACAAATATATATATATATATTTACAGAGTTGCTGTAATCACTCGGGCTGATTTAAGAAAATGTTGGCGCATTTGCGCGGGCAGGAATAATTATTGCAACATGGCGCATTCTGGCGACTTGCGCCGGATTCGCGGAATCGTTGCGCGTACGGGCGCATACACATTCTTAAATATGAAACAGACATCGGGCACTTGCTCATTGTAATGCTGATCATGTTAATGAGCTTTTCCTTATCACATGGAGAATATTGCTTCCACTTTTGTTCCTTTCATTCATTTCTCTTTGAAACAACTCAATATTCATTCTAGAGATCTCCCTCCTATCAACAACTGTGCAGATGTTTACTGGACTTGTAATTGTGCATTTTATGGTGATAGTCTATAATCATTGGTGGAGCCAAAAGGTCCATGAAAACATCTTCTCAACACATGTCTGTGTATTGTGCATTCTGGACAATTCTTTCCCCATACACTGTGCAATCTGATTGGATGACATTTACATCCACTCATTTCTCTGAGCAATTCATTTCCCCATACACTGTGCAATCAGATTGCACAGTGTATGGGGAAAGAATTGTCCAGAATGCACAATACACATACATGTGTTGAGAAGATATTTTCATAGACGTTTTGACTCCACCAATGATTATAGACTATCACCATAAAATGCACGATTACAAGTCCAGTAAACATCCGCATAGTTGTTGATAGGAGGAAGATCTCTAGAATGATTATTGAGTTGTTTCAAAAATAAATGAATGAAAGGAATAAAAGTGGAAGCAATATTCTCCATGTGATAAGGAAAATCTCATTAACATGATCAACATTACAATGAGCACAAGCTCAATGTACAAGCAGTTTTGCACTCTGGAGAACGCAGATGCGCCCGTGAGCAACACACATATTTAACAAGCTAAAGCGTGTGTGCCCTGTCAGGTGAGCATAAAATGGTGTGCTTTGTCAATGCACATGTGCAGTTGAGTAAGCTGAAAGAAGGGTGTAAAAAGGCTTGATTAGTTGTAAGACAGATCTACAGGTTCTGGACAGAATTTGTGCATTTAAACAATATTATATACATACTTTTTAGCCTGGTAACAGAAGATGGTAAACTAGTAAAGTTATCTACAGTATTCTGACAAAAATGTTGAAGATTACATTGGCTGCGCTTGCTAATGGTAGGCGCGAAAGATTGTGCAAGTGCGAACAGCTCTTCCTATGTAAATATGGTTTGGTGCATATAAGTGCACCATAATTTTTGATAAATGTTTTTAGGCCCGTTTTTTTTGCAATTACTCCAATTTCTCCACTGCACCACAGGTGCAGGTCTTTAGTAAATCACCCCCTCAGTGTCACTCTAACAGTCGTATACATCTATATATGTGAAAAACAATGCTGCACCACTCCTAAAAACTAAATAGTGCTTTATTGCTTTAAAAACATTTATTAAAACCAGTTGCACACTTACCTGACTCCTGTTACCGCTTCAGCGATGTCTCGGCTGCAGCACTGCTCCTCTCACTTTCTGGTCTCACAGGAGACACAGAGAAAAACAGGAGCCACTCTATACAAAGCTAGAAAAAACGTTTTTGGCTTCACATACACTATAACTGATAATGCAGTGAAACCTTACAGAGGAGGTTTCACACTGGAAATCAACATGAAATAAACAATGTCTATAAATAGGAATGCATATATGGTTACAATGCATTGTGCAAAACTGGTTTGGGTCTCTGTGTAACTGATACTTTTTCTTTGAAAGGATGGACAAACCTTACCTGAACCTAGCGACATTTGTATAGTTTATAACTGTAAGAAGATAAATGGACAATTTTCAACTTTGGCAGTAAAGAAGACATGTGAGCACGTGAGTGCTCGGGACTGCCAAGCTGTAAGTTAAAGTGAAATTTATCTATCTATCCACCGCCAATTTTATTGATACCAGGCCATCTGTGGATCCTATAATATTGTATTACAACACAGATACAGGCTGATGTTATAGAGCTATTTATTCCAAACTGCTTGTTGATCATCATTAATGCAGTGTATTGAAACCATGACTTCTATGGTCTATGGTTTTGGGACCAACGACACAATATAATTAGACAGAGTATGGTAAGGTGGACTTAAAGAAGCCAAAAAAAACAACCTATGTGAATCTATTATGAATCACAGCATGGCCTTTTTAAACAAATCAATTTTTATTACTCTCTTTTTTTTTATATATGATCTTCTTTTTTAACACACTGCAACCAGAGCAATATAGTGTTACCATAGTAACATTGTACTATTCTAGGGAAGTGATCAAGATTTGTTTTTTCTATGGTATAAGAAACCATTTTGATTCATTCAGTGTGTATTATTGTGATTAGCTATGATTGGCCACAGCAAATCACATGGGAGAGATGGGCTGTGATTGGCCCTGTGTGTACCATATGACCACTGTTACCAATCACAGCTGGCAACACAATTAAACACAATGAATGGCATGAATCAAAGGCATTCATTGTTTACAATTGTCATGTGATCTGCTGTGATTGGTCACAGCGATCACCTGGTACCAGCAGTGGGTGGGTACACTGATCAGTCTTCAGGTACAGCCGGTGACAGATTGCGCCGCAGGGCGGCCTGTTCCGGGAACACATCCTATGACATCCATCTAGAAAGACAAAGGTCTTGCCAAGCTGTCATTTGACAATAGGCTTGGCAAGAAGTAGTTAAACAGAACAAATCTACATGTCCTATTGACAAATCTGAAAAATAAAGGGTTTATTCATGGTTTTAATGTAGAGGGCTAAGCCATGCTGGCCCAAAAGCAGCATTCAGACCCAATGAAAACCCAATGAAGCATCCACTTTCTGTGGAGTGTTGTCAGTGCAGGTTGGCGTTCTTCTGCTTTTAGCAAAAGAAAATACATGTCAAATGTCAAGAAATTATCCAAGTGATTGATCATATTTCCATCTCCTGTGGTTCATGTTTAGGTTGAATAAAAACAAAATCTTGACTCGCAGTTACAGAAATAATAAAAAAATAATAATAATTGTTTTATTCCAGTAATATGCAATATCCACTTCCATTATTATGTTTAGTGCCAAAGTCATCATAAACTTGCTTTTAAACAGTTTTTGTTTTCTCCAGGGAGAAGAATATCAGAAGGTCCCTGGTCAGTGCTGTGGCCAGTGTGTCCAGACACAATGCCTGATTATAGATGCTGGCGGAGTTACCAAAACTTTGAATGTATGTTATTAATTCATAATTCAGTAAACCAAAACAATGAAAATTACTGCATGGTGTGATAAATGTTCAGTATTGAAGTGCTAGATCTAGAACCAATATTAAATATCCACTGTTCTTTTAGGATCATCAATACATCCTGTATGGTTTTATCAATAAGTCTTATCTACAAACCTCTGTTTTAATATCTGTGATTGCTCAAGGAAATCATCATCGCTGGTACACTTTCTCCTCACTCTCGTCATCTGACCTGGATATTTTTTAGCCAGAGGGGACTATTAATAGGGGGTTCGCAATTTATATTTGTTTCCTTGAAAAAATTTTTTAGAATGCAATCTTTCAACATCCTTGGATATAGTAATATCCAAAACATTTAATCCTTTAAATCTAATTTATACACCAATCTAATGGTATTGATGTTATTCAAGTTGTTCATAAACTCATGGAGACTTCCCTCAGTGCCCTACTATATGAAGAAGAGGTCATTGACAGTATAAACTTCTTGTATAACAGGAATTCAGATCTCCTTTGATGTCTTCCCACTCGGACATGAAAAAGTTGGCAAGACTGGGTGTACATTTTATGCCCATGTTCACTCCTGCTTTTTGAATTTATTCACTATTTTTTTTTACATTTTTATAGATTTTTATTAACCACTTCAGATCCGCGCTATAGCCGAAAGATGGCTGCAGCGCGGACCTGAACTGCCGGGAGGTCGTCCCTGGACGTCCTTGTGTTTACTGCCGCAATGCCCCACGGCGCGCATCGCGGAAGAGCTGTGCCCGCTGTGTCACGCAGGTGCTGCGTGACACAGAGATCCACGTCCTGTTAGGGAGAGGAGACCGATGGTGTGTCCCTTGTACATGGGGACAACCATCGGTCACCTCCCCCAGTCAATCCCCTCCCCCCACAGTAAGAATCACTCATGAGGGAACACATTTAAACCCCTTCCTCGCCCCCTAGTGTTAACCCCTTCCCTGCCAGTCACATTTATACAGTAATCAGTGCATTTTTATAGCACTGATCGCTGTATAAATGTGAATGGTCCCAAAATAGTGTCAAAAGTGTCCGATGTGTCCGCCGCAATATCGCAGTCCTGACAAAAATTGCAGATCACCGATATTACTAGTGGTAAAAAATATATATAAATGTCATAAATCTATCCCCTATTTTTTTTTACCAAAAATATGTAGAAGAATACGTATCGGCCTAAACTGAGAAAAAATATATAAAAAAAAAAAAAAATTGGAATATTTATTATAGCAAAAAGTAAAAAATATTGTGTTTTTTTTCAAAATTGTCATTCTTTTTTTGTTTATAGCACAAACAATAAATACCGCAGAGGTGATCAAATACCACCAAAAGAAAGCTCTATTTGTGGGGAAAAAATTATAAAAATTTAATTTGGGTACAGCGTTGTATGACCCTCTTGATCTTGGGAATCTTAAATCCCAAAAATTGAACACAGGCTCCCTCTTAATTGCAGAGCTATACAAGTGTGGCTCAATTGTTATTTCTGAATAAACCACCAAATAAAATGTGTTTTCAGAGCAGAGTACTTTTAGAGAGCAGTGGTCTTTTTTAGCTTATTACTGCAAAATTTTGTGCCCATCAAAGCCATGCCGATTCAGTCCAATAGCTCTGCAATCGGCAAAGCTCATGCTCCTTGATGCTTGCAGAGCTATTGGCCTGACTGAGCAGAGTGGTGTGTCAGACTGCTACAGCAAAATCACTGCTATCACAAAGCACAACAAACAGTGGTCTATTAGCTGCAGGTTAGAGGTGCAGAGCAGAAAGGGTAAGTGGCCATGGGGCATTCTTACACTGAGATGACAGGTAAGACATTCCTAACCTCTCATTTTGGTGTGAGCTGGAACCATGGGTAAAAAAACTTTTAAGAGGTTGATTGGGCTTTAATATCATTTACAGTAAAGGGTATATTATTCCATATATATTTTACACAGTGTCCTATAAAGAGTAAAAATATTTGAACTACAGAATTAAGGTTTGATGCAATAGGAATCTTAGTATTTGGTTACAATTACTGCCCTGCTGATTTATTGTTTAACATCCTTTTATTTGGTTGTTTACACAGAAATAACAGTTGTGCTTTACTTTTTTATATAAAGAGCTGGTGAAATGATTCTTCTGTCTACAAAATCTACACAGTAAATTATCACTCCTACACCACTTCTTTGCCATCGGTAAAACCCAAGCAGTTTTGGAACATCTAAATAGTGTACCATGTAATGATTAACACAATAGATGATGAACTGCATTTGATTTTCAGACATGTTCCAATGTACAGTGCGCTGCCCACATGACATCAACAAGAGCATAATCACTACCCCACAATTTGCTTGGTTTGGTTTTTAGCCAAGGAAGCTGCCATCTTGGCCTCTGTTTAATCTGCCATGATGCTGCACATGTGATCAGGTATGACACTAGCCATTGGATGGTTTTACCATTTGGTTGAGAGCACAACCAATGGGAGTGTTACATTTCCGGCATGTGCCGGAAATGTAACTTTTTTGATACTTAAATGGATGGGTTTACTTCCACTTTAAAATTACATAGGAATATACTAATGACCAAGCCTATTCTGACACTTTTTGTTTACAAGTAAAAATCTGTATTTTTTGCTAGAACCCACAAACATTATATATATATTTGTTGCAATTTTTTCAAACACAATTTTTTACCTTACATTTGTAAAGGCTTTTCTCTGTACACTGATATAATTAATGTACGAACTCTATGGACCTAGCAATGTGGCCAAATAACTAGTTATCTAATATGTAATGCTTTCAAATTTTGCACGCTTGTGAAATGGCGCCAAACTACAGTACTTTAAAATCACCATAGGTGTTGCTCTACAGGTTACCAGTTTGGAGTTACAGAGGAGGTCTAGTGCTAGAAATTTTGCTCTTGCTATAATGTTCATGGTAAATACCTAACGTGTGGTGCAAACACATTTACATGTATGGGTGTGGGCTTTGCATATGTTCGCCACTGCATGCATTTTTTTTTTCTTTTTAGACTGTCCCTTTATTTTTTATTTATTTTTTAATAATTTTTTATTTTTTTTTTGAATAGTTTTTATTGAGGTTTCAAACATACATATATGTAAGGACAAAAATGATATAAAATAAGTAGTGTAGAATACATTGGAAATCTGTGAAAGATCAATCCAGATAGTGTGCACCATCTTGTTATAGATTCAAAATATAGCAGTTCAAACAGTCAGTAAGTAGTAATCAAACAATAATCATCTACACATTGAAGTTTTTTGAACAGGTGAAGCGAGGGGGGTAGGTCAGGAGGGAGTGGGGTAGTAATGGTGGGGTATAAGGGGAGGAGAAGCAGGAGAGCTTTAAAGGAATACTATAAATCAGCGGTTAAATTTGTTGTCGTACCAGATCTTCCATGGGTTCCAGAGGCTCTTTAAAGCAGGGTTGGCAGGTGATCCCCGTGAGAGGATGATTTCATATGTGTGGTGAGTTTGTACCAGGTTCACTACTTCTGTGAGAGTGGGGATGTCTGTGGATTTCCAGTGTCTGGCTATCAGAAGTTTTGACGCTAAGAGGATGTGTGTGACCACCAGCCTAAGGTTGGGTGGTATGTCATCAATGGTTAGATTCAGAAGAGCTAGATGGGGGGTCAGCAGGATAGGAAAATTAAGTTTGTCTCTCAGTATTGACTCTACTGCATTCCAGAGCTGTCGCAGGCGGGGACATGTCCAAAAAATATGTATAAGTGTACCAGAGAGGGTGCAGTTTCTCCAGCAATCTTGGGATGTGTGAGTGTGAAATTTGGCTATTCTGGATGGTGTCAGATACCATCTCATTAACAACTTTTGGGTGAGTTCCCACAGAGAGGTACAGGACGTATATTTATATATGGATTTGATTGCTGTGTGCCATCGTTGTTCAGAGAACTGTGTAAGGAAGTCATTTTCCCAATCAGTAATGGGTTTGGATTTGTTAAATGTGTCTTTCTCCTGTAGGATTGAGTATATCAAGGAGGTGCCTCTAGCTTTTGTGGTGTTAGAGAAGAGGTAGTTCCATAAGGTAATGGGTAGGGAGCCTTCTATGGAAGGGTTCGTAGTGAGGCAGTGTTGCACTCTAAAGTATGTAAGGTAATCTGCGTTAGGTGCTTCGAATGTCTCTTGAGCATGGGAAAACGGCTGATCGAGAACTAAAGAGCGTAGTTCACATGTGTTAGACACTCGAGTAGTAATCCATTGTGGGATATGTAGGTCTGGAGTAAGTAATGACAAAGTTCCTATAGGTACCGGAATATCTTTGGTTGGGAGATTCACCCATTTAGACGAGTGGATTATTTTCCATATTTTAACAGAGGCTTGAATGGTGGGGGAGTAAAGGTGTAGTGGCGTGTTTCCTGTGGTTGTGCTAAATAACCAGTGGGACAAGTTATGCCCAGGAGTCATGCTATTTTCTATGTGTCCCCAAAGTGTGATAGGAGTAGAGTTCATCCATTCCTTAAGCTGTGAAAGAATAGTCGCTATATAATAGTCTCTTATATCAACGTGGCCCATCCCACCTACAGATCTGTGTTTGATGAGTTTTGCATGGTTGCATCTGGATTTTTTGCCTTGCCATAGATACTGAGTTAAAATGGATTGCAAGGACCTAAGATAGGATTGAGGGATTGGTATAGGGAGTGTACGAAAGATGTACAATAGCCTAGGTAGTATCATCATTTTAAAGGCGGCGAGGCGGCCTGCCCAGGAGAATTCAAATTTGGATATTTTTGACGTTTCTCGGATGATCATGTGTTTCAGTGCAGCATAATTGTGTGTGAAAAGACCTTTTGTGGATTTAGTGAGTGTGATACCTAAGTAGGGTATCCCTGTATCTGCCCATGGGTAGGGGTATTTCTTTCGGAGAAGGTTGCTAGTAACCGCATCCAGACCCATGTCAAGAATATACGATTTATGTTCATTTACCTTGTAATAAGAGACGTTACTGAAGCGCTGTAGTAGCTCTTGTATCGAAGCCAGGGAGGAGATGGGGTCTGTAATCATCATTATCACGTCATCCGCGAATAAACTAATCTTATGTTCTAATGTGCCATGCTTAAAGCCTGCTATTCTGGAGTTTCTTCTGACGTGTTCTGCTAAAGGTTCCATTATCAGGTTAAATATAAGTGGTGACAGTGGGCATCCTTGACGGGTGCCATTGGTGATAAGGAAAGGTTTAGATAACATTTCTGACGTGTAAACCTGAGCCGAGGGGGAAGAGTATAAGGCTATTATGGCGGACAAGATGGGCCCTTGAAAACCAAATTTGGTGAGAGTTGCTTTCATATAGTTCCAATTGACTCTGTCGAACGCCTTCTCTGCGTCCAGGGAGAGGAGCAGAGAAGGCGTTCTATTCGATCCAGCACCATGAATTATGTTGATAACTCTGTGGGTGGCATCAAAGGTTTGTCTCCCTCTGGTGAAACCGGATTGGTCTTTGTGTATGAGAAGTGGCATTAGGTCTATCAATCGGTTGGCAATTAGTTTGGCGTATATCTTGGTATCTATGTTAAGCAGGGAAATGGGCCTGAAGTTCTCTGCGCACGTGGGTTCCTTGCCCAGCTTAGGTAGTGTGACAATCAATGCAGATAACATTTCTGGAGGGAGAGAGGAGGACGAGACAGCGTCATTACAGACCTGAGCTAGGAAAGGAGCTAAGATTGTACCAAATTTTTTGCAGTACTCGCTCGTGAGACCATCAGGGCCATGGGATTTGTTAGAAGGAAGAGCCGAGATTGTACGTAAAATTTCAGGTTGTGTGAACGGAGCGTTTAATAAATTTAGTTGATCTGTCGATAGCTTAGGGAGGTTGATTTCCTCTAGAAAGGACGATATATCCTGGGGAGTAGGTTGGGGAGTTGACACGTCCTCCTTTAAATTGTATAATTTATTATAGTAGTAGCTAAAGGCATCTGCAATGGCAGAAGGATCAATTAGTTTTTGTTTGGTAGAGGGGTGGTATAAGTGGGACATTTTTGACCTAGAGAAGTGGCCTTTGAGTCTGGTAGCCATGGCTTTACCTGCTTTATTACCAGTATAGTAATGTTTAGCTTTGAAGTAAGTATGGGCTTTTTGATAAGAGTCTAGTAGATGAGTTCTCAATTCATGTCTAAGATGGTCTAATTTGCGTTTGAGGGATTGATCAGGGAGAGATTGGTTTTGACTTTCCAGAGTTTTAATTTCAGCTGTAAGGGAATCTAGGCGCTGTGATCTCCTCCTCCTCTCCTTAGCTCCCAATTGTAGAAAAATTCCCCTGATGAACGTTTTGTGGGCGTTCCAAAGAACAAAATTATCATTAACAGAGCCAACATTATTAGCAAAGTATTCTTCTAGACTTTTTTGGATGTAGTCGGAGTATAAGGGGGAATGGATAAGGGAGGCCGCAGCTCTCCAGATCCGCGTCCGCGGAAAAGAGGGTGAGTCATTTAGAGTCTTGGTGACTGGAGCATGATCCGACCAAGTGATGGTGGATATTTCTGACGCTGAGATTTTGGGTAGGATCCATTTGTCCACTAGGAAATAGTCGATCCGGGTGTATGAGTTGTGGCAAGGGGAGAAATAGGAATAATCTCTTTCGGTGGCGTGGTGACATCTCCAAACATCATATAGGTCATGGGATGTTATAAAGGGGCCCATAGGGGAAGCATATCTGTTGGAGCGGGACAAAGTGTCTATGGAGTTGTCTGGGACAATGTTGAAGTCTCCACAAATAATGAGGTGTCCTTGTTTGAAGTTATTGAGTTTTTTCATCAGTGCAGATAGGAATCTAATTTGCCTTTTGTTGGGGGCATAGACCGTCACAATGGTATATCTGACGTTGTTTAAGGAGCAGTCTATAGCTAGATATCTGCCATCTTTGTCCAGCAAGGTTTGATTGAGTATGAAAGATACTGTGTTCTTGAAGGCTATCAAGACTCCATTCTTTTTATCAGGACCTGAGGCTTTAAAGATGTTGGTGAAATTCTTATTGGTGCAGGAGGGTTCTGCGGTGAGCTTGAAGTGTGTCTCTTGTACACAGAGAACGTCACAGTGGCTGTCCTGTGCCGTTTTCCACATAGAAGACCTTTTGGTTGGATGGTTCAAGCCTTTTACATTTAGTGAAAGAAATTTCGGCATCGTGGAGAGTGTGGTGGTGATGTGGTAGAAAAGATGAAGTGGTACTTACAGTTCGTAGGAGGTACAGATGTATATTTAGGAAACCCTGCAATAACTGTAGATCTTGACGGTCAGGAAGAGGGTGCTCTCGGTGAGGGTAGTAGTTCAGAGAGTTTGCGTTCTCCTTGGATCCGGGATGACAGGGAAGAAGATGAGGAGGCAACAGATAAGATATTAGTAACAGGGAAATAGAAGGGAGCAAGGGAAGGGAACAAGGGTCAGTAGTGTAACAATCAGACTACTGAGCGTAGAGGAGGGTGCAAGTTCGTGGGGTAACTGTAACGAGCAGGCACTGAATCGGAGTGCAATGTTAAACTTGTGTAATGAGTACGCTAACCAAAGATCACTTTTTAGCATTGGAATGGTCTTCCATGGCATGGGGTGGAGAGCTCTCCATGGGGTGCGGTTGTGACGATGTGCCATTGTCAGGGAGAATTTTCCATTTTCTGAGCAATTGAACGCCTTCATCTACTGATCTGATGCTGTGTTTGACTCCATTTCTGGTAATCAGAAGTTTGGTCGGGTACCCCCATTGGTAAGGTATCTTATGGTTGTTAAGAGGTTTGGTGATGGTCTGAAGTTGGCGTCTTTGTTGGCGAGTGTATTGGGAGATGTCGGCGAAGAGCTGTAGTTTTGAGTATGGATGCGGCAAATGATCCATACGTCTGGTCTTTGCTAAGAGCATGTCTTTAGCGTGGAAGAAGTGGATGCGCATAAGAGTGTCGCGAGGAACTTCTGCATGTAGGTGTGGCGGTTTCGGTTGGCGGTGTATGCGATCTATGATATTTTCCACTGGAGGTAGTTCAGGCAATATGGTTGAAATCATTTTTCTAGCATATGAGTTCAGATCGGCTGGCACGATCGATTCTGGTATTCCTCGAATCTTTACGTTATTGCGTCTCGATCGGTCCTCGAGGTCCGCCATCTTGGCTCTAATCCACTTCTGATCCTCTTTGGTGTGATCGTGTGCGTCTACGAGATCATTCACTGTGATCGTTATGTCATTCATTTTATGCTCCACGTGTCTCATCCTGTCCCCCATATTGCTCATCTCATTTTTAAATGCAGAGAACATAGAAGTAATGTCATTATGCAGGGAACTATGTAGGGAGATCAGCATGTCTTTCAGTAGTGTATCAACTACAGGCTGATTAGTAGTGGGGAAGGCCGCAATGGGGGATGGAGCCGGCGTCAGTGCGGGGGGACTGTCTAGCGCAGGTCTTACCTCAGATGCCTGATCTTCCGCATCTATGCGCATCCGCGCTTTAGCTGGGCTGCTGGGTATGGAGGACATCTCTGGATGAGTGGTGGCGGCCGAGGAGAGGGTCTGTGAAGGAATGGCCGGGACATCAGCATCAGGCAGGTCTGTGTATGTCCTCTCACCTCGCGGCGAGCGGTCGCGGGCGCCATCTTGGATTCTGTCACTAGTCTGCATAGTGAAGAAATCCGTTAGTTTTCTCGGCTGTCTGTATTCTTTTCGTTTTCGGGAGGTCCCGGTCTGGTTCCCCAGAGTGTAGGGGTCAGAATCATGCATGGTTGCTACACAGGTTAGCGATATACCTGGATGTGTCTCCGATTCAGTGCGGGAGCTGTGAGTTCAGGCTTCCATGCAGCTCGGCGGTTAGCCATGCCCCCTATTTTTTAATAATTTTTATTGCTGTCACAAGAAATGTAAACATCCCTTTTGACCACACTAAAGCATGACAGGTCCTCTTTATAGAGAGATCTGTGGTCAATAAGACCTCACATCTCTCCTATACAATGGAAAGCATCACATAAAACAATCTTTTTAAAAAAAGGTCTTGTTTACATTAGCCATGAGCAGAGGCCATGTTTCCTGTGCTAATCTCTATGGCCAGCCGCCGCCACCGCCGGATCGGTTCCCAGGCTTCATGATAAGCCAGGTAAGCCTGAGAACCACTGGAAAGGGGTATTGGGGGAGGGGAGGCCCCGCCCCTCTCCTCCCACTGCTTTTAAAAGTGACCAAGCAGCTAATCAGCTGCTTGGCTTACTTTTAGCAGAAAGAGCAGCGACTGCTGAAATTCTTCATCTAGCTGCAGCCATATCCCCAGATATTCCACTTCAAAACAATGATGTATTTTCCCAGTTAGGCAGCTGGAAAAGGAGAAGTACATCCAAAGCTGGCTGTACTTCTCCTGTGGATCACAGGAGTGCAGTTCGGGTTAAAGCCTGTTGTTGACTGACATCATGAGCCAGTCCAGGCTGGGGAAATATCGCAACCATATGGTCAGGATCCACCCAGGAGCCTGGACTGGCACCTGGATCAGCCTCTCAGCTGTGCCACTGGGAGATTGAGCCAGATTTTCTCTCCCCTCCATAGCCCGGCATTCCAGTGAGCACTGGAAGGGCAGAGCAGACAGCGGTGACTGACAGTTGCCACTCTCTGCTCAGAGTGGCAGGGAGAACTCAGTGGTGTTTGATCACTTGGTTCTCAACCGAAGAGCGGGGAACAGATGCAGCATCAGATTGATGCTGCATCCACCTAGGTAAATATAATAAAATAAAATAAATACAAAAATTTTCGTTAAGGATCTGGACACATTAATTCACTCATACATAATTCGCTCACATAATCCAGTTAGTTTATTTGACTTACAATAAATGCAAAGTAGGGGAGAGACACAGGCCTATAGCAATATTTTGATGGGTTCCCACATGACCTCCATCTGTGGTACCTGACAGTATCAACTGAGACAATAGTGTAATTGATCTTAGCTTAACCACTTTAGCAACAAAATGGTCCGGGGCTTAAGGACCAGGCCCTTTTTTGCGACTCGGTACTGCGTCGTTTTAACTGACAATTGCGCGGTCGTGCAACGTGGCTCCCAAACAAAATTGACGTCCTTTTTTCCCACAAATAGAGCTTTCTTTTGGTGGTATTTGATCACCTCTGCGGTTTTTCTTTTTTGCGCTATAAACAAAAATAGAGCGACAATTTTGAAAAAATTTAATATTTTTTACTTTTTGCTATAATAAATATCCGCTAAAAATATATATATAAAAATAAAAATTTCCTCAGTTTAGGCCGATACGTATTCTTCTACATATTTTTGATAAAAAAAATCGCAATAGGCGTATATTGATTGCTTTGCGCAAAAGTTATAGCGTCTAAAAAATAGGGGATAGTTTTATGCCATTTTTATAAATATTTTTACTAGTAATGGCGGCGATCAGCGATTTTTATCGTGACTGCGACATTATGGCGGACACATCGGACACTTTTGACACCATTTTGGGACCATTGTAATTTTTACAGCGATCAGTGCTATAAAAATGCACTGATTACTGTGAAAATGACACTGGCAATGAAGGGGTTAACCTGTAGGGGCGCTGAAGGGGTTAAGTGTGACCTAATGAGTGATTCTTACTGTGTGGGGGTGTGGCTTGGCGTGTGGCATCACTGATCGTCGTTCCCTATGACAGGGAACAGATGATCAGTGACACACTCACTAGGAAGAACGGGGAAAGGTTTGTTTACACTTACCTCTCCCCGTTCTTCAGTTCTGTGACCCGATCGCGGGACAGCGGCGGCGATTGGATCCGCGGTCCCACCGGCGAGGTCACGGAGCTCAGGACCGGGTCGTGAGCGTGACCCACGGCTGGGCATCTTAAAGGGGACGTGTATATATACGTGCTTATGCCCAGCCGTGCCATTCTGCCGACGTATGTCGTTAGGCGGTCCTTAAGCGGTTAAAGTAGGTGTAAACAAAAGGCAGCAGGAGTGCTGTGAGCATAGCGAAGACCTGTTCTGTAGAAAAATTAGCTATAATAATAGTAACAACTAGGGATGAGCCAAACCCCCCCCCCCCCCCCCCCCCCAGTTCGGTTTGCATCAGAACATGCGGACAGGAAATAAATTTGTTCGAACATCCGAACACCGTTAAAGTCTATGGGACACGAACATGAAAAATCTAAAGTGCTAATTTTAAAGGCTTATATGCAAGTTATTGTCATAAAAAGTGTTTGGGGACCCGGGTCCTGCCCCAGGGGACTTGTATCAATGCAAAAAAAAGTTGTAAAACTGCAGTTTTTTTGGGAGCAGTGATTTTAATAATGCTTAAAGTGAAACAATAAAAGTGAAATATTCCTTTAAATTTCGTACCTGGGGGGTGTGTATAACATGCCTGTAAAGTAGCGCTTGTTTCCCGTGCTTAGAACTGTCCTTGCACAAAATGTAATTTCTGAAGGAAAAAAAGGCATTTAAAAGTACTCGGGCTGTAATGAATTGTCGGCTCCCTGCAATACAGAGAAAAAAATGCGTGGGGGTCCCCCCAAATTCAATTACATGGGGCTTCAGGTCTGGTATGGATATTAAGGGGAACCCTGCGGCAAATTAAAAAAAAATTACGTGGGGTTCCCCCCAAATATCCATATCAGACCCTTCAGGTCTGGTATGTATTTTAAGGGGAACTCTGCGCCAAATAAAAAAAAAATGGCGTGGAGTTCCCCCCAAAAATCCATACCAGACCCTTATCCGAGCACGCAACCTGGCAGGCTACAGGAAAAGCGCCCCGCCCCCCCCCCCCCCCTCCTGAACCATACCAGGCCACATGTCCTTAACATGGGGAGGATGCTTTGGGGTCTGGACCCCAAAGCAACATGTCCCCATGTTGATGGGGACAAGGGCGTCATCCCCACAACCCTTGCCCGGTGGTTGTGGGGGTCTGCGGGTGGGGGGCTTATCGGAATCCATTTCGCAAAGAAAGTATAAAAAAACTGTTGGGATAAGTACTTTATTAAAAATAAAATAAATACAAATAAAAAAAGATTCCAGCGGTGGTAATCCACTCTCGATCTCCACTCCAGTGATGTCGGTATCCAGCGATGGATGATCTGCAGGCTCCAGCGGTGATGTCCAGCGAGGAACAGCACACGGTCCTGTCTCCACCGGAGACTCCACGGGAATGACGTTGCTGCAGCCTGACAGGTCCTATGTAGCTGAGATCGAGAGTGGATTACCACCGCTGGAATCTTTTTTTTTTTTTTTTTTTCAATAAAGGACTTATCCCAACTGTGTCTGTGTGTTTTTTTTTTTTTTTTACACTTTCTTTGTGAAATGCTAGGGGTACAATGTACCCCTTACCAATTCACATAGGGGGGTCTGTGGGTTCCCTTTGTTAAAGGGGTCTTCCAGATACCGATAAGCCCCCTGCCCGCAGACCCCCACAACCCCCGGCAAGGGTTGTGGGGATGAGGCCCTTGTCCCCATCAACATGGGGACATGGTGCTTTGGGGTCCAGACCCCAAAGCATCCTCCCCGTGTTGAGGGCATGTGGCCTGGTACGCTTCAGGAGGGGGGCGCTCTTTCGTCCCCCCCTCTTTTCCTGCGGCCTGCCAGGTTGCGTGCTTGGATAAGGGTCTGGTATGGATTTTTAGGGGGAACTCCACGCCATTTTTTTTTTACATTTTGCGCGGAGTTCCCCTTAAAATCCATACCAGACCTGAAGGGTCTGGTATGGATATTTGGGGGGAACCCCAAGTCATTTTTTTTTATTTGGCGCAGGGTTCCCCTTAATATCCATACCAGACCTGAACGGCCTGGTAATTGAATTTTGGGGAAATTACACGCATTTTTCTTTTTTTTTTTTTTTTTTATCAATGACTTTCAATGACTTTTCTCTGTATTGCCGAGAGCCAACAATTCATTACAGCTGCGAGTACTTTTAAAATGATTTTTTTCCTTCAGAAATGACATTTTGTGCAGGGACAGTTCTAAGCACGGGAAACAAGCGCTACTTTACAGGCATACTATACACACCCCCCAGGTACGAAAATTAAAGGAATATTTCACTGTTATTGTTTCACTTTAAGCATTATTAAAATCACTGCTCCCGAAAAAATGGCCATTTTTAAAACTATTTTTGCATTGATACGTGTGCCCTGGGGCAGGACCCAGGTCCCCAAACACTTTATATGACAATAACTTGCATATAATCCTTTAAAATTAGCACTTTAGATTTCTCCCATAGACTTTTACAGGGTGTTCCGCGGCTTTTCGAATTTTCCGCGAACACCCCAAATTATTCGCTGTTCGGCGAACAGGCAATGTTCGAGTCGAACATGAGTTCGACTCAAACTCGAAGCTCATCCCTAGTAACAACCATATAATAGTTTATATTATTTCATAGTTGTTAGTGCTTTTATTGCACTATTATACCCCAATACAAACCCAGGCCATTTTTTGCGATACGGCACTGCCTCCCTTTAACTGACAATTGCGCGGTCATGCATTTTTTCCCCACAAATAGAGCTTTCTTTTGGTGGTATTTAATCACCTCTGTGGTTTTTTTTTTTTTTTGCGCTATAAACAAACAAAGAGCGGCAATTTAAATTTTTTTTTTTTTTACTTTTTGCTATAATACATATCCAAAAAAAAAACAACAAAAAAAAAAATTGTTTTCATTAGTTTAGGCCGATATTTATTCTTCTACATATTTTCGTAATAGGTGTATATTGATTGGTTTGCGCAAAAGTTATCGTGTCTACAAACTACGGGATAGATTTAGGGACTGTTTTTTTTATTGGTTCTACTGGTTATGGCGGCTATCTGCGATTTTTAGCAGGACTGCGGCATTGCAGCGGACAAATCTAAACCCAAACATTGATAAGTGCTATAAAAATGCACTGATCAATGTAAAAATTACACTGGCAGGGAATGGGTTAACACTAGAGGGTGATCAAGGTGTTAAGTGTGTTCCCTCAGCGTGTTCTAACTGTAGGGGGGATGGGCTGCCAGGGACATGACAGAGATCACTGTTCCCGATCACTGGGAACAGTAGATCTCTGTCATGTCGCTAGGCATTCTGCCTCTCCTCACCGTGATCGCGGGTCGCCAGCGGGCATCAAGTCCAGCACAAGCCAATGTCCAATGATGGTGATTCGCACAGGGGAGCCAACCTGCCGCAGTACAACTGTAAGCTTAGGGTGTCCATCTGCATGCCTCACTGTGCCTCACTGTGTCCATGCCTCACTGTGCCTCACTGTGTCCATGCCTCACTGTGCCCAATCTCCCTACCTGATATCCAGCACTGTGTGAGTAGACTGACTTTTAACATTGGAGTCTATGGAAGGGGTGCCCGGCTTTGAAAAATCGGTGCTCCCCGGGCGTAGGTCCCCTGGACAACAATCTTGGCACATTTGTAGATGAAGAGTGGGGCTACAGGTGTGCCAAGCTTGGGGTCCAGGGGACCTAGGGCCGACCGGTACCGGGTCCCCAAAATCACATGAGAAATGACCATTTAACATTGGAGTCTATGGAAGGGGTGCCCGGGTTTGAAAAATCTGTGCTCCCCGGCCGTAAGATCTTCTGGACAACAAACTTTGCACACTTGTAGAGGAAGAGTGGGGCTAGATGTGTGCCAAGATTGGCCGGGTTTGGCCGGGATCAGGCGCACAAAGTTGAAGATGTACACAGACTCGAGTATAAGCCAAGGGGGGCATTTTCAGCACAAAAACATGTGCTGAAAAACTCGGCTTATACTCGAGTATATACGGCATGTAAAAAATTTAAAAATTGGCCCGGATGCAAAGTAATGACAGTCTACACAAATAATGCCTTTCAAAACAAGCTTCTAAAAGGTTTGAATATCAATATAAAAGAATATAATACTAAAGAGAGGTATTATTTATTGTATAGTCCATCGTTCTATGGTTGAGTAGCCTTTAATACTAAATGTCTTTTCTTAAAGGTAGGGGAAACCTGGACTTCAACAAGTAATGCCTGTGTATCCTATGGCTGTACCAAGTCAAATGGACAGATTTATTCTATGCTTATGAACAAGACATGTGAATCTTTGACGTCACAGGAATGTGGAAGTGTAAGTCATGTGGAATTATATATGTTGTGATCATTAGCAATTTGAATATAAGGTATTGCACAGAACAAAAGAGAAGGACCATGTTAGAATTTGATTATGTTGTCTATAGGTTATATTTCTTTCTCGTACATCACGGGACACAGAGCAACATAGTCATTACTAATGGGTTATATAGATACCGTCAGGTGCTGGCACTGGCAACTTCCAAAACCGGAAGTACCCTCCCCTATATAAGCCCCTCCCATCCGGGAGCACCTCAGTTTTTTGCCAGTGTCTAAGGTGGCCAAGAAGAAACATGTGTTTTTCACTGAGCTTGCGTACAGGTTCTTTTGGGCCTCAGTAAGCTATTCCGGATCCGACCAAAAAAGCTTCATAGCTAAACGGTCGGTACCCGGGCCTTGCAAAGAAGAGCAAGGTTTTGCCTGTAATGCTTCTCTTAGGAGAGCTGGACCCTGGGATCCAGAGCTCTGGTCATACCCACGACCAAGATGTTTTCTGTGCAGGGTGCTATACAGGTCCAGGGGAGTGGAATCCTTGGGAACCCGGTCCCTGAAGGTTTGATTACAATGCCTGCCGTGATAGGTGAAGTTTGGGCTTTTGTGGACCAAACAAAGTCCTGCGGCGGGGAACAGGTAAGGGGGGGCCCCCAGGAACTTGGTTCTATTGGGGGACCCCCAAGCCTAATTTGTCTTTCTTTCTGTTACCTAATGGTATTCCCGCTAATATCTGTGCATGCCTGTAACTGCTAAAAAAATGTAATCATTTTTAATGGTGGTCAAGAAAAAAATTTTTTTTTATATATATATATATATTTAATATATTAGACTGCGGTACCTGTGTTTGTCCACTAGAGGCCGCTGTGGAACGTTTCTTGTCATGTGGACTAGTTTCTTCTCATCAGAGCAAGTCCAGGTAGATGGTGAGTTCTCTTATGGGAAACTGCTTCCTCTGCCATGTTGCAATGCTCGTCCATCCCCCGGCCTGCGGCAAAGGGGCCCTGGCTCTTGTCCCTGGTTTCCATTTTCGAAATTAGCGCCGAAGGCGCACGTGGCCGCGCGCGTGCGCGTGCACGCGCCTCTATATATAGAGGTGAGCCGGGAAAGGGGGCGGAGCCTGGGGGATGACGCTCTGTGCGCGCCGCAGCGCTTCTGCGCATGTGCGGGCGTCCCAGCATGTTAAAAACCACAATTTTGTGTGGTGAGCTGGCTATGAAGTACAGAGACAGAGCTGGCAACATTTAAAGAAGGCATACAGCAAGCGGTTGATACAGGCATCCCCTAGAAAGGCACATTAGTAGACACCAACTGTTTCTTATAGCAGCATTTATGCTAGACTATTGTCAGTAACTGGTGTATTTCGGCTGGAATACCTCAGCTTTGTGGCTTAGGAATATGCCGTCTAAAAACTCCGGGACTAGAAATTCCAGGAGGAATAGGGGGTCTCCATCGGGCTCTGAGGATCTTGGGCATGCTTTGGCTGCACCAGTCTCCCCTGAAGAATCAGAGGTTAGTGACCGTAGAGCACCCTCAGGAGTACCTGGTACTGTGGCTGTCCTCAGTTCACCTGCTCCTGTGTATGTAACAGAGGAGGTTTTTTCCTCAGCTCTGGGAGGGCTGGAAGAGAGATTGTCAGCATTGATCGCGGCTTCCCTGTCACAGGAGAAAAGCGCCTGATCTCCATCTCCTCCCTCAGAGTGCCTGTTAACAGAGCAACAGTCCCATACAGGGATCGACCTACCTGAAGGGGATCAGGATGAGGTCGATTCGGTTGTAGAGGAATCAACAGTGGAAGAGCCGTTCTCAGCATCACATGCTGAAAGGTTATGGGTTCAGTCCCTGACTAATATGGTCCGATCAGCATTTAAAATGCCACTTGCGGAGCCATCATCCACTTCTGTCTCCTCGTTGGGGTCGCTAAAAGCTCCCCAGACTGTTTGTTCCTTTCCGATCCATCCTTTACTGGAAGGGCTCATTTACCAGGATTGGGAGCATCCTGACAAAATATTTACTCCCCCCCAAGAGATTTCCGGTGGTCTATCCCATGGAGGATAAGTTCATCAGAAAATGGAGGGTCCCTACAGTGGACGCAGCCATCTCTTGTGTGAATAAATCACTGACATGTCCGGTGGATAATGTCCAAATGTTCAAGGACCCAATAGATAAAAAATTGGAGTCCTTATTAAAATCTGCTTTCTCTACAGCAGGATTGGTGACACAACCAGCAGTGGCAGCTATTGGGGTCTGCCAAGCAGTGAAGGATCAGTTGAAACAGGTCTTAAGGGACTTGCCAGATCAGCAGGCTCTTGCCCTAGCTGATCTACCTAGAGCCTTATGCTTTGCGGTGGACGCTATAAAGGATTCAATCCATCAGGCCTCCCGCCTTACGCTGTCTGTGGTACATATGCGCAGGCTTCTATGGCTCAAAAACTGGTCTGCTGAATCTCCCTGTAAAAAATTGCTGGTCAGCTTCCCATTTCATGGTGAACGCTTATTCGGGGAAGACCTGGACAAATATATCCAGAGAATTTCCAGCGGTAAAAGTACACTTTTGCCGGTTAAAAATAGAGTTAGAGGTCCCTCTTTTAAGAGGCCTGCTTCTCCAGTCCCTAGGACATCGGCTGTGAAACAGTTCCGACGGCCTCCTCGGTCAAATCCCGGAGGTAAAAATCAGGGACAATTGCAGGGTAACAAGAAGCCCTGGAGCAGGAGAGGTACAAAACCTCCCCCAAAGTCAAATGCATGAAGGGTTGCCCCCACCCAATCGGGTGGGGGGAAGACTTCAGTTGTTCACAGAGACCTGGCGGGACACGAACCGAGACAGATGGGTGCTCTCCGCAGTAAATCTGGGATACAAATTGGAGTTAAAAAACTCCCCTCCTTCCCGCTTTATAAGGTCAAACGTGCCAAGGGATCCCCAGAAGAGAGGATCCCTCCTGTTGGCACTAGAACAATTATTGCTCCAAGCAGTAATTATAGAGGTTCCCCTGGAAGAATGGGGGTTCGGGTTTTACTCAAACCTCTTTACAGTCCCGAAGCCAAACGGGGACGTGAGGCCCATATTAAATCTAAAAGGGCTAAACAAATTCCTACATATCAGGACTTTCCGGATGGAGTCGATCCGATCGGTAGCCACTGCCCTACAAGGGGAGGAATGGTTTAGCCTCGATCGACATCAAAGATGCTTATTTGCACATTCCCATCTTTCCAGCCCACCAAAAATTTCTACGCTTTGCGGTAGAAGGGCGCCATTTTCAGTTCAGAGCCTTACCCTTCGGTCTGGCCACAGCACCAAGAGTGTTCACAAAAATTCTGGCCCCATTATTGGCCAATCTAAGAACACGAGGTGTAACGATAATGGCATATCTAGACGACTTGTTGCTGATAGACCACTCAGTGGAAAAACTAGAAGTGGTTGTTCACGAGACAATCAAGTATCTGGAATATCACGGTTGGATTATCAACCGAGACAAGTCAGCCCTAAAACCAGTCAAAAGTCTGGAATACTTGGGGCTAAGGCTGGATTCAGACCAGAGAAAAATTTTCTTGCCTCAAGAAAAGGGGTCGTCTTTGAGAGATTTGATCCACTTAGTGGGTTCAAAAAGACAGCCATCCATACGCCTGTGCATGAGGCTGCTGGGAAAAATGGTGGCATCATTCGAAGCAGTACCCTACGGTCAATTCCATTCAAGGAAGTTGCAAAGGGCCATACTGTCAGCCTGGAACAAAAAAGTTCAGGCTCTGGACTTACCAATGTCCTTGTCCCCTTCCGTTCGCAAGAGCCTCCGCTGGTGGTTGGTTCCCCAGAATCTGGAAAGAGGGAAATCCTTCAGTCCGATTTCCTGGAAGGTGGTCACTACAGATGCCAGCCTTATAGGCTGGGGAGCAGTACTGGAGCAATGGTCTCTCCAGGGCAGATGGTCGGATGCGGAAAAGGCCCTGCCCATCAATCTCTTAGAGATACGAGCAGCTCGGTATGCCCTAGTAGCATGGACATCCAAGCTCCAAGGGTCCCCTGTCAGAATTCAATCAGACAATGCCACAGCAGTGGCATATATCAATCGTCAGGGGGGCACCAGGAGTCGTGCAGCCCAAAGGGAAGTAAATTACATCCTGAGATGGGCAGAAAGATATGTCCCAGCCATATCTGCGGTATTCATTCCAGGAGTGGAGAATTGGAAGGCGGACTTTCTAAGTCACCAACAATTATGCCCAGGGGAATGGTCCCTTCATCCCGAGGTTTTCCGGACAATATGTCAGCGGTGGGGAACACCGGATGTAGATCTGCTAGCATCCAGATTCAACACAAAAGTGGACAGGTTTGTCTCTTGGACAAGGGATCCCCTAGCTTGCGGCTCGGATGCCCTAGTGTTCCCTTGGGATCAGTTCAAGCTGATATATGCATTCCCACCGCCACAATTGTTACCTCGATTACTCCGCAGAATCAGGGTAGAAAAGAAACCAGTGATTCTGGTGGCTCCAGCGTGGCCCCGAAGAGCATGGTACGCGGAGATTGTAAAAATGTCTGTGGGGAGTCCTTGGACCCTCCCACATCGTCCGGACCTGCGTTCGCAAGGACCGATATACCACCCTTCCTTACCAGCCCTAGGTTTGACGGCCTGGCTATTGAAGCCCACATTCTAAAAAAGAGAGGGCTCTCTAATGCTGTGGTATCTACCATGATCAATGCCAGGAAGCCGATATCCAGGCAGATCTATTATAGAATCTGGAAGGCGTACATCGCCTGGTGTGAGGCCAAGAAATGGCATCCACGTAAATACGTAATAGGTAGGATTCTGGACTTCCTACAATGGGCTGTAGATAGGAAGCTTGCCTTGAGTACTATCAAGGGTCAGATTTCGGCCTTGTCAATATTTTTTCAAAGGCCCTTGGCTTCGCATTCACTAGTCAAAGCCTTTATACAAGGAGTGATGCGTATTAGTCCTCCGGTTAATATTCCCATATGTCCATGGGATCTAAACTTGGTTCTGGCGGTTTTACAGAAACAACCATTTGAACCATTACAGCATATTTCCTTGGTGCTTCTCACCAGGAAATTGATTTTTCTAGTAGCCATTTGTTCGGCTAAAAGAGTGTCGGAATTAGCAGCTATGTCCTGTAAAGAGCCATATCTGGTTATCCATAAGGACAGAGTAGTATTACGTCCTCAGCCAGCCTTTCTTCCTAAGGTGGTATCGAGGCTTCATTTGAACCAAGATGTGGTTCTTCCTTCTTTTTTCCCCAAACCTACTTCGGTAGAGGAAAAGTTATTGCATTCTTTGGATGTAGTAAGAGCAGTTAAAGCTTATCTAAAAGCCACTGCTCAGATTCGCAGAACGGATACTTTGTTTATTCTGCCGGAAGGCCCCAGAAAGGGTCAGGCAGCGTCAAAATCTACTTTAGCCAGGTGGATTCGACAGGTCATAATACAAGCCTATGGCTTGAGAAGGAGACCGCCTCCGTTCAAAGTTAGAGCGCACTCCACGAGAGCAGTTGGAACTTCATGGGCAGTGCATCACCAGGCCTCCCTGGCTCAAATCTGTAAGGCCGCAACATGGTCTTCAGTTCACACGTTTACTAGGTTCTACCAGGTGGACGTTAGAAGTCAGGAGGATGTCGCCTTTGGGCGCAGTGTGTTGCAGGCCGCAAAAGATCCTCATGTCTGATAGCGCTCAGCTTATATATGGTGTATCCCCCCCCCCTCATTTGGCATTGCTTTAGGACATCCCATTAGTAATGACTATGTCGCTCTGTGTCCCGTGATGTACGAGAAAGAAAATAGGATTTTTATAACAGCTTACCTGTAAAATCCTTTTCTTGGAGTACATCACGGGACACAGAGCTCCCGCCCCTCTTTGGGGACACTTATTGCTTTGCTACAAAACTGAGGTGCTCCCGGATGGGAGGGGCTTATATAGGGGAGGGTACTTCCGGTTTTGGAAGTTGCCAGTGCCAGCACCTGACGGTATCTATATAACCCATTAGTAATGACTATGTCGCTCTGTGTCCCGTGATGTACTCCAAGAAAAGGATTTTACAGGTAAGCTGTTATAAAAATCCTATTTTTTTGTAGCTGCAGTCTATTTAATAATAACCAGATTTTGCTTCTGGAAATAAAGCAATATAATTATTCTGAGAGTAGAGTATTAAAGAGACTAATTCCTGCTTTGCAGAGAAAGGTTAACTGCATTTTTGTAAAGTGACAAATTTTTTGCCAAAAATATGCTATGTCAGTCACAGAAAAAACAGCTGGATGGGGCTGAATGCTGTACAGAGTTGTATCAGCATTTAGAGCCCTATGACTTCAGGGATGAGTGCCCCGAATGCAGAAGCCCTGCCAGCCTGTTCAGGTGGCAGCCTGACATGCACTTTAACACGCTGCAGGCAGTGGGGCTGAATACTGCACCTGCTCCTCTAATGCCGCGTACACACGATCGTGATTCACGGCGGTGAAAACACCGCCGTGAATCACGACAGGAAAAACGAGGGAACGGCTTGTTCCCCCACACATGGCCATTTTTCCCGTCATTTTTTATGTTGGCGAGAAAAACGACCATGTGTAGGCTCCGCGGCAGTGTTTCCCTATGGGAAAACTGCCGCAGAAAAAAATGACAGGAATCACGACGAGAAAAATTAGAGCATGTTCTAATTTTTTTCGTCGTGATTAATGCCGTTTTTCCCGTTGGGAAAAATGACAAAAAGCCCACAGACGATCGTTTTTCTCATCCAAAGGAAAAAAATGTCATTTTTCCTGACGGGAAAAATGATTGTGTGTACGCGGCATTAGGTGCACTAAAATGCCAGGAGAAAACCAAACAAGAAACAGCACCAAAAATACTGATGGATGGTGGAGGATTATTAGCTAGAAATGCTGCCACTTGGTACTAGTGAAACACTATTTAGTACAAATAAGGGAAATGAGCAGCTCAAATCTAAAAATCCTGGAATCTCGTAATGATAAATTACTTGCAATAAACACATGTAAAACAAATCAATACACCCTGTGAATATTATACTATTACTAGCACTGTTTTCCCAACATATGGCAATGTGTATATCCACTATATAAACAAGTAAAGTGTCAACACAATGATATGTGAAAACATACACTTGTGCAAACGTGCTCACATTAAAAAAATCTTATGTGTTGAAAAAATGTTTCATAATTAAAATTCATATATATAATGTGTTTCTCAATCTCAAATAAATATAGTTCATAAATAAAGTGCAATTGTGCAAAAAATTAAGTTGATATTCTTGTAGCACACAGACCCCTTTACTGCCGTCCTCCATTCGCAGTCGGGCACACCTGCTACTTGCCCGATATCCCCCCTTGTGTAGAGGGGCGAGCTGTGGTATTGTTTGGGTCTTGCAGCAATTACCTCCCTCAAGTGGATCCCTTTTCTCCATTGTCTAGGTAGAAAAAGTTCCTCAGAAAAAGGCCAATGTCCACACAGGAGTAAAACCTAAGCAGCAAGGTTTTATTCTTTATATTTGCAATAAACTTGAATAGAGAGCAGGAAAATTAGAGAAGTAGGGGAATAAGGTTCAGGCACGCAACACTTAAGACACAGTGCAACTCTTTCGTCGCCACTCAAGCCTGAGTGGGTATTGCTCACCCGGATAGTCCCTTTATAAGCGGTCCTAGCAGCCGGGATGGAGCACAGATAAATGGTTCAATAGGCCCGAACCTCCCAGCCAAGCAATAATGAGAGAAAACCTTTGTACCAGATTGGTGTATTGCAGGGCTTGTGATAAAGATGATAGATCCCTCTTTAGGCGAGTTTCCAGGCCTCTTCCTGAGACAGCAGTACCGTCGCTAGTCTCCTCTGGGACTGATCCTCCCCTAGTCTCCTTTCCTAAAGGTAGGCTCCCTACAGGTGGGCAGCCTGGGATCCTTCTTTGAGGTGTAGGTCTCAGCCAGCAGAGCTGGGCCTACCATGCAGCAGCGTAGCCTCAGGCAAAAACACACGCGCACCTCGTGCCATACGGGTCACGAGGCGCACATACATGACCAAGGTTCCCTTGGAATGAACGAACGCCAATGGCGTCTGCCCCTTATGTACCCTCTCCCAGCATGCACATCAGGTTGATCACGCCCACCACACGGCTGCCGAGAGAGGACACCAAAGATGCTGTGATGCCCCTTTGTGGATCAACCTGAGCCGGTGGTGACAGTGCCACCCACAGGCACCAGGGAACACTACTACCAGGCAGCATCACACCCAGAGCAGAAGCAATTTAGAACAATCGATTGGTCTGAGCCCAACTACTGGCTCAGACCACCCCTAAATTTACACATAGTGCCCCCAAATATGGGGGGGGGCGCTACATTTTCAATTTCAGCCAAAAGTATATGTCAAAGGTGCATCTTTTCAAAATACAAAGTCCGTGTTTCCAATCCCACAAAGAATTAAAGGCAAAACCATATTCTAACACTTCTTGTAATTATTAATTAATAATTGTACACCCGATGTGCTCCTTCACCATAAGTCCTAAAGTAACTCGCCAGAAATTGTAGCTGGTCAGATTATAAACCAGCAAAAATGCATTTGGGTTGTATATCGGGCAAATCCCCTCTCCACCGTGCTGTCTCAGACATATCCTCTTGTCAGTTTTTCTCCCAAATGAATGGAAGGAGTTTTAGGAGAAAGGAAAAAAGATTTTGCGTAATACCGTTAAAAATAATGCTTGTTTATTAAAACGTTTTTAAAAGCACTCACATTTCACAAGTGTCTGCCCGACACTAGGGAACAAAAGCATGATGATTGTATATAGTTATTGGCTCCGTCTCAAAAGCCACAAGCACGATCACAGAAACGCCCAATGTTGTCAGCGTCCTAGCCCCGCCCAGGAGAAACACACAGCAACTAGACACTCAATGTGAAAAGGGTCCTTAAAGTGTAGCTCTAGGCTGTTGTGGGGAAAGGTTAGACTGCCTCCACTGCAGGACATTTGTTCCAGAGATAGCTGTTCAAAGGGAATTGCCCTAATTTTGGGAGATTTCCACTAACTTTCTGTTGTGTCTCTGGGCCCGGAAGTGAAGGGAAATTTACATAAAGGTACACAGGACAGCAAAAAAATAACCTGACAGGAGTTTTAACTCCTCTCTACTTTATTCAAACCAAAGAAATAAAAACGATTTGGCCGTATATACGCTTTAAAAACAGCCTTTAAATGATGTCTTACTGGGCATCTTCAATTTTATGACAATAGTCACTTCATGAGAAGTTGCTAGTTGAGTTGGTTTGATTGTGACACAGAAAAGTGACTCGCAATGCTAATGCAGCCTTGTTTGCTCCCAGTTGAATCAAAGATGGCAGATATGTGGCAATTACAGTTGTTTCACATCAGCTGGGCATGTCTTAGCAATGGCCTAGCAATAAGGCAGGACAGGGAGATGCAATCTCTGTGAGTTCTTCAGTCAGGCTTCATCAGGTGCTTAAATGGCCTACACCAACAGAAAGGGCATTAACAACTTTGGTCAAAGCTGCAGAGCTTGTTTTTATCTACAGACTTCCCTTACCTGCCTAGGCAGTTTTTAGTAAAGGTGAACTATGCCTTTAAGAGTGAACTTTCATTATCAGAATATCCCTTCTGTTTCCATGTTGCTCTTACTGTACAGGCTGAGGTTTAGGCTAAGGAGAAATGCTGTGTATCTTCCTTAGTTTGCTCATAGCTTTGAATTCCATTTGCTTGTGATCTGCTTATATTATTTTAGTGTGCTGAAGGTTATTTGCAAGCCATATACTCAAATACTGTATAAAGTTTCTATATTTATTTTTTTCTGTTAACAGGGCACCTTTCAACTAAGTGCAGATGGCTGTTGCAACAAATGCATACGTAAGTTTATTGCTAAATTTCTGTTAATGAGTTCCTACTACCTAGTTTATACAATATCAAGGCAGGCGTTTTGTAAGTTTATGCAACATTCTTCGCAATAGTTAAAGTATATTTAAAAAACATATTTAATGTGTTTTTGGAAATCACAAATTTCCCCATGGTTTATATCTTAAAACAGTAAAGTACAGGAAAAGAATTGTTCTTGTGCCAGAAATATAGTTTACTCCTACCTTCCTCTTTGATATGGCAAGAGAAGCAGGTGGTGTCAGTGCTGCCTACGTCATTTCTGATGGATCACAAAGAACATAAACTTTTCCTAACCCCCCCCCCCCCCATCCTCTGCATCTCCATAAGCCTAAGAGCACAGGAAGTTGCCAGATCACAAAATTTATGACAAAACCAACAGGAATGGTTGTGCTTATCAGACAGAGATAACACAACTGTTTCAATAGTATAGTTGGCAAACCACAAGGGAGCAAATAGGAGAAGTTTATTGTTAGAGTTTACACGCATTTTAATAATTTGCATAGACTTGCAGAAAAGCTTTGAATCATAGAGTAAACTAATGTAAAAGGGAGTGCACTGCTTTTTTTTCCAAACTGTAATTTAAAGCGGAGCCCCACCCTAAAGTGGAACTTCCGCTCATCGGATTCCTCCCCCCCTCCGATCCCACAATTGGCATCTTTCAGGGGGGAGGGGGGGTGCAGATACCTATCTAAGACAGGTATTTGCACCCACTTCCAGGCATAGATTCTGCAGGGACATGCGGGCAGTACGTCAGTTCCCCCCCCCCCCCGCATGCGCAGTAGGGAACCGGGCAGTGAAGCCACAATGCTTCACTTCTTGATTCCCTCACTGATGATGGCGGTGGGGGCAGCCAAGAGACGAGTGATTGCTCGTCTTCTTCTGCCGACGTCGCTGGACTCCAGGACAGGTAAGTGTCCATTTATTAAAAGTCAGCTGCAGTATTTGTAGCTGCTGGCTTTTAATATTTATTTTTATGGCGGAGATCCGCTTTAAAGGGACTTGATCTGTATACTAACGTTTCCAAGAGAAGGTCTACTTGGAAAGGAGAGCATAAATACTTATTTTTCCTGCTGCCCATAGTACTGAATGCTGCTCCACTGCTGAGAAACGGTCTCTTAAAATCTGCTGGGAATCCCAACTCTCAAAGGTCCCTTGTGCTGGCCTCCACATCCACTGCAGGAGGAACTAGTGAGCACTACGGGGGACCCATGAGATTCAGACTCCTGGATAAGTCAGTTTACTAGCGGACTTTGGGAGACCATTTCTCAGCAGCGTTCAGCAGTGAGAGAGGCAGAAAAGATAAACATGTGCACACTTCTTTTACAGGAAGACCTCTTCGCTGAAACTTTATTATGTTGACAGGATGTCTTTAAAGCAAAGAGCAAAATATACAAATTAGATACAAAAACATATTTCTAGTGATTTTGAAATGTTTTTTTCCAGATGCTTTGCATATGTATTTGCATGTGTACCAAGCTTCAGGTGTTTGTTTCCTGGGCTGGACAGCAGTTCTATAGGAGGAGAGGAATATTTCAGGCGTAAAAACACGCAAAGACGTGTGTGTTGCTTGTTGGCAGACACTCTCAATGAAGTCCATGGGGTAAAAATGGCAGTATGCACTCAAAAAAAAGCTTATTTACACGTGTAAACACAGACAATTAGAAATAATTGGATTCTACATGTAGAGTATAATCAGTTGTAGGGAAACTTTTTATCTTTCAAAGAATTTGTCATTCTAATCAGCCAGTCTTTTGATTCACACGCCTCTGCCTCCCTGCTTAGCCAGCCAGGTGCTTCCAATATTTTCTGGGTCTGTCCCCTGCCTGCTCATTAGAAACCTAATTGCTATCATTATCATCATCTCAGTGGGAATGAGGTTCCCAATGTAACCTGTAAACTGAATGAGGAAGCATTTTTCTAGCTTTGCAAGGTGGAAGATATGTGTAAGTTAAAAGACTGACAAAGAATTACAAAGGAAATGGTACCCAATGGAACCCAAATAGGAAAATGTGTGACTCTTAGGTGAAAGATATGTAAATCTTGCATGAAAACATTTATAAATAGACCCCTTTGGGGTCCATTTAAAAAGCAGCAATCGTGATTTTCACCAAACATTTACTGGTGGTAAATCAGCCACTGCCACTTAAAACACATGGACCTAGAAAATTCACCTGCACTGAATGTTTGATGATTGTTGGATATACTGTTATTTATATATGCCCCATAATTACATGAATACAAAACAAGTTGAATATTAAAAATATTGAGTTTTGTTTTAGCTCCCAAGCCCTGCAGAGCAGTGAATAACATCACAACACTGAGGGAATATGGCTGTCAGTCTCAAGAGAATGTTCCATATTGTGATGGTGTTTGCAATTCAGAGCCGTGAGTATTATAAATTATTACATACTAGCCATACTGTGAACTTGCATTGTCTGCTTACATTGGTAAACACAATGTGGATTATTATCCTTTGTGACTACTGAGGGGTATACCTAAATGAAAGTGTCTGCAATTCATCTTTAATTTAGCTACACAAGTTTAATATTTTAAAGGGTTATTCCACTTTCATGAAAAAATATAGTAAATAAAAAATTATATAGCATATACAATTGCTACACAAGGTATGTTGGATTTCAATGTTATTAAAAATTACCTTTCCTTTATAATCTGCAGCACTGTAATTTTCTGTCAAATTCAATGCAATATGGCAACCTGGAGGCGTTGTGTACACAGCTGGTCTACACTAAGCATCCAAAAATGTAATTCCCTCCGTGTGCAATAGGTGCATTAATTTCCTTAGAAGTTAGATTTTAGGCACCCCTGAAATAGAAATGTAAATTTTGGTGAGAAACTTCCAAGGGATGATCACCTTAAAGGGATGCAGACATTGCAGCTTTTTTCATTTCAGAT
Source organism: Rana muscosa (assembly GCA_029206835.1). Classification (NCBI taxonomy): domain Eukaryota; kingdom Metazoa; phylum Chordata; class Amphibia; order Anura; family Ranidae; genus Rana; species Rana muscosa. The sequence continues at coordinate 105,487,230 of CM055119.1, read as the reverse complement.
GCTCGCCCATTTACCAGATCCAGTGTTGTTGCGCTGAGATCCTCTCACGCCCTGCTACTGCATGTCATTTGCCTAGGTGAATATGTGTGTAGGGGCAGAACATTTTTTCTACAGGAAAAAAAGGTCTAAACAGCTAAAAATAATATATATATATATATATATATATATATATATATATATATATATATATATATATATATACATGAAGTGGAGTGGAGGAGAGGTGGGCAACAAGCTGAAAATCCATTTAAAAACACAAAGTGCATAAATCAGTTATTCAATTCAGAATGAGTATACAATGAGTCTGGTGAAAAAAAAGAGCTATTTCTTCACAACAACAAAAGGTATAAATCTGCTACAAAATTGGTGAAAATCCCTGAAATGCACATTAATTACCAGGAGGGGATATTTTTTTCTGAACAAAAGTGGAGTTCCTCTTTAAGGCAAATCTGACACACATTCTGCCATTACTAAATAAATAGATGTTGGATGTCAAAAGGTTTGGCATCTTCTAAGATCAAGCATTTCTTTAAAGTGGTTCTAAAGCCTAAACATTTTTTTACCTTAAAGGATTTGTAAACCCTCAAGGTTTTTTCACCTTAATGCATTCTATGTGTAGTGGTACCCCTGTAGGAGCTGCTGGTTTAGATTTGGGTCTCCACGTTACCTTACTGTTCAGATCAGGGGTTCTCCTTGAAGAGTTTATCCGGAAGAAATGTTTGCACCAACACAAAGTCTCTTTCAAGGGTTTTATTGAATAAACTTTCCAACAGAGGTGATAGTGGAATGGGGAGGACTCGGGTATCTTACTTGTCAATCACATAACTTTCCTAGGTCCAGAGGAGCAACTGTCTCCACGCTGGACTCAGCAACCATCGGATAGGCCCACTCTCACCGGCCTAGCAACCGGCACGAAGCTCGATCAAAGATAGTCTCTGCCACAGACTTGGTATTAGAAGTTGTTCAGTAGTCTGCCACAGACTCATATAACCCCTCACTGGGTTAGCTCCCTCAGAAAGAACACAGGTCTCAGTGCCAGGATCTTTCAGCCGCTCCGGCAGCACTGTGAGGTAGATTTTTGGGATCCGGATACATCCTCCAATTGAGTCATCAATTGCTCGGCCCCTTCCATCAAGCAAGGCGACACAGGATCATCCCTGGATCAGTAGGCCCCTGTAACTCCTGGGCCTACATCTCAGTTGCGAGGCCTCGGGCCAACGTGGCCCCAAAGCGGAAACTGCCAACATATCCCTGAGGCCAGGAGGGCCCTCAGGTGAGGATCAAAGAAAGACCCCCAGCTATTCACGCCGATAGCGCGGTATCTGCCTCTTAAGTACCCCCTCCCAGAATGCACAGCGGGTTCACCACGCCCCCTGGGCTGCTTCTGGGAAAGAGGTACCCAACATGTCCAGCCTGCTGCCTTTCCAACCCTGACCACGGTGACAGCGACACCCACCGCTGGAGGGGGGGAATTATGCAACCAGCTGAACTGAAACAGCGCCGCAATTTGAATACAACCTCTCTGGGCTAAACTAATGCCCAGACAACTATAATTTCAACATATAGCACCCACTCATTGGGAGCAGGGCGCTACATATGCATTAAGGTGAAAAACCTTTTGTAGTGCAGCAGATCCCCAGCGCCCCCATTTTACTTACCTGAACCCGATCGTTCCAGCAACGGGGACGAGCAAGGCAGCTCCCGCCGCTGTCTCGGGTCCTCATTGGCTGAGTTGATAGCAGCAGGAGCATTGGCTCCCGCTGCTGTCAATCAAAGCCAGTGATGTGGGAGCTGGGGGCAGGGCCGAGTCCTGCTGTCTGTGTCAATGGACACAGCAGCAGGACTCGGGAGCATGTGTCTGCACGAGTGCCCCCAGGGAATGTGGGTCTCCGTGGGGGCACTCGAGAAGAGGAGGAGCCAGAAGCGCTGCTGGGGGACCCCAGAAGAGGAGGATCGGGGGCCCCTCTGTGCAAAACCCTTGCACAGAGGAGGTAAGTATGACATGTTTGTTATTTAAAAAAAAAAAACCTTTACAACACCTTTAATGCATTGCCTAAAGCAGTAGTAAACTCCTGTAATAACAAAAAATTGGGCCCCCCAGGCGGCCATTGTCAATTCAGACACGGTGCGCATGTGCTGGGTGTTGTCACTGACTGCTTTAAGTGTGAATATCTCTGAAGCACCGCATGTTTCTGAGACATTTACTGTACCTACAGGTAAGCCTTATAGGCTTACCTATAGGTACAATTTAAAAGGCAAACTTTACTACCACTTTAAGGTAAAAAATGTTTAGGTATTAGTATTGCCCCCTCATGCCCCCTTATATTTACCTGAGCCCTCACTCAGTCCATCACTGTGCCCCTCTGTAGTGGCTCTCCCCGCTGTCACAGGCTTTGTTAAGCCAGCGGGAGCCATTGACTGCTGTCAGTCAAATCATGTAATGAGGGGCAGGGCCAAGCCATGCTGTCTGTGTCTATGGATACAGGCAGTGTGGTTCAGGATCAAGCCCAAAGGTGGACCACTTTAGGAAGCGGCTTCCTATGATGGCACACTGAGAAGAGATGGACGTGTAGTCCAGGTGAGGGACCCCAGAAGAGTAGAGTCAGGGTTGCTCTGTGCAATTCTATTCTAACGTGTTTGTTACTAAAAAAAATAATAATAATAAAAAATATATATATATATATATATGTGTGTGTAGCGGGGTATTGCCTTTTAAATCCCTCAGACTACATTACCCAGTACACTTTTAGGCACCCAGCGCAAGGACTACTGGGTGGACTTTATAAGGGAGAGGCGGAGCCCAGTTCTTTCTCTTTGGACACCGCCCGCGCAGCAAGCTGAACTGCCGCTTGAGTTCCGGTGACTTTAGGCCAGAAGCCTGGCCTTTTGTTTCCAAAGAGCCTTCCGCTAGCACCGAGGAGCCTGATGGACGTCTTTTCTTGATACTGCACCTTTGCCAGGAGGACCGAAGACCCGGATGTCGATGGATCTGTGTACTTAGACACCGCAGCGGAAGAAATGGACGCGGACTGGTCCGGTTGGGTGAGAGAGCACCTGCTCATAGACACACAGTACCTTTGTTGCCTTGGTGGATTAAAAATTCTGTTCTTCAAGTGCACCACCGTTGCTAGCGAAGATTTTCCTACAGAACTTCCACTTAGTTCAGTCAGGCCTGACTGGGTAGCGCAGACATTGCTGGGCGCCATACTGTCCACGAGGGGAAGTAGCTGCAAAGGGGACTGATAGAGTTGCATAGCATTGAATATTTGTCTGCTGTTTAACACTGTTTATTGCAGGGCTGCATATGACTTGTACCCACCTGTTTTACTGTTTACCCATTAATCCAAGTAAACATACAAGGGTTAAGTATATTGGTGTCTGTGTTCTTTACTTGACGGAAGGGATAGGTAAAGGAAGTTTTACAATATCACTGTGTGTTCTTGCCATAGGATTGTGCTGCTGCAAGTTACAGGCCTCACAATCCTTTCATCCCTTACTAACTGTGCCAAGGGAGGTTAGAGCCGATTGCCAGGGGTTGACAGCGGTGCACTACAGGGCCCAAAAATCATACAGGCAGCCCTCTTAACTGGGGGTATCGCTACATATATATATATACACATACACACTGTATTGCCTTCCTTAAAATTATTTTAATCTTTTAACATGTTTTTCAGTTATACATATACAACTGAAAAATGTATTGGAAATAATGTAGTCAATATATGGAGAAGCTTAGGGCAAATCTTATAGTTATTGTTGTAAAAAAACACATTTAGAAAGTAAGATGGAAGTGTGGTTCCCACAATATTGAGTTTGCTTGCTCAAAATAATAGAGAAAGTCCAATAGTTTAGGAGAGTAGAGATAAATAGTGTAAACTTTTATTGTAAAATTAATACAAATAAAGAATAAGTTTTAACTTCTGCATGGTGGCTGCTACAATGGAATGGCTCCATAAAAATCAAGGTAGTGGATGAATATCACTGTGCATGTTTCTAATTCTGGCACCACATCCAGCAGAGAACACCTCCCCTTCCCTGTTCCATGCACGTCTGCTCACTTCCCCTCTCACTGACACCAGGGGGATTATTACTATTGCCACTAAAACCAACGTTGGGGCTTATTTTTTTACCACTATCTTTTTAGTATACATGTATGCCGCAAGGTGTAAAGAAAAAAACTGCGCTGATGAATAAAATAAAAAAAGCTGCAACAATAAGTGTTATACAACACCAAAACAAGTAGTAAAAAGAAAAAAGTTGCGCTAAATAAGTGACAAATTAATAGTATAGTGAATAAACATAAATCAATAAGCACACCAGTTAGTAATGATGTAAGATATACGGTGATAGATGTGACTGAAAATAATCCTGATGATATATTATGTCCATAAACCACTAGTAATGTCCATCAACGAAACCAAGTTCATGTGAATGTGTGTAACTAATATAAATCCTCCACCGTGACGGGTATGATCCAGAGTAAGTTGTACACCAAGAACAAGTGCAGTATAGGACAGCCTCCACCAGTAAAAATGCTGCCTCTTACCGAAAAAGATGGATCCCTTGTCACAGGGGATCAAAGAACGCCTGTGGCTATTCCCCAGCCAGGGGTATGGGGCATACAGCGTCTGCGGGATGGCGTCTCTGAGCAGATGATCAACCACTCACATGGATAGAACCCAAGGTCCCCGTAAATAAAGAAAGGGGTGGACAAATAGTGTAAAAACCTTTTACACATTTATTTATAAAAAACGAATGCACACTTACAGTTATGCAGAATAAACGAGCGTGTAAATAGCCGGCCGGCTTCAAAGTAAATGCAGCCCGTATGTCTCCGGGTAGCGTGGGCGCGATGACGTCAGAACGTGGCTCCTCCCTACACGTTTCGTCATCAACAGACGTGTTCACGGGATACGGGCGGCGTTCTGACGTACCGCTCTAAATAGCTATTTCCATAAACCAAGCCTCGATTTGAAGTGCGGGATGACAGGACGTCGCCATCTTGGTTATGGGAAAGATATTGCTAATTCAATGGGAGTGATGGGCAAACCCAAAATGAACAACAAATAGATGGAACATACTTTATTAATGAAATTGCAATAAATGTTTGAAGTGCAATAAAAAAAGTGCAATTGCAATAAAAAAAAAAAAGACCTATTACGGTCACATATTACCAAATTGATATTTAAGATAATAAGAAGTGTGTAAAAGAAGCCTGATGGGTGTTTGATGAGCGGACCAGGCCATGTCCAAAATTCACTTTGAGTATATAAAAAACACACACATGATGTTTGACCAAGAAACTAAAATGAATACAAATGTAAACAATCAAATTGTATAACGACTACAAATATGAATACTAGGCAGCTGATAGCCAAAATCCGTATGAATAGATAAATTGTCTTTAGCGCCAAAAAGTACTATATTGATACAGAACCAATCTTCCCTCATATGAGCCTGACCCAACCGACATAATGAAGGCATCAATTGAAGAAGGAAGAGAGAAAAAAGTTTTTTTTAAAAGATGAGAAATCTTTTACAGTTGGTCACAACATAGAGGTCAGGAGTAGTGATGAGCCGAACACCCCCGGGTTCGGTTCGCACCAGAACCCGCGAACGGACCGAAAGTTCGCACGAACATTAGAACCCTATTAAATACAATGGATGCGAACGTTCAGATTCTAAAGTGCTAATTATAATGACTATTATCCATGTTATTGTCCTAAACAGAGTTTGGGAACCCGGGTTCTGCACCAGGGGACATGTATCAATGCAAAAAGAAGTTTTAAAAACGGACGTTTTCCGGGAGCAGTAATTTTAATGATGCATAAAGTGAAAAAAAAAAAGTCAAATATTCCTTTAAATATTGTACCTGGGGGGTGTCTAAAGTATGCCTGTGAAGTGCCACGTGTTTCCCGTGTTTAGAACTGTCCCTGCACAAAATTACATTTCTAAAGGAAAAAAAAGCCATTTAAAACTGCTTGCGGTTTTAATGTAATGTCTGGTCCCGGTAATATGGATGAAAATCTTTAAGAAAAATGGCATAGCTACCCCATCACCCCCCCCTACCCCAGCCCATTACCAGCCCCTTTGGGTCTTGTATGGATATTAAGGGGAACCCCGCACACAAAATAAAAAAGGCCCTATATACTCTGAACAGCCATATACAGGCGGTGCATACAAGACAGGGACTGTAGGTTTGTTCTTATGTAGAATCTGTTTGTAATTTTGAACAGCTACATTGTTTAAGTGTAGCTCCAGCCCAAATACCTATTTTTAAGCTTTTTGGAAAACATAGGGAAGGGTTATCACCCCTGTAACATTTGTTTTGCTGTCTGTGCCCCTGTTCAGAACATTTCACCTCACTTTGCGTCCCAATGACAACTGATTTTGAAATGTGGTGTTTTTATTGAAACAAGGATTGGTGATAAAGCATCAGTAGAGAGGAGACACCTTTCTCCCATATTAATTCTTACAGGAGAGAATTTTCCTTCCAAGGGGTAGATTTCCTCTCACTTCCTGTTGTCTTCTTCCGTTTGCAAGTAGTAGTCGTTTGTAAGTTGGATGTTTGAAAGTAGGGACCTGCCGTATATACTCTGCAGAAATTGGCCCCTTAGGTGTTGGTGTTGGCACAACACTGTAAGCACTCACAGTTACTCTTGGTGGGTGCTGGAACGCCCTGCTGTCAACTATTATATCAGGAATTGTAATAACATATAATTGTTGAACAGTGGTAGTAAAAATTGGGCCTTTGATGGTGGTGCTGGTGCCACAACACTGTAAGGCCTGACAGTTACTCTTGGTGGGTGCAGCAATGGGCCCTGCTGTGAATTATTAGATCAATAATTATAATTTCATGCCCCTGTTGAACAGGGGCTGAAAAATTGGGCCTTTGGTGGTGGTGGTGGTGGTGGTGGTGGTGGTGTTGGTGTTGACACAACACTGTAAGGCCTGACAGTTACTCTTGGTGGGCGCAGCAATGGGCCCTGCTGTGAATTATTAGATCAATAATTATAATTGCATGCCCCTGTTGAACAGGGGCTGAAAAATTGGGCCTTTGGTGATGGTGGTGGTGTTGACACAACACTGTAAGGCCTGACAGTTACTCTTGGTGGGCACAGCAATGGGCCCTGCTGTGAATTATTAGATCAATAATTATAATTGCATGCCCCTGTTGAACAGGGGCTGAAAATTGGGCCTTAGGCACTGGTGGCACAACACTGCAACCCCTCACAGATACTGTACTTGGAGCACAGCAATGAGGCCTGTTGCAAAGTATTGCATCAAAAATTGTAATTACACGCCCCTGTTAAACAGGGGCTGAAAAATTGGGCCTTAGCCACTGGTGGCGGCACCCATAAACCAAAATGATCTTCCAAGCTATCATCATTAATCGGATCATTGAGAAGGAGGAGGAGGATAGCTAGTCAACATAACAGCACAGGAACTCAGCATCAGCATCAGTCTTGAAGGGATGTGACATTTTAAAATCAATTAGTCTGTTATATCAGCATCAGGTGTGTGGTATCTGGTGGTGATCCAAGACTGGTTCATCTTGATGAAAGTCAGTAGATCAACCGAGTCGGTGGACAGGCGCACCCTGTGATCCGTGACAAATCCTCCAGCAGCACTGAATGTGCGTTCTGAAAGAACGCTGGATGCAGGACAGGCCAGTAGCTCAATTGCATACTGTGCAAGCTCTGGCCAGTGATCCATCCTCAAGACCCAGTAAGCCAGAGGATTTTCGGTGGGGAAGGTGTCCAAGTCTGACCTTGCCCCTAGGTATTCCTGCGCCATGTATATCAGACGCTGGCGATGGTTGCTGGAAACGATCATACTTTGGGGCTGCGGACTAAAGAATTGTCTGAACGCATCGGTCAGACGGCCACCTTCCCCACCGCTCCTTCTTTGACTGCCCGAAGCCTCAGCAACTCGTTGTCCAGGACCAGGAGTTTGTAACCTCCCAGTCTCTGGGAACGCGTTGCACAGACCTTTCTGCAAGGCCTCCTGGAGTTGTCTCATCCTCTGCTCCCTCTGCGACGGTAACATAAGGTCCGCAACCTTACCCTAGTACCGTGGATCAAGGAGAGTGGCCAGCCAGTAATGGTCCCTCTCCTTGATCCAAAGAATACGAGGATCCTTCCGCAGACTTTGCAGGATCAGGGAGGCCATGCAGCGTAGGTTAGCTGAGGCATTCAGTCCGGAGTCCTCTGGGTCACTAAGGACGACATGATCCGCAGCCACCTCCTCCCAGCCACGTACAAGTCCACTGGTTTCTTGGGACTGTAAATCATCCCTAAAAGACTGCTGCTGATGATGCTGAGTGCCAGCCTCCACCTCCATGCTGACACAATCCTCCTCCTCCTCCTCCTCCTCTTCCTGTGCGATGGGTGGGACAGAAGGAACACTGTCAGGGTAAAGGGGGCCTTGAGAGGCAAGGAAGTCCTCCTCTTCCTGCCTCTGTTCTGCCTCAAGTGCCCTGTCCATTATTCCACGCAGCGTGTGCGCCAACAGGTGGACAAGAGATACAGTGTCACTGATGCATGCACTGTCATTGCTCACCATCCTTGTGGCCTCCTCAAATGGTGCCAGGACAGTGCATGCATCCCTGATCATGCCCCACTGGCGTGGTGAAAAAAACCCGAGCTCCCCTGACCCTGTCCTGGTGCTGTAGTCGCACAGGTACTCATTGATGGCCCTCTGCTGCGTGTGCAGCCACTGCAGCATGGCCAACGTTGAGTTCCACCTGGTGGGCATGTCACATATAAGGCGGTTCTTGGGCAGGTTCAACTCCTTTTGCAGCTCAGCCAGGCGAGCACTGGCATTATAAGATCTGCGGAAATGAACACAGACTTTCCTGGCCTGCCTCAGGACATCCTGTAAGCCCGGGTACCTGCCCAAGAACTGCTGCACCACCAGGTTAAGGACGTGAGCCATACAGGGCACATGGGTCAGTTGTCCCTGTCGGAGGGCGGAGAGGAGGTTGGTGCCATTGTCGCAAACCACCATTCCTGGCTTAAGCTGGCGTGGCGTCAACCACCTCTCGGCCTGCCCCTGCAGAGCAGACAGGACCTCTGCCCCAGTGTGGCTCCTGTCCCCCAAACACACCAGCGCAAGCACGGCATGGCATCTTTTTGCCTGCGTACTTGCGTAGCCCCTTGAACGCCTACGGAGCACCGCTGGTTCCAAGGACAAACCACAGGAAGAGGCCATGGAGGAAGAAGAAGAGGAGGGGGTGGAGGAGAGAGGTGTGTCACAACCAGTAGTAGCATTTTGGAGGCGTGGCGGTGGAACAACCTCCAACACTACTGCACCTTGTCCTGCATCTTTCCCAGCTGCCAAAAGAGTGACCCAATGGGCCGTGAAAGAAAGGTAACGTCCCTGTCCATGCCTGCTGGACCATGAGTCAGCGGTAATATGCACCTTACCGCTGACCGCCCTGTCCAGCGAGGCCAAGACATTGCCTTCCACATGCCTGTAGAGAGCCGGAATCGCCTTCCGTGAGAAAAAGTGGCGTTTGGGAACCTGCCACTGAGGAACCGCACATTGCACAAACTCACGGAAGGGGGCCGAGTCTACCAACTGAAAAGGCAGCAGTTTAAGCGCTAGCAATTTAGCCAAGCTAGCATTCAACCGCTGGGCATGTGGATGGCTGGGAGTGAACTTCTTTCGACGGTCCAGCAGCTGGGGCAGGGAAATTTGCCTGCTAGAATCGGACGTCGGTGTACTGCTAGCAGAGTGGCCGCAAGTACTGGGCTGTGACACACCTAATTCTACACCTTCATTCCTCTCAGTGCAGGTTTCAGAGAGGACTGAAGGTATAGTGGGTTTTGAGATCCCAGCTGATGCGGTGCAAGGAGAGGTCCGCTTTGTTCTTTGGTGTGGGTCTTTAAGGTAGGCTTGCCAACGAGCTGCATGGCAGGTCAACATATGTCTGATCAAGCATGTGGTGCCCAAGCGGCTGATGTTTTGGCCACGCGATATACGCTTGAGACATATGTTGCAAACAGCAGCTGTGCGATCTGATGCACTCGCCTCAAAAAAGGCCCACACCAAAGAACTTTTTGAATGACGGGCAGAGGCAGCGCCCTGCACAGGCGGAGCTCTGCGGTGTGATTCCGTCGGTGTGCTGCCCATACACTGGCCACTCAAGGGCATCCTGCCTCGTTGGAAATGTGCCTCCTCCTCATCCTCCTCCTCCTCCTCTCTCCTATTAGGCACCCACGTGGAGTCAGTGACCTCATCATCCCCTCCCTCCTCATCACTGGAGCCAATCTGGCAGTATGCTGCAGCTGCTGGAGCATGACTGCCAGATTGGTGTCCTTCTTGAGCATCCCCTCTCTCTGCTCTCACGCTACTGCCTTCCTCTATCTGGGTATCATCATCAGATCCTTCGAAACGCTGGGCATCCTCCTGGAGCATGTACCCAACACTGTGCTCAAACAGTTCGGGGGACTCCTCAGGAGGAGGACATGGTGGGTCTAGGGAAGGATTGACTAATGAAGATAATGATACCAGAGAAGAGGACGCTTTGGCAGCTGCTTTGCCAGTACCCTGAGCCTGGGTGAGAGAGGATGAGGAGGATGAGGTGGGCTTGGTCATCCACTCTACCAAGTCTTCGGCATGATGTGGCTCAACATGTCCAGCTGCCGAAAAGAAGGAGAAGCGTGTCCCATGGCCATGTGCTGATGACAATGCACCGCGTCCACGACCAGCACTGTTGCCCCCAGACACAGAGCCTGCTTGCCCTCTTTTTTTGCCTCCTGACTGTCTGCCTCTCCTTGTTTGCCTTCCAGACATTTTAATGGATGGCCTGCAGGGAGATGGGAAAAACAGCAATAAGGGCTACCTTCAGGTGTATACTGTGCAGGAGGCTTTGCAACAATGACACTGACACTGTCCCCTGCCTATCCTTCTCTGTCCCTAAACACAAGGATTTGCAATATGCTTCAGCAAGATTGGTTTAGCACAGAATAGCACACTGTCAGTTTCACTCACTGTCCTACTCTGTCCCTACAAACAAGATTTAGCACAGAATAGCACACTGATAGTTTCCACGAGTGTCCTTCTCTGTCCCTAAACTCAAGGATTTCAAATATGGTTCAGCAAGATTGGTTTAGAACAGAATAGCACACTGTCAGTTTCACTCACTGTCCTACTCTGTCCTTACAAACAAGATTTAGCACAGAATAGCACACTGACACTTTCCCTCACTGTACCTCTCTGTCCCTAAACTCAAGGATTTCAAATATGGTTCAGCAAGATTGGTTTAGAACAGAATAGCACACTGTCAATTTCACTCACTGTCCTACTCTGTCCCTACAAACAAGATTTAGCACAGAATAGCACACTGACACTTTCCCTCACTGTACCTCTCAGTCCCTAAACTCAAGGATTTCGAATATGGTTCAGCAAGATTGGTTTAGAACAGAATAGCACACTGTCAGTTTCACTCACTGTCCTACGCTGTCCCTACAAACAAGATTTAGCACAGAATAGCACACTGACACTTTCCCTCACTGTACCTCTCTGTCCCTAAACTCAAGGATTTCAAATATGGTTCAGCAAGATTGGTTTAGAACAGAATAGCACACTGACACTTTCCCTCACTGTACCTCTCTGTCCCTACAAACAAGGTTTAGCACAGAATAACACACTGACACTCTCCCTACCTATCCTTATTTGTCCCTAAACACAAGGAATCCAGGATTAGTAAAGGAAAAAAAATGACACTGTCCCTGCCTATGCTTCTCTTTCCCTGCTCCGGAACACACTACACAAGGCCGCCGCGCTGGCGGCCTTTTATAGTGTGGGGCGTGTACTAAACCCCCTCAAGAATAATTGGCCACAGGCATCCTGCCTGTGGCCAATCATTGCTCTCCTTGCTGCCGGCGCTGTGATTGGCCAAGCATGCGGGGTCACAGTGCATGCTTGGCCAATCACAGCGCCTGGATGACACTGCGATGGCGTAGTGCATTGTGGGCCGTTCGCGTCACTCGAATTTGGCGCGAACGCCCCAAATCGTTCGATCTTCGTCGAACGATCGAACAGCCGATGTTCGAGTCGAACGTATGTTCGACTCGAACACGAAGCTCATCCCTAGTCAGGAGTTATCTATGAAACAATTCACATCAACATCTATGTTGAGACCAAAAGGGGTATAACATTTAATCCTGTGCACCCACGACATCTCTAATCTAGAGATGCTCTGGACCAAGTTACTACCCCTCCAATGAGGACTATATTTATCGATCCCCAAAAAAACAGTCCCCTTTGGATCTCGGTTATGAACAGCCAAATAATGTTTTGACACGGAATGTTTTGTAAAGCCTCTTCTAATATTTCCAATATGCTCGTTAAGGCGTACCCGGAGTGAGCGCTTAGTCCTGCCCACGTACTGCAACCCACAGGGGCATTGCAGTAAGTAGACCACGCCCTCCGTTGCACAAGAAATGAAAGGCTTGATATCGAAACTTTTAGTGGTGCAACTAGAATTAAACCGAGTTGTTCTCCTAGATCTACAACCATTTAGGGAACAGACCTGACACCTCCTACATTGATAGAAACCTGTAAGGTCAGAAAAAAAGGTAGGCCTAGTCATTGGTGGATCCAAGATATTAGGTGCAAGTTTGTCCCTTAAGGCTGGTGCCCCTCTAAAAACCACCTTTGGTCTATCACTATTGGTAAAATGGTATTTAGGACCCTATCACTCTTAAGGATATGCCAATGTTTAATGACAATATGTTTTATCTGAGAGTGTTGACAAGAGAAATTGGTAACAAAAGGGGTACGAAATGACGACCCAGACTCTTTATTAGCCTTCTCCTTCAACAAGTCAGCACGATCCCTGGTACTGACCAGGTCTAAAGTGGCTTTAAGGGACTCAGATGAGTAGCCCTTATCAATGAATCTTTTGGACAAAATATCAGATTGTTCCAAAAAGGTGGCATGATCTGAGCAATTTCTCTTCAATCTTAAAAATGTACTCTTGGGTACAGCACCCAACCATGGAGCATAGTGACAACTACCATTGGGAATGAAAGAGTTCCTATCAGTAGGTTTGAAAAATGTTGAGGTAATGAAGCCCTGATCACCCACAGAGATAGTCAGATCTAAAAAAATAATTTTATCCTGACTAGCCACGTAGCTTAAATGAATGCCTCTAGAATTGATATTAAGAGAATCCATAAAGTCAGAAAGATCCGACTGGCTACCCCTCCATAGGAGGAGGATGTCGTCTATGTAGCGGGCCCACAAGGCCACCTGGGGCCTCATGTCGGCACGGACGACATCCTCCTCCCATTTGGCCATAAAGAGGTTCGCCAAACTGGGGGCATATTTAGCCCCCATGGCGACACCTCTGTCCTGCCTATAAAACTGACCATCAAACCCCAAAAAATTATGAGTAGCTGCGTACTCTAATAACTCTAAAATGAAAAACAATCTGTTCCGAAGGTAGGTCAGAGTCACGCTCCATGAAATAACGAACTGCATCTAGACCCAAATGGTGGGGTATCACAGTATACAGGGATGTGACATCCGCTGTAACCAACCAAATACCATCACTGGGTGTAAATTCGGATAGAAGGTTGAGGACATGGCGGGTGTCTTTAATGAAAGATGGAATTTTCCGCACTATGGGCTGCAAAAAGAAGTCTATATACTTGCCCACCCGGGACGTGATGGAATCTATCCCACTAACAATGGGACGTCCCGGGGGGCAAGTCAGACTCTTATGCACCTTGGGTAGGTAGTATATTATAGGTATTCTAGGTGCCTTGGGCACTAAAAATAACCGTTCCTTCTTGTTCAGAATTTTACCATCTGAACCCCTCTTCACAATATCCTCCAAAAGTGATTTGTATTTAAGATTAGGATTGAAAGTTAATGGGGTATAAGTAGCCGTGTCGTTTAAAATGCGATGCATTTCTTGCATATAGTCACATTTATTCAACACGACTATGCCCCCCCCCCTTTGTCAGCCGGTCGGATGACAACATTTTTATTAGAGCACAGAGAATCCATGCCCAACTGTATGTCCTTTTTAGTTTTATGCACTTTGATCTGCATGGCATCCAACTCATTTAGTGCCAAATCCCTAAAAACTCTCAAAGAGGGAGACAAACGACCTGAGGGATTGAAGAGGGAGGCATTCGAAAGGCCTGAATGGGAAATTTGATTGATGGAGTTACCCAATGTATGCCGCAATGTCCCTTAGCAAAGTGCAAAAGGTGTCACACTACAAGGCATACGTATGTTGTGAAGTGTCACTCACTTTATAAGCCACGCCCAATCCCTCAAGGTGTCATTCCCCTAACTATTTTTAAATGTTGGTGACTATGCAGGAGATAGCATCCCTGAGCTACTTCTTGTCTAACAAATTCATATGCTAAATTCAATCTCCTTGCACAAAGTTTCTGCTTCTGTCCTCCCTCCACTGACCAAATCCACTCCCTCCCCCAGCATACATGATTCTTACTTTTATAATTAGTACTAAGAGTTATATTTATGCATGGGGGAGGGGGGGTGTTAACAAATGATTTGCCTTGGTGTCAGATATGCTAGGAACTTCACTAGGTGGTGTATCAATCACCTACTGATTAGATAAAATTACAAACCTACATATGCATATTTTATCTGTGTATTTGAGTTAAACTTTATAGCCCAGCTCTGGGCAGAAAAGGAACCCGAGCTGGTGTTGGAAATAAAAAAAGCAGCTCTAGATGCAATACTCACCTCCTGTCTGGTGTTGTCCCCAGCAGTCTCTTTTCTCTATCACAGGATGCCCTCAATCTTCCAGGTTAAATAATTGCCAGCATCATTCAACCTGAATGGGAGGACATGTACCCACTCCCACTTCCGCTTCAATCGCCTTAGGCGATCGGAAGAGGAAGCTCTCCTTCCCCCCCTCCCTCCTGAAGTCTTCTGGGACACATGAGAGATCCCAGAAGACTTAGGGGTCAGTCACAGAGGGGGTTGCCACTCGTGCATGTGCAGTGGGCACCCAGCTGTGAAGCCACAAGCTGTTACAGCCGGGGGCCCATAGTGAAGATGCCAGCGTCAGCGAGGGAGGACACAAGGAGAACACAACTGGGGTGAGCACTGCGCTGGATCATAGGACAGGTGAGTGGCTGTATATTAATAGTCAGCAGCTACAGTTTTTTTAGCTGCTGACTTTTAATTTTCACTTCAGAGACTGGAGATCTGCTTTAGGCTTCATTGAACTTTTTTAGATTGTTGTCATTTATCTGCAACCTTATTTTCATTGAGCAACTTCTTTCTTTGCAGAGTTCCCATGGTATCTTCAGGCAAAGACAGGCTATGTTTGTGTTGTGGTATACAGAAGTCAAGTATAAGAACAGTGAACCTAAAGTGTCCCGATGGAAAAACAATAGACTACAAATATGAATACATTGAACAATGTGGCTGCGACACTATGCTGTGCTCGTATTCATAGTTTTTGAGATGTTTACTAAAGAAAAAATGCACACTAGAAATGTAAATGGATACAAAATTCATGCTGCTTGTCAATTTTTATACATTTCCTATTCTTTAAGCTACTTTCTTTAAAGGTCTTAGGTTGATTTTAAAGTTCGGCCTGTTTTACTATACTGCATCATACAAGCATAGTCTACGGTGTGTGCCTTCAGTGTGTGTAATGCATACTGTACTTAGGCAAACTCCTTCACATGGTTGCAGATACACCTTTCTCCAAATCCTTTAGACTACGTTTTAGGTAACATTATCTCCATGTGATCCTGAAATTAACAAAACCTTACCATTGCCTCACTATAAATTGGTAACAGCGAGTGATCTGTGATTAGGTGAGCATTTACACTACATACATAGTAAAATATGAATAGATTCAGATTTTAGATTACTAATTATTCAAAACAAACTACAGTATATAAACATGTCACATTGTGCAAGCACAGAACATAAAACTATGTTCCCAAAATATTAAATATTCATTCCGATTTGATTTCTAATCAGCCTTAAGTCTATATGTAGACTAGATAGTTAAAGTTAGTAGTTATAGTTATTTGCGCTATAGCTGTGCCCAATGTCCCTCGAAATTTAGCTACAATTACAAAATGCTTGCAATTTTAGGTAAAAAAAAAAAGTATGGCCAGAAGCGGCAGACAATGTTCTATAAATAGACAGCAAAGATATTTAGCTGCTTTAAGAATCCCATTTTCCAACTGCCCAACCTTTTAAAATTCTTAGGTAATTGGTTCACTGTCACTAGTGGCAGGCATGTGGTGGAAGATTTTTAAATGTATGCAATGAACTTTTGGTTTCAGCCACATTATGTTTCTAAACCATAACCTTTGGATATTTCAGATGTATTGTGTCCATGTTATGTTAAATATTGAGGTTTGAAGTAACTGTAATTTTGAAAGTTTCACATATGATGTGATAAAACATAATGATGAATAAATTAGATTGCATTAAAATCATAGGAAAATCATTTATTGAGATTGTGAAAACAATGCATAGATTTTAATGTTGCTTTTCAACATGTAATAAAACTGACTGCTGCTAAAATCAGACACAAATATTGTCTTCAGACCATGTATGTCATACATAAAAACCTATCTAAATCCGGATAAGTTTATAGTACCAGCAGACACTGTTTAGGGTTCAAGAACAGAAACCTAATTTTGTCATGTACACATTTTGTGCCCAAAACCCTTGATTCTTAGGACAAGCTCACACAAGGTGATTAAACATATCTAGGTCAACTAAGCACATCAGGCATAGAGGACAAGGGGCAAACTTTTGACATACGTATTGGAGTTAAATAAGCCCTGTCCAGGAGATACACTTGTGTGAGGCGGTCTGATACCTTAGTAGACACCTGTTTTCAATTAGCCAGAGCTTCGCCCCACTCCTAACCATCTATGTTTATTTCCCAGGAGATTTCAGGTGAGTAGGCAATTATGGAAGCTAAGGGGCTAGGTAACAAGGTGTAAAACATTTAATTCAGTTTTTGGGGTCACTGCCACTTGTAACCTCTATTATAGGAACAGGTGTAGGTATTGGGTATGTGTTGGAGAATTGGGCTCTTAGGGCACGCCGCAACCAGAGGTAGCAAAATAGCATGAAGTGTAAATTCATCCTTCAAGTGGTTGTAAACCGCTGGACTTTTTTTTTTTTTTTTTACCTTGCAAGTTAAAGACATAATATGATAGTATGCATTGCATGCTAGCACACTATGTTAAACTTCCCTTAAAAGAAAGCCCTCCCGCACCCAGATATTAGATCTGGAGACCGCTTCCATCTTCACCCGTCTTGCTTCCGTGTTCGCGAACTCCGGCTCCTTGACTGTCCGGAGCCGCAATGACACCACTTCCACGCATCCACACAGCACCTGCCGGTCATGGCATGGGGCTCTGAAGAAACGGCACGGGTGGCCGTTCCTTCAGAGCGCAGGCTTACCTATAGGTAGAAGTCATGCATAGAAGTTAACTTCCACTTTCAGTACCTCAGATCTCTTAATACCCCTGGTGTCAGTCACATGGTAGTGATAATATAAGAAGCTCACAAATCTGAGTCTGGTATTGTTAAAAAGTTCAGGTAATTGTTTAGTATGCTAGAGGTGGAGGAAATTGTGGATCATGGGGTATTTGATTTCAACATAGCCAGGTCCCAAACCTGTTTGTGGTGATAAAAAGACTAGTTTGGTTATCAGCTGTGAAGGATCCCCATACCCCTCCTAGTACCTCACACAGAGGATGTGGTGTGGTAGATGTACAGTAGATGATCTACAGATCAGGGATAAAAAACGAAGATCAGATTTATCTACATGATTTAAATGGGACAACTGAGCTGCAAATTAATATAGGCTAAAGTGCAGTATGTTTTAAAGAGGTCAGATTCTTTAAAGTGCACCACAGTAGTTTATCTGCTAGTGTCCCAGACAAAAGACTGAAGTATGTTGTCCATAGTCTTAAAGAATTTAAGGGGTATATATACAGGGGAATGCCAGAGAATATGCAGAATTATGGGTAATAAGATCATCTTAATTAAAAAGATTCTACCCATCACTCCTAAAGGAAGTCTGAAACCCTATTCACCTTACTAAAAGACAAAACTCAAACATGGGCCAATGTTCAACAATATGTAGTCTAACGGGGATCTGGTGACATGCACGCATATAGTTTAATGCATAAACATGTAGTATTGAATGCAGTGTTTTTACATGGCATGAAGCCTTTTTGAAAGGGATAAATTAAAGATGAGATAACTTAATTGAGGCACATTACCAATACTTTAGCTAGGATGTTAATATCCATTTGTAATAGGGAGATAGGCCGGTATGACTCTGGTAATACCAGGCTTTTGCAAGGCCTCGGAATGAGCAGGATTAGAGCTTCACGCATAGAATGCAGAGGGCAGCACAGTGGTGCAGAGGGCAGCATAGTGGTGCAAAAGGGTCGCTGGTTCGAATCCCGACCACGACACCATCTGCCTGGAGTTTGCATTTTCTCCCTGTGTCTGCGTGGGTTTCCTCCGAGCACTCCGGTTTCCTCCCACACTCCAAATACATGCTGGTAGGTTAATTGGATCTTGTCCAAAGTGGCCCAGTATATATATGTGTACGAATGTGTGTGTGTCCCAAGCGTGTCGAGATCCTACGGGGTAAATGACCACACCAGCCAGGCAGACACTGGCTGCAAAAAGCACCTTGAGGCGATTCAGTTCTCACTTGTAGCGCTATACAAGTTACTCATTCATTCAGAATTGGGTAATACTGAGGAGTTGAAAAGATCAAATAATTTGGGAATCAATACTTCTCTATAATGTGTGTAAATGCAAGTGACAGGCTAGTTAGTGCCTAGTGCCTGGGTCATTTGCATGTAAACTCTACTATATCAGCATCAGCTGCTATCTCATCACTTGTGGATGGTGCATCCAGAGAGATGCCTGTTCCATTGATAGACGTGGGAACTCAATATGTTGTAAAAAGTTCATCATCTCTGTAGCAGAACATGTGACAGTGGAGGAATACAGGTCACAGTAAAATTTACAAAACTCAGTGATTAGCTCAGGGTCAGTAATATGACTCCCATCAGGTGTCTATAGAGTAATAACAGGCGATCTCAAATCAAGGTGGACCCAATAGGCCATGAGTTTACCAGAGTACATGCCATATACAGTATGCTGTTTTCGTAAAGCGGTTATTCCGCCACTCCAGTATGCACAGGCGTGTGATTTAAAGGACCCCCAGACCACATGGGGAGCAGTCGTACCTGCATTGGTAGCAAAGAACAACTCCCATTCCCTGTCCAAATCCTCCGAGGCAGGCAGGGCCACCAATCAAAAAGGATTAAAGTGCCACAAGGGCAACGGGAAGCGAGTGAATTTGGTTATTTGTAATCAAGATTGGTTTGATAATAAGCTAGGGCAAAAGTCCACAGTGAGCTATCTGGGCAGTAAGGTCTTTGATAGGAGAATGAAATCAATACAGGACATGGCAGATTGCGAGGAGGAGAAACAGGAGTATGTTTTTTTTTGTGTTGATGCTTACAGTATATCTACAAATCAATTAAGGCAATCACCTGTACAAACCTGGATTATTGGTCAGGGTCAGAGAACTTATTGCATCCAACCTATCCAGACTGGGGTTAAAAGTGGTGTTAAAATTTACCACCCATATAGCAGAGATTATAGGGTGGTGCGTCATATAAGAGAACCCATCACTAAGCACCACAGAGTTGTATGGGGGGAAAACATAGTATGCAAGGATAAGTAACAGTTGTCCAAATAATAAAGTATATAAAAAGACTTTTGTCCTGAGGGTCTGATACAATTTCCAATGGTTTAAAGTGCAATGATTTAGCTATAAGTATAGAGACACCCCGAATAGTGTAGGAGCGTGGAAAGCCCATCTGATCAAGGGTCTCTTTAAAGTTCTCTGCAAGTGGCCAACCATGTGTGTTTACATGAAAACAATGATATCAGCATGTTGGTCGTTAAAAAAAAATTAGGCAGATCACTTTACTTTGTCACAGATACCCCAGATGTTCCACGTATGGAGCTTCCGTGAGATCACTGCTGGACAATACGTGGACCATCAGAGCAAACATATTGTAGAACCCAAGTATTACACAAAACATTTTGTGTAACATTATCACAAAGCATAACAAGCCCCAACCTGCTCTGTACCCCCTCCCCCCAACCAATGCATGCATAGAACCCAATTAACATGAGCTGCGTGTAAGATGTAACCAGTGAAATACACAGGTGTAGCAAACAAATGTAGGATAAACATAGTGCTATCCAGGGAGATACAGTACACTTGAAATAAACATCCCTGCGAGTTGTGCTAGGGAGTAGGGATGAGCCGAACACTCCCCAGTTCGGTTCGCACCAGAACCTGCGAATGGACCGAAAGTTTGCACGAACGTTAGAACTCTATAAAATACAATGGACGCGAACGTTCGAAATCTAAAGTGATAATTATAACGGCTAATAAGTATGTTATTGTCCTAAAAAGGGTTTGGGGACCCGGATTCCGCCCCAGGGGACATGTATCAATGCAAAATGAAGTTTTAAAAACGGCCGTTTTTCGGGAGCAGTCATTTTAATGATGCATAAAGTGAAAAAAAAAGGGAAATATTCCTTTAAATATCGTACCTGGGGGGTGTCTAAAGTATGCCTGTGAAGTGGCATGTGTTTCCCGTGTTTAGAACTGTCCCTGCACAAAATTACATTTCTAAAGGAAAAAAAGCCATTTAAAACTGCTTGCGGCTTTAATGTTATGTCTTGTCCTGGCAATATGGATGAAAATCTTTGAGAAAAATGGCATGGCTACCCCATAACCCCCCCCCCCCCACCCCAGCCCATTACCAGCCCCTTTTGGTCTTGTATGGATATTAAGGGGAACCCAAAATAAAAAAAGGCCCTATATACTCTGAACAGCAGTATACAGGCGGTGCAAACAAGACGGGGACTGTAGGTTTGTTCTTAAGTAGAATCGGTTTGTAATTTTGAACAGATACATTGTTTAAGTGTAGCTCCAGCCAAAAAATATATTTTTAAGCTTTTTGGAAAACATAGGGAAGGGTTATCACCCCTGTAACATTTGTTTTGCTGTCTGTGCACCTGTTCAGAACATTTCACCTCACTTTCCATCCCAATGACAAATGTTTTTGGAAAAGTGGGGTTTTTATTGAAACAAGGATTGGTGATAAAGCATCAGTAGAGAGGAGACACCTTTTTCCCATATTAACTCTTACAGGAGAGAATTTCCCTTCCTAGGGGTAGATTTCCTCTCACTTCCTGTTGTCTCCATCCGTTTGCAAGTAGGAGTCGTTTGTACGTTGGATGTTTGAAAGTAGGGGCCTGCCGTATATACTCTGCTGAAATTTGCCCCTTAGATGTTGGTGTTGCCACAACACTGTGAGCCCTCACAGTTACTCTTGGTGGGCGCTGGAACGCCCTGCTGTGAACTATTATATCAGGAATTGTAATTACATGCCATTGTTGAACAGTGGTAGGAAAAATTGGGCCTTTGGTGGTGGTGCTGGTGCTACAACACTGTCAGCCCTCACAGTTACTCTTGGTGGGTGCATGAATGGGCCCTGCTGCAAATTATTAGATCAAGAATTGTAATTGCATGCCCCTGTTGAAGAGGGGCAGAAAAATTGGGCCTTTGGTGGTGGTGGTGTTGCCACAACACTGTAAGCCCTCACAGTTACTCTTGGTGGGCACAGGAATGGGCCCTGCTGTGAATTATTAGATCAAGAATTGTAATTACATGCCCCTGTTAAACAGGGGCTGAAAAATTGGGCTTTAGGCACTGGTGCTGGTGCCAAGACACTGCAACCTCTCCCAGATACTCTAATTGGAGTGCAGGAATGAGCCCTGCTGCAAAGCATTGCATAAAAAATTGTAATTACATGCCCCTGTTAAACAGGGGCTGAAAAATTGGGCCTTAGCCACTGGTGGCGGCACCCAGAAACAAAAATGTTCTTCCAAGCTATCATCAGGAATCGGATCATTGAAGAGGAAGAGGATAGTCAGTCAACATAACAGGACAGTCACTCAGCATCAGCATAGGCAGTCTTGAAGGGATGTGACATTTCAAAATAAATTATTCTGTTACATCAGCTTCAGGTGCTTGGTAGCTGGTGGTAATCCAAGACTGGTTCATCTTTATGAAGGTCAGTCGATCAACCGAGTCGGTGGACAGGCGCACCCTGTGATCCGTGACAAAGCCTCCAGCAGCACTGAATGTGCGTTCTGAAAGAACGCTGGATGCAGGACAGGCCAGTAGCTCAATTGCATACTGTGCAAGCTCTGGCCAGTGATCCATCCTCAAGACCCAGTAAGCCAGAGGATTTTCGGTGGGAAAGGTGTCCAAGTCTGACCTTGCCCCTAGGTATTCCTGCACCATGTATATCAGACGCTGGCGGTGGTTGCTGGGACCGATCATACCTTGGGGCTGCGGACTAAAAAATTGTCTGAACGCATCGGTCAGACGGCCACCTTCTCCACCGCTCCTTCTGCTACTGACCAAAGCCTCAGCAACTCGTTGTCCAGGACCAGGAGTTTGTAACCTCCCAGTCTCTGGGAACGCGTTGCACAGACCTTTCTGCAAGGCCTCCTGGAGATGTCTCATCCTCTGCTCCCTCTGCGACGGCAAGATAAGGTCCACAACCTTACCCTTGTACCGTGGATCAAGGAGAGTGACCAGCCAGTAATGGTCCCTCTCCTTGATCCGAAGAATACGAGGATCCTTCCGCAGACTTTGCAGGATCAGGGAGGCCATGCAGCGTAGGTTAGCTGAGGCATTCGGTCCGGAGTCCTCTGGGTCACTAAGGACGACATGATCCGCAGGCACATCCTCCCAGCCACGTACAAGTCCACGGGTTTCTTGGGCCTGTAAATCATCCCTAAAAGACTGCTGCTGTTGATGCTGAGTGCCAGGCTCCACCTCCATGCTGACACAATCCTTCTCCTCCTCCTCCTCCTCCTCGTCCTCTTCCTGTGTGATGGGTGGGACAGAAGGAACACTGTCTGGGTAAAGGGGGTCTTGAGGGGAAGGAAGTCCTCCTCTTCCTGCCTCTGTTCTGCCTCAAGTGCCCTGTCCATTATTCCACGCAGTGTATGCTCCAACAGGTGGACAAGAGGTACAGTGTCACTGATGCATGCACTGTCACTGCTCACCATCCTCGTGGCCTCCTCAAATGGTGCCAGGACAGTGCATGCATCCCTGATCATGCCCCACTGGCGTGGTGAAAAAAAACAGAGCTCCCCTGACCCTGTCCTGGTGCCGTAGTTGCACAGGTACTCATTGATGGCCCTCTGCTGCAATTGCAGCTGCTGCAGCATGGCCAACGTTGAGTTCCACCTGGTGGGCATGTCACATATAAGGCGGTTCTTGGGCAGGTTCAACTCCTTTTGCAGCTCAGCCAGCCGAGCACTGGCATTATATGATCTGCAAAAATACACACAGACTTTCCTGGCCTGCCTCAGGACATCCTGTAAGCCCGGGTACCTGCCCAAGAACCGCTGCACCACCAGGTTAAGGACGTGAGCCACACAGGGCACATGGGTCAGTTGTCCCTGTCGGAGGGCGGAGAGGAGGTTGGTGCCATTGTCGCAAACCACCATTCCTGGCTTAAGCTGGCGTAGCGTCAACCACCTCTCAGCCTGCCCCTGCAGAGCTGACAGAACCTCTGCCCCAGTGTGGCTCCTGTCCCCCAAACACAACAGCGCAAGCACGGCATGGCATCTTTTTGCCTGCGTAGTTGCGTAGCCTCTTGAACGCCTACGGAGCACCGCTGGTTCCGAGGACAAAGCACAGGAAGAGGCCATGGAGGAAGAAGAAGAGGAGGGGGTGGAGGAGAGAGGTGTGTCACAACCAGTAGTAGCATTTTGGAGGCGTGGCGGCAGAACAACCTCCAACACTACTGCACATTGTCCTGCATACTTCCCAGCTGCCAAAAGAGTGACCCAGTGGGCCGTGAAAGAAAGGTAACGTCCCTGTCCATGCCTGCTGGACTATGAGGCAGCAGTAATATGCACCTTACCGCTGACCGCCCTGTCCAGCGAGGCATGGACATTGCCTTCCACATGCCGGTAGAGAGCTGGAATCGCCTTCCGTGAGAAAAAGTGGCGTTTGGGAACCTGCCACTGAGGAACCGCACATTGCACAAACTCACGGAAGGGGGCCGAGTCTACCAACTGAAAAGGCAGCAGTTGAATTGCTAGCAATTTAGCCAAGCTAGCATTTAACCGCTGGGCATGTGGATGGCTGGGAGTGAACTTCTTTCGACGGTCCAGCAGCTGGGAAATTTGCCTGCTACAATCGGACATCGGTGTACTGCTAGCAGAGTGCCCGCAAGTACTTGGCTGTGACACACCTAATTCTACACCTTCATTCCTCTCAGTGCAGGTTTCAGAGAGGACTGAAGGTATAGTGGGGTTGGAGATCCCAGCTGGAGAGGTACGCTTGCCAACGAGCTGCATGGCAGGTCAAAATATGTCTGGTCAAGCAAGTGGTGCCCAAGCAGCTGATGTTTTGGCCACGCGAGATACGCTTGAGACATATGTTGCAAATAGCAGCGGTGCGATCTGATGCACTCGACTCAAAAAAGGCCCACACCAAAGAACTTTTGGAAAAACGGGCAGAGGCAGCGCCCTGCACAGGCATAGCTCTGCGGTGTGATTCAGTCGGTGTGCTTCCCTTATGCTGGCCCCCAGAGGGCATCCTGCCTCGTTGGAGATGTGCCTCCTCATCATCCTCTTCCTCCTCTCTCCTATCAGGCACCCACGTGGAGTCAGTGACCTCATCATCCCCTCCCTCCTCATCACTGGAGCCAAACTGGCAGTATGCTGCAGCTGCTGGAACATGACTGCCAGATTGCTGTCCTTCTTGAGCATCCCCTCTCTCTGCGCTCACGCTACTGCCTTCCTCTAGCTGGGTATCATCATCAGACCCTTCGAAACGCTGGGCATCCTCCTGGAGCATGTACCCAACACTGTGCTCAAACAGTTCGGGGGACTCCTCAGGAGGACATGGTGGGTCTAGGGAAGGAGTGACTGATGATGACATTGATACGAGGGAAGAGGACGCTTTGGCAGCTGCTTTGCCAGTACCCTGAGCCTGGGTGAGAGAGGATAAGGAGGATGAGGAGGGTTTGGTCATCCACTCTACCAAGTCTTCGGCATGATGCGGCTCAACACATCCAGCTGCCGAAAATAAGGACAAGCGTGTCCCATGGCCACGTGCTAATGACTATGCACCGCGTCCACGACCAGCACTGTTGCCCCCAGACACAGAGCCTGCTTGCCCTCTTTTATTGGCTTGTGACTGTCTGCCTCTCTTTGTTGGCCTTCCAGACATAGTAATGGCCTGCAGGGAGATGGGAAAACCAGCAATTGGGTAGTGTATATTGTGCTGGAGGCACCCAACACCCACTAACTCCTGCAGATGCCTGTATTAGAGAACAGCAAAAAAGTGTAGATACAGGTTGTGGCAGAGCATCCCAGAGAGAGCCTGGGAAAGTCCTATTCAGGGTTTATACATCTCCCAGGCTCCTCTCATATACATTCAGGGATCTCTGAGCCAGGATCCACTTCAGGTGTTGGTTCTCTCCCCCAGGTTAATTAAAAGCTCACCTGAGCAGACAGCCTTTGCTCAGCCTGGGAAACACAGACAGCATTGGTCTGTGAGAGCAAGAAGGTTTGTAAAACGTGTTACTCTGTTGGATCTGGAAGCTGACAAGCGCTAGGCTTGTCCAGCCTGGTAGTGAGGGCCTGTAAATACTGTGTAGTTAGAGCCGAGACACGGCTAGGCTTTTGTTTAGCTATTTTTTCTTCTGTTTGTTTTCAGCACACTGTACAGCACCTGTCATTGACTTTGTATATAGCACCAATAAATAACACTGTGTTTTCACTGATCCAATGGACTTGGTATCTGTGCCTGCTCATCCCAGGGAGCTTTTGTACCTACTACCTGTCCCCCAGGTTACATATGGTGGAGGCTGCGACCAGCTGTAGTAAGTTACTACTTAAAAGGCCAGTACCTAAAGTGACAACATGGAGGACCTCCTCAAACAAATGGTGTTGGCAAATGCTGCGTTGCAGCAAGCAAACGCTGCACAACAGAAAACTAACGCTATCGCACAGGAGCAAACCAAGGTGCTGTTCCGACAGATTGGTGCTGTACAGGAGCAATCGCAGAGGTTTGAACAGCTTGCCACTGCTGCAAAAGCGGATAGGAAAACCCTTACTGAGGTTGTGGAGACGCTAGCACAGGGGTCACCTGCGATAATGAAGGATATTGTAGACAAGCCCTCAGCCATCCATGTGGGTCGCTTTCTTTCAAAGATGACGGCAGATGATGATCCAGAGGCCTTCCTACTAACATTTGATCGGACCGCTGAGAGACAAGGTTGGCCCCAAACCCAGTGGGCAGGACTGATCGCCCCCTTACTTTCTGGAGAAGCGCAGAAGGCCTACTATGATCTGGAGTCAGCAGAAGCAGGAGATTATGAGAAGGTCAAGCGGGAAATCCTGGCACGACTTGGTGTTACCTTGGCTGTTCGAGCTCAGTGGGTCCACAGCTGGTTCTTCCAAGAAAAAAGGCCCCCAAGATCGCAGATGTTTGATCTGATCCACCTGGTGCGGAAATGGCTACAGCCGGAGTCCCTGTCTGCGCCACAAATAGTGGAGCGTGTGGTCATGGACCAATTCCTGAGGTCACTACCAATTCCCCTGCAGAAGTGGGTGAGTCAAGGAGACCCCAAGTCGGCAGACAACCTGGTGGAGCTCGTTGAGAGGTACTTTGCTGCAGAGAACCTGGTCACCACCTCTACAGCTGCACGGACTTTCCACCCAAAGCCACGGTCTCCCCAGGCAACCGGTAAGACTGTTCCAGGGGAAGTGGGTGGTAAACATGGCAAGGAAATAGGGGGGAGGATTTTTGGTGCCAGGACTGAAGTTTGGCGGCCCAGACAAGGGAAGCCACTGCCTGTCAGCAAACCAAACTGGGGAAACATCAGGTGTTTTCGTTGCCAAGAACTGGGACATGTTGCAGCAAACTGTCCATTGACAGATGAGCCAATGCAGTGTGATCTATCTTTTAGAAGGCAGTCTATGTTTGCTGCTGTTTCATGCGCTGCAGTGCCAAATGTGGGAAAACGCATGTGTCAAGTGACTGTTAATAATAAGCCTATTACGGCCTTGCTGGACTCTGGAAGTCTAGTTATTTTGGTTACAGCTGAGATGGTTGAAACTGTGAATTTTCATGCAAAAAAAGTTGCTGTGATCTGTGTACATGGGGATACCCGCAAGTATCCAATAGCCACTGTTCAGTTTAAAACTGGCTTAGGTACGGTGACCCATTCGGTCGGACTGGTGCCCCACTTGGTGCACGAGGCTATCATTGGTAGGGACTTCCCTAAGTTTTGGGAACTGTGGGATTGTCCCGACCCAGTCGCAGTACCTGACTCAGTCGCAGAGCCAGAACTCATGGCCATTACTGACCTTGTGAGTTCAGGGG
Source organism: Rana muscosa (assembly GCA_029206835.1). Taxonomy (NCBI): domain Eukaryota; kingdom Metazoa; phylum Chordata; class Amphibia; order Anura; family Ranidae; genus Rana; species Rana muscosa. The sequence continues at coordinate 105,459,710 of CM055119.1, read as the reverse complement.
ACTCCTCTCAGGGCTCTCCGGGTGATCCTTTCTCAGTTATGGCAGGAGAGCTGGGGGAGCCTGAAGAAGTCCCCACAACCAGTAGAGCTGGACAGCTGTCTGCTGAATCTGAGCCTACGTTAGAGTTTGCCAATCTTAATGTGCACAAGGAAAATTTTGGTACGGAGCAGAGAAAAGACCCTACCCTTGCTAGGGCCTGGGAAAATTTAATGGTGATTAATGAGGTACCTGTGGAACCAGGGGACAGGCTTTGTTTTCCATATTTCTGCAGCAATGAGGATTTACTGTATCGTGTATGCAAATCTAATGATGAAGTGGTTGAACAGTTGGTAGTCCCTAAGTTATACAGACGGGTGGTGTTGGAACTTGCCCATGGGCACTTGCTAGGAGGCCATTTAGGGGTTGAGAAAACCACTGAAAGGGTGTTGCGCAGGTTTTACTGGCCTGGGATACGGAAAAATATTGAGAATTATTGTCAATCCTGTCCTGTGTGTCAGATGTCAGCCCCCCAACCCCACTTCCGAAGTCCGTTAGTGCCCTTACCCATTATTGAAGTGCCTTTTGAGAGGATTGCCATGGACCTTGTGGGTCCACTCCCCAAATCTGCCCGCGGTCATCAACATATCCTCGTGATCATGGATTACGCTACCCGTTACCCCGAGGCCTTTCCCTTACGCACTGCGTCTGCTAAAAAACATTGCCAAAGAGCTGTTTATGGTGTTCAGTCGGGTTGGCGTCCCGAAAGAAGTCCTTACAGACCAGGGTACCCCATTCATGTCACGAATAACTAGGGAGCTGTGCAAGTTATTTAAGGTGAAGCAGTTGCGAACCTCGGTGTACCATCCTCAAACGGATGGCTTGGTGGAACGCTTCAATAAGACATTAAAGAGTATGTTAAAAAAGGTTGTTGACAAGGATGGTAAAAACTGGGACTTCCTGATACCCTACTTGATGTTCGCCATCAGGGAAGTTCCCCAGTCCTCTACGGGGTACTCTCCATTTGAGCTGCTTTATGGGAGACACCCTCGGGGACTCTTAGACATAGCCAAGGAAACTTGGGAGGGGGAGCAGACACCTCACAAAAGTGTCATTGAGTATATCGCTCAAATGCAGGACAGGATTGCAGCAATCATGCCGGTGGTGAAAGAACATTTACTGCAGGCCCAAGCAGCCCAACAAAGGATATACAACAGGGGGGCCCAACTTCGTGTTTTCTCACCTGGTGACAGGGTCCTCGTGTTGGTTCCCACTGTTGAGAGCAAATTCCTAGCTAAGTGGCAGGGACCCTTTGAAGTAATTGAAAGAGTTGGGGAGGTCAATTACAAGGTGTATCAACCAGGTAAAAGGAAGCCTGAACAGATTTACCACATAAACCTGTTAAAGCCCTGGAAGGATAGACTAGCATTTACTGCGAGGTCCCTCCCGTTAACCCTTAAGGGTACTGAATCCCCTCTGATCCCTGAGGTCACGATTCCAGACACCCTGTCATGTTCCCAGAAACAGGAAGCTAGAGAGTTCCTGATAAGGAATAAAGAGAAATTTTCAGAGTTGCCGGGCACGACTTCAGCAGTTCAGCATGATATTGTTACTGAACCTGGAGTCCGTGTCAAGCTCAAACCATACCGAATTCCCAAAGCTAGAAGAAAGGACATCGGTGAGGAAGTTAAAAGGATGTTGGAGCTAGATGTTATTGAGGAATCCAATAGTGACTGGTCTAGCCCCATTGTATTAGTCCCAAAACCGGATGGCACTTGGATGTTTTGTAACGACTTCAGAAAGCTTAATGCGGTAACAAAGTCTGACACATACCCAATGCCCAGGGTAGACGAGCTTATAGACCGACTTGGCAAGGCCCGTTATCTGACCACTTTGGACTTGAACAAAGGATATTGGCAAATACCCCTGACTGGTAGTGACAAAGAAAAGACTGCGTTTGTGACCCCGGAGGAGTCGTTTCAATATAAGAAAATGCCTTTTGGGTTGCAAAATGCCCCTGCAACATTTCAGAGGGCTATGGACAGGACCCTCAGACCTCACCGACAGTATGCTGCAGCCTATCTGGACGACATAGTGGTGCATAGCACTGACTGGGAGTCTCACTTCCCCCGTGTCCAGGCTGTCCTGGATTCCCTCTTCAAGGAAGGGTTTACGGCAAATCCAAAAAAATGTGCCATTGGGCTAGAGGAAGCCAAGTATTTGGGCTACACTATTGGCCGGGGTGTCATAAAGCCCCAGGTGAATAAAATAGAAGCCATCCAGGAGTGGCCACGTCCTGCCAACAAGAAGCAGGTCAGGGCCTTTCTTGGCATTGCAGGGTACTATAGAAGATTTATCCCAAATTTTGCAACTATAGCTGCCCCACTGACAGACCTTACAAAAGGGAAAGACTCCGTAATGGTGAAATGGTCTCCAGTAGCAGAAGAGTCTTTTCAAGTCCTGAAGAAGGCTCTTTGTGCACAGCCAATCCTATACTCCCCCGATTTCTCCAAAAACTTTCTGGTCCAGACGGATGAGTCTGATGTTGGTATCGGGGCAGTACTATCACAGGTACACAATGGGGAAGAACACCCTGTGGTGTACATAAGCAGAAAGCTCAATGACCATGAAAAGAAGTACGTAGTCATTGAAAAGGAGTGTCTGGCCATAAAGTGGGCCGTGGACGCGCTCAGGTACTACTTGTTGGGGCGCCAGTTTGAGTTGATAACTGACCATGCTCCCCTGAAATGGATGGCCCAAAAGAAGGAGACTAATAGGCGGGTGAACCGCTGGTTTTTGGCCCTACAAGACTACGCCTTTACGGTAAAACACAGGCCAGGTGTTGAGATGGGGAATGTAGATGCCCTCTCCCGTGTTCACTCCTGTTGGGCTACAGGTGTTCCAACCCTGGGGTTGAAACAAGGGGGGAGGATGTGTGGCAGAGCATCCCAGAGAGAGCCTGGGAAAGTCCTATTCGGGGTTTATACATCTCCCAGGCTCCTCTCATATACATTCAGGGATCTCTGAGCCAGGATCCACTTCTGGTGTTGGTTCTCTCCCCCAGGTTAATTAAAAGCTCACCTGAGCAGACAGCCTTTGCTCAGCCTGGGAAACACAGACAGCATTGGCCTGTGAGAGCAAGAAGGTTTGTAAAACGTGTTACTCTGTTGGATCTGGAAGCTGACAAGCGCTAGGCTTGTCCAGCCTGGTAGTGAGGGCCTGTAAATACTGTGTAGTTAGAGCCGAGACGCGGCTAGGCTTTTGTTTAGCTATTTTTTCTTCTGTTTGTTTTCAGCACACTGTACAGCACCTGTCATTGACTTTGTATATAGCACCAATAAATAACACTGTGTTTTCACTGATCCAATGGACTTGGTATCTGTGCCTGCTCATCCCAGGGAGCTTTTGTACCTACTACCTGTCTCCCAGGTTACAAGGTGTATACTGTGCTGGGACACACAACTCCCACTAACTCCTACAGATGCCTGTATTATAGAACAGCAAAAAAGTGTAGATACAGGTGTATACTGTGCTGGGGCACACAACACCCACTAACTCCTGCAGATGCCTTTAGTAGAGAACAGCAATAACGGGTATATACAGGTGTATACTGTGCTGGGGCACACAACACCCACTAACTCCTGCAGATGCCTGTATTAGAGAACAGCAAAAAAGTGTAGATACAGGTGTATACTGTGCTGGGGCACACAACACCCACTAACTCCTGCAGATGCCTGTATTAGAGAACAGCAATAACGGGTATATACAGGTGTATACTGTGCTGGGGCACACAACACCCACTAACTCCTGCAGATGCCTGTATTAGAGAACAGCAAAAAAGTGTAGATACAGGTGTATACTGTGCTGGGGCACACAACACCCACTAACTCCTGCAGATGCCTCAGAAAAGAACACACTGTCAATGCCTATCTAGCTTAGAGAACAGCAAAAAAGTGTAGATACAGGTGTATACTGTGCTGGGGCACACAACACCCACTAACTCCTGCAGATGCCTGAGAAAATAACACACTGTCCCTGCCTATCTAGCTTAGAGAACAGCAATAAAGTATAGATACAGGTGCATACTGTGCTGGAGGCACACAACACCCACTAACTCCTGCAGATGCCTGAGAAAAGAACACACTGTAGATTAGAACACACTGTCCCTGCCTATGTAGCTCTTTCCCTGCATGCCGGAACACACTACACAAGGCCGCCGCGCTGGCAGCCTTTTATAGTGTGGGGCATGTACTAAACCCCCCTGAGCTATGATTGGCCACAGGCATCCTGCCTGTGGCCAGTTATGGCTCTCCTCGCTGCCGGCGCTGTGATTGGCCAAGCATGTGGGGTCACAGTGCATGCTTGGCCAATCACAGCGCCGGCAATGCACTGCGATGGCGCAGTGTGTTGTGGGCCGTTCGCGTCACTCGAATTTGGCGCGAACGGCCCATAACGTTTGATCTTCATCGAACAGCCGATGTTGGAGTCGAACGTGTGTTCGACTCGAACACGAAGCTCATCCCTACTAGGGAGGTGACTTTTCTCTGTAGAGCTAAGCAGACAGTAAGGCTAGTAAGAGGGACAAGGGAGGAGGGTCCCCAGTGGCCTTAACTGAATAATGGAATAAAGAGGGTCTAAAAATTTCTATTGAAGGTCATACCTATTTAATTTCAGAAAAAAATTCTAGCACTTTGTTAAATAACATCACACTAACAACTTCAGCTTATAACATGTTGTACCAATGAAGAGGTTCATAAGTCATTTCTTGAAGTACCAATCACCAGAATTACCTATGGAATGGTAGCTTTTGTCAACTGGGGTTAAGATGGGCGCTTCTTTCAGGTAAAATGCTTACACAATTTGGCCCACAAAACACTAGTTTGTCATGCCACCATACACTTGACCACTTTAACTGATTGTAAGCTTCCTGCAGAGTCAGACCCATATAGCTCTACAATCAGGAAGGTCCATACTCCTTGTTATTAGGAAAACTCTGGCTCTGACACAGCATAGGGTGTGTTAAATGCAAAAAATAAATATACAGTATCTCACAAAAGGGAGTACACTCCCCTCACATTTTTGTAAATATTTTATTATATCTTTTCATGTGACAACACTGAATAAATTACACTTTGCTACAATGTAAAGTAGTGAGTGTACGGCTTGTATAACAGTGTAAATTTGCTGTCCTCTCAAAATAACTCAACACACAGCCATTAATGTCCGCTGGCAACTAAAGTGAGTACACCACTAAGTGAAAATGTCCTAATTGGGCCCAATTAGCCATTTTCCCTCCCCGGTGTCATGTGACTCGTTAGTGTTACAAGGTCTCAGGTGTGAATGGGGAGCAGGTGTGTTAAATTTGGTGTCATCGCTCTCACTCTCTCATACTGGTCACTTGAGATTCAACATGGCACCTCATGGCAAAGAACTCTGAGGATCTAAAAAAGAATTGTTGCTCTACATAAAGATGGCCTAGGCTATAGGAAGATTGCCAAGACCCTAAAACTGAGCTGCAGCACGGTGGCCAAGACCATGCAGCGGTTTAACAGGACAGGTTCCACTCAGAACAGGCCTCGCCATGGTCGACCAAAGAAGTTGAGTGCATATGCTCAGCATCATAACCAGAGGTTGTCTTTGGGAAATAGACATATGAGTGCTGCCAGCATTGCTGCAGAGGTTGAAGGGGTGGGGGGTCAGCCGGTCAGTGCTCAGACCATACGCTGCACACTGCATCAAATTGGCATGCATGGCTGTCGTCCCAGAAGGAAGCCTCTTCTAAAGATGATGCACAAGAAAGCCCACAAACAGTTTGCTTTAGACAAGCAGACTAAGGACATGGATTACTGAAACCATGTCCTGTGGTCTGATGGGACCAAGATAAACTTATGGTTTAGATCAGGGGTGCCCAACCAGTGGCCTGGGGGCCACATGTGGCCCGCGGAGCCCTCTGATGTGGCCCGCGACCTCCTGCTCTGGGATGGAATAAAATAGAATACTGTTATTAAAGGTCAGTTTATTACTAAAATCACAGTGTATATATATATATATATATTGTGACAGCAGGAAGGTAAAGTCACCTGGTTGCATCCAGGGGGGTAGATATATTTCGCCCAGATTCAGGCTTTACGCCGACTTATACAACTAGGTGGAGAGTTGTATAAGGCTAGTGGGCTCATGGATGACTCATACCTCTAGGGAGAGGGCTGGGCGTCGTACAGACAGGGAGTTGATGAGGCCAGCTGAAGCTTGTCAGCTCATGTAGGCCTCTATAAGAACTCCCAGCTTCATTAGATGTTAGCTCATGCCTGGAACCAGACCTGTGTGGACTGTCTAGGGAGAGTGAACCCCTGTGCGGTGAGGCAAAGCCTGTGTGGCTATTTGTTTGGACTTTTACTAAACCAGGGACTTAGGGACTAGGACAGCACTAGGCTGATCCCAGTTGTTAGTTAGGAAACCTGTATGTTTAGTCAGAGGTCAACTTGACCAGGATTTATTTTGGTTATGTTTCTTTTGCTTTGCTGTGTTTTGTCACTGTAAATAGAAAATAAACCGCACCTTTTTTTTGATTTTGAAAACCACAACCTCCGTTTGCTGGGCCTGTTTTTGTGTGGGGAGCCCATCCCGGGGGTCACACACACCCGCTGCCAAGCTAACCCCCTCACAGTTGGTGGAGAACCAGTGGCAGTTTTTTTTTAAGCCAGCATGGAGGAGATACTGAAGCAGCTGGCTCTAGCAAATGCCAATCAACAGCAGACAAATGCAGGTTTGCAAAAGAGCCTTGCAGCTCAACAACAGAACTTCGCAGCCCAGCAGCAAGCTCACCAACAGAGTCTGGAAGCTCAGCAACAAGCCCAGCAGCAATCTGAGGCCCGCTTCATAGACCTGTTACAGAAGCAAGAGCAGAGACTACAACAAATGGAAGCAGTAATGCAGCAACGTCCGCAGACCAGTGAGGAAAGCCGTCCCACTAATACCGCGTCCTTTGGGGTGAGTCGTTTATTGACAAAAATGACTGGAGAGGATGATCCAGAGGTATTTTTGACCACATTTGAAAGGACTGCTGAAAGAGAAAAGTGGCCTGAGGAGCAGTGGGCTGGACTGGTGGCTCCTCTGTTAACTGGTGAATCGCAGAAGGCTTACTATGACCTAGAGCCTGACCAAGCAAAAGACTATGTGATGCTAAAAGCTGAAATATTGGCAAGGCTGGGTGTCACCCAGGCTGTCCGGGCTCAGCGTGTGCATAACTGGACTTTCCAGCTTGGAAAACCCCCCAGGTCTCAAATGTATGATCTCATTCACCTGAGCAGAAAGTGGCTACAGCCAGAGACTTTGTCCGCACCAAAGATTGTGGAACGTGTTGTAATGGATCGGTTTTTGAGAGCTCTTCCTACTGCCATCCAAAAGTGGGTAAGCCATGGAGACCCAGAGACGGCCGATGGTCTTGTGGATCGTGTGGAGAAATACTTGGCTACAGAGAACCTGACGGCCTCTTCCAGAGACACTCGGACTTTCCACCCTAAGACCAGACCATCCCCAGGGGCGGATAAGAGGATTCCAAGGGGTGAGGGTGGAGAGAGTGAGAGGGTGGGAGCTCTACCCCAAGTTTGGCGAGAACAGCCTGGGAAATCAGCGGCTCAAGAGGCGGCAAGAAGGATCGTTTGCTACCGCTGCCGGCAAGCGGGACATATTGCAGCCAATTGCCCGGTTGTGGAGGAACCCATGCAGTGTGACTTTCTGATGGGCAGACGTCAGTCGCTGTGTGCGACAGTCGCATGCACTGCCATTCGAGGAACTGAGAAACATTTATGCAAAATGTGTGTTAATGGTAGAAATGTTGTGGTATTGCTGGATTCAGGTAGCCTTGTGACCCTGATAAAGGCTGAGTTAGTTAAAACAGAGGTCTCTGGGAATAGCAAGGTAGCTGTTATTTGTGTGCATGGGGACACCCGAGAGTATCCAGTGACTACAGTGTGTTTCGAGACCCCCAAAGGTACCCTCTCTCATCCAGTGGGCTTAGTATCTCAGTTACCGCATGACGCCATTGTGGGAAGGGATTTTCCGAAGTTCTGGGAACTGTGGGATGACCCTGAGCCCCCCACTGGTGCCCCTATGTACCAGGAATGGGATAGCCAGAACTCCCCTGAGAGTGGTGAGGACTCTCCGGAATTTCCCTTATCAGTATTGGCAGGGGAGACTCAAGAAACTGGAGAGGAGCCCACCTCCTCAGACGAAAACCTACCGTCTGTGGAGTTTTCTGATCTTGAGGTTCACAGGGAAAACTTTGCCACAGAACAGTTGAAAGACCCCGCCCTAATAAAGGCACGGGAAAACGTAGTGAAAATAGATGGCGAGTTAGTGAACCCAGATAATACCTGCACTTACCCATACTTCAGCGTAGAGAAGGACCTACTGTATCGGGTGGCAAAAAGGGCAGAAGAAACCGTTGAGCAGCTTGTGGTGCCCAAACCTTACAGGAAGTTGGTGTTGGAGTTGGCCCATGGGCACATTCTTGGAGGTCATCTGGGGACAGAGAAAACCTGAGAGAGGGTATTACAGAGATTCTATTGGCCGGGGGTGATAAAGGACATAGAAAATTATTGTTCCTCCTGCCCTGTGTGTCAGAGGTCGGCCCCGATGCCACATTTCCGTAGCCCGCTGGTCCCTCTACCCATCATTGAGGTCCCGTTTGAGAGGATCGCCATGGATTTGGTAGGTCCTATAATCAAGTCCGCTAGGGGGCACCAGTACATATTGGTTATAATGGACTATGCCACCCGTTATCCAGAAGCGATCCCTCTCAGAAATACCTCGGCCAAAACCATAGCCAAAGAGCTATCTCTTGTTTTTAGCCGGGTGGGTATTTTGTAAAGAACTGCTTACGGACCAAGGTACACCCTTTATGTCCCGGGTTATGAAGGAGCTGTGTAAATTGTTCAAAGTGACGCAATTACGTACATCTGTGTATCACCCCCAAACCGATGGGCTGGTTGAAAGATTCAACAAAACCCTAAAGCAAATGTTGAAGAAAGTGGTGGATAGAGATGGAAAGGATTGGGACTGTCTACTTCCTTATCTGATGTTTGCTATTAGGGAGGTGCCCCAATCCTCTACGGGATTCTCCCCCTTTGAGTTACTGTATGGGAGACACCCAAGAGGGCTGTTGGATATTGCCAAGGAAACTTGGGAAAGTGAGAGTTCTCCCCACAGGAGTGTGATTGAGCATGTCGCCCTGATGCAAGACCGAATTGCACAGGTAATGCCCATCGTGAAGGAACATTTGGCCCAAGCGCAGTTAGCACAGCAGAGAGTGTACAACCGTGGAGCCAAGACCCGTACCTTTTCCCCGGGGGATAGGATACTGGTACTTGTCCCTACGGTTGAAAGTAAATTCCTTGCCAAATGGCAAGGCCCCTACGAGATAATGGAAAAAGTGAGCGAAGTGAATTACAAGGTCAGACAACCAGGAAGGCGAAAGCCCGAACAGATCTATCACGTTAATCTGTTGAAAGCCTGGAGGGATAGAGAGTCCCTAGTCGCAGACACTTGGTCACCAGCTCAAACTGGTTGCGTGATTCCTGAGGTTGGAATAGCAGCCACCTTGTCACAACCCCAACAACAGGAGGTTAAGGAGTTTGTGCTTCGCAACAAGGAGGTATTCTCTGAGCTGCCGGGACAAACATCTGGGGTAGAGCATGACATCATTACCCCGCCCGGTGAAAGGGTGAAGTTAAAACCCTATCGGATCCCAGAGGCCCGACGGGAGGCAATACGGGAGGAAGTACAGAAAATGCTGAACTTAGGGGTGATAGAGGAGTCCCAAAGTGATTGGTCTAGTCCCATTGTGTTGGTGCCTAAACCGGATGGGAGCTGGCGATTTTGTAACGATTTTCGTCAGTTGAACAAAGTTACAAAATTTGACACCTACCCCATGCCACGTATAGATGAGTTGATCGACCGGCTGGGAACAGCCCGATACATGACGACTCTTGACCTCACAAAAGGGTATTGGCAAATCCCCCTGGCCAAATTGGCCAAAGAGAAAACCGCATTTGTAACCCCAGACGGGGCGTTCCAATATAAAAGAATGCCGTTCGGGTTACAGAATGCGCCGGCCACATTCCAGCGGAAAATGGACCAGATGCTGAGGCCCCATCGGAAGTATGCTGCGGCTTACCTGGATGACGTAATTGTCCATAGCACAGATTGGGCCTCACATCTGCCAAAAGTGCAAGCAGTCCTGGACTCTGTTCGGGAAGCGGGGTTTACGGCTAACCCCAAGAAGTGTACCATTGGGCAGGAGGAGGCCAAATATCTTGGGTACACCATTGGGAGGGGAGTAATAAAACCCCAACTCAACAAAGTCGAGGCCATCCAGAGTTGGCCACGTCCCAACAGCAAGAAGCAGGTACGAGCCTTTCTGGGAATCGCTGGGTATTATCGGCGATTCATTCCCCACTTTGCCTCTAAGGCTGTGCCCCTAACCAACCTAACGAAGGGGAAAGGGTCGGTCATGATTAAATGGACCCCCGAGGCTGAGGCAGCATTCCAATTCTTGAAACAAGCCTTATGTAGCCAGCCAGTGTTGTACTCACCCGACTTCTCTAAAGACTTTGTCGTACAAAGTGATGCGTCAGATGTGGGGTTAGGAGCAGTATTGTCCCAGGTCTGGAACGGGGAAGAGCACCCAGTCATTTACCTCAGCAGGAAGTTGAAGTCCCATGAGGTAAATTACGCCACCGTTGAAAAGGAGTGTTTAGCGGTGAAGTGGGCTCTAGATTCCCTTCGGTACTACCTGCTAGGTAGGCACTTTGACATGGTTACGGATCACGCTCCGTTAAAGTGGATGGCTCAAAACAAGGAAACAAATAGAAGAGTGAATAGGTGGTTCCTGGCCCTCCAGGAATTCAACTTCACAGTAAAGCATCGCCCTGGCATTCAAATGGGGAATGTGGATGCTTTGTCTCGAGTACATGAATGCCTGATTGCTGGTGTTCCAACCCCGAGGTTAAAACAAGAGGGGGGGGTATGTGACAGCAGGAAGGTAAAGTCACCTGGTTGCATCCAGGGGGGTAGATATATTTCGCCCAGATTCAGGCTTTACGCCGACTTATACAACTAGGTGGAGAGTTGTATAAGGCTAGTGGGCTCATGGATGACTCATACCTCTAGGGAGAGGGCTGGGCGTCGTACAGACAGGGAGTTGATGAGGCCAGCTGAAGCTTGTCAGCTCATGTAGGCCTCTATAAGAACTCCCAGCTTCATTAGATGTTAGCTCATGCCTGGAACCAGACCTGTGTGGACTGTCTAGGGAGAGTGAACCCCTGTGCGGTGAGGCAAAGCCTGTGTGGCTATTTGTTTGGACTTTTACTAAACCAGGGACTTAGGGACTAGGACAGCACTAGGCTGATCCCAGTTGTTAGTTAGGAAACCTGTATGTTTAGTCAGAGGTCAACTTGACCAGGATTTATTTTGGTTATGTTTCTTTTGCTTTGCTGTGTTTTGTCACTGTAAATAGAAAATAAACCGCACCTTTTTTTTGATTTTGAAAACCACAACCTCCGTTTGCTGGGCCTGTTTTTGTGTGGGGAGCCCATCCCGGGGGTCACACACACCCGCTGCCAAGCTAACCCCCTCACAATATAGACATATCTGTTCTGCAGTGGTTACTGGGCTGCTTTCAAACTGATCCACAGATGCAGAGCAGTGCACCTGCGGGTTACCTGCACTGAACCATAGACTTCTGCTAATACCTGCGAGTTTGGTGAGCTTTCTGAAAGTGCACCAAATCTGCAGAATATATAGAAGTCTATTGTAAAGTGCAGGAAAGCCAAAGGTACACTGCGTGGCACCTGCGGTGCGGGTAAACCGCAGTGCATAAGTACGAAAGCAGCCTTGGGCCCCTTTCACACGGTCAGTTCAACCCAATTGGACCATCCATTCATCGCTAAGGAGTGGCAGATGTAAACCGACTTGTGTCCTTCCTCCAATCCACAAAAAAAAGTGTATAGTGGGTTGTGTCCGTATCCACTCTGCATATGCAGAGTGGACACAGACCTGCCATCCGCCCGCCCCGCTCATTGTGGCCCATGACCGGTTACCAAGTCGCTTAAGTGGCCCTCGTGCTTCAAAAGGTTTGGCACCCCTGGTTTAGATGGTGTCAAGCATGTGTGGCGGCAACCAGATGAGGAGTACAAAGACAAGTGTGTTTTGCCTACAGTCAAGAATGGTGGTGGGAGTTTCATGGTCTGGGGCTGCATGTGTGCTGCCAGCAATGGGAAGCTTCAGTTCATTGAGGGAACCATAAATTCCAACATTTACTGTGACATACTGAAGCAGAGCATGATCCCCTTCCCTTTGGAAACTGGGCCGCAGGGCAGTATTCCAACATGATAATGACTTCAAACACACATCCAAGATGGCCACTGCCTTGCTAAAGAAGCTGAGGGTAAAGGTGATGTTCTGGCCAAGCATGTCTCCAGACCTAAACCCTAGTGAGCATCTGTGGGGAATCCTCAAACTGAAGGTGGAGGAGCGCAAGGTCTCTAGCATCCACCAGCTCTGTGATGTCGTCATGGAGGAGTGGAAGAGGACTCCAGTGGCAACCTGTGAAGCTCTGGTGAACTCCATGTCCAAGAGGGTTAAGGCAGTGCTGGAAAATAATGGTGGCCACACAAAATATTAACACTGGGCCCAATTTGGACAGAGGGGTGTACTCATTTTTGTTGCCAGCGGTTTAGACATTAATGGCTGTGTGTTGAGTTATTTTGAGGGTACAGCAAATTTACACTTTTGTACAAGCTGCACACTCACTACTTTACATTGTAGCAAAGTGTTGTTTCTTCAGTGTTGTCACATAAAAAGATTTAACCCTATCGTGACTAAGCCTATTTCTGACATTTGGTGTTTACAAGTTAAAATCCGTATTTTTTGCTAGAAAATTACTTAGAACCCCCAAACATTATATATAATTTTTTAGCAGAGAATCTAGAGAATAAAATGGCAATTGTTGCAATATTTTATGTCACACAGTATTTGTGCAGTGGTGTTTTAAACTGAACTTTTTGGGAAAAAGACACTTTCATGAATTAAAAAAAAAATGAAACAGTAAAGTTAGCCAATTTTTTTGTATAATGTGCAAGATGAGGTTATGCCGAATAAATAGATACCAAACATGTCACGCTTTATAATTGCACGCACTCGTGGAATGGCGACACACTACGGTACCTAGAAATCCCCATATTCAACGCTTTAATTTATTTTTTACGGTTACCAGGTTAGAGGTACAGAGGAGGTCTAGTGCTAAAATTATTGCTCTTGCTCTGATGATCGCGGCGATACCTCACATGTGTGATTTGAACACCGGTTACATATGCGGGCGCGACTTCCGTATGCGTTTTCTTTGCTGCGCAAGCTCGTGGGGATGGGGGCGCTTTAATTAGTTTTTTTTGTTTTTTTTATAATATTAAATTGTATTTAAAAAAAAAAAAGAAAATTGATCACTTTTATTGCTGTCACAAGGGATGTAAACATTCCTTGTGAAAGTAATAGGGGGGGGTGGGGATGTCGACATTGACGCCATTCGTGGGAGGGGGGGCATTCGCGGGAGGGGGGAATTCGCAGGAGGGGGGGCCGATCCCAGGAGGGGGGGCGATCGCATAGTATTACAGTAGAAATGTGGGGGGGAATGTCTTACCTCCTCCACCCGTGCTGCCCTCTGCTGGGGACCCAGGACAAGTCGGGGCCCCAAGCAGCTACTTGGGGTGCACACCCTAAAAATGCTATACATCTAAGATGGTGCTGCTATAAGACCAAAGACAGTACAAAATAGATTATAGCGCACACATGCAAAAATGACATTTATCCTGCAAGGCTAGTTAAAAATACCTGAACATATTCAAAAATACGGGGGTTTGGTCACACTATATTCAAATAGTGCTAAGCCCACTTACTGCGACAAAGTACCCCGAATTAGTGGGTCCAAACCTGTTAATAGGATGAAAGAACCTAGTGTCTCAACCTTGGGAGATAAACTCCTCTATATGGGAGAACTGAAGGGATTCCTCCTATGTACTGGTGGCCACTAATAAGAGGTAATGACGAGGGGGAGGGGTGTAAATGTATACTCACCAAACCAGCGCCAAATTCATTTTTTTCACAACCTGATGAGAAAGGTGAGGAAGCATCAGAAAGGAAGATTAATCATTTGTGGCGATTTTAACGCAACCCCAGATCCTGAGCAGGACACCACCTCCGGCATCAAACGCACAAGTCCATCTTTATTCCCCTCAATTCACAAGCAAGACTTGTTTGATGCCTGGAGGTGTTTACACGCGAGTGAGAAAGATTTCACGTTCTTTTCAATGCCGCACAGGACATACTTTCGTATTGACCTTTTTCTAGTTGGCCAACAAACTCTAGCCAATGTATCATCTACACATAAACACCATTACGTGGTCTGACCACGCATCTATCACCCTGTCCCTGGCAGATGCGACTACCAGCAACGCACCTCCTCTACGGAGGATGAACTAATTTCTTTTGCAGCAATCGGACCCCAAATCTGTTCTTGAAAAGCAGTTAATTGAATTCCTTAAAAATAACGAATCATCTGTGCAAGATAAATTTGTGCTATGGAATGCACGCAAAGCATTTATTTGTGGTATTTTCATACAGTTGGGGGCGAGGGCCAAGAGGCAGCGGCATAGGCAAATAAAAGAAATAACAGACAACATTTTTATATTAGAAACTAGCAACAAACAATCTCCTTCCCCCACAGTTTCAAATAAAATTACCCAATTGAGATATGATCTGAGGCTTCTGTTATTGGAGAACTTTGAAAAAGCATCTCAGAAACTTAAAATGTCATATTACGCCACAGGAAACAAGGCGGGTAAAAATTTAGCACACAGGGTAAAGGGCATGAGACTAAAAACAAAGATTCCGTACATAATACATCCCCTCTCCAAAAGCAAGCTATACCATCCCCAAGAAATAGCGGATGCCTTCAGTCAATACTATGGCTCCTTATACAACTTAAAAAATGACCCAAATACTACCCAACCAAACATCGATGCAATTAACCTATGTAGCGCGGTTTCTAAATTTAGGTGGGGTACACCTGGGTGGTAAAGTATGGGAGTAATTGGACCATTTGTATTCGTGGAGGATTGAGCGGTGTAATAATCTCCTTGGCCTGTGGGTGGCAGGTGCCCGCAGGCTCGAGGTAGATTTGCCGCCACAGTGCTGTCCTTTTTGTCCCTTCTCGGAGATGGTACGGCGAGGGTGGGGAACCTGCCGTGTCGTCATTGGAGGGGATAAAAGGGGGAGACGCCCTGGTCATGAGGTCTTGCTCTTTTGGAGGTCCTTCATCACGCGCCCGCCCAGGCACCTTAGACCTGGGTGCAGGCGGTTCGGAATTCCAGCTCAGGTGCCCTAGGCCTGACCGGAATGGAGTTGGAGTCCATCCCAGGCACCTTCAGCCTGGGGTGAGGTACTAAACCAGGAGGCCTGGGGCCCAGTGACTTCGACTGGGTCCCGCGAGGGTGGAGAAGTCCGAGGGTCCCTGAGGTGGATGGGGCCCATGTCTGAGGTGAGGAGGCCGGGGAGGTTACCCATTCGGAGAGTCTGGAGCAGCATCAACCCAGTGACGGATGGGCCTCCGGTAACTCCGTTGGAGGGACATCTTCCCCTGACAGGGGCCACAACGCAGCGAAGGTACTCCTATCTACGTTCTCTTGAGTTGGACTGTGATCGGTGTGTGGAACTCTGGTTAATGGGAGCAGAGGGAAGTGTTGGCACAGCAGGACTTGATCCTTAACAGAAGCACACAGGCCCGAGGAAATATCTGGTACTGGCCTTCACCTCACCCACAGCTATGGGGAGGACATGGGCCATAGCGCATCTCACCCTATCGTGTGTGATACCCCTAGAAGAAAGAGATGGGGTGAGGTTACTACACGTGGGGGCTCGTGAGTCCGGGATGATGTGTGTTTTGACTTTGGAAGTAAGAATGGCTGTGTCTGGACTTTGCTGCCCGGAGGAGTTCCGAGCAGGTCGGCCATGTGATCGGCCAAAGTGCATCCCTGCTCAAAGTCGTGGAAATGACCCTAAGACGGGAAAGGCCCATGCGGAGGAGCGAGAAGAGGGATAAGTCCAGCCGTGTGACGTACTACATGTGGGGGCTTTTACTGCACTGCGCCATGACGCACCCCGTGACTACACAGTTCGTGGGCGGAGTTTGATGGAAGCCCGCGAAAACGTGCAAGTCGTGGGAGGAGTCTGGCCATGTGGAGGAACTCACGTGGAGACTTTGGCACGTGGTCAGTGCGTGATGGAGCAGCAGACAGTCGGGATGGCCTCAAGCTCCCTGTGGATTCCGGTTCCCTACCCCACGAAGATGACTACCTTTGCTGCTCCCCTTACAGACACAGGGATAAGACTTAGGCCCCGAGGACAGTTGGCTCTGGAACACCTGCAGAGACACAGAGGCTCTCGGCGTGATCTGTTCCGGATGTTCGGGACTGGTGGTCCACCTGAAGCCATTCGGGCGTTGCGAGGCATGCAAAGAGTTCTTGTTCGAGGTGGAGTCATCCACAGTAAGGGCCCGGGCCCTTCGCCTCAACAGCCTCACAGGTACCGCTACTCCGGAAGGGGAGATCCAGGCCTTTGCGGAGGTTCCCGTACGCACTGACCGGGGCGATGTGACTGCCCAATCAGAGACTGAGAAAGAAAAATCCAAGGATGCTGCTTCGGTCACCACAGATTCTCTGCTCCCACCTCCGAAGAGGAAAGTCGGCTTGGTGCAGGCCTCCTATGGTCGTGGAAGAGCTTCACCCCGTCACTTGCCTGGCCTGGATGGATCCGGTTGGAAGAGTCCTGGACATCCCAGTTCTACAAAAGGTCAAGGTGAGCCAGGGGCTGGGACTGTGGTGGTGGTTGGAGGTGTCGGGGGTCCACAGTCGGTGGAGCCCGCTAGGGAGGGTAGTTCCACGTCTACTAGAGATTACCTTCCCGCAGAGATGTATGACACTTCCGACCTAGAGTCACTGTCGGATTGTGGAGATGACGGTGAGATCGATGAACTGTTTCACCAGAAGGGCTGGGACAAACGCCCATTACCTATGCTACGTGCACCCCAAGATTCGCCTATGTCCATAGGAGACAGCACGCCCCGGGCGGAAGCTCCGGAGTCTACGAGGAAGCCTAGTCCTCCAATTGCTCTTCCACAATCCACAGCATCACCCGTTTTGTTGGCGGGGAAACAGCGAGCATCGCTACAGGCACCGAGAGAAAAGCCATCAGAGGTAGTGAAAGTACCTCGGCACCCGGAGGCCATTGTTCAACCAGGAGGAGGAGAGCGGGCCACAATGCCTCCCTTGGCCCGATTGCAACGACTCTTTTCACAGAGGGTCGCCCACGAGTACGGATGGGAATATCCTTACTTGCCCAGGGACTTACTGTTTGAGGTTGAAGTTCTGCGGCAGCGGTGGTACGATGAGTTCGTTTGGGAGAAACTTAAAGTGCCTCATGCCCGGCGATACTTGTCCTGTTCGCCACCTGTGTCGAAAAAGTTTAGAGACTGCAGAGCAGACTGGATGTGGGGCCGCCATATCCACGCAGACAAGGTGCGCATCTGCAGGAAAGATAGAGAGGACGCTGACTATTCGATTGAGGTTTTCGATAATCATCTGAAGCCTTTGTTCTTGCCTGACACAAAGTTTTACTTGTGAGAAGAGACTCACTTGTGTTTTTTTTCTGTAGCAACTTTTTGGAAGTGTTCTTGCCAGAGCATC
The DNA here is from genome assembly GCA_029206835.1 of Rana muscosa. Taxonomy (NCBI): domain Eukaryota; kingdom Metazoa; phylum Chordata; class Amphibia; order Anura; family Ranidae; genus Rana; species Rana muscosa. The sequence goes on along the minus strand of CM055119.1, from coordinate 105,441,939 downwards.
GAACTGTACCTTAGTTTTTTATTTGGGTTTTTGTTTTGTTTTTTCTACTCTTTTGGAGGAATGAGAGCTGTTTGTTTGTTCTCTCTTCTTTCACAATTTAAAGACAGAGACTTTGGGGGTAGAATCAGAGTAGGGACGCAGGAAGACTGAAGATTTCACCAAGTGTCATCACCGTGGCATCGTCACTAGGTGGCGGTGTTGCGCAACGGCTGTTGTTTGTACATTTGCATCACTTTCCTTATTGGAGCGAGTGGGTCTCTCGGCTGATAGACCCATTCATTCCAAATTAACACAGAATGTCAGGATGTGGCTTTTCTTGTGTATTGTTTTTTTTTCCCTTCTGCAGGAGATTCGTCTGTCAAGACTACTGAGTATGGGGTGGTTCTTAGACAGTAAAGGGAGGGATTGTATATGTGTACATGCTTAGAGGGTTTTATGAAAAAGTTTATTGTTTTATGTTCCCCTCCCCTTTGAGCAGGTCTGGCATGGTTAAGGTTCAAAATTTTAGGGATAGCCTCTGGGGCCAGGCTTATGTCACCACTCTATGGGAGACATGGGTTTGCACCAGACGCTGGGAACCAGCGTCAAATCACAGGGGGGAGTATGTAGCGGGGTTTCTAAATTTAGGTGGGGTACACCTGGGTGGTAAAGTATAGGAGTAATTGGACCATTTGTATTCGTGGAGGATTGAGCGGTGTAATAATCTCCTTGGCCTGTGGGTGGCAGGTGCACGCAGGCTCGAGGTAGATTTGCCGCCACAGTGCTGTCCTTTTTGTCCCTTCTCGGAGATGGTACGGCGAGGGCGGGGAACCTGCCGTGTCGTCATTGGAGGGGATAAAAGGGGGAGACGCCCTGGTCACGAGGTCTTGCTCTTTTGGAGGTTCTTCATCACGCGCCCAGGCACCTTAGGCCTGGGTGCAGGCGGTTCGGAATTGCGGCTCAGGTGCCCTAGGCCTGACCGGAACTGAGTTGGAGTCCATCCCAGGCACCTTCAGCCTGGGGTGAGGTACTAAACCAGGAGGCCTGGGGCCCAGTGACTTCGACTGGGTCCCGCGAGGGTGGAGAAGTCCGAGGGTCCCTGAGGTGGATGGGGCCCATGTCTGAGGTGAGGAGGCCGGGGAGGTTACCCATTCGGAGAGTCTGGAGCAGCATCAACCCAGTGATGGATGGGCCTCCGGTAACTCCCTTGGAGGGACATCTTCCCCTGACAGGGGCCACAACGCAGCGAAGGTACTCCTATCTACGTTCTCTTGAGTCACTGGTAGAGACTCTCAAGTTCTAAGTCCTTTCTAGCCAAGGCTATAGTAACCGCTGGTGAGATCACAGTGGTTTAGCTGACAATCAGGACAGTGCCTCGACCTGCTCATCCCCTTGTATCAAACTGTTATGGAGTCCCAACCAGTTGGCTACTGAAGCACTGTTTATTGTGAGTTATGCAATAAAACAAGAGTTGGACTGTGATCGGTGTGTGGAACTCTGGTAAATGGGAGCAGAGGGAAGTGTTGGGACAGCAGGACTTGATCCTTAACAGAAGCACACAGGCCCGAGGAAATATCTGGTACTGGCCTTCACCTCACCCACAGCTATGGGGAGGACATGGGCCGTAGCGCATCTCACCCTATCGTGTGTGATATCCCTAGAAGAAAGAGATGGGGTGAGGTTGCTACACCTATTTTTAGGGAAATTAGATATACCTAATATCTCGCAGGAGCAGTTGTTGGCTCTAAATCAGTCATTCAGTTAGTACTGCTGAGATTCACAAGGCAATTGATTCTCTCCCAATTAATAAATCTCCTGGTCCGGATGGATTCTCTGGTGATTATTATAGAACCTTCAAACGCTTACTAACTTCATACCTGCAACAAATCTTTGCCGCTGCCTCTGCCTCCTTCCCCCCTGAAATGTTGAATGCTGTCATTGTGACCATACCGAAGCCAGGGAAGGAACCCAATTCTCCCCCAAACTTTAGGTCCATATCACTTCTTAATATCGACTTAAAGGTCTATGCCAAAATTGTTGCCTCTCGATTAATAGATATACTTCCCCTTATTTTAAATCCAGACCAGACAGGTTTCACTAAGGGTCGCCAAACGTCCGATGCCACTCGTAGACTGGCGAACATTATTCACCTAGCTAGGCTACACAAGAGGCCTTCTCTGCTGCTGGCTTTAGACGCAGAGAAGGCCTTTGATCGCATTCACTGGTTGTATCTTAACCAGGTGTTAAAGAAATTTGGTTTCTCGGGTACTATATTACAAGCAATTTTAGCCCTATATTCTAACCCCTCGGCTCTCGGGGGTCTTGTCCAAACCATTCGCCATTACCAATGGTACTAGACAGGGGTGTCCTCTATCACCCCTGATATTTAACCTCCTAATGGAACCCCTAGCCATTTACATACGGTCACACCCCAGCATCAAAGGCTGCCCTTTGCCTAACTCTACCCATACAATCAGTCTATTCGCAGACGATATCATAATGATCCTCACTGATGTGGAAACTTCCCTGGCTTCGGTACACTCGTCTTTAGCTCTGTTTAATCAATTATCTTACTACAAAGTCAATGAAAGTAAATCTTACATAATGGGACTAGGTATAGACTCATCTGTTCAAGCGAAACTTAGTGAGAGTTTTCCATACACCTGGAAACAAGATGGGATAAAATACCTGGGGATCACTCTTACGGCAACTACTGACGACTTATATGCAGCTAACTATGCTCCCTTCCTAAATTTAATGACTAGCAAACTACAAGACTTATCTAAGATAGGATTATCCTGGACAGGACGCCTAGCGACTTTTAAAATGATAGTTCTGCCGCAACTGTTCTATCTCTTCCGCACGCTACCAATCCCAATCCCCAACTCCTTTTTTGCCAAAGCTCAGTCTACGTTGAATAAATACCTATGGCAAGGCAAAAAAGCTAGGTGCGCTTTCAAAAAATTAATAAAGACCAGGAGAGCAGGAGGAATAGGCCATGTAGTACTGAAAGACTACCATTCAGCTGCTATCCTTTCACAAACTAGAACTTGGTTTTCTCAACACCAAGGCCCTAGATATTTGGAACTATAATCAGTCCAAACCCTTGGATATAAACTGGCTGATCTACTCCTAACCTGAAAATTTACACCTCAGACCTATTCACATCTATCTACCACTATGCAGGCCACTCTACAAACATGGAAAATGTTTTCATCCCTAAACTTTCCAGATCAAATTCTAAAGCCCTTACATTTCAACATATCTTGTCTACCATTAATAATACCTGACCTCCACATAGCACACTGGCTGACCAGGGGTATCAAAACAGTGCAGGACCTAATGGTAAGACCAGCCCCTAAAACATTTCGAACATTACAATTAGAATACAATCTCGAAGATAGCGATCAATATAGATACCTTCAAATAGTCCATTTCCTCCAAACAACACCCAAACTTGAAACGCTATTACCACGGCGAACAATACTATTCCTGACAAACCGTAGCACCAACATTAAGGGAATTTCCCTGTTTTACTGTCTTCTAAATTCCAAGACCTTATTTGAAAAATCCAACAACATTATAGAATGGGAACAGGAGCTAGGTGCAAGGTACTCTGAAAATCCATGGCAGAAAGCTCTACAAAATAACTTTGCTGCGGCTAAAAGTACCAACCTTTGGGAAGTAACCGATAAAATTATCCCGTGATGGTACTTAACACCACTCAGATTTTCCAAATTTAACCCATTGACCTCCTCTCTTTGCTGGAGGAAATGTGGTGAAACAGGTACGTTGCACCACATCCTGTGGAAATGCTCTGCTCTAAATTCCTTATGGTCCAAAGTATTCAACCTAATATCTAGGTTCGCAGGGTCGCAAGTCACTCCCAACGCGGCTCTAGCTATACTATCAATAGGCATAGAACATATACCGCCACAAATAAGAACCATAGTTACACATATCCTCCTCAGCACAAGACTGGTGATTCTACGTCACTGGATGGCAGCAAATCCACCAACATTTAAAGAGGTACTAGAAACGACCAACACCCACGCCACATACGAGTTAATGTTCGCAGCGACTCAGGGCAACTATCAGAAGTTTAGAGACAAATGGTCTAGCTAGAATACATGGTTTATATCCACTAAGAAGACCTGACGTTTTTTTTTTTTTTTTCCATCCTTTACCTCTGACATACAGCCCACTTACAGTGTATTGTTACTGTTGTTCTTGTTATAAATTATATAACAGATAGTGATGAGCCGAACACCCCCGGGTTCGGTTCGCACCAGAACCCGCGAACGGACCGAAAGTTCGCACGAACATTAGAACCCTATTAAATACAATGGATGCGAACGTTTGGATTCTAAAGTGCTAATTATAACGACTATTATCCATGTTATTGTCCGAAACAGAGTTTGGGAACCCGGGTTCTGCACCAGGGGACATGTATCAATGCAAAAAGAAGTTTTAAAAACGGACATTTTCCGGGAGCAGTCATTTTAATGATGCATAAAGTGAAAAAAAAAAAGTCAAATATTCCTTTAAATATTTACCTGGGGGGTGTCTAAAGTATGCCTGTGAAGTGCCACGTGTTTCCCGTGTTTAGAACTGTCCCTGCACAAAATAACATTTCTAAAGGAAAAAAAGCCATTTAAAACTGCTTGCGGCTTTAATGCAATGTCTGGTCACGGTAATATGGATGAAAATCTTCAGGAAAAATGGCATAGCCTCCTCCTCCTCCTCTTCCTGTGCGATGGGTGGGACAGAAGGAACACTGTCTGGGTAAAGGGGGCCTTGAGAGGCAAGGAAGTCCTCCTCTTCCTGCCTCTGTTCTGCCTCAAGTGCCCTGTCCATTATTCCACGCAGCGTGTGCTCCAACAGGTGGACAAGAGGTACAGTGTCACTGATGCATGCACTGTCACTGCTCACCATCCTCGTGGCCTCCTCAAATGGTGCCAGGACAGTGCATGCATCCCTGATCATGCCCCACTGGCGTGGTGAAAAAAACCCGAGCTCCCCTGACCCTGTCCTGGTGCCGTAGTCGCACAGGTACTCATTGATGGCCCTCTGCTGCGTGTGCAGCCGCTGCAGCATGGCCAACGTTGAGTTCCACCTGGTGGGCATGTCACATATAAGGCGGTTCTTGGGCAGGTTCAACTCCTTTTGCAGCTCAGCCAGGCGAGCACTGGCATTATAAGATCTGCGGAAATGCACACAGACTTTCCTGGCCTGCCTCAGGACATCCTGTAAGCCCGGGTACCTGCCCAAGAACCGCTGCACCACCAGGTTAAGGACGTGAGCCATACAGGGCACATGGGTCAGTTGTCCCTGTCGGAGGGCGGAGAGGAGGTTGGTGCCATTGTCGCAAACCACCATTCCTGGCTTAAGCTGGCGTGGCGTCAACCACCTCTCGGCCTGCCCCTGCAGAGCAGACAGGACCTCTGCCCCAGTGTGGCTTCTGTCCCCCAAACACACCAGCGCAAGCACGGCATGGCATCTTTTTGCCTGCGTACTTGCGTAGCCCCTTGAACGCCTACGGAGCACCGCTGGTTCCGAGGACAAACCACAGGAAGAGGCCATGGAGGAAGAAGAAGAGGAGGGGGTGGAGGAGAGAGGTGTGTCACAACCAGTAGTAGCATTTTGGAGGCGTGGCGGTGGAACAACCTCCAACACTACTGCACCTTGTCCTGCATCCTTCCCAGCTGCCAAAAGAGTGACCCAATGGACCGTGAAAGAAAGGTAACGTCCCTGTCCATGCCTGCTGGACCATGAGTCAGCGGTAATATGCACCTTACCGCTGACCGCCCTGTCCAGCGAGGCCAAGACATTGCCTTCCACATGCCTGTAGAGAGCCGGAATCGCCTTCCGTGCAAAAAAGTGGCGTTTGGGAACCTGCCACTGAGGAACCGCACATTGCACAAACTCACGGAAGGGGGCCGAGTCTACCAACTGAAAAGGCAGCAGTTGAAGCGCTAGCAATTTAGCCAAGCTAGCATTCAACCGCTGGGCATGTGGATGGCTGGGAGTGAACTTCTTTCGACGGTCCAGCAGCTGGGGCAGGGAAATTTGCCTGCTAGAATCGGACGTTGGTGTACTGCTAGCAGAGTGCCCGCAAGTACTTGCCTGTGACACACCTAATTCTACACCTTCATTCCTCTCAGAGCAGGTTTCAGAGAGGAGTGAAGGTATAGTGGGGTTGGAGATCCCAGCTGATGCGGTGCAAGAAGAGGTCAGCTTTGTTCTTTGGTGTGGGTCTTTAAGGTAGGCTTGCCAATGAGCTGCATGGCAGGTCAACATATGTCTGATCAAGCATGTGGTGCCCAAGCGGCTGATGTTTTGGCCACGCGATATACGCTTGAGACATATGTTGCAAACAGCAGCTGTGCGATCTGATGCACTCGCCTCAAAAAAGGCCCACACCAAAGAACTTTTTGAATGACGGGCAGAGGCAGCGCCCTGCACAGGCGGAGCTCTGCGGTGTGATTCCGTCGGTGTGCTGCCCATACGCTGGCCACTCAAGGGCATCCTGCCTCGTTGGAGATGTGCCTCCTCCTCATCCTCCTCCTCCTCCTCCTCTCTCCTATTAGGCACCCACGTGGAGTCAGTGACCTCATCATCCCCTCCCTCCTCATCACTGGAGCCAATCTGGCAGTATGCTGCAGCTGCTGGAGCATGACTGCCAGATTGGTGTCCTTCTTGAGCATCCCCTCTCTCTGCTCTCACGCTGCTGCCTTCCTCTAGCTGGGTACCATCATCAGATCCTTCCAAACGCTGGGCATCCTCCTGGAGCATGTACCCAACACTGTGCTCAAACAGTTCGGGGGACTCCTCAGGAGGAGGACATGGTGGGTCTAGGGAAGGATTGACTAATGAAGATAATGATACCAGAGAAGAGGACGCTTTGGCAGCTGCTTTGCCAGTACCCTGAGCCTGGGTGAGAGAGGATGAGGAGGATGAGGTGGGCTTGGTCATCCACTCTACCAAGTCTTCGGCATGATGTGGCTCAACATGTCCAGCTGCCGAAAAGAAGGACAAGCGTGTCCCATGGCCATGTGCTGATGACAATGCACCGCGTCCACGACCAGCACTGTTGCCCCCAGACACAGAGCCTGCTTGCCCTCTTTTTTTTGCCTCCTGACTGTCTGCCTCTCCTTGTTTGCCTTCCAGACATTTTAATGGATGGCCTGCAGGGAGATGGGAAAAAGAGCAATAAGGGCTACCTTCAGGTGTATACTGTGCAGGAGGCTTAGCAACAATGACACTGACACTGTCCCCTGCCTATCCTTCTCTGTCCCTAAACACAAGGATTGAAAATATGGTTCAGCAAAATTGGTTTAGAACAGAATAGCACACTGACACTTTCCCTCACTGTCCTACTCTGTCCCTCCCTACAAACAAGATTTAGCACAGAATAGCACACTGAAAATTGCCACGAGTGTCCTTCTCTGTCCCTAAACTCAAGGATTGAAAAATAGGATTTTTATAACAGCTTACCTGTAAAATCCTTTTCTTGGAGTACATCACGGGACACAGAGCGACATAGTCATTACTAATGGGTTATATAGATACCGTCAGGTGCTGGCACTGGCAACTTCCAAAACCGGAAGTACCCTCCCCTATATAAGCCCCTCCCATCCGGGAGCACCTCAGTTTTGTAGCAAAGCAATAAGTGTCCCCAAAGAGGGGTGGGAGCTCTGTGTCCCGTGATGTACTCCAAGAAAAGGATTTTACAGGTAAGCTGTTATAAAAATCCTATTTTCTTTTTCGTACATCACGGGACACAGAGCGACATAGTCATTACTAATGGGATGTCCTAAAGCAATGCCAAATGAGGGGGGGATACACCATATATAAGCTGAGCGCTATCAGACATGAGGATCTTTTGCGGCCTGCAACACACTGCGCCCAAAGGCGACATCCTCCTGACTTCTAACGTCCACCTGGTAGAACCTAGTAAACGTGTGTACCGAAGACCATGTTGCAGCCTTACAGATTTGAGCCAGGGAGGCCTGGTGATGCACTGCCCATGAAGTTCCAACTGCTCTCGTGGAGTGCGCCCTAACTTTGAACGGAGGCGGTCTACTTCTCAAGCTATAGGCTTGTATTATGACCTGTCAAATCCACTTGGCTAAAGTAGATTTTGACGCTGCCTGACCCTTTCTGGGGCCTTCCGGCAGAATAAACAAAGTATCCGTTCTGCGAATCTGAGCAGTGGCTTTTAGATAAGCTTTAACTGCTCTTACTACATCCAAAGAATGCAATAACTTTTCCTCTACCGAAGTAGGCTTGGGGAAAAAAGAAGGAAGAACCACATCTTGGTTCAAATGAAAACTCGATACCACCTTAGGAAGAAAGGCTGGATGAGGACGTAACACTACTCTGTCCTTATGGATAACCAGATATGGCTCCTTACAGGACATAGCTGCTAATTCCGATACTCTTTTAGCCGAACAAATGGCTACTAGAAAAATCAATTTCCTGGTGAGAAGCACCAAGGAAATATGCTGTAATGGTTCAAATGGTTGTTTCTGTAGAACCGACAGAACCAAGTTTAGATCCCATGGAAATATGGGAATATTAACCGGAGGACTAATACGCATCACTCCTTGTATAAAGGCTTTGACTAGTGAATGCGAAGCCAAGGGCCTTTGAAAAAATATTGACAAGGCCGAAATCTGACCCTTGATAGTACTCAAGGCAAGCTTCCTATCTACAGCCCATTGTAGGGAGTCCAGACTCCTACCTATTACGTACTTACGTGGATGCCATTTCTTGGCTTCACACCAGGCGATGTACGCCTTCCAGATTCTATAGTAGATCTGCCTGGATACCGGCTTCCTGGCATTGATCATGGTAGATACCACAGAATTAGAGAGCCCTCTCTTTTTTAGAATGTGGGCTTCAATAGCCAGGCCGTCAAACCTAGGGCTGGTAAGGAAGGGTGGTATATCGGTCCTTGCGAAAGCAGGTCCGGACGATGTGGGAGAGTCCAAGGACTCCCCACTGACATTTTACAATCTCCACGTACCACGCTCTTCGGGGCCACGCTGGAGCCACCAGAATCACTGGTTTCTTTTCTACCCTGATTCTGCGGAGTAATCGAGGTAACCATTGTGGCGGTGTGAATGCATATATCAGCTTGAACTGATCCCAAGGGAACACTAGGGCATCCGAGCCGCAAGCTAGGGGATCCCTTGTCCGAGAGACAAACCTGTCCCCCTTTGCGTTGAATCTGGATGCTAGAAGATCTACATCCGATGTTCCCCACCGCTGACATATTGTCCAGAAAACCTCGGGGTGAAGGGACCCTTCCTCTGGGCCTAATTGCTGGCGACTTAGAAAGTCCGCCTTCCAATTCTCCACTCCTGGAATGAATACCGCAGATATGGCTGGGACATATTTTTTCTGCCCATTTCAGGATGTAATTTACTTCCCTCTGGGCTGCACGACTCCTGGTGCCCCCCTGATGATTGATATATGCCACTGCTGTGGCATTGTCTGATTGAATTCTGACAGGGGACCCTTGGAGTTTGGATGTCCATGCTACTAGGGCATACTGGGCTGCTCGTATCTCTAAGAGATTGATGGGCAGGGCCTTTTCTGCATCCGACCATCTGCCCTGGAGAGACTATTGCTCCAGTACTGCTCCCCAGCCTATAAGGCTGGCATCTGTAGTGACCACCTTCCAAGAAATCGGACTGAAGGATTTCCTTTTTTCCAGATTCTGGGAAACCAACCACCAACGGAGGCTCTTGCGAACGGAAGGGGACAAGGACATTGTAAGTCTAGGCCTGAATTTTTTTGTTCCAGGCTGACAGTATGGCCCCTTGCAAATTCCTTGAATGGAATTGACCGTAGGGTACTGCTTCGAATGATGCCACCATTTTTCCCAGCAGCCTCATATACAGGCGTATGGACGGCTGTCTTTTTTGTACCCACTAAGTGGATCAAATCTTTCAAAGACAACACCTTTCCTCGAGGCAAGAATATTTTTCTCTGGCCTGAATCCAACCTTAGCCCCAAGTATTCCAGACTTTTGACTGTTTTTTAGGGCTGACTTGACTCGGTTGATAATCCAACCGTGAGATTCCAGATACTTGATCGTCTTGTGAACGACCACGCCTAGTTTTTTCACTGAGTGGTCTATCAGCAACAAGTCACCCAGATATGCCATTATCATTACACCTTGTGTTCTTAGATTGGCCAATAAAGGGCCAGAATTTTTGTAAACACTCGTGGTGCTGTGGCCAAACCGAAGGGTAAGGCTCTGAACTGAAAATGGCGCCCTTCTACTGCAAAGCGTAGAAATTTTTGGTGGACTGGAAAGATGGGAATGTGCAAATAAGCATCTTTGATGTCGATCGTGGCTAACCAACCCTCCCCTTGTAGGGCAGTGGCCACCGATCGGATCGACTCCATCGGAAAGACCTGATATACAGGAATTTGTATAGCCCTTTTAGAATTAATATGGGCCTCCCGTCCGCGTTTGCTTCGGGACTGTAAAGAGGTTTGAGTAAAACCCAAACCCTCATTCTTCCAGGGGACCTCCATAATTACTCCTTGGAGCAATAGTTGTTCTAGTGCCAACAGGAGGGACTCTCTCTTCCGGGGATCCCTTGGCACGTTTGACCTCAAAAATGGGAAGGAGGAGAGTCTTTTAACTCCAAACTGTATCCCAAACCTACTGCGGAGAGCACCTATCTGTCTTGATCGTGTCCCGCCAGGTCTCTTGCGAACAACTGGAGTCCTCCCCCCACCCGACTGAGTGGGGGCTTCAATGAATTTAACTTTGGGGGAGGTTTTGTACCTCCCCTGACCCAGGGTTTCTCATTACCCTGCTACTGTCCCTGTTTTTTACCCCCGGGATTTGACCGAGGAGGCCGTCGGAACTGTTACACAGCCGATGCCCCAGGGACTGGAGAAGCAGGCCTCTTAAAGAGGGACCTCTAACTCTGCTTTTAACCGGCAAGAGCGTATTTTTACCGCTGGAAATTTTCTGGATATATTTGTCCAGGTTTTCCCTGAATAAGCGTTCACCATGAAATGAGACGCTAACCAGCCATTCTTTACAGGGAGCTTCAGCAGACCAGTTTTTGAGCCATAGGAGCCTACGCGTATGTACTATAGACAGCGTAAGGCGGGAGGCCTGATGGACTGAATCCTCTATGGCGTCAACCGCAAAGCCTAAGGCTCTAGGTAGATCAGCTAGGGCAAAGCCTGCTGATCTGTCAAGTCCCTCAAGACCTGTTTCAACTGATCCTTCACTGCTTAGCAGACCCCAATAGCTGCTACTGCTGGTTGTATCACCAAGCAGATTTTCATAAGGACTCCAATCTTTTATTGGGTTCTTGAACATTTGGACATTATCCACTGGACATGTCAGTGATTTATACATACAAGAGATGGCTGCGTCCACTGTAGGGACCTTCCATTTTTTTTTTTTTTTTTTTTTTTGATGAACTTATCCTCCATGGGATAGACCACCGGAAATCTCTTGGGGGAATAAATATTTTCTCAGGACGTTCCCAATCCTGGTAAATGAGCCCTTTCAGTAAAGGGTGAAGTGGAAAAGAACAAACAGTCTGGGGGCTTCTAGCGACCCCAACGAGGATACAGTAGTGGTTGATGGTTCCGCAAGGTGCATTTTTAAATGCTGATCGGACCATGTTAGTCAGAGACTGAACCCATAATCTTTCAGCTTGAGATGCTGAGAAAAGGTTCCCCCACTGTTGATTCCTCTATAACAGAATCAACCTCATCCTGATCCCCTTCAGGCAGGTCGATCCCTGTATGGGACTGTTGCTCTGCTAACAGGCACTCTGAAGGAGGAGACGGAGATCGGGCGTGCTTTCCCTGACAGGGAGGCAGCGATAAATGTTGACAATCTCTCTCTAATCCTCCCAGAGCTGAGGAAAAAACCTCCTCTGTTACATACACAGGAGCAGGTGACTGAGGACAGCCACAGTACCAAGTACCCCTGCGGGGTCTCTACGGTCACTTACCTCTGAACTTCAGGGGAGACTGGTGCAGCAGAAGTATGCCCAAGATCCTCAGAGCCCGATGAGACCCCCTTCGCTTCCTGGAAGATTCAGTTCCGGAGCTTCTGGACGGCATATTCCTAAGCCTAAAGCTGAGGTATTCCAGCCGTAATACACCACTTTTACTGAGAATAGTCTAGCACAATTGCTGCTATATCACAGTTGGTGTCTACTAATGTGCCTTTCTAGGGGATGCCTGTATCAACCGCTTGCTGTATGCCTTTAAATGTTGCCAGCTCTGTCTCTGTACTTCATAGTCAGCTCACTACAATATTGTGGTTTTTTTAAAACTGCTGGGACGCCCGCACATGCGCAGAAGCGCTGCGGCGCGCACAGAGCGTCATCCCCCAGGCTCCGCCCCCTTTCCCGGCTCACCTCTATATATAGAGGCGCGTGCACGCGCACGCGCGCGGGCACGTGCGCCTTCGGCGCTAATTTCAAATATGGTAACAAGGGACAGGAGCCAGGGCCCCTCTTTGCCGCAGGCCGGGGGATGGACAAACACTGCAACATGGCAGAGGAAGCAGTTTCCTATAAGAGAACTCACCATCTGCCTGGACTTTGCTCTGCTGAGAAGAAGCTAGTCCACATGACAAGAAAACATTCCACAGCGGCCTCTAGTGGACAAACACAGGTACCGCAGTCTAATATATTAAATATATATAAAAAAAATTTTTTTTTTTTTTTTTTTTTTCTTGACCACCTTTAAAAATTATTACATTTTTTTAGTAGTTACAGGCATGCACAGAATTTTGCGGGAATACCATTAGGTAACAGACAGAAAGACAAATTAGGCTTGGGGGTCCCCCAATAGAACCAAGTTCCTGGGGGCCCCCACTTACCTGTTCCCCGCCGCAGGACTTTGTTTGGTCCACAAAAGCCCAAACTTCACCTATCACGGCAGGCATTGTAATCAAACCTTCAGGGACCGGGTTCCCAAGGATTCCACTCCCCTGGACCTGTATAGCACCCTGCACAGAAAACATCTTGGTCGTGGGTATGACCAGAGCTCTGGATCCCAGGGTCCAGCTCTCCTAAGAGAAGCATTACAGGCAAAACCTTGCTCTTCTCTGCAAGGCCCGGGTACCGACCGTTTAGCTATGAAGCTTTTTTGGTCGGATCCGGAATAGCTTACTGAGGCCCAAAAGAACCTGTGCGCAAGCTCAGTGAAAAACACATGTTTCTTCTTGGCCAACACCTTAGACACTGGCAAAAAACTGAGGTGCTCCCGGATGGGAGGGGCTTATATAGGGGAGGGTACTTCCGGTTTTGGAAGTTGCCAGTGCCAGCACCTGACGGTATCTATATAACCCATTAGTAATGACTATGTCGCTCTGTGTCCCGTGATGTACGAAAAAGAAATATGGAACAGCAAAATTGGTTTAGAACAGAATAGCACACTGACACTTTCCCTCACTGTCCTACTCTGTCCCTCCCTACAAACAAGATTTAGCACAGAATAGCACACTGATAATTTGCACGAGTGTCCTTCTCTGTCCCTAAACTCAAGGATTTGAAATATGGAACAGCAAAATTGGTTTAGAACAGAATAGCACACTGTCAGTTTCACTCACTGTACCTCTCTGTCCCTTAACTCAAGGATTTGAAATATGGAACAGCAAAATTGGTTTAGAACAGAATAGCACACTGACACTTTCCCTCACTGTCCTACTCTGTCCCTCCCTACAAACAAGATTTAGCACAGAATAGCACACTGAAAATTGCCACGAGTGTCCTTCTCTGTCCCTAAACTCAAGGATTGAAAATATGGAACAGCAAAATTGGTTTAGAACAGAATAGCACACTGACACTTTCCCTCACTGTCCTACTCTGTCCCTCCCTACAAACAAGATTTGGCACAGAATAGCACACTGATAATTTGCACGAGTGTCCTTCTCTGTCCCTAAACTCAAGGATTTGAAATATGGAACAGCAAAATTGGTTTAGAACAGAATAGCACACTGTCAGTTTCACTCACTGTACCTCTCTGTCCCTAAACTCAAGGATTTGAAATATGGAACAGCAAAATTGGTTTAGAACAGAATAGCACACTGACACTTTCCCTCACTGTCCTACTCTGTCCCTCCCTACAAACAAGATTTAGCACAGAATAGCACACTGAAAATTGCCACGAGTGTCCTTCTCTGTCCCTAAACTCAAGGATTGAAAATATGGAACAGCAAAATTGGTTTAGAACAGAATAGCACACTGACACTTTCCCTCACTGTCCTACTCTGTCCCTCCCTACAAACAAGATTTAGCACAGAATAGCACACTGATAATTTGCACGAGTGTCCTTCTCTGTCCCTAAACTCAAGGATTTGAAATATGGAACAGCAAAATTGGTTTAGAACAGAATAGCACACTGTCAGTTTCACTCACTGTACCTCTCTGTCCCTAAACTCAAGGATTGAAAATATGGTTCAGCAAAATTGGTTTAGAACAGAATAGCACACTGACACTTTCCCTCACTGTCCTACTCTGTCCCTCCCTGCAAACAAGTTTTAGCACAGAATAGCACACTGATAATTTGCACGAGTGTCCTTCTCTGTCCCTAAACTCAAGGATTTGAAATATGGAACAGCAAAATTGGTTTAGAACAGAATAGCACACTGTCAGTTTCACTCACTGTACCTCTCTGTCCCTAAACTCAAGGATTTGAAATATGGAACAGCAAAATTGGTTTAGAACAGAATAGCACACTGTCAGTTTCACTCACTGTACCTCTCTGTCCCTAAACTCAAGGATTTGAAATATGGAACAGCAAAATTGGTTTAGAACAGAATAGCACACTGACACTTTCCCTCACTGTCCTACTCTGTCCCTCCCTACAAACAAGATTTAGCACAGAATAGCACACTGAAAATTGCCACGAGTGTCCTTCTCTGTCCCTAAACTCAAGGATTTGAAATATGGAACAGCAAAATTGGTTTAGAACAGAATAGCACACTGACACTTTCCCTCACTGTCCTACTCTGTCCCTCCCTACAAACAAGATTTAGCACAGAATAGCACACTGATAATTTGCATGAGTGTCCTTCTCTGTCCCTAAGCTCAAGGATTTGAAATATGGAACAGCAAAATTGGTTTAGAACAGAATAGCACACTGTCAGTTTCACTCACTGTCCTACTCTGTCCCTCCCTACAAACAAGATTTAGCACAGAATAGCACACTGAAAATTGCCACGAGTGTCCTTCTCTGTCCCTAAACTCAAGGATTGAAAATATGGTTCAGCAAGATTGGTTTAGAACAGAATAGCACACTGACACTTTCCCTCACTGTACCTCTCTGTCCCTACAAACAAGGATTAGCACAGAATAGCACACTGTCACTGACACTCTCCCTACCTATCCTTATCTGTCCCTAAACACAAGGAATACAGGATTAGTAAAGGAAAAATAATGACGCTGTCCCTGCCTATGCTTCTCTTTCCCTGCTCCGGAACACACTACACAAGGCCGCCGCGCTGGCGGCCTTTTATAGTGTGGGGCGTGTACTAAACCCCCTCAGCAATAATTGGCCACAGGCATCCTGCCTGTGGCCAATCATTGCTCTCCTCGCTGCCGGCGCTGTGATTGGCCAAGCATGCGGGGTCACAGTGCATGCTTGGCCAATCACAGCGCCTGGATGACACTGCGATGGCGTAGTGCATTGTGGGCCGTTCGCGTCACTCGAATTTGGCGCGAACGGCCCAAATCGTTCGATCTTCGTCGAACGATCGAACAGCCGATGTTCGAGTCGAACGTATGTTCGACTCGAACACGAAGCTCATCCCTAATAACAGATCTAGATTGTTACCCTTATCCCTTTCATTTTATGTTATATACATAACGGCTGTAAGAAATGATTGTGTAGCTACTCAAATGTTTAACACAATATACGTTGAGTGTTTATTGTATGAACCTGACTTTACAATAAAAATCTATTGAAGTTAAAAAAAATTGTGCAGTAAATAATGATCAGTCCAAAGTAGAATTCATGAAATAGTTCATCCAAAGATCCCAAACACCTTCCAGGGAATGTGCAGTCCCATAAAATACAGTATATAAGTCTCTTCTCAGAAATTGCTCTTCACTCCAAATCACCACAGTGCCCTTGACTCCACCTCATGGGTGTCCTCTCACCTACCCCACTGTACCTAACTAAGCTATAGGAGGGAAAATGCACTTTTTAATATTACAGGAACACTGCTCCACTTGATGCCTTGATCATCAGCTCCTCAGTGTTAAGCGGTATATAAAGAAAGAAAGAAGAAAGCCTAATAGTGTAGATCGCTCATCAAGTTTATTAACACAATTTTAAAACGACTCATATGTCAGAAGTTAGGGTGTGGTAAACCTCTGCAGAGAGATCACTGCTTCCACACTGAGAACGAAGACCCTTCTTTACTTGCTGGGTAGGGGACAGTTTTTTTTTCTACTGAGAATGCGGCTGCTTTCTAAAGAAAATTAAAGCAGTATTAAACCTCCAAAGCTAACATTTATTATATTGCAGCCTATCAATTCTTAGATGTGATGGCTGCATTAGTTTTCTTTTTAAGGCTTTCTTTCTTCTATTTTCACCTGGTGATCCAGCCAGTAAGTAAGTTTTTTTTTTTTCTGGTACAATGTTTTTATTGAGATATGAAAAAGGGGAAACCAGATAAATTTCCATGCAGGGGATATGGACATGAAACATAAGAAAGAAGTTCACGTGAAAATACAAGATAAAACATATATTATGATGGTATAGATTATAAACTGACATGACCCACCAGCCAGGGCCGGGGGTCAGTGCGTTATGCCCGAGCCTTGAGGCCCAGGGGCTAAGGCAGACAAAGGGGAGCGGAGTTGTACGCAGAACGGGGGGGGGGGGGAAATAAGAAAACAAAACAAACAAAAACAAGCAAAAAAAAACAAACAGAAAAACACATACAACAGTGGGGGGGGGGGGATGTAGAACAGAGCGGCGAGCAAGAGGCCTAGAAACAGAGAAGAAGTTGGAAAGAGAAAGGAGGGTCCCCCAGGCTGGAGATGGGGTCAAATTAAATTTAGAGTCCTAGACTAGATTAGGGAGTGTGTAGGACCGTACGGTTTTTTTTTTCCAAAAGAAAAAGCTCTCTTCCAGATGTATCAGTTTACAGGGATAAGAAAAAAACATTTAACACTGACTGACAGGGGTGCTTACAATGATCAGCTTTTTTTGTATGTGCTGTAACTAATTATAAAATGTGAGCTGGAGTTTAATAGTGTATCTAAATCTGCTAGTACCGAACATGCCTTTCCCCCCAAACTGACAATGCTTCTGTGCACTGTGCCCCTGTGTTCATTCATCCAGAGTGGGGGCACTCTAATACAGGAGGTGTGTTACTGACCAGATCACTAGGTGAAAGCACAGGGAAAAAGAAAACGAATGCAGCCACCACATCTAATGATTGGAAAGCTGTATTAATTTACATTTTTGGTTAAGGCATAGGTGTGCACAGCCTGTTGCATTAGGGTGTGCACCTGAAAGCTCAAAAACACGGTACCGATCTCTCACTGTGTTCATTTAGAAAGGGAGGGGGCCTGAAAATGACATTACCCCTTCCCCTACTCATCCTGAAATATCATCTATGTGTGCCCACTGTAGTAGCCAATGGGAGAGGAGGGAAGCCAGCCATGCTGTGGGAGGGGGCACCGGGCAGCAGGGGGAATCTGCACTGCAGGCAGTGATTAGGGTGTGCCTGGGCACACCTGGCACACCCTGTGTGCACGCCTATGGGTTTAATACCGCTTTAACTTCAAGACTTTGCATATTTTTGTTTTGCTGCACCTAGAATGTATTTAGGGTTGCCACCCATCTGGGATTCACCCAGAGAGTCCGGGTTTTGAATCATGTGTCCAGTTTTCAGACCTGAAACCCAGACACATTATTCAGACAAGACTGTGGCTCCCCAAGTAGCCAAGGACCGCAAGTGCCAAATGCAATGGCGTGCGCATGGGCTTGGTGTCCTAGGCACTTCCTAATCACTAGGGTTACCAACTGTCTGGAGGTCTAGGTGCAGTTGTCTAAGCTGAGTGTCTGTCTCACACTCATACCTCTCAACTTTTTTTTGGAGAGGAGACTGAGGGACACCTATTAGCAAAATTATGTAGGCATAGGACACACCCCCTGCCACGCCCCCTCAAGGGAGAATTATACAAAAAAAATGATTTGCTAAACCTACAAGTGCTTTTTTTACCACTACTATTCCTTTATATTGGCTTTTGAAACTTACAAATGCAGCAAATTAGAATTTGGATAAAAGGTTTATCACTGGAAACACTATTTAAAAGATAAATAGTGTATTTTATATACAACAATAGAGATCAGACCAAAAAGAGGGACAAATGAGGAGGAAAAAGAGGGACAGAGGGACTTTGTTCTAAATCAGGGACAGTCCCTTGAAATCAGGGACAGTTGGGAGCTATGCTCACACTGCCCAGAGCCAGCACAGTTCTCCCACCCCCCACACACACACACAGACAAGAGAGGAGAGAGGGCTCAATCTGCTCCTCCTCCTCCCACTCCTACCCATCTGTGTCTGGCCTCCCATGCTCCAACCACCGGTGGGCTGTGTCTCAGAAAAGGGATGTGTGGGTGGGAAATTTGAAGCCCAGTAGCTGGAAGATACATTGTGGATAAAAGGTGCCGATGCCTGAACCTCCATCCTTGGGTGAGAGAGCGCCACGTCCATTGTCTGTGACTGAAGTCTCCCTCCTCCCTCCCTTCTCTCGTTTGCCTCTGAGCAAGTGAGTACACTACTAAGGCAAGGGGGACTCAGATGTAAGGGGTGCGCTGCAGACTCTGATGTAAGAGGGGCTTTGGGAACCCTGATTTAAGGGGCGATGCTGGGAATAATAATTCCCGTTTACACCAAAGTCCACAGCGTTCCCCCTTAAAAAAATAAAAATTTATTGCCATGTGCCACTAAAGGGTTTGGTTTGAAGAAAAGAACAAGCCGAATTGTATTTAGTTAATTTAAACTAAAAGTTCAGTTGGGGGTTAAAGATCATGAAATAGTCCAATTCAAGAACAATGTGATTCTTGCTGTGATTATCATGTGTCAACGGTGAACAATACTTAGTCGTGTCACCCTACAGATAATGTGCCTGCAACAAAAACATTGTGGGTTGTTATATAAGGCCCCTTTCACACTGGGGCGGGCAGGAGCGGTGGCGGTATAGCAGCGCGATTTTCAGCGCTGCTATACCGTCGTTCTTACCGCGGTATGCGGTCGCTAGGGGGGTTAATTTAACCCCCGCTAGCGGCCGAAAAAGGGTTAATACCGCCTGCAAACCGCGGCTATTGCCGCGCTTTGCGGGCGGTATTACCGCGCTGTCCCATTGATTTCACACCGCTTGAACACACCGCTCCTTTACCGCTGTAAAGAAGCGGCTAGCAGGACTTTTGGAGCGGTCCTGCTAGCGCACCGCTTCAGTGTGAAAGCCTTCGGGCTTTCACATTGAAGGCACAGGGCAGAAATTTTTCATGCGGTATAACAGCGCTAATATTAGCGCTAAACCACATGAAAAACGCCCCAGTGTGAAAGGGGCCTAAGGCTCGATTCACACCAATGCATTTTTTCCTGCTTTTTACTTTTTGCAGAAATGCTGGACATTTTTAACATGGGTACCTATGGAACATATTCACATCAATGCATTTTTTGTGCCTCTGCATTTTTGGACAGGGTCAGGGAATGTTTTTAACGCAAAACTGTGCTTTTTTTGCTTTTTTGGTTCAATAGAATTTAGGCTCCATTCAAACTAATGCATTTTTTGGTGCATTTTGCAGAAATGCTTGGAAATATTTTAACATGGGTTACTATGGAACATGTTCACATCAATGCATTTTTGTGCCTCTGCGTTTTTGGAAAGGGTCGGGGACTTTTTTTCCTGCAAAAAGCAGCGTTTTGCATGTAATAGAAGTCAATGGACCTGCATCCAAAATGCAAGTAATGCGTTTTTACCGCGATTTTGCAGCAATTTGCGTTTTTTTTTTATAGGAAATGTAAAAAAATAAAAATTACTGTATAAAAAAAAAACGCAAATCGCGGTAAAAACGCATGTTGAAAAACGCGGCAAGCACCGCAAAAAGCAAGGCAAAAACGCTCAAAAGCAACATGCATAGGTGTGAATCGAGCCTAAATGGATAAGCTGCAGAAAAGCATGTAGGGCGTTTTTACTCCAATTTTGCCGTGATTTGTGTTTTGTAATCTGCCAAACAACTAATTTTCCCCAAAAAAGCATAAAAAAAAACACAAATCACAGCAAAATCGTGGTAAAAAAAAATGCAAAAAGCACTGCACAAATGCTCAAAAGCAAACTGCTTAGGTGTGAATGGAGCCTAAAGCCTCGTACACACGATCAGATTTTCAGACGACCGTTTTTTGTTGCATGCTAGTCTCATGTCGAAAGTGGAGAGATTACTCACATACCAAAATTCTTGTATGACAGAATTCAACTTCAGAAGTGACGTAATATGTTGAATAGTTTTGTATGTATTCTGACGTTTTTGAGCATGTGTAGTCTTGCTCTTACGATTTTGTTTGTATGGAAACTGTACCAATTAATTGGGCGTTGAGTTCACGTCTGAAAAAAAATTCACACTCTGCACATACAGCTTTTGTCGGATGAAAAACCGGAATCGGCTGTCGAAAGCACCATACTAACGATCCAAAAATCAGCAGATCATTCGTCAGACGAAATTTTACTTCCAATTTTCGTATCATGTGTACGGGCCTTAAGGCTCCACTCACACATGATCGCGGGCAGAATCGCTGTGATTCCACCCTGCAATTTTAAATGGCTGCAAAATGCAGGACGCGATTGCGATGCCTAGACATGTGCATGACGAAAAAAATGTGTTTTGTTTCGTTCCGATTTGTTAATGTAGTTATTTAGTTTCATTAAATTTGGTTGATTCATTCAATTCGTATTTGGGATTTGTATTCGGAATTTATATTTGTAATTTTTTTAATTTTCTTTGAATTTACTGATTTTTTCTATTTGAAACTTTCGAATCAATGCATTTTGAATCGGTTGAATCGAAAACTTTCGTTTTTTTCAATTAGAAAGTGGCAAAGTGAACAAACAAAAGAAAAAGCAAATGATTACAATGACTCTTTAAATCACCTTTGGCTTAACTAAAACAGCATTATTTTGAAATGGTACTCTAATAACACACACAGTCTTTGATTTCAGCAATATGTGTACAGTTAGAATTCGACTGGAGTTCAATGTAAAATTCAATTAGAATTTCAGTCCGAATTTCTGAAATTAGGCGAATTTCGTTTCGTTATTCGGAGCATTCAGTAAAAAAAAAATATATTGTAATTCGGGCATTCAGATACAGTAGATCTGAATCTCTGAATAACAAAAAATTTGTCCGAATATTAATTCGGAACAAATTGAACCGCAGATGTCTAGTGATGCCATTACTTCTAATGGCACCCCAGTCGCTCAAAGAACACAAGCTTCTTTTTAATAACACTGTTGGCACAATTGTAGCGTGATTTACCGCGCCACAATTGTGGCCAAATCGCGACACAATTGCGTGCCATTAGAAGTAATAAAGAAAAATAAAAAGATCTGGGAACCTGATGTGGTAATTAATGGGTGGTGCCACCCCAAGATACGGGCAGGATGTGTTAACACAGGGAAGTTCCGGGGGCAGGACAAAACATGTAGATCCATATAGGAGCAGAACCCCTCACCCCCTGCATCCTGCATTGCCGGCCTGATTGGTTTTGTTCATCTGATGGACTTATTAGAGGCTTTTGGTTTCTGTGATATGGGACTACATTTCTTTATCACAGCCTGCTGCCCTGTATCTGCTATATGCTTTATTGGACACATTCTGTTTCCCTACATGGGATGCTAGTGGTTTGAATCCTTTGCTGGTGATATCCAACACCCGCATTACCCGCACAGGACACCGGCAAGGATTTCCACTGCACCTGTCTGAATGAATTGGCTGTGAAGCCTTCTGGCTATCTTCATTAAGGACTATGGATCATATGAACATCTCAGAAGAGCCACTGGAAGAAAATGGGACAGTGAGTAACCCAGACAGACTGATCATATCGGCAGTATTTATGAGGTACCCAGAGTCCATGGGACACAGTGTTGTATTACTGGTCGGATCAGATGTCTACTGTGCTTCCAGATTAGTTACAGCTCATGTTCTTTGAAGTTCTGTCCAAGTGGTGACTTAAGCATTGATGTTACTGCCTTATTTCTATTTCCAATTAAGCCGAGCAAGCAGTGAATACATTTATCATCCCCTATGTGGTGTTCAATTACACACATACCTTTAGCAGATTGCTGGACTTTACCTCTAAGCACCATCCATATCTGTGATTAGGTCCTACAGGCACATATCTTTACCTGAGATTCGGACTTGGATATGGACTCATTGGGAGAATATGGATAAACTAAGGAATGGACTTTAGGCGGCACATGAGTAAATATTGTAAAAAACTAGGAGTATTTATTTTAGAAACAGTCATAAAAATACAAGTAAACATTCAAAAAATGTGATTGACAGTCTATTCGTATTTGGATACACGGCTCAGGCTAATATTTAACAATGCTTCAGAGTTAGATTTCTAAAATGTAAATGCACTTCATCCTAAATGAAAATACAAAACCAGTAGCCACAGGCTAATAAAGCAATAATCATAAGAAGCGGGTGGTGTTTAGCCATAGATCCAGTGTATCCGATGAAATCTTGGATTGCTCAACCGTTTTCGCGATTTAACGCTTCTTCAGGAGCATAATAGTAGATCGAGTGTGCTACAATTGCAGCGGCACACCTTAGTAAAGTTCAATTGGCAGTTTGTTTATAACAGACAGCCAATAAGGGTAAAGGTCAAAATAGGCGACGGCTGGGTATACTGCTAGGTGAGGCTACAAACGAGTAACAACAGGTAGTGTCCTCCAGAGTTTGGAAAACTGTGTGTATCAGAACATATAAGAAAGGGCTATGTATGCACCATGAGAAACTCTGGTGCACATTCGAGTCAGAGGATAACTGACCCCAAGAAGCCTATGGTAGATGGGCAGGCTATTGACCTGCACCTTGACAAAAATACTTTGACGGCTGACTGCTAGGACTCCTCTGGATCATTTGGAAACTGCAGTATTTTTGTCAAGGTGCAGGTCAATAGCCTGCCCATCTACCATAGGCTTCTTGGGGTCAGTTATCCTCTGACTCGAATGTGCACCAGAGTTTCTCATGGTGCATACATAGCCCTTTCTTATATGTTTTGATACACACAGTTTTCCAAACTATGGAGGACACTACCTGTTGTTACTCGTTTGTAGCCTCACCTAGCAGTATACCCAGCCGTCGCCTATTTTGACCTTTACCCTTATTGGCTGTCTGTTATAAACAAACTGCCAATTGAACTTTACTAAGGTGTGCCACTGCAATTGTAGCACACTCGATCTACTATTATGCTCCTGAAGAAGCGTTAAATCGCGAAACCGGTTGAGCAATCCAAGATTTCATCGGATACACTGGATCTATGGCTAAACACCACCCGCTTCTTATGATTATTGCTTTATTAGCCTGTGGCTACTGGTTTTGTATTTTCATTTAGGATGAAGTGCATTTACATTTTATAAATCTAACTCTGAAGCATTGTTAAATATTAGCCTGAGCCGTGTATCCAAATACGAATAGACTGTCAATCACATTTTTTGAATGTTTACTTGTATTTTTATGACTGTTTCTAAAATAAATACTCCTAGTTTTTTACAATATTTACTCATGTGCCGCCTAAAGTCCATTCCTTAGTTTATCCATATTCTCTCTGTTATATCGGGACGTTGGCACATTTACTTGTGCATCCACAGAGTCACCCTGTGAGGATGCACGTTAAGCAATCTCTTAAAAATGGACTCATTGGGGTTGATTTACTAAAGGAAAATCCACTTTGCACTTGAAAGTGCACTGAAAGTGCACATGGAAGTGCAGATGCTGTACATCTGAGGGGGACATGCAAGGAAAATAAAAAACAGCATTTTAGCTTGCACATGATTGGATGATAAAATCAGCAGAGCTTCCCCTAATTTCAGAGCTTCCCCTCAGATTTACAGCGATCTACAGCGACTGCACTTTCAAGTGCAAAGTGGATTTTCCTTTAGTAAATCAATCCCATTGTGTTTTAATACAGGACTAATTAGCGCAGCTTTGATTCATTCATGAGATTTTGCATTCATCCCCCAGGTTTACCTGTTTGATAGATTGCACTACATTCACCCATAGAGGTTTTAAGGTGTAGTGCTCTCCATTCAGGTTCCTGTGTGGATGCTTGAGTCCCCACCGTTCAATACACACAATTTATGCAGGTGTAGTCACCAGGGGATTTTTCATCTTTGTGGGGGGCAGCAGTACAGCTGCACAGTGTCAGATCCTCTGGGAGCTTCCGGTGTAGCACGAAAATCATTATCCCGTGTAAGACGCTACCCCCTGACGTTACTGCGCATGCGCCGGTTTCAGACAAAAGAAACCGAGCGCACACCTGCTCAGGGCGACTACAGCTGACTCGGATTAACCCCTCACACTACACAGAGGCAGACACGAACTCCATCTAGATGACAGCAGCTGCGGGACATGGCGAGGGCTCACGGCGGACACACAGGCTGGTTGCGAGGGGACAGCAACAAGCTGTATCACATACACACAGGCTGGATGGGGGCACACCATGGATATCACAGGCTGGATGTTTGGCACAGGTTCCGGGATATATAGCTCGGGACCGGTGTTGTGCCAAGAATGGTTTCCCCATCTAAATCTGTTCCCCCTGTCTCTCAGCGGCGATCGAAACTGCGCCTTTCCAGCCCTCTGCATTGCCGCTCCTACTACTCTATCCCCGAATGCTAATCATCCTAATACCGCCCGCCTCTCCAGCCCTCTGCGTTGCCACTCCTCCTACTCTACCCCCAAATGCTAATCATCCTAATACCGCCCCGTCCCCGTGCATGTCCCTGGTACAATGTTATTACTCCTTCCATATATATATATATATTGTGAGGGGGTTAGCTCGGCAGCGGGTGTGTGTGACCCCCGGGATGGGCTCCCCACACAAAAACAGGCCCAGCAAACGGAGGTTGTGGTTTTCAAAATCAAAAAAAGGTGCGGTTTATTTTCTATTTACAGTGACAAAACACAGCAAAGCCAAAAGAAACATAAACAAAATAAATCCTGGTCAACTTGACCTCTGACTAAACATACAGGTTTCCTAACTAACAACTGGGATCAGCCTAGTGCTGTCCTAGTCCCTAAGTCCCTGGTTTTAAATGTCCAAGCAAATAGCCACACAGGCTTTGTCTCACCGCACAGGGGTTCACTCTCCCTAGACAGTCCACACAGGTCTGGTTCCAGGCATGAGCTAACATCTAATGAAGCAGGGAGTTCTTATAGAGGCCTAAATGAGCTGACAAGCTTCAGCTGGTCTCATCAACTCCCTGTCTGCACGACGCCCCACACTCTCCCTAGACATATGAGTCATCCATGAGCCCACTAGCCTTAGCTGGGCTTATACAACTCTCCACCTAGTTGTATAAGTCGGCGTAAAGCCTGAATCTGGGCGAAATATATCTACCCCCCTGGATGCAACCAGGTGACTTTACCTTCCTGCTGTCACATACCCCCCCTCTTGTTTTAACCTCGGGGTTGGAACACCAGCAATCAGGCATTCATGTACTCGAGACAAAGCATCCACATTCCCCATTTGAACGCCAGGGCGATGCTTTACTGTGAAGTTGAATTCCTGGAGGGCCAGGAACCACCTATTCACTCTTCTATTTGTTTCCTTGTTTTGAGCCATCCACTTTAACGGAGCGTGATCCGTAACCATGTCAAAGTGCCTACCTAGCAGGTAGTACCGAAGGGAATCTAGAGCCCACTTCACCGCTAAACACTCCTTTTCAACGGTGGCGTAATTTACCTCATGGGACTTCAACTTCCTGCTGAGGTAAATGACTGGGTGCTCTTCCCCGTTCCAGACCTGGGACAATACTGCTCCTAACCCCACATCTGACGCATCACTTTGTACGACAAAGTCTTTAGAGAAGTCGGGTGAGTACAACACTGGCTGGCTACATAAGGCTTGTTTCAAGAATTGGAATGCTGCCTCAGCCTCGGGGGTCCATTTAATCATGACCGACCCTTTCCCCTTCATTAGGTTGGTTAGGGGCACAGCCTTAGAAGCAAAGTGGGGAATGAATCGCCGATAATACCCAGCGATTCCCAGAAAGGCTCGTACCTGCTTCTTGCTGTTGGGACGTGGCCAACTCTGGATGGCCTCGACTTTGTTGAGTTGGGGTTTTATTACTCCCCTCCCAATGGTGTACCCAAGATATTTGGCCTCCTCCTGCCCAATGGTACACTTCTTGGGGTTAGCCGTAAACCCCGCTTCCCGAACAGAGTCCAGGACTGCTTGCACTTTTGGCAGATGTGAGGCCCAATCTGTGCTATGGACAATTACGTCATCCAGGTAAGCCGCAGCATACTTCCGATGGGGCCTCAGCATCTGGTCCATTTTCCGCTGGAATGTGGCCGGCGCATTCTGTAACCCGAACGGCATTCTTTTATATTGGAACGCCCCGTCTGGGGTTACAAATGCGGTTTTCTCTTTGGCCAATTTGGCCAGGGGGATTTGCCAATACCCTTTTGTGAGGTCAAGAGTCGTCATGTATCGGGCTGTTCCCAGCCGGTCGATCAACTCATCTATACGTGGCATGGGGTAGGTGTCAAATTTTGTAACTTTGTTCAACTGACGAAAATCGTTACAAAATCGCCAGCTCCCATCCGGTTTAGGCACCAACACAATGGGACTAGACCAATCACTTTGGGACTCCTCTATCACCCCTAAGTTCAGCATTTTCTGTACTTCCTCCCGTATTGTCTCCCGTCGGGCCTCTGGGATCCGATAGGGTTTTAACTTCACCCTTTCACCGGGCGGGGTAATGATGTCATGCTCTACCCCAAATGTTTGTCCCGGCAGCTCAGAGAACCCCCTTGTTGCGAAGCACAAACTCCTTAACCTCCTGTTGTTGGGGTTGTGACAAGGTGGCTGCTATTCCAACCTCAGGAATCACGCAACCAGTTTGAGCTGGTGACCAAGTGTCTGCGACTAGGGACTCTCTATCCCTCCAGGCTTTCAACAGATTAACGTGATAGATCTGTTCGGGCTTTCGCCTTCCTGGTTGTCTGACCTTGTAATTCACTTCGCTCACTTTTTCCATTATCTCGTAGGGGCCTTGCCATTTGGCAAGGAATTTACTTTCAACCGTAGGGACAAGTACCAGTATCCTATCCCCCGGGGAAAAGGTACGGGTCTTGGCTCCACGGTTGTACACTCTCTGCTGTGCTAACTGCGCTTGGGCCAAATGTTCCTTCACGATGGGCATTACCTGTGCAATTCGGTCTTGCATCAGGGCGACATGCTCAATCACACTCCTGTGGGGAGAACTCTCACTTTCCCAAGTTTCCTTGGCAATATCCAACAGCCCTCTTGGGTGTCTCCCATACAGTAACTCAAAGGGGGAGAATCCCGTAGAGGATTGGGGCACCTCCCTAATAGCAAACATCAGATAAGGAAGTAGACAGTCCCAATCCTTTCCATCTCTATCCACCACTTTCTTCAACATTTGTTTTAGGGTTTTGTTGAATCTTTCAACCAGCCCATCGGTTTGGGGGTGATACACAGATGTACGTAATTGCGTCACTTTGAACAATTTACACAGCTCCTTCATAACCCGGGACATAAAGGGTGTACCTTGGTCCGTAAGCAGTTCTTTACAAATACCCACCCGGCTAAACACAAGAGATAGCTCTTTGGCTATGGTTTTGGCCGAGGTATTTCGGAGAGGGATCGCTTCTGGATAACGGGTGGCATAGTCCATTATAACTAATATGTACTGGTGCCCCCTAGCGGACTTGATTATAGGACCTACCAAATCCATGGCGATCCTCTCAAACGGGACCTCAATGATGGGTAGAGGGACCAGCGGGCTACGGAAATGTGGCATCGGGGCCGACCTCTGACACACAGGGCAGGAGGAACAATAATTTTCTATGTCCTTCATCACCCCCGGCCAATAGAATCTCTGTAATACCCTCTCTCGGGTTTTCTCTGTCCCCAGATGACCTCCAAGAATGTGCCCATGGGCCAACTCCAACACCAACTTCCTGTAAGGTTTGGGCACCACAAGCTGCTCAACGGTTTCTTCTGCCCTTTTTGCCACCCGATACAGTAGGTCCTTCTCTACGCTGAAGTATGGGTAAGTGCAGGTATTATCTGGGTTCACTAACTCGCCATCTATTTTCACTACGTTTTCCCGTGCCTTTATTAGGGCGGGGTCTTTCAACTGTTCTGTGGCAAAGTTTTCCCTGTGAACCTCAAGATCAGAAAACTCCACAGACGGTAGGTTTTCGTCTGAGGAGGTGGGCTCCTCTCCAGTTTCTTGAGTCTCCCCTGCCAATACTGATAAGGGAAATTCCGGAGAGTCCTCACCACTCTCAGGGGAGTTCTGGCTATCACATTCCTGGTACATAGGGGCACCAGTGGGGGGCTCAGGATCATCCCACAGTTCCCAGAACTTCGGAAAATCCCTTCCCACAATGGCGTCATACGGTAACTGAGATACTAAGCCCACTGGATGAGAGAGGGTACCTTTGGGGGTCTCGAAACACACTGTAGTCACTGGATACTCTCGGGTGTCCCCATGCACACAAATAACAGCTACCTTGCTATTCCCAGAGACCTCTGTTTTAACTAACTCAGCCTTTATCAGGGTCACAAGGCTACCTGAATCCAGCAATACCACAACATTTCTACCATTAACACACATTTTGCATAAATGTTTCTCAGTTCCTCGAATGGCAGTGCATGCGACTGTCGCACACAGCGACTGACGTCTGCCCGTTAGAAAGTCACACTGCATGGGTTCCTCCACAACCGGGCAATTGGCTGCAATATGTCCCGCTTGCCGGCAGCGGTAGCAAACGATCCTTCTTGCCGCCTCTTGAGCCGCTGATTTCCCAGGCTGTTCTCGCCAAACTTGGGGTAGAGCTCCCACCCTCTCACTCTCTCCACCCTTACCCCTTGGAATCCTCTTATCCGCCCCTGGGGATGGTCTGGTCTTAGGGTGGAAAGTCCGAGTGTCTCTGGAAGAGGCCGTCAGGTTCTCTGTAGCCAAGTATTTCTCCACACGATCCACAAGACCATCGGCCGTCTCTGGGTCTCCATGGCTTACCCACTTTTGGATGGCAGTAGGAAGAGCTCTCAAAAACCGATCCATTACAACACGTTCCACAATCTTTGGTGCGGACAAAGTCTCTGGCTGTAGCCACTTTCTGCTCAGGTGAATGAGATCATACATTTGAGACCTGGGGGGTTTTCCAAGCTGGAAAGTCCAGTTATGCACACGCTGAGCCCGGACAGCCTGGGTGACACCCAGCCTTGCCAATATCTCAGCTTTTAGCATCACATAGTCTTTTGCTTGGTCAGGCTCTAGGTCATAGTAAGCCTTCTGCGATTCACCAGTTAACAGAGGAGCCACCAGTCCAGCCCACTGCTCCTCAGGCCACTTTTCTCTTTCAGCAGTCCTTTCAAATGTGGTCAAAAATACCTCTGGATCATCCTCTCCAGTCATTTTTGTCAATAAACGACTCACCCCAAAGGACGCGGTATTAGTGAGACGGCTTTCCTCACTGGTCTGCGGACGTTGCTGCATTACTGCTTCCATTTGTTGTAGTCTCTGCTCTTGCTTCTGTAACAGGTCTATGAAGCGGGCCTCAGATTGCTGCTGGGCTTGTTGCTGAGCTTCCAGACTCTGTTGGTGAGCTTGCTGCTGGGCTGCAAGGCTCTGTTGATGAGCTTGCTGCTGGGCTGCGAAGTTCTGTTGTTGAGCTGCAAGGCTCTGTTGATGAGCTGCAAGGCTCTTTTGCAAACCTGCATTTGTCTGCTGTTGATTGGCATTTGCTAGAGCCAGCTGCTTCAGTATCTCCTCCATGCTGGCTTAAAAAAAACTGCCACTGGTTCTCCACCAACTGTGAGGGGGTTAGCTCGGCAGCGGGTGTGTGTGACCCCCGGGATGGGCTCCCCACACAAAAACAGGCCCAGCAAACGGAGGTTGTGGTTTTCAAAATCAAAAAAAGGTGCGGTTTATTTTCTATTTACAGTGACAAAACACAGCAAAGCCAAAAGAAACAAACAAAATAAATCCTGGTCAACTTGACCTCTGACTAAACATACAGGTTTCCTAACTAACAACTGGGATCAGCCTAGTGCTGTCCTAGTCCCTAAGTCCCTGGTTTTAAATGTCCAAGCAAATAGCCACACAGGCTTTGTCTCACCGCACAGGGGTTCACTCTCCCTAGACAGTCCACACAGGTCTGGTTCCAGGCATGAGCTAACATCTAATGAAGCTGGGAGTTCTTATAGAGGCCTAAATGAGCTGACAAGCTTCAGCTGGTCTCATCAACTCCCTGTCTGCACGACACCCCACACTCTCCCTAGACATATGAGTCATCCATGAGCCCACTAGCCTTAGCTGGGCTTATACAACTCTCCACCTAGTTGTATAAGTCGGCGTAAAGCCTGAATCTGGGCGAAATATATCTACCCCCCTGGATGCAACCAGGTGACTTTACCTTCCTGCTGTCACAATATATATATATATATATATATATATATATATATATATATATATATATAAAACTCCTTACACATATGGGTACAATATTATTTCTCCTTCCACATACATATATTTATATGAATATGTAGCACTACCCCCGAAGGAGCTGCTGGTTGTATTTGGGTCTGCCCTCTGTTTCTCAACCCCTTAACTGGCTCGAACCCTCCCTTGGCACAACTGGTATAGAAAGGAATTGTAGTTCCCACTGGCTGTTGGGCAACACAATTCTGAATATATATATATATATATCACATTAAATACACATAGATGTTACCTTTCTCTCTTGAGGTCCTTCAGACTAACAAAAGTAATTCACACACGTTGTACACTTAACCAAAGATAACGTTTACTTAAGAGATAAAAAAACAGGTTAAGACAGTTATGTAATTTCAGTTGGCTCTGCAGCTGCACTGTGGGTACCATAGTCTATTAGGTATCCATGGCAATGGAGTCCCTGTCTCCCTGTAACATAAGTTCCGCACGCATTACTGAACATAAGTAAACAATAGTCTATAAAGTTGAAACTGGAACACCGGAGGGAGTTTGGGATATACACATATAACATTAGTCCATAACAGTAGAACCCCGCTACACACTCCCCCCACTTAAAGTCTTTGGTCCCCAAAGATATCTAGGATCCTTGCTCTCTTCTTCATTTTTGCCTCTAGACGACTACACAATACTGACAGAGGAACCTCCCACCAAACTTTGGAGGAGAGGTTGTCCTGTCTACAGGCCACCTTAGTTGGTACGGCCTCTCCAGCTGTGCCAGGGGGTGAGCTAGGGTTGCCTTCCACCAAATTCACAGTGGAAGGACCAGGCATCTCAACTGTTCTCCTGGAAGTAAGAATTGCTTCTTCAGTGCATGCACCCATTTGATCATATGTCAGTCTTTTTGGGGGGTTAATGACTCTTTTTTTTCTCTGTTCTTTGGGTGTCACAGTCTCAGGAGCACTAAAACCTGCTGTCTCTGGGGACTCCTCAGGGGCTTTCTCTTTTGATCCATGCATGCTGGGCTCTGTAATTTTAGGAGAGTCAAACTCTCCTTCAGAAAAGGATGGAGCCTCTTCAGCGTCTCCTGTTGGCAAAGAGTCCAGGTTATCCTCTATTTCCTCGGTGAGTATGTTAGAGGGCACAAATTCAGGAGCCTCTGGGCGAAGAATCCCACTATCTGCTACCTCAGGAAGTGACAGCGAAGTAGTCATGGGTTCTGGTACTTGAGAGGGACACAACCAGTCAGATTCCATCTCCTCATTCTCAGAGTCTTCCCTTTCAGAGTCTTTGTCCTCTACATCTGTAAGAGTCAACTGAGACCTGGTAACTGGCCTGGATACTCGGGAGGTTGAAAAGGAATCTTGCGGATCTGATGCAGGGGGTAGGCGAACTGCTTCAGAAAGGGGCAACAGGTGGTTTCTATGCCAAGTCTTCAGTGGGCCCACACTCCACCCTGGCTTTATCTGATATACCGGAAGATCTGGTAACTGTTTGCAGATGACATATGGCTGGGATTTCCACCGGTCAGCTAACTTGTGCTTCCTGGAAATACCCAAGTTCCTTAGTTGTACCCTATCCCCTGGCTGCAAGTCTTGTATCCTAACCTTGAGGTCGAAGTTCCTTTTGTTCCTCAATCCCCTTGGGTCAGATGAGGCTTGGGCCTGTTCATATGTCTCATATATCTTCAGACTTGTCCTTAAGCGATCCACATACCCCTTGTGGGAGGTTGCCGAGGTATGATCCAGGGAAGTGCCAAAGGCTAAGTACACTGGTAACCGAGCCTCTCTTCCAAACATCAGCCGATATGGGGAGTATCCAGTAGCATCGCTGGTAGTACTGTTGTAAGCATGTACTATGGCAGCCACATGCTTGCTCCAGTGTTGTTTCTTCTCTGAGTTCAACGTCCCCAACATATCCAAAAGGGTTCGGTTAAACCGTTCAGGCTGAGCATCCCCTTGTGGGTGGTATGGGGTTGTTCTAGTCTTTTGGATGCCCAACAGATCTAACAGCTTCTTTATCAGTCTGCTTTCAAAGTCTCTTCCTTGATCTGAATGCAGGCGTTGGGGCAGACCATAGTGCACAAAGAACCTCTCCAATAGAACTTTGGCTACTGTTGAGGCCTTCTGATCCTTAGTAGGGTATGCTTGAGCGGATCTGGTGAAATGGTCTGTCACTACCAGGACATTCCATTTTCCATTCAGATCTGGCTCTAGACAAAGGAAGTCTATGCACACCAGTTCCATGGGTCCTTGACTCTGCAGATGGCCCATTGGGGCAGCTTGTCGTGGCAAAGTCTTCCTTTGTATGCACCGGACACAAGAATGTCAGTACCCCTCAACTTCAGCCCGCATACAGGGCCAGTAGAACCTGTCTCTCACAAGGTGAAAGGTTCTCTCCCGTCCCAGGTGGCCATGATTGTCGTGGAGGGCAGTTAGAACCGCCTTCCTGTACTTGGCAGGTAGAAACAACTGCCACTTCTCTTCCAGATCATCAGAGGGGCCTCTTCGGTAGACCACCCCCTGACGTATCTGTAGCCGGTCAATAAGCAGGCCTCTCCGGAAGAGTTCATTAGGAGCAACTCAGGGAGCTGGTTTTCCAAAGCCTTCAGTATTAGCTTCCCCAACGGGTCTTCCAATTGGTCCCTCTTTAAGTCCTTCTTGGATAACTTGGGCAAGCCCTCTTCTCCGACCTGGGTCACATTGCAGTAACATCTGGGTACTCCAGTAGCTGAGACCCCAATTTCTTCGGCCCTTGATCCTCCTTAGGCTTGAAGTTCCGTCCCCCTATATAGGGCTAGCACTCCCTCCGGGGTCAACTGGGCCCACTCTTCGGTAAGATCAGTAGAAGTATGGGATCTCCTGGATAGGGCATCTGCATCCCTATTTCCAACTCCTGATCGGTACTTAAGGCTGAACGTGAAACTTGAGAGGGCAGCCAGCCACCTATGTCCTGTTGCATCCAGTTTGGCGGTGGTCAGAAGGTAGGTAAGTGGATTATTATCAGTCTTGACTACAAATTCAGCCCTGTACAAGTAATCTTTCTATTTGTCCACCACAGCCTATTTTAAGGCCAGGAATTCAAGCTTGTGGGTGGGGTAATTCTTCTCAGCAAGTGTCAGGCTCCTACTCACATAAGCAACAGGTCGTAGGTGACCATTGTGTTCCTGGTATAGCACCCCACCAAGCCCATCTCGGCTGGCGTCCACATGCAGCTCGTAAGGTTTTGTGGTATCTGCATAGGCTAATACAGGAGCGGTGGTCATACTCTCTTTCAGCTGATCGAAGGCCTCTTCACACTTGGGGGTCCATTGGTCCTGGATGGACTCTTTAGATTTCTTGGACTTCACTGGCTGATCTGACTCTACTCCATCATCTTCTCCATCACTCTTTAACAACTCATTGAGGGGTCTGGCTATCTTGGCAAAACCCTCCACAAACCTCCTGTAATAAGAGCAGAATCCCAGGAACGACCGGAGCTCGGTCACATTTGTAGGCCTCGGCCAGGAAGTGACAGCATCCAGCTTCTCCGGGTCTGTGGCCACCCCTTCTGCAGATACAATGTGGCCCAAGTAATGAACTGAGGACTGGTAAAATTGGCACTTCTCTGGATAAAGTTTCAGGCCTTCTTCATGGAGCCTCTTCAGAACATTCTCCAGCCTCTCTTCATGTTCCTCAAGGGTTTTCCCAAACACAATGACGTCGTCCAAATACACCAGTACCTCTATTAAATTCATGTCTCCCACTGTTTTCTCCATTAGCCTTTGGAAAGTGGCAGGAGCTCCTTACAACCCTTAAGGCTTCCGGTTGAACTCGAAGAACCCCACAGGGGTAATGAAAGCTGTCTTCTCCTGATCTTCAGGGTGCATGGGGATCTGGTAGTAGCCACTCTTCAGATCCATCACACTGAACCACTTGGCTCCAGACAGGCTTTGTAGCGCATCCTCTATCCGGGGGGTGGTGTACTGATCCGGTATGATCCTTCTATTCAGTGTCCGGTAGTCTATACACAGCCTCAGAGAGCCATTCTTCTTTTGGACCACCACTAATCGGAGAGGCATAAGGGCATTGAGACTCCTAGATTATGCCTATCCTCTTTAATTTGGACAGTTGCTTGCGCAGATCTTCCAGATCTCCTAGGGGAACCCGTCTGACTCTCTCCCTGAATGGCTTATCCTCTTGCAAGTGAATCTTGTGGGTGGCACTGTTCGCACACCCCACATCAAATTCATCCCTTGAGAAGATCTTCTGCCATCGAGCAAGTTGGGCCCTGGCCCTCTTTTTCCAGGCTGGGGAGAGGTTTGTGTCCTCAGAACAGAGCCTCCCTACTATGTCCTCTTCTCCCTGTGGCTTCTTCAAGTCAGATGGGCCCACTAGGGTGGCTTGGTTCACCTGACCCAATAGCATTCTGGCTGGTACCCTCACTGGGGTGGCGGAAGTGTTTGACACTCACTGAAACCTTCCCCTGACTCCTCTCTAGGGCCTTCAGTGGGACCACTTCGGGAATTACCTCTATTCCCCTTTCCTTCTCTCGAGGACCAGGTTCAAGGATGATGAAGGGGCCTGGTTGCTTCCAGGTGAGCTTTACAGAGGCTCTTAAACAGGTCACTTCTCCTTGCTGCAATACTTTCTCTGTTTTATCCAGCTTCCATACTTTTCCAACCCCCTCTCCTGGGGCCTTCTTTTCCATCACTAAGCGCTGGTAAACTTGCTGCAACAAGGGGTGGACCCTTGTTGTCAAGGTATCCTGCTCTTCAACCAGAGGGGTCAACAATCTCCTTACTAAGTCAGTGTTGATCCCTATGATCAGGGAGCTCTTGTTGGCCCCAGGTGGCCGAGGACAGACCACAGCCAGAGTGTGATCGGGATGTATCCATCATAGGGGAAGCTCTGCGTTCCAATGCCCCATATCTCCAGGTCTTCCAGCTTCTGTAGTGGTAAATGGCAGAGGTGCCTATTGTAGAAATCACGATACAGGAGGGTCACCTGGGCTCCTGTATCGAGAAGGGCCTTTGTGTAGATTCCTTCTACCTGGATTGAGATCATTGGAGAGGGCCCTACTAGTTTGTCTGGAAGCTTCCGTGGAGAGGTCTTCTTGTCAGGTTCTGTAACTTGTATCTTTACTTTTCTTTCTCCGGCTTTTCTGGGGTTTCGACCCTTGTGGAGCCTGGTGTGCATTGATCTCCCGCCTTGGAGTATTTTGAAATTTGGAGCGGGAAGTACCAAGCTGCCCAGAGGCAGCAGCAGGGGTGTTTAGTAGAGGGTCAGGCCCCTGTTGCTGTTTCTTCTTGTTGCTTTTGGAGTTGGCTGTCACTGATGGGCACCTGATTGACTCCTTCACCGGGGCCCTCTGAAGTTTTCCACCGGCTTGCGGGGTGATGTGGCAGCTTTCCTCGGGCTGGGACACACCTGTCGATAGTGTCCAGTTCCTCCACAATTGAAGCAGACTTCTTCATCCCTTGTACTCCTAGGTGGGGGAGTAGATACATTTTGAGTCATCTTGGTTTCAGTGCCTTCTCCCTTCCCAGTCTGAGAACTTGGCCATAAGTGAAGTTAACATCTCCATAACTTGTGCCATTTGGGACTTTAGAGTAGCTACCTCAGAGTCCTGTTCTCGAGTAGTGATGAGCCGAACACCCCCGGGTTCGGTTCGCACCAAAACCCGCGAACGGACCGAAAGTTCGTACGAACATTAGAACCCTATTAAATACAATGGATGCGAACGTTCGAATTCTAAAGTGCTAATTATAACGACTATTATGCATGTTATTGTCCTAAAAAGGGTTTGGGAACCCGGGTTCTGCACCAGGGGACATGTATCAATGCAAAAAGAAGTTTTAAAAACGGTCGTTTTTCGGGAGCAGTCATTTTAACCACTTCCTACCGGGTCATAGACATATGACGCCGGCAGGAACCCTCCCTCCCTCCGGGCGGACGTCATATGACGTCCTTTTTTCCCGGCCGTCTATGGGGCGCGCGCGGCAACGCTTGTGACCCGGTGAGTGTGCCCGGCGGTCGCGATGTCCGCTGGGCACCCGCGATTGCCCACGATCACGGCAGAAGTGTGGATCTGTGTGTGTAAACACACAGATCCACCTCCTGTCAGAGGTGAGGAGACCGATGTGTGTTCCCAGTACAGAGGAACACAGATCGGTCTCCTCCCCTTGTGAGTCCCCTCCCCCTACAGTTACAATCACTCAATAGGGAACATATTAACCCCTTGATCGCCCCCTAGTGTTAACCCTTTCCCTGCCAGTCACATTTACACAGTAATTAGTGCAGTTTTATAGCACTAATCGCTGTATAAATGTGAATGGTCCCAAAAACGCGCCAATAGTGTCCGATGTGTCTGCCGCAATGTCACGGTCACAATAAAAATCGCAGATCGCCGCTATTACTAGTAAAAAAAATAAAAAAAATAAAAATGCCATAAATCTATCCCCTATTATGTAGACGCTATAACTTTTGCGCAAACCAATCAATATACGCTTATTGCAAAAAAAAATTACCAAAAATATGTAGAATACGTATCGGTCTAAACTTAGAAAAAAAATTGTTTTAAAAAAAAAAAATTGTGATATTTATTAAATCAAAAAGTAAAAAATATTGCATTTTTTTCAAATATGTCGCTCTTCTTTTGTTTATAGCACAAAAAATAAAAACCGCAGAGGTGATCAAATACCACCAAAAGAAAGCTCTATTTGTGGGGGAAAAAGGACGTCAATTTTGGTTAGGTTCAACGTCGCACGACCGCGCAATTGTCCGTTAAAGCGACGCAGTGCTGCATCGCAAAAAGTGCTCTGGTCAGGAAGGGGGTAAATTCTTCCAGGGCTGAAGTGGTTAATGATGCATAAAGTGAAAAAAAAAAGTCAAATATTCCTTTAAATATCGTACCTGGGGGGTGTCTAAAGTATGCCTGTGAAGTGCCACGTGTTTCCCGTGTTTAGAACTGTCCCTGCACAAAATGACACTTCTAAAGGAAAAAAAAGCCATTTAAAACTGCTTGCGGCTTTAATGTAATGTCTGGTCCCGGTAATATGGATGAAAATCTTTAAGAAAAATGGCATAGCTACCCCATGACCCCCCCCCCCCTACCCCAGCCCATTACCAGCCCCTTTGGGTCTTGTATGGATATTAAGGGGAACCCCGCACATAAAATAAAAAAGGCCCTATATACTCTGAACAGCCGTATACAGGCGGTGCATACAAGACAGGGACTGTAGGTTTGTTCTTATGTAGAATCTGTTTGTAATTTTGAACAGGTACATTGTTTAAGTGTAGCTCCAGCCCAAAAATCTATTTTTAAACTTTTTGGAAAACATAGGTAAGGGTTATCACCCCTGTAACATTTGTTTTGCTGTCTGTGCCCCTGTTCAGAACATTTCACCTCACTTTCCGTCCCAATGACAACTGTTTTTGAAATGTGGTGTTTTTCTTGAAACAAGGATTGGTGATAAAGCATCAGTACAGAGGAGACACCTTTCTCCCATATTAATTCTTACAGGAGAGAATTTTCCTTCCAAGGGGTAGATTTCCTCTCACTTCCTGTTGTCTTCTTGCGTTTGCAAGTAGGAGTCGTTTGTAAGTTGGATGTTTGAAAGTAGGGACCTGCCGTATATACTCTGCAGAAATAGGCCCCTTAGTTGTTGGTTTTGGCACAACACTGTAAGCACAGTTACTCTTGGTTGGTGCTGGAACGCCCTGCTGTCAACTATTATATCAGGAATTTTAATTACATATAATTGTTGAACAGTGGTAGTAAAAATTGGGCCTTTGATGGTGGTGCTGGTGCCACAATACTGTAAGCCCTGACAGTTACTCTTGGTGGGTGCAGCAATGGGCCCCGCTGTGAATTATTAGATCAAGAATTGTAATTGCATGCCCCTGTTGAACAGGGGCTGAAAAATTGGGCCTTTCGTGGTGGTGGTGGTGGTGTTGCCACAACACTGTAAGCCCTCAGAGTTACTCTTGGTGGGTGCAGGAATGGGCCCTGCTGTGAATTATTAGATCAAGAATTGTAATTACATGCCCCTTTTGAACAGGGGCTGAAAAATTGGGCCTTTCGTGGTGGTGGTGGTGGTGGCGTTGCCACAACACTGTAAGCCCTCAGAGTTACTCTTGGTGGGTGCAGCAATGGGCCCTGCTGTGAATTATTAGCTCAAGAATTGTAATTACATGCCCCTGTTGAACAGGGGCTGAAAAATTGGGCCTTAGGCAATGGTGGCACAACACTACAACCCCTCACAGATACTGTACTTGGAGCACAGCAATGAGCCCTGTTGCAAAGTATTGCTTCAAAAATTGTAATGACACGCCCCTGTTAAACAGGGGCTGAAAAATTGGGCCTTAGGCACTGGTGGCACAACATTCCAACCCCTCACAGATACTGTACTTGGAGCACAGCAATGATCCCTATGGCAAATTATTGCTAAAAAAATTGTAATTACACGCCCCTGTTAAACAGGGGCTGAAAAATTGGGCCTTAGCCACTGGTGGCGGCACCCATAAACAAAAATGATCTTCCAAGCTATCATCATCAATCGTATCATTGAGGACTCGGAGGAGGAGGATAGCCAGTCAACATAACAGCACAGGCACTCAGCATCATCATCAGTCTTGAAGGGATGTGACATGTTAAAATCAATTAGTCTGTTATATCAGCATCAGGTGTGTGGTAGCTGGTGGTGATCCAAGACTGGTTCATCTTGATGAAAGTCAGTCGATCAACCGAGTCGGTGGACAGGCGCACCCTGTGATCCGTGACAAATCCTCCAGCAGCACTGAATGTGCGTTCCGAAAGAACGCTGGATGCAGGACAGGCCAGTAGCTCAATTGCATACTGTGCAAGCTCTGGCCAGTGATCCATCCTCAAGACCCAGTAAGCCAGAGGATTTTCGGTGGGGAAGGTGTCCAAGTCTGACCTTGCCCCTAGATATTCCTGCACCATGTTTATCAGACGCTGGCGATGGTTGCTGGAACCGATCATACTTTGGGGCTGCGGACTAAAGAATTGTCTGAACGCATCGGTCAGACGGCCACCTTCCCCACCGCTCCTTCTTTGACTGGCCGAAGCCTCAGCAACTCGTTGTCCAGGACCAGGAGTTTGTAACCTCCCAGTCTCTGGGAATGCGTTGCACAGACCTTTCTGCAAGGCCTCCCGGAGTTGTCTCATCCTCTGCTCCCTCTGCGACGGTAACATAAGGTCCGCAACCTTACCCTTGTACCGTGGATCAAGGAGAGTGGCCAGCCAGTGGTCCCTCTCCTTGATCCGAAGAATACGAGGATCCTTCCGCAGACTTTGCAGGATCAGGGAGGCCATGCAGCGTAGGTTTGCTGAGGCATTCGGTCCGGAGTCCTCTGGGTCACTAAGGACGACATGATCCGCAGCCACCTCCTCCCAGCCACGTACAAGTCCACTGGTTTCTTGGGACTGTAAATCATCCCTAAAAGACT
This sequence comes from Rana muscosa, assembly GCA_029206835.1. Classification (NCBI taxonomy): domain Eukaryota; kingdom Metazoa; phylum Chordata; class Amphibia; order Anura; family Ranidae; genus Rana; species Rana muscosa. The sequence continues at coordinate 105,401,762 of CM055119.1, read as the reverse complement.
GCTGCTGATGATGCTGAGTGCCAGCCTCCACCTCCATGCTGACACAATCCTCCTCCTCCTCCTCTTCCTGTGCGATGGGTGGGACAGAAGGAACACTGTCTGGGTAAAGGGGGCCTTGAGAGGCAAGGAAGTCCTCCTCTTCCTGCCTCTGTTCTACCTCAAGTGCCCTGTCCATTATTCCACGCAGCGTGTGCTCCAACAGGTGGACAAGAGGTACAGTGTCACTGATGCATGCACTGTCACTGCTCACCATCCTCGTGGCCTCCTCAAATGGTGCCAGGACAGTGCATGCATCCCTGATCATGCCCCACTGGCGTGGAGAAAAAAAACCAAGCTCCCCTGACCCTGTCCTGGTGCTGTAGTCGCACAGGTACTCATTGATGGCCCTCTGCTGCGTGTGCAGCCGCTGCAGCATGGCCAACATTGAGTTCCACCTGGTGGGCATGTCACATATAAGGCGGTTCTTGGGCAGGTTCAACTCCTTTTGCAGCTCAGCCAGGCGAGCACTGGCATTATAAGATCTGCGGAAATGCACACAGACTTTCCTGGCCTGCCTCAGGACATCCTGTAAGCCCGGGTACCTGCCCAAGAACCGCTGCACCACCAGGTTAAGGACGTGAGCCACACAGGGCACATGGGTCAGTTGTCCCTGTCGGAGGGCGGAGAGGAGGTTGGTGCCATTGTCGCAAACCACCATTCCTGGCTTAAGCTGGCGTGGCGTCAACCACCTCTCGGCCTGGCCCTGCAGAGCAGACAGGACCTCTGCCCCAGTTTGGCTTCTGTCCCCCAAACACACCAGCGCAAGCACGGCATGGCATCTTTTTGCCTGCGTACTTGCGTAGCCCCTTGAACGGCTACGGAGCACCGCTGGTTCAGAGGACAAAGCACAGGAAGAGGCCATGGAGGAAGAAGAAGAGGAGGGGGTGGAGGAGAGAGGTGTGTCACAACCAGTAGTAGCATTTTGGAGGCGTGGCGGTGGAACAACCTCCAACACTACTGCACCTTGTCCTGCATCCTTCCCAGCTGCCAAAAGAGTGACCCAATGGGCCGTGAAAGAAAGGTAACGTCCCTGTCCATGCCTGCTGGACCATGAGTCAGCGGTAATATGCACCTTACCGCTGACCGCCCTGTCCAGCGAGGCCAAGACATTGCCTTCCACATGCCGGTAGAGAGCCGGAATAGCCTTCCGTGAGAAAAAGTGGCGTTTGGGAACCTGCCACTGAGGAACCGCACATTGCACAAACTCACGGAAGGGGGCCGAGTCTACCAACTGAAAAGGCAGCAGTTGAAGCGCTAGCAATTTAGCCAAGCTAGCATTCAACCGCTGGGCATGTGGATGGCTGGGAGTGAACTTCTTTCGACGGTCCAGCAGCTGGGGCAGGGAAATTTGCCTGCTAGAATCGGACGTCGGTGTACTGCTAGCAGAGTGGCCGCAACTACTTGGCTGTGACACACCTAATTCTACACCTTCATTCCTCTCAGTGCATGTTTCAGAGAGGACTGAAGTTATAGTGGGGTTGGAGATCCCAGCTGATGCGGTGCAAGGAGAGGTCCACTTTGTTCTTTGGTGTGGGTCTTTGAGGTAGGCTTGCCAACGAGCTGCATGGCAGGTCAACATATGTCTGGTCAGGCATGTGGTACCCAAGCGGCTGATGTTTTGGCCACGCGATATACGCTTGAGACATATGTTGCAAACAGCAGCTGTGCGATCTGATGCACTAGCCTCAAAAAAGGCCCACACCAAAGAACTTTTGGAATGACGGGCAGAGGCAGCGCCCTGCACAGGCGGAGCTCTGTGGTGTGATTCCGTCGGTGTACTGCCCTTACGCTGGCCACCAAAGGGCATCCTGCCTCGTTGGAGATGTGCCTCCTCCTCATCCTCCTCCTCCTCCTCTCTCCTATTAGGCACCCACGTGGAGTCAGTGACCTCATCATCCCCTCCCTCCTCATCACTGGAGCCAATCTGGCAGTATGCTGCAGCTGCTGGAACATGACTGCCAGATTGGTGTCCTTCTTGAGCATCCCCTCTGTCTGCTCTCACGCTACTGCCTTCCTGTAGCTGGGTTTCATCATCAGACCCTTCGAAACGCTGGGCATCCTCCTGGAGCATGTACCCAACACTGTGCTCAAACAGTTCGGGGGACTCCTCAGGAGGAGGACATGGTGGGTCTAGGGAAGGAGTGACTGATGATGAGTCTGACATTGATACCAGGGAAGAGGACGCTTTGGCAGCTGCTTTGCCAGTACCCTGAGCCTGGGTGAGAGAGGATGAGGAGGAGGAGGAGGGCTTGGTCATCCACTCTACCAAGTCTTCGGAATGATGTGGCTCAACATGTCCAGCTGCCGAAAAGAAGGACAAGCATGTCCCATGGCCATGTGCTGATGACAATGCACCGCGTCCACGACCAGCACTGTTGCCCCCAGACACAGAGCCTGCTTGCCCTCTTTTATTGCCTCCTGACTGTCTGCCTCTCCTTGTTTGCCTTCCAGACATTCTAATAGATGGCCTGCAGGGAGATGGGAAAAAAGCAATAAGGGCTACCTTCAGGTGTCCTTCTCTGTCCCTTTACTTAAGGATTTCTAAATATGGTTGAGGATGATTGCTTTCGCACAGAATAGCACAACGACAATTTCCCTGACTGTCCAAAAAACAAGGATTTCAAAGATGGTTGATGATCAATGCTTTAGCACACTATAGCACAAGGAGAATTTCCCTCACTGTCCTTCCCTGTCCCTAGAAACAAGGATTATCACAGTGAAAGAAACTGACACTCTTCCTACCTATAGTTTTCTGTCCCTAGAAAAAATGTTTTTTTAAAGATGGTTGATGATCAATGCTTTAGCACAGTATAGCACAAGGAGAATTTCCCTCACTGTCCTTCGCTGTCCCTAGAAACAAGGATTATCACAGTGAAAGAAACTGACACTCTTCCTACCTATAGTTTTCTGTCCCTAGAAACAAGGATTCGCACAGTAAAACACACTGACACTCTCCCTACCTATCCTTCTCTTTCCCTAAACTAAAGGAATCCAGGTTAAGCAAGAAAAAAAAAATGTCACTGTCCCTGCCTATGCTTCTCTTTCCCTGCTCCGGAACACACTACACTAGGCCGCCGTGCTGGCGGCTATTTATAGTGTGGGGCGTGTACTAAACACCCTCAGCAATAATTGGCCACAGGCATCCTGCCTGTGGCCAATCATTGCTCTCCTCGCTGCCGGCGCTGTGATTGGCCAAGCATGCGGGGTCACAGTGCATGCTTGGCCAATCACAGCGCCTGGATGACACTGCGATGGCGTAGTGCATTGTGGGCCGTTCGCGTCACTCGAATTAGGCGCGAACGGCCCAAATCGTTCGATCTTCGTCGAACGATCGAACAGCCGATGTTCGAGTCGAACGTATGTTCGACTCGAACACCGAGCTCATCCCTATTCTCGAGTCATTGCCGACCTAACTCCAGCAAAGGGGGTAGAGTTCAGTGGAGTAGTTGACTGTTGATCATTCAACAGTGCTTCTTCATCTCTTACCACCCGGATTAGGTCAGGGTAGCTCAGTGACATGACACCCCCTGAGGTCTTCAAATGGAGCCAGACGGGATCAGAGCGCAGGGCTCCTCTTAGAATTGGTTGCATCCTGGCTCGATCTATAGCAGAGGATTCCATTCCTTTTTTAAGTACAATCTGACATAACATCTTGTTCAACCTCCGGATGTACTCAGAAAGGCGCTCCCCTGGCTGTTGGAGGGTGTGTTCAAATTGGTATATCAGCTCAGCTGCCTTCTCCAGTCACCCGAACTCCTCTTGCAGCATAACCAAGTAATCATAAGATGTACATGTGGTGTTACTGAACCTCAGATTCTTGACAGCTTCTGCAGCGGCTCCTCGCAGACTCTCACTTATACGTTGTTTCTTTTGGGCCTCTGGTAGTTCCCATCCTTCTAGTGCTTGCATGGCCTGCTCTATCCAGACATCAAACTCTTCCTCACCGACTGGCACAGGCTGTTCCCCTGAGAAGATCCTCAGCTTCCTGTACCCAGCTTCCACACACACTGTGTTGCTTTTCTGGCAGTTTGAAACAAAGTCCCCTAGGGCGTTAAGAAGTTCTGGCCCAATCATGGTCAAAGGTGGAGGGGAGGATATTGGTCCCCGGCCCTGCTGCTCCTGGGAAGGTTACATAGTTAGTCAGGTTGAAAAAAGACACAAGTCCATCCAGTTCAACCATAAAAAAAAAAAAGAAATATCGTACAATCCCATATACCCAATTCTATACCCACAGTTGATCCAGAAGAAGGCAAAAAACCCCAGCAGAGCATGATCCAATTTGCTACAGCAGGGGAAAAAAATTCTTCCTGATCCCCCGAGAGGCAATCGGATATTCCCCGGATCAACTTTACCTATAAGTGTCAGTACCCAGTTATATTATGTACATTTAACCACTTAAGCCCCGGACCATTTGGTAGCTAAAGGACCAGAGGTGAATTCAGAATTTTGCACTGCGCTGCTTTAACTGTAAATTGTGTGGACATGCAATGTTGTACCCAAACGAAATTTGCGTCCTTTTCTTCCCACAAATAGAGCTTTCTTTTAATGGTATTTGATTGCCTCTGCGATTTTTTTTTTTGCGATATAAACGGAAAAAGACCGAAAATTTTGAAAAAAAAATGATATTTTCTACTTTTTGTTATAAGAAAAATCGAATAAACTCAATTTTAGTCATACATTTAGGCCAAAAGGTATTCAGCCACATGTCTTTAGTAAAAAAAATGTCAATAAGCGTATATTTATCGGTTTGCGCAAAAGTTATAGCGTTTACAAACTAGGGTACATTTTCTGGAATTTACACAGCTTTTAATTTATGACTGCCTATCTCATTTCTTGAGGTGCTAAAATGACAGGGCAGTACAAAACCCCCCCAAATGACCCCATTTTAGAAAGTAGACACCCCAAGGAAATTGCTGAGAGGCATGTTGAGCCAATTGAATATTTTTTTTTGTCCCAAGTGATTGAATAATGACAAAAAAAAAAATTACAAAAAGTTGTCACTAAATGATATATTGCTCACACATGCCATGGTTATATGTGGAATTGCACCCCAAAATACATTCTGCTGCTTCTCCTGAGTACGGGGATACCACATGTGTGGGACTTTTTAGGAGCCTAGCCACGTACGGGACCCCGGAAACCAAGCACCGCCTTCAGGATTTCTAAGGGCGCAAATGTTTGATTTCACTCCTCACTACCTATCACAGTTTTGAAGGCCATAAAATGCCAAAATAGCACAAAACCCCCCCAAATGACCCCATTTTAGAAAGTAGACACCCCAAGGAAATTGCTGAGAGGCCTGTTGAGCCCATTGAATATTTTTTTTTTGTCCCAAGTGATTGAATAATGACAAAAAAAAAAAATTACAAAAAGTTGTCACTAAATGATATATTGCTCACACATGCCATGGTTCTATGTGGAATTGCACCCCAAAATACATTCTGCTGCTTCTCCTGAGTACGGGGATACCACATGTGTGGGACTTTTTAGGAGCCTAGCCACGTACGGGACCCCGGAAACCAAGCACCGCCTCCAGGATTTCTAAGGGCGCAAATTTTTGATTTCACTCCTCACTACCTATCACAGTTTTGAAGGCCATAAAATGCCAAAATAGCACAAAACCCCCCCCCAAATGACCCCATTTTGGAAAGTAGACACCCCAAGCTGTTTGCTGAGAGGCATGGTGAGTATTTTACAGCTCTCATTTGTTTTTGAAAATGAAGAAAGAACATTTTTTTTTTTTCTTTTTTTTTCAATTTTCAAAACTTTGTGACAAAAAGCGAGATCTGCAAAATACTCACAATACCTCTCAGCAAATAGCTTGGGGTGTCTACTTTCCAAAATGGGATCATTTGGGGGGGTTTTGTGCCATCTGGGCATTCCATGGCCTCCGAAACTGTGATAGGCAGTGAGAAGTGAAATCAAAAATTGACACCCTTAGAAAGCCTGAAGGCGGTGCTTGGTTTTTGGGGTCCCGTACGCGGCTAGGCTCCCAAAAAGTCTCACATGTGGTATCCCCGTACTCAGGAGAAGCAACAGAATGTATTTTGGGGTGTAATTCCACATGTGCCCATGGCATGTTTGAGCAATATATCATTTAGTGACAACTTTGTGCAAAAAAAAAAAAAAAAATTAAATAATTTTTTCCGCAACTTGTGTCAACATATAAAATATTCCATGGACTCGATATGCCTCTCAGTATATAGCTTGGGGTGTCTACTTTCCAAAATGGGGTCATTTGGGGGGGTTTTGAACTGTTCTGGCATTTTATACACAACATTAGAAAGCTTACATCCACTCTTCTAACCACTTGAAGACAAAATCCTTTTTGACACTTTTTGTTTACATGAAAACATATTTTTTTTGCAAGAAAATTATGTTGAACCCCCAAACATTATATATATTTTTAAAGCAAAGGCCCTACAGAATAAAATGGTGGGTGTTGCATTTTTTTTTTCTACACAGTATTTGCGCAGCGATTTTTCAAACGCATGTTTTTGGGAAAAAATACACTTTTTTTAATTTTAATGCACTAAAACACACTATATTGCCCAAATGTTTGATGAAATAAAAAAGATGATCTTAGGCCGAGTACATAGATACCAAACACGACATGCTTTAAAATTTCGCACAAACGCGCATTGGTGACAAACTACATACATTTTTAAAAGCCTTTAAAAGCATTTACAGGTTACCCCGTTAGATTTACAGAGGAGGTCTACTGCTAAAATTACTGCCCTCGATCTGACCTTCGCGGTGATACCTCACATGCATGGTGCAATTGCTGTTTACATATGACGCCAGACCGACGCTTGCGTTCGCCATTGGGCAAGAGCAGGGCAGGACAGGGGTGCTTTTTTTTTTTTTTTTTTTTTATTATTATTAATTTTGCTTTTTTATTTTATTTTTAAACTGTTGCTTCCATATTTATTTATTTTTATCACTTTTATTGTTATCTCAGGGAATGTAAAATGATAGCAATAGGTAATGACAGGTACTCTTTTTTGAAAAAACTGGGGTCTATTGGACCCTAGATCTTTCCTCTGCCCTCAAAGCATCTGACCACACCAAGATCGGTGTGATAAAATGCTTTCCCAATTTCCCAATGGCGCTTTTTATATCCGGGGGGGGACATTCCCTCCCACTGCTTGTAAAAGCAGTCCAGAGGCTAATTAGCCACTAGGATTGCTTTTACATGAAAGCCGGCCGCTGGCTGAAAAGAATGATACCAAGATGATACCTAAACCCGCAGGCATCATTCTGGTATAAACATTCAAAGTCCAGCAACATACCAGTACGTTGCTGGTCCTTGTTGGACATGTATTGTAATCTTTTTTTTCATGCAGCCTGTTGGCTGAACGAAAAAAAAAGATTGATCGGTGGGTATGCCCACCATTAGAATACCGCCCTTCATCCACCCACTTCTAATGATGGGCATACATGCACCATTTATATATGCCGAAGCATGGGGGCATCTTCTCGCAAAAGTTATGCCGCGTACACATGGTCAGACTTTTCCACGGGCAAGCCTCCGTCGGAATTTCGACCGTATGTACGCGGCATTAGGAGCAAAATCGATATTGAGCTGATCAGATATTTTACCACTAAGGGGGGTGTATGCTTCACGTGTGGGTGTTAGCGCTACTGGCACTAACCTGACGCTGCCTGGGGTGTGACGCAGACCCTCTCTGACGCTAAAACCTAATTGATATCACCCGCCGGGCGATCAGGGGGTTAAACCTTTATTGGGTTATATACGGCGGGTGCCCTGACACTATAAAAAGCAAACTAACTAACCAGCGTCACCCGTAACACTTATATGATGATCACTGGTGAAAGGGTTAACTAGGGGCAATTAGGGGGTTAAAACCTTTATTAGGTAATATATGGGGGTACCTGACGCTATATAAAAACCTGACGGCGAACCTAAAAAAAAATTACTGGCTACCTATCGGCATCACCGACACTAAGACAACGATCATAAAAATGATTGCTTAGCGACAGTGGTGATAAGGGGTGAAAGGGTTACCTGGGGGGCGATCAGGGGGTTAAACCTTTATTAGATAATATATGGGGGTACCTGACGCTATAAAAACCTGCGGCGAACCTAAAAAAAATTACTGGCTACCGATCAGCATCACCGACGCTAAGACATCGATCAGAAAAATGATCGCATAGTGACGGCGGTGCTAGGGGGTGAAAGGGTTACCTGGGGGTGATCAAGGGGGTTACACCTTTATTAGGTAATATATGGGGGTACCCGACGCTATAAAAACCTGCGGCGAACCTAAAAAAAATTACTGGCTACCGATCAGCATCGCCGACGCTAAGACATCGATCAGAAAAATTATCGCTTAGTGACAGTGGTGATAGGGGGTGAAAGGGTTACCTGGGGGGGCGATCAAGGGGGTTAAACCTTTATTAGGTAATATATGGGGGTACCTGACGCTATAAAAACCTGCGGCGAACCTAAAAAAAATTACTGGCTACCGATCAGCATCACCGACGCTAAGACATCGATCAGAAAAATTATCGCTTAGTGACAGTGGTGATAGGGGGTGAAAGGGTTACCTGGGGGGTGATCAAGGGGGTTAAACCTTTATTAGGTAATATATGGGGGTACCCGACGCTATAAAAACCTGCGGCGAACCTAAAAAAAATTACTGGCTACCGATCAGCATCGCCGACGCTAAGACATCGATCAGAAAAATTATAACTTAGTGACAGTGGTGATAGGGGGTGAAAGGGTTACCTGGGGGGCGATCAAGGGGGTTAAACCTTCATTAGGTAATATATGGGGGTACCCGACGCTATAAAAACCTGCGGCGAACCTAAAAAAAATTACTGGCTACCGATCAGCATCACCGACGCTAAGACATCGATCAGAAAAATGATTGCTTAGTGACGGCGGTGCTAGGGGGTGAAAGGGTTATCTGGGGGGTGATCAGGGGGTTAAACCTTTATTAGGGGGGGGGTTAGGGGGCTACACTGGACCTAAAACTAAATGTAGTGACACTTTTACAGTCACAAATGTCACTGATTGCAGTGATCACTAAATGCAATCAGTGACACTGTGACTGGGGGGGGCTGGGGGGTGATCTGGGGGTGTCTGGGGGGTGATTTATGTGCCTATGTGTCCTGGTGTCAGTGTGCTGTTTTGTGTACTAACCTGGCATCTTCTCCTGTACGGCGCTCGGTATATGTGAGCGCCCCAGGAGAGATGACATCACTTCCTCCTTCCTGGCAGGCAGGGGAAGCTCTCTCATTCGCCGGGAGCGATCGAGAGGGGGTGGCCGGAATCGAACGGCCGTCCCCTCATGCCAGATCGCTCCCGAAGGTAAAACGACCACCCACTGTAAAGAAGGGGGGTCCGATCGGACCCCCCAACTATACAAAGGCAATCACGTATATGTACGTGATTCTGCCTGTCGGTGCCATTCTGCTGACGTATATTTACAGTGGGCGGTCGTTAAGTGGTTAAGAAAGAATCCAGGCCCTTCTTAAAGCAATCTACTGAGCTGGCCAGAACCACCTCTGCAGGGAGTCTATTCCACATTTTCACAGCTCTTACTGTGAAGAAACCTTTCCGTATTTGGAGGTGAAATCTCTTTTCCTCTAGACACAAAGAGTGCCCCCTTGTCCTTTGTGTTGACCGTAAAGTGAATAACTTAACACCAAGTTCACTATATGGACCCCTTATATATTTGTACATCTTGATCATATCCCCCCTTAATCTCCTCTTCTCAAGAGTGAATAAATTCAGTTCCTCTAATCTTTCCTCATAGCTGAGCTCCTCCATGCCTCTTATCAGTTTGGTTGCCCTTCTCTGCACTTTCTCCAGTTCCCCAATATCCTTTTTGAGAACTGGGGCCCAAAACTGAACTGCATATTCCAGATGAGGTCTTACTAATGATTTGAACAGGGGCAAAATGATATCTCTCTCTCTGGAAACCATACCTCTCTTAATACAAGAAAGGACTTTGCTCGCTTTGGAAACCGCAGCTTGGCATTGCACGCCATTATTGAGCTTATGATCTACCAAAACCCCCAGATCCTTCTCCACTACGGATCCCCCCAGTTGTACTCCCCCTAGTATGTATGATGCATTCATATTCTTAGCCCCCAAGTGCATAACTTTACATTTATTAACATTAAACCTCATCTGCCACATAGTCGCCCAATTAGACAGAGCATTGAGGTCGGCTTGTAAATTGGCGACATCCTGTAAGGACGTTATTCCACTGCATAGCTTGGTGTCATCTGCAAAGACAGAAATGTTACTTTTGATCTCAGACCCAATATCATTTATAAACATATTAAAAAATAAGGGTCCCAGCACTGAACCTTGGGGTACACCACTGATAACCTTGGACCATTCAGAGTAAGAATCATTAACCACTACTCTCTGAATTCTGTCGTTTAGCCAGTTTTCTATCCATTTACAAACTGATATTTCCAATCCTGTAGACTTTACCTTGCACATGAGCCATGAGTGGGGAACTGTATCGAACGCTTGGTCTTCTCCTGGAACTTTTGGGTGCACTATCTGGAGTTTTGACTTGCCTCCTAAGGGGAAGCTCTTCCTTTTGAAGCTCTTTCCACTCTAACAGGGCATGAGTGCTATAAGCTTCTTGATCCAGCCTGAGAGAGACTACCCATGCTCTCCTTTGTGGGGACAATACCTTCATGATGTCAGCCACCTTCTTCTTATCCCACTGTCCTCCAGGAAGCTCAATGGCTACACTTGCGCTTGAGCGGGCGCCCTCTCTTTCGCACCACTGGACTACAACAAAGGGGTCCATCTTGATAAGGAAGAGGGTCCTGCCTGGGGAGAGTTTATTTCAGAGTAACAGGATCCCGGACGAGCCTCCACGTGTAGCACTACCCCCGACGGAGCTGCTGGTTGTATTTGGGTCTGCCCTCTGATTCTCAACCCCTTAACTGGCTCGAACCCTCCCTTGGCACAACTGGTATAGAAAGGAATTGTAGTTCCCACTGGCTGTTGGGCAACACAATTCTGCATATATATATATATATATATATATATATATATATATATATATATCACATTAAATACACATAGAGGTTACCTTTCTCTCAAGGTCCTTCAGGCTAACAAAAGTAATTCACACACAGTGTACACTTAACCAAAGATAACGTTTAAGAGATAAAAAAAAAAGGTTAAGACAGTAATGTAATTTCAGTTGGCTCTGCAGGGCCCTGCAAGAGTCAATAATATACTAAAGGCAGAGGGTTTACACAATGTTAATGCCTACGTTCTATTAAGAAAAGTCCTATGCTTGCAAGCTCCCCCTAATGGGCAATACCACCCTGTGTCCCGTCACTATCTGCTCTAGTCAAGCCTGACTAAGATCAGTGTACAAGTTCTTCAGGAGAAGGAGTCTTCGCTAGCAATCGTTGGTGCATGTTATATTTGTAATCCAAACGAAATTAAAGATGTAACTGAACTCCCGCAATGTTTTTGGGAGTGAAACTCTGTCAGTGTAATGCCAAACTTTAACCACGCAGTTACCACACGCTGCGCTATGTCCTAGTGTACATGTGGCGCACTACTCTGATGATGGTCGGCCTTCAAGAGTCACAGGCCTAACAAACAATTGTATATTCTGGGCAGGTGCCCGTTCACCCAAACAGGCCTAGTCCGCCTGACACGTTACGCTGTCGGTACTTCGATCCGCGACCTCTCCGCAATGTGCAGTCTCCGGTCCCTCTCACAGCCACTGTAGATGTCTGTTGGACGACTCCGGTCTCTGGGAAGCGCAAGCTGGTCACATGGAAAGAGATTCCTCTCTGGCTTGGTGATCCTCCACAAAACTACAGGCCAGGGCCGATCCTGGGACGTGGTGCATGGGGTGCTCCACACCCGAGCGCTGCAGAGGGGGGGGGGGCGCCGAAGTGCTTCCCCTCCTTCCTCCTCTCCTTGTGTGCAGTGGCGTCGCCAGGGACGCTGATAGGGGAGGACCCGGACTATGAAGCAAATCAGTGTGGTGTGATAAGTACAGGAACGATGCCCTGTGTGTCTCTCTCCTGAATGCAGGAGGGAGAGACACACAGGGCATTGTTCGTTCCTGTACTTGTCACACCACACTGATCTGCCTCATTGTCCGGGTCACATCTGCCCTGTGTGTGCCTGGGCGCTTTGTCCCGGTGGATGTGTCTGCAGTGAGAGGAAGGGCTGTCTTAATGGTCAGGCACCTCTAGGAACTGCTCAGGGGTCCTAGGTGCATGAAGGGGCCTTGAAGTTTTCTCCCAGCAGTCGCTGTCCTGCCAACTGTTCCCCTCGCTGTGGTCGGCTCTTTTGCATGTCAGGTCAGTCACCTTATCCGTCTCTCATATCTCTAGACTCTGCTCTCTTCCTCCCAGCCTCAGCCACTTTCCTTTCATCCTCACACAGATCCAACCATCTCTGCCGGTCACACTGCTTTCCTCCCAGCCTTGTTAACCCTTGCTACCTTCTCCCAGCCAGTTTTCCAACATTTAGCAGCCATGCTAATATATAGCCTCTTCCCTAGCTGACTGGAATTCTCTTTAACACTTTCCCAACAATAGTCCCTCACTAGTTCCATCACTCCCCTCCCCCTCCCAGTCTTCTTCTCTGGAGACACTTCACCTTCACACAGGTGTGTGCCCCCCCCATACACAAACATTGCAAATGGCCAGAATCCATCCCTCTCCAGCCCCTTCACCTCCATTTATTTGCCTCTCCTCCCCCCTTCCCTCATGCCAGCACAAATCCTCCTTCTGTATCCCTATACAGACTAGGATCCCCCAGTTTCACGCCAATTCTCCTCTACCCACCCCCATCTCTTACCCACTTCCTCCTTTTTACCCCCTCTTTGTTCTCCCCTACCCCATTGTTCCCACCCACCCCCATTTTTTTCAGGGGTTAAGGAATAACCCAAAGGTGGAGGATCTCATTACTGCTGCTGCCTGTGTGGGTGGGATGTGTACTGAACCAATCCCTGCTCATCCCCCTCTCCTATTCATCCCATGTGATTGGTGCAATACACATCCCACCCACACAAGCAGCAGCAGTAATAAGATGCTCCACCTCTGGGTTCTTCCTTAACCCCCGCAAAGTGCCAGAAGAGACCCAGAAACTCTGCAGGGGAAGGTAGAGGGGGAGATGTAATTTCAATTTTTATTTAGCCCAGTGACAGCCTGCCAGAATAGGTGGGATCTGTAACAGCAACTTCCCTGAGCAGCTCTGCTTGAGGAGACCATATCTGTATAATACATTACTGCCCCTTTACTGTACTCCCCTGACCCCTGTACTGTATCTGCTTACCCTCCCCCTGTACTGTATCATGTCTGCAGTCTCTGACCTTCTCCTGTATCATGTCTGCAGTCTGACCATCTCTAGTATCATGTCTGCAGTCTCTGACCATCTCCGGTAGTATGTCTGCAGTCTCTGACTATCTCCTGTACTATGCCTTGGGGCTCTTTCTAACAGACTCTCTAACAGAAGCCCTCTCTGTGTTCATTATAGAGACCCCTCCACGTTCCATTAGTGTATGCTCTTCCTGTATTTTGTTTGTTAAAAGATCACGGGAGGATCCCAGGGTAACGAAGGCTCCTTAGAGGAGCATGTGTGTTTGAGTCATTGCCATAGAAATATTTGTAAAGGGGAGGAGTTAGTAAGATGACCACGCCCATGTGGGGGCGCTAGAAATATTTCTGCACCCAGGCGTCTGTAATCCTAGGATCAGCCCTGCTACAGGCCCAGGCTTTTTGCTCCGGCAGCAGGCCTCACACAGACTTCCTGCTTGGTTGAGGGCGAAGTCCAGAGAGAGTGAGCGCGGCTCCACCCCTCATTTAAGTAACCTCCCCCAGCAGGCTGTGCGGGGGTTGTAATGCATTCTGGGAGTACAGCTGCACTGTGGGTACCATAGTCTATTAGGTATCCATGGCAACGGAGTCCCTTTCTCCCTGTACCATAAGTTCCACACACATTACTGAACATAAGTAACCAATAGTCTATAAAGTTGTAACTGGAACACCGGAGGGAGTTTGGGGTATCCGCGTACTGTTAGTCCATAACAGTAGAACCCCGCACCAAATTATATTAAATTATATATATAATCTATATTGATAGATATATAAAAGGTGGTAGGAGTAATAAGAATATCTATCAGTATACACGTCATCATTATCATCTCTTCCTATCATTTTATCAAATTTTTTATTGCCCCTCCTATTATTTTTTAATTACACCTCCTATTATTTTAGATTTATTGTTAACCCCTCTATTATCTTACATTATTATTACACCTCCTATTATTTCATCTCATTTAGCCACCGTGCCATCAATTGCCGCCACTGTGCCCATCTATTGCCGCCACTGTGCCCATCAATTGCCGCCACTGTGCCCATCAATTGCCGCCACTGTGCCCATCAATTGCCGCCACTGTGCCCATCAATTGCCGCCACTGTGCCCATCTATTGCCGCCACTGTGCCCATCTATTGCCGCCACTGTGCCCATCTATTGCCGCCACTGTGCCCATCTATTGCCGCCACTGTGCCCATCTATTGCCGCCACTGTGCCCATCTATTGCCGCCACTGTGCCCATCAATTGCCGCCACTGTGCCCATCAATTGCCGCCACTGTGCCCATCAATTGCCGCCACTGTGCCCATCAATTGCCGCCACTGTGCCCATCAATTGCCGCCACTGTGCCCATCAATTGCCGCCACTGTGCCCATCAATTGCCGCCACTGTGCCCATCAATTGCCGCCACTGTGCCCATCAATTGCCGCCACTGTGCCATCAATTGCCGCCACTGTGCCATCAATTGCCGCCACTGTGCCATCAATTGCCGCCACTGTGCCATCAATTGCCACCACTGTGCCATCAATTGCCGCCACTGTGCCATCAATTGCCGCCACTGTGCCATCAATTGCCGCCAGTGTGCCATCAATTGCCGCCAGTGTGCCATCAATCGCAGCCAGTGTGCCATGTGTTTCTCTGACTGCTCTACTCTTTGCATAAATAATTCACACTCTTCTTTTTTACCCCAGACCCTTTCTGTCCAGGGGAAGCGGTTTTCGATAGCAAGCTGACTATTGCTATCGAATCTGGTTCCCCCTCCCAATATAGCTTCCATGCCATTTCAAGGGTTAAAAACACTTGTGTATGGCTTCTGACTGCTCTCTTTGTATAAATCATCCTTCAACTACCATCACTCCAAGTCAGTGCATACAGCCATTTAACATCACATGCGCATGTATGTGTAATGCTATAATGGCTCACATACATTTAATGAAAGTGAAGGGCTTGCATTGTGGCATACAGATAAGCCATAATGCCACTCACATCACTACAAGGCAGCCATATACAGTAGCCATTTAGCATCACACCTACATGTATTTACAGTGCTATGACTCACATACATGTTACAGGTATGTGAGGGAATGGGTTTGCATTGTGGCATAAAGAGGAGCCACAATGCAACTTCCATCACTCCAAGTCAGCCATATAAACATTTAACATCACACATACTGTGTGATGCTGTAATGCAGTGGTTCTCAACTCCAGTCCTCAGGGCCCACCAACAGGCCAGGTTTGCAAGATAACTGAAATGCATAACAGGTGATATAATTTGCTGCTCAGGGATTGCAGTATTCTAGTCTGCATCTCACCAAGGTAATACTTAAAATCTGGCCTGTTAGTGGGTCCTGAGGACAGGAGTTGAGAACCACTGCTGTAATGGCTCATGTACATGTAAGTAAAGAGTGTGGACTGTGGCATGCAGAGATGCCACAATGCAAATGCCATAGCTCCAAGTAAGCCAGTTAAAGATGTTGTAAACCTCCATGGGGAAGATGTATCTATAGGTAAGCCTATAATGAGATTTACCTATAGGTACAGTAAATCTCTCCTAAACGTGTGCCGTTTTGGGGATATTTACATTATAGTGTGGCGATGTCATCATTGGCCCATGCACTGTGAGTAAACGGCCCTTCGTGCCATATCTTCACAAGTGAGTGCTGTGACTGTCGGGTCCCGCGTGCATGCACAGGGGTGACATCGTGACTCTGGCCAGTTAGAGTGGGAGTCCGTGGCACCAGGAAAAGAAGACGGGCTAACATGGATGCGGCCTCCAGCGGGGACAAAGCTGGCTTTTTTGTTTGCAGGTAAGTGGCACATAATGTGCTAGTATGCAAGGATCCAGCTATTCTAATATATACAGCTATTTCTGAAGCTGAACAGGTAAAAATAGAAATTATTCTACAATATTAAACTTTATACCAGTAAAAAAAAATCATCATAGATAGGAAGTCACAATTTGTTTGTTGTTTCACTGCATTGATATAACAGTGACAATTTTTTTTACCTGTATCAATAAAGTGATACAATGAACCATTTGTTACAGCATATCTCTCTCAACCTACTGAAACTGAATCACTGTGTGACATTAATTGTGATGTAATTAAATATATTAATACAGTAAAACCGTGGATTGCGAGCATAATTCGTTCCAGAAACATGTTTGTAATCCAAAGTAGTTGTATATCAAAGCAAATTTCCCCATAAAAAATAATGGAAACTCAAATGATTCATTCCACAACCATTTATAGATCCTTTAGTATATAGTCTATATAAAAAGATTATAGCAATGTGACCAGATTGTGTAATCATAAAATGTCCATCCACAAATGGAAGCCTCCACGAGGGGATTAGAAGCAAAATTCAGCAGTAGCTACAGAGTATAAAAGAGAAGAGAGGCGCCTCTAAGTGTAGCAATATGTTGCTAAATGTTGTATCTTCATTAAATATAACCATATTGCTACACTTAGAGACGCCTCTTCTCTTTTATACTCAGTTGTAACATGACACTACTTGTCTATCAAGACATCGCTTGTATATCAAGGCAAAATTTATAAAAAAATATTTGCTTGTCTTGCAAAATGCTCTCAAACCAAGTTACTCTGAAACCAAGGTTTTACTGTATATCTATTTTATCTATTATTTCTCTTTAGTTTTATATTGCATACCTGCATACAAATCTATCCCAGTCATACGTGTGATGCCATTAGGGTTCCCACATTTCCCATAGTTCATGGTACATGTATACATTTTATGTGGCAATATGGACTGGATGAGTGTGTTTCCCTGTTTTTTTAATCACACTCTAGTGATTTTTAAACAGTGGCGGTGCGTCCAAAAGGGCGAACTGGCGCTGCCGCCTTTCTCCTGCCACCTCCTCTGGCACCAATAGATGGATTCAAGCATTGCATCAATCTATCTATGGCTGCCGCTGCCACCCCCTATTCAGGCTCCCGGCCCCTTTTCGGGTGCAGGGTGCCTGAATTACAGCGGGGGGGTGGTTTTGAAGCACCTGAGTAGAGCCATAGGCTCTAAAAGGCATAAAAAAACATGACCTGCGAGCGTCATGCTGGGCACTCACAGGCAATTTATGGGCACAGTGGCTGAATCTGATGGGCACAGTGGCTGAATCTGATGGGCACAGTGGCTGAATCTGATGGGCACAGTGGCTGAATCTGATGGGCACAGTGGCTGCGTCTGATGGGCACAGTGGCTGCGTCTGATGGGCACAATGGCTGCGTCTGATGGGCACAATGGCTGCGTCTGATGGGCACAATGGCTGCGTCTGATGGGCACAATGGCTGCGTCTGATGGGCACAATGGCTGCGTCTGATGGGCACAATGGCTGCGTCTGATGGGCACAATGGTTGCATCTGATGGGCACAATGGCTGCATCTGATGGGCACAATGAGGCAGTAATTGATGGGCACAGTGAGGCTGCAAAATTTTCAGTACCAGCCTCCACTTTTTTTAGACTTTCTGTCTTGTGACACACTGATAAGGAGCTAAAACATATCAAGGCACACCAGCATTTTTGTATTTTTTCTTCCCCAAATCATGTATGGATAAAAAAGGTAGCATATGTTTCTGCATCAATAAAAACAATATCAACTGGACAATTTCAAATAAAATTTTTAATCAAGTAGTAAGAAAACAACAAATATGTAAAAGTATTACCTTTAAGGTAATTGGTGTAGCGAACGTTCGAACAATAAAAATAACTTTAAAATGACACAGTATATATTTGAACTATTTACTAAAAATCTTATATTTTCACGACTGACGGAAATTCTTTTTTGTCTGGCAACGATAACACATGAATGGAGAAGTTTCAGGATTTATTGGCCTTTGTGAGCTCTCGATACACAGTAGGTGAAACCACAAAGTACAGACGTCGCATGCAACCTGAAAAACAAAAATATATTTAATGTTTGGGTTTCTATTTTAATGGAGCTTTTAATTTAACCATTGGTTAAGCTACCATTGGTAAAACTTAACAATTAAATGTAATATAGCCCTATATTTCTTTAATACATTCTTGATGCAAAATAGTCAATGCATAAATTGATTTGTGTTATTCATCAAATTTCCATTTTTAAAGTGGTTGTCAATCCTGTTACACCACTTTTGTCTACAGGTAAGCATAGAATAATGCTTACTTGTAGGTACCACGAATATCTCCTAAATTTTCAGTTTAGGGGACATTTACTGTATCCGCATGTGCCGACATCATCGGCACATGCGCACTGAAGAAACGGTCCGCTCGTCATCGAGGCTCCGGCCAATCACAGCACCGGAGCCCGCGAACCCAGAAGTAACATTCCGGAGATATGTCGCTGGATACAGCGGTGTAAGGGAAACGCTGCAACATCTTAGTTCTAAGGTAAGTATTTCAGAATGAGCTAGTTTGCGAGACATAATAGCTTATTATGTCTTTCAGTTTTGTTTTTTTTCAGGGTTTACAACAACTTTAAATCCTAGTGGGTGAGATGCATGGGTAAATTATTGTTATATTTCTTCTTACACAATTCAAAAAAGTTTTATTTACAATAGAAAAAAAGTGACGTCATTGCGGCTCCGGCCAGTCACAGCGCTGGAGCCCGCAAACCCGGAAATAACTCCGGGAGATGTGTCACTGCTCCTAGCGGTGTACGGTGAACGCTGCAACATCTTCGATCTAAGGTAAGTATTTAAAAATGAGCTAGTATGCGATGTATAGAAGCTCATTATGTCTTTGTATTGATTTTTTTCTGAGTTTACAAGCACTTTAAAGTTATTGTTATTTAAAAAAAAAAAAACATGAAGGTTTACAAACATACCATACTTTCCTACACTGTGCAGCTTGTTTTGCACACAGTGGTCTCGATCCTCCTCTTCTGGAGTCCCACAGCAGCGCTCGTGGCTCCTCCTCACATAATATTTTAAACTAGGAGAAGCGCTCTCCCAGGGGGTTACCGTGCGGGCATGCTCATGAGTCCAGAATTTGCGTCCATAGACACTAATTTCGGACTCGGCCCCGCCCCCTGGCACCTGCGTCATTGGATTTGATTGACAGCAGCGGTAGCCAATGGCTGTGCTGCTATCAATCTATCCAATCAAGAACCGGGACCCTGTGCAGAGAGGGAGAGCGCGTCTCCGCTGAGGGACTGAAGGTGCTCACTGCTCAGGTAAGTAAAACAGGTGGCTGGTGGGCCGGTCACTGCCAGGTGTTTTTTCACCTTAATGCATCCTATGCATTAAGGTGAAAAAAACTTCTGGCAAAAACCACGAGACATGTACATAAAACCTAGTTAAAAGAGAAGTATGTTAATTTTATTTAAAACATTTTTTGTTTCATACTTACTTTGGTGGATGCAGCATGGGACCGATGCTGCATCTGTCCCCCGCCACCTCTTTACTGAGAACCGACCCACCAAACACTGCCGATGGCTCTGTTCTCTCCCCTCTCCGAGCAGAGAGCTGCTGCCTGTCAATCAGCAGCTCCCCTGCTCTGCTCCTCCCTCACTGGAGCTCTGACCTGTGGAGGGGTGGGCAGCGGCCATCTCAGCGGCTTGCTGAGACTTCCATCAGTCCAGGCAGCTGGCGGATCATGACTTAAGTCATGATGACGTGCTGCCTGGACTGATGGCAGCGGACTGCTCTCTGCTGAAAACCGATCACAGGAGGTGCAAAAAACTTATTGCACTGCTGTGACCCTTATGAGAAGCCCAGCCTAAAAAGCTCAGGCTGCATTTCTCCTTTAAAATATTTATCTGTTAACATTCATTTGAGATTCAATGATATAGCAGAAGTCACTAATGCTACATCATTTTACAAGCTCATAAGATAATTTTAAATGCTAATTTCTGGTAGAGAGCTGCCACATAATCAATAATGTCCAACATTTTATTTGCTTTTACAAAAATGTAGAGTATAAAGTTGCCCTTTTTTTTTTTATAGAAAATAACCATTGGGCAAGGTCAACAGAACATTGTAAGTTTAAAAAAAAAAAAACTTGTGTAACCACTTTTACAGAGCTAGTGGACTTCTGCCACCCTACTTGTTACAGTGCACATTACTGGTTATGGTATGTACAGTGTCGCTATAACCTTTTGTAATGAGTTACTTATATAGCGCACTCACCCCAGCCTTTACCTGCTTTTCATTATTTGGTTCCTCCACAGGGAATACTGAGGCACAACGCACTACATGCCCGTACCCTTCTGGATGGGGAGGTTGAGCGGTGTTAGTTTTCTCGGGCCTGCCTGCGGCTGGTGTTTGAATCCTCCCGAGCTGATCTCATTTCTGGCTTGGCCAGAAACAAGTCCTTAATTCTCCCCAGTAAAGCGATTGTCCACACCAACTGAAAGTCCAACCACTGTATTTATTTTGCATGGATAATAAATAGTCCCTTTAAGAGCAGACAGGTTGAGGTGAGACACAGGTCAGATAAGGTGGGAGAGAGGTCCAGGCACAAACACAAATCTTGGTTCTCTTACTGTTCTGATATGCACGAACAGGTTTGGCGTGCGATCTTTATCACAGACCTAATGAACATGAAAGTCACTGCCACTGACTTGGTGTGCGTAGAGTCACTGCCACTATGACCTACAGAACATGCACTGCCTTCTTGAAGAACTTGGCCCATGTCATCCCTCCGGAGAGTCCAAAAGTGGAACTATGCTTGAAGGCCTCCTCGTCCCCTTACATGCCACATTTGGCATGTCATTTTTTAGGGTGTGGGGGGGGGGTGGGTACCTGGTCCCACTTCCTCTTTCCGTCTTCTGGCCGCCTATGCAACTACTACTCTTGCAATACTGTGGGACACGTCACAGGTCCCCGAAGATTGTCTGGCCACTAGACATGTGCATTCGTTTTTGTCCGAATGCATTTTCGTCCGAATTTCAGCTATTTTCGTTATCGTTTTAACAAACAAAAACAAAAGCACAGAATCCGAAAACCGAAAGATCCGACATAAACAAATGCTTTATTTTCGTTTTCGTTGCTACAACAGTTCGATATAGATAGGAGATTCGACGTGACGCTGACAATAACAATCTGTGTCTATCGAACCTGTGGTCGAATGTGCCTAACCTTAACTCTATTAGTCCAAGATTATTCTACATAGAGAGAAAAGATTCGACATAGAGAGAAAAGATTTGACATTATAGAGAGAAAAGATTCGACATAGGAGAGAAAAGATTCGACATAGGAGAGAAAAGATTTGACATAGGAGAGAAAAGATTCGACATTATAGAGAGAAAAGATTCGTTATTATAGAGAGAAAAGATTCGACATAGAGAGAAAAGATCACTGCTGGAATTGGGTGGGGGAAGTAAAATAAAAATAATGATGATGATGAATGTTATTGGCTGATTGTAACCAAAGAGGAGGAGCAGTAAAATAGCTAGAATGACGAAGATTCGACAAAGCATCGAAAGTTAGAAGATTCGACGGTGCAGCAAAACTGTACGACGCTGCAATCGTACATTTACGGTCAAATGCATCCGCCCATAGGCTATAGAAGAATTCTAATGTTGGTTGACTAGTAATAGTAATTAATAAATATAATTATTACTAGTCATACAACATTAGAATTCTACTATAGCTTGTGGGCGGAACATTCGACCGGAAATGTATGATTGCAGCGTCGTACAGTTTTGCTGCTCCGTCGAATCTTCTTTGAACATTCGACAGACACCATAAGCCTTCAATGACAGATTCGACCTTAATTAATTCAGATTTTCGGACGAATGCAATTTCTAACGAAAAACAAAATAAATAAAAACGAATTTCGGGAGTAACTAAATAAATTTATTTTTCTGACGAAAATGAAATTCCGAAACGAAATATTTCAGTGTGCACATGTCTACTGGCCACTAGGAAAGCGAATCGCAACTGGCGCATGCGCAGTGGGCGCAGGCCGAGAAGCCGCAAGCTGTCACGGCCAGGTGTCCACAGTTGCAATCCAAAATATAAAAAAGGTTTATTTAAATCTATAAATTAATCTTACCTAGTTACATTTTGGTATTGTATAATGTTTTGTTTTTCTTCACTCAATGAATTCAAGTATATTGCTGTTTTCTTATATGGGTAAATAGCCTATTAAAAAAAAAAAAAAAATACATTATTAAAAATTACTATGTTGATGTAGCGCTACCCCCAGTTAAGAGAGCCGCTGGTTTGATTTCGGGCCCTGTATACAGCACCGCCAACCCCCGGCAATCTTACTCGACCCACTCTGGCACAGCTAGTCTAGGGATTATACTTATCACAATCAACAGTATTGCAAGGAGTAATCTCTTTGCAGTAAGACAACACACTGAGGCGAGAGATCAAATATAATAGTTTTACTTTTATATCAAAAGGCATAGGCAGAACAGAACACATGCAACTTGCTTACAGAGCCCTGTAGCAATAGGTGTAGCACACAACAATGGCCCAGCGCAGTAACCCACTGCGCGCAGCTATTATGGTGTATGCGCCCTGTGGCGCACTAAACAATATTCTATCTCCCCTCCCTGGTCAGGCCTGACAGAAGAAATCTCAGTCTTTTCACTTAGGATTTCTTTGCATGCAAACTTTCGGTGGTGCACTTGATGAAACAGTATTTGTAATCCACAAGTAGTTAGTCCCAAGGAACACTATACTGGAGACCCTTTAACTCTGTCCTGCTACTGGTTTCCTAATGGAACAAAAAACAAACGATAGATGGGCCAAGGCAGTCTATAGGCCTAAACATGGTACAGTCTATTGGCTTGAGCAAGTGCTCGCTCACCACTCTGGACGCAATCCCAGTCCGGGACTTCCACCTACTGTGTCTCCGCACACAGCGGCTGCAATGATCGGGTCCCCGATCCAACTGATGTCCTCACTCGACAAGTCTGGTGCCACCCAGGCTCCGCAGTGGGGTGGAAGGCTCTTCAGAAGTTGCGCAAGGCCCCAGGCTTCAGGCCTTGCACTGCAGCGGATCCGCACAGGAAGAAACTGTTGCTTGCAGCACGGTGTCCAAAGAGGCCGAGCTCCGCCTCGCCTCCTTCTTAAATAGCCCCTCCCATGAGTCTCTGTGGTGGCCAATTGCACTCTGGGTTCCGAACGGGGTTCTGGGTAACGTAGTCCCGGGGCCTTAAAGGAGACCCCGCTACATTGATTTTTACTAAATTATTGGCATAATTTCCAATACATTGGGCTTTATTGTATTTAACAATCTTATAATTACAGCAAGAACAAGCAAAGAGAAAAGGATAGGATATACAATAAACATTTAAATTAAAGCCCTTTCACACTGAGTCCCGCCGGACGTTGGGGATAAAGCGTTGCTAGTATTAGCGGTGCTTTACCGTCATTTTAGCGGAACTTTCCGTCCGGTAGCAAGGTGCTTTTAACCCCCGCTGGCGGCTGAATAAAGTGTTAAATGCGCCATAAAAGCGACATTGCCAAACTGCTTTGCAGGCGCTTCGGCAACGCTGCACATTCATTTCAATGGGCAGGGCGGTTTAGGAGCACTGTATACACCACTCCTCCACTGCCACAAAGACACTGCTTGCATGACTTTTTCTAACGCCCTGCCAGCTCACCGCTCCAGCACTCAGGCTCTCACACTGGGGCTGCAGGGGAGACCTGAAAAAAGACCTGAAAAAAAGCGCCTGAAAGGAGTTTAAATGTATTAGTTTTGCAATATGTAATGTTTTAGATCATTGTGAGAAATGGCAGCAGTAAATAAATACATGAATCATGCCTCCATGGATATACAAAACCTCCCAGTCTATATTTCTCTTCTATTGCATATGATATCAGAGTAGTAGAGTGTGGAGGTGTGATGTATTTAAAAACACATTTAAACAAAATAATATAAAACATTTTTAATTGATTCCAACAAACAAGCAGAAGATTGGAAAAATGTCAAATCTTGGTTCTTGCATATATAATACCACTTAAATGTTCTTACCAATAATGTCCAATGATGCGACTCATGGACAGCCCCAATCAACACGTCAACGTTTGCAATGTTTATCTGCAAAGTTAATACATATACAAAATAAGTTGGCATACAATATTAATTAAATTGGGAAAAATATACATTTTTAAATTACCTTTCTTAATGCTGGGGGTTTTCCTTGCCAAATCTTGCTCATTTCATAGGTGTCAATCTGCCATGCTTTTTTTTATGACTTTTTGTTAAAGTTTGCCAGCAACAGATATATGTAGGCATTTACAGTATTATCTGCAAAAACAATTCTATGAGACTAGAACCATAATCCAAAAGTGTTCAAAAAGCATGTGCTTAAAACACGCTAGTGTTAGTGAATTATCAATTAACTGAAAATTTTGAAATAACTCACTTGGCTTTCAAGCTAATTTCCTGGTTTAAGACCAAGTATATCATTGTCGAATATCGTATATGGACCAATTTTGGACATAAGTATCTGTCCAGTAATATGTATCCATATCTCCAGTGTAACTATAAAGGAAATTAAATTATACATTTTTATTAAAGAACATATCAACAAAAAATTACAATATTAATGCGTTAAGCATACCTTGAGCATGTGGACTGATTCTTTTTTACAATCCTCATTCGGAATGGCGCTATCTGCTGACACATCCTTTATGGTAGAATCACCCAGCTGATCATATATTTCTTGACATATAGGTTCTGACAATTGTGCAGAATTTTCGGAAATGTCCTGTTTTTGCGTTGTTTTGTGAGGCACTCGTCCTGTCAATATTCTAAATGATTTTAAATTATCAATTTTGAACATTTCAGTTTTATCGTTGTCATTTCTGATGTGTGCCACTTTTCCTTCCAAACTAATTATTGTGAAGGGTCCCAAAAATGTTGATTCCATCTTTCCCCCTTTTCTTTGTAGGGAGTTTACATTTTTTTTAACAACTGTGTCTCCGACTTGGTAGATATTGCTTGTTATACAATCATTTGTTTTTTTGATTTTTGTTTACTTCTGTATTGGTTTTTAGAACAATGAGATATTTGTTTTCTTAAGCTCAATCCTTCTGAAATGTCTTGACTGGCAACCGCCGTTCCACCATTTCATGTGTTACCTAGAAGTTTAAAATAAACAATAGATAATCAAGAATTATTACAGGCTATAGCCTTCACTAAAGGGGAGATCTATTTAAACATAACAACATTACCAGAAATAATTTAACCACTTAAGCCCTGGACCAATATGCAGCATAAGGACCAGGCCTCTTTTTGCGATTCGGCACTGCGTCGTATTAACTGACAATTGCGCGGTCGTGCTACGTGGCTCCCAAACAAAATTGGCGCCCTTTTTTTCCCACAAATAGAGGTTTCTTTTGGTGGTATTTGATCACCTCTGCAGTTTTTATTTTTTGCGCTATAAACAAAAATAGAGTGACAGATCTGAAAAAAATTCAATATTTTTTACTTTTTGTTATAATAAATATCCCCAAAAAAAAATATAAAAAAAAAAAATTTTTTCCTCAGTTTAGGCCGATACGTATTCTTCTACATATTTTTGGTAAAAAAAACCCAAAAAAACGCAATAAGCGTTTATTAATTGGTTTGCACAAAAGTTATAACGTTTACAAAATAGGGGATCGTTTTATGGCATTTTTCGAAAAAAAACTACTAGTAATGGCGGCAATCAGTGATTTTTTTTCATGACTGCGACATTATGGTGGACACATCGGACACTTTTGACACATTTTTGGGACCAGTCATTTTCACAGCGATCAGTGGTATAAAAATGCACTGGTTATTGTGAAAATGACACTGGCAGTGAAGGGGTTAACCAGGAGGGGGCGCTGTAGGGGTTAAGTGTGCCCTGATGTGTTTTACTTACTGTGGGGGCGTGGCTTAGCGTATGATGTCACTGATCGTTGTTCCCTATGACAAGGAACAGACAATCAGTGACAGGCTCACTAGGAAGCACGGGGAGAGGTTTGTTTACTCTTACCTCTCCCCATTCTTCCTGTCTGTGACCCGATCGCGGGACACCAGCGGCGATTGGGTCCGCTGTTCCCGCAGGGACGGTCACGGAGAAGACGACCGTGGTGCGAGCGACCCACGGCTGGGCTCTTAAAGGGGACGTACATGCAGAGGTCCTCAAGTGGTTAAACAAAATGATACAAAGAAAAATATAAAATTAATTATTTGAGTTAATATTTGAAATGTTCAAAACTTTGTATTTTTTGGGTCGAAAATATATATATGTGTGTGTGTGTGTGTGTTTTAAAGCATTTATCAATGCTCCCTCAGAATGTCCCTGTCATGAAAATGATTTTTATACTTAACGTTACGACATTCCATGCTTGCCTATCACTTAGAGGCATTTAGTGTCAGTTCTAATTAGCTGACCAGGACCTTTAATGGTTGTACCCTAGTCACAGCCATCAAAAAAGTCATGAGTGACAGCTGATCCCAGTGCATGCTTTATTATTAATGACAGTCCCTAATGTGGGACAGCCAGTAATAATAAAATATCAAAAATAAAGATCAGACTGCATGTCACAATTGCTGCCCGTAATGAATGGCAAGCCAGTGCACAAATACTATACTCTACCTCTGAGCACAAACTGACAGAAATAATATAAATTGCTAAATAAAAAAAATGAAATTACAATTATTTTAAATTTTTTTTTTTTTTTTTTTTTTTTTTATATCATCACTATGAGTATTTACGTTCATTATCTGAGCTGAGTTTTAAAATTATTTTGTACCCTAGGTTTTTTTTTCTATTTTGGTTTAACCCCCTCCTGACAGTGATGTACAAAGTATGCAGCTTTCACTAACGGGTCTATTCACTAAAGATAGAAGAACTAGCCGATCGTTAGGGTAGCTATGGCTGTTGCGAAGTATCATTTTTTTCCATTTAAAAATGATGACCCGCACAGCCAGATGTAGCCAAACGATTGGAACCAATTGTTCAGCCAGCTCTTTGAACTTTAGTGAATAGACCCATAAGTGTCTCAGTGACAGCAGGCACACATTGCATGACATTTTATCTTATCTGGTGACTACCATTAGCTTTTTGCCTAAAAATACAAAATTTGTTCAACTTTTAGCTTTCTCAGAATGACCAAAAAACAAAACAAAAATAGAAATTTTATCTATATATATATATATATATATATATATATATATATATATATATATATATATATATATATATATATATATATATATATAGTCCCATCTGTCATCTAAAAAACAATATATAATATGTGTGGGTGCACTTAAAGGATCACTAAAGAAATATTTCTTATTTTTTTTTAAATTACAAACATACTACAAAACAAACATACTACTATTACAAAATACTTACCTTTGCTGTGCAGCTAGTTTTGCACAGAGTGGCCCTGATCCACGTCTTCTGGGGTCGCTCGGCGGCTGTCTCGACTCCTCCCCGCAATCACTCACCACCTATATGTGCTGCTTTCAATCCATCCACTGTAACCAATCAACGGCCAGGCTGAGCGGCGAAGGGGATGTCGGGGGCGAGCGCGGTACTTTCGAGGGGTCAGGTAAGCTAAACGGGGGGCGAGGGGGAGCCGGCATTGTCGGATGTTTTTTCACCTTAATGCATAGAATGCATTAGGGTAAAAAAAACTTACCTTTACAACCCCTTTAATGTGAAAATGGTAAATTATGGCTGAACAAACAAAAGTTTTACCAAAATTAGGCATTCTTTTCGCTTGCAGTATAAGGCCTAGAATTATCAAAAAGTTATTGAAATCCTAAACATATCAGGTATTTTCAATATTAGGACAAAGAAATTAATTCATTTTGACAAATTTTTCTTTTGCCACCCTAGTTTTTCCAAAATGCAATTAGAAGCAAAATTGAGTGCATTTTTTTTTTTTACATTTCAGTTTTTGCTCTATTTGCGCATTTTATTTATAATAAATGATGCGCTTATATCACATATGTGGGCTGAACATATAGTCCTATCTGTCCTCTAAAAAACAATATATAACAAGTGTGGGTGCTTTATGTAAAAGAGAAAATTTATGGTTGAACAAACTTGGAGGTGAAATCTAGGTTTTGTTTACCTTCTGAACGTGGGCATTTGCCTGCTTCCTTAAAGTGGTTGTAAACCCTTACAGACCACTTTTACTTACCGGTAAGCCTAGATTAAGGCTTACCTGTAGGTACAAGAAATATCTCCTAAACATACACGGTTTAGGAGATATTTGCAAAAGACATGCACCGATGTCTATGGCGCATGCGCCGTAGACAACGGCGCGCAGGCACACTGAGCGTGGCGCTTCTAGCGGCGATCATGGCGTTAGTGGCGGCACCCGCACGCATGTGTGGGAGTGACGTCATCGTGGCTCCAGCCAGTCACAGCGCCGGAGCCGCTATACCCGAAGTCACTCCGGGAGACATGGCAGCGACGGAGGAGGAGGCGAACGAGGTCAGCTGCGGGGGGCTTCAATCTCAGGTAAGTACTTCATAACGAGCTAGTATGCTATGCATACTAGCTCATTATGCCTTTGTCTTGCAGGGTGTATTATTGTTATTTTTTTGTTGGCTTTACATCCTCTTTAAAGCCTCATGCACACTGGACGTTTTTGGACATTTTTACAGTAGCTGTTTTTGGCAGTAGACGTTTTTTTCTACAGTCATTAAACTCTCCATCATGTTATCCTATGTGTCCATGCACACATAGCCTGTTATCAGCAGTTTTGGGCAGTGGCGTTTTTGAGCAGTAAAAAAAATCCAAAACTAGTGGGTTCTGAGAGACGTTTTTCAGCTTTAAAAAATGATCTAACGCTGATAAACTTTGATAAACGCTCAAAATTGTCACTCACCAGCGTTTAACGTTTTTGATCATAAAAAAATAAAAACAAACTTTTTTTTCTTCCCAAAAAAATAGCTAAAAACACTAACACGGAAAAATGCTAAAAAACACTATTGCAAAAACTTTGAAAAAATCACTGCAAAGCTACTGGCATTTTTATAACGTTATTTTAACGTCCAGTGTGCAGGAGGCCTAAAGGTTAAACATCTCTGCTACTGACATTCACTCTTGTAGACATATAATTTCATGTCTGCCTATGTGTCTTTGTCTTTCTGAAGCTTATCTAACTGATCAGTGTGGCGTTACTGGGGTGGGTGTGACACCCATTCCGCCACCAAAATGTGCATGACCATCAGTTCACTGCTGGAAACCATCTTTATTGTGGTTCCAAGCTTGCTGTCATCCTAGGGAGATTTGCCTTATCCCTTTTGATAACTCTCAGGAATCTCTTGTCCCAGTGTTAGCCTCTTTTCCTTTTCAAAACGTAAAAGGTACACTAGAGAACTCTGTAGTGTTAATGGTTTGAGGAGAACACTGGTTCTGTTCATCTCAAAATTGTGAAAAACATTTTATAATTTTTTTGGTATATATCTGCCTCTGCTCTGTGAGGTGCCTGCAGTCCTCTCACTCATTTCTGAAATAGAAAAGTAAACTTAATACATCCACATTGGTATAGCAAGTCATTCCGAGTTAACAAATTTATTACCTGACTACTATCAATCAATTACATGAAAACATGCATCAAATTAAATAGGCTAAGGCACTTTTGACACATCATGAAGATTAGATGTACTTGACAAATTTTTTTCAAAGATGTTTAACCAATTATTAAGGAAATGTACAATAGAATGAGCGGCAGTGGTTATAGTGTTTAGTGTATTAATTAGTTATGATTTATTATTGAGTTTTTATAGCTACTAACTAACCGGCAAATCCTCATGAATTTCACTGGGATACTGTGCCTCTCTTCCAAATAACAAAGAATGGACTATATTTTGTTGTGATTTGTTTCTTTGTATTTATTCCAAATATAACCACATCCAAATATGTGTCCCACGTATCTTTTTTCATCAACCAGTTTTCTTAAAGATCTAAAGGTAAAATGTAAAGGATTGATTAAAATTTTAATTGCAAGATGTCAAAACAATACAGCAATTAAAAATGAAAAAATGACATATATTAACTCAAAATTATATGTTTACACTAGTATCAAACACTAATCATTGATATAAAATAAAAATAAAATTACACTGCTGACTATTTTTATTTTCAACATTGATAATTACCTAGGTGGATGCAGCATGAGTCTAATGCTGCATGTGGCCCCTCTACACTGAGAACCGAGCGTGCGAACACTGCCGATCAGTCGGTTCTGACAGCTGCCCGCTCTACCTCCTCCACACTCACTAGAGCACTGAGCTGTGGAGGGGTTGGGAGCAGCCGGCTCAGGCTCTCGCTGAGCCGAGTGTCAGTCCAGGCACCTGTTGGATACGACTTCCATTCTCGGGATGACGCGGTGCCTGGACAGACTTCTGCGACATCAGCAGAGAGCGGGCTTCATCCCACTCTCTGCTGAAAACAGGTCACAGGAGTGCAAAACGATCAGCACTCCTGTTATCCATAGTAGAAGTACAGCCAAAACAGCTTTGGCTATAATTCTCCTTTAACCACTTCCCAACCACCCGCTGTCATTATACAGCGTCAAGGTGACTCAATCCCGCAAATCGTTGTAGGTGTACGTCGGCTCATACACAGCGATTTGTGGGCGCACGCTCCTATTGGCCAGTGGGGGGAGCCAGTAAGCAGGTCCTGCACACTCGATGTCCGCCGGCCACGCGCTATCATTTCCCACAGTGAAAGAATGGGGATCTGCCTGTGTAAACCAGACAAATCTTCGTTATGACAATGGGAGATCACACAGATCCTGTCTTTCTGCTATGCAGGAAGACAGATCTGTGTGTTTCCCCAGTCACACAGTTCCCCATTCAGTTAGAACACACATTGAGGGAACACATTTAATCCCTTGATTGGCCCTGATGTTCACCCCTTCCCTGTCAGTGTTATTAGTAAAATAACAGTGCATATTTTTAGCACTGATTACTTTAATAATGTCACTGGTTCCCAAAACAAGTGTCAAAAATGTCCGTTAGGTGTCCGATCTGTCTAACGCAATGTCGCAGTCCAGCTAAAAATCACTGATCACCGCCATTACTAGTAAAAAATAATTATTAAAAATGCCAGAAATGTTACCCCTATTTTGTAGACTCAATTTTTGCGCCAACCAATATACACTTTTTTTGGCAAAAATATGTAGCAGAATACACATTCGCCTGAACTAATGAATCTTTTTATTTACATTTTTTTTTTTTTTTATGTTTTATAGCAGAAAGTGAAAAATTTAGTTATCAAAATTGTCGCTATTTTGTTTATAGCGCAAAAAATAAACTGCCAAGGTGATCAAATGCCACAAAAAGAAAGTTGCATTTGTGGGTAAAAAAAGGACATCAATTTTATTTGGGTACAGCGTCGCACAAGTGTGCAATTGTCAGTTCAAGCGATGCAGTGCCGTATATCAAAAAAATGGCCTGTCAGGAAGTGGGTAAATCCTTCCGGGGCTGAAGTGGTTAAGTAGAGTACATAATTTGCATCATCTAGCCAAGTTCAAAACTTCAATTCAAAATTAGTAATCAGGGAATATTAGTGAATTGATGTAAAGGGCTTTTCCTCCCTACAAGTAACTTAACCACTTCAATACCGGGCATTTTCACCCCCCCCCCTTCCTGCCCAGGCCAGTTTTCAGCTTTCAACACTGTCACGCTTTGAATGACAATTGCGCGGTCATGTGACGTGGCTCCCAAACAAAATTGGCCTCCTTTTTTTCCCACAAATAGAGCTTTCTTTTGGTGGTATTTGATCATCTCTGCGGTTTTTTATTTTTTGCGCTTTAAACAAAAAAAGACTGACAGTTTTGAAAAAAAATAAAAAAATTTTACTTTTTGCTATAATAAATATCCCAATTAAAAAAAAAAACAAAAAAAAAAAACACATTTTTTCTCAGTTTAGGCCAACACGTTTTCTTCTACATATTTTTGTTAAAAAAAATTGCAATAAGCATTTATTAATTGGTTTGCACAAAAGTTATAGCGCCTAAAAAATAGGGGATAGATTTATGACATTTATTTATTTATTTTTTAATAGTAATAGCGGTGATCTGCAATTTTTGTCAGGACTGCGATATTGCGGCGGACAGATCGGACACTATTTTGGGACCATTCACAATTATACAGCGAACAGTGCTATAAATATGCACTGATTACTGTATAAATGTGACTGGCAGGAAAGGGGTTAACACTAGGGGGCGATCAAGGGGTTAATGTGTTCCCTAGGTAGTGATTCTTACTGTGGGGGGAGGGGACTGACTGGGGGAGGTGACCGATCGGTGTCCCTATGTACAAGGGACACACGATTGGTCTCCTCTCCCTGACAGGACGTGGATCTCTGTGTTTACACACAGAGATCCATGTTCCTGGCTCTGACGAGCAATCGCGGGTGCCCGGCGGACATCGCGGCCCCCGGGCAAGCGCATCGGGTCCCCAGTGATGCGGCGAACGCGTGTGCTCCACACTGCGGGAATCCCAGGACGTCATATGATGGCCGCCCGGAGGGACGAAAGGTTCCTGCGGCCGTCATTTGACTATGGGCCGGGCGGGAAGCGGTTAATTTAAATTACAGACAACATATAGACATTTACAGTGAGATTACATTCATCACGCAGTGTTTCCTAACTGCCGAAGCCAGGTCTAGTGCAGTGTTAGCCATACGATAACACTGGAAAAATGCACGCGTAGTAAAAGAAATACTGGCGTCAGCAGTTCTGAAGCACTGCCCGATGAATGTAATCTCACCGTTAATGTAGACTACCACTTCTGCATAAATAATTGTAATAAAAATTTGTTTATAAAGATAAAAATGAAAAAAATAAAAAAAATAATGAAATACAAAACTAATCTCTATCTAAATGCAGTGTACATGTATTATCTAGTTTATTTTTATTTATTTTCTAAATTATTTATTTTTTCACAAAGATAGTAATACAGTATTACATAGAGTACCTCTATGCAACAGATCTGTTATTTTACACGTATCAACTTCTTTACATTAACGTCGGTTACCATTTCACACAAAATTGTTTCACTGTCTCACTGTTTTATCTAGTTTTTGAGGAAATTTACTGATTTAAATGGAGAAAATACCTTTGAATTCTTCCCACTAACCATTAGTTTGTGGATGGTATGCAGACGTGTAGTTTCGCCTTATTTGAAGAAGGTCGGTAATCTCTTTAACTAAAACCAGGGGTGGAAAAAGCAAAGACATATATAAAAATTATATACATGTGAGATAATATTTTGCAACACATAGCAAACAAATGTTGATCGATTTACATGTACCTTATTACAAAATTCCTTGCCCTGGTCAGTGAGAATACGTTTAAGTGCACCGAATAACTAAAATAATTTAATTATGCACTGCACAACTTCGGATGCAGATTTTGTTTTTAACGGGAATGCTATAGAGTAGCGTTTCTCAACTCCAGTCCTCAAGGCGCCCCAACAGGTCATGTTTTCAGGCTTTCCATTATTTTGCACAGGTGATTTGATCAGTTTCACTGCCTTAGGCCCCTTTCACACTGGGGCGGTTTGCAGGCGCTATTGTGCTAAAAATAGCGCCTGCGAACAGTCCCTAAACAGCGGCTGCTGTTTCTCCAGTGTGAAAGCTTTAGGGCTTTCACACTGGAGCGGTGCGCTAGCAGGACGGTAAAAAAAAGTCCTGCTAGCCGCATCTTTGGAGCGGTGTGTTTACCGCTCCTTCCCATTGAAAGCAATGGGAAACCGCGGTAATACCGCCGGCAATGTGCCTCTGCAGAGGCATATTGCCGGCGGTATTAACCCTTTCGGCCACTAGCGGGGGTTAAAACCGCACCGCTAGCGGCCGAATACCTGCGCAATTCCGACGGTATAGCGCCACTAAAAATAGCGGCGCTATACCACCACCGCACCCACCGCCCCAGTGTGAAACCAGCCTTAGAAATTACCACAGCTGTTTCAACTGAGGGAAATCCTGAAAACATGACCTGTTGGTGCGCCTTGAGGACTGGAGTTGAGAAACACTGCTATAGAGTATAGACCATTTTGTAAAATAATCAATCATGGTACATATGTACTGATTTCCATCTGTAGTTCTTAACTTTCCAATTAAGTCCATTCCTACTAACTCACAGGGTTCTGTCACCTATGTAAAACAAAATAAAAGTAAAATGCAATTTTCAATAATAGAAAAAAAAGATATGTAATATTTACATTATCAGATGAGCTGTGGTGCTTAACCACTTAAGCCCCGGACCATTTTGTTGCTAAAGGA
This sequence comes from Rana muscosa, assembly GCA_029206835.1. Lineage (NCBI taxonomy): Eukaryota > Metazoa > Chordata > Amphibia > Anura > Ranidae > Rana > Rana muscosa. The sequence goes on along the minus strand of CM055119.1, from coordinate 105,367,190 downwards.
CCAGGCCCCTTTTTTGCGATTCTGCACTGCGTCGCTTTAACTGACAATTGCGCGGTCGTGCGACGTGGTTCCCAAACAAAATTTATGTCCTTTTTTTCCCACAAATAGAGCTTTCTTTTGGTGGTGTTTGATCACCTCTGCGGTTTCTATTTTTTTCGCTATAAACAAAAATAGAGCGACAATTTAAAAAAAAAAAAAAAATTTTTTACTTTTTGCTATAATAAATAACCCCAAAAAATATAAAAAAAAAAATTCTCCTCAGTTTAGGCCGATACGCATTCTACATATTTTTGGAAGAAAAAAAAAAAAAAAAAATCGCAATAAGCGTTTGATTGGTTGGCGCAAAAGTTATAGCGTCTACAAAATAGGGGGTAGTTTTATTAATATTTTTTTTTTACTAGTAATGGCGGCAATCAGCGATTTTTATTGTGACTGCGACATTATGGCGGACACATCGGACAGTGTTGACACATTTTTGGGACCATTGTCATTTTTACAGCGATCAGTGCTATAAATATGCACTGATTACTGTGAAAATGACACTGACAGTGAAGGGGTTAATCTCTAGGTGGCGCTGTAGGGGTTAAGTGTGCCCCAGTGAGTGATTCTTACTATAGGGGGCGTGGCTTGGCGTGTGATGTCACTGATCGTCGTTCCCTATGACAGGGAACAGACGATCACTGACATGCCACTGTGAAGAATGGGGAAAGGTTTGTTTACACTTACCTCTCCCCGTTCTTCAGCTCTGTGACCCGATCGCGGGACACCGGCGGCGATCGGGTCCGTGGGCGTGGTCATGCGCGCTCGCGACCCAGTCCGAAGCTCCGACCCACGGCTGGGATCTTAAAGGGGACGTACCTGTACACCCTTGTGCCTAGCCGTGCCATTCTGTCGACGTATATCGTCATGCGGTGGTCCTTATGTGGCTAACTGATAAATGTCACTACTGTTGATAATACATTATAGTTTATGCTATTATATATATTTTTAAATCTATTGTACAGAGGCTTCACATTAAAGGGCTTCAATTAAGGGTCCAGAAGGCAACATGGGTTAAGCACCTCTGTTTCAGAGCCCTTTTACACTGCTGCCGCCCATAGCGTCGGCGGTAAAACACCGCTATTTTACCGTCAGATTTGCGGCGCATTTCGGCCGATGGCACAACGCTTTTAACCTCCGCTAGTGGCCGAGAAAGGGTTAATATCGCTCGCAATGTGCCGCTACAGCGGCGCTGCCCCATTGATTTCAATGGGCAGGAGCGCATTAGGAGCGGTGAACTCACCGCTCCTAAGAAGCTGCTGGCAGGACTTTTTCTGACGTCCTGCCAGCGCAATGCTCCAGTGTGAAAGCCCTCAGGCTTTCACACTGGAGACAATAGGGCAACTGTTTGAGGGCGGATTGCAGGTGCTATTTTTAACGCTATAGTGCCTGCAAAACACCCTCAGTGTCAAAGGGGTCTTAGAATCACGGACTAAAAGGATTATGAGATTTAGCCCCCCCTCAGTACAGCTTCCACAGCATTTCAAGGGGTCTATACAAAGAGTAGAGCAATCAGGGAAACCATATGCAATTGATTTTTATTTATTTTTTTCCGTAAAATTTGTTTTATTTATTAACAGTATAGCATAACATACAAGACAAAGTAATTGTCACAGAACAGCTTTTAACAGAAAAACATGAAAATTACCTATGTCACGATACAATATGAGAATCTCAACTGAGACTAACTGACCACGACCGAGGAACAAAAATGTGATGTAGCGTAAAAGGGCGGAGGATCGTATTTTCTATTCTCCCCTCCCCCCCATTAAATGTTGAGGGGAGAAAAAGGCGTAGAACATCGATCACGTCCATAATTTGGAGTGCAATGTATCATGACAGCACAGAGGCAAGGTACCCACATTCAGAAAGAAAATAACAAAAAAAAAAGGCAGAGAGTAGAGAAAAAGGACAGCAGAAAAGGGAAAAGGGGGAAGAGACAGAAGGGACCTAGGGGGAACAGTGAAAAGATGGATAAGCATAGCAGGGGAAAGTCAGAAGAGGCATAAATGGATCCGCGTCGCCCCCCCATCCCTCCCACGATAGTGGGAGCAATGCCATCCTCGCTAGACAGTCTTAAGAGACATACTGAAGGTAGCGATTAGTGGTAACAAAGTGACTGCAGCAAGCCCATATAGTAGAGAATTTGTGCATCCTATCTTGCGAAGTGAAAATCAGTTCCTCCATTTCTTTTATGGAGGAAATCTGTGCAAACCACTCCCTGATTGTTGGAATGCCGGTGTCTGGGTATACAAAGTCTGGCAGCATTAACCATGTGCATGGCTAAGGATTTGTAGTAATCTTTTTTAGGTAGTGATGTATGGTGCAGAAGAAACTGGGACGGGGTAAAGTCTAGGGTGTAAGTAGTGATATGCAAGATGAGACCGTGGACCTCCCTCCAAAAGGATTGAAGGATCACACAGTCCCACCACACATGAAGCATAGCTCCCACCCCACATCTCCAACATGTATCAGGAATGCTAGGGGAAAATTTGTGGAGACGTGACGGGGTCCTGTACCACTTAGTTATCACCTTATACCCATTCTCTTGAATGGCCACATTCAACGAACCTTTATGAGCGTATTCATAGATAGTGTTCCAGTCTTCCGTTGACAAGGGCATTTGGAGATCTCTATTCCAGGAAGTTTGTGAAGGGGTAGGAGCCTGTGATGGGACCTCCAAGAGAAGGGTGTATAGAAGGGAGATTAGGTGTCTTTGCAGTGTTTAACGGTGGCACAAGGATTCAAAAGGTGTGAGTTGTCGTGTCCAGAGCGACTGACTGGCATGGGTTGTGAGAAAGTGTCGGATTTGTCTGTAAGTCCAGAAGGATAGAGAGGACGTCTCTGTGATAGTCTTTAGGGCTTCAAAAGGCAAAGGCCTCCCCTCAGAATAGAACTGGAGTTCTAGTACATCCTCAAATGGCCACTCCTGGCTCAAAAATTCCTCAGAGACCCCTGGAGGGAAGTCCAGATTCCCTCTTAAAGTTGTCAAAGGACTCGGGAGAGGGGGTGGAGACCCGTGTAACGAGGCCTTTTTGAATGCCAGAAGTGTAGGGTAGATGAGTGGGTGAGCTGACAGGGAATGGGGCCAGTTTTTGGAAGGCAGCCACGGGAGTAGGTGCAAGGGTCCTGACTAGAAGGCTTTCTCAAGAAATAACCATAACTTTTTAAAGGCATGGATATTCCAGTCAGCGATCCTTGTGAAGTGACATGCGTTATGGTATTTTTGAAGATCCGGTAGACCAATTCCCCCTCTAGATTTGGGTAAAGTGAGTCGGGAGAACTTGATGCGTGGCGGAGAACCCCTCCATAAGAAGGCGGAGCAAGCTTTCTGATAGGATATGAAGAAACCCGGCGGTAAGGAAATGGGGATTGACTGCATTAGGTAAAGTAGACGAGGCAGAATTAGTTTAATCAGGGCTGACCGACCAAACCAGGAGACATTCAGGCCCATCCAATCTTTAAGGTGCTTTTGGATCTGGAGAAGGGCAGGATGTAAATTTTTCAAGTACAAGTCTGTGAGGCGGGTAGGGATTCGAATGCCAAGGTATGCAAGTGCATTCTGTTCCCACCGAAAATGAAATGACTCTTGACAGTGTGCCACCTCCTGAGAGGGAAGGGAGACGTTTAGTTCCTGCGATTTTGTGTGATTGATTGAGATTTGATAAGATACTGTCAGAGACATTGACGCATCTCAGCATAGTGCCTACAAATATGTCAGAATGTTTATACTGAAATATAAAAATATTGTATTTATGGAAATATGCAAATCTATGATCTGGGAGATTACAATTGCCTACAATATCAAGAAATTCTAAGTTCTTTATATCCGTGCTAGTTTGAAGACAAGTAACATAAATGAATATTGCTTAAAATATTATAACGGAAAATTTATTACCAAATACTTACCGTAATTTTCCTTTCCTGATAGACTCCATGGCAGACTACGTGTGGGTTAACCCCGCCTCCTCTCCACAGCTATAGGACCCCTTACCCATAAATTTGAGCTCACCTCCACAGACAGGTGTTCCGTAACTAGCCGACTCAAATTTCAACTCTCATTTTTAATTCATGGGTGGGAACTCCGTCTGCCATGGAGTCTATCAGGAAAGGAAAATTACGGTAAATATTTGGTAATACATTTTCCGTTTTCCTGACAGACTCCATGGAAGACTACGTGTGGGAAATAACTAGCCAATCCACACGGGAGGGTATGCTTGCTCAAAAAAAATATTTTAATCTTTCCCGTCAACTGACAGGATTTTTCGACCAAAATTAACAGAGGAAAGGGAAGCAGGCTCAATACAATAATGAGACATAAATGTATGAATAGAAGACCACGAGGCTGCCCTGCATATCACTTCAGGAGCCACGTGTCGAGCTGCTGCCCATGAGGCTGCCATGCCTCTGGTGGAATGAGCCGTCACGCCTCTGGAGGAGCTAAGCCCTTTGCCCTGTAAGCCTGTTGAATAGATTGGACGATCCAGGCTGCTATTGTTCTGGAGGAAGCCCTCTTTATTTTGTTGCTACCAGTGTGTAACAAGAACAGGTAGTTCAAGCTTCTTAAAGATGAAGTGACTCACAAATATTCTTTCAGAGTCTCACCTACCTCCAAGGGATGAACATCTGCTGATTCTGGAGAATTGAAAGTAGGAAGGACTATTTCCTGATTCTCATGAAAAACTGACTTGACTTTTGGTTTAGACCCAAGCATGGGAATAAGGACCACTCGGTCCGGGAAGAAAGTCAAAAAGGGTTCTTGACAACCCAGGAAGCTTATTTCTGAAACCCTTTTGGCTGAAGTAATGGCCACTAGAAAGGCCAGTTTGATTGATAAGTCCTTAATAGAAAGATCCTTGTTGTTTAGTGCTGAAAGAGCATCAAGGACGAGCAGAAGATCCCATTTGGGGAATCTAGGTTTCCTCTGAGGCCTGATTCTCGAAGCCCCCTGAAAGGATTGTTGAACCAGGGGATGAGTTGCCCATGATGTTCCTGAAAATGCCGATAAGGCTGAAACTTGTCAATCCGTTCCCTCAGAGTACAAAGGAAGATCCAAGCCTGATTGTAGAAAACTCAAAACGTCTTGAACTCCAGGATTTCTGAAAGATTTTCCAGCAGAAGTCATGAAGCTGACAAACCTGGTCCAGATTCTGTTGTAGGTTTTGTTCATGTTAGGCTTTCTGGAGCTCATAAGGGTAGAGATTACCCCTAAAGCACACCCAAGAGACTCTAGCGGGTCCCTGAAGCTCATCAGATTCAGGAGAGGAAACCATGGCCTGTTCGGCCAGTATGGTGCTATTGTTATCACTTCGCCTTTCTCCAACTGGAGCCGCTGCAGGAATTTTTGCATGATCGGAGGTGGAGGGAAGGCATATGCCTTGTTGAATTTCCATTGGCTTGTTAATGCATCTACTCCGAAGGCTTGACTGCACCGACCTCGAGTGTAGTATCTGTCTACTTTGTGATTGCAGGGGGATGCAAACAGATCCACTTCTGGATCGAAATCCAACGATAGGATCCACTTGAAGGTTTGTGGATGCAGTGACCATTCGTTGTTGTCTAGGTTGCTGCGTGACAGGAAGTCCGCTTGAATGTTCTGTTCCCCTGGAATGAAGACTGCTGTTAAGTTTGTAGATTCCTCTGAGCCCAGGTCATGATAGGTTCGACCTCTTGGAGAAGGGTGGGGCTCCGAGTGCCCCCTTGTCTCTTCACATATGCCACGGCGGTGGTATTGTCCATTTTGAGTAGGACCGACTTCCCTTTCAGAAGGTGGGAGAAGGCTTGAAGGGCGCACCATGCCGCACGCAATTCCAGAACGTTTGACCCTGGAATGTGGAGATGGGCATCCCATTTGCCCTGAGCCAGTTCTGCCCCACAATGTGCTCCCCAGCCCGCATTGCTGGCATCGGATGAAACAATCATCCATTGGATGGGAGCAAGGGAGTGGCATGTTAACAAGTTTTTGTGCTGAAGCCACCAGAGAAGACTGTTCCTCATTGACTGAGTAGTCCTGATCAGCTGATTGCGATCGTGTCTTCCTTTGCTGAAGGAATCCTGATTGAAAAGGCCGAAGCCTCCACATTGCCCATTTGACCATGGGGAACGTGGCCACCATCGTGCCGATTATCTTCAGGCACTGTGACGATCTTAGGTTAGAGTAGTCTAGGGCTAAAGATATTCTTACCCGAATGACCGGGATTTTTTCTTCCGGAAGAGAGATGGTATTCTCTACTGTGTCGAATTGAGCTCCTAGGTAGGTTAGGCGTTGGGTCGGTTCTGGCTGACTTTTCTGTTGGTTTAAGAGCCATCCGAACTATCAATGTAGAGATCACTTGATCTTTGTGGATCAGCAGCTGCTGCTTGGGACAGAAGTAGCAGAACGTTCAGGTAATGATACAGACGCACACCCTGTATTCTGATAAGAGACACAATTACCAACAGTACCTTGGAAAAGACCCTTGGAGAGGTCGTTAGTCCGAATGGAAGACAAATAAATTGTAAGTGCTCTCGTTCGACCTGAAATCGAAGGTATTTGTGGAATTCTTCTGCCACGGGAACATGAAAATACGCGTCCTTAACATCTATTGAGATCAACCAGTCGCCTGGTTGAACGACTTTTTGGATGGATGAGAGTGATTCCATCTTGAATTTCTCGTGCTTTATGTACCTGTTCAGGAAAGTGAGATCTACAACTGGACGCCAAGAGCCGTTCTTCTTTTGTACTAGGAAGAGGGGGAAGTATACCCCCTGGAATTCCTCGTCCTTTGGGACGGGCACCACTGCTCCTTGATCTTTCAGGGCATTCACATATGAAAGAAGAACTTGTTGTTTTTCTTCTGATTGAGGCAGTGAAGATTGCATTGGTCTGCATGGAGGGACTTTGGTGAAGGACCATGCGTGACCTGTTGAGACCGTTTTGATGGTCCAATAATCTGAGATCAAGGTCACCCAGACGTGCCGGCAGAAACGTAGGCGAGCCCCCTACCTGACCCGCTTGGGCGGGCCCAATCTCAAAAGGACTTGGTTGGCTCGCGCCCACCGGGCGTCTGTTTCTTGCCAGATTTTTTGGAAAGATATCTGCCTATTCCAGTTCCAGCTTCTCCTAAAATCCCGTCCGGGCCTATAGGAGCGTGCCTCTCTTGAACGCTCTGTGCTGAGTTTCCGCTGAGGCCTTCTTTGGTTAAACGGACGTTTGTCCTGAGGGAGGAATCCCGACTTTCCGCCTGTAGCCTTTGAAATAGCGTTATCTAGCTTGTTTCCAAACAAGGAAGTTCCTTCAAAAGGAATTTTGCACCATGCCTGCTTTGAGGCAGGATCAACAAGCCAGGGGCGCAACCATAGTGCTCGTTTGGCTGTGACCGAAGATAGCATGGATCTAGCCATCAAGCGGATAAGATCAATTGAAGCTTCTCCCAAAAAGACAATAGCCAGTTTAAGTTCTTGCACTGCTGAACTTTGTGCCAATTCCTCTGAGACACCTTTCAGATCGGAGTCAACATTTTCCACCCAGGCCTCCATTGCTTTGGAGGTTACTGCAAGGGCAAAGCTGGTTTGCATGCCGTTCCGGCCAGGCTATATATTCTTTTGAGGTCCTGGTCGATCTTCCGATCCAGACCATCTTTAAATGATACGGTGTCATCTAGCGGGAGGGTGACATGCTTCGCTAGGCGCATTACCTTAGCATGGAAACCTTATCTCCTTTGCTCCATTCTTCCTCAAACACTCCTTTCAGCTCAGAGGGAAGTGGGAAATTGGAGCGTTCTTTCCCCAGTTGTTTAAACAGTTTTCTTTGTTTTTCTGGGGGGGCAATGGTATCCTCCAACTTCAAAGTTTCCTTCACTGCCTTGATCAGCGGAGAGACTAAAGCGTAGTCGAATCCCACCGTAGAATCATCTCCCTCCATCTCGTCTTGCGAGGAATCATGGGAGGAATCACAGAATCATCTCCCTCCATCTCGTCTTGCGAGGAATAATGGGAGGAATCATGGGGCTGGAATCCTCCTGGGCCTCGTCAGTAGGGATGAGCTTCGTGTTCGAGTCGAACATACGTTCGACTCGAACATCGGCTGTTCGATCGTTCGACGAAGATCGAACGATTTGGGCCGTTCGCGCCAAATTCGAGTGACGCGAACGGCCCACAATGCACTACGCCATTGCAGTGTCATCCAGGCGCTGTGATTGGCCAAGCATGCACTGTGACCCCGCATGCTTGGCCAATCACAGCGCCGGCAGCGAGGAGAGCAATGATTGGCCACAGGCAGGATGCCTGTGGCCAATTATTGCTGAGGGTATTTAGTACACGCCCCACACTATAAAAGGCCGCCAGCACGGCGGCCTAGTGTAGTGTGTTCCGGAGCAGGGAAAGAGCAGCATAGGCAGGGACAGTGACTTTTATTTCTTTCTTGCCTAACCTGGATTCCTTTAGTTTAGGGAAAGAGAAGGATAGGTAGGGAGAGTGTCAGTGTGTTTTGTGCTTGTGCTATAGTGTGCTTAAAAAAAACATTTTTTCTAGGGACAGAAAACTGTAGGTAGGGAGAGTGTCAGTTTCTTTCACTGTGCAAGTCCTTGTTTCTAGGGACTGGGAAGGACAGTGAGTGAATTCTCCTTGTGCTATAGTGTGCTAAAGCATTCCTCATCAACCATCTTTGAAATCCTTGTTTTTTGGACAGTCAGGGAAATTGTCGTTGTGCTATTCTGTGCAAAAGCAATCATCCTGAACCATATTTAGAAATCCTTAAGTAAAGGGACAGAGAAGGACACCTGAAGGTAGCCCTTATTGCTTTTTTCCCATCTCCCTGCAGGCCATTAGAATGTCTGGAAGGCAAACAAGGAGAGGCAGACAGTCAGGAGGCAATAAAAGAGGGCAAGCAGGCTCTGTGTCTGGGGGCAACAGTGCTGGTCGTGGACGCGGTGCATTGTCATCAGCACATGGCCATGGGACACGCTTGTCCTTTTCGGCAGCTGGACATGTTGAGCCACATCATGCCGAAGACTTGGTAGAGTGGATGACCAAGCCCTCCTCCTCCTCCTCATCCTCTCTCACCCAGGCTCAGGGTACTGGCAAAGCAGCTGCCAAAGCGTCCTCTTCCCTGGTATCAATGTCAGACTCATCATCAGTCACTCCTTCCCTAGACCCACCATGTCCTCCTCCTGAGGAGTCCCCCGAACTGTTTGAGCACAGTGTTGGGTACATGCTCCAGGAGGATGCCCAGCGTTTCGAAGGGTCTGATGATGAAACCCAGCTACAGGAAGGCAGTAGGGTGAGAGCAGACAGAGGGGATGCTCAAGAAGGACACCAATCTGGCAGTCATGTTCCAGCAGCTGCAGCATACTGCCAGATTGGCTCCAGTGATGAGGAGGGAGGGGATGATGAGGTCACTGACTCCACATGGGTGCCTAATAGGAGAGAGGAGGAGGAGGAGGAGGATGAGGAGGAGGCACATCAACGAGGCAGGATGCCCTTTGGTGGCCAGCGTAAGGGCAGTACACAGACGGAATCACACCGCAGAGCTCCGCCTGTGCAGGGCGCTGCCTCTGCCCGTCATTCAAAAAGTTCCTTGGTGTGGGCCTTTTTTGAGGCTAGTGCATCAGATCGCACAGCTGCTGTTTGCAACATATGTCTCAAGCGTATATCGCGTGGCCAAAACATCAGCCGCTTGGGTACCACATGCCTGACCAGACATGTGTTGACCTGCCATGCAGCTCGTTGGCAAGCCTACCTCAAAGACCCACACCAAAGAACAAAGCGGACCTCTCCTTGCACCGCATCAGCTGGGATCTCCAACCCCACTATAACTTCAGTCCTCTCTGAAACATGCACTGAAAGGAATGAAGGTGTAGAATTAGGTGTGTCACAGCCAAGTACTTGCGGCCACTCTGCTAGCAGTACACCAACGTCCGATTCTAGCAGGCAAATTTCCCTGCCCCAGCTGCTGGACCGTCGAAAGAAGTTCACTCCCAGCCATCCACATGCCCAGCGGTTGAATGCTAGCTTGGCTAAATTGCTAGCGCTTCAACTGCTGCCTTTTCAGTTGGTAGACTCGGCCCCCTTCCGTGAGTTTGTGCAATGTGCGGTTCCTCAGTGGCAGGTTCCCAAACGCCACTTTTTCTCACGGAAGGCTATTCCGGCTCTCTACCGGCATGTGGAAGGCAATGTCTTGGCCTCGCTGGACAGGGCGGTCAGCGGTAAGGTGCATATTACCGCTGACTCATGGTCCAGCAGGCATGGACAGGGACGTTACCTTTCTTTCACGGCCCATTGGGTCACTCTTTTGGCAGCTGGGAAGGATGCAGGACAAGGTGCAGTAGTGTTGGAGGTTGTCCCACCGCCACGCCTCCAAAATGCTACTACTGGTTGTGACACACCTCTCTCCTCCACCCCCTCCTCTTCTTCTTCCTCCATGGCCTCTTCCTGTGGTTTGTCCTATGAACCAGCGGTGCTCCGTAGCCGTTCACGGGGCTACGCAAGTACGCAGGCAAAAAGATGCCATGCCGTGCTTGCGCTGGTGTGTTTGGGGGACAGAAGCCACACTGGGGCAGAGGTCCTGTCTGCTCTGCAGGGCCAGGCCGAGAGGTGGTTGACGCCACGCCAGCTTAAGCCAGGAATGGTGGTTTGCGACAATGGCACCAACCTCCTCTCCGCCCTTCGACAGGGACAACTGACCCATGTGCCCTGTGTGGCTCACGTCCTTAACCTGGTGGTGCAGCGTTTCTTGGGCAGGTACCCGGGCTTACAGGATGTCCTGAGGCAGGCCAGGAAAGTGTGTGCATTTCCGCAGATCTTATAATGCCAGTGCTCGCCTGGCTGAGCTGCAAAAGGAGTTGAACCTGCCCAAGAACCGCCTTATATGTGACATGCCCACCAGGTGGAACTCAACGTTGGCCATGCTGCAGCGGCTGCACACGCAGCAGAGGGCCATCAATGAGTACCTGTGCGACTACGGCACCAGGACAGGGTCAGGGGAGCTTGGTTTTTTTTCTCCACGCCAGTGGGGCATGATCAGGGATGCATGCACTGTCCTGGCACCATTTGAGGAGGCCACGAGGATGGTGAGCAGCGACAGTGCATGCATCAGTGACACTGTACCTCTTGTCCACCTGTTGGAGCACACGCTGCGTGGAATAATGGACAGGGCACTTGAGGCAGAACAGAGGCAGGAAGAGGAGGACTTCCTTGCCTCTCAAGGCCCCCTTTACCCAGACAGTGTTCCTTCTGTCCCACCCATCGCACAGGAAGAGGAGGAGGAGGAGGAGGATTGTGTCAGCATGGAGGTGGAGGCTGGCACTCAGCATCATCAGCAGCAGTCTTTTAGGGATGATTTACAGTCCCAAGAAACCAGTTGACTTGTACGTGGCTGGGAGGAGGTGACTGCGGATCATGTCGTCCTTAGTGACCCAGAGGACTCCGGAGCGAATGCCTCAGCAAACCTACGCTGCATGGCCTCCCTGATCCTGCAAAGTCTGCGGAAGGATCCTCGTATTCTTCGGATCAAGGAGAGGGACCATTACTGGCTGGCCACTCTCCTTGATCCACGGTACAAGGGTAAGGTTGCGGACCTTATGTTACCGTCGCAGAGGGAGCAGAGGATGAGACAACTCCGGGAGGCCTTGCAGAAAGGTCTGTGCAACGCGTTCCCAGAGACTGGGAGGTTACAAACTCCTGGTCCTGGACAACGAGTTGCTGAGGCTTCGGCCAGTCAAAGAAGGAGCGGTGGGGAAGGTGGCCGTCTGACCGATGCGTTCAGACAATTCTTTAGTCCGCAGCCCCAAAGTATGATCGGTTCCAGCAACCATCGCCAGCGTCTGATAAACATGGTGCAGGAATATCTAGGGGCAAGGTCAGACTTGGACACCTTCCCCACCGAAAATCCTCTGGCTTACTGGGTCTTGAGGATGGATCACTGGCCAGAGCTTGCACAGTATGCAATTGAGCTACTGGCCTGTCCTGCATCCAGCGTTCTTTCGGAACGCACATTCAGTGCTGCTGGAGGATTTGTCACGGATCACAGGGTGCGCCTGTCCACCGACTCGGTTGATCGACTGACTTTCATCAAGATGAACCAGTCTTGGATCACCACCAGCTACCACACACCTGATGCTGATATAACAGACTAATTGATTTTAACATGTCACATCCCTTCAAGACTGATGCTGATGCTGAGTGCCTGTGCTGTTATGTTGACTGGCTATCCTCCTCCGAGTCCTCAATGATACGATTGATGATGATAGCTTGGAAGATCATTTTTGTTTATGGGTGCCGCCACCAGTGGCTAAGGCCCAATTTTTCAGCCCCTGTTTAACAGGGGCGTGTAATTACAATTTTTGAAGCAATACTTTGCAACAGGGCTCATTGCTGTGCTCCAAGTACAGTATCTGTGAGGGGTTGCAGTGTTGTGCCACCAGTGCCTAAGGCCCAATTTTTCAGCCCCTGTTCAACAGGGGCATGTAATTACAATTATTGATCTAATAATTCACAGCAGGGCCCATTCCTGCACCCACCAAGCAAGAGTAACTCTGAGGGCTTACAGTGTTGTGGCAACACCACCACCACCACCACCACCACCACGAAAGGCCCAATTTTTCAGCCCCTGTTCAACAGGGGCATGCAATTACAATTCTTGATCTAATAATTCACAGCAGGGCCCATTGCTGCACCCACCAAGAGTAACTGTCAGGGCTTACAGTGTTGTGGCACCAGCACCACCATCAAAGGCCCAATTTTTACTACCACTGTTCAACAATTATATGTAATTACAATTCCTGATATAATAGTTGACAGCAGGGCGTTCCAGCACCAACCAAGAGTAACTGTGAGTGCTTACAGTGTTGTGCCAACACCAACTAAGGGGCCTATCTCTGCAGATTATATACGGCAGGTCCCTACTTTCAAACATCCAACTTACAAACGACTCCTACTTGCAAACGCAAGAAGACAACAGGAAGTGAGAGGAAATCTACCCCTAGGAAGGAAAATTCTCTCCTGTAAGAATTAATATGGGAGAAAGGTGTCTCCTCTGTACTGATGCTTTATCAGCAATCCTTGTTTCAAGAAAAACACCACATTTCAAAAACAGTTGTCATTGGGACGGAAAGTGAGGTGAAATGTTCTGAACAGGGGCACAGACAGCAAAACAAATGTTACAGGGGTGATAACCCTTACCTATGTTTTCCAAAAAGTTTAAAAATAGATTTTTGGGCTGGAGCTACACTTAAACAATGTACCTGTTCAAAATTACAAACACATTCTACATAAGAACAAACATACAGTCCCTGTCTTGTATGCACCGCCTGTATACGGCTGTTCAGAGTATATAGGGCCTTTTTTATTTTATGTGCGGGGTTCCCCTTAATATCCATACAAGACCCAAAGGGGCTGGTAATGGGCTGGGGTAGGGGGGGGGGGTCATGGGGTAGCTATGCCATTTTTCTTAAAGATTTTCATCCATATTACCGGGACCAGACATTACATTAAAGCCGCAAGCAGTTTTAAATGGCTTTTTTTTCCTTTAGAAGTGTCATTTTGTGCAGGGACAGTTCTAAACACGGGAAACACGTGGCACTTCACAGGCATACTTTAGACACCCCCCAGGTACGATATTTAAAGGAATATTTGACTTCTTTTTTTTCACTTTATGCATCATTAAAATGACTGCTCCCGAAAAACGACCGTTTTTAAAACTTCTTTTTGCATTGATACATGTCCCCTGGTGCAGAACCCGGGTTCCCAAACCCTTTTTAGGACAATAACATGCATAATAGTTGTTATAATTAGCACTTTAGAATTCGAACGTTAGCATCCATTGTATTTAATAGGGTTCTAATGTTCGTACGAACTTTCGGTCCGTTCGCGGGTTCTGGTGCGAACCGAACCCGGGGGTGTTCGGCTCATCACTACTCGTCAGCCAAGGAGCCAGACAAGGTGGTGGACTGGCTCCTTGTGTGGGGGGGCAACTATTTCTTTCATAGATTGCTGTACCACACGTTTCCCAAGAGACTCAAGGTTTTGATTTTCGGTCTCTCTCACCAACCGCTCGGGCATAACATGGGTCGCATAGCGATTTGCCCTCCGGGATTCTGGTCTTGCATCCCCAACAGGCTCTGTGGTCAGAGCGATCATCGCGGTGGTGGTGACTAGAGGAGGAATGGGAACATCTCCTATGTCTAGAGGGGGTATGTGAACGTCCCCTATGACGATGGGTCCTAGACGTAGTGTCGCGTCTAGACCTGGATGATGAGTGCTGATGCGGCCTGGCAAGGTCCCTTTCTTGTGACCGATGAACTGAAATTGCCGGGCTGTAAGAGATGATACAGACAGAGGGAGGGGGAGGGGAGGTGGGCAGGATGTAACTGTTAGCAACCACCAGATAGGCACAAAAGACACCAACCCCCTACCCACTCCGCACATACCTTGTGCGGGAGGGCTGGCCACATGGCGGTGAGGATGAGTCCATGACGAGGGAGACAGGAATCCGTACTACACTGCCTAGACTAAGGATAAGCAAATCAATGCAAAGAAGCATGAGAAAAGAAAAACTTTTTTTTTTTTTTTTTTTAAACTGTCCCTTTAAGAGACACTAAGCATAACAAGCATACATTGCAAAATGAAGTGCTTACCCCGTCCTAGCAGTAATGAGGCTCCGGAAGGCTGTCGCTCTATGCCCACAGACTATCCCACCTGTATAGGGCTCTTCAGCGGTTTAAATAAACCGCCGAAATGACGTCATGGCCGGTCCCGCTGCGCGCATGCGCCCGAAGAAACCAGACCCACTGCGCCTGCGTGGCCCCTGACCCTCCGCCGCATTGCGCATGCGCGGAAACCAAGCCTCGTTTCACCGCAGTTCGCGCATGCGCAGAAGAGTGGCGGACCGAGAACCAGGAAGTAATGGCGTCCTGGGACGCAAAAAGCGTTCCACATGCCGCAACACAGGAGGAAAAGACAGAGAAAACACAACAAACATAAACTTGTCTGCCATGAAGAAGATATGAAAAACAAAATCTTCAGACCTTGCCAGCCGAGGAATCCTGCGATATCCGATCCGGTACTCTGGGGCCACATCCCTTCCCCCATAGGGGTATTTTCCAGCCCTGAAACCACTCGCCCGCTCATAGCTGGGCCCTGGGTGCACCGCAAGCAGTACCGATCCATCCGAGCAATCCACATCCTGGACATCGCACAGAATTGCATGATGAAGGTCCATGTGAGGAGGATAAAAAAGGAACACCTGTCTGTGGAGGTGAGCTCAAATTTATGGGTAAGGGGTCCTATAGCTGTGGAGAGGAGGCGGGGTTAACCCACACGTAGTCTGCCATGGAGTCTGTCAGGAAATATATTTATTAACTAAAGTACAGTGCAAATTAAAATCAGGTATAAGTCGTGATCAAACAAATGAATGGATATACTTCTACAATCAGAGATAAATGATGATTATGTCCAGACAATATTTACATACATTTCTATGCAAGCTCTACATGACAAAGTATATTCACAGTTCAATACTTAAATGATACTTGTACATTTAAAACTTGGTATCTCTTATGTGAAATAACAAACAGAAACATCAAATTTAAATTTATATAATCAAATAACATTCTGATCCAGTTGTACTATTTTACCACCTTTAAATGCCAGCTTGTATGGGTCTTCAGGACTTACCTGAATGTTCCACCATCATTGGGCATAATTTAGTGTAGTGAAGTACTTAGCGCTTTGTATTTTTTTATATCAAGCATCGGTCAATATTGGGCACAGCATAGCCATACGTATATACTCGTTTATTTAGCTGTCTTAGATCAGCATATAAACACAATGACCATTTGGTTTAAGAATATCAAGTATAGGATTATCATAAGATCCAGTGCACTGATCCCACAACACCACTCTCCTCGAAACTCTTAATGGTCTCTACTAGCAAAACATAGCAAGCTAGGGAAAGACAACAATGTTTGATCTAAAACACCAGGTGTGTTTTCACTTGGATCAGATTGAATCCTGGCAATGCGTATGTCTATTATACCACATCACAGGAATCTTTTCACAAACATATTTTTGAACTCCATGAAAACTTTTATATTTCATGAGTGTGATTTACTGAAATCTTTTCTATATACATCCTGTCTGCGAAACATTTTAATGCAGCATGGTTCTTAAAATTCTGGCCTATTTATACATGGCCGGGTAATAAAAACATTTAAATAAAAAAAATGTATTAGTACCTGTCTGAATAATGACCTCATAGGGTACTAATATGCTTACTGCATATGGCAATAACCAAGATTATTTAAGGGCTTCATGTTCATTTATGAAACTACTTGGGTTTTATTTTAATCTGGACCACAGTGGTATTTACCAGATCCATGTGTATAGCAAAGCGATGTAATATATCATTGCCAATGTACACATGATATTTTGGGTCATTGATTATCAGGAATAAATGATTGACTGATTTATTTATCCTGATGGGTTTGAATACCTAAATATTTACTTTAGGAATGGTCATCTACTTTAATAACTTTCTACTAATGTGATTATATTCCTGGCATAAATATGAACCTTATTATCATTCCCCAGGTCACTAACCTGTTAGGGAAAATACCATACAATCCCAGTAGGAATTATGTATAATTACCAAGCTCAATGGAGTCAGCATGATTGAGAATATCGCCTTCCAAGCATATCTCTCAACTATTTTCCAGGGGACATACCTTTTGTATGAACCTCCTGTCTGACCCTTCTTTTAGGGAAGTGGAGTTGCCTGTACAAAGTTGCCATCTAGAATTTAATTATTCCTGAGATGGATCTCAACTATACTCACTGATTGTGAGAGAACTGAGAAGGTTCATATGTATGGCCTTGTCACTTGAGACCATATAACATTTAAAATAAAATCACAATAGGATTTAAATATTTTTAAGGAGATCGATACCAATACGTAATCGATCGTTGGGCATATTAACTATAAATGCAGGAATGTAAATTACTTCATTCCCTTTTAAGTTGAAGTTCAACTGGGCTTTTTATTTTTATGATTTTAGGGCAGTGCCTAAAATATTTACAACGTCAGCTTTAAACATAATTTTAGCTGATGTTATTTTTCAGAAAATTCTTGGATTTATTATAAATGTTTCTGAAACAAAGTAATTGCTTAGATAATTATCTAATAACTTCTTATGGTATCCTGTTTTTATAAAATACCTGTAAGGAAAACAATATATAAAACAAGAAAAACAATTTAAATGACAGGTAACAGTTTTGGTTACACTTTGTCAGCTGTGTGTGTTTGTATAAAGAGCAAGTCGCCCCTACCTTTTTACACAGACAACATTTCTGAAACCTGTCAGCTTTTTAAAAAGCAGTTTGGCTGCGAAGATCATTCTACTCTTTCCAACTCCCCCCTCCCTTTTTGTAAAGGAGGGGCTGAAACTCTTTGGAGTAAAGAAAAAAAAATTCTTTAAACATGTTACTCTGCTCATGTTTCTTTCTTTTGGTCAATTGCAGACATTTAAATATTTAACACCTCAGCTAGATTTCATTTTTTAGTTTTTAAAACTGGGTGTAACTTTTGATTGGGGAATTGTAATTTTTAACAATTCCAGCCTAATTATATTTTAAGCCTCAATTTGTCTCTGCTATTTTTTTAAGCTATTATTTGAGCAGGATATTTAAATGTATTCTTGAAGCTTCTTTACTGTTCTGTAGAACAGCAAAAAGGATGGTGCTCTATTAGCCAATCCAATCCATTTTTGGGATAGTAATCCCAGCCCATAAACAACTTTTATTTTATTTGGCAAAGCCTCATCAAACAGTTGGAAAAATCCATGGCTTTCAAAATCTGGGTTTTTCTTAGCCAATGGGCTTTCTTGAAAACTTTAAAAAGTTCTCTGGTACTTTGATTGGGCTTACAATCCAAAGTACACATGGGCCTTCTTGCAGCAATAACTGACTTACAGGGACCAAGTTCTGTCTTAATTTTACATATTTCTGACAGAAGACATCCCCTGATATTTTGCAAACTCTACGGTTTTTCTGTGATGCATACCAATTTCATTCTCTACATCAGCAGGACCGGCTGCACTAAAAATAACTTTAGTATCTGTCATTTTTCAATATTGCAACTAACAATGGCAATAACAAAAAAAAAAAAAAAAATATATATATATATATATATATATATATATATATATATATATATATATATATACACACATTTTTAAAAATTTATATTTTGTTGTTTAAAAAAAAAATGACAATAAAATATATACAGTGGGTACGGAAAGTATTCAGACCCCCTTGCATTTTTCACTCTTATATTGCAGCCATTTGCTAAAATAATTTAAGTTCATTTTTTTCCCTCAATGTACACACAGCACCCCATAATGACAGAAAAACACAGAATTGTTGACATTTTTGCAGATTTATTAAAAAAGAAAAACTGAAATATCACATGGTCCTAAGTATTCAGACACTCTGCTGTGACACTCATATTTAACTCAGGTGCTGTCCATTTCTTCTAATCATCCTTGAGATGGTTATACACCTTCATTTGAGTCCAGATGTGTTTGATTATACTTGAATAGGAAAGCCACACACCTGTCTATAGAAGACCTTACAGCTCACAGTGCATGTCAGAGCAAATGAGAATCATGAGGTCAAAGGAACTGCCCGAAGAGCTCAGAGACAGAATTGTGGCAAGGCACAGATCTGGCCATGGTTACAAAAAAAATTCTGCTGCACTTAAGGTTCCTAAGAGCACAGTGGCCTCCATAATCCTTAAATGGAAGACGTTTGGGACGACCAGAACCCTTCCTAGAGCTGGCCGTCTGGCCAAACTGAGCTATCGGGGGAGAAGAGCCTTGGTGAGAGAGGTAAAGAAGAATCCAAAGATCACTGTGGCTGAGCTCCAGAGATGCAGTTGGGAGATGGGAGAAAGTTGTAGAAAGTCAACCATCACTGCAGCCCTCCACCAGTCGGGGCTTTATGGCAGAGTGGCCCGACGGAAGCCTCTCCTCAGTGCAAGACACATGAAATCCCGGATGGAGTTTGCTAAAAAAAACACTTGAAGGACTCCAAGATGGTGAGAAATAAGATTCTCTGGTCTAATGAGACCAAGATAGAACTTTTTGGCCTTAATTCTAAGCGGTATGTGTGGAGAAAACCAGGCACTGCTCATCACCTGTCCAATACAGTCCCAACAGTGAAGCATGGTAGTGGCAGCATCATGCTGTGGTGGTGTTTTTCAGCTGCAGGGTCAGGACGACTGGTTGCAATCGAGGGAAAGATGAATGCGGCCAAGTACAGGGATATCCTGGATGAAAACCTTCTCTAGAGTGCTCAGGACCTCAGACTGGGCCGAAGGTTTACCTTCCAACAAGACAATGACCCTAAGCACACAGCTAAAATAACGAAGGAGTGGCTTCACAACAACTCCGTGACTGTTCTTGAATGGCCCAGCCAGAGCCCTGACTTAAACCCAATTGAGCATCTCTGGAGAGACCTAAAAATGGCTGTCCACCAAGGTTTACCATCCAACCTGACAGAACTGGAGAGGATCTGCAAGGAGGAATGGCAGAGGATCCCCAAATCCAGGTGTGAAAAACTTGTTGCATCTTTCCCAAAAAGACTCATGGCTGTATTAGATAAAAAGGTTGCTTCAATTAAATACTGAGCAAAGGGTCTGAATACTTAGGACCATGTGATATTTCAGTTTTTCTTTTTTAATAAATCTGCAAAAATGTCAACAATTCTGTGTTTTTCTGTCAATATGGGGTGCCGTGTGTACATTGAGGAAAAAAATTAACTTAAATAATTTTAGAAAATGGCTGCAATATAACAAAGAGTGAAAAATTTAAGGGGGTCTGAATACTTTCCGTACCCACTGTATAACTTTGCACAAATATATCACTTGTTTCAAACGTTGACAGATCTCAAGCGGTGCCTCCATATATGTCAGAAACATTGACACATCTCAGCATAGTGCCTACAAATATGTCAGAATGTTTATACTGAAATATAAAAATATTATTGTATTTATGGAAATATGCAAATCTATGATTTGGGAGATTACAATTGCCTACAATATCAAGAAATTCTAAGTTCTTTATATCCGTGCTAGTTTGAAGACAAGTAACACAAATGAATATTGCTTAAAATATTATATATATTTATTAACTAAAGTATGGTGCAAATTAAAATCAGGTATAAGTCGTGATCAAACAAATGAATGGATATACTTCTACAATCAGAGATAAATGATGGGTTATGTTCAGATAATATTTACATACATTTCTATGCAAGCTCTATATGACAAAGTATATTCACAGTTCAATACTTAAATGATACTTGTACATTTAAAACTTGGTAACTCTTGTGAAATGTCTTTCCGTTACTTCACGGAAGGTGTAAACACTTTTGTTCACTTTAACACGATTTCTTTCTCAAACAAACAGATCTCCTGATTACACTTCTTAAACATGTCCAGACCAAGTGTATGTATGTTTAAGCAGTTTCTAATGCTACCCCACTAATATAGTAGCATGTATACAACTCCTTAATACTAATCTATATATATGCATACATGGGTTTATACATGTATTACTAGTATAGATACTTTGTGAAGATACTTAAAATAAACCTTATTTAAGATATGCAATACAACAGGAATTTTGAATAAGCCCTATAGTTTTGTAGCTTATTCTGAAATACTAATTTAGGTTTTCAGGCTCACTTGAAACAAGAGCTCCTTAACTTGTTTATTTTACCAAGTGTCCAAATCTTTAAGTTACAACCTGGGGAGACTGGTACAGCCAAGACCCCCTAGTGAGACATAAAGCCTATTCATGCCTATGAATCTAATTTAAACTTTTAAAGATAGTGAATTTGGGTTAACCTCTCAAAGAGAAAGTAGAAACCAAAGTATTGTTCATAGCATATCATGAGCTATGAGCTTAACTTTAGAGACAAAATGGCTGTCCTCTCGTTCATAATATACATGAATATAAACAATATGAAAAATACATAATGTGCATAATATAAAGGCCTACATGTAATTCTTTTAACCTCAAATGTTCTGACAATACCAAAGTGTTCTATATCTTTGAGAAGGTTAGGCAAGGAAATACGGGGAGATTGTAAAGAAAAGGAGGATGTCGTCAGCAAAGGTTGCGACTTTAAACTCTCTGCCTTTCACAGTAATCCCCTGTATGTTTGAGTTGTCCCTCAATCTGTTAAGGAAGAGTTCTAGGGTAAGGATATATATCAGTGGTGATAGGGGGCAACCTTGGCGTGTGCCATTGCTGATGGGGAAGGCGTCCTACAGGTGACCATTGACCTTCACTGCCGCAGAGGGACCAGTGTACAAGGCCGTAATATATGACAACATACGGGTCCCCAGACCTAAAGCCGTGAGTACCTCCTGCATGTAGTCCCAGGACACCCTGTCGAACGCCTTCTCAGCATCGAGTGAAAGAAAAAATCCATGTAATTTTGAAGTCGTGAGCCAGTGATACAAATTTAGTGTACGAATGGTGTTGTCCCTGGCCTCGCGTCCAGGGACAAAGCCAACCTGGTCTAGAGAGATAAGTCTGGTCACCAGAGGGATTAGCCTGTTAGCCAGAACTTTTGCATAGATTTTGATGTCCATGTTTAAGAGGGATATCGGTTGGTAATTTGCAACTAAAGAAGAATCCTTACCCTCCTTAGGAATTACCGTGATGTGTGCAGCTAGCATGCTATCTGGCTTGGTCTGGGGATCTGATAAGGCGTTGAATATGGCTAGAAGATTGGGGGCTAAAGAGTCAATAAAGGATTTGTAATACTGGAGAGAAAAAGACCATCCAGGCCCGGAGATTTGCACGTTTTCATTTGTTTCATAGCCATATCCAATTCCGACGACAAAATGGGGCTTTCCAGGTCAAGTGACTGTTGGGGAGAGATCAGTTTGGGGCTGTATCGGGAGAGGAATTCTTTAATATGTGTGGCTTGAGTGTCGGCATTGTTCAGTGAGGAGTTGTGGGGCTGCAGATTATACAACTTAGAGTAAAATCTCTTGAATTCCTTAGCAATATCCTCATTCTTTACCAGAAGATCTCCCCTAGGGTTGCGTATATGGTGAATTGTAGAGGATACTTTTGAATTTTGGACTGTGCGTGCCAAAAGACAGCCACACTTGTTGCCCTGTTCATAGAAATCCTCTGGCCAAGAATGTATCGTCTCCTAGAGTGCTTGCCTAGCTCCTCTAGAAGATAGGCTTGGGTGTGTGTCAAGTCCTGTAAGGTGGCTTAAGCGTGAGTCAGTTTGTGAGAGGTTTCAATAGTGGACTGCTGGAGTAGGGGGAGATCCGACTGGGAGAGGAATAAATAGTCTATCCTAGAATATTTTTGATGCGGGGGGGGGGGGGGTCGAGAAAAAGGGGTAATCCTTATCTGAGGGAAACATTGTGCGCCAAACGTCGTGCAGGGTTAAGGATTGAAGCTGTAGATTAATCTGGCATAACGCTTTGTAGGTTAAGGTGGAGCATCCAGTGGAATAATCTAGTAAGGGATTTAGGAGTACTATACCTGACTGGAAAGAGACTAATAGGTTGCTTGTTTTCCTAAAGAAGGCCACCTGATGTTCATTTGGGCAGTATATGTTAGCTAGCATGATTGGTTTTGAAGCATAGGAACCCTTGAGGAAGACATACTGCCCTCTGGGTCAATAAGGGAATCTGATATGTGGAAGTTTGCATTTTTAGATATGAGGATAGAAACACCTTTTGTCTTATGCCGCATACACACGATCAATTTTTTCGACGGTGAAAACACCGTCGAGAAAAACGAGGAACTTGTTCCCCCCACACACGGCCGTTTTAAATAAAAAAAATTTTTTGGTCGAAAAAAACGACCGTGTGTGGGCTCCCCGGCAGTTTTTCCCTATGGGAAAACTGCCGCGGCAAAAAACGACGGGAATCACGACGAGAAAAATTAGAGCATGTTCTAATTTTTCTCGTCGTGATTAATGCTGTTTTTCCCATCAAGAAAAACGACAAAAAGCCCTCAGACGATCGTTTTTCTCGTTCAAAGGGAAAAATGTAATTTTTCTCGACGGGAAAAACGGTCGTGTGTACGCGGCATTAGGGGTTAGTAGCATGAAATGCTGTTCGGTAGATATGATTGGAAAGTTTAGGGATGGCATCCGAATAGAAATGGGTCTCCTGCAGGGAAAAAAAGTGAGCTCTGTGTTTGGTGAGGGAAGACAAAACTTGCAATCTTTTCTCTGGCAGGTTAAGGCTCTTCACGTTGAGGGATGGGCATTTCAAAGTCAGGGAAGGCATGGCTTGTGACTGGTGCTGCAGACTTTTATGCAATAAAATGTAGCAGGCTGCTGTTTTTTAAAGGGTAACGTGCAGTTAGAAGGACGAGGGCGATAAAACCACCTGGAGGGGCAGACACTGATCCAGCCAGTAAGAACAAATAAAAATTAGATAGAAAAAAATAAGGGGGGGGGAAGAGAGCGCTGGGACCATAAAATCAAACTGAGAAGGGTGGGGGGGGGGAGAACAGAAAAAGAAGAAATAGAGGACAGAGGATTTTTTTTTTAAAAAGGGGGGGGAATAAGGAAAAGGGGGGGGGAACAGTAAAGAAAAGTAAGAGGTACAGAGAAAGAAAAGGATAAAGAGGAGAATAGAGGGAAAGGGGTAAGAATTCAACCAGAGATGACGTTAGACTTGCTAAATCACCTAGAAAGGGGAGAATCTGAAGGGTCAGCAAATCCCAACAGGATCGCTGTGTGGGGACGAAAAAAGGGACGAAAACCTCAGAAAGGTTGCGACCCAGGGAGTGACGGACTGAACATGTTTAGCAAGAGGTGATAGCAGTGGGGAACCTACCAATAGAGGAGAGCTAATGATATAGTAACCATTCTAAAGTATGAACTCAGGAGGCTAGGGAGCCCTATACACAACAAATAAAACATATGGAACGATTCAAACAGTTCTCCCAAGTGCCGCCATTGATTACCCCATCTTATTTTAACAAAATACGCGCTATCGAAGGGGCGAGAACGAACAACTACATTGTGTGATAGTTTGAGAGCCTTGAGAGTCATATGAAATTTGGGGAGCCACCCCATGCAAATAATCATTACTTTATAGTTAAGGATAAGTTCTAAAACCACCTTATCTGACGCATTGAGATTGGAGAGACGTCCCTCATCCCCATGAGATCAAGCTTGACAGACAACTCAGGCAGTCAAAGTGAATCACAATACTGTCATTAAAGCAGGATTAACATATAAAATCACTTAACTTAACCCAATAGGAGTGGCGGGGGGAGGAGAAGAAAATTTGAAAAATTAAGAAAAAATAAAAAAAATATATATATAAAATAGTAAAAGCAAGCAAAAATTAAAATTAAAATAAGTTTGGTTAAAAAATAAAAAAAGGGGGTACAAGAATATACAAAGTGCAAAAAATAGCAGAAAAACAAAAAAGGGGGGTAAAAAGGGAAAAATAAATAAAAAGTTGTGGACAAAAGACTGTCAAGGAG
The DNA here is from genome assembly GCA_029206835.1 of Rana muscosa. Taxonomy (NCBI): domain Eukaryota; kingdom Metazoa; phylum Chordata; class Amphibia; order Anura; family Ranidae; genus Rana; species Rana muscosa. Next base: position 105,342,633 of record CM055119.1, on the reverse strand, counting down.
GGAGTCTCAGCAGAGGACTAGAGGGAAAGGCAAAATAGTTCTTGATGTGAAAGATCTGCGTATCCGACCGATGGCACAGACACTCCAAAAATGCTGGTGTGCAGTATAAAGTGTTACCTCCTATGGATCAAGATAACATCTTCAGGTTCAGTCATAGGCTGTGCTGGCAGTTCCATGAAGGAGATTGCAGGACAAGATGACCGGGAGGGATGAAAGATGATGATACAGCGTGAGTGGACCTCCACCGTCTTCATCTGGCTGGCAGATAGCCTCTGTGATGCAGTGAAGTCTGACGGCTCCATGGAAGGCAAGAGTGGGAGATGGCACTTGGCGAAGAGGAATCCAGGGATATTAGGCATCCGCGCACTCTCTTCTCCTAGAGGGCGTGGAGGGGGAGCCCGGGCTGCGGTGGTACAAGTCGCGACGAGATGCATGGTTTCCCGGGGAAGACAAGTCGGCTCTATACCCACGGGATCTGTGTCGCTGGGGCTTCAAGATGGGTGGAGAGAGATCGGGAGCCATGGTTCAGAGGGGAAATAGAAGGCGCACCACTCTGGGAGCTCGATGTGTGGGAGATCGAGTTTTTCCACAGAAGCCCTGCAGGTTCTCGGGTGTGCGGAGGAGCGCAGATGCTGAGAGCCCAAAAGGAAATTTCCAGCGGTATTGGATATTTCTGGATCGCAAAGCCTCCAGCAGGGGGCGCAGAGCTCGCCTGTTCTGAAGTGTAATCTGGGACAAGTCTTGAAATAGTTTGATTTCTGCGCCATTATGGAGGATACAACCTCTTTCTCTGGCTTTGCGGAGGAAGTGGAAGTTAACCACACAACAAATTACATCTCTTGGTGGTTCATTCTCACGGGGCAGTGGGCGCAGAGCGCAATGGGCCCTCTCCATGTCTATGGGCGAGTCCGCTGGGCGATTGATCAAATCATTAAAGATTGTGCAGATTGTCTGTTGCAGGGAGCCCGGTTCAATAGTCTCAGGGACCCCCCTCACTCTAATATTATGTCTCCGGCCTCGATTGTCGAAATCCTCGACATCCCTATGGATGTCCAGGAGTTGGGAAAGTTGGGCGTCATAGGTGGTTTGAACCTGTTGAATGGTCGCTGCTTGTCCCTGGGTAGTTTGTTCCACCCCATCATCCTATGTGCTACCGCATGCATTTCTGCTTTAAGGTCAGCGATCGCCGCTGTGACAGTGTTCTTGATGTCGGCAGCGACTATCTCTAAGTCAAACAGGCTGGGGGGATGAGCGCGCCCCATGCTCGTGTCAGATCCCGCAGATAATGGAGTATCGGGTTATGTGTTAGGCAAGATCGGGGTTTGGGCCTGTGAGGCTCCGGTATGTTTCTGCACGCTGAGCTGCGTACTTTTGAGTCAGTCAAAGGCTGATCGGGATGCAGAAGAGCTCTGTGTGGATCTGCTCATGTTGATTGTGAGGTGTAGGTTCCCCTAGAAAGCAGGATTCAGTCCCTGGATTGCAGGAGCTCTCAGCTTATGCTGCCATCTTGGTCTGCGTCCAGGCCACGCCCCCCATGCAATTGATTTTAACTCTTGAAATGCTGCCAGGGTCAGAGTAGAGATGGAACAGTGGGGATATTGTAGCTGTGTGTGTAGCAGTCAGGGAAAGCAAAGAGAAGGCACTTGAATCCTTGAAAGGCTGTTGCGACTGTCAGAATGTTTGTTTATGGGTACAAGCCAAAATGCAGGCCCAAACACTAACATGTATTTGGTTTGGCTGTGAGTGCTGGGATTTGCATTCTGGTTTAAAGTTATAAACCAGAAAGCATGCCAATTTTATATCATTTCAAGAAACAAATCCTATGTGTATGCATTAGTGGCGTACAAATGCCCCAGTGCGTAAAATGTTTGCCAGGACGATAAAACAAGATGGCTACTGGGAGTGAAAGTACTACCAGCAGCCATCTTGTTTATGGGCACATAAAGTACTGGGCATGCGTGGATGTTCTTGATGCATAAAGCATCTAGTGCCCATAAACAAGATGGTCGCCCAATAGTATTTACACTGCCAAAAGCCATCTTAAATTAAGGGTCTCGTGTTGCTTTAGATTCTCCAACCGTCTGTTTTGCGCATACGCAGAATACTTTTATTTTATTTTTATTTTATTTAATATTTATTATATTTATTTTATTTTTATTTTAATAATGTTTTGTGCATATGCAGAGGGTTGGGAGATATCACCATGGGGGCCCATGGACACCCTAAACAGAATGGGACCCAAACAGTGTGATAGCACACGGCATACACCAGGGGTGCCCAACCAGTGGCCCGCGACCTCCTGCTCTGGGATGGAATAGAATACTATTAAAAGGTCAGTTTTATTACTAAAATCACAGGGTATATATGGGCATATGTTTTCAGCAGTGGTTACTGGGCTGCTTTCAAACTGATCCGCAGGTGCAGAGCAGTTTACCTGCGGGTTACCTGCACTGAGCTATAGTCTTCTGTTATTACCTGCAAGTTCGGTGAGGGTAAACTGCAGTGCATCTGTGTGAAAGCAGCCTTGGGCCCCTTTCACACGGTCAGTCTGACCAAATTGGACCCTCCATTCACCTCTAAGGAGTGGCAGATGTAAACCGACTTGTGTCCTACCTCCAATCCAATAAAAAAATTTAAAAAAAATAGTATTTTTTGTACTCACCGTAAAATCCTTTTCTGACGTCCATGGATGGACACAGCCTTCTTAAGTCTTGACAGTTGGGTTATGTTCCTGTTCATAGGAGAGGACTAGGCAGACATGTTTAAGTAACATGTATTTAAATATCTAACAGTTGAACAGCACCGCCCAGGGCGGTCTCTCCAGACATAACCCTCCGCCCTGCAGCATGCAGCCTCAGTTCGTAACAAGCAGTACAAACCTAAAAAGGAGGGGTGGGTGCTGTGTCCGTCCATGGACGACAGAGAAAAGGATTTTACAGTGAGTACAAAAAATCCTATGCTCTTTTCGTCCATGGACGGACACAGCCTTCTTAAGTCTTGACAGTTGGGACGTCCCAAAGCAGTGTCAAAAACGAGTGGTGGGAACAGTTATCAAAAAAACAATTTCACCCCAAGCAAGCAGAGCTCCTCAATGGAGGAGTTGCAACCTTAAACAGTCGCCTGCAAAACCTTGCGGCTGAAGGAAGCATCTGAAGATGCACTCACATCATCCTCAAAATTTTTTGGAGAAAGTGTGCACGGACGACCAACTCGCCGCCCTGAACACCTGTGAGAGAGACGCTTGATGTCGGAAAGCCCAGGAAGCACCAATTGCCCTGGTTAGGAGCGCCGTGACTGGAAAGGAGGGCGCGCGCCTCTAAGGGCATAGGCCTGCACAACGATCTACCTGATCCACCTCGAAAATGGTGGCCGAAGAGACTTTGTGGACCAGACAACGACACAAACAATGAGCCAGACTTCCGAAACGAAGCCGTAGCAGACAGGTATACCCGCAAGGCACGTACCACATCTAAAGTGTGAAGCGCAGACTCTGAGATGCGATGACCGAGGACACAAGGATGGAAGTACAATGTCCTCATTCAAGTGGAAAGCCGAAACCACCTTTGGAAGAAACGAAGGTCGCAGACGTAGTACCGCTTTATCCTTATGGAGGATCAAATATGGGGACTTGCAAGGCCGCCAATTCAGAAACCCTTCTGACAGAAGTAATGGCCACTAGAAAGGCCACGTTCTGAGATCAAGTCAAGAGAAGAATCTCTCTGATGTTCTCAAAGGGAGGTTCCTGAAGAACCGAGAGCACCAGGTTAAAATCCCACGGAGGAAGAGGTGGTCTAATTGGGGAAAGCCCCAGTCGAACCTCCTGTACAAAAAAGGTACCCACCAGGGAATGGGATGCCAAAGGCCATTGAAAAAAAAAACAGCCAAGGCTGAAACTGACCCTTAGTGGTGCTTAAAACAAGCTTTTGATCCACTCCATGCTGCAAAAACCAGCAGGACCCCAGAAACCGAAAATGTCCATGGACGGCACTACATCTCTGCGCACAAGGAGATGTAGGCCTTCCATGTGCGATGGTAGATCTTCCAGGAGGAAGATTTGTGCCCTCAGCCTGGTCGAGATGACCGAATCCAAAAGACCTCGGTCCCTTAGTACCTGGCTGTCAATAGCCATGCCATAAGGCCAGCGGCTGTAAGGCAGGATGAAGTATGGGACCTTGAGACAGAAGGTCCTCCCACATTGGCAGCCGCCAGTGTGTTCGCCACCAGGCATACGAAGTCGGTGTACCAAGGACGCCGGGGGCCAATCTAGAACGATTAGGATCACCGGGCGGGATACCCTCGATCTGCACATTGAGGAGCAGACGAGGAAGCAACATCAGTGGGGGTCTCCACGACTACGAAGAGAGACATATCCTAATCGCCCGAAGTTCCAGAACATCGACCGGCAGACGGGATTCGTCCAGAGTCCAGCAACCTTGGACCGACTGGACCCCCCAGACTCCCCCCCAGCCTGTGAGGATCGTAATCACAGTTCAATAGAAAAGGAAAAAACTTCCCGGACAGAAATGCCGGGAATGTCAGCCACCAAGTCAGAGAGGCCCAGACTAGGCGATTCACCTAAATATGATGATCCAGAGACAATGGGGATGTGTTCCAATAGGACAGAATCTCCCCTCCAAATGTGGACCTGGGCAAATGGTACTGCCTCGAAGGAGGCCATCATGAGATCCAACTCACTGCAGCCTGGAGCATCCGCAACCTCTCTGGAGGGAGAAAACTCTCACCTCTGATGAGCACAGAGCCAGCCCCAGGTATTCTAGGCGCTGAGTCTGAACTAGTACCGACAACTGGAGGTACAGCATCCACCCGAAGTCTTGGAGAGTCTGACTGACTATAGACACATCTTCCTCTAATTCTAACCTGGAAACAGGTTATAAAAGACCATGCAAAGAACCAACAATGACAATGCCGCACTGACTCCGCAAGGCTAGAATCGGGGCCAGCACCCTGGTGAAACTCTTGGTGCTACCACTAGGTCAAAAGGGAGAGTCATAAATTAATAGTGATTCCCCTTGACCGCTAAACGCAGGAACCTCTGGTGCCGGTCGCATATGGGGACCCAGCACACGTCCCTGAAGTCCAGGGACATCAGAAGGTCCCCTGGATGGAGCGAACCGACTCCATCCTGAATTTCCGAGTCCCCAACAAGTCTTGAACTGCCCCATCAGGGCAGTCTGACGAGACGGTAGGGCAAAGAAACCATTCGGTGAACAAGAAAGAAAACATTGATCTTGTATGAAGAGACCACTTTGCAAACTCTGTGGCCGGAAAAACCGGAAGGCTACACAAAGGCATTAGGGGCCTTGAGGCCTAAGCATGGACAACTCCGTCCTCTTCTGGGACCATGAATAGATTCAAGTAGAATCCCTGAAACCTGTCCTGCGGCGGTATGGGTATGACAACCCTCAAAAACACTGCAATATATTGGTGGAGGAAGGTCCCGTCTTATGGGGCGCCCCTACTCTTAGCCTTTAAAAGGCAAATCTGTCAGAGCTTCCATAGAAACTCGGTCAGGAGACCAGTATATCAGCCCCCTCAGGTGGCGCACCTGCTGGTCGGCCAGTGTCACAACTTTTAGAGGAAGCAGAAGCTCCTCCACTGTCTGGTACAAAAGTTATGACCATTCAGTGAGTGTCAGAGACACCAGAGATGCAGCCACTAATGGGCGCCACGCTGACCTCAGCGTGGCAAACACGGTCCGAGCCACTGCTCCTGATCACCTCCTAAAGGCAGGTGTCCCCCTATCGGGATAATGGTACCCCTGATACCAGGGGTCAACTTCATGGGAAAAACCCATATCTTTTTTAAAAGTGCTCTAAAAAGGAATAACGGACCGCTGTGCGCTGAGGGACCAAAAAGGACCTCTGCGGCAATCCCCAGTCCTTAAAAACCTATATAGAGCGGGTCAGTCGACTCGACCCCCCCAAAAAAAAGAACCGACACCTCAGTGGATGTTCCAGCAGCTACTACATTTATAAGTGCCGATTGTACAAACACATAGTTTATACTGTGTATTGCGCAAAAAGCGTGCAATTGGAGCGTGGGAGGAAACCGGAGTACCCGGGGGAAACCCACGCAGACACAGAGCATAGTACATACACATACCGTGTATGTAATTTAATATATGTGAATAAACATATTGAACATGTTTATGCTGTGCAAAGCGCCAAAGGTGCGCACATCATTGGGGCGTGGGAGGAAACCGGAGTACCCGGAGGAAACCGGAGTACCCGGAGGAAACCCACGCAGACTGCATACACATACCGTGTAGGTATTTTAGCATGTGTGAATAAACATATTGAACATGTTTATGCTGTGCATAGCGCCGAAGGCACGCATACCATTGGAGCGTGTGAGGAAACCGGAGTACCCGGGGGAAACCCACGCAGACACAGAGTAATAATACATACATATACTGTGAATCTATATTGTGTATGTTTATACTGTGTATGGCGCCGAAGGCGCACACGTCATTGGAGCGTGGGAGGAAACCCACGCAGACACAGAGCAATAATACATACATACACTGTGAATGTATCCAGTGTTGTGTATAAATATAGTGTATGTTTAAACTACTGCGCCGAGGGCGCTTAATCTTCTCGGTATCGTTCCAATCTGAGTATATGTGCTGCTGAAGCAAGCACCAAACTGCAGGTAAAAGGCAACCTCTGACACCTCAGACCGGTGGTCCTGTCAGAGTATTCCCCAGGATATGGCGGGAAACCACAGGTGCAGGGGCTATGCTGTTGCCTCTCAGATACTGACTCCATGTTACACAGAAAGCTCTCAGGGACTAGACAAAATGAATGAATAAAGTCCCCCCCACCATGCTGCACCGACCGGGGGGGGGGGGGTCACCCAGGGGACTGCTCAGTGCCACTGCCGGCCTCTATACACTAAGACTGTGTATCACTGTATTATCCATGCTGCTCTAGAAGCAGTGTGTGAGGAAACAGTGAGGAAGCTGTGAGGAGAATTGCGCCATCCAGGAGCCAGCACTAGAGGCCAAACCTCCACCAATGATGGCCGCGGGACGTCTCAGGGAGAAGGAAAGGGCGCGACCATAAGAAAATCACCGCCCGCAACAACAACTGTGCCATAGCGTGGCCACGGCAAGATGGCCGCCAATGGGAAAATCAATGCGATAGAAAACACACCCCGAAAATGGCGACGGCACCGCCAAAATGGCGACCGAGCACCGCGATGTGGACGAGAAGGCTCAGCATGGCTACCCCGGAGCAGAGTATCTCCCCACAGAGAAATGGCCCCTGACACCCCAGACCCCCGCCAGGACCTGGAGTCCACAGGTACGCCTCGGTCGCAGCCAGCCCCGTTAGGACAGAGGGAGTAAAGGGGACAGAGCAGGGAAAGGGAGGACAGGAGAACCCCCTATTCCTATGAACACCCAGCTGTTCCCACCTGCCGAGGCAGGAGGAACTGTACTTACCCGTCCTAATGAGGACCTGCTGGTGCGTTCCTGACAGGCCTACAACCGAGCAGTATGGAGTATCTGTCGGCCCAGTCCACTGTGATTGAGACAGCAAGCAGCCCAGTCATATGTGGGTCCCGGAGCACAAGCTCACTGGCCACCCCTGGAGTATGTCGTGACAGACCCGATGCCTATTTGCAAGGGACTGTACACGCTCACTGGCCGGACTGGGAAGACTACAAGGATCTATATATCCAGCCTGTCGCCCAGTCGACTGTTGATAGAAGAATCATAAAATAAAATAAATTTAAATAAAATAAAATAAACATTATCCTCAGGACTCTGGGCCCAAAGGGAGCCACGTCCATCTCCTCTGCTAGGCAGAACAAAACTGAGGCTGCATGCTGCAGGGCGGAGGGCTATGTCTGGAGGGACCGCCCCCTGGGCGGGGCTGTTCAACTCTGTTAAAGTAACATGTATTGAAATATCTGACATGTCTGTCTAGTCCTCTCCTATGAACAGGTACATAACCCAACTGTCAAGACTTAAGAAGGCTGTGTCCGTCCATGGACGAAAAGAGAAAAAGAGTATAGTGGGCTGTGTCCGTGTCCGCTCCGCATATACAGAGCAGATACGGACCAGCCATCTGCCCGCTTCGCTCATTGTGGCCTACGACCGGTTACCAAGTCGCTTAAGTGGCCCTTTCTCTTCAAAAGGCTGGGCACCCCTGGCATACACCATGCACTTATACACAGCATGCTTGGGGCCCTGCCATTAGCCTTCTGGATAACCCGAGCTCATCCTAGCACAAAGGGAATATGCTATTTATACCCCCATGGCAATGATATTGTGTCAGATTTGCCTAACCTGCTCTATTCTGTGCATGCACAGAACAGCATATTGGAGAATCTGAAGTAACGGCTTGGCGACTTCACTCTCCGATAGGTTATAAACCATGGAGGTGCATCTCTCTCTCTCTCTCTCTCTCTCTCTGTCATATATATCTAAATAAATAAACTTACATTAATTGGCTGGTGTTCTGGCTTTGCCTTTATTTCATGACCTTTTTGGCACTCCTGACATTCTAACACCTGTAGAAAATAGATTTAGTTTGTAATTTAGAATTTCTTGGTACATTTCTGGATCCATATCCAAGAAAAATATCTACAAAATAAAAAAAACACTAAGATTTACATTAACCACTTAAGCTCCAGACCATTTTGTTGCTAAAAGACCAGGCCCCTTTTTGCGATTCGGCACTGCGTCGCTTTACCTGACAATTGCGCGGTCGGGCAATGTTGCTCCCAAACAAAATTTACTTCCTTTTTTTCCCCACAAATAGAGCTTTCTTTTGGTATTTGATCCCCTCTGCGGTTTTTATTTTTTGCCCCATAAACAAAAATAGAGCGACAATTTTGAAAAAAATACATATTTTTTACTTTTTGCTATAATAAATGTCCCCCAAAAATATAAAAAACTTTTTCTCTCAGTGTAGGCCGATACGTATTCTACATATTTTTGTTTAAAAAAAAAAAAAAAAAAAAAAAATCGCATTAAGCGTTGATTGGTTTGCGCAAAAGTTATAGCGTCTACAAAATAGGGGGTAGTTTTATGTCATTTTTATGTTTTTTTTTTTACTAGTAATGGCAGCGATCTTTATCGTGACTGCGACATTATGGCGGACACACCGGACACTTTTGACAAATTTTTGGGACCATTGTCATTTTTACAGCGATCAGTTTTATAAATATGCACCGATTACTGTGAAAATGACACTGGCAGTGAAGGGGTTAACCTCTAGGTGGCACTGTAGGGGTTAGGTGTGCCCTAGTGAGTGATTCTTACTGTAGGGGGGCGTGGCTTGGCGTGTGACATCACTGATCGTCGTTCCCTATAACAGGGAACAGACGATCACTGACATGCCACTAGGAAGAACTGGGAAAGGTTTGTTTACACTTGCCTCTCCCCGATCTTCAGCTCTGACCTGATCGCGGGACACCGGCGGCGATCGGGTCCGCGGGTCCCCCGCGCGCGACCCACGGCTGGGTTCTTAAAGGGGATGTACCTGTACGCCCTTGTGCCCAGGCGTGCCATTCTGTCGACGTATATCGTCGTGCGGCGGTCCTTATGTGGTTAAACTACTAACAAAGGACACAATACATAGTAAAATGCATAGTGAATAATTGTATAATAATTATAATAATATTGTCAACTCTAGAGTTAAAGAGTGAGTCCATTATACATTCAGCTATGGTTTAATGTTAGGACATCAAGAGCAAAAAAAAAGTCCATCAGACCACTGTGCTTATATTTCGAATGGCAGGACAGAGTTTAGAAATCAAACTTAACTTCTTAAGACCTGGCCCATGTACAAAATACTGCCACAAGGTGGCTCTAGAAATCCGGGAGGCCGTCTTTTTACGACCTCCGCTTCTCCGGCCACTGGGGGGCGCGTGAGCGCCGCGCACGCATGCCCGGCGTGTCACTGACATGCCGATGCGCGTGCCTGGCGGCCGCGATGTCCACCAGGTACCCGCGATCGGCCGGTACAGAGACAAGGACGTGGATCTCTGTGTGTAAACACAGAGATCCATGTCCTGTCAGGGAGAGGAGACCGATGCTGTGTCCCTTGTACATAGGGACACAGATCGGTCACCTCCCCCAGTTAGTCCCCTCCCCCCACAGTAGTAATCACTAATAGGGCACACATTTAACCCCTTCCTCGCCCCTAGTGTTAACCCCTTCCCTACCAGTCACATTTATACAGTAATCAGTGCATTTTTATAGCACTGTTCGCTGTATAAATGTGAATGGTCCCAAAATAGTGTCAAAAGTGTCCGATGTGTCCGCCGCAATATCGCAGTCCTGACAAAAATTGCAGATCACCGATATTACTAGTAAAAAAAAAAAAAAAGCCACAAAAACTACCCCCTATTTTGTAAACGCTATAACTTTTGCGCAAACCAATCAATAAACGGCGATTGCGATTTTTTTTTACCAAAAATATGTAGAAGAATACGTATCAGACTAAACTGAGGAAAATTTTTTTTTTTTTTTTAAAAATTGTGATATTTATTATATCAAAAAATAGTGGTTTGTTTTCAAAATTGTCGCACTTTTTTGTTTATAGCGCAAAAGATAAAAACCGCAGAGGTGATCAAATACCACCAAAATAAAGCTCTATTTGTGGGAAAAAAGGACGTTAATTTTGTTTGGGAGCCACGTCGCACGACCGCGCAATTTTCATTCAAAGCGTGACAGTGCCGAAAGCTATAATTTCGCCTGGGCAGGAAGGGGGTATATGTGCCCAGTAAGCAAGTGGTTAAAGCTTTTTTATGTCTAGTGTTGAGGGGTATGCAAGGATGAAAGCATCACAGGTGACAATATAAGTTTATAAAAGTGGGACTCCAGAACAGAAGTAAATATTGAACTCAAACTGTTCTGACAGCCCTGAACTTGGTCCTTGGTTGAAGTTCAGATCCAGACCTGAACACACAGCCAGTCACACAGACACACTGAGGCACTCACCCAATGACCTGGAGTGGAAGTCTGGAACACTTCACGTGGCACAGGCAGGTCGGTGGCAGCTAACAGCACCCAGCTCCTTCCCAAAGCAGCAAACAAGGGCTGGAAGCACTGTAAAGGGGCAGAGCCAATGAAAATTAAACAGACTGCTCTCAATTCTGCTGTCTACTCTCCTGGAAGCTGTGGCTGGCTCTGTCTGGACAAGTCAAGACATTACCAAAGGCAGGAACCACTGGAATGGGGCGGAGCCAATGTAAATGGGATGGACCAGTCGCTTCTGCTCTGCTATCAATGCTACAGTCTCCTGTCCTGGAAGCTGCAGCTGGACAAGTCAAGACATGTCTGGACACTGGAGAGGTGCAGAGGCGGAGCAGAGAGATGAGCACTGTCAGAGCAGGGGCCGGCCCAAGACATTGTGCTGCCTGGGAAAAATAATGAAATGCTGCCCCCACCCCAAAAAACAAAACAAAACAAAAAAAAAAACACGCTCACTAAAAGGCCCCCACATCCATTATTTTATATCATGATAACTAAAGAGGACCTGTCATGGCTCTATACATGTATGTAGGAGTACAAAAGGACCTACCAGGGCTCTATACATGTGTACAGAAGTGTAAATACACCTGTTATGGCTCTATACATGTATATAGGAGTATAAAGAGGACTATCATGGCTCTATACATGTATATAGGAGTATAAAAGGACCTGTGCGTGGCCGGTGGTCAAAATGTCAGCCGGCCACCCGTGATCGCTCAACAGAGAGCCAGAACGGGGATCTGTCAATGTAAACAGACAGATCCCATTCTGACAGGGGAAGAGAGACAGATCTAATGTTCCTAGTGATTAGGAACAGAGATCCCTCTCCTCCTTCAGTCAGCCCCATCCCCCCCACAGTTAGAAACACCTCCCAGGGAACACATTTAACCCATTCCCTGCCAGTGACATTTACACAGTAATCAGTGCATTTTTATAGCACAGATCCCTGTAAAAAAGTCAATTGTCCCAAAAATGTGTCAAAAGTGTCCAACACAATGTTGCAGTCCCGAAAAAAAAAAATAAAAAAAAAAAAAAAAAAACGAAGATCATCCCCATTACTAGTAAAAAAAAAAAAAAAAAAAAATGCCATAAATCTATCCCCTATTTTGTAGATGCTATAACTTTTGCGCAAACCAATCCACATATTGGCCTAAACTGATGAAGACATTTTTTTGGGATGTTTACTATAACAAAAAGTAAGAAAATATTATTTGTTTTTTTCAAAATTGTCGCTGTTTTTTTGTTTATAGCGCAAAAAATAAAAAAAAACTGCAGAAGTGATCAAATTCCCCCCCAAAAAAAGCTCTATTTGTGGGATAAAAAAAGGACGTAAATTTTAGTATGGGTACAACGTTTCATGACCGCGCAATTGTCAGTTAACCACTTTAGGGCCGCCGCACGACGATGTACGTCAACAGAATGACACGGACAGGCACATGGGCGTACAGGTACGTCCCTGTCTTCCCGCGGGTGGGGGTACGATCGGACCCCCCGGTGCCTGTGGCGGTCCGTTTAGCTTCCGGGATGAGGGGGCGGCCTCCTCACGATCGCTCCTGGCGAATGAGAAGCTTCCACCGCCTGTGTTAATGTAAACACAGGCAGGAGGAAGTGATGTATTTTTGTCCGGAGCAGCGAGGAGAGAAGACATCCAAGTAAGTGCACCAACAGACCACTGACACCAGTACACGTAGGCACACTTTTCACCCCCCAGTCACCCCCCGATCACCCCCAGTCAGTGTCCCTGATTGCAGTGGTCATTTATTTTCTGATCACTGCATTTAGTGTCATTTGTGACTGTAAAAAGTGTCAGGGATATTAGTGAGTGAGTGAATAACTTGTATAGCTCTGCAAATGCGAACTGAATCGCCTCAAGGCGCTTGCTTCCATGGACGTCCTGATCCTTCAGAAGAGGTGGGTCTTAAGTTTTTTCCTGAAGGCCTGATGGTTTTCTTCCATGCGGATGTCCATGGGTAGGGCGTTCCATAGCCGTGGTCCTTGGACTGCAAATCTTCGTTCTCCCTTCGATTTGTAGCGGGACTTGGGGATATGGAGGAGGTTTTGGTTGGTTGATCGGAGAATGCGATTGGGTGTGTAGTGTTTTATCTTCTCGCATAAATATTGAGGAGCGTTTCCTTGTGTGCACTTATGGGTGAGGCAGAGGGTCTTGAATGTGACCCGATCCTTTACGCTTAGCCAATGCAGGGTCCTCAGTGAAGGGGTGATGGATTCCCAATGTTTTTTCCCTGTTACCAGTCTGGCTGCCGTGTTCTGGACGATTTGTAGGCGCGAAATCTGATATTTAGGTAGTCCTATGTAGAGGGAGTTTGCGTAGTCAAGTCGGGAGTTGATGATTGCTCCAACTACTACTGCTATGTCCTCTTCCGAGATAAAGGGGATGAGTCTACGCAGCAGGCAGAAGAGATGATGTGATCCGCTGACTACTGATCCTATTTGTGCATCCATTGACATCTCTGCGTCAAAGATGACTCCGAGACTTTTGATTTTGGTGCTCGGGGTAATGGTCTGTCCAAGAATGGTGGGTGGTGTCTAAGAAGTCTTGGTTTTTGTCTTTCGGTTTGCGTGGAGAAGAAGTTCTGTTTTGGATCCATTCAGTTTTAGGGAACTCAGTCATCCAATCATCGATCAATGTGAGACAATTTTCCAGTCCGCGATATTGGTCTTCTTTCCCGGTTATACGAAAGTAGAGTTGTGTGTCGTCAGCGTATGAGTGGTAGCACAGGTCCTGTTTGCTGATGATTGAGGAGTGGACGGAGGTAGATATTGAAGAGCACGGGTGACAGTGGTGATCCTTGAGGGACTCCGCAAGAAATTGCGCGAGTTTCAGAGGTGAAGGCTCCTAGTTTCACTGTCTGGGAACGATTTTCTAGAAAGGATGCGAACCAGGGAAGGTCAGGGTCTGCGACTCCTGCTACTTCTTTAAGGCGGATGAGTAAAGTTTTGTGGTCTACTGTGTCGAATGCTGCACTGAGATCCAGCAGCACCAGAAGACATGATTCTCTGTCATCTGCTGATTCGAGGGCGTCAGCCCATATTTTCAGAAGAACTGTTTCTGTGCCATGGCCTGGGTGGAAGCCTGATTGTAGTGGATCCAAAAGTTTGTGGGAGTCCAAATGGAGTTGTAGTTGTTGAACTACTGCTTTCTCCATGATCTTTGAGATGGTGTTGAGACTTGTTACCGGTCTGTGGTGGTTTGGGTCTTTTGGGTTGAGGTTGGGTTTCTTTAGGAGGGGTTTGACTGTGCCTTGCTTGAGGGAGATCGGAACAATACCTTCTTTGAACGATTGATTTACGAGATGTGTTATGGTGGGTGCCAAGCAGGGATGAGCCGAACCCCCCCCCCTGTTCGGTTCGCACCAGAACCTGCGAACAGACAAAATGTTAGAGTGAAATTTAGAACCCTATTAAATACAATGGACTCGAACGTTCAAAATCGAAAGTGCTAATTATAAAGGCTTTTATGCAAGTTATTGTCCTAAAAAGTGTTTGGGGACCCGGGTCCTGCCCCAGGGGACATGTATCAATGCAAAAAGAAGTTTTAAAAAGACGTTTTTTCGGGAGCAGTGATTTTAATAATGCTTAAAATGAAAACATAAAAGTGAAATATTCCTTTAAATTTCGTACCTAGGGGGTGTGTATAATATGTATGTAAAGTGGCGCATGTTTCCCGTGCTTAGAACTGTCCCTGCAAAAAAATATCATTTTTGAAGGAAAAAAAGTCATTTAAAACTCACTCGCGGCTATTAATGAATTGTCGGCTCCCGGCAATACATACAAAAGTCATTGATAAAAAAATAAAAATAAAGCGTGGGGGTCCCCCAGGATTCAATTACCAGGCCCTTCAGGTCTGGAATGGATATTAAGGGGAACCCCGCTGCAAATTAAAAAAAATGACATGGGGTTCCCCCAAATATCCATACCAGGCCCTTCAGATCTGGCATGGATTTTAAGGGGAACTCCACCCCAATTTTTTTTAAAATGGCGTGGAGTCCCCCCAAAAATCCATACCAGACCCTTATCCGAGCACGCAACCTGGCCGGCCGCAGGGGAAGAGGGGCGGACGAGAGAGCGCCCCCCCCCTCCCTCCTGAACCATACCAGGCCACATGCCCTCAACATTGGGAGGATGTCCCCATGTTGATGGGGACAAGGGCCTCATCCCCACAACCCTTGCCCGGTGGTTGTGGGGCTCTGCGGGCGGGGGGCTTATCAGAATCTGGAAGACCCCTTTAACAAAGGGGACCCCCAGATCCTGCCCCCCCTATGTGAATTGGTAAGGGGTACATTGTTCCCCAACCATTTCACGAAGAAAGTGTCAAAAAATGTAAAAAAAAAAAAAAAACACACAAACACCTTGAAAAAGTCCTTTATTAAAAAAAATAAAATAAAACCATTCCAGCTGTGAAATCCAGTGTCCCGCGGCGATCCGATGTCCAGCGCTGTCCGTCATTGGTTGTGCCTGAGCGGACCTGATGGGGAACTTCCTCCGCAGTCTATTACATGTATAGACCCGCCCCTTCTAAAGTTCCCCATCAGGTCCGCTCAGCCAATGACTCGGTGTAAGGCTGAGGACCTGATGCGGAACATGAGAAGGGGCGGGTCTATACACGTAATACAAAGTGAGAGAAGTTCCCCATCAGGTCCGCCCCCTCGGTATGTGAGACCCGCCTACGTCATTGGCCTGAGCGGGGAACTTCCTTCACTGTGTAATTTAAATTTACACAGTGAAGGAAGTTTCCCGCTCAGGCCAATGACGTAGGCGGGGTCTGACATACCGAGGGGGCGGACCTGATGGGGAACTTCCTTCACTGCATAATACATGTATATACACAGGTGGGGTTCATAGTCTGCGCGACTAGTTTGAAAAGTTTGCGAGGCCGGTTTATAGCTTTTGAGATGGTGTTTGTGAAATGTTATTTTTTCGCTTTGAAGATTGCTTTGTGGTATTTGTGATTTCTTTGTTGATTGTGTGGTTTTCCTTTGTTGGGTTTCTTCTCCAGGCTCCTTCCGCTCTTCTGCGTTCTTGCTTCAATAGGGTAAGAGTGTCATTAAACCAGCCCGAATTGTTTTTGCGGATGAGTGCTCAGCGTCTCGGAGCGACTGTGTCTGCTGTTCGTAGTAATGCTTTGTTTAAGGAGTTGAGTGTTTGTTCCGTTGATTGGTTTTGATTTAGCATTCCTATGTTTTTTGCTAGTGTGGTTTTGAAGAGTTCAGAGTGTAGATTCTTCTGAGATCTTGTCCAGTGTGTCGTTATTGAGTGTTTTGGTTTGAGGGATGGCGTTGGTGGTGATTTTAAATTTGATAGAGTGGTGATCGTTCCATGGTAACGGCATGTTGTCCAGCGAGTTGAATTCCATGTTTTGCTTGAAGATGAGGTCAAGAATGTGACCCGACCCATGCGTGGGGGCTTTTATCAGTTGTTGCAGACCTAGTTCTTCCAGTTGGTTGATGCAGGAGGTGGCAATGGGGTCCTGGGTGGAGTTAGCCCAGAGGTTGAAATCCCAGAGTAACAAAAAGTTTTTGGTTTTTAAGGTGTATGTCGAGATGAATTCTGTGAAGGGTGTAAGATTTGTCTTTGAAGCTGGTGGTCTGTAGCATAGCAGTATGTGGATGGTTTCCTCTGGTGTAGTTTAAGTTGCAAAGTGAGTGTCTCCATGAACGGCAAGGAGTTCTGTATGTTTGGTTCGATGAGAGAAAGGTGGGATTCTGTGCTCGGTTAGGATGCAGTAGTTCTCCGGCACCAATTCTGTTAGGATGGTGTTACAGTCAGGTGTTAGCCAGCTTTCCGTGATAAAGAGGCAGTCAATGTCGTTTTGGGTGACGAGGTTGTGGATTTCTTGTCTGTGCTTGACTGCAGATCTGGTGTTGATCAAGGCGCATTGTAGATGTTGTAGTTGAAGTGAAGCTATCTTGTTTTTGGCGATCGAATGTCAATTGATTCTTAGCAGGTGTTCTTTCCTCAGTATTTTTTGGATGGAGGTTGGTAATCTTGTGGCGGTATTCATTAGGCTACGCAATGTTGTACATGGTGGAAAAACTACTGATGGTGATGGGATGATGCGATGGTGATCCCGGTTGATAAGATGATGATGCTGATGATAGTACGCTGGTGATGCTAAAGATAAAAAAAAATGGTGGGACCCCAATCTACCTCCCCCAGTTGATGCAGAGGAAGGCGAAAACCCTGCTGAGCCTGTGCCAATTTGCTCCCACCGGGAGAAAATTCCTTCCTGACCCCCCGAGAGGCGATCGGCGAACCCTGTATCAACTACCTGATATGGTATGCCCAATGTGCTTACCTGGTTGTCTGGTTACTGAGCATGGGAAGCCGCTGCAGATGTTCCGATGGTGTGGATGAGGAGGGGGGGTGGCAGGAGGATGTCGGGGGGCTGGAGGTGACCACTTGGGGGTAGCAAGATGGTCGCTACTTACCAGGCTGTAACCCTGGTTCGTCCTTCAGGCTGTTGCTTGTGGGTGAACACCTGGGGGGTGGGGGCAGTTGGCCAGTACCAGACGAGTCCACTGGTGTGGGTCCGGCCAAAAGTTGAGGGGTGTCGGGAGCAGGTACAGGTTTGAGGGGCTGGGTGTACCAAGATGGCCGCCGCGGCCTGGAGCTAGGTCCGCGCTGCGGACTTTCCTGAGGACTCAGGCGGCTCAAGTTGCGGCTTGCATGTGCCCGATGGCTGCTGATCGGGAGCTCAGGTGAGTGAGGCTGGCAGGTCCCGCTGAGGCGATAATAGGGTGAAAAGATGCTCCTACGGGTGGCCGATGCTAGGCTGCAGCCGCGGTCTTTCCTGGGGGTCTAGTGGCCTAGATGGGGTGCCCGGAAGGCGGCAGGTAAAGACGGCGGCTGCGAGAGGCGTGAGATGGACTGGGGAACTTGGGAGCTGATCTGGGGGGGAGGTCCAGGTAGAGGGGCGGTGGTGGCCCGGCTTGCTTAGGGGGAGAGTTAGTACTTGCTCCTGGATGGCAGGAGCTCCTAGACTCACGTCCGCACATGTCAGCTGTCACGCCCCTTTAGGTCCAGGGTAGCCCCCTACCCCCCCTAATAAAGGTTTAACCCCTTGATCACCCCCCCCCAGGTAACCCTTGCACCCCCTATCGCCAGTGTCACTAAGCAATAGTTTTTCTGATCGCTGTATGATGCCGCGTACACACGATCGTTTTTCATGCCATTTTTAAACCAACGTTTTTCTCGTTTTCTTTTCTTGTTTCCTCTCAAGCCTGTCTTGCATCCACACGATCATTAAAAAAAAGCTTGAGCAAAGCGCAGTGACGTACAACACGTATGACGGCACTATAAAGGGGAAGTTCCGTTCGGATGGCGCCACCCTTCATGTTAGTAAAGTTTGTTGAGCGAAGATTCGCGCTTTTCAGCCTCATGCTTTTCAGTCCGTTACAGCGTGACAAATGTGCTATCTCCATTACAAACGCTAGTTTTACCAGAACGAGCGCTCCCGTCTCATACTTGATTCTGAGCATGTGCGTTTTTCTCACCTTGTAAAAGCATACACTATCGTTTTTCACGTCGTAAAAAAAACATGAAAACCGACGTGAAAAAATAGAGCATGTTCGAAATTTTTAATGCCCGTTTTCCACGCCGTTAAAAATGCTCTGGAGCATACACACGGTCGGTTTTAATGGCCATTTTTAAAAATGGCATTTTTAACGGCATGAAAAACGATCATGTGTACGCGGCATTAGTGTCGCTGGTGCTGCTAGGTAGCCAGTTATTTTTTTAGGTTCACCGCCAGGTTTTTATAGTATCAGGTACCCCCATATATTGCCTAATAATGGTTTTAACCCTCTGATTGCCCCTAGAGTTAACCCTTTCACCAGTGATTACCGTATAAGTAACACTGGTGACGCTGGTTATCCAGTTCGTTATTTAGTTATTTAGGTTCCCCGCTAGGTTTTTATATAGTGTCAGGTACCCCCATATATTACCTAATAAAGGTTTTAACCCCCTGATTGCCCTTAGTTAACCCTTTCACCAGTGATCACTGTATAAGTGTTACGGGTGACGCTGGTTTGTTAGTTTGCTTTTTATAGCATCAGGGCACCTGCCGTATATAACCCAATAAAGGTTTAACCCCCTGATCGCCCGGTGGGTGATATCAATTAGGTTTTAGGGTCAGATAGGGTCTACGTCGCCCCAGGCAGCGTCAGGTTAGTGCCAGTACCTCTAACACCCACGCGCAAAGCATACACCTCCCTTAGTGGTATAGAATCTGAACAGATCAATATCTGATCTATACTAGTGTCCCCTGAAGTTTAGGGTTCCAAAAAATGCATTGTTAGCGGGATCAGCCCAGATACCTGCTAGCACCTGCGTTTTGCCCCTCCGCCCAGCCCAGCCCACACAAGTGCAGTATTGATCGATCACTCACTTACAAAACACAACACACATAACTGCAGCGTTTGCAGAGTCAGGCCTAAACGCTGCGATCGCTAACGTTTGTTTTGGTAGCGTTTTATAAAGTCGCTGACAGTCAGGTGCTTTTTTACCTGTGAATCTTATTAGTGTACCAGTAAATTTAGAGCCCAAAATGGCAAATCGAAGGTACACTAGTAAAGAGGCCTACGAGTTTCTGAGCATGACAGATAGTGAAGAGGTCACGCATCTGTCAGATTCAGGCTCAGAATACGATCCCGTAGATGTCAGCGGCTCCATGACAGATAGCTCTGGCGACGAAGTTGAGGTCCCTGCTAAGGTCAGGCGTACCCGACCCCATTCTGCTGTTGAGGTGCAAGAACCGCAGGGCTCTCGTATTATGGAGTAGAGAAGTACTAGCACCGCTATTCCTTCTGGTGAACTGGCAAGCACCAGCGGCCTAGTACACCCTGGATGTACATTCAGCACTGCAGTAACACTTGGTAACGTGGCGAGTCCCATAAGTGCAGTTCAAGCTGGCGAGGTGGCAAGCACAAGTAGTATCCTGCTGCCACCAAGAAGAAGACAAAGACAGGCCCATCAGGCTCATAGTGCCCTTCCTGCTGCATTCGCCAATCCTGATTGGGTCCCCACCACTTCTGCAGCATCCGTACTTCCCCCATTCACTGGCCAACCCAGAATTCACGTGGAAACACCTGATTTTACGCCACTTGATTTTTATTCACTGTTTTTCACTGAAGATCTCTATAGATCTATTGTGGACCAAACTAATTTGTATGCTCAACAATTCATTGCCGCTTGTCCCCAGTTTGCCCTTGCCAAAGAATGGAAACCAGTTACGGTTTCCGAATTTAAGATCTTTCTGGGCCTTTCCCTCAACATGGGCACACATAAATTCACGAAGTTGCAGTCGTATTGGTCCACGCGCCCAATTGACCATATGTGAAAAATATTATACGTGCACACCGTGCATGTATGGTGGGGGCGCTAACCACTGTGTTAGGAGATATATAACACCTGTGAACATATAATACCTGCATAAACAAACAAAAGTATATCACCAACCCAAATGTGCAATCTAATTCTGCTTGCTGCAGCTCAGTTGAATGAAAGTGCACCTAAATAAAATAGACACACCCACCGATGTGTGTCAAAAATAATAACAATGCATATAAATATCCTTATTAAATGTCCATATGAGTGGTGAACAATATTGATTCCAAACGTTCATAATATTCAGTGATGCAGTGAAGCTTAGATAAACTTGATCCAGACAAAAGTGAACTTGCAGTGACAGCCTTCACCAAACTTAGTGTGTGACACCCAATAGTGCTCAAGGGAGATTGGCCGCTTACCAGATCATGTTGACTCATTTAACCACTTGACAACTGGGCACTTAAACCCCCTTCCTAACCAGACGAATTTTCAGCTTTCGGTGCTCTCACATTTTGAATGACAATTACTCAGTCATACAACACTGTACCCATATGAAATTTTTGTCCTTTTTTTCACACAAATAGAGCTTTCTTTTGGTGGTATTTAATCACTGTTGGGTTTTTTATTTTTTGCGCTATAAGAGAAAAAAGACTGAAAATTTAGTAAAAAAATGAATTTGTTTCCGTTATAAAATTTTGCAAATTAGTATTTTTTCTTCATAAATTTTGGCCAAAATTTATACTGCTACATATCTTTGGTAAAAATAAGTACAAATTGGTGCATATTTTTTGGTCTTTGTGAAAGTTATAGAGTCCACAATCTATGGTGCCAATATCTGAAAATTGATCACACCTGAAGTACTGACGGCCTATCTAATTTCTTGAGACCCTAACATGCCAGAAAAGTACAAATACCCCCCAAATGACCCCTTTTTGGAAAGAAGACATTCCAAGGTATTTAGAAAGAGTCATTGTGAGTTTTTTGAAGTTGTCATTTTTTCCCACAAATCTTTGCAAAAATCAAGATTTTTTTTTCTTTTTTTTTTTCCACAAAATTGTCATATTAGCAGGTTATTTCTCACACACAGCATATGCATACCACAAATTACACCCCAAAACACATTCTGCTATTCCTCCCGAGTATGGCGATACCACATGTGTGAGACTTACACAGCGTGGCCACATACAGAGGCCCAACATGCAGAGAGCACCTTCAGGCGTTCTGGAGCACCCAGGCCAATTCTGACATTTCTCTCCTACATGTAAAAATCATCATTTGTTTGCTAGAAAATTACATAGAACCCCAAAACATTATGTTTTTTTAGCAAAGACCTTAAAGAATATAATGGTGGTCATTGCAACTTTTTATCTTGCACGGTATTTGCGCAGCAATTTTCTAACGCGTTTTTTACGGAAAAAACTGTTTTGTGCTTAAAAGAAAAAAAAAAAAAACAGTAAAGTTAGCCCAATGTTTTTGCATAATGTGAAAGATGAAGTTACGCCGAGTAAATGGATACCTAACATGTCACCCTTCAAAATTGCACACGCTCGTGGAATGGCGCCAAACTTCGCTACTTAAAAATCCCCATAGGCAACGCTTTAAATATTTTTACTGGTTACATGTTTTAAGTTACATAGGAGGTCTAGGGCCAAAATTATTGCTCTCGCTCTAACGTTCGCAACGATACCTCACATGTGTGGTTTGAACACCGTTTTCATATGTGGGCGGGGCTTACGTATGCGTTCACTTCTGCATGCGAGCTCGCGGGGGCAGGGGCGCTTTAAAAAATATATATTTTATTGTTCATTTTACTTTATTTTAGTTTGACATGTTTTTCCGCCCCAATTTTTTTTTTGATCACTTTTATTCCTATTACAAGGAATGTAAACATCCCTTGTAATAGGAATATGGCATGACAGGTCCTCTTTACAGTGAGATATGGGGTCAATAAGACCCCACATCTCACCTCTAGGCTGGGAAGCCTGAAAAAAACAAAAAAAAAAAAACAATCTTGGCTTTGATCGTAGCGGTGAGTCGGTAGAAGCACCGGAGGGCAGCGGGAGGGGGGGGCATCCCCTCTCACCTTCCGTAAGAGCGATCAAGCGGTGGAACAGCCGCTATGATCATTCTTATGGTGCAGGGAATCGCCAGCTGAAAAAGCGAATATCTGAATGATGCCTGTAGCTGCTCCCATCATTCAGATATCCCCGCATAAAGTTAAGGACGTCATATGACGAGCGGGAAGTGGTTATTGCAGAGTATTGCCGGGTATTGAGGAGTATTGCCGGGTATTGAGGAGTATTGCCGGGTATTGAGGAGTATTGCCGGGTATTGAGGAGTATTGCCGGGTATTGAGGAGTATTGCCGGGTATTGAGGAGTATTGCCGGGTATTGAGGAGTATTGCCGGGTATTGAGGAGTATTGCGGAATATGGCAGAGTATTGCACAGTATGGCAGGGTATTGCACAGTATGGGCAGGGTATTGCAGAGTATTGCACAGGGTATTGCACAGGGTATTGCACAGTATTGCACAGGGTATTGCAGAGTATTGCACAGGGTATTGCAGAGTATTGCACAGGGTATTGCAGAGTATTGCACAGGGTATTGCAGAGTATTGCACAGGGTATTGCAGAGTATTGCGCAGAGTATTGCACAGGGTATTGCAGAGTATTGCACAGGGTATTGCAGAGTATTGCACAGGGTATTGCAGAGTATTGCACAGGGTATTGCACAGGGTATTGCACAGAGTATTGCACAGGGTATTGCACAGAGTATTGCAGAGTATTGCACAGGGTATTGCAGAGTATTGCACAGGGTATTGCAGAGTATTGCACAGGGTATTGCAGAGTATTGCACAGGGTATTGCACAGGGTATTGCACAGGGTATTGCACAGGGTATTGCACAGGGTATTGCACAGGGTATTGCACAGGGTATTGCACAGGGTATTGCAGAGTATTGCACAGGGTATTGCACAGGGTATTGCAGAGTATTGCACAGGGTATTGCAGAGTATTGCACCAGGGTATTGCAGAGTATTGCACCAGGGTATTGCAGAGTATTGGCTTGCAGAGTATTGGCAGAGTATTGCACAGGGATGGCTGAGCAGGGATGGATGGATGGCTGGATCTGTGACTGCAATTGTCACAGATCCAGCCCACAGCTGACATGGGGGAGGGAGCGGACATGATCCGCTCCCTCCCCTCTCCTCTCACACTGTACCGATCGGTACAGAGAGGGGAGGGAGGAACCGGCGTCATCACATGACGCCGGTCTGTTTACAAGTGATCGCTCCGTCATTTGATGGAGCGATCACGTGGTAAACGGCCGCGATTAGCGGCCATCTACCGTGATCCGTGATGCGCCGAGTCTTCCGGCGGTCACGGTCATATCCTGGAGCGCGCCCCAGGGGGCGCGCGGGAGCAAGATTCTGTGAGGACGTCCCTGGGACGTCCACTCAGGATAACTCGACCACGCTGTGGACGTCTTTTGTACATGGCGCGGTCGGCAAGTGGTTAATTAAAATGGAGTCAATAACACTTGTTGCAAGTATCCCTTGCTAGTATGGATAGAGATGTCATATGTGGAACTGAGAATCCCTGCCTCTTAGAGACTCAGACGTAAATATGCGGAACATATAGGAGAGAAAACGGCAATAATGTAATTCCGTTTATTAAAATAATGAATAAAAAAGTGGACAGACAAATGCCCCCTTACTTTGTACAGTGCCACAGACCCGGCACTGAGGCCGGATAGCTTTGGACAAGCGGGGCGTGATGGATCCGATCGAGAGAGCAATCCGGCGTGCGTTCCACCTTCCACGGGGAGAGCCAGCGGGACCGGAAGTAACGTCAGAGCGTGGTAAAAAGGGGAGAAATTGGGACTTTGAATGAAGTGTGTGGTCTTAATGAGCGCACACTTCCATCCCTGTTGTACATTAGAAAAAGGGGGGAAGTTTGGGACTTTGAATGAGATGCGTGTAGGCAAAAACCAATGGATTAAATGAACAAAGGAGGTTTATTCATAAATACATAGGACATGATACATAGCAAGTAGGACGAGCTGATAGGCATATAGTAGACATATAAAAATTCTATTATTGCACATACTAAATAAAATCAATGGAAAAGTAAAATATACAGACATGATTGAAATAAACTGCATGGTAGGCTTGACGCGTTTCGTGGACTCAATTCCACTTCATCAGAAGCAATTTGTAGAATTCATGTCTGTGAGAATATATATCCAAAATTACTCCAATGAATTAAATAAGGATGCAGGGGAAGGAAAAAACCAAAACATCCCAAATTACTTACTTCACGGCTTTAAAAATAGTCATAAATTGCTAAAGCCTGATGGCTGAGGAAGGCCAAGAACTACTCCCGCCGGGAGCTGGGGGGGCGCGGAATCGCAGGCAGCACAGCCGGAAACGACCACAGCCAAGGGGGGGGCGATGAAAAGTGTCCAGGATGAGCTGCAGGGGAATACCTGTGGACAGCTCCAATCTATGTGAGATGTAAAATGTTGTGGTCAGTGAGAATGTGACTGGAAGAGGGCAAAGAGCCCAAGGAAATGAGAGTGAGGAGGAAGGTGTGTAGAGTCCACCGAAAAAAACTGGCAGCAGGGCAAGCAGAGAAAACATGGTAGGGCCTCCTGAAATCACAACAGACCAATACTGTCCAGGGACTCGGGACTGCCCAGGGTGTGAAGGATGAAAAAAAAAAATAAGAGTGTAGTGAGAAAAAACTAAATTCTAAATAAGGGGGAGCCACAGACACAAAGGCACGGGGTGATATGATGAAATGTCCTGGAATCACAACAGACCAATCCTGTCCAGAGATTCAAGGACTGTGTATGGTAGCGACAGAACCCCCAAGAAGGGGGGAAAAAAGGGGAAGAAAAATGAAGTGAGTGTACCTGGTGATTCCAGTGTGGTGACATAACTTCCATGTGTGGTCCCGGAAGTATCCAGCATGAAAGGAGAAGAGAAACTGTGCCTGCCCCAAGACTGTGCCACGTACCCGCCAGGGCCGCCGAGACTGACGGCCCCGGTGTCACGCTGAGTGCGTCCAAATGAGGCATTCCCGCCAGAAACAGCTCACACGGTACAGCCAGCGTCTAGGGAGATGCTCCGCACGCACTGCAATGGCGAGCGCTGCCGCCGCTGAGTCACCCGAGAGTGACGTCATGCGCTGCGGCGCGGGGCGTGACACCGATGCACAGTGGCAACACCCACTCACCCCCCCAGTATCAAATAGGGAGGTGAAGGGAGGCAACAGTGTGCATCGCAGCTCCCAGACCTGAAACAATCCAGCCAAACACAGCCAACAGACTACATGCCTAGAACAAAATGACCAACCCCCTATTGAAACAATGTAGAATGAGTGGAAAATTTATTTCAATCATGTCTGTATATTTTACTTTTCCATTGATTTTATTTAGTATGTGCAATAATAGAATTTTTATATGTCTACTATATGCCTATCAGCTCGTCCTACTTGCTATGTATCATGTCCTATGTATTTATGAATAAACCTCCTTTGTTCGTTTAATCCATATGTGGGGGTATGGGTTATATATGTGAGATTCCTTATAAACCCAGATAAAATACCAAAACAATTGAAACCAAAAAACCAGATCAGATGAAACCAAAAAAATCCAGAGATATTGGTGGAAGGGTCAGCTGTGACCTCTCTCTGATCCCAGGTGTTTTAGGGTAGGTTGATGGTATATCATGTGTGTGAATGTCAAAGTGCTAAGTGCATAATTGCATAGGTTATTCTGTCACTTTAGGGGTGACAGAAAAAGGGGTAAGAGACCCCCGTGCTTGATTAAGCCAACCAATGGTATATAGTATAATGAACTATTGTGGTGCATAAAACATCAAGTGAAGAATAAAATGATCATTCCCAGTGTTAAACAATTAAATATACAAAACAAACAATTAGTGAAAAAAATTTGTGAAAAAAATGTGAGATTCAAGAGTCCACCATACAAATGTGTATGGAGATCCAGATCATTCATACAATATGGTATCTATTTTGTTCTAGCAGTTTGAAAAACTACAATCAGGGACAATTCAATAGGTGACTTTTGTGCGAGTCCATTCATTTAGCTCAATCCAGGTGACACGTGTGCTCCCCCTCAAGATACCCTACTCACCAGAAGATGAAACCCCTGCAGGGGTACACAGCATATAGGTGAGTGGTTTGATGGTTTGGGATGATGTAATTAGTCTCTCCTGGTCCTGGGATTCCTGTGCGTCCCTGGGCTGGCTGTACCGGCGTGTGGTGGTGTTCCTCAGGATAAAAGAACAGGGGCCACCATAGCGTAATCCAGTTTTATTTAAAATTAGTAAACTTCCATGGTAAAAAGCATCCGAAATAAGATATAAAACAAGGCAAAGGTCTAATAGCCTTCGCTGCCGAAGGTAGGAGATTTTAAAAGTCCCGCACTCGATCCCAGAATCTATCCGAGCGGCGGTGTGTAGTGGCGTGCGTTCCACCGCTCAGAACCAAGAAAAAAAAAAACGTTTTTCTTGATATACCATCAACCTACCCTAAAACACCTGGGGTCAGAGAGAGGTCACTGCTGACCCTTCCACCAATATTTTTTTGTTTCATCTGTTCTGGTTTTTTGGTTTCAATTGTTTTGGTATTTTGTCTGGGTTTATAAGGAATCTCACATATATAACCCATATCCTCCACTTGGGAGAGCCACATACCCCACATATATATCAATCATTAATCTATTTCGAACAACCAAATAACCGCATAATGTATACATCCCGCACCATACCCTGTCACATGATTGTCGCGGTTTGCACCATATTCTGCATGATTATTATCGAAGGTTGCACTGATTAAATTTAATTAGTTTTAGAAAATTGGTTGAAAGTATATGTTTAAAAATTATTTAAAAGAGGTATTTAGGAAATGGAATTTGTTATAGAAATAAAAAATATTCAAAGATAATTTTATTATTGCACCTGCTATATCAAACCTACATACTCATAAAATGGATGTAGACTCATTCGTTGGTCAAAAAACAATTGAGGTTTAGATCTATGTTGAGACCAGGGATGAGCCGAACACCCCCCTGTTCGGTTCGCACCAGAACCTGCGAACAGACAAAATGTTTGTGTAAACTTTAGAACCCTATTAAATACAATGGACTCGAACGTTCGAAATCTAAAGTGTTAATTATAAAGGCTAATATGCAAGTTATTGTCATAAAAAGTGTTTGGGGACCTGGGTCCTGCCCCAGGGGACATGTATCAATGCAAAAAGAAGTTTTAAAAACGGCCGTTTTTTCGGGAGCAGTGATTTTAATAATGCTTAAAATGAAAAAATAAAAGTGAAATATTCCTTTAAATTTCGTACCTGGGGGGTGTGTATGATTTGCATGTGAAGTGGCGCATGTTTCCCGTGCTTAGAACTGTCCCTGCAAAAAATGTCATTTTTGAAAGAAAAAAATGCATTTAAAACTGGCTCCCGGCAATACATACAAAAGTCATTGATAAAAAAAAAAAAAAAAAGCATGGGGGTTCCCCAGAATTCTATTACTAGGCCCTTCAGGTCTGGAATGGATATTAAGGGGAACCCCGCCGCAAATTGAAAAAAAAAATGGCGTGGAGTCCCCCTAAAAATCCATACCAGACCCCTTATCCGAGCACGCAACCTGGCCGGCCGCAGGGGAAAAGGGGGGACGAGAGAGCGGCCCCCCCTCCCTCCTGAACCGTACCAAGCCACATGCCCTCAACATGGGGAGGATGTCCCCATGTTGATGGGGACAAGGGCCTCATCCCCACAACCCTTGCCCGGTGGTTGTGGGGGTCTGCGGGCGGGGGGCTTATCGGAATCTGGAAGACCCCTTTAACAAAGGGGACCCCAGATCCCGCCCCCCCCTATGTGAATTGGTAAGGGGTACATTGTACCCCTACCATTTCACGAAGAAAGCGTAAAAAAAATGTTTAAAAAAACAAACACCTTGAAAAAGTCCTTTATTTAAAAAAATAAAATAAAAACATTCCAGCGGTGAAATCCAGTGTCCCGCGGCGATCCCGATGTCCAGCGCTGTCCTTCATTGGTTGTGCCTGAGCGGACCTGATGGGGAACTCCCTCTCAGTATTTTAAATGTATAGACCCGCCCCTTCTGAAGTTCCCCATCAGGTCCGCTTAGCGGACCATATGCGGAACATGAGAAGGGGCGGGTCTATACATGTATTACCAAAGTGAGAGCAGTTCCCCATCAGGTCCGCCCCCTCGGTATGTCGGACCCGCCTACGTCATTGGCTTGAGCGGGGAACTTCCTTCACTGTGTAATTTAAATTTACACAGTGAAGGAAGTTTCCCGCTCAAGCCAATGACGTAGGCGGGTCCGACATACCGAGGGGGCGGACCTGATGGGGAACTTCTCTCACTGTAATACATGTATAGACCCGCCCCTTCTCATGTTCCGCATCTCGTCCGCTGAGCGGACCTGATGGGGAACTTTAGAAGGGGCGGGTCTATACATTTAAAATACTGAGAGGGAGTTCCCCATCAGGTCCGCTCAGGCACAACCAATGAAGGACAGCGCTGGACATCGGGATCGCCGTGGGACACTGGATTTCACCGCTGGAATGTTTTTGTTTTGTTTTTTTTAAATAAAGGACTTTTTCAAGGTGTTTGTGTGTTTTTTTAAACATTTTTTTACGCTTTCTTCGTGAAATGGTAGGGGTACAATGTACCCCTTACCAATTCACATAGGGGGGGGCGGGATCTGGGGGTCCCCTTTGTTCCAGATTCCGATAAGCCCCCCGCCCGCAGACCCCCACAACCACCGGGCAAGGGTTGTGGGGATGAGGCCCTTGTCCCCATCAACATGGGGACATCCTCCCCATGTTGAGGGCATGTGGCTTGGTACGGTTCAGGAGGGAGGGGGGGCCGCTCTCTCGTCCCCCCCCTTTTCCCCTGCGGCCGGCCAGGTTGCGTGCTCCGATAAGGGGTCTGGCATGGATTTTTAGGGGGACTCCACGCCATTTTTTTAAAATTTGGGGTGGAGTTCCCCTTAAAATCCATGCCAGATCTGAAGGGCCTGGAATGGATATCTGGGGGAACCCCACGTCAATTTTTTTTTAAATTTGCGGCGGGGTTCCCCTTAATATCCATTCCAGACCTGAAGGGCCTGGTAATTGAATTCTGGGGAACCCCCACGCTTTTTTTTTTTTCAATGACTTTTGAATGTATTGCCGGGAGCCGACAATTCATTAATAGCCGCGAGTCAGTTTTAAATGCATTTTTTTCTTTCAAAAATGACTTTTGCAGGGACAGTTCTAAGCACGGGAAACATGCGCCACTTCACATGCATATCATACACACCCCCCAGGTACGAAATTTAAAGGAATATTTCACTTTTATTTTTTCATTTTAAGCATTATTAAAATCACTGCTCCCGAAAAAACGGCCGTTTTTAAAACTTCTTTTTGCATTGATACATGTCCCCTGGGGCAGGACCCAGGTCCCCAAACACTTTTTAGGACAATAACTTGCATATAAGCCTTTATAATTAGCACTTTAGATTTCTCCCATAGATTTTTCGACTTTGCCACGAACACCCCAATTTGTTCGCTGTTCGGCGAACGGGCGAACAGGCAATGTCGAGTCGAACATGAGTTGAACTCGAAGCTCATCCCTAGTTGAGACCCTGAGGCTGCATCGTGGACAAACGATACAACCAATGGGTCTCATTTTGAGAGATAGATTTGAGATCTGTTCCTCTCCAATTTTGTATGGCTCTATCAATACCATAAAAGACCAACTGACGAGGGTCCCTATTGTGGTATTGTGAAAAATGGCACGATAGACTATGGTTGGGAAAGCCCTTGACTATATTTGCTACATGTTCATTTATTCTGACCCTGAGCTCTCGATTAGTGCGCCCCACATACTGGAGAGAACAGGGGCATTCCAAGACGTAAGTCACATATTTGGAATAGCAAGTAATTAAAGGTTTGATTTAAAATTCTTCTTGAGTGACCAAGGATTTGAATTTGATATTTTTTTTGGTACGTCGAGTAGTGGTGCGACAGAACAACCAGAGAACTCCATGTAAGAATTAGGGAGCACATTACGAACATTAAAAACGGATTTCTCAAACATAGTGTCTCGCGACATTTCAGAGATCACCACAAGAAAGACCCCATATGCATGACCTTTTATGGCATAGATAAAATAAAGGGTCACTGGAGAGGTGACAACAAGAAAATAATCTCCCAGAACGAAACCAAGTGGATCTTCCAATTAGACACACTTCAACCAATGGGAATGAACATAGATCTGGATCTTAACTGTTTTCTAACCAATTTTTAACCCTTTTAGTCCTTTTTAGGGGTTTTAATTCCTCCTTTTTTCCTATCACCATGAATATACATAATCATATATGTCTTCCACTAGTCCAACTCCACCACATACACCTTTACCCTTTTCTTTTTATATAGGTATCAAATAGAGCAGTATCTTTTATATCTCCTTTTTGGCCCTTTTTATTATAATTTTATTATAATAATGTTTATTCTGTATTTTATAACATTGTTTATTACATTGTTTTTACATTGGTTTTATTGTTGTTTTTATTATTTGTAGCATACCGTGGCAATGCTGATGGTAGTAGGCCATTCATTCATATTCAATTGCATTTTTTATTCAAGCACACCGCGCAGTATGGCTATTTTACATCCACTGCTTACAATCCCGGGAGCTTCTTCCCCACAAGCATTACCCGCCCATAACCCTAGACATCCTTTCCGTCCACAATACCTATCCAAACAAGGCTGCTGTAAGACACTTTGCACTTTCATATGTGGACTTCGGTCAGCAAAAACACACCAAAAATGGCCGCAAGTGTTTTGTTGTTTAACTACAGACTTCGGTCTGCATATCACATCCAAAATGGCCTCCATATATGTTCCATAGTTTGATATTCACAGACTTCGGTCTGCATATCACACCCAAAATGCCCGCCGTATTTGTTCCATAGTTTGTTGTTTACAGTCTTCGGTCTGCATATCTCACCCAAAATGGCCGCCGTAATCAGCATGACACTGTGGGCTATAAATAGGAAGTGCAGTGATGCAGGTGCACGCTCCAGATGAAGTCATTACGACAAAACCGGTCGAGCAGCAAGCACAGCATCACACCACTTCCCTGCAAAGCATTGTTTGCATGCTTAAAACGCTCATTTTTTAAACTTCTAAAATGTGAGTACCCTGTATATGTTTATGAATAAAGATTGTGTACTTAAGCGGTATCACACTATTGGGAGTATTCCCCTTTTGTCTTCCTTCCATCTGGGTAACATTGGAGCTGGATTACTAAGCATTGAGGAACATAGAGGAATAGAGTTTTGTGCCACAGAGCCTCACAGTGGCTAACACTGTGGATGCCATATACCCCTTGAGGGTAAGAATTATCTGGTGAGTAAGCATTTCTATCAGAGCACGGATGCACCACGGTTTGGAGTGACCACCAAGATCACACCAGAAAAAAAATTATTTTCTTTTTTCTTTTTTGTTCTGAATCAATATTGGAATTATTTATTTATTTATTTTCGTCACTGCACTTTGTCACCACGGACTTTTATTTATCTTATTCCACCATATTACATTATTAAGGTTTCACTATCAAGGATCTATCACAGATAAAAATTATGGTAATAAAAACATATGTAATTTGCCACTACCAATTTAGCAGCTTATATCACTTTTATTATTACTGGCAAATGTATTTAATTATATTTATCTGCATATTCATCCTTTTATACACACACACACACACACCTTCATTGGTATGGTATCAAGACAGTAAATAGACAGCCATTCCTACTCCCTCTCTTTCAGTGGTGCGACAGGCCTTGCATCTTGTACAGTAGTGAAATCCCAACCCATCCATACCTTACAACAGTGCCATCTTAAGAGCATTATAGGCCCCCGGGCAATACAGTGCACTGGGGCCCTGTCTACACAATCACGCACGAGAATTTACTGACAAAAATCGTGAAATTTACTGGCAGAACCCCATTTTTTACTGCCACTGCAAAAAGTGGCAAAAATTACAGTTTTCAGTGCCAAACAATGCAAATGTCAATAATTCAACTATAAACATATACCGGTAGCTACTGTAGTGCTATTAGCAATGTGTTTAAGTTAAACAAAAGTAAAAAAAAAAACATTTCTTCATTGACATGGTTAGGTTACTATAACCTAGCCAGCACAGAGTTTCCTCTTACATCAGAGTCTGCAGGATTCCCCCTTACAGTGCAAGGGAACTCTTATGTAAAGGGTAACGCTGCAGATCATGATGTAAGGGGGAACTCTGATGTGGAGGGGGGCTCTGGTGACCAGAGACCACCTTATATCAGAGTTCACTGCTTTCTCTTTACATCAGAGTTCCCACTTACATCAGGGCCCGCAGACTGAGTTCCCCCTTGCACTGTAAGGGGGAATCCTGCAGACTCTGATGTAAAGGAGAACACCAGGAACTCTGATGTGTGGGGCACTCTGGTGACCAGAGACCACCTTCCGTAGAGTAAATACACTAAGGTAAGGGGGGGCACTAATATAGGAGAGGAAACCTTTATATCAGTGCCCCCTTACATTTTTGTATTCATTCCCCCCTTACATGAGCAACCCCTCGTCCCTTAGACTGGCCTGGCGGCACCATCACTGACCTCCTCTCAGGTGCACCATGCAGGGCTCAGTCAGATGGCTCCAGGTTGGCTGCTCTGGTTTTATCCTATAGTCTCCTCATGTCTGACTTCTCCTGTGACCCCCTTCCCGGCGGCGCTCTCACTCTTGACTCCTCTCCAGACTCCTCCTCAGACTGCAGACACGATACAGGCAGACATACTATGGGAGATGGTCAGAGACTGCAGACATACTATAGGAGATGGTCAGAGACTGCAGACATACTATAGGAGATGGTCAGAGACTGCAGACATACTATAGGAGATAGTCAGAGGCTGGCGGACATGGTACAGGAGATAGTCAGAGGCTGGCGGACATGATACAAGAGATAGTCAGAGGCTGGCGGACATGGTAGTTTCCTCCTCTGTTCCCCTTCATATTAAATTTACCACCATACTTCAGTCACTCTCGTATACTGCCCCTGGCCTCTTCTCTCTGAGACTGACTGGGTCACTGTCTATCTCCCCCCCCCCACTTGAGTGAGCACAGCAAACTGAACAGACCATCACTGCCCCCCCACCCCTCAATCTCTTTGTGCAAGCTGCACAGTCAGCCACTCACCGTACGACACCGACCAGGGTACTCTGTCTCTGGTGGCTGGGCAGGTTACAGGCTCTGTCCACTCCACGAGTCACCACTCTGCTCCGTCCATCCACCCTCAGCTCCTCCTGCTTTTTTTTAAGTCTGGTGGGCTGCGGGCGGCGCTGTGGCTGACGTCATCGGCAGACAGACAGAGGCAGCACTCGGAGGATCGGATCTTCTCTGCGATTTCCGCAATCTGCGCATGCGCAGTTCTTATCCCGCCGCTCTTCACCATTTTTTTCTGGGGTCGCTGGGCAGCCGGTGGGGCCCCCCAGGCAAGTGTGGCCCCCGGGCAACTGCCCAGCGTGCCCAATGAAAAGACGGCCCTGCCTTACAAGCATTTCTAAAGGGCCTCAATTGCAACCAATATGGAAACCATCAACTATTTGGATCTCACTCTTATCAAAAAAGATGGCAGGATTGGCACGAGGATGTTCAAGGCCACGGATAGGAACGGCTTTGTGCCAATAAATAGTTTCCATCATCCCCAATGGTTGGGAGCTATTCTTAAGGGACAGTATATGCGGATTCGTCGCAACTGTGCCACAGATGCAGATTTCAACATCCAGGCTGCAATTCTCACAGAGAGGTTCTGTGAGAAGGGTTATAGCCATGACGACCTTGATAGAGCCAAGAATCAAGTGTCTGTTATGGATAGGCATTCTCTTTTAAAGTCCAAGAAAAAAAAAACCTTTACGGGAGAATGCCTCTATATTTCGGGCTTTCACAGGCAATATAAAAGTGTAGAAAAGGTGTTTAAAAAATTCTGGCCCATCCTTCTAAAAGACACAGACCTTGCATCAGTGTTACCCCCAAAGCCTAAATTCATCTATAGGAAAGCGCCTGGTTTGAGGAACATCATTGTGCCTAATGTACCAGATCCTCCAGAGAAACCCCCCACTTTTCTTTGGATAAGTCGGGATTTCACTACTGTACAAGATGCAAGCAAGGCCTGTTGCACCACTACTCGACATACCAAAAAAATAATCAAATTCAAATCCTTGGTCACTCAAGAAGAATTTAAAATCAAACCCTTGATTACTTGCTATTCCAAATACGTGACTTACGTCTTGGAATGGCCCTGTTCTCTCCAGTATGTGGGGCGCACTACTCGAGAGCTCAGGGTCAGAATAAATGAACATGTAGTAAATATAGTCAAGGGCTTTCCCAACCATAGTGTATCGTGCCATTTTTCACAATACCACAATAGGGACCCTCGTCAGTTGGTCTTTTATGGTATTGATAGAGCCATACAAAATTGGAGGGGAACAGATCAAGAAATCTATCTCTCAAAATGAGACCCATTGGTTGTATCGTTTGTCCACGATGCAGCCTCAGGGTCTCTCTCAACATAGATCTAAACCTTAATTGTTTTTTGACCAACGAATGAGTCTACATCCATTTTATATGAGTATGTAGCTGTGATATAGCAGGTGCAATAATAAAATTATCTTTGAATATTTTTTATTTCTATAACAAATTCCATTTCCTAAATACCTCTTTTAAATAATTTTTAAACATATACTTTCAACCAATCTTCTAAAACTAGATAAATTTAATCAGTGCAACATTAGATAATAATCATGCAGAATATGGTGCAAACCGCTACAATCATGTGACAGGGTATGGGGCGGGATGTATACATTATGCAGTTATTTGGTTGTTCGAAATAGATTACTGTTGTTAGAAGGTTGTTTATGAATAACATGTCCTAATAGGAATATCATTGATGCCTATTGTTTTTACAATTGTATGTATGTAATATGGAAGATCCGGGACTGAGGCTGTGCTAGGTTTGGTATGTCCCCCTCCCTTTTGATTGACTGAAATTTACATAAATAGTCAGAGAAACGTAGGTCCGCACGCTTCCTGATGACGTGTGTAGCAAGCCTCACTCTCCCTCTCTGCTTCTATCGCCTGATTGGCTGGTGTTGTCTAGGGGTACCTGGGAGAGGAGAGTGCAGGAACACTACGCCAAGCTCTCAACTCTATGTATATGAGGGTTGAGCAAAGTCACTTGAATTTACCTCCGGATCTGTTCACTGCATACGAAGCCTCTGGATTGTTCCGTGGATGTGTCTGCCAGTAATAGAGCCCCACACCAATTAAAAGTCCAACACTATTTTATTTCTCCATTGTCAGGGTGAACATAATAGTTGAACTTTCAGTAACAGACAGACAGGGGTGTGGATACGAGTGGGCCCAGGCACAAATGAACTCTCCTATTCCTTTGCAAGTGAATAGGCCTTTCGCACGGTCTCTGCCACCGACCGTGGGATTGGTCGCTGCCACCGACCGGATGAACTGTTGAGGCCCCTGCCACAGACCTAATAGCAGGTCTCTGCCACTGACCTGAGTTGACTAGTTGGACCACTGCCACCGGTCATAGAACATGAACCACCTTCCTCTATGAACTTGGCCCCTGTTCGGGAAAGATATCCATCCGGGGGGTCTCCAGAGGTTCACCCGGCACTGGTAATATGCTGCACCAGATCTTCGGATGAATCCCTCCTTCGGTCCCTTACGCCTCTGGATTTGGGTGCCCAACGCCCGGGGCACCCAAGGACAATCCCTTCCTTGCGGGACCCAGTGGAAGGTACTAGGCCCCAGGCCTCCGGCTGAGTACCTCACCCCAGACTGAAGGTGTCTGGGATGGAACACGAACTCCAAGTGTCCAGGCATAGGCCGCCTGGACACCGACCGCAGACAGCAGCCCTCAGGCTGAAGTTGCCTGGGACTCGAACCTCGTGGCGAAGATGTCCGCCCCCTTTATACCCTATCCCAGCAAGCACAGCGGGTTCCCCGCCCCGCCGTACAACTGCTGCGAGAGGTCACAAAGGGTACGACACTGCAGTAATGGTTCAACCCCGGCCCAAAGTGACAGCGCCACCTGGTGGGCCGCAGGGAACTAGACATCACTGATGTCTTCACCAGATTTAAACACTCTGAAAAGTACATACCCGCTACACGTGCAACACGAAACAGCTGTCGAGGCGACGCTAGGCTACGCTCTGACGTTACTTCCGGTCCCGCTGGCTCTCTCCCCGTAGAAGGTGGAACGCACGTCGGATTGCTCTCTCGATCGGATCCATCACGCCCCGGCTTGTCCAAAGCTATCCAGCCTCAGTGCCGGGTCTGTGGTACTGTACAAAGTAAGGGGGCATTTGTCTGTCCACTTTATTCTTTATTTTAATAAACGGAATTACACTATTGCCGTTTTCTCTCCTATATGTTCCGCATATCTACGTCTGAGTCTCTAAGAGGCAGGGATTCTCAGTTCCACATATGACATCTCTATCCATACTAGCAAGGGATACTTGCAACAAGCGTTATTGACTCCTTTTTAATTAAATGAGTCAACATGATCTGGTAAGCGGCCAATCTCCCTTGAGCACTATTGGGTGTCACACACTAAGTTTGGTGAAGGCTGTCACTACAAGTTCACTTTTGTCTGGATCAAGTTTATCTAAGCTTCACTGCATCACTGAATATTATGAACGTTTGGAATCAATATTGTTCACCACTCATATGGACATTTAATAAGGATATTTATATGCATTGTTATTTTTGACACACATCGGTGGGTGTGTCTATTTTATTTAGGTGCACTTTCATTCAACTGAGCCGCAGCAAGCAGAATTAGATTGCACATTTGGGTTGGTGATATACTTTTGTTTATTGTTTATGCAGGTATTATATGTTCACAGGTGTTATATATCTCCTAACACAGTGGTTAGCGCTCCCACCATACATGCACGGTGTGCACGTATAATATTTTTTCACGTTTGTTTCAATAATTTTTGAAATTTGGGGATAGCATCTGTTATTTTAGTTTATTGATAGATTTTAGCGCAAGATTGTCCATCTACTAATTGACCATATGCCCGTGTTCTCTGCCTCCATGTCTAGGAAACTATACGAGCAGATCTTGCAGTTCATGCACTTCAGCGACAATGAACTTTGTCGTCCTCATGGTGACCCTGAATACGATCTGCTCTACAAAATTCGGCCCCTCATAAACCACTTCAACAAACGTTTTGCAGCCTTGTATACTCCCCATCAAGTTGTCTGCGTTGATGAGTCCCTGATTAAATTTTCTGCCCACTTGTCTTTCAAACAGTACCTTCCCAGCAAGCGTGCCAGACCTCACCATCCCCAACCAAATGCAGTAAGCCGGCTGCATGAGAGGCATTTTCCGTATGTCCTCGAGAGTACCCCTACCCAACGAGCCCCCCAAAGAAAATGTTGTGTCTGTAGAAAGCGCGGATATAGGCGTGACACCCGTTATTGTCCTCGCTGTCCTGACAATCCTGGTCTTTGCATTGGTGAATGTTTTGAACGCTACCACACACTAGTGCAGTATTAGCGTAGGGTACAGCAATGCACAGAATAGGACACTTACACAGGGTCTCCCAAGATGACATCGCATTTTGAGAGACCCAAACCTGGAACCGAAAAGTTGAACAGTTACAGTTCCAAAAAAAAATTAAAAATTGTTGTCGTTTTATTGTTCTCCCTCTCTATTCTGCTCCTATTTACTGTATTCTATTCTGCAATGTTTTATTGTTTACCATTTTTTTTGTTTTCAGGTGCGCCATTCAGCTGCAGCGCGGATTTATTTATCTTGACATCAACAGCGTTTGCTCCCACGAAACATAAAGCCGTGACTCCAGTGCTGTAGGAGGTGATTTCACCACCACAGTTAAAAAAAAAAAAAAGAGCATATATGCCAAAGCATGGGGGCAGCGGAGCGATTTTGCTCCTAATGCCGTGTACATACGGTCGAAATTCCGACGAAGGCTTGCCCATGGAAAAGTCCCACCGTGTGTACGCGGCATAACTTTTTTGCGGGAGGATGCCCCCATGCTTCGGCATATATAAATGGTGCATGTATGCCCATCATTAGAAGTGGGTGGATGAAGGGTGGTATTCTAATGGTGGGCATACCCACTGATCACTTTTTTTTCGTTCAGCCAACAAGCTGCATGAAAAAAAAAAAAAAAAAAAAAGATTACAATATATGTCCAACAAGGACTAGCAACGTACTGCTATGTTGCTGGACTTTGAATGATTATACCAGAATGAAGCCTGCAGGTTTTGGTATCATCTTGGTATCATTCTTTTCAGCAAGCAGTCGGCTTTCATGTAAAAGCAATCCTAGCGGCTAATTAGCCTCTGGACTGCTTTTACAAGCAGTGGGAGGGAATGTTCCCCTCCCCCCCGGATATAAACAACGCCATTGGGAAATTGGAAAAGCATTTTATCACGCCGATCTTGGTGTGGTCAGATGCTTTGAGGGCAGAGGAGAGATCTAGGGTCTAATAGACCAATTTTTTTTCAAAAAAGAGTACCTGTCACTACCGATTGCTATCATAGGGGATATTTACATTCCCTTAGATAACAATAAAAAATAAATAAAAAGGAAGGAACAGTTTAAAAATAAAAAAGCAAAAAAAAAAAAACCCACCCTGTCCCCCCCTGCTCTTGCGCAAAGGCGAACGTCAGCGTCGGTCTGGCGTCATATGTAAACAGCAATTGCACCATGCATGTGAGGTATCACCGCGAAGGTCAGATCGAGGGCAATAATTTTAGCAGTAGACCTCCTCTGTAAATCTAATGTGGTAACCTGTAAAGGCTTTTAAAGGCTTTTAAAAATGTATGTAGTTTGTCGCCACTGCGCGTTTGTGCGCAATTTTAAAGCATGTCGTGTTTGGTATCCATGTAGTCGGCCTAAGATCATCTTTTTTATTTCATCAAACATTTGGGCAATAAAATGCGTTTTAGTGCATTAAAATTAAAAAAAGTGTATTTTTTCCCCAAAAAATGCGTTTGAAAGATTGCTGCGCAAATACTTTGTGGAAAAAAAAAATGCAACAACCACCATTTTAATCTGTAGTGCCTTTGCTTTAAAAAAATATAATGTTTGGGGGGGTTCAACGCAATTTTCACAAAAAGTGTCAGACAGGGCTTTGTCTTCAAGTGGTTAGAAGAGTGGGTGATGTGTGACATAAGCTTCCTAATGTTGTGCATAAAATGCCAGGACAGTTCAAAACCCTCCCAAATGACCCCATTTTGGAAAAAAAAATGCTAAAAACCGCAAAACGCTGAAAAACGCAGGTCGCCAGCGTTTTTTTGTGCTTTTTGATCCATTGAAAAAAAACAAAAAAAAAAAAAACAAACAAAAAAAAGGCTAAAAACGCTAACATTGAAAAACGCTAATAAACGCTAGTAAAAAATGCTGATAAAAGCTATATTTTAAAGCAGGTTTCTCTTATCATCCATGGACTGACACGGTGTGTCTTTACACTTTACACGTGGGTTATGTCCCTGCTTGCAGGAGAAGACCTAGGCAGAATGTGAGACGTTATACATACATTCTAAAAGCCAGAGCTGAACAGCCCCACCCAGGGGGCGGTCCCTCCGGGCATAACCCTCCCACTACAGTCAGCAGACTTCAGTTTTTTTCTGCCTAGCAGAAGGAGAAGACGTGGCTCCCTCAGGAGCCAGTCTCCTGACCTATTTTATTCCTTTTTGGAATTTTTTTATTTTATTTTTGAGAATCTTCTATCAACTGTCGGCTGGGCAACAGGTTGGGTACAAGATATCCTCGTAGTCTTCCCTGTCCGACCATCGAGCGTGCTGATCCTCGCCTTCTGTGCGTGAGACTCAGTTCACGACAGGCCCCATGACTCCAGGGGTGGCCGGGTTTGCTTTAATGCTCCCACGGTCCTCTCAAGACTGAACAGCTCCTGACTGACTGTATCTTTCGCGGTGGACCGGGCCGACAGCTACTCAGTACTGCACTGTGATAGTCCTGTCAGAAACACCAGTGTGTCCCTCAGGGGACGGGTAAGTAGTCTCTCCTGCCTGCAGGTGAGTACAAAAGGCTGTGTGTTTCTCTGTGGGGGATTTTCCCTGTCTCCCCCTGTATTTTATTGTCGCTCTCTGTCACCATTACTGGCGCTGACTGTGTGGGGTGCTTGGGGGTCACACTGTTCTTGGGGGGCTCATGCTGGTCTGCAATGTATGCCTTGGGGCTTTTTTGTGTGGTTTTTGTTTTGGGGCCTGAGTGGCGCTGTGCGTGTGTGCTGTTCATTTTCACTGCGTCATGGCGGCCATCTTGCCGCGGATCGCCTCAGTGAAGTGCGGCGGCCATTTTCTTGTAGCCCGCGCGCTTTTCAGCACTAGTTTGGCCTCTAGCGCTGCTATAGCAGCGCAAATCTCCTCACAGTCTCCTCACAGCTTACCAGCGCTGACACAGCGCGGTACAGACAGCGGAACTAAGCGGTCCCTGGTCCGGTTTGGTGAGTCCCCTGGGCGCCCCCTCCTCAGTCAGCACAGCCTGTGGGTGGACTTTTTATCTGAGAGAGTCTCAGAGAGGGACAATATGGAGTCTGTGTCACCAGCTTCCCCTAAAAATGTCAGTGGCAACAGGCAGTGCTTCAGCACTGCGGTCCCTATGGACCTGTTGTGGGCAGCCCTGGAATCATTTTCTGACCAGGATGGGAGCTGTGTGCAAGCGCAAGGTGCAAAAAAGGCGCCCTCTCCCCACTTTATCTACTCGAGGGCAGTGCGCTGATTCAGATATGGGCCTAGCCACTATCGCTCAGGACCCTAGTTCTGAATGTATGGATGGTTTTGAACAGGACATTCCTTATGAGGGAAACTCCAGTTCTGAGTCAGTAAATGACAGGGCGCTTGTTAGTGTGCTCATGACTGCGGTGAGGGACACTCTCAAGCTCAAATGCTGCGGATGCAGAACCTCAGGCGGATACTGTCTCCTTTGGTTCTTTTAAGGCCAGGCCTTCTAAAGGGGTTTTTTCCATTGTACTTTCTTTGACCAGCTCATTGATAAGGTCTGGGAAAAGCCGCAGAAGAATTTTTTATGGTCCCGCGGCGTTTATCAGGTACCCCTTGAAGATGCCCTACTTAAAAAGTGGGCTTCTCCCCCAGTGGTCGACTTTCCAGTCGCCCGGTTGAACAAGGCCATCACTCTCCCGATGGAGGGGACTCCTGCATTTGAGGACCCCACTGACAGGAGGTCGGAAGTGGTGAGCAGAACCATGTTTGCCTTGTTGGGATCCACCCTACGACCTGTGGTAGCGGCGACCCTTGTGTTTAAAACACAGGTTGGGCAAAAATGTTGCACCTAGCTGTACAGGAGCATATTCTTCCTCCAGACACAGTTGCTCTGGCCCACCAACTGGTTCAGGGCCTGGTTTCTGTGTGCGACGCCACGCTGAACGCGGCCCCTTTAATATCCAGGGCCTCTGTCTCGGCGGTGGTATTGCGTCGTCTTATCTGGTTGAAATGCTGGTCTGCTGACCTAGCCTTAGGAAGCTCCTGACGGATCTACTATTTTAAAGGCGGTAGACCTTTCGGTGCTGCTCTGGATGACATCGTCATGGATGTCACGGGAGGTAAACGCACTCTTCTTCCTTAGACTAGCAAGGGTGAGGAGGCCCGCCGCAAACAGGGGCCTTCCTTTCAAGGAAAACAGGGGTTTTTTCGTCAGAGTCCACAGGTAGGCCCTCTCAGACTGACGGCGGTGCGACTGGTGGGCACAAGTGCCCCTGGGTGCGTAAGCCAAACAAGCGGCTCCTGAGCCCGCCTCCGCGTGAAGTCTTGCCTCCGCCCGACTCTGGGGTGGGGGGACGACTTCGCAGGTTCACGGATCGGTGGACCTCCCGAATCTCCGACTGGTGGGTGTGCGAGGTGGTCACCTCAGGTTATAGGATAGTATTCGGATCCTGGCCCCCACACAGATTCTTTCCCTTGAATCTTCCTCTCCTTCCTACCTGTCGGGCAGCCCTCTTGGGGGCTGTACAGGATTTGATCAGGTCCGGAGTGATTGTGCCGGTTCCATCACAGGAGAGTTTTCAGGGATTCTGCTCGAATCTGTTTGTCGTCCCAAAAATAGGACGTGGTTCGACCTATCCTGGACCTCAAGGCCCTGAATGCCTTCGAGAAGGTGCAGAAATTCCGCATGGGATCCATTCGCACGGTGATCGCTACACTCCACCAAAGGGATTTTCTTCTGGCGTCCTTGGACTTCAAGGACGCCTACTTGCATGTTCCGATCTGCGCAAGTCACCAGAAGTTTCTGCGCCTTGCGATCAGCGAAGTCCACTCTCGATTGTGGCTCTTCCTTTCGGCCTTGCCTCGGCACCAAGGGTGTTCACCAAGGTGCTTGCTCCGGTTCTAGCCTTCTGTTACAGCGAGGTATTGCTGTCGTGGGCTATCTGGACGGTCTTCTGCTATGAGCAGAAAGTGGCTCAGACTTAGAGGAAAGGTGACTATCGTCAGTTAGACCCTCAGGGACTTCGGGTGGTTCCTGAACATTCAGGAGTCAGTCCTGGTCCCGACTCAGTGTCTGGACTCCTTGGAGGCAAAGGTATCCTACCTCTGGAGAAGTTGCTGACACTTCAGTCTGCGGTGAGGGTGCTGACATCCCGATCATGGTTGTCAATCCGTTGTTTGCATGAGAGTCCCGGGACTCCTGGTGGCCTCCTTCGCGGCCATTCCGTATGCCCAATCACACACCAGGGCATTGCAGAAGGAGATCTTGTCCACCTGGGACAAATCCCCGTTGTCCTTGGATCTTCGGATCCAGGTGATTCACCTGGTCAGAGCGTCCCTGACAGGGTGGTTGGGACCCTCGGCTCTTCGGTCCGGAAAGTCGTTCCCCTCCCATCCAATGGACGGTACTCACGACGG
The DNA here is from genome assembly GCA_029206835.1 of Rana muscosa. Taxonomy (NCBI): domain Eukaryota; kingdom Metazoa; phylum Chordata; class Amphibia; order Anura; family Ranidae; genus Rana; species Rana muscosa. The sequence goes on along the minus strand of CM055119.1, from coordinate 105,299,257 downwards.
ACGCCAGCCGGACGGGCTGGGGTGGAGTCTGGGGAGTCCTGTCGGCTCAAGGCCTTGGACTCCGGACGAGCCCGTTTACCAATCACTGTTCTGGAAATGCGGGCCATCAGACTGTCTCTCCTCAGGTCGAAGAGAGTACGGGGTCGCTCCATCAGGAGCCAGTCGGACAACGCCACGGCAGTGGCGTATGTAAACCATCACGGGGGGACTCGGAGCTCAGCTGCGGCTTCCGAGGTAATCCGTATCCTGAAGTGGGCCGGAAGAAACGTGCCGGCTCTGTAGGGGCGGACTATCTGAGTCGCCAATCGCCAGACGCCGGACCAGGAAGAGTGGTCCTTGCATATTTCAACTCCTTTGCCGACGGGGGGGCACGTCGGATGTGGACCTGATGGCCTCTCGACTCAGTCGCAAGGGTCGAGGTTGTGGCCAGATCCAGGGATCCTTGGGCGATGACTCGGATGCGTTGGTGGCCCCATAGGGTCCTTATCGCCTGATATAAACTCCGGTGATCCTAATTGTTCCGGATTGGCCTCAGCGTCACTGGTACGCTGATCTGGTACGTCTCGTTGCGGACGTTCCCTGGCGGTTGCCGATGAGGGAGGACCTTCAGTCTCAAGGTCCTATGTTTCATCCGGCTTACAGTCTCTGGCTTTAACGGCAGAGCTGTTAAAAGCCAGGTGTTGAGGGACCGAGGTCTCTCGGACTCTGTCATTTTGACCATGTTAAGAGTCTTCCTCCAGGCAGATCTATCACCGTGCCTGGAAAGCTTATATCGCCATATGCAAAGCGCTGGACTGGCGTCCTCGGACGTATTCCGTCCCCAGAATCTTGCGTCCTCTACAGTGTGGAGTGACCCAAAAGCTTGCTTTGAGTACCATCAAGGATCAGATTTCGGCCTTGGCCGTCTTCTTTCAGCGACCTCTAGCGGGTCATTTCCTGGTTAGCACCTTGTGTCGGGGGTTCGCCATGTGCTCCCTCCTGTCAAGCCTTCTCTCCCACCGTGGGATCTGAATTTGGTGCTCTAGGTCCTCCAGGAACCTCCTTTTTGGGAATATCCGGGATATTCCTCTCTTGTCTTGTCTCAGAAGGTAGCCTTTTAGTGGCAATCACTTCTGTTTGACGAGTGTCTGAGTTGGCGGCTTTGTCCTGCAAGTCGCCATATGTAGTCATCCATAAGGATAAGGCGGTGTCGCATCCGCGACCTTCCCTTTTGCCAAAGGTGGTGTCGACCTTTCACCTACATGAGGACATTGTCCTCCCGTCCTTGTGTCCTCACCCATCGCATCCCAGAGAGTTTGCGCTGCACATATTGGATGTGGTACGAGCCTTACAGGTGTACCTGTCTGCTACTGCTTCTATTCGGAAGTCCGACTCACTGTTTGTGACTGCCCCTGGTCCATAACAGGGCCAAGCGGTTTAGTCTGCCATCATGTTTAGGGGAATCAGACAAACCGTCATTCAAGCCTATGCTCTCAAAGGGCGGGCGCCTCCCTTTCCGGTTACGGCGCATTCCACCAGGGCAATTGGTGCTTCCTGGGTTTTCCGACATCAAGCGTCGGTTGCACAAGTGTGCAAGGCGGCGACCTGGTCGTCTGTTCATACCTTTTTTTTATAAGGTTGATGTGGCTGCATCTTCGGATGCTTCCTTCGGCCGCAGGGTGCTGCAGGCCGCTGTTTAAAGTTGCGACTCCTCCGTTGAGGAGATTTGCCTTCTTGGAGTGAAAGTTTTTGGTTTTTCCATTTATACTGCTCCCATCCCTCTTGACACTGCTTTGGGACATCCCACGTGTAAAGTGTAAAGACACACCGTGTCAGTCCATGGATGATAAGAGAAAATAGGATTTTTTGTACTCACCGTAAAATCCTTTTCTCTGACATCCATGGACTGACACGGCACCCACCCTTCCTTTTTAAGTTTGTACTGCTTTGTTACGAACTGAAGTCTGCTGACTGTAGTGGGAGGGTTATGCCCGGAGGGACCGCCCCCTGGGTGGGGCTGTTCAGCTCTGGCTTTTAGAATGTATGTATAACATCTCACATTCTGCCTAGGTCTTCTCCTGCAAGCAGGGACATAACCCACGTGTAAAGTGTAAAGACACACCGTGTCAGTCCATGGATGTCAGAGAAAAGGATTTTACGGTGAGTACAAAAAATCCTATTTTTTCTGCCAGAAATCTGGCATTCAACATTACCGTTTTTGAGCTTCTGTGTACATGGAGCCGTAGAAATGCTGAAGGCGGTGCTTGGTTTTCGGGGCCCCGTACGCAGCTAGGCTCCCAAAAAGTCCCACACATGTGGTATCCCCGTACTCAGGAGAAGCAGCAGAATGTATTTTGGGGTGCAATTCCACATATGCCCATGGCATGTTTGAGCAATATATCATTTAGTGGAAACTTTGTGGCAAAAAAAAAAAAAAAAATTGTCTTTCCCGCAACTTGTGTCAAAATATAAAATATTCCATGGACTCAACATTCCTCTCAGCGAATAGCTTGGGGTGTTTACTTTCCAAAATGGGGTCATTTGGGGGGTTTTGTACTATTTTGACATTTTGTGACTTTCAAAACGGTCATAGGTAGTGAGGAGTGAAATCAAAAATTTGCACCCTTAGAAATCCCAAAGGCGGTGCTTGGTTTTTGGGGCCCCGTACACGGCTAGGCTCCCAAAAAGCCCCACACATGTGGTATCCCAGTACTCAGGAGAAGCAGCTAAATGTATTTTGGGGTGCAATTCCACATATAACCATGGCATGTGAGCAATATATCATTTAGTGACAACTTTTTGTAAAAAAAATTGTCATTATTCAATCACTTGGGACAAAAAAAAATTAAATATTCAATGGGCTCAACATGCCTCTCAGCAATTTCCTTGGGGTGTCTACTTTCGAAAATAGGGTCATTTGGGGGGGTTTGTACTGCTCTGCCATTTTAGCACCTCAAGAAATGAGATAGGCAGTCAAACTAAAAGCTGTGTAAACTCCAGAAAATGTACCCTAGTTTGTAGACGCTATAACTTTTGCGCAAACCAATAAATATACGCTTGACATTTTTTTTTACCAAAGACATGTGGCTGAATACATTTTGGCCTAAATGTATGACTAAAATTGAGTATATTAGATTTTTATTATAACAAAAAGGTAGAAAATATAATTTTTCAAAAATTTCCGGTCTTTCCATTTATATCGCAAAAAAAAAAAAAAAAAAAAAAAAAAAAAAAAAAAAAAAAAAAATCGCAGAGGCAACCAAATACCATCAAAAGAAAGCTCTATTTGTGAGGGAAAAAAAAATTTTGTTTGGGTACAACATTGCATGTCCGCACAATTTCAAGAATGATTGAAGCGCCTTATATTTATTAGAAGTGATTATATGTGCTGAAAGAGCAAATATGGTGGGGGCGCTAAACAATACTAATATTATTTAGTTTATATTAAATTATATATAGTAGTAGGTGAAAAATATGTTAGACACCAGCCTGCCTGGACGGACCACAAACAATAGTCTTAGTCTATCCAAAAATAGTAAACAGCCTGGAAACAGTACCCTTAGTATATAAGATGGCTGACAGCCCCTAGCTGCCAACTAGATTATAGTACACGTGAAAGTAAAAATATTGAATGACAACAATACTAATAACATGCAGTGATAATGGTAGTGGAATGTCCCAAAATTTTAATGAATATAATCAAAGAGAACAAAATATAGTCCATATTGGTTTCACTATATGGACTATATTTTGTTCTCTTTGATTATATTCATTTAAAGTTTGGGACATTCCACTACCATTATCACTGCATGTTATTAGTATTGTTGTCATTCAATATTTTTACTTTCACGTGTACTATAATCTAGTTGGCAGCTAGGGGCTGTCAGCCATCTTATATACTAAGGGTACTGTTTCCAGGCTGTTTACTATTTTTGGATAGACTAAGACTATTGTTTGTGGTCCGTCCAGGCAGGCTGGTGTCTAACATATTTTTCACCTACTACTAAATATAATTTAATATAAACTAAATATTAGTATTGTTTAGCGCCCCCACCATATTTGCTCTTTCAGCACATATAATCACTTCTACTTACGGTTTCAATGTTTTGAAATTTTGGGGTTTGTAGCTTAATTATTCATTAATTTAATTTTACAAGGCGCGAGATCATCACTATACACGCCTTATATTTATTATTATATTGTTATATAAAATAGTTCAACTCACCATAATGCAGAATCAGAGGGAGCCCCGAGCGTGTCACTTGCCACCGTTAACTGACACCAGATGCGGATTGTCAATTGCCAGTGACAGTGTCCCTGTTGTCCCAGAGTGAGGGCAGGCAGTGAAAGATGTAATCTCTCTACTGCCCGTGCCTGCACAGTAATGGCAGTCTTCTTTTAGATGCAGAAATGCAGTGATGCAGTGAGACGTCTCCACATTTCATATTTAGTGGGGACAGGGACAAAAATGTGGGGGCCAACTATAAAATGCAAATATATATATATATATATATATATACACTGTGACAGCAGGAAGGTAAAGTCACCTGGTTGCATCCAGGGGGGTAGATATATTTCGCCCAGATTCAGGCTTTACGCCGACTTATACAACTAGGTGGAGAGTTGTATAAGCCCAGCTAAGGCTAGTGGGCTCATGGATGACTCATACCTCTAGGGAGAGTGTGGGGCGTCGTACAGACAGGGAGATGAGGAGACCAGCTGAACCTTGTCAGCTCATTTAGGCCTCTATAAGAACTCCCAGCTTCATTAGATGTTAGCTCATGCCTGGAACCAGACCTGTGTGGACTGTCTAGGGAGAGTGAACCCCTGTGCGGTGAGAAAAAGCCTGTGTGGCTATTTGCTTGGACATTTAAAACCAGGGACTTAGGGACTAGGACAGCACTAGGCTGATCCCAGTTGTGTTAGTTAGGAAACCTGTATGTTTAGTCAGAGGTCAAGTTGACCAGGATTTATTTTGTTTATGTTTCTTTTGGCTTTGCTGTGTTTTGTCACTGTAAATAGAAAATAAACCGCACCTTTTTTTGATTTTGAAAACCACAACCTCCGTTTGCTGGGCCTGTTTTTGTGTGGGGAGCCCATCCCGGGGGTCACACACACCCGCTGCCGAGCTAACCCCCTCACAGTTGGTGGAGAACCAGTGGCAGTTTTTTTTAAGCCAGCATGGAGGAGATACTGAAGCAGCTGGCTCTAGCAAATGCCAATCAACAGCAGACAAATGCAGGTTTGCAAAAGAGCCTTGCAGCTCATCAACAGAGCCTTGCAGCTCAACAACAGAACTTCGCAGCCCAGCAGCAAGCTCATCAACAGAGCCTTGCAGCCCAGCAGCAAGCTCACCAACAGAGTCTGGAAGCTCAGCAACAAGCCCAGCAGCAATCTGAGGCCCGCTTCATAGACCTGTTACAGAAGCAAGAGCAGAGACTACAACAAATGGAAGCAGTAATGCAGCAACGTCCGCAGACCAGTGAGGAAAGCCGTCCCACTAATACCGCGTCCTTTGGGGGGAGTCGTTTATTGACAAAAATGACTGGAGAGGATGATCCAGAGGTATTTTTGACCACATTTGAAAGGACTGCTGAAAGAGAAAAGTGGCCTGAGGAGCAGTGGGCTGGACTGGTGGCTCCTCTGTTAACTGGTGAATCGCAGAAGGCTTACTATGACCTAGAGCCTGACCAAGCAAAAGACTATGTGATGCTAAAAGCTGAGATATTGGCAAGGCTGGGTGTCACCCTGGCTGTCCGGGCTCAGCGTGTGCATAACTGGACTTTCCAGCTTGGAAAACCCCCCAGGTCTCAAATGTATGATCTCATTCACCTGAGCAGAAAGTGGCTACAGCCAGAGACTTTGTCCGCACCAAAGATTGTGGAACGTGTTGTAATGGATCGGTTTTTGAGAGCTCTTCCTACTGCCATGCAAAAGTGGGTAAGCCATGGAGACCCAGAGACGGCCGATGGTCTTGTGGATCGTGTGGAGAAATACTTGGCTACAGAGAACCTGACGGCCTCTTCCAGAGACACTCGGACTTTCCACCCTAAGACCAGACCATCCCCAGGGGCGGATAAGAGGATTCCAAGGGGTAAGGGTGGAGAGAGTGAGAGGGTGGGAGCTCTACCCCAAGTTTGGCGAGAACAGCCTGGGAAATCAGCGGCTCAAGAGGCGGCAAGAAGGATTGTTTGCTACCGCTGCCGGCAAGCGGGACATATTGCAGCCAATTGCCCGGTTGTGGAGGAACCCATGCAGTGTGACTTTCTGACGGGCAGACGTCAGTCGCTGTGTGCGACAGTCGCATGCACTGCCATTCGAGGAACTGAGAAACATTTATGCAAAATGTGTGTTAATGGTAGAAATGTTGTGGTATTGCTGGATTCAGGTAGCCTTGTGACCCTGATAAAGGCTGAGTTAGTTAAAACAGAGGTCTCTGGGAATAGCAAGGTAGCTGTTATTTGTGTGCATGGGGACACCCGAGAGTATCCAGTGACTACAGTGTGTTTCGAGACCCCCAAAGGTACCCTCTCTCATCCAGTGGGCTTAGTATCTCAGTTACCGTATGACGCCATTGTGGGAAGGGATTTTCCGAAGTTCTGGGAACTGTGGGATGATCCTGAGCCCCCCACTGGTGCCCCTATGTACCAGGAAGGTGATAGCCAGAACTCCCCTGAGAGTGGTGAGGACTCTCCGGAATTTCCCTTATCAGTATTGGCAGGGGAGACTCAAGAAACTGGAGAGGAGCCCACCTCCTCAGACGAAAACCTACCGTCTGTGGAGTTTTCTGATCTTGAGGTTCACAGGGAAAACTTTGCCACAGAACAGTTGAAAGACCCCGCCCTAATAAAGGCACGGGAAAACGTAGTGAAAATAGATGGCGAGTTAGTGAACCCAGATAATACCTGCACTTACCCATACTTCAGCGTAGAGAAGGACCTACTGTATCGGGTGGCAAAAAGGGCAGAAGAAACCGTTGAGCAGCTTGTGGTGCCCAAACCTTACAGGAAGTTGGTGTTGGAGTTGGCCCATGGGCACATTCTTGGAGGTCATCTGGGGACAGAGAAAACCCGAGAGAGGGTATTACAGAGATTCTATTGGCCGGGGGTGATGAAGGACATAGAAAATTATTGTTCCTCCTGCCCTGTGTGTCAGAGGTCGGCCCCGATGCCACATTTCCGTAGCCCGCTGGTCCCTCTACCCATCATTGAGGTCCCGTTTGAGAGGATCGCCATGGATTTGGTAGGTCCTATAATCAAGTCCGCTAGGGGGCACCAGTACATATTAGTTATAATGGACTATGCCACCCGTTATCCAGAAGCAATCCCTCTCCGAAATACCTCGGCCAAAACCATAGCCAAAGAGCTATCTCTTGTGTTTAGCCGGGTGGGTATTTGTAAAGAACTGCTTACGGACCAAGGTACACCCTTTATGTCCCGGGTTATGAAGGAGCTGTGTAAATTGTTCAAAGTGACGCAATTACGTACATCTGTGTATCACCCCCAAACCGATGGGCTGGTTGAAAGATTCAACAAAACCCTAAAACAAATGTTGAAGAAAGTGGTGGATAGAGATGGAAAGGATTGGGACTGTCTACTTCCTTATCTGATGTTTGCTATTAGGGAGGTGCCCCAATCCTCTACGGGATTCTCCCCCTTTGAGTTACTGTATGGGAGACACCCAAGAGGGCTGTTGGATATTGCCAAGGAAACTTGGGAAAGTGAGAGTTCTCCCCACAGGAGTGTGATTGAGCATGTCGCCCTGATGCAAGACCGAATTGCACAGGTAATGCCCATCGTGAAGGAACATTTGGCCCAAGCGCAGTTAGCACAGCAGAGAGTGTACAACCGTGGAGCCAAGACCCGTACCTTTTCCCCGGGGGATAGGATACTGGTACTTGTCCCTACGGTTGAAAGTAAATTCCTTGCCAAATGGCAAGGCCCCTACGAGATAATGGAAAAAGTGAGCGAAGTGAATTACAAGGTCAGACAACCAGGAAGGCGAAAGCCCGAACAGATCTATCACGTTAATCTGTTGAAAGCCTGGAGGGATAGAGAGTCCCTAGTCGTAGACACTTGGTCACCAGCTCAAACTGGTTGCGTGATTCCTGAGGTTGGAATAGCAGCCACCTTGTCACAACCCCAACAACAGGAGGTTAAGGAGTTTGTGCTTCGCAACAAGGAGGTATTCTCTGAGCTGCCGGGACAAACATTTGGGGTAGAGCATGACATCATTACCCCGCCTGGTGAAAGGGTGAAGTTAAAACCCTATCGGATCCCAGAGGCCCGACGGGAGGCAATACGGGAGGAAGTACAGAAAATGCTGAACTTAGGGGTGATAGAGGAGTCCCAAAGTGATTGGTCTAGTCCCATTGTGTTGGTGCCTAAACCGGATGGGAGCTGGCGATTTTGTAACGATTTTCGTCAGTTGAACAAAGTTACAAAATTTGACACCTACCCCATGCCACGTATAGATGAGTTGATCGACCGGCTGGGAACAGCCCGATACATGACGACTCTTGACCTCACAAAAGGGTATTGGCAAATCCCCCTGGCCAAATTGGCCAAAGAGAAAACCGCATTTGTAACCCCAGACGGGGCGTTCCAATATAAAAGAATGCCGTTCGGGTTACAGAATGCGCCGGCCACATTCCAGCGGAAAATGGACCAGATGCTGAGGCCCCATCGGAAGTATGCTGCGGCTTACCTGGATGACGTAATTGTCCATAGCACAGATTGGGCCTCACATCTGCCAAAAGTGCAAGCAGTCCTGGACTCTGTTCGGGAAGCGGGGTTTACGGCTAACCCCAAGAAGTGTACCATTGGGCAGGAGGAGGCCAAATATCTTGGGTACACCATTGGGAGGGGAGTAATAAAACCCCAACTCAACAAAGTCGAGGCCATCCAGAGTTGGCCACGTCCCAACAGCAAGAAGCAGGTACGAGCCTTTCTGGGAATCGCTGGGTATTATCGGCGATTCATTCCCCACTTTGCTTCTAAGGCTGTGCCCCTAACCAACCTAACGAAGGGGAAAGGGTCGGTCATGATTAAATGGACCCCCGAGGCTGAGGCAGCATTCCAATTCTTGAAACAAGCCTTATGTAGCCAGCCAGTGTTGTACTCACCCGACTTCTCTAAAGACTTTGTCGTACAAAGTGATGCGTCAGATGTGGGGTTAGGAGCAGTATTGTCCCAGGTCTGGAACGGGGAAGAGCACCCAGTCATTTACCTCAGCAGGAAGTTGAAGTCCCATGAGGTAAATTACGCCACCGTTGAAAAGGAGTGTTTAGCGGTGAAGTGGGCTCTAGATTCCCTTCGGTACTACCTGCTAGGTAGGCACTTTGACATGGTTACGGATCACGCTCCGTTAAAGTGGATGGCTCAAAACAAGGAAACAAATAGAAGAGTGAATAGGTGGTTCCTGGCCCTCCAGGAATTCAACTTCACAGTAAAGCATCGCCCTGGCGTTCAAATGGGGAATGTGGATGCTTTGTCTCGAGTACATGAATGCCTGATTGCTGGTGTTCCAACCCCGAGGTTAAAACAAGAGGGGGGGGTATGTGACAGCAGGAAGGTAAAGTCACCTGGTTGCATCCAGGGGGGTAGATATATTTCGCCCAGATTCAGGCTTTACGCCGACTTATACAACTAGGTGGAGAGTTGTATAAGCCCAGCTAAGGCTAGTGGGCTCATGGATGACTCATACCTCTAGGGAGAGTGTGGGGCGTCGTACAGACAGGGAGATGAGGAGACCAGCTGAACCTTGTCAGCTCATTTAGGCCTCTATAAGAACTCCCAGCTTCATTAGATGTTAGCTCATGCCTGGAACCAGACCTGTGTGGACTGTCTAGGGAGAGTGAACCCCTGTGCGGTGAGAAAAAGCCTGTGTGGCTATTTGCTTGGACATTTAAAACCAGGGACTTAGGGACTAGGACAGCACTAGGCTGATCCCAGTTGTTAGTTAGGAAACCTGTATGTTTAGTCAGAGGTCAAGTTGACCAGGATTTATTTTGTTTATGTTTCTTTTGGCTTTGCTGTGTTTTGTCACTGTAAATAGAAAATAAACCGCACCTTTTTTTGATTTTGAAAACCACAACCTCCGTTTGCTGGGCCTGTTTTTGTGTGGGGAGCCCATCCCGGGGGTCACACACACCCGCTGCCGAGCTAACCCCCTCACAACACACACACACACACACACACACAAATACACAGTGGGGGTGATTTACTAACAACAGTGCACTGCGCCGGTTCATACCTTAATTGGTGCGCCGGATAAATCCTTAATTGGGCGCATGAACCGGCGGCGCACTGCTATAGTAAATAAAAATGTCAGCGGCGCTTGTATCTATTCAAAATTTATGGTTCCCTATGGGAGCCCATTGATTTTAATAGAGGTCGCCCGGGAAGTCGGATCAAGACAATCCGACTTGCGGGGCGACTCGTGTGCTGGTTGACACAGAGGCAGCGTGACTTTGCCAGGCAACTTGGACATGACTTAAGCGTGAAGCAGACGCCCAAGTCGTGTCCTGGAGGCGACTTGAAGTACCTGGCCGAGAATGTTCTCGGCGACAAGGTACTGCAAGCCTCGCGCTCGCTGTCCCCTGTGTTTGGTATGAATCATGAAGGGGAACTCCAGGCCAAATTTTAAATAAAAAACCGGCATGGGTTCCCCTCCAGGAGCATACCAGGCCCTTAGGTCTGGTATGGATGTTAAGGGGACCCCCCCTACGCCAAAAACGGCATGGGGAGTCCCCCCAAAATCCATATCAGACCCTTATCTGAGCACGCAGCCCGGCAGGTCAGGAAAGGGGGCGACCGAGCCCCCCCCTCCTGAACCGTACCAGGCCGCATGCCCTCAACATGGGGGGTTGGGTGCTTTGGGGCAGGGGGCGCCCTGCACCCCCCTCCAAAAGCACCATGCCCCATGTTGATGGGGACAAGGGCCTCTTCCCGACAACCCTGGCCGTTGGTTGTCGGGGTCTGCGGGCGGGGGGCTAATCAGAATCCAGGAGCCCCTTTAATAAGGGGGACTCCCATCCTATGTGAATGAGTATGGGGTACAACGTACCCCTACCCATTCACCTGGTGGCAAAAAAAGAGTTTATAAAAACACACAGGTTTTTAAAGTAATTTATGAGGCGGGTCCTCTTCCGACTTCGGGGGTCCTCTTCCGACTTTGGGGGTCCTCTTCCGACTTCGGGGGTCCTCTTCTTCTGCTCTCCGGTGCCTTCTCCACGATCTCCGGTTCTTTCTGCCTTCTGCCGGGTGCCCCGCTATCTTCTTCCAGCTCTTTTGCCAGCGGGGTCCTGGTCTTCGTCGTCTTCTTCCCTCTTCTCTCCGCCAGATGTTGCCTCGTCGCTGTCTGCCGCTACAATGCTGTGTGCGCGGAGCACAAAGACTTATATTGGCATGCCACCCAGTGACCCCGCCCCCCTTTGACGTCACAGTCCCAGGGAATGATGAGACTGTCATATGGGGGCGGGGTCACCGGGTGGCATCACCCGGTGACCACTCCCTGTGTCAATATAAGTCGTTGCGCTCCGCTCACACAGCATTGTAGCGGCAGACAGCAACGAGGCAACATCCGGCAGAGAGAAGAGGGAATTAGACGATGAAGACCGGGACCCCGCTAGCAAAAAAGCTGGAAGATAGCGGGGCGCCCGGCAGAAAGAACCGGAGATCGTGGAGAAGGCACCGGAGAGCGGGAGAAGAACCAGAGCACGGAGTCAACACCGGAGAGCAGAAGAAAAGAACCCCGAAGAACCCTGAAGTCTGAAGAAGACCCCCGGAGCTGTTTAATAAATTACTTTAAAAACCTGTGTTGTGTATTTTTATTGACTTTTTTTGTCACCAGGTGAATGGGTAGGGCTACGATGTACCCCATACTCATTCACATAGGGTGGGGGGCTGGGATCTGGGGGTCCCCTTTGTTAAAGGGGTCTTCCAGATCCCGATAAGCCCCCTGCCTGCAGACCCCCACAACCACCGGGCAAGGGTTGTGGGGATGAGGCCCTTGTCCCCATCAACATGGGGACATCCTCCCCATGTTGAGGGCATGTGGCCTGGTACGGTTCAGGAGGGGCGCTCTCGTCCCCCCCTCTTTCCCTGCGGCCTGCCAGGTTGCGTGCTCGGTTAAAGGATCTGGTATGGATTTTTTGGGGAACTCCACGCCATTTTTTTTTTTTTATTTGGGGTCAAGTTCCCCTTAAGATCCATACCAGACCTGAAGGGCCTGGTATAGATACTTGGGGGAACCCCACGCATTTTTTTTAAAATTTGCGGCAGAGTTCCCCTTAATATCCATACCTGAAGGGCCCGGCAATTGAACTTGGGGGGACCCCCGCACATTTTTTTTTTTTACCAATGACTTTTCTATGTATTGCCGGGAGCCGACAATTCATTATAGCCGCAAGTGAGTTTTAAATGACTTTTTTCCTTCAGAAATTACACTTTGTGCAGAGACAGTTCTAAACACGGGAAACAAGCAAGAGACTTTACAGGCATACTATACACACATCCTAGGTACGAAGTTTAAAGGAATATTTCACTTTAAGCATTATTAAAATCACTGCAAACTTCAGTTTTTAAAACTTTTTGCATTGATACATGTCCCCTGGGGCAGGACCCGGGTCCCCAAACACTTTTTAGGACAATAACTTGCATATTAGCCTTTATAATTAGCAGTTTTGATTTCGAACGTTAGAGTCCATTATATTTAATAGGGTTCTAAAGTTTGCGCAAACTTTCTGTCTGTTTGCAGGTTCTGGTGCGAACCTAATGTTAAACTAAACGCTTAGACGCAAATGCGGTAAAACTCGGCATGCAAACGCGACAAAACGCGCGTTTAGAAATGCCGCTTTCAACCTTAGTTCTGAAGACTTTGCACCAGCGTCCCGTGTACATGGGGCCTAAAAACGGCTATATAATTTACAGCTCAAAAACGCGATGTTGGCCATGAGGCCATAGGCCAACATGGAGAGCCGTTTTTAAGCTGCAAAAAACGCTCAAACAAGTGGCTGGAAAAAAGTCTGTGTGCATGTAGCCTTATATTAAGCACTTGCTTACTGGCCACTTAAACCCCCTTCCTGCCCAGACCAATTTTCAACTTTCAGTGCTGATGCACTTTGAATGACAATTGCGCGCTCATACAACACTGTAACCCAATGAAAATTGAATAATTTTTTGCACACAAATAGAGCTTTCTTTTGGTGTTATTTGATCATCTCTGCATTTTTTTTTTTTTACTATAAATACAAAAGACCGACTAAAAAAAAAATTTGGATATTTTAACCACTTCAGCACCGGGCCTATTCTGGCACTTCTCTCCTTCATGTAAAAATCATAATTTTATTAAAATTACTTAGAGCCCCCAAACATTATATATGTTTTTTTAGCAGACACCCTAGGGAATAAAATCGCAGTCATTGCTGGCACCGGAGCGAGATGGCTGCCTAGAGAGAGCTCCGCTATCCAGAGTTCCTAGTGTAGCGATACCTTCAACTAAGAAGGCCGCAAATTTAGTTTGGGCCCTGAGAGCAGCTCCGCCAACCCCCGGCAATGTACTCGACCCCCTACTGGCACAGTTAGTATTGGCAGCAATATATCTACTCTTATACTGTGAGTAACCCAGACACCAAGACAATAATAGTATAAAAGGTATATGATTTACTTAAGCTTTTGATAAGAAAGGGGTTAACATTGGTAACAGTTTACAGAATATATATATATATATATATATATATATATATATATATATATAGCAGAGCCCTGCAGCAATAACACACTATGCATATGAGGCGAACAGTAACAAGTGCGCCACGTGGGTGACCGTTAACTAGACGTCCTGTGGCGCAGTAACCAAATGAACTAACTAGCTGACCAGGCCTGGCTCAGATATCTACAACTTAGTCTATAGGGGATTATGTTCTTTTCTTCACCGGCAGGTCTTTAACGGTGGTGCACATTAATAAAGTATCATTTGTAATCCAATGGGAAAGGTAGAGATGGAGTAAACACTTTACTATGTCAAGTGTTAGTTCAGCTCCTTTGAGGTCCTCTAATGAGAGTATCATAAATAACTTGTGGGCCACGGCAGTCTATAGGCCTATCAACAACAACAGTATATGGCTTGGGCGTACGCCCTCTCACCCGCCCCGGACACGGTCCCAGTCCGGGGGAACTTCCACCGACTGTCACACAAACACGCAGTGTCTCCAGCGATCGGGTCCCCTATCTGGTCAAGGCTGTAGACAAGCGAAATCCGGAACCACCCAGGCTCGAAGTGGGGTGGAAGGCTCTTTGGTGCTGCGCAAGGTCCCAGGCTTCAGGCCTTGCACTCCGACACATCCGCGCAGGAGGATCAGTCTCTGAAGTCTCATGTCCCAAAGAGGCCGAGCGCAGCCGCGCCTCCCCTTATATAACCCCTCCCATGAGTCTCTGCAGTGAACACTGCCGAATGGGGTTCTGGGTGATGTAGTCTCCCGGAAGTAAAGGGGAACACCCCGCTACACAATCCCTGCACTTGAACTCTTTGGTCCCCAAAGATAAACCTTAACCAAAACTATGTACAACTCTAGACAATTCTGCAAACGAAGTGGGTATAGGGAATTCCCACCAAAACTGAGGGGTGAAACTCCCTCACCCACAGGTCACATTATCATGGGTGGCCTGCCTAACTGTGCCAGAGAGTGAGCTGGGGTTGCCCTCCACCAAATGGAGAGTGGAAGGATCTGGATTTTCAGCATTTCTCCTAGCAGTAACTACAGAGTCCTCCGAGCTATTCCCCATTTGTGGATAGGTCAGCTTCTTAGGAGGCCGGATGACTCTTCGAGCCCTTTGCTCTCTTGGGACTTCTGGCTCTGGCGCCACAGGCTCCTCTTCCTCTGAGTAACTACCACAGGCATCTTCCCAGTGGTCTGATGAAGGACTAGATGGGATGAACTCTGTGGCCTCTGGGTTCAGTGTTCCATCTGTAGTGCCTTCAGTAGGTGGAAGATCTATAGTGGAAGTTCCTGGAGTTGGGGAAGGCCACAACCAATCAAGTTCTCCTTCATCTTCACTAAGTTGAGAGGCCTCTCCATCTTCAGCTCGGGAGGTCTGTGACTGAGTGTTCGGCCTGGGAGTATCCAGAACAGAGACCGGTTCAGGGGAATCTCACGGGGGGTATCCTGACTGCCTCAGCAAGTGGGAGCAGGTGGTTGCGATGCCACGTCTTCAGTGGGCCTACCTTTCCTTCTGGCTTCAACTTGTAGACAGGTAGGCCCGGCAACTTCCTACAGACGACATAGGGTTCAGATCTCCATCTGTCTGCAAGTTTGTGTTTCCCAGGGACCCCCAGATTGCGTAACAGTACTCTATCCCCAGGCTGTAGGTCTTGTATCCGGACCTTCAAGTCGAAGTTTCTTTTGTTTCGAGCTCCTCTTTGATCTGAGGCCGCTTGAGCTTGTTCATAGGCCACTTTCAGGCTGTGTCTGAGCCTGTCCACATATCCTTTGTGGGATGTGGCTGAGGAATGGTCCAGAGTGGTGCCAAAGGCCAAGTCCACAGGTAGTCTCGCCTCTCTCCCAAACATGAGTCGGTATGGGGAGTAGCCTGTAGCATCACTAGTGGTGCAGTTGTAAGCATGTACAATGGCTGTGTTTGCTCCAATGTTGCTTCTTCTCACTTTCCAGAGTCCCCAACATGTTGAGCAAGGTTCGGTTAAACCTCTCCGGCTGAGCATCTCCCTGTGGGTGGTAAGGTGTAGTTCGAGTCTTCTTGACTCCCAACGAATCTAAGAGCTTCCGGATCAGCCGACTTTCAAAGTCTCTTCCTTGATCTGAATGAAGTCGCTGGGGCAGCCCATAATGGACAAAATACTTCTCCATGAGTATCTTGGCTACAGTGGAAGCCTTCTGGTCTTTGGTTGGAAAGCTTGGGCATACCGGGTGAAATGATCGGTTATCACCAGAACATTTCCCAGTCCACTCAGGTCAGGTTCAAGGCAGAGGAAATCAATGCATACCAGATCCATTGGGCCTTGACTTTGTAGATGGCCCATTGGGGCAGCTTGATGAGGTAAAGTCTTCCTATGGATGCAACGTGCACATGAGTGGCAGTACTCTTTCACTTCTGCCCTCATGCAGGGCCAATAGAACCGACTTCTAACAAGTTGAAAGGTCCTTTCAGCCCCTAGGTGACCATGATTGTCATGCAGGGCAATCAGAACAGTCTCGATGTTTCTCTGGGAGGAACAGTTGCCATTTATCTTCTAAGTCATCAGAGGGGCCCCTTCGGTAGACCACTCCCTGATGTACCTGCAACCTGTCCCACTCTTTCCTCAACAAGCGAGCTTCCTTTGAGGGAGGACGCAGGAGTCTGTTTGGATCCTGATTCTCCAGGGCCTCCAGAACTAATTTCCCCATGGGATCTTCTAATTGGTCACATCTTAGTTCCTTCTTGGACAACTTTGGAAGATGGTCTTCTCCCAGCTGAGTTACTCCACAGTATTGTTTGGGGACTCCTACCATGGTAACTCCTATCTCTTCTGCCCTTGAGCCCCCTCTGGCTTGCAATTCAGCCCCTTGACAAAGGGCCCGCACCCCATCAGGTGCTACTTGAGTCCAGTCATCCATGTCACAGTTGGGACCATGGGATCTCCTGGACAGAGTCTGCATCTCGATTCCCAATCCCTGGCCTGTACTTTAGGCTGAAATTGAATCCAGACAATGCGGCCAGCCACCTGTGTCCAGTGGCGTCCAGTTTTGCTGTAGTGAATAAGTAGGTCAGGGGGTTGTTGTCAGTCTTCACAGTGAACTCCGCCCCGTACAGGTAGTCTTTGAGCTTGTCTACTACCGCCCACTTAAGGGCCAAGAACTCCAGTTTGTGAGTGGGGTAGTTTCTCAGAGGGGGTCAGGCTCCTGCTCACGTAGGCAACAGGCCGTAGTTGTTCGTGTTCTTGATAAAGTACTCCTCCCAGACCGTCATGACTAGCATCTACGTGTAGTTCATAGGGTTTGGTTGGGTCTGCATAGGCCAGGACTGGAGCAGTGGTTAGGCTCTTCAATGCCTGAAAGGCCTCTTCACATTTCTGGTTCCACTGATCTTGGACTGACTCTCCCGGCTTCCGGGGTCCTGAGTCATCATCTTCTCCCTCAGTCTTGAGCAGTTCATTCAATGGTCTAGCAATTCGGGCGAATCCTTCCACAAACCTCCTGTAATAGGAGCAGAACCCCAAGAAGGACCGGAATTCTGTTACTGTGGTGGGTCGTGGCCAGGAGGTAACTGCCTCCACTTTCTCAGGGTCTGTGGCCACCCCTTCTTCAGACACTATGTGTCCCAAATAGTTCACAGAAGATTGGTAGAACCGACATTTCTCAGGCAAAAGCTTGAGTCCCTCCTCACTGAGTCTCCTCAAGACTTTTTCCAGCCTCTCATGTTCCTCTAGGGTTCTTCCAAAGACAATGACATCGTCCAGGTATACAAGGACTTCAATAAGGTTCATGTCCCCTACAGTCTTCTCCATGAGACGTTGGAAAGTAGCTGGGGCTCCAGACAGACCTTGGGGCATCCGATCGAATTCAAAGAACCCCACTGGGGTTATGAAAGCGGTCTTCTCCTTGTCTTCTCGGTGCATAGGGATCTGATAGTACCCACTCTTGAGATCCATAACGCTGAACCACTTGGCTCCAGACAAGCTCTGTAGGGCATCCTCTATCCTCGGAGTGGTGTATTGGTCGGGTATGGTTCTCCTGTTGAGGGTCCTGTAGTCGATACAGAGCCTCAATGATCCATTCTTCTTCCTGACCACCACTATCAGGGAGGCAGGGAGGCATAGGGGCTTCTAGACTCCCGGATTACACCAGTCCTCTTGAGTTCTGCGAGTTGTTCCCTTAGATCCTCCAGATCTGCTAGTGGGACCCGCCTGACCCTCTCTGAAGGGCTTATCTTCTTGGAGGCGGATCCGATGGGTGGCACTCCTTGTACACCCCACATCGAACTCATCCCTGGAGAAGATCTTCTCCCATCTGGTCGACTGGGCCTTGGCTCTCTCCTTCCAAGCCCTGGGCAGGTTCGGGTTTTCCATGGATAGCTTCTCCCAAGCATCTCCTTCACCTGCCCCCTTTACTTCCGTCAAGTTGACCGGGGCCGCAGGGCTCACCTGGCCCAGCAGCATCCTGGCTGGGATTTCCATGGGTCCGTCTGTATTGTTCCTGACACTCACTGGAACTCTACAATGGGCCTTCTTCAGAATTACTTCTGGTATCACTTCCAGGCCGGGAAGCTCTTCCCTTGGGTCAGACTCCAACATGACAAAAGGTCCAGGTTGCTCCCAAGTAAGCTTCACAGTGGCCCTGAGACAGGTTACTTCGCCGGGCTGCAACACCACCCCTTCTCTTCCAAGTCTCCACACCTTCCCTATCCCCTCTCCAGGGGTCTTCTGCTCTAGGACCAGCCGCTGATAAGCCATCTTCAGCATGGGGTGAATCTTGGTTGCCGCTGACCCCTTCTCTTCCACTAGAGGGGTCAGAAGTCTTCGGACCAGGTCCGTGTTTGTCCCTATTATAAGAGAACTCTTGTTGGCTCCTGGCGGCCGAGGGCACACTACCACCAGAGTATCAAACACTTCAGCTTTTCCAGCCACGGATGGGTCAAAGATCATCCTGACAGGCAAATAGCCATCGTAGGGGAAATTCTGGGTCCCGATCCCACATCTCTAGTCCCTCTATCTTCTGGATGGGCAGGTGACTCAAGTGTTTCTCGTAGAAATCCCGGTATAACAGGGTCACTTGTGCCCCAGTATCCAAGATGGCTCTGGTGTAGATTCCCTCCACTTGAAGGTGCACTATGGGAGATGGGCCTACTAGCCTCTCCGGATATGACCTGGCAGGGGTTGCCTTCTTCTGGCCCCTTCCCTTCGGACTTTCTC
Source organism: Rana muscosa (assembly GCA_029206835.1). Taxonomy (NCBI): domain Eukaryota; kingdom Metazoa; phylum Chordata; class Amphibia; order Anura; family Ranidae; genus Rana; species Rana muscosa. Next base: position 105,280,372 of record CM055119.1, on the reverse strand, counting down.
CCATCCAGTTCCCTTTGGACTTTAATCTTTCTTGAGCCTGGTATGCATTAATTTCCCCCCTCTCAATGGGTGTACAGACCCGCTGAGGGATATTGATTTTCCTAGGTGTGCACCCCCTCTGGGGAGCGCTGTGCCTCTTCTGAGGGGTCTTGCCCCCTTTCTCTGGGGTGTATCTTTGTTGAGGAATGATGTATTTCTTCTGAGGCGTTTTATCTCTTCTTTCCTTCTGCTTCGCTTTCAGCTTGGAGCTCACTGAAGGTGATGGGCACCCGGTTGACTCCTTCACCGGGGCCCTCTGGAGTTTCCCGCCGGCTTGCGGTTGTCCAGCTTCTTCTTGGGACTAGAACAAGTAGCCGCAACATGGCCAATTCCTACACAGTTAAAGCAGACTATATCGCCCCATTCTTGTAAAGATGCGGGTGCCGAAGCAATTGGGAACAGTTCCTTCCGTGGTACCTCTTAGGACCCTCTGTGTCTTTCGTCATCAGAGAGGTCAACATTTCTAATACCTTGGACATTTGTGCTTTTAAAGTGTCTACCTCTGAGTCTTTCAGTAGTCATCACTGGGTTGACTAGCACCTGTGCGGGGACAACATTTGCCTTAATCATTTGCTGGTCCTGTTGTAGCGCCTCCTCATCTCTGATGATTTTTATCAAGTCAGCATAAGTCAGCAACGTTCCTCCTCCCGAGGTTTTCAGGTGCAGCCAAACTGGATCCGAGCGTAACGCTCCCTTTAGGACTTGCTTCATTCTTGCCGCATCTGCATCTTGGGGCTTCATTCCCTTCAACACAATCTTGCACAGCAACCTGTTTAGTCTCCTAACATATTCTGACAGTTTTTCCCTTGGTTGTTGGAAAGTATGTTCAAATTGGTATACCATCTGTCACCTTTTCCAATTGACCAAACTCTTCCTGTAGCATAGCTAGGCAGTCTTGAGCCGTGCAATCGGCATTCCCAAACTGAAAACTTTTCACTGCTTCTGCTGCTGCGCCTTTAAGGCTTTCTATCACTCGTTGCCTCTTCTGTGCTTCAGGCACCTCCCATGCCTCTACTGCCTGCAATGCCTGCTCCACCCAGGTATCAAAATCTTCTTCCCCTGCAGGGACAGGGAGCTTCCCTGAGAATGTCTTCAATCTCCGGTAGCTAGTTTCTACATGCACTGTGTTTGTCTTCTGACACTTGATTAGCAGATCTCCTATTGCCTTTATCAATTCTGGTGCTATAGCAGTGGCAGGTGCGGGTGTCACCGGGGGCGTCACCCTGTCTCCCTTTACTGGTGAGGCGTGGGCCGCAGCCTGCGGTGATCCCGTAGGTGATGGTTCCTTCTTTATAGTTAAAGCAGGCGCCACCCTATAGGTTCTATTATCTGGCGTCTTTACACACTTGTACTTGCAAGCCTCTGGTATCCCGTCTCCATATTCCACTAGTGCATACTGATATGAAGTATCCGGGTCTGCCTTTATATCTATCACCCATGGTGTGTGACCTGGGGACACTGACTTCATCAACTCCTCTACCATGTCAGTCTTCCACTCCTCCCCTGGGAGGCTGATGACTATTGAGTTGTTTGGCTCTGCCCTTACAGCTTTGCACCACTCTTCTATGGCTTGTGGATCCATGGGGTCCATGCCGGTACTTCTGGCGTTCACCTGCTGTATCAGGATCCCGGACGAGAACCCCCACGTGTAGCGATACCTTCAACTAAGGCCGCAAATTTAGTTTGGGCCCTGAGAGCAGCTCCGCCAACCCCCGGCAATGTACTCGACCCCCTACTGGCACAGTTCGTATTGGCAGCAATATATCTACTCTTATACTGTATGAGTAACCCAGACACCAAGACAATAATAGTATAAAAGGTATATGATTTACTTAAGCTTTAGATAAGAAAGGGGTTAACATTGGTAACAGTTCACAGAGAATATATATATATATATATATATATATATATTGCAGAGCCCTGCAGCAATAACACACTATGCATATGAGGCGAACAGTAACAAGTGCGCCACGTGGGCGACCGTTAACTAGGCGTCCTGTGGCGCAGTAACCAAATGAACTAACTAGCTGACCAGGCCTGGCTCAGATATCTACAACTTAGTCTATAGGGGATTATGTTCTTTTCTTCACCGGCAGGTCTTTAACGGTGGTGCACATTAATAAAGTATCATTTGTAATCCAATGGGAAAGGTAGAGATGGAGTAAACACTTTACTATGTCAAGTGTAAGTTCAGCTCCTTTGAGGTCTAATGAGAGTATCAGAAATAACTTGTGGGCCACGGCAGTCTATAGGCCTATCAACAACAACAACAACAGTATATGGCTTGGGCGTACGCCCTCTCACTCGCCCCGGACACGGTCCCAGTCCGGGGGAACTTCCACCGACTGTCACACACACACACACACACGCAGTGTCTCCAGCGATCGGGTCCAGGCTGTAGACAAGCGAAATCCGGAACCACCCAGGCTCGAAGTGGGGTGGAAGGCTCTTTGGTGCTGCGCAAGGTCCCAGGCTTCAGGCCTTGCACTCCGACACATCCGCACAGGAGGATCAGTCTCTGAATTCTCGTGTCCCAAAGAGGCCGAGCGCAGCCGCGCCTCCCCTTATATAACCCCTCCCATGAGTCTCTGCGATGAACACTGCCGAATGGGGTTCTGGGTGATGTAGTCTCCCGGAAGTAAAGGGGAACACCCCGCTACACTAGTAAGCCTCCAGCAGCAGCTAAACCTCACTCTACGAGCAGCAGAATGATGGGTAGGAGCCACTCAGCCACCCGCTCTCAGCAGGACCCGTCTACCCAGAGTAGGAATGTTCCGCACTCAGCACACTGACTCCCAGGCCGCATCTCAAGCCGCGGACTGTAGTTTAACAGGGTACGCGGCTGATACCCCTGCAGTCTCTCAGATGGGACCGTCCTCCTCACGCACCTCTCCCTTCTTATGCCTGGCGGATCTTCAGAGTGTAGCCCTGGACATCAAGAACACACTCACGGCAGCTATTGCGGACCTGAAGATGGAGATCAAGGCAGTGGCTTCACGTGTGGAGTCAGCGGCCATGACACATGGCGTGGCCATACATCAGGTACAGCAGGCAGTCAGTGTGCATGGCCAACATCTCATGGACATGCACAGACATGTGGAGGACCTTTACAACAGGGGCCGTAGGTGTAACCTCCGTGTTAGAGGAATTCAAGAGTCTGTTGAGGGCCCCCAATTGCAAGTGGTGGTCTGGGCTATATTCAACACCCTCCTCGGCAGACCACCAGATGCACCTGTCGAGATGGAGAGGTGCCACAGGGCGCTGATGCCAAGGGGTAGGGACACTGATCCACCCAGGGATGCTGTATGCTGCCTGGTCAGCTTTACCCAGAAGGAAGAGATCCTGCGCCTGGCCCGCAACCATGCCCACCTGGAACATGAGGGGTCACAAATCCAGCTATTCCAGGACTTATCAACCATTACCTTACAACACAGGAGGGATCTCCATCCTCTCCTACAAGCCCTACGAGAGAGGCACATTCCCCATCGTTGGAGGTTCCCATTCTGCCTTCAAGCGACAAATGGCAACCGCACGGCACAACTGAGGACCCCGGTGGACTTGCGGCCTTTTTGTGACACTCTAGGCATCCCGGTGGTCCCAGTTCCAGATTGGTATGGAGTCTTTTTGCAGTCTGAACCCTGGAACTCTACCCAGCCTGGGGACACTCCGAGGTCGCAGAGAAGACAACGCCGCTGCAGACCCTCGGCTACTTCCCCACAGAGCCGTCTTTTAGATATGGAAACCGATGAAAGCCTCACGCGTCTCCCCATCATCTGCCAGGCACAAAACTGATCACTGAGTTTGCAGGACTTGAGATGAGCCGTGCCTTTGCCATCACCTGTCCCTTAGTACGCCTTGCATCATAACCTGTAAGGTAAGCAGGGTTATACCTTCATGCTTGTAACCTACACCTGGCAATTGACTGCTGCTGAATCATGGGGGTTCCTGACACCTGCACGGGCCTTTTCCTGATTGCTTAGCTGCCCACTACTTCAAGTTGCTAATGACAGGAGTGATCTCCCTTCTTTGCCCTAGGATATAGTGTGCACTTGTTCATTTAGTACTACTGCCAGAGATTGTGTCAGGTACTTTTATCAAGGATCCTTCGAACCGATGCTACGTAGAGGTATGCTATCGCTTCTACAGAACTCTTACCAGTTTTGTACCGTTCCCGGTGCTGGTCCATTTACTGAGGGAACTCACCCATCCAAGGTGGCAGTTGAGCTTCGGGAAGATGCGTGCTCTTCCCCTCCCTTGCCACACTGACTCTCTAGGCTAACTGCGGACAGCTGCTGCATGACAAGATTGGTGATCCCCTGCCCTTTCTCTAGCTTATTGATGTCAGTAGCGGCAGCAATGGAAACTTTGCTCTTGGTGTCACCCCATAGCTACTCACCCCTTCCTCCCTCCCCCTTTTTTTTGGTTGCTTTTTTTGGGGGGGGGCAGTGGGGGTTGGACTTGCCAGTCTTATCACAGGTCATAAGCTGATTGCTCAGAGACTCTTACAGAATTATACTTTCATGGGCACTAGGGACAAAGGACCAGCATAGCTTATCAAGCCTGTACTGTTTGTTTCATGTTCAATGACGTGTATAATTTTATTACCTGATGCAACATTGTGAGCTTTGGGGTTGCCCTGGGGATGGTGGGGTCTTATCCCTGACTGATTGTGGGTCCCCTTATAGGCCGTAAGGGTTCTTATATAGTACGGAGGTATAGGGCTCTATATCCTTCCTTATGCTAGCTGTTGCAGGGCATATAATATAATCTTGATGTTTATGGGAGGTTGGGGCCCCCGATCCCTGGATTCATCATGGATTTTGGTGGTCCGAGGCCCGGGGATTCTGACATTCCTAGTTAGCCGACATGGAGGTAGAGGAAATCTTAAAATGTTTTAATGATAAATGTTCTTGGTTTGCACTGTTAACTCTTTTGTTCACTCTGTTTTGCTGTGAATGGTCCTACATTGCAAAGCTATATGATATTATAGGGTGCTACTCTTGACCTGTCATGGCCCCCTGGTTTGCTGGGGGGAGGGGTGCCGCTGCGGGCCCTTCTCACCTATTGTGGGGGGGCTTGCGTGGTATCACTCCACCCGGCAAGACTGAGGTTAATTATTACTGTCCATCCTCTCTCTTGGGACTCTGGATGGTAGGATTTATGTATATTTTGGTGTTTACTTTGGTTTAGGTGCTAGGTCTCTTTCCCACCTCAAGGAGGCAGGTATCCCCCTTAAAAACTGCCGGAATAGCCTCACGCTTTTTCTGTTTTCCACCCCTTCCCCTATTAGGTAACCCAGCCGGACTGGTATTACCTCCGGCACTTCCTTCATGATCCCCACCTAGGAGGTAGCTCGCTCAGGTGTTAAACCTCTCTTGGGTTGACTACCCGGTGTGGGCTTGACTTAACCTTCCCTAACCCCTCTCCCCCTCTTTTTCAGATCCCCCTCCCCTGGAAATTTGGGGGTGGTACTGACAAGCACTTCTGGTCGCTGAACATGCCTACTGCGGTGCAATCATCAGCTCCTCTATCTCGCAAGGTCTATTCCTTGAATGTTAAAGGTCTCAATATCCCGGAGAAGCGCAGTAGTATTCTTGCTGAGGTGTACCGCCACAGAGCTCAAGGGATATTCCTGCAAGAAACCCATTTTAAATCAGGCTCCACCCCTCGCTTATCTAATAGTCGATTCCCGGAGGTCTATCATGCGACCTGTCCCGACTCCAAAACGAAGAGGGTCTCAATAGTACTTGCTAAATCATTCCTGTTCCACCTTATTGACCAAGTCCGTGACCCAGAGAGCAGATTTATTTTCCTAAAAGAGACATGGAAAAAATAGGCCAGTGACTTTGGCGAACATTTATTGCCCCAACTCCAGACAGATATCCTTCCTAAAAGAGGTCCTTTTGCAGCTCACCACATTTCAGACAGGCCTTTTGATACTGGGGGGACGGGGGGACTTCAATATGGCTTTGGATCCGCTCCTTGATACCTCCACAGGTACCTCCTCAATCCCATTTTCTGCTTTACGCCAGGCAAAGCTTGCCTTAGCCTCCCTAGCGCTTCATGACACCTGGAGAACGTTGTATCCCCAGGGGAAGGACTACAAGTTTTTTTCACCTCCACACAACCGCTACTCGAGGTTAGACTATATATTTCCACGCCAGACAGATTTGACCTTCCTGCAGGCTGCGACCATAGAGAGTATGTTAATCTCTGACCACCACCCGATCACACTGACTTTGCAGTTCCCTCAAAGGGAGATGACCACCAGGACTTTGAGAAGGGAAGCATCCAGTCTCACTGACCCAGGAGACTTAGCTAATATCACCCAAATCATTAAAGAATACTTCCAACATAATGACACGCCAGACGTGTCCCCCATGACCCAATGGGAAGCCCATAAATGCGTCGTGTGGGGGCATCTGCTAGCTATTGCAGCTAGGAAAAAAAAAAGAACATCAATTCATGATTCGAGACCTTTCTAAGAAGATAGCCTCACTGGAAGCACAGCACAAACGCTCGCTAGCAGTAAGGGTAGCTAAGGAATTAGCTGATACACAGGCGACACTCTTAGAGGAACTGTTTAAACAAGCAAGAAAGAGGCAGATATTATCTCAGAAACTATTTTACGAACAGGGTAATAAACCTGGAAGGTTATTGGCGAGGTTTACACAGAGGCGCACTCTCGCGTCCACTGTTCACCATGTTGTAGACACAGGTGGAGTAACCCACTCCAGAAATGAGGACATCGCTGGGCAGTTCCTCTCATTTTATGGCAAACTATGTAATCTTGAATCACATGAACATAGACCCATTTCGGCGAACGCACGCTCTGACCTCATGAGGGATTTTCTAGGCAAGTACAGCCCCCGGGCACTGTCTACTGATGACTGGCAAGCTTTAGAGGCTCCATTGTCGGTTGAGGAGTGGGGGGAGGCCTTGAAGGCTACGAAGCCTGGCAAAAGCCCGGGCCAGATGGCTTCTCGGCACAATACTACAAGAGTTTTCCTGATCTCTTGGCGCTGGGGTTTAAGGCCTTCAACACCCTCTCCCGTTCTCCTTGTACCTCGGATAGCCTGTTAGAGGCTTATATAACAGTGATCCCTAAGGAAAACAAAGACCCCACCGATGTAGCCAATTACCGACCCATTTCCCTTTTGAACGCAGATGTCAAATTGTTCGCCAAGATCCTGGCCACCCATTTGGTCTTATCACGTACCCGCCTGGGTTGGACTGGATCAGGTTGGTTTTGTCCCTGGAAGAGAAGCCAGGGACAACACTATTAAGGCCCTCAATTTACATCACTGGCTTACCTCAACCAATAAGGAGGGCTGCTTCTTGGCCATGGATGCGGAGAAAGCGTTCGACAGAGTAGCCTGGGACTATATGAACACGGTTCTAGAAGCCCTGGGCCTGGGAAGAGGCATGCGTGCTTTTATTGGAGCGCTCTACAAACCCAGGGCTAGGGTCCAGGTTAACGGCCACCAGTCGGACGCCTTCCCCATCCACAATGGGACCAGACAGGGATGTCCCCTCTCTCCCCTTATTGTATATCCTTACCTTGGAGCCCCTCCTCCGATGCATCCGTGCAAATCCAAACATTAAAAGGTATAGAGGTACATCAACGGGAATACAAGATTGCCGCCTTTGCGGATGATATTTTGCTCTATCATCCCTGTTGACGTCCCTGCCCAATTTAATGCCAGTATTAGAACAGTTCAAGACTATTTAGAATCTGAAATTTAACTACTCAAAATCTTACACGCTAAATGTGTCTGTCCCCTAAACTAGTACAGCTATGTCAGGTGAACTTTCTGTTCCGCTGGAGAACGGGCGCTATCACTTATTTAGGTATCCAACTCCCTAGCAAACTTAAAGAGCTGTATGAAAGGAACTTTCTGTCAGAATTGAAACTTGTACAGCAGGATCTTCACAGGTGGGAGGCACCCACCATCTCCTGGTTCGGTCGGGCCTCTATTCTAAAGATGACGGTGCTCCCCCACTTACTGTACAAATTACAGACTGTCCCAATTCACTTGCCACCCTCTTTCTTTACAGCTTACAAACGCATGTGTAGAGTCTTTATATGGAGAGCAAAGGTGGCGCGAGTGGGGGGGGGGGGAAGCTTGTATTACCAAAGTCGTGAGGTGGAATTGGACTCCCAGACCTGCAGAGGTACTACTGGGCAGTCCATCTGACCCGGGTAGTGGACTGGAGGCTACATACTAACTGCAAGGGTTGGGTGTTGCTGGAAAAACTGATTTCGGGTACCGAACTCTGCTCCATCCCCTGGTTCTCAAAGAAACACATACCGGCTATTATCCATTCTCATCCTCTTATTGAAGCAACCCTGCAAGCCTTCGATAGAGCATGCAAAGTACACTCGCTTTCAACCACATACTGCGCAATCACGCCTATCAAGGGTAATCCAGACTTTCCTCTTGGCATGGAAGGGGCCTTTCTGGCAGCAGCATGGCCTTACGTAGAAATGCAGGCCAAACACTTCTTTTCCAGAGGAAGGTTTCTCTGATGAGATGAGCTTGCATCATTGTCTAACACAAAGACTTTCCCCTTTTGGGCCTATATCCAATTGAAACACTTCCTGGACAGCTCTACGAATAGAGACAGATTTGCAAAGGCACCTACTGTTCTGGAATTGCTATGTTCTCACTTCTCCCCAGAGTCATCTCATTTCAGTCCTTTATGCCACAATGTTTGGGGAACCTTATGCCTCCCTGAGATCGGAGCATGCCTTTTGGGAGACTGAGCTGGACATGGTAATTGATGACACTGCCTGGGATCGAGTTCATTTGTATATTCACAAGGGCTCTTTGAATGTTCATACTCAAGAGAACGGCTACAAAATCAAAACAAGGTGGTACAGAACCCCGGAAACGCTTCATAAATTTATCCCGACAGTCTCAGACCAGTGCTGGAGGTGCAAACAGGGGCTAGGCACGCTCCTCCATATTTGGTGGACTTGCCCAGTGATTCAGCCGTATTGGTGTAAAGTGCATGAGGTGGCGACAGATATCCTCGCTTCCTTTTGAATTTTCGCCGGCGCAATACCTCCTTTACCTCTCTAAAATCTCCCGTAAAAAATACTATAGGTCAGTAGCTATGCATATGTTGAATGCCGCCAGGCTGTGTTTGCCAGTCCACTGGAGATCCAAGTCACCCCCTTCCATAAAGGAATGGGTGGCGCGGGTTGATCATATAGCAGCGATGGAGGAGTTGATCTGCACCGCACAAGACAGAATAGCATACTTTTCGGCGACATGGGCACCCTGGCCTGAATACCGAAATTTGCAGCGCTCTCAGGACTTATCCCGGGATAACCCTTGAATGGTGCACTAAGGGTAGCGATAACTTTCACAACACCTGGGGTCTACTGGGGAGGGTTGCTGGTGGTGATCCCACCCCCTCATGTATTCTGCTGACAGTGCCCCCCTCACCCCCCTTTTTTCCCTCTCCATTCCACTCTGGCCTTTCCCCTTTCTCCCTTCTCTTCTTTCTCTTCCCTCTTGTTTATCTCTTTTTTTTTTTTACTTTATGGAAAGGTTTTGAAGAATCTGCTTGTTTTATAGCAGGGGTCGTCAACCCCCGGTCCGCGGCCCACTACCGGGCCGTGGCCCTTCTCCAGCCGGGCCGCGGGTGCGGGCGGGCGGCATGAGAGAGCCCGGCGGCCGGCTGTAGGATGTGAAGTTCCTCGGAGTGGATGAACAATGTCGGGGAAGGTGAGAGTGAAGCACACAGTGTTTATTTTGCACCGTGGCCCCTCCCTATGTCTCTCACACGGACACTCCCCGTGCAGTGTGAATGGACGTGCCGCCTCCTCACAGAGCTTTCCCCGCCCTTCTGTCATAGGGCAAGGCGCAGCACACCGTCACCTCCAGGACAGCCCACAGTAACAGGGAAGCCACTGGTGTCCCTTGGTAACGGGGCTGGATAGAGCTGAGAGGAGACGAGTCCACATTAATTCCGGGAAAAGATGGAGCCGCCCCCTCCCCTCTGATCCCTCCATACACTTACCTGCTGCTAATCCTCAGCCTTCATCACCGAACACACACCAACATGACTGAGCTCCGGAGGAGAGGCCCAGGGGAGCCCCGAGTACGACAACACTACCAGTGACAGAGTGAGTGTGAGCGGGGACTGACTGGGACACGTGTGTGCATGGAGTGTACAGGGCCTAGTGGGGGGACTACCTTCATCTGTAGGGGGGCACTACCTTCATCTGTGGAGGGGGGCTACCTTCATCTGTGGAGGGGGGCTACCTTCATCTGTGGAGGGGGGCTACCTTCATCTGTGGAGGGGGGCTACCTTCATCTGTAGGGGCCTTACCACATCTGGTGGCAGGCAGCGTGGCAAGTGACATTCCGCATCTGGTGGCAGGCGACATGGCAAGTGACACGCTCAAAGCTCCCACTGATTCTGCATTATGGTTGGTTGATCTATTTCATCTATTACTACAATGTAATAGAAATAATGCGCTGACAAATTGCCCGCAAAAAATCGCTTACCCCCCGCGTGCCATCCCCAACCTCCCCCCATCCGGGCCTTGGCGCAATTTTCTTCCATGCAGCCGGTCCCCGGTGCCAAAAAGGTTGGGGACCACTGTTTTATAGTATCTACAGAAGCCATATTGAATACTTTTCTATGTAGTATTGCATTCCAACGTGAATCAGGCAGGTCTGTAATGCACTGCAGTATACCTTCTTTAAAAGATTGCGTCTTACTACTTTAAGTTTTTGTTATGTGGCCATTATATTAGCAACCCGTAGAGGCGTCATCTGTTGATTTCTATATAAAACAGTGATGGTGTTAAGCGCTGTGTTTAAACAGACAAAGAAAGGAGGGAGAAGTGAGAGGAGTGTGACTGATAACACTCAATCAAAATATATATATATATAGTGTGACCTTAATCCGAATAGATTGGCTAGGTAGGTAAAGGAACTCTAATCCTCTACTATTCACATCCGTCCATCCTAGCCAATTGTGAATAATCAAAAAAGAAGAAAGGTATATAGAGGGTGAAGTAACTAAAAAAAATGTACTAATAACGTAAAGCAATCCACAAAAAATATATATACAATGCAATTGACAAAAGTTATGTGTATAAAAATCCAAAAAAAGTCCAATTTACACCATGCAATTTCAAAGTGAATATAGTGGTTCCCATCCCCTGATGAAGTCACGTGACGATACGCGTAGGGAGAGAAGATTCGCTGACATACCAGGATTAGATTAGGCAGACGAGTGAGGTACTCGTAGGATACTCTGCCTTCTTTTCAACATATCATGTGAGTTTTATACTGTGTGTTTTTCAATAAATTATACATTTTTTATACGGGATTATGCGATGTCTGCCATATCTTTTTTATTATATTGATTACTACGATCCACTGAGATCCCCTGTTGTCTGGAGAGCCACACAGAGCCACTGACACTTTGAGGGACGACGAGTTCGGTGCTCGTGGAGACGGGTCCTACTGTCTCTCTCTCAATGTGACTGTTTATCTGATGTCTGTCTGTGCCTTGAGACAGTAGCGGAACTACACTACATTGTTTTTCTTATTTTCTGCATCTAAGTGTGACGTGTGAGAGGATTACAGCTATAGGAAGGAGACTAGCACTGCTATAACCTCTGCTCACCAGCCCTCAACACCCTGTGACCTGCCCATGCTAAGCTTTATTAGCAATAAGGTAAGCTGCTTGCAGGCACAGAGGTGGAGCACTGAAGAGAGACCAGTATTCGGAATATTATACTGATGTGTACACCATTTTTTCAGTTTATGTACCGGCTCACTTTGGTGATGGGAACCACTGTATATTCACTTTGAAATTGCATGGTGTAAATTGGACTTTTTTTGGATTTTTATACACATATAACTTTTTTGTCAATTGCATTGTATATATATTTTTTGTGGATTGCTTTACGTTATTAGTACATTTTTTTTAGTTAATTCACCCTTTATATACCTCTTCTTTTTTGATTATTCACAATTGGCTAGGATGGACGGATGTGAATAGTAGAGGATTAGAGTTCCTTTACCTACCTAGCCAATCTATTCGGATTAAGGTCACACTATATATATATATTTTGATTGAGTGTGTTATCAGTCACACTCCTCTCACTTCTCCCTCCTTTGTCTGTTTAAACACAGCGCTTAACACCATCACTGTTTTATATTGCTTTTAGTTTCCCTGAATCGGATTCATAGGTGTTCAGCAGCAGTGCCCCTTTCCCCCCCCCTTCCCCCCCCCCCCTTTCCCCTAGCCAGGTATTCATTTCACGTTAGGGCAGCGCGGGAGTTCCCAACTTTTTTCATCTGTTGATTTCTACTCTCACAAACGTTGAAGTCTATGCCCCCTTCTAGTTGGAACATGTATCTGTATCCTGGTTTTGTGCTTTATGGTACTATTTTTATTATTCATGAAAACTTTCAATAAAAAAATTTGTGGAATAAAATAAAAAAATCGCAATCATTGCAAATTTTTATCTCGCTCGGTATTTGCGCAATAAAATTTCAAACGCTTTTTTTGGAAAAAAAATGGTTTCATGAATTAAAAAAAAAATTAAACAGTAAAGTTAGCCCAATTTTTTTGTATAATGTGAAATATGTTGTTATGCTGAGTAAATAGATACCCATGTCACGTTTTAAAATTGCGCACACTCATGGAATGACACCAAACTTCAGTACTTAAAAATCTCCATAGGCGATGCTTTAATTTTTTTACACGTTACCATTTTCGCATTACGGAGGATGTCTAGTGCTAGAATTGTTGCACTCATTCTAACGCACGCAGAAATACCTCACATGTGTGGTTTTAACGGTGTTCACATATGTGGGCGGGACTTGTGTGTGTGTGTTCGCTTCTGAGCGCGAGCTACCAGGGACAGGGGCGTTTTAAATATTTTTATTTTTTTTTGTTTTTTTTTATCACTTTTATTCCTATTACAAGGAATGTAAACATCCCTTGTAATAGTAATCTATTGTGACAGGTCCTCTTTATGGAGAGATGCAGGGTCAATAAGATCCCACATCTTTCCTCCAGGCTGGAAAGCATGAGATCGGTAAAAAAAAAACAAAAAAAAAAACACAGATCTCATGCTGACAGCCGAGATCACGGCTTTGTTTACATACGGGAACCCGGCGTGACGTCATAACGTCGTGCCCGGGCCTCAGACGGTCATAGAGATGACTGGTGACCATCTGGTCACCAGTCATCTCTATGCTTCCCATCCGGCGCCGGCCAATTCGTTCTCTGGGCCCCCGATGGCACGGGAGAGCCCGGAAAAGCACCGGAAGGGGGCGGGGGGGAGAACGTCCCCTCCCGCCGCCTATAAGAACGATCAAGCGGCGGCACTGCCGCTATGATCATTTTTATCGTGCACAGAATCGCCGGCTGAAAAGAATGATATCCGAATGATGCCTGCAACTGAAGGCATCATTCAGATGTCACCGCACAAAGTCAAGGACGTCATTTGACGGTGGGCGGTAGGGAAGTGGTTAATATTTAGTTCGAATTTTTTTTTACTTCACTGATGAGGCTGCACTGATGGGCACCGATAAGGTGGCAAGGGTGGGCACTGAGAGATGGCATTGCTAGTTGGCACTGGTGGGCATTGAGAATTGGCACTGCTAGGTGGCACTGATTGGCACCAGTGTTGGGCATTGATAGGTGGCCCTGGCCGGGGCTACTGATTGTCACAGATGATGCAGAATTGCCTCTTCCTCTTTGGGCCAGATGTCCCTTGCACATAAGCCGGTGATTGCCTTTTTTTGTGCTCACGGTGTCAGCACAAGGAGAGAGCAAAAACCATTACCAAGCTTTTGTTTACATCATGTGATCAGGGGCAGGGATCGGCCCCTTACTTGGATCTGTCATCACCCGAGTCTCGGTGACCACAGCGCGCACAGGGGAGGACGTCTATTGACGGACTCCCTGCAATTGAGGACCGTGCTGTGGCCGTCCATCAGTTATAGCGCTGATCTCAAGTGGTTAAAGAGGGTCTAAATGGGCCATTGACATGTATCACAATTCAACTTAGGAATGTGTCTTTGTAAAGTTAAACTAAATCAAATCCTTGCTTATTTTTGCTTGGGAATAGAGTGCAGAGGGATTAGAAGTCTAGACAGTTTTTGGGGATGTCTGCACCCCTGATAGGGTGAAGACAACTCCCAAATTTGGCCACTTTATCCTTCCAAATGATTCACTTCCTGTCACACAGGAAGTGAGGGTAAATCCCTACCAATGTCTTTCCTTGGGGACACACACAGATCTAAATACTTTCCCCATTATGTACATTGCACTCCAGCATTTTGCTGGGTACACCCCAAATTATTAGGTACTTTGGGTTTATTTACTAAAGGCAAATCCACTTTGCACTACAAGTGCACTTGCTGGATATCCGAGGGAGACATGCAAGGAAACAAAAAACACCATCTTTGCTTTTACATGATTGGATGTTACAATCACCAGTGCTTCCCCTCAGATTTTCAGCAACTACACTTGTACTGCAGAGTGGATTTGCCTTTACTAAACCCCAAACTACCTAATGATTTGGGGGTACACAACAAAGTGCTAGAGTGCAATTTGCTTAATGGGGACACTAGTTAGATTGATCTGTGTGTCCCCAAGAAAAGACACTGGAAGGGTTTTACCTTCACTTCCTGTTTAGCTGTGTGACAGGAAGTGAAGCCAATGTTACTAAAAAGGGACACAAAGCCCAACCTAAAAAAAAAAAAACAAAAAAAAACAAAAGCAGGGGTTCTAACACTTGGTTTCCCTCAAAATGCCCACAATTAGAATTATATTGCCTTGAGCTATTTTGAAGTGCAGTGCTCTAAATTAGTGCTTCTCAAGTACCCCCAACAGGTCATGTTTGCAGACTTTCCTTCATCTTGCACATGTGCTTTAAAACACAGTCAATGGTATTTTGGACAGCAATTCTCGATAAGATAAATTCACAAAACATGTACTTGAGGACTGAGACTAAGACCCACTGCAGTAAAAAGGAAAATTGAATACTTACCGCTCTGTATTTTTTATTTCCTGGTGACTATCCATGGCAGTACACAATACATTCATATGCTACCATGAAGGCACCAGGGTAGACAAATCACACCTGTTTTGTTTTGACATGCCAGTAAGCATAGTTAAGCTACAGCTGTCACATTTGTTGCATAGAAAACAAAAAAAAAACAAAACAAAAAAAACTTTGCATTAAATTTTATTGGTCAACAAAACAGGACTTTTGAAAAAAACAAAGGGAAGCAAAAAAATAAATAAAAAAGACATTAAGATTTAGCAAAATAATGCAGCACAGACAATTAAATCAAAGTGAACAAACGACACACATTAACATTAAAAATATTTCAGAGGAACATATCCCCCACAAAAAAAAAAAAAAAAAATCAACAAAAGTAAAACAAACATCTGTTTTGCAAAGACATAACAAATAAAATGCATGTGTTACAAACTTGATAAGGACACCAAAATGTACTTTTTGCCGGCCACATTCACACACAATCTTGCCTCTTTTCAGGGCAAGGGAGAGAATGCTATCTGCAAGCTTTATATAACATAGGTTTATGTGCTAATGAGGCAATTGCAAACACATGCAGTCCATGCAACACCCAAAATGCAAGTTCACCCAATGTAGAGACTGAACTTCAGGTGGGTACACCCGTTAAGGATGTCCTTCAATTACTAACCCAAAAAACACTCTGAGCATGCCCACAAATATCCAGGTGCTGTTCACACACAAAAAGTCCCAAAAAAAAAAAACTAAGTTTCTGAGCATGCTCAGACCAACACAATTGCAGCTAGCAGAAAATAAGCCCCCCCCCCCCGTCCAAAATTAAGCATGTCATCCAGCATGCTACAAAATTAGAGACGGGACAAGCACCCGTCGGTCCGGGGGGGGCAAACAAAGAGCCTAACATGGGCAAAAGTTATACAACAAATACCATTGCAGTCTATGGGAACTGACTTGTTAATTTTGCTACTCCCCACTTGGCTGGCTTATCTTCTAGTTATTGGCCTTAAAATGGGGGCCCAGGTCCCACCCTAAGGAACATATATCAATGTCACCAATTTGGACAACACCAAAAACAAAGCAAGGAGAAGTGCCTTTAAATAATATGCCAAATTGCTTAAGGGCCATTTCACACCACATGCAGTGCATTGCGTTTTTTATGAATCAAAAATGCATGGAAAGTTGGTTATATGGTTCTAAATGGCAGTGTTTGTTCCAGTTCCACAAAAAAAGTAGAACACACTGCATTTTACCTGCACTGGACTGTACTGGAACACTGCAAAACGCATCAAAAACGCACTGGAACACACCTAAATGCACCAAAAATGCACTGGAACACACTTGGCCTTATCTATGGTTAATAAAAGAGGGGTGAAAATAAAGCACTGGGCTGCATCAAAAACGTACCAAAAAAAGCACCTGGAACGCATCCGGATTGTGTTTCTATTGTGTGAACTGGCCCTAAGGTCCAGTTCACACCACAGAAACGCAGTCCGGATGTGTTCCAGGTGCTTTTCTGCATGCGTGTTTTTGACATGTTCCAGTGCATTTTGATGCATTTTTGATGCAGTCCAGTGCTTTTTTTCCCCCTCTTTTCACTTAGGAAAAGTGTGTTGCAGTGTGTCTTTGGTGCATTTAGGTGCATTTTTGATGTGTTTTACTGCGGTCTAGTACAGTTCTGTACATAAAAAAAGCATGACCATTTTTTTTTTCCTTTCTGAAATGCACTGGAATGGACTGCAGTGGTGTGAACTATGCCATTGGCATTAATGTGATCAACTTTCTTGGCGTTTTTCATGCATCAAAAAACGCACTGCACCCGGTGTGAACTGGCCCTAAATATCATACCTGGGGGGTGTCTATATTATGCCTGTAAAGTAGTGCATGTTTTCCATGGTTATAAACAGTTCAAGAGCAAAATGACATTTCTAAAGTAAAATAGTAATTTAAAAGTACTCGCGGCTATAATGAATTGCTGGTTCCCGTCAATACAGATAAAAGTCATTGAAAATCTTTGAAAAAAAAATGCGTGGGGGTTCCCCCAAATTCCATTACCAGGCCCTTCAGGTCTGGTATGGATATTAAGAGGAACTCCGCTCCAAATAAAAAAAAAAAAAAAAAAAAAAAAAAAAAGCGTGGGGCCCCCTAAAAATCCACACCAGACCCTTATCCGAGCACGCAACCTGGCAGGCTGCAGGAAAAGAGGGGGGACAAGGGAGTGCCCCCCCTCCTGAACTGTACCAGGCCACATGCCCTCAACATGGGGAGGATGCTTTGGGGGTCCGCGACCCCTCAAAGCACCATGTCCCCATGTTGATGGGGACAAGGACCTCATCCCCACAACCCTTGCCTGGTGTTGTGGGGGGTCTACGGGCGGGGGGGCTTATCGGAATCTGGAAGCCCCCTTTAACAAAGGGGACCCCCAGATCCTGCCCCCCCCATGTGTTCAAGATACCCTTAAAGGATTTAAAGCAGACAGATTGCCACGCCTCCACATCCCAACTGAATTGTATACAGCTCCTCTTCCCACCTCGTCATGAAAGGAAATTTAGAGTCTGGGAGTACTAGTGATGAGTTAATGAGCGATATTCCTCCCCTCTGCTCCGGGCCCTGTCCACACCATAGTTCATATCTAGGGATGAGCTTCATGTTCGACTCGAACATCGGCTGTTCGATTGTTCGACGAAGATCGAACATTATGGGTCGTTCGCGCCAAATTCGAGTGGCGCGTCACGGTCCATAATTCACTGCGGCATCGCAGTGCATTGCTGGCTGATGATTGGCCAAGCATGCACTATGACCTGCATGCTTTGGCCAATCACAGTGCAGAAAAAACGGAGAGCCGTAATTGGCCAAAGCCAGGGTGGCTTAGGGGGTTTAGTACACGCCCCACACTATACAAGGCCACCGGCTCGGCAGCCTTGTATAGTGTGTTGGAGTTGTGAAACGAGAGAGTTTACAGAGACAGTGTCATTTATATTGAGTTAGATAGAGCAGGCAGGCGAGTCAATTAGCTGTAGTGTGTAGAGGAGATATATATATATATATATACACACACACACACATACACACACAGTGGGGCAAAAAAGTATTTAGTCAGCCACCAATTGTGCAAGTTCTCCCACTTAAAAAGGAGAGAGGCCTGTAATTGTCATCATAGGTATACCTCAACTGAGAAACAAAATGTGGAAACAAATCCAGACAATCACATTGTCTGATTTGGAAAGATTTTTTTTGCAAATTATTGTGGAAAATAAGTATTTGGTCAATATCAAAAGTTCATCTCAATACTTTGTTATATATCCTTTGTTAGCAATGACAGAGGTCAAACGCGTTCTGTAAGTCTTCACAAGGATGTCACACACTGTTGCTGGTATGTTGGCCCATTCCTCCATGCAGATCTCCTCTAGAACAGTGATGTTTTGGGGCTGTCCCTGGGCAACACGGACTTTCAACTCCCTCAAAGGTTTTCTATGGGGTTGAGATCTGGAGACTGGCTAGGCCACTCCAGGACCTTGAAATGCTTCTTACAAAGCCACTCCTTCGTTGCCCGGCAGTGTGTTTGGGATCATTGTCATGCTGAAAGACCCAGCCACGTTTCATCTTCAATGCCCTTGCTGATGGGAGGTTTTCACTCAAAATATCACGATTAGAGTTGAGCGGACACCTGGATGTTCGGGTTCGATGGGTTCGGGACCGAACTTTAACCCGAACCCCATTGAAGTCAATGGGGACCCGGACTAAGGACTAAAAAGGCTCTAAAAAAGTAATGGAAAGGGCTAGAGGGCTGCAAATGGCAGCAAAATGTTGTTAAGAGCATGGCAAGTGCTCTGCAAACAAATGTGGATAGGGGAATAACTTAAAATAACATAAAAAAATAAAAATTAAAAATAATAATCTTGACCTAGGAGGACGAGGTCCATATGGAGTAGGAGGTTGAGGTGGCGGTGGATGTGGCTGTGTAGGTGGAAGCAGCGGTGGAGGAGGACAAGGTAGCCAACACTGATTCAAAAATACAACAATGGCTGGGTAAGGCCGGTGATGTGTCGAATTCTGTCCCCCGTCAAATAGTGTCCACCCTGTACTGCGCTTGCTCAGTATGTAGGACAAGGGGATTTCGAAAATCTCCCAAGACGAACGGCGCCTGCGTGGTGAGTTCAGGTGAAGGCCACACCATCCGTGGTTCAAGCCGAGCCAAGTGAGGCCGTGCCCCGAAGCGTGGCGATCGAACCGAGCCCGTGAGGGGCCCTGTTACTACGTGCTACCGTATGTCCACTTGGATGGTGGGGCTTGAACCTGCACTCACAGCGCAGGCGCCGTTCATCTTCGGAGATTTTGTGAATCTCCTTGTCCTCTGTACTGCGCAAGCGCTGCGCCTTCACAGTATGGGCCGGACACAATCCGATGGCCGGACAGTTTTTGTCACAACACCGGTATACATGTCTATTCTGCACAAGGTACGGACAAGTCCTGTGGGATCCATGCCTGGTTCATTTTAATGAACGTGAGCTTGTCCACATTGGCTCTGGACAGGCGGCTGCGCTTGTCTGTGATAACGCCCCCTGCCGTGCTAAATACACGTTCAGATAATACACTGGCTGCAGGGCAGGCCAGCACCTCCAAGGCATAAACGGCAAGCTCAGGCCATGTGCCCAATTTGGAGACCCAGAAGTTAAAGGGGGCAGACCCGTCATCCAGTACGTGTAGGTCTGTGGACACATACTGCTCAACCATGTTGGTGAAATGCTGCCTCCTGCCAAGACGTTCCATCTCAGCTGGTGGTGCTGGTTGTTGTGGCGTGCTGACAAAGCTTTTCCACATTTCAGCCATGCTAACCCTGCCTTCTGAGGTGCTGCCGGTGCCCCGGCTGCGTTGGCAACCTCTTCCTCCTCCTCTGCCTTCGCCTTGTGCTTCCACCGTACGCCCGCTGTCAGGTGGGAATGCCACCAGCAGCGCGTCTACTAGCGTGCGCTTGTACTCGCGCATCTTACGATCCCGCTCCAGTGAGGGAATTAAGGACGGTACGTTGTCCTTGTAACGGGGATCCAGCAGGGTGGCCACCCAGTAATCAGCACCAGTTAAAATGTGGGCAACTCGGCGGTCATTGCGGAAACACTGCAGCATGTAATCGCTCGTGTGTGCCAGGCTGCCCAGAGGCAAAGAAAAGCTGTCCTCTGTGGGAGGTGTATCGTCTGTGTCCTCTGTATCCCCCCCAGCCACGCACCAGTGATGGTCACGAGCTGATCTGGGTGCCACCCTGCTGTGAAAATGGCTCCTCCTCCTCCTCCTCCATCTCCTCCATCTCCTCGTTATCCTCCAGAACTGTGCCCTTTCGGACGGACAATTGTGTACCTGGCGTTTGTTGGTGCAGGAACCCACCCTCGTAGCCACTTGTGAAAGACTGCCCTGAAAGCCTTTGAAATGATCCCGCTTCCTCCTCATCCTCCTGTGCCACATCCTCTTCCATCATCGCCCGAAGCGTTTTTTCAAGGAGGCATAGAACTGGGATAGTAACGCTAAGAACGGCGTCATTGGCACTGGACATGTTGGTGGAGTACTCGAAACAGCGCAACAAGGCACACAGGTCTCGCATGGAGGCCCAGTTATTGGTGGTGAAGTAGTGCTGTTCCGCAGAGCGACTCACGCGTGATTGCTGCAGCTGAAACTCCACTATCGCCTGCTGCTGCTCGCACAGTCTGGCCAGCATGTGCAAGGTGGAGTTCCACCTTGTGGGCACGTCACATATGAGGCGGTGAGCGGGAAGGCCGAAGTTACGCTGCAGCGCTGACAGGCGAGCAGCAGCAGGGTGAGAACGCCGAAAGTGTGCACACACAGCCCGCACTTTCTGCAGCAGCTCTGGCATATTGGGGTAATTTTTAAGGAACCTCTGGACCACCAAGTTCAGCACATGCGCCAGGCAAGGGATGTCCGTCAAACCGGCTAGGCCCAGAGCTGCTACGAGATTTCGCCCATTATCGCACACCACCAGGCCGGGCTTGAGGCTCACTGACAGCAACCACTCATTGGTCTGTTCCATGTCCCTCCACAACTCCTGTGCGGTGTGGGTTTTTTCCCCCAAACAGGAAAGTTTTAAAACTGCCTGCTGTCGTTTACCCCTGGCTGTGCTGAAGTTGGTGGTGAAGGTGTTACGCTGACCGGATGAGGAGGCGGTAGAGGATGAGGAAGCGGAGTAGGAGGAGTTAGCAACAGGAGGCAAACTGAAGCACCCTGCAATCCTCGGTGGTGGAAGGACATGCGCCAAACTGCCATCTGCCACAGGCCCAGCAGCCACTGCATTTACCCAGTGTGCTGTTAGGGAGATATAACGTCCCTGACCATGCTTACTGGTCCACGTATCCGTAGTTAGGTGGACCTTGCCACAGATGGCATTGCGCAGTGCACACCTGATTTTGTCCCCCACTTGGTTGTGCAGGGAAGGGATGGCTCGCCTGGAAAAATAGTGGCGGCTGGGCACGACGTACTGTGGGACAGCCAATGCCATCAGGCTTTTCAAACTCTGCGTCTCCACCAGATGGAATGACAGCATTTCAAAGGCCAGGAGTTTTGAAATGCTGGCATTCACGGCCAGGGATCGCGGGTGGCTAGGGGGGTACTTCCTCTTCCGCTCCAATGTTTGGGAGATAGAGAGCTGACGCTTCCATGGGACATTGTGGAGATGGTTGGTGACCCAGGTGGTAGTGTTGCTGGCAGATCCTCTGTTTGCGGGGTGGCAGGTGCCACTGTCACTACAGAGGTGGATGAAGAGGCCGAGACTGCAGCAGAAGAGGAAGCAGGAGGAGCCAGAGACCTTTCTTGGTTTTTGAGGTGTCTACTCCACTGCAGCTCGTGCTTTGCACTTAGATGCCTGGTCATGCAGGTTGTGCTCAGGTTGAGAACGTTTATGCCTCGCTTCAGCCTCTGATTGCACAGCCTGCAAACCACTCGTGTCTTGTCATCAGCACATTGTGTGAAGAACTGCCACGCTAGGGAACTCCTTGGACCTGGCTTTGGTGTGCTCGGTCCCTTGCTGCGTTGGGCAGTAGCAGACATACTGTCTAGCGGACGGACGCTCCGCTTTTGCACCCTGCTCCCTCTTCTGCTGTGCTGGTGGCTCTGTGCGACCACCGCCTCTTCCTCCAAACTACACTGGTCACCTGCATAACGTTCATTCCATGTGGGGTCGAGGACCTCATCGTCCTCCACATCATCTTCCACCCAGTCTTCACCCCTGCCCTCCTTGTCTGTCTGCACAATTGCGAAAGCAGCAGTTGGCACCTGTGTTTCGTCATCATTCGAGACGTACTGCGATGGTCCTCCCATGTACTCATCATGAAACATAAGTGGTTGGGCATCGGTGCACTCAATCTCTTCCACTTCTGGGGCAGGGCTAGGTGGATGGCCCTGGGAAACCCTGCTAACAGAGTCATCGAAAAGCAGAAGAGACTGCATGATTTGGGGCTCAGACTGCTTGGCTGATTTGCAAGGGGGTGAGGTGAAAGACTGATGGAAATGGGTTTCAGGTGCCAACTCTGATCTTTCATCAGAAGAGTGGGTGGGAGACAATGTGAAGGAACCCGAGGCACTGTCAGCAACCCAATCTACTATCGCCTGTACTTGTCCTGGCCTAAACATTCGTACAGCCTCATTAGGCGCGACAAAATACCGCTGCAGGCTCGGTCGCCTACTCGCACCTGAGGAAGGTGTTTCACTTGTGCGTGTATCTGGCACAGATCCACCACATCCTCTCCCTGCAACAGGAGCTCCACCAGCAGCACCACGACCGGGGCCACCACGTCCCTTTAACCTTCTCCTCATATTTTCCAAATTTAGGATCTTGCCCTAAATGGGTGTTTTTGGAAGAGCAGAACACACCCACAGTACGTAACCGCTGAATCGCACAGCTACAGAACTGCAGAAAATGCTATTAAAAAAAAACAGTTTTTTTTAGTATAGCACAGTAGGAGAAAACTATATAGAAATTGTTTATTTCACACACCTCCACATATGTATAACACACTGCAAACTATTTTTTGTGCCCCTGAATGGCTCTTTTTGCAAGCGTACATTAAAGTGCAAATTTTTTTTTATTTTTTTTTGCCCTAAACGGGTCTTTTTTTTGCACGAGCAAAATAAAATGTTTTTTTTTGCCCTATGGGTCTTTTGGAAGAGAGCACAATAAAGTGCCTTTTTTTTTTCCCCTAAAAGTTAGATTTTCTGACACTGGGCTCATGGCAGTGTAAAAAGACTGCACTGCAACACAAACAGGTAAACCTATGCAGATCGCTGATTTTAATCTCTGAATCTGGACTCCTATATAATATTCTCTCTCCCTGAAAGCACCAACAGGAACCTGGCCCTACACTACACTATCTCTCTATCTTTTCCCTCAGATTGTAGAATCAGGACTACCTCATCTATTTTTCTATCTCTCCCTAAAAGCAGCAGCAGCAGACTAGATCCTCTCCCTATCTATTCTGAAGCAGAGTGACGTGTGTGCTGTGTGCCTCTAGCTTATATAGAAGCTGGGTCACATGTTGCACTGACCAATCACAGCCATGCCATTAGTAGGCATGGCTATGCTGGCCTCTAAGGGCACACCAGCTAATCAAAAGGTGATTGGCTGGCCCCTGAAGCATTTCTAAATGCGTAATTAGATTGCCGAACCCGAACTTTTGGGCAAAGTCCGGGTTCGGGAAAAAGCTAAAGTTCGGTACGGACCCGAACTTTACAGTTCGGGTTCGCTCAACACTAATCACGATACATGGCCCCATTCATTCTTTAATGTACACGGATCAGTCGTCCTGTTTCCTTTGCAGAGAAACAGCCCCAAAGCATGATGTTGCCACCCCCATGCTTCACAGTAGGTATGGTGTTCTTTGGTTGCAACTCAGCATTCTCTCTCCTCCAAACATGACGAGTTGTGTTTCTACCAAACAGTTCTACTTTGGTTTCATCTGACCATATGACATTCTCCCAATCCTCTTCTGGATCATCCAAATGCTCTCTAGCAAACCTCAGATGGGCCCGGACATGTACTGGCTTAAGCAGGGGGCCACGTCTGGCACTGCAGGATCTGAGTCCCTGGTGGCGTAGTGTGTTACTGATGGTAGCCTTTGTTACGTTGGTCCCAGCTCTCTGCAGGTCATTCACTAGGTCTCCCCGTGTGGTTCTGGGATTTTTGCTCACCGTTCTTGTGATCATTTTGACCCCACGGGGTGAGATCTTGCGTGGAGCCCCAGATCGAGGGAGATTATCAGTGGTCTTGTATGTCTTCCATTTTCTAATTATTGCTCCCACACTTGATTTCTTCACACCAAGCTGCTTGCCTATTGCAGATTCAGTCTTCCCAGCCTGGTGCAGGTCTACAATTGTGTTTCTGGTATCCTTCGACAGCTCTTTGGTCTTCACCATAGTGGAGTTTGGAGTGTGACTGTTTGAAGTTGTGGACAGGTGTCTTTTATACTGATAACAAGTTCAAACAGGTGCCATTAATACAGGTAATGAGTGAAGGACAGAGGAGCCCTTTAAAGAAGAAGATACAGGTCTGTGAGAGCCAGAAATCTTACTTGTTTGTAGGTGACCAAATACAAAACTTGCACAATTGGTGGCTGACTAAATACTTTTTTGCCCCACTGTGTATATATATATATATATATATATATATATATATATATATATATATATATATATATATGTAGCGGCCTCACTCCCTCTTCGACTTTATCGGTTACACTCCAGCTCATGTCTAGGGGTTCCTGGGTTGTGAGAGTGAGATGCGCCACGGCCCATGTCCTCCCCATTGTAGTAGGGAGGTGAAGGCCACTTCCTGATGTTTCCTCGGGCCGGTGTGTTCTGTGAATGCACTGAGTCTGTAATTGCAAGCTCACCAGCCTCCCCTTTGCTTCCAGTAACTGGAGTTCGCACACCGAAGAAAGGTCCAACACTTGTTTGACACTCCAATACGCAAAGCACAATAAACAGTTCTTTTGCAGCAAACTGGTTGGGACCTATAACCTTGCCAACGGTGGGGCGAGCAGATCGAGGCACTTCCTAAAGTTTAAGTTCTATGCCACTGTACTATGACCAGCGGCGCCTAAGCCAATCCGGCTGTTACAGAACAGGAAGATGGGGTCTCTTCCAGCAACCCCTATGAACAGCAGTGGAGCCCTCTTCGATACGCTGTGGCCCCTATCAGGGGGATGTGTCCTCCCAAGAGAGTTCCCAGAGGCCCACTGTCACCGGGTTGGTGCTGCTCCGGGTCTTCAGTGGGTAACCTCCCCGGCCTCCTCACCTCAGGTACGAGTCCCTCCGCTCAGGGACCCTCGGACAGTCCACCCTAGCGGGACCCAGTCGAAGGTACTGGGCCCCAGGCCTCCTCGATAGTACCTCACCCCAGGCTAAAGGTGCCTGGGATGGACGCCAACATGACTCCGGACCAGGCCATGGGCACCTGGACCAGACTCCTGGATCTCCAGCACCCAGGCCTGAGGCCTGAGGGGCCTGGGTGCGGACCGCAACCCTCCTCCTCCGAGGACCTCCTTCTCCGCCAGACGACGACGACCACCACCTCGTGGTAAGGGCGTCTCCCCCTTTTATCTCCTCCCATCAACGGCCTGGCGGGTTCCCCGCCCCACCCATACCATCTCCGGGAAGGGACAAAACAGGGAGCACTGCAGGAGATGATTCTACCTGAAGCCTGTGGGTACCCCGCCACCCACAGGCAAAGGAGAATATTACATCCTCCACGAAACAAAAAGGGGTCTGAATCCTAACACAATTATACACCTGGGTCACACTATTCCCCAGGTGTATCCCATCAATTTGAGGACCCCGCTACACATATATATATATATATATATATATATATACACACACACACACAAACACACACATACATCCTAGGTGTTTGTGTGTATATTTTTAGACACTGTATTTCGTTTAGCTAGATCCGTTCCTGGTTTTCTCTATACTGTGACAGGCAGGCGATTGTGCTAGCTGCAGACAGTCAGTGTTTCACTTGGTGTACTGTGTGCTTTGCATAGCGTTCACCTAAAGCTTACCTGCATACAGTTAGTGAGTGATTAATAGTGGTATTCTCATAATTTAACCACAGGCAGAGAGCTGCAAGTATTTTCAGTGTTCTGTGTCCCTCTCTGCACAGTTTTCACCTAAAACTAACTTCTGCTTTTCCCATACTAATACCACGGCAGGCAGTTGATTCTGATAGCCTCATTATCAGTACAGACAATTATATATATATATATATATATATATATATATATATATATATATATATATACATACACACACACATACATACACACACACATACACACACCCCACCTTTGTGCAGCTACATCTCACTGCAGGCCATTAGTATGTCTGGAAGGCAGGGATGAGCCGAACACCCCCCTGTTCGGTTCGCACCAGAACCTGCGAACAGACAGAATGTTCGCGTGAACTTTAGAACCCTATTAAATACAATGGACTCGAACGTTCGAAATCTAAAGTGCTAATTATAAAGGCTAATATGCAATTTATTGTCCTAAAAAGTGTTTGGGGACCCGGGTCCTGCCCCAGGGGACATGTATCAATGCAAAAAAAAGTTAAATAGACGTTTACGGGAGCGGTGATTTTAATAATGCTTAAAATGAAATAATAAAAGTGAAATATTCCTTTAAATTTCGTACCTTGGGGGTGTGTATGATATGCATGTAAAGTGGCGCATGTTTCCCGTGCTTAGAACTGTCCCTGCATAAAATGTCATTTTTGAAGGAAAAAAAAGTCATTTAAAACTCACTCGCGGCTATTAATGAATTGTCGGCTTTTATCAATACATAGAAAAGTCATTGATAAAAAAAAAAAAAGCGTGGGGGTTCCCCCAAATTCAATTACCAGGCCCTTCAGATCTGGCATGGATTTTAAGGGGAACTCCACCCCAAATTTAAAAATGGTGTGGAGTCCCCCCAAAAATCCATAACAGACCCTTATCCGAGCACGCAACCTGGCCGGCCGCAGGGGAAGAGCGGGGGACGAGAGAGCGCCCCCCCTCCCTCCTGAACCATGTTGATGGGGAAAAGGGACTCATCCCCACAACCCTTGCCTGGTGGTTGTGGGGGTCTGCGGGCGGGGGGCTTATCGGAATCTGGAAGACCCCTTTAACAAAGGGGACCCCCAGATCCCGGCCCCCCTATGTGAATTGGTAAGGGGTACATTGTACCCCTACCATTTCACGAAGAAAGTGTCCAAAAATGTAAATAAAAACACATGTAGCGCCCTCACTCCATCCGTTTCGTCTAGGGGTATTTTGTATGTGAGTGTAAGATGCGCTACGGCCCATGTCCTCCCCATGGCAGTGAGTGAGGTGAAGGCCAGTACCAGTTATTTTCCTCGGGCCTGTGCGTTTCAGTTAATGACTAAGTCGTGCCGTGCTGACACTTCCCCTCGCTCCCATCAACCAGAGTACCACACACCGATTAGGGCCCAACACTTGTTTTATTGTCACACTCACAATCAAACAGTTCTTTGCCAGCCAACTGGTTGAGACCCAATAACAGTTCAATACGGTGGGGTGAGCAGGTCGAGGCACTATCCTGATTGTACGCTAAACCACTGTGGTTTCACCAGCGGTTACTATAGCCTTGGCTAGAGAGAGAACTTGGAACTTGTGAGTCTCTACCAGCGACTCTATAGAATGCAGATAGGAGTACCTTCGCTGCGTTGTGGCCCCTGTCAGGGGGAAGATGTCCCTCCAAGGGAGTTACCAAAGGCCCATCCGTCACCGGGTTGATGCTGCTCCGGACTCTTCAGAAGGGTGACCTCCCCGGCCTCCTCACCTCAGACATGGGCCCCATCCACCTCAGGGACCCTCGGACTCCTCCGCCCTTGCGGGACCCAGTCGAAGTCACTGGGCCCCAGGCCTCCGGTGTAGTACCTCACCCCAGGCTGAAGGTGCCTGGGATGGATGCCAACTCCGCTCCGGCCAGGTCTAGGGCACCTGGGCCAGAACTCCGAACCGCCCGCACCCAGGCCGAAGGTGCCTGGGTGCGAGATGCAGGAAACAGACCTCGTGGTGAGGGCGTCTCTCCCCTTTAGCTCCTCCCGTGAAGTCACGGCGGGTTCCCCGCTCAACCATCGCCGGAAGGGGACAAAAAGGCCAGCACTGCGGCAGTGAATCTACCTTAGACCTGTGGGAACCCCGCCACCCACAGGCCAAGGAGAACAGCTCACCACCAAGTCCTCCACGAATTAACAATGGTCTAAATCCTTTCATGATTTATACACACCTGGGTCATACTACCACCCAGGTGTATCCCCCTAAATTTAAACCCCCGCTACACACACACACACACACACACCTTGGAAAAGTCCTTTATTAAAAAAAATACAAAAAAAAAAAAAAAAAACATTCCAGCGATGAAATCCAGTGTCCCGCGGCGATCCCCATGTCCAGCGCTGTCAGTCATTGGTTGTGCCTGAGCGGACCTGATGGGGAACTTCCTCCGCAGTGTTTTAAATGTATAGACCCGCCCCTTCTAAAGTTCCCCATCAGGTCCACTCAGCGGACCAGATGCAGAACGCGAGAAGGGGTGGGTCTATACACAAATTACACAGTAAAGGAAGTTCCCCATCAGGTCCGCCCCCTCGGTATGTCAGACCGCGCCTACGTCATTGGCCTGAGCGGACCTGATGGGGAACTTCCTTCACTGTGTAATTTTAAATTACACAGTGAAGGAAGTTCCCCGCTCAGGCCAATGACATAGGTGGGGTCTGACATACCGAGGGGGCGGATCTGATGGGAACTTCCTTCACTGTGTAATACGTGAATAGACCCGCCCCTTCTCACGTTCCGCATCTGGTCCGCTGAGCGGACCCGATGGGGAACTTTAGAAGGGGCAGGTCTATACATTTAAAACACTGTGGAGGAAGTTCCCCATCAGGTCCGCTCAGGCACAACCAATGACGGACAGCGCTGGACATGGGGATCGCCGCGGGACACTGGATTTCATCGCTGGAATGTTTTTTTTATTTATTTTTTAGTAAAGGACTTTTCCAAGGTGTTTGTGTGTTTTTATTTACATTTTTTGACACTTTCTTCGTGAAATGGTAGGGGTACAATGTACCCCTTACCAATTCACATAGGGGGCCGGGATCTGGGGGTCCCCTTTGTTAAAGGGGTCCTCCAGATTCCAATAAGCCCCCCGCCCGCAGACCCCCACAACCACCGGGCAAGGGTTGTGGGGATGAGTCCCTTGTCCCCATCAACATGGGGACATCCTCCCCATGTTGAGGGCATGTGGCCTGATACGGTTCAGGAGGGAGGGGGGCCGCTCTCTTGTCCCCCCCTCTTCCCCTGCAGCCGGCCAGGTTGCGTGCTCGGATAAGGGTCTGGTACGGATATTTAGGGGGAACCCCATGCCATTTTTTTTAAATTTGCGGCGGGGTTCCCCTTAATATCCATTCCAGATCTGAAGGGCCTGGTAATTGAATTTGGGGGAACCCCCACGCTTTTTTTTTTTATCAATGACTTTTCTATGTATTGATAAAAGCCGACAATTCATTAATAGCCGCGAGGGAGTTTTACGCACGGCTCACTCCTGCCTGTTAGTCCCGATTTCAGAGACATCTGAAACAGATGTCACTGGAAATCGTGGCTGAAATCGCAAAAAGTAGTACAAAAACTACTTTTTGTAATCGGTGCAGCGCCGCAGATGCGGCGTCGCACCGATTAGGACGGTGCCATTGGCCGAAATTTGCGTCAAATTTCGCCGATTTGACATGTCAAATCGCACCAGTGTGAACCAGGGCTTAAATGACTTTTTTTCCTTCAATTACATTTTATGCAGGGACAGTTCTAAGCACGGGAAACATGCGCCACTTTACATGCATATCATACACCCCCCCCCCCCCCCCCAGGTACGAAATTTAAAGGAATATTTCACTTTTATTTTTTCATTTTAAGCATTATTAAAATCACCGCTCCCGTAAAAACGTCTGTTTTTCAACTTTTTTTTGCATTTATACATGTCCCCTGGGGCAGGACCCGGGTCCCCAAACACTTTTTAGGACAATAACTTGCATATAAGCCTTTATAATTAGCACTTTAGATTTCTCCCATAGACTTTTCGAATTTGCCGCGAACACCCCAAATGGTTCGTTGTTCGGCGAACGGGCGAACAGGCAATGTTCAAGTCGAACATGAGTTCGACTCGAACTTGAAGCTCATCCCTACTGGAAGGCAAACAAGGAGAGGCAGACAGTCACGAGGCAATAAAAGAGGGCAAGCAGGCTCTGTGTCTAGAGGCAACAGTGCTGCTGGTCGTGTTCAAGGTGCAACCTCAGCAGCACGTGGCCGTGGGACACGCTTGTCCTTTTCGGCAGCTGGCCATGTTGAGCCGCAACATGCCCAAGACTTATTAAAGTGGATGACCAAGCCATCCTCCTCGTCCTCTTACCCAGGCTCAGGGTACTTTGTCTGGCAAAGCAGCTGCCAAAGCAGCCTCTTCCCTCGGCTTAATGGCATCAGTCACTCCTTCCCTAGCCCCACCATGTCCTCCTGAGGAGTCCCCCGAACTGTTTGAGCACAGTTTTAGGTACATGCTCCAGGAGGATGCCCAGGCTCAGATGGAACCCAGATGGAGGAAGGCAGTAACATGAGCTCAGAGAGAGGGGGTAGTAACGTGAGCCCAGAGAGAGGGGGTGCCCAACAAGGACAGCTATTTGGCAGTCATGTTCCCCCAGCTGCAGCATACTGCCAGATTGGCTCCAGTGATGAGGAGGGAGGGGATGATGAGGTCACTGACTCCACATGGGTGCCTGATAGGAGAGAGGAGGGGCAGGATGCCCTCCAGGGGCCAGCTTAAAGGCAGCACACCGACCACAGAGCGCTGCTGTCTCTGCGCGTTATTCCAAAATTTCTTTGGTGTGGTCCTTTTTTCAGACGTGTGCAGCAGATAGCACCGTTGCCATTTGCAACATATGTCTAAAGTGTATCTCACATGGCCAAAACAGCCGCTTGGGCACCACCTGCTTGACCAGACATATGTCGACCTGCCATGCAGTCCGTTGGCAAGCGTACCTAAAAGACCCACACCAAAGAACAAAGTGGACCTCTCCTTGCTCCCCACTATGTCTTCAGTCCTCTCTGAAACCTGCACTGAGAAGAATGAAGGTGTAGAATTCGGTGTGTCACAGGCAAGTACTTGCAGACAATCTGCTATCGTTACACTGACGTCCGATTGTACCAGGCAAATTTCCCTGCCCCAGCTGCTGCACCGCCGAAAGAAGTTCGCTCCCAGCCATCCACATGCCCAGCGGTTGAATGCTAGCTTGGCTAAATTGCTAGCACTTCAACTGCTGCCTTTTCAGTTGGTAGACTCTGCCCCCTTCCGTGAACTTGTGGAATGTGCGGTTCCTCAGTGGCAGGTTCCCAAACGCCACTTTCTCACGGAAGGCGATTCCGGCTCTCTACCGGCATGTGGAAGGCAATGTCTTGGCCTCGCTGGACAGAGCGGTCAGGGGCATATTACCGCTGACTCATGGTCCAGCAGGCATGTACAGGGACATTACCCATCTTTCACTGCGCATTGGGTGACTCTGCTGGCAGCTGGGAAGGATGCAGGACAAGGTGCAGTAGTGTTGAAGGTTGTTCCGCCACCACACCTCCAAAATGTTACTACTGGTGATTCTGACACACCTCTCTCCTCCACCCCCTCCTCTTCCTCCATGGCCTCTTCCTGTGCTTTGTCCTCGGAACCAGCGGTGCTCTGTAGGCGTTCAAGGGGCTACGCAAGTACGCAGGCAAAAAGATGCCATGCGGTGCTTGAGCTGGTGTGCTTGGGGGACAGGAGCCACACTGGGCAGAGATTTTGTCAGCTCTGCAGGGGCAGGCTCAGGTGGTTGACGCCACGCCAGCTTAAGCAAGGAAAGATGGTGTCCGACTATGGCACCAACCTCCTCTCTGCCAATCGACAGGGACAACTGACCTATGTGCCCTGTTCGGCTCACGTCCTTAACTTGGTGGTGCAGTGGTTCTTGGGCAGGTACCCTGGCTTACAGGAGGTCCTGAAGCAGGCCAGAAAACTGTGGGCATTTCCGCTGGTCATATAATGCCAGTGCTCGGCTGGCTGGGCTGCAAAAGGATTACAACCTGCCCAAGAACCGCCTAATCTGTGACATGCCCACCAGGTGGAACTCTATGTTGGCCATGCTGCAGCGGCTGCACATGCAGCAGAGGGCCATCAATGAGTATCTGTTGCAATATGGCACCAGGACAGTGTCAGGGGAGCTTGGGGGAAGAAAGAGAAAGAAAGAAAAAGAAAAAGCTAGCACTCAGCTGCATGTCTTCAAGGGATAAATTACAGTCCAAAGACACCCATGGACTTGTACGTGGCTGGGAGGAGGTGGCTGCGGATCATGTCATCCTCAGTGACCTAGAGGACTCCGCACCGAATGCCTCAGCAAACCTATGCTGCATGGCCTCCCTGATCCTGCAAAGCCTGCGTAAGGATCCTCGTATTTGTGCGATCATGGAGAGGGATCATTACTGGCTAGCAACCCTCCTTGATCCACGTTACATGGGTAAGGTTGCGGACCTTATCTTGCCGTCGCAGAGGGAGCAGAGGATGAGGCATCTTCGGGAGGCCTTGCAGAAAGGTCTGTGCAGAGACTGGGAGCTTACAAATTTCTGGTCCTGGACAACGTGTTGCTGAGGCTTCGGTCAGTCGAAGGAGCGGTGGAGAAGGTGGCCGTCTGACCGATGCGTTCAGACTATTTTTTAGTCCACAGCCCCAAGGTATGATCAGTTCCAGCAACCAGCGAGCCAGTGTCTGGTTTACATGGTGCAGGAATACCTAGGGGCAAGATCAGACTTGGACACCTTTCCCACCGAAAATCCTCTGGGTTACTGGGTCTTGAGGATGGATCACTGGCCAGAGCTTGCACAGTATGCAATTGAGATAATGGCCTGTCCTGCATCCAGCGTTCTTTCGGGACGCACATTCAGTGCTGCTGGAGGCTTTGTAACCGATCACAGGGTGCGCCTGTCAACTGACTCGGTCGAACGATTGACCTTCATAAAAATGAATAAGTCTTGGATCACCACCAGCTACCAAGCACCTGATTCTTGATCTAATAATAATTCACAGCAGGGCCCATTCATGCGCCCAACAAGAGTAACTGTGGGGGCTTACAGTGTTGTGGCACCAGCACCACCAAATGCCCAATTTTTCCTACCACTGTTCAACAATGGCATGTAATTACAATTCCTGATATAATAGTTCACAGCAGGGCGTTCCAGCGCCCACCAAGAGTAGCTGAGGGCTTACAGTGTTGTGACAACACCAACACCTAAGGGGCAAATTTCTGCAGAGTATATACGGCAGGCCCCTACTTTCAAACATCCAACTTACAAACGACTCCTACTTGCAAACGGAAGGAGACAACAGGAAGTGAGAGGAAATCTACCCCTAGGAAGGGAAATTCTCTCCTGTAAGAGTTAATATGGGAAAAAGATGTCTCCTCTCTACTGATGCTTTACCACCAATCCTTGTTTCAATAAAAACCCCACTTTTCCAAAAACATTTGTCATTGGGACGGAAAGTGAGGTGAAATGTTCTGAACACGTGCACAGATAGTAAAACAAATAGATTTTTTGGCTAGAGCTACACAAAAAAGTACCTGTTCCAAATTACAAACAGATTCTACTTAAGAACAAATCTACAGTCCCTTTCTTGTTTGCACCGCCTGTATAATGCTGTTCAGAGTATATAGGGCCTTTTTTTATTTTGGGTGCGGTGTTCCCCTCAATATCCGTACAAGACCCAAAGGGGCTGGGGTAGCCATGCCATTTTTCTCAAAGATTTTCATCCATATTGCCGGGACCAGATATTACATTAAAGCCGCAAGCAGTTTTAAATGGCTTTTTTTCCTTTAGAAATGTAATTGTGCAGGGACAGTTCTAAACACGAGAAACACGTGCCACTTCACAGGCATACTTTAGACACCCCCCAGGTACGATATTTAAAGGAATATTTACTTTTTTTTTCACTTTATGCATCATTAAAATGACTGCTCCCAAAAAAACTGCAGTTTTTAAAAATTTTTGCATTGATACATGTCCCCTGGGGCAGGACCCGGGTCCCCAAACCCTTTTTAGGACAATAACATGCATATTAGCCGTTAGAATTAGCACTTTAGATTTCAAACGTTTGCATCCATTGTATTTAATAGGGTTCTAAAGTTCGCGCAAACTTTCGGTCCGTTCGCAGGTTTTGGTGCCAACCGAATCTGGGGGCGTTCGGCTCATCCCTAGTTAGGACCATAATGTGCCAGTCTTATGTTAACAGCCTGATCAAAATATGCCTCTTCTGGTTTCCTGTCTGTTACGCTGGGCCCTTCGGTTATGCTGGGTCTTTCGGCTCTATCCATTTCGACTAGTTCTGCGATAATGTCCCTGCGATAATGTCCCTGCGATAATGTCCCTGCGATAATGTCCCTCTTATGTTTGTTGGCTGGTCAGCCCCGGTTCTCCATTAAGTCCTTGAGGGTAGAGCGCTTTTGCCTTTCATACTGTGCTTCCATTGGCCTGTGTCCTCTTGTAGCTGTCATTCCCCCAAGTACGAGATGAGGCTCTGTATTGAGGGTCAAACAGGAATCAGACTCTTTATTGGAAGGACTACAGGCTCTTTATATACACTTGAGAATACTGCAGCCACCACATGAACAATGACCCGGATACACCCACAACACCACACAATGGTTACATAACAAGCCCCCAATACACATTATTCTGAGTGTCAATACATCCCTTAGCATACAACAGGTGAGTTTATTAGGACGTAATATCCCACACAGTCACATGACGTTGTTTTGAACGGAGTGGGTGGATCGATATGGCCAGGAGAACGTAGGCAGCAGTCAGCACCTACGATAGCGGTAATGACCGCGGCAATTGGCACTTGGCATTATTGAAGCTGCCACATTGGATCCTCCTGATACCGGCGCAGGCAGTGCTCGGGAGACTCGGACTTTCTTGGATACCTGTTTGGGTTAACGGCCAACATAACGAACAGGTATGGCCAAAAAATATTTTTAAATCAGCCGCCAAATATCAGGCAACTTGGGACCCACCGAAATAAGAGCTGGTCAAATCCAGTTCCAACATAAAGACGTCCAACGGTAATGTACGTACCTTTTTGATTCAGGTTGAAGTAGAGGTGAATATAATAACCAAAGACTAATTTCACCCTGTTTATATTTATATTTTTATACCAGAGTCATTCTATAAAATGCTACTGACATCTGTAAGTAAAACCATATGGATGAACTTTTTTCGCCAACAGCTTTTGGAGGAAATTTATTTGTATTATTATTTCTTCAATCAAACAGTCTCGTTATAAGCATCTACTAACCCCTTCAACCCTCAAGGAACATTACCATCAGGGGATCCCCATGATGTACCTAATGCAATATCATATCTAGGTCATCTGCATTGATTTAATTAGTCCTTGCGCGTTCCCCCAGCGCTATTAACCCCCTGCCCCGGTTCCCTTCCCCCACCCCATCAGGTTCAGCCTTCTGTTAAATGGCACCCATTTGAACTTAATAAATGAATCCACTTATTAGCAAGTGGTCTACATTACCCTATATTCCCTAGTGGAGGGTAATAAATAAATAAAATCATACTATTTCCTTTTAGGGTTGCCTCTTTACACAAGACTGAACCACACGTCCGGACTTGTGTGTTGTTAAATGTTTAGTTATTTGTTAGTCTTGTCTGTCCATTTGATGTTTTCAGTTAACTTATGTACTGTATGACCATTCACTTTTTGGTA
The DNA here is from genome assembly GCA_029206835.1 of Rana muscosa. Taxonomy (NCBI): domain Eukaryota; kingdom Metazoa; phylum Chordata; class Amphibia; order Anura; family Ranidae; genus Rana; species Rana muscosa. The sequence continues at coordinate 105,244,453 of CM055119.1, read as the reverse complement.
TCAATACTGCACCTTTAAATATTTTCTTTTTTATATATTAAAAATGATAATAGGAATAAATGATCAATTTTAAATCATTTCCGTTTTTGGATCTATAATTTGTTGCCTATAGTAACCCCTTTGTGTCTGTCCTAAACAGACCGATCCCTTCCCCCCCTTCAACCCAACTTTGTATGTTTACATGGTTACAGCGACTATACCTTACTAGGTAAATGATCCTGGGTGACACTCTTGTTCACCCACTTACTAGCGGAACTTGCGTACCCCTTTTCCCCGAACCCCAACATGTTTAGAGTTTATTAGCACACTTAATAGGTGAATGGAAAGCTGCCTCAGACAAGATTAACACAATTTACAGACAAAAGCAACATCGTTAAGCAATAGACAGTCGGTCTCTTACATTGAAGTTCCTGGAATGCCCATATTAGGAGTTATACTTCCTGGTCATAGACCTCACAGTCTACAAGGTATAAAATCTTCATATTTGAGAGATTGTTAACCACTTCCCTACCCGCCCATAGTAATATGACGTCCACAGATGGGATCTCCCATCCTGGGTGGACGTCATATGACGTCCTGGGCTTTGTGGGGGGATATCTGAATGATGTCTGCAGCTAGAGGCATCATTCAGATATCCTTGTCTTCTGCCAGCAATTCTGCGCACCATAAGAATGATCATAGCGGCGTTCTTATAGGCGGCGGGAGGGGACATCGCCCCCTCCCGCCGCCATCCGGTGCATCTCCGGGCTCTTCCGTGCCATCGGGGGCCCGGAGAATGAATCGTCCAGCGACGGAGGTGAACCATAGAGATGACTGGTAACTAGATGGTCACCAGTCATCTCTATGACCGGAGGCCCGGGCGCGATGTGATGACGTCACACCCGGGTCCTCAGAAGTAAACAAAGCCGCCATTGCGGCTAGTAAGCATGAGATCGTGAATTTTTTTCTCACGATCTCATGCTTTCCAGCCTGGAGGAGAGATGTGGGGTCTTATTGACCCTGCATCTCTCCATAAAGAGGATCTTTCACACACACAAAATTCCTATTACAAGGGATGTTTACATTCCTTGCAATAGGAATAAAAGTGAAAAAAAAAAAAAAAAAAAAAGCCCCTGTCCCCGGTAGCTCGGGATCAGAAGCGAACGCACACGTAAGTCCCGCCCACATATGTAAACGCCGATCAAACCAAATATGTGAGGTGTCGCCATGTGCGTTAGACCTCCTCTGTAACTCTAGCCAGGTAACCTGTAAAAAATTTCAAAGCGTCGCCTATGGAGATTTTTAAGTACCGAAGTTTGGCGCCATTCAATGAGTGCACAATTTTAAAGCGTGACATGTTAGGTATCTATTTACTCTGCGTAATATCTTTAATATTTTACAAAAAAATTGGGCTAACTTTACTGTTTTGTTATTCAATTCATGAAACCATTTTTTTTACCCCCCAAAAAGACGTTTAAAAAATTGCGCAAATACCGTGCAAGAAAAAAAGTTGCAATGACCGACATTTTATTCCCTAGGGTGTCTGCTAAAAAAAACATATATAATGTTTGGGGGTTCTGAGTAACTTTATAGCAAAAGAATGATGATTTGTACATGTAGGAGAGAAGTGCCAGAATAGGCCCAGTATTGAGGTGGTAAAGCCCAGCGTTGAAGTGGTTAATTGAAGTAACCCAATCATATTCTCAGGGATCATTTTCTTGGTCACCTTGCGCCCAAAGTGACTCCTGTCACACTTAAGTAGGGCCGAAACAACTAATCGATTAATCGACAACGAATCAATTATGAAATTAATCGATTACTATTTTCATAATCGATTAATCGGCCAGTAGCATAATGGGGTTAAAAAAAAAAACTAAAATTAGCCCTTTACAGTACAAATAGAGCAAATCGCTACTGTAAATATTACTTTCACTGTCCCACAGTAAAAAATGAACCCCTTACAGCGATTATTTGCTCTTTTTGTACCAATTTAATTTTTTTTAACACCATTATGTTACTAAACATCTCAGGCCTGGGTCACACCTCTGTTTTTTTAGTGCTTTTTGCAGAAACACGCTACAGGTCATTTACATGGTTTCCTATGGGACACGTTCACATCCATGATTTTTTCAGCTGCTGCGTATTTGGAAAGGGCAAGTACTTTTTTTAATGCAAAACGGTGCTATTTTGTTTTTTTGGTTCAATATACTTCAATAGAGAAGCTGCAGGAAAGCATGTAATGTGTTTTTGCGGCAATTTGTGTTTTTTAGTCTGCCCAACAACAAATTCGCCCCAAAAAAAATAAAAAAATGCAGCAAAATTACCTTTTTTTTTTACGGTTATTAACCGATTAATCGATTAATCGAAATAATAATTGGCCAACTAATCGATTATAAAAAATAATCGTTAGTTGCAGTCCTACACTTAAGAATAACATTCACCACCTTGTCCTAATCCCCCCCCCCCCAATGTACCTGGATCTAAAATCTGGACTGTATAACATATTGTCATAAGAATATAGCTCTGATGTGTTTGTACTCACACGTTTTCAGAATGTATATTGTGTCACCTATGCCTTAAAATTTGCTCATAAGTAAATGTAAAATTTGTGAAATTTCACCTATTTAAAAAAAAATACTATTTAAAAAAAAAATTAAAGTGGTTGTAAAATCTCCACAATAAACCCCCCGTTCTAGGTTCTCAATATAATCTCTAAATACCTTTTCGCAGCAGTGCTTCTGTGAAGTCATATGGTTTTCTCGTGTCTTACTCTCTAGCAGAGAGACTTCAGGGGCTCACTTCTCTCTGCTGGTTTAGTTTCAGGAGGGGAGGGCAGGAGCAGGGAGATGGGGCTTCACACAGACCATGAAAATGACAGGAAGGGAGGGGGAGAGAGAAAAGAATCGATGGAAGGATTGATCGACCGATTGCAGGAAGGATCAGTCAGTCGATTGTTCATCCCTTGTAAAAGCAATAAAGTTAATAAAAAAAAGGAGGTATGGACAGTGTGTGGGGGTTAGCTCGGCAGCGGGCGTGTGTGACCCCCTGGATGGGTTCACTTCACAAAAATTTGGCACAGTAAAGGTGAAAAAACAAAAGGTGCGGTTTACACCATTTACAATGGTCCAAAAACAGCAAAACAAGAAACATGAAAATAAATCCTTGCCAACTCGGCCACTTACTACACAGGTTTCCCTGGCTATCAGCTAGGTGCAGCCTTGTGCTGTCCCCAGCACCTATCTCCCTGTTTGAGGCTTGTCACACAGGCTTTGTCTCACTCCCCAGTCTAAAAAGGCACAAAACTGGTTCCAGAATGGAGCAACTCCCTTTGCATGCTGGGAGTTTTTGTAGAGGCCTTAATGAGCCAACTTAATTCAGGTGGGCTCATTATTTCTACCACTGCAGGACTCAGCACTTCCCCCTAGTGGTACAAATCAGCATAGAGCCTGAATATGGGACACACATATTTGCCATCCTGGATGCAACCAGGCGATCCTGCCTGCTGTCACATAACCCCCCTCTTGTTTCAACCTTGGGGTTGGAACGCAAGCAGTCAGGCACACATGTACCCGAGACAAAGCATCCACATTCCTCATTTGAATGCCAGGGCGATGCTTTACCGTATAGTTTAATTCCTGTAGGGCCAGGAACCACCTATTTACCTTCTATTGGTCTCCTTGTTTTGAGCCATCCACTTTAAAGAAGCGTGATCAGTAACCAGATCAAAGTGCCTACCTAGCAGATAGATTCCCTTCGGTACTAGCGCCCACTTTATCGCTAAACACTCCTTCTCAATCGTGGCATAATTTACCACATGGGACTTAAATTTTCTGCTAAGGTAAATGACCGGGTGCTCTTCCTCCTTCCAGACCTGGGACAACACCTAACCCAACGTTTGATGCATCAGTTTGTACTACAAAGTCCTTAGAGAAGTCCAGTGAGTACAACACTGGCTGGCTACATAAGGCTTTTTTTAAAGACTGGAATTCTGCTTCAGCCTCTAGGGTCCATTTAACCATGACAGACCCTTTCCCTTTTGTCAGGTTGGTTAGGGGCACAGCCTGAGAAGCAAAATGGAGGATGAATCGCCAATAGCCAGTGATTCCTAGAAAGGTTTGTACCTGCTTCTTGCTGTTGAGACGTGGCCAACTCTGTATGGCCTCAACTTTGACTTGGGGTTTTATCATTTCCCTCCCTATAGTGTACCCAAGATATCTGGCTTCTTCCTGTCCAATGGTACACTTCTTTAGATTGGCTGTAAACCCCACTTTCCGTATAGAGTCTAAGACTGCTTGCACTTTTGGCAGATGTGCGGCCCAATTTGTACTATGGACAATCACATCATCCAGGTAAACTGCAGCATACTTCTGATGCGGCCTCAGAATCCTGTCCATTTTCTGCTGGAATGTTGCCAGTGCATTCTGTATCCCAAACCGCATTCTTCTATATTGAATTCCCCATCTGGGGTTACAAAACGCAATTTTCTCCTTGGCCGAATCGGCTAGGGGAATTTGCAAATACCCTTTGATGAGATTGAGCGTTGTCATGTATCGGGCTGTTCCCAGCAGGTCGATCAATTCATGTATACATGGCATGGGGTAGGTGTCAAATTTTGTAACTTTAATAAATTGTCAAAAATAGTTACAAAACTGCCAGCTCCCATCAGGTTTGGGCACCAACACAAAAAAGGACTGGACCAGTCACGCTGGGACTCTTATATCAAACCAATTAGAGCATTCTTTGAACCTCCCCACGTATTGCCTTCCGTCGAGCCTCCGGTATTCTATAGGGTTTTAATGTTACCCTTTCTCCTGGTGGTGTTATAATGTCATGCTCTACCCCAGATGTTTGTCCCGGAAGCTCAGAGAAAACCTCTTTGTTGCGGAGCACAAACTCTTTAACCTCCTGTTGGGGTTTCAATAAGGTGGCTGCGATTTCAACCTCAGGAACCAAGCAATCAGACTGAGCCAGTGACAACAAAGTCTCTGCGACTAGGGATTCCCTATCCTTCCAGGCTTTCACCAGATTATTGCGATATATCTGTTCCGGCTTTTGCCTTCCTGGTTGTCTAACCCTGTAGTTCACCTCACTCACTTTTTCAGTCATTTCATAATGGCCCTGCCATTTGGCCAGGAATTTGCTTTCAACCGTAGAGATTAGTTTCCCCCGGGGAAAAAGGTACGGGTCTTGGCCCCACGATTGTACACCCTCTGCTGTGCTAACCACGCTTGGGCCAAATGTTCCTTTACGATTGGCATTACCTGTGCAATTCTATCTTGCATCAGGGCGACATGCTCAATCACACTACTGTGGGGAGAACTCTAATTTTCTCAAGTTTCCTTGGCGATATCCAATATCCCTCTTGGGTGTCTCCCATAGAGTAACTTGAAGGGTGAGAAACCCGTAGAGGATTGGGGTACCTCCCTAATGGCAAACATCAAATAGGGTATTAGACAGTCCCAATCCTTTCCATCTCTATCCATCACCTTCTTTAACATTTGCTTTAGGGTTTTGTTGAACCTTTCAACCAACCCATCTGTTTGGGGGTGATACACAGATGTACGCAATTGTGTCACTTTGAACAACTTCTTTCATAACCCGGGACATAAAGGGTGTACCATGGCATGTAAGCAGTTTCTTACAAATACCCACGTGGCTAAAAACAAGAGATAGCTCTTTGGCCATTGTCTTGGCCGAGGTATTTTAAAGAGGAATTGCTTCCTGATAACGGGTGGCATAGTCCAATATAACCAAAATGTACTGATGCCCCTTAGCGGACTTCATTATCAGACCTACCAAATCCATTGCGATCCTCTCAAAGGGGACCTCAATGATGGGAAAAGGTACCAGTGGGTTACGGAAATATGGCATAGGTGCCGACTTCTGACACACAGGGCAGGAGGAACAATAGTTTTCTGTTTCCCTCATGACCCCAGGCCAATAGGATCTCTGCAATACTCTGGTTTTCTCTGCCCCCAGATGACTTCCAAGAATGTGCCCATGGGCTAACTCCAACACCAACTTCCTGTAAGGTTTGGGTGCCACAAGTTTCTCAATGGTTTCTTCTGCCCTTTGAGCCACTCGATACAGCAGATCCCTTTCCACAATGAAGTACGGGTAAGTGCAAGTCTTATCTGGGTTCACTAGCTCGCCATCTATTTTCACCACATTTTCCCATGCCTTTTAGGGTGGGGTCTTTTAACTGTTCTGTGGCAAAATTTTCCCTGTGAACCTCGAGATCCGACAACTCCACAGGAGGGCATGTTTCCATCTGTTGGCTCCTCCCCTGTCTCGAGTCTCCCCTGCCAATACCAACAAGGGAAATTCGAGAGTCCACACCACTCAGAGGATTTCTGGGATTCAACTTCCTGGTCTATAGGGGCATCAGTGGGGAGCTTAGGACAATCACAGAGTTCCCAGAACTTTGGAAAATCTCTTCCCACAATGGCATCATGTGGTAAGTGAGACACTAACCCCACCGGATGAGAGAGAGGTTACCTTTGGGGGGTCTCAAAAAAACACTGTAGCCACAGGATACTCTCGGGTGTCCAACGTACACAAATAACAGCCACCTTGTTATTCCCAGAGACCTCTGTAGTAACCAATTCAGCTTTTATCAATATCACCAGGCTACCCGAATACAGCAACACAACAACATTTCTCCCATTAATATACATTTTGGATAAATGTTTCCAAGTTCCCCGAATGGCAGTGCATGCAACTGTCGCAAACACCGACCTACGTCTGCCCCTTATAAAGTCACATTGCATAGGTTCATCCACAACTGGGCAATTGGCTGCAATATGTCCCTCTTGCCGGCAGCAAATACTCTCTCTGCCTCTTGTGGCCTTGACATCCCGGGCTGCTCTCACCAGACATTAGGTAGAACTCCCACCCTCTCACTCTCTCCACCCTCACCCCTTGGAGTCATCTTACCCACCGGTGGGGATGGTCTGGTCTTAGGGTGAAAAGTCTGTGAGTCCCTGGAAGAGGCGGTCAGGTTCTCTTTAGCCAAGTACCTCTCAACCAGATCCACAAGCTTGTCAGCAGTTTCTGGGTCTCCATGGCTTACCCACTTTTGGATAGCAGTAGGAAGAGATCTCAGGAACGGATCCAAAAAAAAAAACAAAAAAAAACCACGCTCCACAAACTTTGGCTGCATCCACTTCCTGCTCAGGTGAATGAGATCAGACATTTGAGACCTGGGGGGGGGGGGGTTCCAAGCCGGAAAGTCCAGTTATGTACACGCTGAGCCTGGACGGCCAGTGTGACACCCAGCCATGCCAATATTTCAGTTTTTAGCACCACAGTCTTTTGCTTGGTCAGGCACTAGGTCATAATAAGCTTTCTGCGATTCCCCAGTTAACAGAGGGGCCACCAGTCCAGCCCACTACTCCTTAGGCTACATTTCCCTTTCAAACGTGGTCAGAAACACCCCAGGATCATTCTCTCCAGTCATTTTTTGGCAGTAAACGGCTCACACAAAATGCAGTATTACTGGAACCACTTGCCTCACTGGTCTGCGGACGTTGCTGCGTTAATGTCTCCACCTGTTGGAGTCTCAGCTCCTGCAATAGCTCTATAAAGCGAGCCTCAGATTGCTGCTGGGCTTGTTGCTGAACTGCAAGTCTCTTTTGGAAAGTTGCATTTGTCTGCTGTTGATTAGCATTTGCTAGAGCCAGCTGTCTCGGGATCTCCTCCATGCTGGCCTTAAAAAAACTGCCTCAGCTTCTCCACCAACTGTGAGGGGGTTGGCTCGGCATCAGGTGTGTGTGACCCCCTGGATGGGTTCACTACACAAAAATTAGGCACAGCAAACAGTGAAGGTGAAAAAACAAAGGTGTGGTTCTCACCGCACAGACAGGTATCACACTCCCCAGTCTAAACAGGCACAAAACTGGTTCTAGGATGGAGCAACTCCATTTGCATGCTGGGAGTTTTTAGAGGCCTTAATGAGCCAACTTAATTCAGCTGGGCTCATAACCGCTACCCCTGCAGGACTCTGCACTAACCCCTAGTGGTACAAATCAGCATAGATCCTGAATCTGGGACACACATTTGCCATCCTGGACCATCTTACCTGCCTGCTGTCACAACAGTGAATAAAAAGTTTTGAATAAAAATAATATTAAACAAAATTTAGAGCACCCACTTGCCCGGTGCTAATCTGTAAATGCGAATGCATACGTAAGGTCTCGACTGTGGCGAGAAGCCATCACCCAAAAATCAGATATACTATGTGCACTTAAAGCAGAAGTAAACCCATCCATAAAACTGTTATTTCTGGCATGTGCCGGAAATGTAACACTCCCATTGGTTGTGCTCTCAACCAAACTGTAAAACCATCCAATGGTTGGTGTCATAACTGATCACATGTGCAGCATCATGGCAGTTGTAGATTAAACAGAGGCAAAGATGGCAGCTTCCTTGGCTGAAAACGATAGGAGGGTTTACTTACACTTTAATGCAAGACAAAGCTCCCTCATGTCAGGACCACCTTTACCCCTGTAGCGCACACACCCCTCTCTTTACCTGCATTAACTTCGGCTCCTCGCAGGAAGGGAGAGGCACACCGCACCACAAGCCCGTACCCTCCTGTGTAAAGAAGTTGAGCGGTGTTAGTTTTGGGCCTTGTCTGCGGCCAGAGTCAAAGTCCTCCCGAGAATGATCTCACCTCTACCTTGGATAGATGCAAGTCCTTGCTTTCCCCAGGAATGTGAATGTCCACACTAGCTAAAAGTCCAACTCAATATTTATTTCTCACAGGATAATAAACAGCCTCTTTGATAGCAGACAGGTTGGAGCGAAGTTACAGGACAGCTTAGATGTGGAGGAGGTCCAGGCACAAACGTAGCTTAACTCTTTAGACTGTTTAGGTTTCTCAAACAGTTTGGCGCACGATCTCTGCCACAGACCGCGAGGTTGGTCTCTGCCACAGACCGGGTGAATAAAGTCACTGCCACTGATTTGGAGAATAGGGTCACTGCCACTGACCGGGTGAATAGGGCATTGCCCTATGAGGCCACTGACCTTCAACGTGAACTTCCCTCTTAAAGTATCTGGCCCATGTCAAGGAGAAGACATCCCTCCGGAGAGTTACCAGAGGCCCCCACGACTCTGCACTGGGTTTTCGGAAGGGGTTACCTCCCTGGCCTCGTCTCAGATACGGGTCCCCTCGCAAGGCGGCACCCTGGGAGTCCTCGATCCCTAGCGGACCCCAGCCGTAGGTTCCTTTGCCCAGGGCCTTCAAAACAGTATCTCACCCCAGACTGAAGGTGTCTGGGATGGAACAGGAACTCCACCTCCGGGCCTAGGGCACCCGGAGACGACACTCACCCCGAAGGTGCCTGGGCTTGGACCTCGAACGGAAGATGTCCGCCCCTTTTATACCCGCTCCCAACAGGCACAGCAGGTTCCCCGCCCCGCCGTACTTCTGCCGAGAGGGGACACAAAAGGCACAGCCCTCTATCGGTGGTTCAACCCTGGCCCATGGCGACAGCGCCACCTGTAGGCCACAGGGAACTGTACACCAATACTATCCCCCGTGAACAGAAATGGTCCATAAACCCTAACAGTGTGCGAGCCTAATTACCACTCAGACATTCCCCTTAAATTGAACACCCCCATACTTATTTTGCACATACTACCAAAAAATGAGGTGTCATGATTGCTATACGTAAATCTCTTTCCAGCTCCGTCCCTTGGAAGCTGATCCTTGTGGCAGATACCTATTCCTAGATGCGCTCTTTGATAACATACCATATGTTATAGATAACATATACGCTTCCAATTCTCACCAAAAACAATTTTTTAAAATAACGAATAAGCTATCTCATTACCCTAAGGAACGCATAATTATATGCAGAGATTTTACGGATATGATTGATAACTCTTGACTCCTCCAACCAGCGTAGACAAAGATCCACGGCCCTTTTCACACTTACAACTAGAAGATCTTTATGATCCCTGGCTGTGCTTACATGGGACGGAGAGGGACTTTACCTTCTACTCAGCCGCACAGAAATCATACTCCAGAATTGACCTTTTCCTGATACACAAAAGTACCCTGCAAACCATTTCCTAAGCAGATATAGGACTAATAACATAGTCAGACAACGCACCAGTTACGATCATCATCTCAATCAACCGGTCCATTAAACAATCCACCATCTGGCGCATGAACACCTCCCTTTTATCACAACCTCAGTGTCAGGAAAAGATCAAGCAGGAGTTGGAGACCCACTTTGCATGCAATATCAACTCAGTAACAATGTACTACTCTGGAACTCCCACAAAGCCTTATGAGAGATGTTTTCATCAAGCTTGGTGTCCAAGAGAAATGCAGGAGAATCACTTCCTTGATCAGATATACGCAAATTAGATCTGAAAAACAAAACCTCCCCCAACGAGGCAGATGCAACCTGATTACACGATCAGAGAGGAATTTCACTCCTTTCTACATGCCTCCTTTGATCACCAAATCAAGCGACTAAAAGTCACATGGTATGCCTCTGGCAATAAACCAGGTGCTCTTTTAGCCAGACAACTGAAACACAAAGCAGCAGCCTCCAAAATCTCATACATGCAAACAGCCCAGGGTCGTAGAGTCAGTAATCCAGTAGACACCGCTAACTGCTTTGGAGATTTCTACGCATCCCTATACAACTTGAGTGCAATCCATCATCAAAATAACTGTTTGAGTGAGACATGCCCTGTCCTCTACCACTCGTTCGGAACAACCCCTCACGACCGACCTCATACAAATCTACCACCACCCCGTATCACTCCTGAAGGGATCCTCTATTTTCTACAAAAGGCTGGACTATGCAAACCCCAGAAGAGACTCCATCCATGAAAAAAAAAAAAAAAAATGGGATACTCTAAACTTTGACAGACCTTACATCTTGGCACCTTGCATCGCGCCTCACCTTAAAGGGCCTCTAGATGCATATCACACTGGGAAACAGTGCAAAAAATACTCCACAAATGGTATTTCACACCAATGAGATTATCCCGCTTCTCGCTATCCCATTCACCTGCTTGTTGGAGAAATTTCGGAGACACAGGGACCACGGTACATGTCTGGTGGTCCTGCCCCTACTCCTCCCATTCTGGCAATCTGTTCAGTCCCTTATCACCAACATTACCGGTAACTCTACAAAAATCACAACCCAACTAGCATTGATAGGCTTGGGAATAGAAAAATGGGACACCTCATCATCCTTACTCTCATCCTAATTGCGGCTAGACTTTCCATAACTAGCAACTGGAATGCCATCTCGCCACCCTCATCTCAATTAGTCCCTCAACTCCTTAATCAGCATCTACAGATGGAATTCAACAAATAATAAACACAATTTAAAGCACCCACTTCCCCGGTGCCAACATGTAAACGCGAATGCATACGCAAGTATGTATGTAAATGGTGATTGCACCACACGTGAGGTATCACCGCAAACTTCAGAGTGAGAGCAATAATTCTAGCACCCGGCCTCCTGTATAACTCTTTGCCACATCCAGGAAGTGATATACTTTACTGACTGTCGTGTCTGTCAGTGCCACTGCCCCTGCCGAGTGCCGACTGGTGTTGGTCTGCCACACACACACAGTCATACCACTGACCACACCAGTGTTTGTTAATTTTATATATTTTGTTTATAGCACTGTCTGCCAGTGAGATTTTTTTTTTTTTTTTTTTTTTTTTTTTTTTAAGATTGTCCATATTCAGTTGCAAAAAAAGGAGGGGTAACTTACTTTCACCCTCAGCACAGCCAAATACTAAAAGTTCCAAACAACTGATGCCAACCTCAGCCCAGTCTCTGACTGTCTCCCCCTCTCCCTAGTCCCTCTTCCTCCCCTTCCCTCTCCCCCTACCCTATTTCCCCTTCCCTCTTTTTCTCTTCCCCTTCCCCTCTTTCCCCTTCCCCTCTTTCCCCTTCCCCTCTTTCCCCTTCCCCTCTTTCCCCTTCCCTGTCAAAAAAGACAGTAATGTTTTTAAATAAATACTGTTGTCTGCTGCACTTTTCATGTTCAGACTTTGCTATATGATTATGCAGGGAACTTGGTGTAATTTGTTTAAATAGCAGATAAAAATAAATATATTTCTTCAATTTCTGACTGCTTAAGTTATTATTTTGATGTAAAGTTGAAAATCATGGACACTTGGGTATTAATCGTGATGCATCGCGGAATCGAATCGTGGACTTGGTAATCGCATCGAATCGGGAGACCGGTAAAGACACACACACACACACACTATATATCACTTACCCCCATTTAAGGGACTGAGTGGTTTTGTTTTTGGGTCTGCAGAAATGACCCCTCTGGAGTGGATCCCTTCTCTCCGATGTCTAGGTTAAAATCTCTTGAAGGCCAATGTCCACACAGGAGTAAAACCTAATCAGCAAGGTTTTATTCTTTATCTTTGAGTTAAACTTGAAGAGAAAGAGTAGGAAGTTGAGAGAAGTTGGGGAAAGGTTCAGGCACGCAGCACTTAAAAAAGTTAAAGTCAGCAGCTACAAAAAGTGTAGCTGCTGGCTTTTAACATACACTTACCTGTTTCACTGTCCAGCAACGCGCCGCTGGGAGTGCCGCTCCTCTCCCCCCTTCTCCGCCGGCACCTCCATTCATAGTGTGGGCACCCTGCCGTGACAGCTTTCGGCTTCATGGCCGGGCACTCACTGCGCATGCGCGAACGGCGCAGCACTGAGTGGATAGGCGATCGACTGGGACCGGTCACGTCCCAGGTGATCGCCTACAGGGAAGGGCCGCCAAAAGGATATGACGTATTGCCTAGGCAACCCCAGGGCGGAAGGAGGAAGTGGGACAGGAAGTCCCACTCCTACTGAAGCCCCCACTCCCCTCCCCAAAAAAATTACATGCCAAATGTGGCATGAAAGGGGGCGAGGAGTGGATTTAGCGGAAGTTCCAAATTTGGGTGGAACTCCGCTTTAAAGTTCAATGTCAATCTTCAGTCGCCACTCAAGCCTGAGTGGGCACTGTTCACCTGGATAGTCCCTATGAGAGCGGTCCTAGCAGCCAGGATGGAGCATGAATCAAACTTTTCCCTTTTCTTAAGTATCTAGGGATACGATCGGGGAATCCTCTGCCACAGAATCCGAGTCCCGAACCTCCCAGCCATATTATACTGAACAAGAACCTCTGTGCCAGGTCAGCGCATTGCAGGCTATCAGGTGCGTACTTACCGAGGCTGAGATGCTGAGAGCGGTTCACCCTTGTGACTTAGTGCACTCTGCCCCCTGGAGGTGAGAGGGAGCGGATGGCACAGAGAGGCACTGGTTACCAGCAGGTGCAGGAAACTTGCTGGAAGGTCTGATAGTGCCGGGTTGGCTGGAGGTAGAACACAGGAGTTACACAGGTTCTGCCAGAAGCTAGAGTCAGATAAGCACAGTCCAGGTCTGAGTTAGCGGGGGTGAGCACAAGTCCAGATCAGGGCTAGCAGCAGGTTACAAGTCCAGATCAGAGCTGACAGCGGATCAGGGCAGAGAGTGAGAGAAGGTCCAAGGTGCAGGCACAAGGTCAGGGGCAGGAGACAGGCAACAGATCCGGAAAGCAGGCCGAGGGTCAATCACAGGAGAAGGCAGAAGTCCGTAAGCAAGCCAAGGGGTCAAATCCAGGAGAAGTACAGGGGAAGCCAAGTCGGTCTGGGTCACAACAGGAGATCAGGTAGTGATTAGCAGAACTTGGTACACAGGAAGCTGACAAACCAGCAATTTGTTCATGCAACTAGGCTTCTTTAAATAGGCCCGCCTGGATTCCTATTGGTGCGCCAACGCGCATGCGCGCGCCGGTGCGCGGCACCCATGAACGCTGAAGCGCCGTTTCCCCGCGCGTGCGCATTGGATGCTGACTGGTGCTGCTGGAAGGGAGATTTCCCTGACACAGGCTTTGTAACTGTTGAAGATGGATCCCTCCTTAGGAGAGTTTCCAGGCCTCTTCCCGAGACAGCAGTACCGTCGCTAGTCTCCTCTGGGACTGATCCTCCCCTTGTCTCCTTTCCTAAAGTTGGGCCCGCTAGAAGTGGGCAGCCTGGGATCCCTCTCCGAGGTGTAGACCCCTGCCAGCGGAGCCGGGCCTACCTTGAAATGAAGCAGCTTCGGGCTGAAGGTGCCCAAGGTCCGAACACACCAGCGCACCTAGTGCCATACACCCAGGACCAATGGGTCCCCTCGAACTCCCCTCACCTAATGGCGTCTGCCCCTTATGTACCCTCTCCCAGCATGCACAGCGAGTAGACCACGCCCACTACAAGGTTGCCGAGAGAGGACACCCAAGGTGTTGTGATGATACTCCCCGTAGTTTAACCTATGCCGGCGGTGACAGTGCCACCTACCGGCAACGGAGAACACTACCGCCAGGTGGCATCACAGCCAAAGCAATATTGAACCATTGATTGGTCTGAGCCCAACTACCGGCTCAGACTAACCCTAAATTTCCACATAGCGCCCCCAAATATTGGGGGGGGGGGCGCCACACACAATGTTTGAGGTTTCAAAGTAATTTTCTAGCAAAAAAAAAAAAGATTTTTACATGTAGGACAGAAATGTCAGAATTGGCCTGGGTGGGAACTGGTTAAGAAGGAGAGAAGTAGCTTTAGGGGAATAGTATTGCTATATCTAGGCAGGAGGAGATAGGGAAATGATCGTCTTAAGCCGTGTACACACGATGGACTTTTTTCATCGGACAAACCGATCGTGTATGGGCCCCAATCGGTCTTTTTTCCCCATCGGTGTTTAAAAATAGAACATGTTTTAAATTTATCCGATGGTTAAAAAACCGATAGCAAATTACTATCGACTGTGGGGAACTCCATCGGATAAAAAACCCATGCATGCTCAGAATCAAGTTGACGCATGCTCAGAAGCATTGAACTTCATTTTTCTCGGCTCATCTGAGTGTTTTACGTCACCGCGTTTGGAACGGTCGGTTTTTAGACTGATAGTGTGTAGGCAAGACTGATAGAAAAATCCATTGGTTTAAAAACCATAGGAAATCCGATCGTGTGTACAGGGCTTTACACACACACTACAGAAGAGAGAGGGAGGGGGAGATGCAGTGACTGAGTTAGCTGGATAATGGAGTCTCGTAAACTGACCGTACTATCAGAGATCAGCAGCCATGATAAATGTGGAATCATTTTACAGAGGGGAAGACAGGAACAGGCAGGATCAGCCAGATATTGTACAACATAGGGACAATTGCAAAAGCACTGTGCCTTACAGGTACAAGAGCATTATTTTATTTTTATTTACAAACGTTTTATTGAAATATTTAAGGCAAGTACAAAATATATAATCACAGTGAGATCGGTTAGTACATACGAGAAACAAGGTAGGATTATACAGATATTCATCTCTCAATATAACTTTGGAAAGAATAAAAAAAACAGAATAAAAAGAAAAAACTAAAGAAACATTGCATCTGCAAGGTAGAATTTTTTACAGCTTGTGAAGTATGTCTAGGACTAGAGCATCGGAAGCAAACTCCTAAACATAGTATATACACTTGGTGAGCTTACCAATATTCCCATTTACGGTCAAAAATATGCATGGAGTCCATGAGTGTATGATGCACCCTCTCTCAATCTGATAGACACCATGCGAAGAAGCACTTGTGACCATAGTACCAATGGGGACCACCAATTAAGGGATATTGCCCATTAAATGGCACTAAAAAGTGTGCCAATTTTTGATGGGGGGGTGGAACCTCTGGGATTTCGGCAAATAGGATACACATCTGGTAGGTCAGTGTTATAGGTAGCCCTGTTATTTGAAACACCTTTGTGGTAGTCTGTTGCCATAAGGACCGTAGAACTGTACAACTCCAGAATGCGTGAAGGAGGGTACCCCAATCTCAACATCCCCTAAATCATGTGTTGGGTACCAATGGGTAAATACTGTGCAACCTAACAGGGGTGTAATACCAGCGTGCATGAAGCTTGAATACAGTCTCTTTAATAGCGATGGAGCGTGTGCATTTTATGCATATCAGACCATGTCATACCAGTCTCTGCCGAGATCTCCTGGCCAATTTCTAACTCCCACCCCTGCATAGCCATTGACTTGGCCATAGTCTTATAGTCATTGAAATATTTATATAAGATTGAGATGGTCCCTTTATCTCTAGAATAAGGATGAGCCCGCCAGGAAGTCGTCACTGCGCTGTGCTAATCACAGGCAGTGAGACATTGTCCCGATGCGCGGCTGCACAGATCGGGAAATGTCTCACTGCCTTTGATTAGCGCAGCGCCGACTTCTTGGTGAGCTCTGCACGTGGGCTGTGCAAACACGCCGGAGCTCATCCTTACTCTAGAAGCCACCCCACAAAGATTTTCAAATGGTGATTTAGCTAATTCACAAGAGCATTTTTTTTAAGGGTTACAGACACTTTAATTAAAATGATCCTGACCGGGCTGATGCTGCAATATGTAAGCCTTGCTTATAGTAGGAGAAAAAAAAAAAAGTAGTTCCACAATCAAATATGTGCTGCTAGAGTATACTGTTGCTGAGGCTGCATGTGAAAATGGTACTGTTCCATGTCAGGTCTGCCAGGAAATTGCAACCGTCCCTCCGCTTTCCTGACCAGTAGTCTTGTTATCCCAATATCAGGTGGAGGGACAGTTGAGATCCTGCAGCCAGGAAATAAAGGACCGCAATGGATAGTGCAGACAGCCTAACCAAAAACCCCAGCAACAACTCACGATTAGTAGAGGCAAAGGCTGGAACCCAGGAGGAGAAAGGATAATCCAAGTAATGCAGTCAAGAAAGAGCCAGGCAGGGTCGGCAACCAGATAAGCAAAGTCCAAGGGGAAATCCAGGAATCAAAGTCAATAACACGCTAAGTCTGCAACCAAAACTCAGCGCATCCACAAACAGGAATCTATACTGGGGCACAGACAGGAAGGGGGAAGTGGAGATTTATAGGGTAGCTGATGAGGTAACTACAAACAGCTGATCCCAGGGTGGAGCCAACATCAAACACATGAAGCAGAAAATAACCAGGATTCGATACATAAAACAAGTTTCCTGGTGGTTCAGGACATAGGAAAACAGTCTGAACACCAGGTCCCAGGATCAAATCCCGGACACAGCGTGACAGTACCCCACACACAAAGATGCCCCCCGACCTATTTGGGTCTGGATGGGTGTTTCACATGGAACAACTTGACCAGCTGTGGGGCATGAACATCACTAGCTGGCAGGAAAGTGAAAAAAGAAATTGCGCTACAGGTATGGAACTAGGCAGATATATCAAATGCCTAGGAACAAACAAAGGGAAAAAGCAGCAACTATTCTGAAAACTAACAGTGCATACAAATAAGAAAAAATATATAGTCGCGCTAACTTATGAATATAAACATAAGCCCACCACTGAGTAATTGAAAAAATTGTTTCCAAATCACCACAGTGATAAATTATGTGAGTGCTCAGTGAAGAACAATAACTAAACAATGTAAACAAAGCATATAAATTAATAATAATACAAACTTAATTAATAATATTATTACATGCTTGTATAGGACCCTTAAATGATCAAGTCTAAAGTCCATACAAAAAAACACACCCGTGATCAAGTGTCCATACTAGATAAAAAAGAAAAAAGGAAAAAAGAAAGAAAACAAAACAAAAACGATTCCAAATCTTCTTGTATTCGTGACTTTCACCACCACCAGTAAAAATTCCTGCTTACCAAAAAGCGATGGTCCCCTATGACGGAGGACCCCAAACAGCCTCAAATGGTAATCAATAGGACTCCAAGCTTCAGTATATGTTGAGCCTCAATTAATTTGGTAGCCAAAACGCTCATATACCATCATGCAGTACTCGATGCGGAACATGAAAGGAAGGGAGGACACTACATAGTGTAAAATCCTTGGTGGATGTTTATTTAAAAGAAGAAAACATACTTACAAAAATGCAGTTTAAAAACAGCCTTAGAAGTGTGACAGCGCCGACCGGTCAAAGGCGCTAGTCACACACATACGTCCGTGGAAGTCGAGCAGTGGAGGGTGACGTCAGCACAAAGCTCGTATCCTGCCCTACGCGTTTCGTGAAAATTCACGTCGTCTCGGGGCACGGGCGATGGGCTGCGTCACCCCCTCTTTATAGGGAACACAAGAACTCAAGGGTCCGGCCCGAGGGAGGGCGCGCGCACCTCGCGCCGCGAGGTAACCATGCCACGCTATCGCATCCGCCAAACAGCAAAAACAGCGGATGCGCGCGCATCTCTCCCCACGAGGAAACCAAGCCTCGTTTGCAAATACATACCGTGCGCGTCATCACGCCAAGCGGGATGACGAAAACATGGTGGGGAGTATGCCGCACATACGCGTGTCCATGGCAACAATGGCCACGACCGCAATACGCGCGCCACCCAAGGGGGAGGAGCCTCCAGGTGTGTCACAGGAGACAGTAAGACCCACAACCTCCGCCGCAACCATAATGTGCGGTGAACATAATGGGACCTTAAACTGCTCCAAATTTAACAACCTAACTATAGAGGACATATACATACATGAATAAAATATAAAACATAAATGTCATAACAATATCTAAAACCATACATGTTTAAAAATACGTAGATAAATTGCCTCATAATAGTTAATAGTCCTTAAATGATAATAAAATCACCAAGGTTACAACAGTTACCATCTAATCTCGTCCCTCTTACAACCCCGCTTAACATGGTCAAATGTCCATTACAAAACAGGAAAAAGAGACGGAAATAAACGGTTAAATTTAAACGGAATAAGGAAAAGAGGAAGAAAAAAGTGTGCATACAGCACAATCTGCATCTCCCAAAAACTATAATTCAATATAATTCAATAGTCCACCCCAAACAGCCATTATAAAAACACAATTAACTGATTGGCTAGATTGATTCAAGAATTGTTAATAAAAGCGTTGACATCGGTGTCCACGTTGAGTCCATGCGGAACATAAGTTCTCAACCTGTATACCCATGCCATTTCCTGCTTGGAGATTTCTCTCACAAGCGAGCTGCCTCTCCAGTGGGGTCTATATTTGTCAATAGCGATGAATAGTGTACCAGACGGGTCTCTCTTGTGAACTTGATCGTAGTGCCTGGATACAGAGTGTTTATCGAAACCTTTGCGTATGTTCGCTATATGTTCGTTAAGTCTCACCCTTACTGCCCTTTTGGTCCTCCCCACGTATTGGAGACCGCAAGGGCATTGTATGAGGTAAATAACCCCCAAAGATGAACAAGTAATAAAGGGTTCGATTTCATAGGAACGGCCCGTGCTCGTTGAAGAAAAATGGCTAATCTTCCTATCCCTGCAGCTATTCAGGCTGCACACTTGGCATTTTTTGCATCTATAGTATCCTGTCAAGTTCTCTAGAAATGTTCTATTGGCCCGTGGGGGGTCCTGGACACTTGGGGCCACCCTACTGGACAGTGTAGACGCCCCCCTAAATACAATAGCTGGTCTCTCTGGAAGGGACGGTGCCAACACTAAATCACTGGTTAACACATGCCAGTGCTTACGTATCAGACTTTTAATGGTCTGATGCTGTACGGAGTAGGTGGTAATAAATGGAAGAGAAAACTTACCATCCCTAACCACCCTCTCCCTGTCAGCCAACAATGATTCTCGATCGATCTCACTGACAGATTGTATCAATTGAGACAGATCACTCTGTTGATAACCTTTATCAACAAATCTCTTAGAGAGGATCTCGGCCTGGCATTTGAAAGCCTCTAAGTCTGTACAGTTACGTCTCAATCTGGTGAATTGTCCCTGGGGGACGGCCTTCAACCAAGGGGCATAATGACAACTGTCAAGCGGAATATATGAGTTCCTGTCAGTTGGTTTGAAATAAGTGGTCGTAACAAATTTGCCATCAACCACTGAAATTTTCAAATCCAGATAGTGTACTGACTCCTGACTGGCCTCAAAAGAGAATCTGATACCTCTGTTGTTATCGTTTAGGGACAACATATAATCCCGCAAAGCAGATTCGCTGCCATCCCATAGGAGGAGGACGTCGTCGATGTACCTAACCCAGAGAACAACCTCTGGTCTCCGGCAAACATCGACGACATCCTCCTCCCACTTGGCCATGAACAGGTTGGCCAGGCTAGGGGCGTACTTCGCCCCCATCGCCACACCTCGATCTTGGCGGAAGAATTGATTATCACACCAAAAATAATTGTGACCAGCTGCATATTTCAGTAGGGTCATAATAAAATTAATTTGCCGCAGTGGTAGATCTGATCCTCTCACTAAATACATCTCAACAGCCTCAAAGCCACGCTCATGGGGGATGATGGTATAGAGCAAGGTCACGTCTGCCGTGACCATCCATATACCATTTGTGGGAGTGAGATCTCTGAGTAAATTGATAACGTGTTTAGTGTCCCTTACATAGGAAGGGATCTGCTGAACCAAAGGCTGCAGGAAAAAATCAATATACTTCCCGACCCGGGACGTGATAGAGTCTATCCCACTTACAATGGGTCGTCCCGGGGGGGAAGTAAGGCTTTTGTGGATCTTCGGGAGGTAATATATAACGGGAGTATGAGGGGCACAGGGTATCAAAAACAATCTCTCCCTGTCACTGAGGATGCCCTCCCGGTGTCCCTCATCCACAATAATCTCAAGGTCTCTTTTGTATTTGACAACGGGGTCCCTATTCAGAGGGGTATAGGTTTCGGTGTCATCGACGATCCTGTGTAACTCTTTCAAGTAGTCACACCTATCGAGAATGACTATCCCTCCCCCTTTGTCTGCAGGTCTGATGACCAGGGACTTGTTGGAACAAAGGGACTCAAGCCCATTCTCCAGATTCCTTTGCATCTTGACCTTTTTTACCTTGATCTTTTCAAGATCTTTGAGTACCACATCCCTAAAAACTTTAATACTCGGGGCCAATGAACCAGGGGGATTAAACAGTGAAGCATTGGCCAACCCAGTATGTTTGTACTCAGGTAAGGGACTCACTCTATCCATTGTAGGATTAGACAGAAAATGCCTCTTGATATTGAGCTTTCTTGCAAACTTGTGGACGTCCATAAAAGTTTGAAATTTGCTCAAGCTCCTAGGCGGAGCAAATTTCAGACCCTTATCCAACAAGCGCTGCTCAGTCTCTGACAAGGCCTGTTGGCTCAAATTGAAAATACCCATACCTAGATTATTTTTCTTTTTGAGCAACTGGGCCCTCCTCCCCCCTCTGACCCCTCTCTTCGTTCTGATGGGCCGAACCGGCCCTGGTGGCCCATGGGAAAACCCCAACTGGGGTTCGGTCTAAAATCATATTGACCTGGGGGATAGGAGGGTCTAGAATAATCATAACCCCTGTCAAAATGATTAGACTGAGGAAATTGACCATTCCCGTCCAGATTATTGAATCCATATCGCCTTTCCATAGGTTCACGGCCTAATGGCCCCAATGAGTCTGTTAAGGGAAAAAACCGGTTATGGGTGGGGATATTAAAATCCCGCATACCATTGGACTCAAAGCTGGTTCTTGGAAATCCCTGATTATGTCCCGCATCATGATGGATGGGTCCAAATGAGGGATGCTCCCATCCTCTCATGGATTCACCCTGATAATGCTGGAACTGTACATCAGACCTATGAGGTTTCACATTTTTAGGCATTTTAGATGAAAAATTGCCCTGTTTGGACCCGTTCTTAGTCTTGACCTTATTGTTACGTTGAGCTGGGGTGGGAGTGGGGGGGTTAGAAACCCCTCTCCTACCAATCATGGGAGGGTTGGCAATCGGGCCGGATGGCACCGCGCCCTGAGGGGCAGTGTCCATCACTACCTCATTTATCTCATCTGCTGCCAACTTTTTCTGCCACAGAAAAACAAGGCCGGACTGGTAATCCTCAAAATCTCTAAGGTATTTTTTCTTCTTTTTTGTTTTTTGATCCTTTTCTTCCCTCTCTAAGGTTTTTTGGAGAGAGTTGGAACACTCCCTATATTCCTCTCCATTTTTGAAAGAGGTCAGCAGATCTCTAACCGTTTTGATTTCGGTATCAAGTCTCTGCAGCTTCTCGCTTTTTCTTTGGGCCAAAAATCGCAAAAAAGAAACTCCAGCATCATTAAAGTATTTAGCCCAAACCTCCAAATCAGGCTCACCTTTTTGTGGACTTACCTCCCAACGGAGGCTTCTTGGGACCATGGCATTCCGAATATAATTCTCAAGGAACGCTATGTCCCACTGAGTGTGTATCTCAGTTGTCATGATGTTCTTTAGTCGCATAAAGAGACCACTGACATCAGAGCTACCAGAGGCCGGGGTGGAGTCGAACACCCCGGTCGTGTTGACTGTCCGTTTCGCTCGGAAGTCGAAAATATCCATTGTGGTCGAATTAATGACCACTCACTAAGCAGCAATTAATGGTAGTTAATATAAAAGGTTAGAAAGTGAAAAAAGAAATTGCGCTACAGGTATGGAACTAGGCAGATATATCAAATGCCTAGGAACAAACAAAGGGAAAAAGCAGCAACTATTCTGAAAACTAACAGTGCATACAAATAAGAAAAAATATATAGTCGCGCTAACTTATGAATATAAACATAAGCCCACCAGTGAGTAATTGAAAAAATTGTTTCCAAATCACCACAGTGATAAATTATGTGAGTGCTCAGTGAAGAACAATAACTAAACAATGTAAACAAAGCATATAAATTAATAATAATACAAACTTAATTAATAATATTATTACATGCTTGTATAGGACCCTTAAATGATCAAGTCTAAAGTCCATACAAAAAAACACACCCGTGATCAAGTGTCCATACTAGATAAAAAAGAAAAAAGGAAAAAAGAAAGAAAACAAAACAAAAACGATTCCAAATCTTCTTGTATTCGTGACTTTCACCACCACCAGTAAAAATTCCTGCTTACCAAAAAGCGATGGTCCCCTATGACGGAGGACCCCAAACAGCCTCAAATGGTAATCAATAGGACTCCAAGCTTCAGTATATGTTGAGCCTCAATTAATTTGGTAGCCAAAACGCTCATATACCATCATGCAGTACTCGATGCGGAACATGAAAGGAAGGGAGGACACTACATAGTGTAAAATCCTTGGTGGATGTTTATTTAAAAGAAGAAAACATACTTACAAAAATGCAGTTTAAAAACAGCCTTAGAAGTGTGACAGCGCCGACCGGTCAAAGGCGCTAGTCACACACATACGTCCGTGGAAGTCGAGCAGTGGAGGGTGACGTCAGCACAAAGCTCGTATCCTGCCCTACGCGTTTCGTGAAAATTCACGTCATCTCGGGGCACGGGCGATGGGCTGCGTCACCCCCTCTTTATAGGGAACACAAGAACTCAAGGGTCCGGCCCGAGGGAGGGCGCGCGCACCTCGCGCCGCGAGGTAACCACGCCACGCTATCGCATCCGCCAAACAGCAAAAACAGCGGATGCGCGCGCATCTCTCCCCACGAGGAAACCAAGCCTCGTTTGCAAATACATACCGTGCGCGTCATCACGCCAAGCGGGATGACGAAAACATGGTGGGGAGTATGCCGCACATACGCGTGTCCATGGCAACAATGGCCACGACCGCAATACGCGCGCCACCCAAGGGGGAGGAGCCTCCAGGTGTGTCACAGGAGACAGTAAGACCCACAACCTCCGCCGCAACCATAATGTGCGGTGAACATAATGGGACCTTAAACTGCTCCAAATTTAACAACCTAACTATAGAGGACATATACATACATGAATAAAATATAAAACATAAATGTCATAACAATATCTAAAACCATACATGTTTAAAAATACGTAGATAAATTGCCTCATAATAGTTAATAGTCCTTAAATGATAATAAAATCACCAAGGTTACAACAGTTACCATCTAATCTCGTCCCTCTTACAACCCCGCTTAACATGGTCAAATGTCCATTACAAAACGGGAAAAAGAGACGGAAATAAACGGTTAAATTTAAACGGAATAAGGAAAAGAGGAAGAAAAAAGTGTGCATACAGCACAATCTGCATCTCCCAAAAACTATAATTCAATATAATTCAATAGTCCACCCCAAACAGCCATTATAAAAACACAATTAACTGATTGGCTAGATTGATTCAAGAATTGTTAATAAAAGCGTTGACATCGGTGTCCACGTTGAGTCCATGCGGAACATAAGTTCTCAACCTGTATACCCATGCCATTTCCTGCTTGGAGATTTCTCTCACAAGCGAGCTGCCTCTCCAGTGGGGTCTATATTTGTCAATAGCGATGAATAGTGTACCAGACGGGTCTCTCTTGTGAACTTGATCGTAGTGCCTGGATACAGAGTGTTTATCGAAACCTTTGCGTATGTTCGCTATATGTTCGTTAAGTCTCACCCTTACTGCCCTTTTGGTCCTCCCCACGTATTGGAGACCGCAAGGGCATTGTATGAGGTAAATAACCCCCAAAGATGAACAAGTAATAAAGGGTTCGATTTCATAGGAACGGCCCGTGCTCGTTGAAGAAAAATGGCTAATCTTCCTATCCCTGCAGCTATTCAGGCTGCACACTTGGCATTTTTTGCATCTATAGTATCCTGTCAAGTTCTCTAGAAATGTTCTATTGGCCCGTGGGGGGTCCTGGACACTTGGGGCCACCCTACTGGACAGTGTAGACGCCCCCCTAAATACAATAGCTGGTCTTTCTGGAAGGGACGGTGCCAACACTAAATCACTGGTTAACACATGCCAGTGCTTACGTATCAGACTTTTAATGGTCTGATGCTGTACGGAGTAGGTGGTAATAAATGGAAGAGAAAACTTACCATCCCTAACCACCCTCTCCCTGTCAGCCAACAATGATTCTCGATCGATCTCACTGACAGATTGTATCAATTGAGACAGATCACTCTGTTGATAACCTTTATCAACAAATCTCTTAGAGAGGATCTCGGCCTGGCATTTGAAAGCCTCTAAGTCTGTACAGTTACGTCTCAATCTGGTGAATTGTCCCTGGGGGACGGCCTTCAACCAAGGGGCATAATGACAACTGTCAAGCGGAATATATGAGTTCCTGTCAGTTGGTTTGAAATAAGTGGTCGTAACAAATTTGCCATCAACCACTGAAATTTTCAAATCCAGATAGTGTACTGACTCCTGACTGGCCTCAAAAGAGAATCTGATACCTCTGTTGTTATCGTTTAGGGACAACATATAATCCCGCAAAGCAGATTCGCTGCCATCCCATAGGAGGAGGACGTCGTCGATGTACCTAACCCAGAGAACAACCTCTGGTCTCCGGCAAACATCGACGACATCCTCCTCCCACTTGGCCATGAACAGGTTGGCCAGGCTAGGGGCGTACTTCGCCCCCATCGCCACACCTCGATCTTGGCGGAAGAATTGATTATCACACCAAAAATAATTGTGACCAGCTGCATATTTCAGTAGGGTCATAATAAAATTAATTTGCCGCAGTGGTAGATCTGATCCTCTCACTAAATACATCTCAACAGCCTCAAAGCCACGCTCATGGGGGATGATGGTATAGAGCGAGGTCACGTCTGCCGTGACCATCCATATACCATTTGTGGGAGTGAGATCTCTGAGTAAATTGATAACGTGTTTAGTGTCCCTTACATAGGAAGGGATCTGCTGAACCAAAGGCTGCAGGAAAAAATCAATATACTTCCCGACCCGGGACGTGATAGAGTCTATCCCACTTACAATGGGTCGTCCCGGGGGGGAAGTAAGGCTTTTGTGGATCTTCGGGAGGTAATATATAACGGGAGTCCGAGGGGCACAGGGTATCGAAAACAATCTCTCCCTGTCACTGAGGATGCCCTCCCGGTGTCCCTCATCCACAATAATCTCAAGGTCTCTTTTGTATTTGACAACGGGGTCCCTATTCAGAGGGGTATAGGTTTCGGTGTCATCGACGATCCTGTGTAACTCTTTCAAGTAGTCACACCTATCGAGAATGACTATCCCTCCCCCTTTGTCTGCAGGTCTGATGACCAGGGACTTGTTGGAACAAAGGGACTCAAGCCCATTCTCCAGATTCCTTTGCATCTTGACCTTTTTTACCTTGATCTTTTCAAGATCTTTGAGTACCACATCCCTAAAAACTTTAATACTCGGGGCCAATGAACCAGGGGGATTAAACAGTGAAGCATTGGCCAACCCAGTATGTTTGTACTCAGGTAAGGGACTCACTCTATCCATTGTAGGATTAGACAGAAAATGCCTCTTGATATTGAGCTTTCTTGCAAACTTGTGGACGTCCATAAAAGTTTGAAATTTGCTCAAGCTCCTAGGCGGAGCAAATTTCAGACCCTTATCCAACAAGCGCTGCTCAGTCTCTGACAAGGCCTGTTGGCTCAAATTGAAAATACCCATACCTAGATTCTTTTTCTTTTTGAGCAACTGGGCCCTCCTCCCCCCTCTGACCCCTCTCTTCGTTCTGATGGGCCGAACCGGCCCTGGTGGCCCATGGGAAAACCCCAACTGGGGTTCGGTCTAAAATCATATTGACCTGGGGGATAGGAGGGTCTAGAATAATCATAACCCCTGTCAAAATGATTAGACTGAGGAAATTGACCATTCCCGTCCAGATTATTGAATCCATATCGCCTTTCCATAGGTTCACGGCCTAATGGCCTCAATGAGCCTGTTAAGGGAAAAAACCGGTTATGGGTGGGGATATTAAAATCCCGCATACCATTGGACTCAAAGCTGGTTCTTGGAAATCCCTGATTATGTCCCGCATCATGATGGATGGGTCCAAATGAGGGATGCTCCCATCCTCTCATGGATTCACCCTGATAATGCTGGAACTGTACATCAGACCTATGAGGTTTCACATTTTTAGGCATTTTAGATGAAAAATTGCCCTGTTTGGACCCGTTCTTAGTCTTGACCTTATTGTTACGTTGAGCTGGGGTGGGAGTGGGGGGGTTAGAAACCCCTCTCCTACCAATCATGGGAGGGTTGGCAATCGGGCCGGATGGCACTGCGCCCTGAGGGGCAGTGTCCATCACTACCTCATTTATCTCATCTGCTGCCAACTTTTTCTGCCACAGAAAAACAAGGCCGGACTGGTAATCCTCAAAATCTCTAAGGTATTTTTTCTTCTTTTTTGTTTTTTGATCCTTTTCTTCCCTCTCTAAGGTTTTTTGGAGAGAGTTGGAACACTCCCTATATTCCTCTCCATTTTTGAAAGAGGTCAGCAGATCTCTAACCGTTTTGATTTCGGTATCAAGTCTCTGCAGCTTCTCGCTTTTTCTTTGGGCCAAAAATCGCAAAAAAGAAACTCCAGCATCATTAAAGTATTTAGCCCAAACCTCCAAATCAGGCTCACCTTTTTGTGGACTTACCTCCCAACGGAGGCTTCTTGGGACCATGGCATTCCGAATATAATTCTCAAGGAACGCTATGTCCCACTGAGTGTGTATCTCAGTTGTCATGATGTTCTTTAGTCGCATAAAGAGACCACTGACATCAGAGCTACCAGAGGCCGGGGTGGAGTCGAACACCCCGGTCGTGTTGACTGTCCGTTTCGCTCGGAAGTCGAAAATATCCATTGTGGTCGAATTAATGACCACTCACTAAGCAGCAATTAATGGTAGTTAATATAAAAGGTTAGAAAGTGAAAAAAGAAATTGCGCTACAGGTATGGAACTAGGCAGATATATCAAATGCCTAGGAACAAACAAAGGGAAAAAGCAGCAACTATTCTGAAAACTAACAGTGCATACAAATAAGAAAAAATATATAGTCGCGCTAACTTATGAATATAAACATAAGCCCACCACTGAGTAATTGAAAAAATTGTTTCCAAATCACCACAGTGATAAATTATGTGAGTGCTCAGTGAAGAACAATAACTAAACAATGTAAACAAAGCATATAAATTAATAATAATACAAACTTAATTAATAATATTATTACATGCTTGTATAGGACCCTTAAATGATCAAGTCTAAAGTCCATACAAAAAAACACACCCGTGATCAAGTGTCCATACTAGATAAAAAAGAAAAAAGGAAAAAAGAAAGAAAACAAAACAAAAACGATTCCAAATCTTCTTGTATTCGTGACTTTCACCACCACCAGTAAAAATTCCTGCTTACCAAAAAGCGATGGTCCCCTATGACGGAGGACCCCAAACAGCCTCAAATGGTAATCAATAGGACTCCAAGCTTCAGTATATGTTGAGCCTCAATTAATTTGGTAGCCAAAACGCTCATATACCATCATGCAGTACTCGATGCGGAACATGAAAGGAAGGGAGGACACTACATAGTGTAAAATCCTTGGTGGATGTTTATTTAAAAGAAGAAAACATACTTACAAAAATGCAGTTTAAAAACAGCCTTAGAAGTGTGACAGCGCCGACCGGTCAAAGGCGCTAGTCACACACATACGTCCGTGGAAGTCGAGCAGTGGAGGGTGACGTCAGCACAAAGCTCGTATCCTGCCCTACGCGTTTCGTGAAAATTCACGTCGTCTCGGGGCACGGGCGATGGGCTGCGTCACCCCCTCTTTATAGGGAACACAAGAACTCAAGGGTCCGGCCCGAGGGAGGGCGCGCGCACCTCGCGCCGCGAGGTAACCACGCCACGCTATCGCATCCGCCAAACAGCAAAAACAGCGGATGCGCGCGCATCTCTCCCCACGAGGAAACCAAGCCTCGTTTGCAAATACATACCGTGCGCGTCATCACGCCAAGCGGGATGACGAAAACATGGTGGGGAGTATGCCGCACATACGCGTGTCCATGGCAACAATGGCCACGACCGCAATACGCGCGCCACCCAAGGGGGAGGAGCCTCCAGGTGTGTCACAGGAGACAGTAAGACCCACAACCTCCGCCGCAACCATAATGTGCGGTGAACATAATGGGACCTTAAACTGCTCCAAATTTAACAACCTAACTATAGAGGACATATACATACATGAATAAAATATAAAACATAAATGTCATAACAATATCTAAAACCATACATGTTTAAAAATACGTAGATAAATTGCCTCATAATAGTTAATAGTCCTTAAATGATAATAAAATCACCAAGGTTACAACAGTTACCATCTAATCTCGTCCCTCTTACAACCCCGCTTAACATGGTCAAATGTCCATTACAAAACAGGAAAAAGAGACGGAAATAAACGGTTAAATTTAAACGGAATAAGGAAAAGAGGAAGAAAAAAGTGTGCATACAGCACAATCTGCATCTCCCAAAAACTATAATTCAATATAATTCAATAGTCCACCCCAAACAGCCATTATAAAAACACAATTAACTGATTGGCTAGATTGATTCAAGAATTGTTAATAAAAGCGTTGACATCGGTGTCCACGTTGAGTCCATGCGGAACATAAGTTCTCAACCTGTATACCCATGCCATTTCCTGCTTGGAGATTTCTCTCACAAGCGAGCTGCCTCTCCAGTGGGGTCTATATTTGTCAATAGCGATGAATAGTGTACCAGACGGGTCTCTCTTGTGAACTTGATCGTAGTGCCTGGATACAGAGTGTTTATCGAAACCTTTGCGTATGTTCGCTATATGTTCGTTAAGTCTCACCCTTACTGCCCTTTTGGTCCTCCCCACGTATTGGAGACCGCAAGGGCATTGTATGAGGTAAATAACCCCCAAAGATGAACAAGTAATAAAGGGTTCGATTTCATAGGAACGGCCCGTGCTCGTTGAAGAAAAATGGCTAATCTTCCTATCCCTGCAGCTATTCAGGCTGCACACTTGGCATTTTTTGCATCTATAGTATCCTGTCAAGTTCTCTAGAAATGTTCTATTGGCCCGTGGGGGGTCCTGGACACTTGGGGCCACCCTACTGGACAGTGTAGACGCCCCCCTAAATACAATAGCTGGTCTCTCTGGAAGGGACGGTGCCAACACTAAATCACTGGTTAACACATGCCAGTGCTTACGTATCAGACTTTTAATGGTCTGATGCTGTACGGAGTAGGTGGTAATAAATGGAAGAGAAAACTTACCATCCCTAACCACCCTCTCCCTGTCAGCCAACAATGATTCTCGATCGATCTCACTGACAGATTGTATCAATTGAGACAGATCACTCTGTTGATAACCTTTATCAACAAATCTCTTAGAGAGGATCTCGGCCTGGCATTTGAAAGCCTCTAAGTCTGTACAGTTACGTCTCAATCTGGTGAATTGTCCCTGGGGGACGGCCTTCAACCAAGGGGCATAATGACAACTGTCAAGCGGAATATATGAGTTCCTGTCAGTTGGTTTGAAATAAGTGGTCGTAACAAATTTGCCATCAACCACTGAAATTTTCAAATCCAGATAGTGTACTGACTCCTGACTGGCCTCAAAAGAGAATCTGATACCTCTGTTGTTATCTGATGTCAGTGGTCTCTTTATGCGACTAAAGAACATCATGACAACTGAGATACACACTCAGTGGGACATAGCGTTCCTTGAGAATTATATTCGGAATGCCATGGTCCCAAGAAGCCTCCGTTGGGAGGTAAGTCCACAAAAAGGTGAGCCTGATTTGGAGGTTTGGGCTAAATACTTTAATGATGCTGGAGTTTCTTTTTTGCGATTTTTGGCCCAAAGAAAAAGCGAGAAGCTGCAGAGACTTGATACCGAAATCAAAACGGTTAGAGATCTGCTGACCTCTTTCAAAAATGGAGAGGAATATAGGGAGTGTTCCAACTCTCTCCAAAAAACCTTAGAGAGGGAAGAAAAGGATCAAAAAACAAAAAAGAAGAAAAAATACCTTAGAGATTTTGAGGATTACCAGTCCGGCCTTGTTTTTCTGTGGCAGAAAAAGTTGGCAGCAGATGAGATAAATGAGGTAGTGATGGACACTGCCCCTCAGGGCGCGGTGCCATCCGGCCCGATTGCCAACCCTCCCATGATTGGTAGGAGAGGGGTTTCTAACCCCCCCACTCCCACCCCAGCTCAACGTAACAATAAGGTCAAGACTAAGAACGGGTCCAAACAGGGCAATTTTTCATCTAAAATGCCTAAAAATGTGAAACCTCATAGGTCTGATGTACAGTTCCAGCATTATCAGGGTGAATCCATGAGAGGATGGGAGCATCCCTCATTTGGACCCATCCATCATGATGCGGGACATAATCAGGGATTTCCAAGAACCAGCTTTGAGTCCAATGGTATGCGGGATTTTAATATCCCCACCCATAACCGGTTTTTTCCCTTAACAGACTCATTGGGGCCATTAGGCCGTGAACCTATGGAAAGGCGATATGGATTCAATAATCTGGACGGGAATGGTCAATTTCCTCAGTCTAATCATTTTGACAGGGGTTATGATTATTCTAGACCCTCCTATCCCCCAGGTCAATATGATTTTAGACCGAACCCCAGTTGGGGTTTTCCCATGGGCCACCAGGGCCGGTTCGGCCCATCAGAACGAAGAGAGGGGTCAGAGGGGGGAGGAGGGCCCAGTTGCTCAAAAAGAAAAATAATCTAGGTATGGGTATTTTCAATTTGAGCCAACAGGCCTTGTCAGAGACTGAGCAGCGCTTGTTGGATAAGGGTCTGAAATTTGCTCCGCCTAGGAGCTTGAGCAAATTTCAAACTTTTATGGACGTCCACAAGTTTGCAAGAAAGCTCAATATCAAGAGGCATTTTCTGTCTAATCCTACAATGGATAGAGTGAGTCCCTTACCTGAGTACAAACATACTGGGTTGGCCAATGCTTCACTGTTTAATCCCCCTGGTTCATTGGCCCCGAGTATTAAAGTTTTTAGGGATGTGGTACTCAAAGATCTTGAAAAGATCAAGGTAAAAAAGGTCAAGATGCAAAGGAATCTGGAGAATGGGCTTGAGTCCCTTTGTTCCAACAAGTCCCTGGTCATCAGACCTGCAGACAAAGGGGGAGGGATAGTCATTCTCGATAGGTGTGACTACTTGAAAGAGTTACACAGGATCGTCGATGACACCGAAACCTATACCCCTCTGAATAGGGACCCCGTTGTCAAATACAAAAGAGACCTTGAGATTATTGTGGATGAGGGACACCGGGAGGGCATCCTCAGTGACAGGGAGAGATTGTTTTTGATACCCTGTGCCCCTCGGACTCCCGTTATATATTACCTCCCGAAGATCCACAAAAGCCTTACTTCCCCCCCGGGACGACCCATTGTAAGTGGGATAGACTCTATCACGTCCCGGGTCGGGAAGTATATTGATTTTTTCCTGCAGCCTTTGGTTCAGCAGATCCCTTCCTATGTAAGGGACACTAAACACGTTATCAATTTACTCAGAGATCTCACTCCCACAAATGGTATATGGATGGTCACGGCAGACGTGACCTCGCTCTATACCATCATCCCCCATGAGCGTGGCTTTGAGGCTGTTGAGATGTATTTAGTGAGAGGATCAGATCTACCACTGCGGCAAATTAATTTTATTATGACCCTACTGAAATATGCAGCTGGTCACAATTATTTTTGGTGTGATAATCAATTCTTCCGCCAAGATCGAGGTGTGGCGATGGGGGCGAAGTACGCCCCTAGCCTGGCCAACCTGTTCATGGCCAAGTGGGAGGAGGATGTCGTCGATGTTTGCCGGAGACCAGAGGTTGTTCTCTGGGTTAGGTACATCGACGACGTCCTCCTCCTATGGGATGGCAGCGAATCTGCTTTGCGGGATTATATGTTGTCCCTAAACGATAACAACAGAGGTATCAGATTCTCTTTTGAGGCCAGTCAGGAGTCAGTACACTATCTGGATTTGAAAATTTCAGTGGTTGATGGCAAATTTGTTACGACCACTTATTTCAAACCAACTGACAGGAACTCATATATTCCGCTTGACAGTTGTCATTATGCCCCTTGGTTGAAGGCCGTCCCCCAGGGACAATTCACCAGATTGAGACGTAACTGTACAGACTTAGAGGCTTTCAAATGCCAGGCCGAGATCCTCTCTAAGAGATTTGTTGATAAAGGTTATCAACAGAGTGATCTGTCTCAATTGATACAATCTGTCAGTGAGATCGATCGAGAATCATTGTTGGCTGACAGGGAGAGGGTGGTTAGGGATGGTAAGTTTTCTCTTCCATTTATTACCACCTACTCCGTACAGCATCAGACCATTAAAAGTCTGATACGTAAGCACTGGCATGTGTTAACCAGTGATTTAGTGTTGGCACCGTCCCTTCCAGAGAGACCAGCTATTGTATTTAGGGGGGCGTCTACACTGTCCAGTAGGGTGGCCCCAAGTGTCCAGGACCCCCCACGGGCCAATAGAACATTTCTAGAGAACTTGACAGGATACTATAGATGCAAAAAATGCCAAGTGTGCAGCCTGAATAGCTGCAGGGATAGGAAGATTAGCCATTTTTCTTCAATGAGCACGGGCCGTTCCTATGAAATCGAACCCTTTATTACTTGTTCATCTTTGGGGGTTATTTACCTCATACAATGCCCTTGCGGTCTCCAATACGTGGGGAGGACCAAAAGGGCAGTAAGGGTGAGACTTAACGAACATATAGCGAACATACGCAAAGGTTTCGATAAACACTCTGTATCCAGGCACTACGATCAAGTTCACAAGAGAGACCCGTCTGGTACACTATTCATCGCTATTGACAAATATAGACCCCACTGGAGAGGCAGCTCGCTTGTGAGAGAAATCTCCAAGCAGGAAATGGCATGGGTATACAGGTTGAGAACTTATGTTCCGCATGGACTCAACGTGGACACCGATGTCAACGCTTTTATTAACAATTCTTGAATCAATCTAGCCAATCAGTTAATTGTGTTTTTATAATGGCTGTTTGGGGTGGACTATTGAATTATATTGAATTATAGTTTTTGGGAGATGCAGATTGTGCTGTATGCACACTTTTTTCTTCCTCTTTTCCTTATTCCGTTTAAATTTAACCGTTTATTTCCGTCTCTTTTTCCTGTTTTGTAATGGACATTTGACCATGTTAAGCGGGGTTGTAAGAGGGACGAGATTAGATGGTAACTGTTGTAACCTTGGTGATTTTATTATCATTTAAGGACTATTAACTATTATGAGGCAATTTATCTACGTATTTTTAAACATGTATGGTTTTAGATATTGTTATGACATTTATGTTTTATATTTTATTCATGTATGTATATGTCCTCTATAGTTAGGTTGTTAAATTTGGAGCAGTTTAAGGTCCCATTATGTTCACCGCACATTATGGTTGCGGCGGAGGTTGTGGGTCTTACTGTCTCCTGTGACACACCTGGAGGCTCCTCCCCCTTGGGTGGCGCGCGTATTGCGGTCGTGGCCATTGTTGCCATGGACACGCGTATGTGCGGCATACTCCCCACCATGTTTTCGTCATCCCGCTTGGCGTGATGACGCGCACGGTATGTATTTGCAAACGAGGCTTGGTTTCCTCGTGGGGAGAGATGCGCGCGCATCCGCTGTTTTTGCTGTTTGGCGGATGCGATAGCGTGGCATGGTTACCTCGCGGCGCGAGGTGCGCGCGCCCTCCCTCGGGCCGGACCCTTGAGTTCTTGTGTTCCCTATAAAGAGGGGGTGACGCAGCCCATCGCCCGTGCCCCGAGACGACGTGAATTTTCACGAAACGCGTAGGGCAGGATACGAGCTTTGTGCTGACGTCACCCTCCACTGCTCGACTTCCACGGACGTATGTGTGTGACTAGCGCCTTTGACCGGTCGGCGCTGTCACACTTCTAAGGCTGTTTTTAAACTGCATTTTTGTAAGTATGTTTTCTTCTTTTAAATAAACATCCACCAAGGATTTTACACTATGTAGTGTCCTCCCTTCCTTTCATGTTCCGCATCGAGTACTGCATGATGGTATATGAGCGTTTTGGCTACCAAATTAATTGAGGCTCAACATATACTGAAGCTTGGAGTCCTATTGATTACCATTTGAGGCTGTTTGGGGTCCTCCGTCATAGGGGACCATCGCTTTTTGGTAAGCAGGAATTTTTACTGGTGGTGGTGAAAGTCACGAATACAAGAAGATTTGGAATCGTTTTTGTTTTGTTTTCTTTCTTTTTTCCTTTTTTCTTTTTTATCTAGTATGGACACTTGATCACGGGTGTGTTTTTTTGTATGGACTTTAGACTTGATCATTTAAGGGTCCTATACAAGCATGTAATAATATTATTAATTAAGTTTGTATTATTATTAATTTATATGCTTTGTTTACATTGTTTAGTTATTGTTCTTCACTGAGCACTCACATAATTTATCACTGTGGTGATTTGGAAACAATTTTTTCAATTACTCAGTGGTGGGCTTATGTTTATATTCATAAGTTAGCGCGACTATATATTTTTTCTTATCACTAGCTGGCACCCAAGTCCTTTCTGCAATAGAGTAGCCCTTCCAGTCCACCAAATATTGCAACTGCCTACCCTTAAAGTCGTGAATCCAAAATCTTACCAATTTAGTATTCCTGATGGTCATCAACAGAGACAGGAGCAGGACGTCTAGAGGGTAGAGAAAATCTATTTTTGTAAAAGGACT
The DNA here is from genome assembly GCA_029206835.1 of Rana muscosa. Lineage (NCBI taxonomy): Eukaryota > Metazoa > Chordata > Amphibia > Anura > Ranidae > Rana > Rana muscosa. The sequence continues at coordinate 105,209,010 of CM055119.1, read as the reverse complement.
TTAGCAAGGATACATGAAAAGTACTGGGAATTCAAAGGTGTGGGGGCAACCGAAGTTTATAGGCCACTGGATTAACTTGACAAAGAATGCAAAAGCGTCCAATATATCTAGGACCTAATTTGGGAGAGGGTTGTTGAAGTTTGATGTTCTTGGTGGATAACCAAACAAGTTGATTGAGACGATAACGGGGTTCAGGTTTTCTGTGACGGTCCGCGTACCCTTTGTATCTGTGTACCGACAGAAGCAGAACCTCTTATGTCTCTCCAGTGTTTATTTAACTTGGTCACCATGTTGGATGCTGCAGGTACCTCTACTTGAGACTAGGGATGAGCTTCGTGTTCGAGTCGAACATACGTTCGACTCGAACATCGGCTGTTCGATCGTTCGACGAAGATCGAACGATTTGGGCCGTTCGCGCCAAATTCGAGTGACGCGAATGGCCCACAATGCACTACGCCATCGCAGTGTCATCCAGGCGCTGTGATTGGCCAAGCATGCACTGTGACCCCGCATGCTTGGCCAATCACAGCGCCGGCAGCGAGGAGAGCAATGATTGGCCACAGGCAGGATGCCTGTGGCCAATTATTGCTGAGGGTGTTTAGTACACGCCCCACACTATAAAAGGCCGCCAGCACGGCGGCCTAGTGTAGTGTGTTCCGGAGCAGGGAAAGACAAGCATAGGCAGGGACAGTGACATTTATTTCTTTCTTGCTTAACCTGGATTCCTTTAGTTTAGGGAAAGAGAAGGATAGGTAGGGAGAGTGTCAGTGTGTTTTACTGTGCGAGTCCTTGTTTCTAGGGACAAAGAAGGAAAGTGAGGGGATTTCTCCTTGTGCTATAGTGTGCTTTAAAAAAACATTTTTTCTAGGGACAGAAAACTGTAGGTAGGGAGAGTGTCAGTTTCTTTCACTGTGCCAGTCCTTGTTTCTAGGGACAAAGAAGGAAAGTGAGGGGATTTCTCCTTGTGCTATAGTGTGCTTTAAAAAAACATTTTTTCTAGGGACAGAAAACTGTAGGTAGGGAGAGTGTCAGTTTCTTTCACTGTGCCAGTCCTTGTTTCTAGGGACAAAGAAGGAAAGTGAGGGGAATTCTCCTTGTGCTATAGTGTGCTTTAAAAAAACATTTTTTCTAGGGACAGAAAACTGTAGGTAGGGAGAGTGTCAGTTTCTTTCACTGTGCCAGTCCTTGTTTCTAGGGACAAAGAAGGAAAGTGAGGGGATTTCTCCTTGTGCTATAGTGTGCTTTAAAAAAACATTTTTTCTAGGGACAGAAAACTGTAGGTAGGGAGAGTGTCAGTTTCTTTCACTGTGCCAGTCCTTGTTTCTAGGGACAAAGAAGGAAAGTGAGGGGATTTCTCCTTGTGCTATAGTGTGCTTTAAAAAAACATTTTTTCTAGGGACAGAAAACTGTAGGTAGGGAGAGTGTCAGTTTCTTTCACTGTGCCAGTCCTTGTTTCTAGGGACAAAGAAGGAAAGTGAGGGGATTTCTCCTTGTGCTATAGTGTGCTTTAAAAAAACATTTTTTCTAGGGACAGAAAACTGTAGGTAGGGAGAGTGTCAGTTTCTTTCACTGTGCCAGTCCTTGTTTCTAGGGACAAAGAAGGAAAGTGAGGGGATTTCTCCTTGTGCTATAGTGTGCTTTAAAAAAACATTTTTTCTAGGGACAGAAAACTGTAGGTAGGGAGAGTGTCAGTTTCTTTCACTGTGCCAGTCCTTGTTTCTAGGGACAAAGAAGGAAAGTGAGGGGAATTCTCCTTGTGCTATAGTGTGCTTTAAAAAAACATTTTTTCTAGGGACAGAAAACTGTAGGTAGGGAGAGTGTCAGTTTCTTTCACTGTGCCAGTCCTTGTTTCTAGGGACAAAGAAGGAAAGTGAGGGGATTTCTCCTTGTGCTATAGTGTGCTTTAAAAAAAACATTTTTTCTAGGGACAGAAAACTGTAGGTAGGGAGAGTGTCAGTTTCTTTCACTGTGCCAGTCCTTGTTTCTAGGGACAAAGAAGGAAAGTGAGGGGATTTCTCCTTGTGCTATAGTGTGCTTTAAAAAAACATTTTTTCTAGGGACAGAAAACTGTAGGTAGGGAGAGTGTCAGTTTCTTTCACTGTGCCAGTCCTTGTTTCTAGGGACAAAGAAGGAAAGTGAGGGGAATTCTCCTTGTGCTATAGTGTGCTTTAAAAAAACATTTTTTCTAGGGACAGAAAACTGTAGGTAGGGAGAGTGTCAGTTTCTTTCACCGTGCCAGTCCTTGTTTCTAGGGACAAAGAAGGAAAGTGAGGGGATTTCTCCTTGTGCTATAGTGTGCTTTAAAAAAACATTTTTTCTAGGGACAGAAAACTGTAGGTAGGGAGAGTGTCAGTTTCTTTCACTGTGCCAGTCCTTGTTTCTAGGGACAAAGAAGGAAAGTGAGGGGAATTCTCCTTGTGCTATAGTGTGCTTTAAAAAAACATTTTTTCTAGGGACAGAAAACTGTAGGTAGGGAGAGTGTCAGTTTCTTTCACCGTGCCAGTCCTTGTTTCTAGGGACAAAGAAGGAAAGTGAGGGGAATTCTCCTTGTGCTATAGTGTGCTTTAAAAAAACATTTTTTCTAGGGACAGAAAACTGTAGGTAGGGAGAGTGTCAGTTTCTTTCACTGTGCCAGTCCTTGTTTCTAGGGACAAAGAAGGAAAGTGAGGGGAATTCTCCTTGTGCTATAGTGTGCTTTAAAAAAACATTTTTTCTAGGGACAGAAAACTGTAGGTAGGGAGAGTGTCAGTTTCTTTCACTGTGCCAGTCCTTGTTTCTAGGGACAAAGAAGGAAAGTGAGGGGATTTCTCCTTGTGCTATAGTGTGCTTTAAAAAAACATTTTTTCTAGGGACAGAAAACTGTAGGTAGGGAGAGTGTCAGTTTCTTTCACTGTGCCAGTCCTTGTTTCTAGGGACAAAGAAGGAAAGTGAGGGGATTTCTCCTTGTGCTATAGTGTGCTTTAAAAAAAAAAAATTTCTAGGGACAGAAAACTGTAGGTAGGGAGAGTGTCAGTTTCTTTCACTGTGCCAGTCCTTGTTTCTAGGGACAAAGAAGGAAAGTGAGGGGATTTCTCCTTGTGCTATAGTGTGCTTTAAAAAAACATTTTTTCTAGGGACAGAAAACTGTAGGTAGGGAGAGTGTCAGTTTCTTTCACTGTGCCAGTCCTTGTTTCTAGGGACAAAGAAGGAAAGTGAGGGGATTTCTCCTTGTGCTATAGTGTGCTTTAAAAAAAAATTTTTTCTAGGGACAGAAAACTGTAGGTAGGGAGAGTGTCAGTTTCTTTCACTGTGCCAGTCCTTGTTTCTAGAGACAAAGAAGGAAAGTGAGGGGATTTCTCCTTGTGCTATAGTGTGCTTTAAAAAAACATTTTTTCTAGGGACAGAAAACTGTAGGTAGGGAGAGTGTCAGTTTCTTTCACTGTGCCAGTCCTTGTTTCTAGGGACAAAGAAGGAAAGTGAGGGGATTTCTCCTTGTGCTATAGTGTGCTTTAAAAAAACATTTTTTCTAGGGACAGAAAACTGTAGGTAGGGAGAGTGTCAGTTTCTTTCACTGTGCCAGTCCTTGTTTCTAGGGACAAAGAAGGAAAGTGAGGGGAATTCTCCTTGTGCTATAGTGTGCTTTAAAAAAACATTTTTTCTAGGGACAGAAAACTGTAGGTAGGGAGAGTGTCAGTTTCTTTCACTGTGCCAGTCCTTGTTTCTAGGGACAAAGAAGGAAAGTGAGGGGAATTCTCCTTGTGCTATAGTGTGCCAAAGCATTCCTCATCAACCATCTTTGAAATCCTTGTTTTTTGGACAGTCAGGGAAATTGTCGTTGTGCTATTCTGTGCAAAAGCAATAATCCTCAACCATATTTAGAAATCCTTAAGTAAAGGGACAGAGAAGGACACCTGAAGGTAGCCCTTATTGCTTTTTTCCCATCTCCCTGCAGGCCATCTATTAGAATGTCTGGAAGGCAAACAAGGAGAGGCAGACAGTCAGGAGGCAATAAAAGAGGGCAAGCAGGCTCTGTGTCTGGGGGCAACAGTGCTGGTCGTGGACGCGGTGCATTGTCATCAGCACATGGCCATGGGACACGCTTGTCCTTCTTTTCGGCAGCTGGACATGTTGAGCCACATCATGCCGAAGACTTGGTAGAGTGGATGACCAAGCCCTCCTCCTCCTCCTCATCCTCTCTCACCCAGGCTCAGGGTACTGGCAAAGCAGCTGCCAAAGCGTCCTCTTCCCTGGTATCAATGTCAGACTCATCATCAGTCACTCCTTCCCTAGACCCACCATGTCCTCCTCCTGAGGAGTCCCCCGAACTGTTTGAGCACAGTGTTGGGTACATGCTCCAGGAGGATGCCCAGTGTTTCGAAGGGTCTGATGATGAAACCCAGCTACAGGAAGGCAGTAGCGTGAGAGCAGACAGAGGGGATGCTCAAGAAGGACACCAATCTGGCAGTCATGTTCCAGCAGCTGCAGCATACTGCCAGATTGGCTCCAGTGATGAGGAGGGAGGGGATGATGAGGTCACTGACTCCACGTGGGTGCCTAATAGGAGAGAGGAGGAGGAGGAGGATGAGGAGGAGGCACATCTCCAACGAGGCAGGATGCCCTTTGGTGGCCAGCGTAAGGGCAGTACACCGACGGAATCACACCGCAGAGCTCCGCCTGTGCAGGGCGCTGCCTCTGCCCGTCATTCAAAAAGTTCCTTGGTGTGGGCCTTTTTTGAGGCTAGTGCATCAGATCGCACAGCTGCTGTTTGCAACATATGTCTCAAGCGTATATCGCGTGGCCAAAACATCAGCCGCTTGGGTACCACATGCCTGACCAGACATATGTTGACCTGCCATGCAGCTCGTTGGCAAGCCTACCTCAAAGACCCACACCAAAGAACAAAGCGGACCTCTCCTTGCACCGCATCAGCTGGGATCTCCAACCCCACTATAACTTCAGTCCTCTCTGAAACATGCACTGAGAGGAATGAAGGTGTAGAATTAGGTGTGTCACAGCCAAGTACTTGCGGCCACTCTGCTAGCAGTACACCGACGTCCGATTCTAGCAGGCAAATTTCCCTGCCCCAGCTGCTGGACCGTCGAAAGAAGTTCACTCCCAGCCATCCACATGCCCAGCGGTTGAATGCTAGCTTGGCTAAATTGCTAGCGCTTCAACTGCTGCCTTTTCAGTTGGTAGACTCGGCCCCCTTCCGTGAGTTTGTGCAATGTGCGGTTCCTCAGTGGCAGGTTCCCAAACGCCACTTTTTCTCACGGAAGGCTATTCCGGCTCTCTACCGGCATGTGGAAGGCAATGTCTTGGCCTCGCTGGACAGGGCGGTCAGCGGTAAGGTGCATATTACCGCTGACTCATGGTCCAGCAGGCATGGACAGGGACGTTACCTTTCTTTCACGGCCCATTGGGTCACTCTTTTGGCAGCTGGGAAGGATGCAGGACAAGGTGCAGTAGTGTTGGAGGTTGTTCCACCGCCACGCCTCCAAAATGCTACTACTGGTTGTGACACACCTCTCTCCTCCACCCCCTCCTCTTCTTCTTCCTCCATGGCCTCTTCCTGTGGTTTGTCCTATGAACCAGCGGTGCTCCGTAGCCGTTCACGGGGCTACGCAAGTACGCAGGCAAAAAGATGCCATGCCGTGCTTGCGCTGGTGTGTTTGGGGGACAGAAGCCACACTGGGGCAGAGGTCCTGTCTGCTCTGCAGGGCCAGGCCGAGAGGTGGTTGACGCCACGCCAGCTTAAGCCAGGAATGGTGGTTTGCGACGATGGCACCAACCTCCTCTCCGCCCTCCGACAGGGACAACTGACCCATGTGCCCTGTGTGGCTCACGTCCTTAACCTGGTGGTGCAGCGGTTCTTGGGCAGGTACCCGGGCTTACAGGATGTCCTGAGGCAGGCCAGGAAAGTCTGTGTGCATTTCCGCAGATCTTATAATGCCAGTGCTCGCCTGGCTGAGCTGCAAAAGGAGTTGAACCTGCCCAAGAACCGCCTTATATGTGACATGCCCACCAGGTGGAACTCAACGTTGGCCATGCTGCAGCGGCTGCACACGCAGCAGAGGGCCATCAATGAGTACCTGTGCGACTACGGCACCAGGACAGGGTCAGGGGAGCTTGGTTTTTTTTCTCCACGCCAGTGGGGCATGATCAGGGATGCATGCACTGTCCTGGCACCATTTGAGGAGGCCACGAGGATGGTGAGCAGTGACAGTGCATGCATCAGTGACACTGTACCTCTTGTCCACCTGTTGGAGCACACGCTGCGTGGAATAATGGACAGGGCACTTGAGGCAGAACAGAGGCAGGAAGAGGAGGACTTCCTTGCCTCTCAAGGCCCCCTTTACCCAGACAGTGTTCCTTCTGTCCCACCCATCGCACAGGAAGAGGAGGAGGAGGAGGAGGAGGAGGAGGATTGTGTCAGCATGGAGGTGGAGGCTGGCACTCAGCATCATCAGCAGCAGTCTTTTAGGGATGATTTACAGTCCCAAGAAACCAGTGGACTTGTACGTGGCTGGGAGGAGGTGGCTGCGGATCATGTCGTCCTTAGTGACCCAGAGGACTCCGGAGCGAATGCCTCAGCAAACCTACGCTGCATGGCCTCCCTGATCCTGCAAAGTCTGCGGAAGGATCCTCGTATTCTTCGGATCAAGGAGAGGGACCATTACTGGCTGGCCACTCTCCTTGATCCACGGTACAAGGGTAAGGTTGCGGACCTTATGTTACCTTCGCAGAGGGAGCAGAGGATGAGACAACTCCGGGAGGCCTTGCAGAAAGGTCTGTGCAACGCGTTCCCAGAGACTGGGAGGTTACAAACTCCTGGTCCTGGACAACGAGTTGCTGAGGCTTCGGCCAGTCAAAGAAGGAGCGGTGGGGAAGGTGGCCGTCTGACCGATGCGTTCAGACAATTCTTTAGTCCGCAGCCCCAAAGTATGATCGGTTCCAGCAACCATCGCCAGCGTCTGATAAACATGGTGCAGGAATATCTAGGGGCAAGGTCAGACTTGGACACCTTCCCCACCGAAAATCCTCTGGCTTACTGGGTCTTGAGGATGGATCACTGGCCAGAGCTTGCACAGTATGCAATTGAGCTACTGGCCTGTCCTGCATCCAGCGTTCTTTCGGAACGCACATTCAGTGCTGCTGGAGGATTTGTCACGGATCACAGGGTGCGCCTGTCCACCGACTCGGTTGATCGACTGACTTTCATCAAGATGAACCAGTCTTGGATCACCACCAGCTACCACACACCTGATGCTGATATAACAGACTAATTGATTTTAACATGTCACATCCCTTCAAGACTGATGCTGATGCTGAGTGCCTGTGCTGTTATGTTGACTGGCTATCCTCCTCCTCCGAGTCCTCAATGATACGATTGATGATGATAGCTTGGAAGATCATTTTTGTTTATGGGTGCCGCCACCAGTGGCTAAGGCCCAATTTTTCAGCCCCTGTTTTACAGGGGCGTGTAATTACAATTTTTTTAGCAATAATTTGCCATAGGGCTCATTGCTGTGCTCCAAGTACAGTATCTGTGAGGGGGTGGAGTGTTGTGGCACCAGTGCCTAAGGCCCAATTTTTCAGCCCCTGTTTAACAGGGGCGTGTCATTACAATTTTTGAAGCAATACTTTGCAACAGGGCTCATTGCTGTGCTCCAAGTAACGTATCTGTGAGGGGTTGTAGTGTTGTGCCACCAGTGCCTAAGGCCCAATTTTTCAGCCCCTGTTCAACAGGGGCATGCAATTACAATTCTTGATCTAATAATTCACAGCAGGGCCCATTGCTGCACCCACCAAGAGTAACTCTGAGGGCTTACAGTGTTGTGGCAACGCCACCACCACCACCACCACCACGAAAGGCCCAATTTTTCAGCCCCTGTTCAAAAGGGGCATGTAATTACAATTCTTGATCTAATAATTCACAGCAGGGCCCATTCCTGCACCCACCAAGAGTAACTCTGAGGGCTTACAGTGTTGTGGCAACACCACCACCACCACCACCACCACCACGAAAGGCCCAATTTTTCAGCCCCTGTTCAAAAGGGGCATGTAATTACAATTCTTGATCTAATAATTCACAGCAGGGCCCATTCCTGCACCCACCAAGAGTAACTCTGAGGGCTTACAGTGTTGTGGCAACACCACCACCACCACCACCACCACGAAAGGCCCAATTTTTCAGCCCCTGTTCAACAGGGGCATGCAATTACAATTCTTGATCTAATAATTCACAGCAGGGCCCATTGCTGCACCCACCAAGAGTAACTGTCAGGGCTTACAGTGTTGTGGCACCAGCACCACCATCAAAGGCCCAATTTTTACTACCACTGTTCAACAATTATATGTAATTAAAATTCCTGATATAATAGTTGACAGCAGGGCGTTCCAGCACCAACCAAGAGTAACTGTGAGTGCTTACAGTGTTGTGCCAACACCAACAACTAAGGGGCCTATTTCTGCAGAGTATATACGGCAGGTCCCTACTTTCAAACATCCAACTTACAAACGACTCCTACTTGCAAACGCAAGAAGACAACAGGAAGTGAGAGGAAATCTACCCCTAGGAAGGAAAATTCTCTCCTGTAAGAATAAATATGGGAGAAAGGTGTCTCCTCTGTACTGATGCTTTATCAGCAATCCTTGTTTCAAGAAAAACACCACATTTCAAAAACAGTTGACATTGGGACGGAAAGTGAGGTGAAATGTTCTGAACAGGGGCACAGACAGCAAAACAAATGTTACAGGGGTGATAACCCTTACCTATGTTTTCCAAAAAGTTTAAAAATAGATTTTTGGGCTGGAGCTACACTTCAACAATGTACCTGTTCAAAATTACAAACAGATTCTACATAAGAACAAACCTACAGTCCCTGTCTTGTATGCACCGCCTGTATACGGCTGTTCAGAGTATATAGGGCCTTTTTTATTTTATGTGCGGGGTTCCCCTTAATATCCATACAAGACCCAAAGGGGCTGGTAATGGGCTGGGGTAGGGGGGGGGGGGTCATGGGGTAGCTATGCCATTTTTCTTAAAGATTTTCATCCATATTACCGGGACCAGACATTACATTAAAGCCGCAAGCAGTTTTAAATGGCTTTTTTTTCCTTTAGAAGTGTCATTTTGTGCAGGGACAGTTCTAAACACGGGAAACACGTGGCACTTCACAGGCATACTTTAGACACCCCCCAGGTACGATATTTAAAGGAATATTTGACTTTTTTTTTTCACTTTATGCATCATTAAAATGACTGCTCCCGAAAAACGACCGTTTTTAAAACTTCTTTTTGCATTGATACATGTCCCCTGGTGCAGAACCCGGGTTCCCAAACCCTTTTTAGGACAATAACATGCATAATAGTTGTTATAATTAGCACTTTAGAATCCGAACGTTCGCATCCATTGTATTTAATAGGGTTCTAATGTTCGTACGAACTTTCGGTCCGTTCGCGGGTTCTGGTGCGAACCGAACCCGGGGGTGTTCGGCTCATCACTACTTGAGACGACTGGAAGGTAAAAACTCTGGGTTGATACCCAAAGGCAGCTTGAAAAAGGAGAACATTTTAAGGAGGAGTGCCATTGTAAATTGTGCGCTAATTCAGCTAGAGGTAGCATCTCACTCGAGTTGTCATGTTCAGCAATAACGTAAGCCCTTAAATAGGTCTCTAAATCTTGATTTACCCTGTTTGGCCATTAGATTGGGAGTGGTATCCAGTAGACAGGGAATTCTTGATCCCCAGATGTTTGCAAACAGCCTTCCAGAACGAAGATATAAATTGAGGACCTCTTTCACTAACGATATCGACCGGAATACCATGCAAACGGATGACATGTTCAATTAAGGAAAGGGCCAAGCTTGGGGCAGAAGGTAGAGCAGGCATAGGAATGAAGTGTGCCAGCTTTGAAAATCTGTCTACTACAACCCAGATGACAGTATTCCCCTTGGAGGCGGGCAAGTCCACAATAAAATCCATACTAATATGGGTCCAGGGAGCGTGAGGAACAGGTAGGTGTTGTAGAAGACCTTGGGGAAGAGATTGAGGCAATTTGATGGTCTCACAAATAGGGATGAGCTCGGTGTTCGAGTCGAACATACGTTCGACTCGAACATCGGCTGTTCGATCGTTCGACGAAGATCGAACGATTTGGGCCGTTCGCGCCTAATTCGAGTGACGCGAACGGCCCACAATGCACTACGCCATCGCAGTGTCATCCAGGCGCTGTGATTGGCCAAGCATGCACTGTGACCCCGCATGCTTGGCCAATCACAGCGCCGGCAGCGAGGAGAGCAATGATTGGCCACAGGCAGGATGCCTGTGGCCAATTATTGCTGAGGGTGTTTAGTACACGCCCCACACTATAAAAGGCCGCCAGCACGGCGGCCTAGTGTAGTGTGTTCCGGAGCAGGGAAAGAGAAGCATAGGCAGGGACAGTGACATTTTTTTTTCTTGCTTAACCTGGATTCCTTTAGTTTAGGGAAAGAGAAGGATAGGTAGGGAGAGTGTCAGTGTGTTTTACTGTGCGAATCATTGTTTCTAGGGACAGCGAAGGACAGTGAGGGAAATTCTCCTTGTGCTATAGTGTGCTAAAGCATTGATCATCAACCATCTTTAAAAAATCTTTTTTTTCTAGGGACAGAAAACTATAGGTAGGGAGAGTGTCAGTGTGTTTTACTGTGATAATCCTTGTTTCTAGGGACAGGGAAGGACAGTGAGGGAAATTCTCCTTGTGCTATAGTGTGCTAAAGCATTGATCATCAACCGTCTTTAAAAAAACATTTTTTCTAGGGACAGAAAACTATAGGTAGGAAGAGTGTCAGTTTCTTTCACTGTGATAATCCTTGTTTCTAGGGACAGGGAAGGACAGTGAGGGAAATTCTCCTTGTGCTATAGTGTGCTAAAGCATTGATCATCAACCGTCTTTAAAAAAACATTTTTTCTAGGGACAGAAAACTATAGGTAGGAAGAGTGTCAGTTTCTTTCACTGTGATAATCCTTGTTTCTAGGGACAGGGAAGGACAGTGAGGGAAATTCTACTTGTGCTATAGTGTGCTAAAGCATTGATCATCAATCAGCTTTAAAAAAACATTTTTTCTAGGGACAGAAAACTATAGGTAGGAAGAGTGTCAGTTTCTTTCACTGTGATAATCCTTGTTTCTAGGGACAGGGAAGGACAGTGAGGGAAATTCTCCTTGTGCTATACTGTGCTAAAGCATTGATCATCAACCGTCTTTAAAAAAACATTTTTTCTAGGGACAGAAAACTATAGGTAGGAAGAGTGTCAGTTTCTTTCACTGTGATAATCCTTGTTTCTAGGGACAGGGAAGGACAGTGAGGGAAATTCTACTTGTGCTATAGTGTGCTAAAGCATTGATCATCAATCAGCTTTAAAAAAACATTTTTTCTAGGGACAGAAAACTATAGGTAGGAAGAGTGTCAGTTTCTTTCACTGTGATAATCCTTGTTTCTAGGGACAGGGAAGGACAGTGAGGGAAATTCTCCTTGTGCTATACTGTGCTAAAGCATTGATCATCAACCGTCTTTAAAAAAACATTTTTTCTAGGGACAGAAAACTATAGGTAGGAAGAGTGTCAGTTTCTTTCACTGTGATAATCCTTGTTTCTAGGGACAGGGAAGGACAGTGAGGGAAATTCTCCTTGTGCTATAGTGTGCTAAAGCATTGATCATCAACCGTCTTTAAAAAAACATTTTTTCTAGGGACAGAAAACTATAGGTAGGAAGAGTGTCAGTTTCTTTCACTGTGATAATCCTTGTTTCTAGGGACAGGGAAGGACAGTGAGGGAAATTCTACTTGTGCTATAGTGTGCTAAAGCATTGATCATCAATCAGCTTTAAAAAAACATTTTTTCTAGGGACAGAAAACTATAGGTAGGAAGAGTGTCAGTTTCTTTCACTGTGATAATCCTTGTTTCTAGGGACAGGAAAGGACAGTGAGGGAAATTCTCCTTGTGCTATAGTGTGCTAAAGCATTGATCATCAACCGTCTTTAAAAAAACATTTTTTCTAGGGACAGAAAACTATAGGTAGGAAGAGTGTCAGTTTCTTTCACTGTGATAATCCTTGTTTCTAGGGACAGGGAAGGACAGTGAGGGAAATTCTCCTTGTGCTATAGTGTGCTAAAGCATTGATCATCAACCGTCTTTAAAAAAACATTTTTTCTAGGGACAGAAAACTATAGGTAGGAAGAGTGTCAGTTTCTTTCACTGTGATAATCCTTGTTTCTAGGGACAGGGAAGGACAGTGAGGGAAATTCTACTTGTGCTATAGTGTGCTAAAGCATTGATCATCAATCAGCTTTAAAAAAACATTTTTTCTAGGGACAGAAAACTATAGGTAGGAAGAGTGTCAGTTTCTTTCACTGTGATAATCCTTGTTTCTAGGGACAGGGAAGGACAGTGAGGGAAATTCTCCTTGTGCTATAGTGTGCTAAAGCATTGATCATCAACCATCTTTAAAAAAACATTTTTTCTAGGGACAGAAAACTATAGGTAGGAAGAGTGTCAGTTTCTTTCACTGTGATAATCCTTGTTTCTAGGGACAGGGAAGGACAGTGAGGGAAATTCTCCTTGTGCTATAGTGTGCTAAAGCATTGATCATCAACCGTCTTTAAAAAAACATTTTTTCTAGGGACAGAAAACTATAGGTAGTGTGAGGGGGTTAGCTCGGCAGCGGGTGTGGGTGACCCCCGAGATGGGCTCCCCACACAAAAACAGGCCCAGCAGACGGAGCTTGTGGTTTTCAAAATCAAAAAGGTGCGGTTTATTTTCTATTTACAGTGACAAAAACACAGCAAAGCAAAAGAAACATAAACAAAATAAATCCTGGTCAAGTTGACCTCTGACTAAACATACAGGTTTCCTAACTAACAACTGGGATCAGCCTAGTGCTGTCCTAGTCCCTAAGTCCCTGGTTTTAAATGTCCAAGCAAATAGCCACACAGGCTTTGTCTCACCGCACAGGGGTTCACTCTCCCTAGACAGTCCACACAGGTCTGGTTCCAGGCATGAGCTAACATCTAATGAATCTGGGAGTTCTTATAGAGGCCTAAATGAGCTGACAAGCTTCAGCTGGTCTCTTCAACTCCCTGTCTGTACGACGCCCCACACTCTCCCTAGAGGTATGAGTCATCCATGAGCCCACTAGCCTTAGCTGGGCTTATACAACTCTCCACCTAGTTGTATAAGTCGGCGTAAAGCCTGAATCTGGGCGAAATATATCTACCCCCCCTGGATGCAACCAGGTGACTTTACCTTCCTGCTGTCACATACCCCCCCCTCTTGTTTTAACCTCGGGGTTGGAACACCAGCAATCAGGCATTCATGTACTCGAGACAAAGCATCCACATTCCCCATTTGAACGCCAGGGCGATGCTTTACTGTGAAGTTGAATTCCTGGAGGGCCAGGAACCACCTATTCACTCTTCTATTTGTTTCCTTGTTTTGAGCCATCCACTTTAACGGAGCGTGATCCGTAACCATGTCAAAGTGCCTACCTAGCAGGTAGTACCGAAGGGAATCTAGAGCCCACTTCACCGCTAAACACTCCTTTTCAACGGTGGCGTAATTTACCTCATGGGACTTCAACTTCCTGCTGAGGTAAATGACTGGGTGCTCTTCCCCGTTCCAGACCTGGGACAATACTGCTCCTAACCCCACATCTGACGCATCACTTTGTACGACAAAGTCTTTAGAGAAGTCGGGTGAGTACAACACTGGCTGGCTACATAAGGCTTGTTTCAAGAATTGGAATGCTGCCTCAGCCTCGGGGGTCCATTTAATCATGACCGACCCTTTCCCCTTCGTCAGGTTGGTTAGGGGCACAGCCTTAGAAGCAAAGTGGGGAATGAATCGCCGATAATACCCAGCGATTCCCAGAAAGGCTCGTACCTGCTTCTTGCTGTTGGGACGTGGCCAACTCTGGATGGCCTCGACTTTGTTGAGTTGGGGTTTTATTACTCCCCTCCCAATGGTGTACCCAAGATATTTGGCCTCCTCCTGCCCAATGGTACACTTCTTGGGGTTAGCCGTAAACCCCGCTTCCCGAACAGAGTCCAGGACTGCTTGCACTTTTGGCAGATGTGAGGCCCAATCTGTGCTATGGACAATTACGTCATCCAGGTAAGCCGCAGCATACTTCCGATGGGGCCTCAGCATCTGGTCCATTTTCCGCTGGAATGTGGCCGGTGCATTCTGTAACCCGAACGGCATTCTTTTATATTGGAACGCCCCGTCTGGGGTTACAAATGCGGTTTTCTCTTTGGCCGACTTGGCCAGGGGGATTTGCCAATACCCTTTTGTGAGGTCAAGAGTCGTCATGTATCGGGCTGTTCCCAGCCGGTCGATCAACTCATCTATACGTGGCATGGGGTAGGTGTCAAATTTTGTAACTTTGTTCAACTGACGAAAATCGTTACAAAATCGCCAGCTCCCATCCGGTTTAGGCACCAACACAATGGGACTAGACCAATCACTTTGGGACTCCTCTATCACCCCTAAGTTCAGCATTTTCTGTACTTCCTCCCGTATTGCCTCCCGTCGGGCCTCTGGGATCCGATAGGGTTTTAACTTCACCCTTTCACCGGGCGGGGTAATGATGTCATGCTCTACCCCAGATGTTTGTCCCGGCAGCTCAGAGAATACCTCCTTGTTGCGAAGCACAAACTCCTTAACCTCCTGTTGTTGGGGTTGTGACAAGGTGGCTGCTATTCCAACCTCAGGAATCACGCAACCAGTTTGAGCTGGTGACCAAGTGTCTGCGACTAGGGACTCTCTATCCCTCCAGGCTTTCAACAGATTAACGTGATAGATCTGTTCGGGCTTTCGCCTTCCTGGTTGTCTGACCTTGTAATTCACTTCGCTCACTTTTTCCATTATCTCGTAGGGGCCTTGCCATTTGGCAAGGAATTTACTTTCAACCGTAGGGACAAGTACCAGTATCCTATCCCCCGGGGAAAAGGTACGGGTCTTGGCTCCACGGTTGTACACTCTCTGCTGTGCTAACTGCGCTTGGGCCAAATGTTCCTTCACGATGGGCATTACCTGTGCAATTCGGTCTTGCATCAGGGCGACATGCTCAATCACACTCCTGTGGGGAGAACTCTCACTTTCCCAAGTTTCCTTGGCAATATCCAACAGCCCTCTTGGGTGTCTCCCATACAGTAACTCAAAGGGGGAGAATCCCGTAGAGGATTGGGGCACCTCCCTAATAGCAAACATCAGATAAGGAAGTAGACAGTCCCAATCCTTTCCATCTCTATCCACCACTTTCTTCAACATTTGTTTTAGGGTTTTGTTGAATCTTTCAACCAGCCCATCGGTTTGGGGGTGATACACAGATGTACGTAATTGCGTCACTTTGAACAATTTACATAGCTCCTTCATAACCCGGGACATAAAGGGTGTACCTTGGTCCGTAAGCAGTTCTTTACAAATACCCACCCGGCTAAACACAAGAGATAGCTCTTTGGCTATGGTTTTGGCCGAGGTATTTCGGAGAGGGATCGCTTCTGGATAACGGGTGGCATAGTCCATTATAACTAATATGTACTGGTGCCCCCTAGCGGACTTGATTATAGGACCTACCAAATCCATGGCGATCCTCTCAAACGGGACCTCAATGATGGGTAGAGGGACCAGCGGGCTACGGAAATGTGGCATCGGGGCCGACCTCTGACACACAGGGCAGGAGGAACAATAATTTTCTATGTCCTTCATCACCCCCGGCCAATAGAATCTCTGTAATACCCTCTCTCGGGTTTTCTCTGTCCCCAGATGACCTCCAAGAATGTGCCCATGGGCCAACTCCAACACCAACTTCCTGTAAGGTTTGGGCACCACAAGCTGCTCAACGGTTTCTTCTGCCCTTTTTGCCACCCGATACAGTAGGTCATTCTCTACGCTGAAGTATGGGTAAGTGCAGGTATTATCTGGGTTCACTAACTCGCCATCTATTTTCACTACGTTTTCCCGTGCCTTTATTAGGGCGGGGTCTTTCAACTGTTCTGTGGCAAAGTTTTCCCTGTGAACCTCAAGATCAGAAAACTCCACAGACGGTAGGTTTTCGTCTGAGGAGGTGGGCTCCTCTCCAGTTTCTTGAGTCTCCCCTGCCAATACTGACAAGGGAAATTCCGGAGAGTCCTCACCACTCTCAGGGGAGTTCTGGCTATCACATTCCTGGTACATAGGGGCACCAGTGGGAGGCTCAGGATCATCCCACAGTTCCCAGAACTTCGGAAAATCCCTTCCCACAATGGCGTCATGCGGTAACTGAGATACTAAGCCCACTGGATGAGAGAGGGTACCTTTGGGGGTCTCGAAACACACTGTAGTCACTGGATACTCTCGGGTGTCCCCATGCACACAAATAACAGCTACCTTGCTATTCCCAGAGACCTCTGTTTTAACTAATTCAGCCTTTATCAGGGTCACAAGGCTACCTGAATCCAGCAATACCACAACATTTCTACCATTAATACACATTTTGCATAAATGTTTCTCAGTTCCCCGAATGGCAGTGCATGCGACTGTCGCACACAGCGACTGACGTCTGCCCGTCAGAAAGTCACACTGCATGGGTTCCTCCACAACCGGGCAATTTGCTGCAATATGTCCCGCTTGCCGGCAGCGGTAGCAAACGATCCTTCTTGCCGCCTCTTGAGCCGCTGATTTCCCAGGCTGTTCTCGCCAAACTTGGGGTAGAGCTCCCACCCTCTCACTCTCTCCACCCTTACCCCTTGGAATCATCTTATCCGCCCCTGGGGATGGTCTGGTCTTAGGGTGGAAAGTCCGAGTGTCTCTGGAAGAGGCCGTCAGGTTCTCTGTAGCCAAGTATTTCTCCACACGATCCACAAGACCATCGGCCGTCTCTGGGTCTCCATGGCTTACCCACTTTTGGATGGCAGTAGGAAGAGCTCTCAAAAACCGATCCATTACAACACGTTCCACAATCTTTGGTGCGGACAAAGTCTCTGGCTGTAGCCACTTTCTGCTCAGGTGAATGAGATCATACATTTGAGACCTGGGGGGTTTTCCAAGCTGGAAAGTCCAGTTATGCACACGCTGAGCCCGGACAGCCAGGGTGACACCCAGCCTTGCCAATATTTCAGCTTTTAGCATCACATAGTCTTTTGCTTGGTCATGCTCTAGGTCATAGTAAGCCTTCTGCGATTCACCAGTTAACAGAGGAGCCACCAGTCCAGCCCACTGCTCCTCAGGCCACTTTTCTCTTTCAGCAGTCCTTTCAAATGTGGTCAAAAATACCTCTGGATCATCCTCTCCAGTCATTTTTGTCAATAAACGACTCACCCCAAAGGACGCGGTATTAGTGGGACGGCTTCCCTCACTGGTCTGCGGACGTTGCTGCACTACTGCTTCCATTTGTTGTAGTCTCTGCTCTTGCTTCTGTAACAGGTCTATGAAGCGGGCCTCAGATTGCTGCAGGGCTTGTTGCTGAGCTTCCAGACTCTGTTGGTGAGCTTGCTGCTGGGCTGCAAGGCTCTGTTGATGAGCTTGCTGCTGGGCTGCAAGGCTCCTTTGCAAACCTGCATTTGTCTGCTGTTGATTGGCATTTGCTAGAGCCAGCTGTTTCAGTATCTCCTCCATGCTGGCTTAAAAATAACTGCCACTGGTTCTCCACCAACTGTGAGGGGGTTAGCTCGGCAGCGGGTGTGGGTGACCCCCGAGATGGGCTCCCCACACAAAAACAGGCCCAGCAGACGGAGCTTGTGGTTTTCAAAATCAAAAAGGTGCGGTTTATTTTCTATTTACAGTGACAAAAACACAGCAAAGCAAAAGAAACATAAACAAAATAAATCCTGGTCAAGTTGACCTCTGACTAAACATACAGGTTTCCTAACTAACAACTGGGATCAGCCTAGTGCTGTCCTAGTCCCTAAGTCCCTGGTTTTAAATGTCCAAGCAAATAGCCACACAGGCTTTGTCTCACCGCACAGGGGTTCACTCTCCCTAGACAGTCCACACAGGTCTGGTTCCAGGCATGAGCTAACATCTAATGAATCTGGGAGTTCTTATAGTGGCCTAAATGAGCTGACAAGCTTCAGCTGGTCTCTTCAACTCCCTGTCTGTACGACGCCCCACACTCTCCCTAGAGGTATGAGTCATCCATGAGCCCACTAGCCTTAGCTGGGCTTATACAACTCTCCACCTAGTTGTATAAGTCGGCGTAAAGCCTGAATCTGGGCGAAATATATCTACCCCCCTGGATGCAACCAGGTGACTTTACCTTCCTGCTGTCACAGTAGGAAGAGTGTCAGTTTCTTTCACTGTGATAATCCTTGTTTCTAGGGACAGGGAAGGACAGTGAGGGAAATTCTCCTTGTGCTATAGTGTGCTAAAGCATTGATCATCAACCATCTTTAAAAAATCATTTTTTTCTAGGGACAGAAAACTATAGGTAGGGAGAGTGTCAGTGTGTTTTACTGTGATAATCCTTGTTTCTAGGGACAGGGAAGGACAGTGAGGGAAATTCTCCTTGTGCTATAGTGTGCTAAAGCATTGATCATCAATCAGCTTTAAAAAAAAAATTTTCTAGGGACAGAAAACTATAGGTAGTGTGAGGGGGCTAGCTCGGCAGCGGGTATGTGTGACCCCCGGGATGGGCTCCCCACCCAAAAACAGGCCCAGCAGACGGAGGTTGTGGTTTTCAAAATCAAAAAAAGGTGCGGTTTATTTTCTATTTACAGTGACAAAAACACAGCAAGGCAAAAAAAACAAACACAAAATAAATCCTGGTCAACTTGACCTCTGACTAAACTTACAGGTTTCCTAACTAACGACTGGGATCAGCCTAGTGCTGTCCTAGTCCCTGGTTTTAAATGTCCAAGCAAAATATAGCCACACAGGCTTTCTCTCACCGCACAGGGGTTCACTCTCCCTAGACAGTCCACACAGGTCTGCTTCCAGGCATGAGCTAACATCTAATGAAGCTGGGAGTTTTTTATAGAGGCCTAAATGAGCTGACAAGCTTCAGCTGGCCTCATCAACTCCCTGTCTGCACGACGCCCAGCCCTCTCCCTAGAGGTATGAGTCATCAATGAGCCCACTAGTCTCAGCTGGGCTTATACAACTCTCCACCTAGCTGTATAAGTCGGCGTAAAGCCTGAATCTGGGCGAAATATATCTACCCCCCTGGATGCAACCAGGTGACTTTACCTTCCTGCTGTCACATACCCCCCCCTCTTGTTTTAACCTCGGGGTTGGAACACCAGCAATCAGGCATTCATGTACTCGAGACAAAGCATCCACATTCCCCATTTGAACGCCAGGGCGATGCTTTACTGTGAAGTTGAATTCCTGGAGGGCCAGGAACCACCTATTCACTCTTCTATTTGTTTCCTTGTTTTGAGCCATCCACTTTAACGGAGCGTGATCCGTAACCATGTCAAAGTGCCTACCTAGCAGGTAGTACCGAAGGGAATCTAGAGCCCACTTCACCGCTAAACACTCCTTTTCAACGGTGGCGTAATTTACCTCATGGGACTTCAACTTCCTGCTGAGGTAAATGACTGGGTGCTCTTCCCCGTTCCAGACCTGGGACAATACTGCTCCTAACCCCACATCTGACGCATCACTTTGTACGACAAAGTCTTTAGAGAAGTCGGGTGAGTACAACACTGGCTGGCTACATAAGGCTTGTTTCAAGAATTGGAATGCTGCCTCAGCCTCGGGGGTCCATTTAATCATGACCGACCCTTTCCCCTTCGTCAGGTTGGTTAGGGGCACAGCCTTAGAAGCAAAGTGGGGAATGAATCGCCGATAATACCCAGCGATTCCCAGAAAGGCTCGTACCTGCTTCTTGCTGTTGGGACGTGGCCAACTCTGGATGGCCTCGACTTTGTTGAGTTGGGGTTTTATTACTCCCCTCCCAATGGTGTACCCAAGATATTTGGCCTCCTCCTGCCCAATGGTACACTTCTTGGGGTTAGCCGTAAACCCTGCTTCCCGAACAGAGTCCAGGACTGCTTGCACTTTTGGCAGATGTGAGGCCCAATCTGTGCTATGGACAATTACGTCATCCAGGTAAGCCGCAGCATACTTCCGATGGGGCCTCAGCATCTGGTCCATTTTCCGCTGGAATGTGGCCGGCGCATTCTGTAACCCGAACGGCATTCTTTTATATTGGAATGCCCCGTCTGGGGTTACAAATGCGGTTTTCTCTTTGGCTGACTTGGCCAGGGGGATTTGCCAATACCCTTTTGTGAGGTCAAGAGTCGTCATGTATCGGGCTGTTCCCAGCCGGTCGATCAACTCATCTATACGTGGCATGGGGTAGGTGTCAAATTTTGTAACTTTGTTCAACTGACGAAAATCGTTACAAAATCGCCAGCTCCCATCCGGTTTAGGCACCAACACAATGGGACTAGACCAATCACTTTGGGACTCCTCTATCACCCCTAAGTTCAGCATTTTCTGTACTTCCTCCCGTATTGCCTCCCGTCGGGCCTCTGGGATCCGATAGGGTTTTAACTTCACCCTTTCACCGGGCGGGGTAATAATGTCATGCTCTACCCCAGATGTTTGTCCCGGCAGCTCAGAGAATACCTCCTTGTTGCGAAGCACAAACTCCTTAACCTCCTGTTGTTGGGGTTGTGACAAGGTGGCTGCGATTCCAACCTCAGGAATCACGCAACCAGTTTGAGCTGGTGACCAAGTGTCTGCGACTAGGGACTCTCTATCCCTCCAGGCTTTCAACAGATTAACGTGATAGATCTGTTCGGGCTTTCGCCTTCCTGGTTGTCTGACCTTGTAATTCACTTCGCTCACTTTTTCCATTATCTCGTAGGGGCCTTGCCATTTGGCAAGGAATTTACTTTCAACCGTAGGGACAAGTACCAATATCCTATCCCCCGGGGAAAAGGTACGGGTCTTGGCTCCACGGTTGTACACTCTCTGCTGTGCCAACTGCGCTTGGGCCAAATGTTCCTTCACGATGGGCATTACCTGTGCAATTCGATCTTGCATCAGGGCGACATGCTCAATCACACTCCTGTGGGGAGAACTCTCACTTTCCCAAGTTTCCTTGGCAATATCCAACAGCCCTCTTGGGTGTCTCCCATACAGTAACTCAAAGGGGGAGAATCCCGTAGAGGATTGGGGCACCTCCCTAATAGCAAACATCAAATAAGGAAGTAGACAGTCCCAATCCTTTCCATCCCTATCCACCACTTTCTTCAACATTTGTTTTAGGGTTTTGTTGAATCTTTCAACCAGCCCATCGGTTTGGGGGTGATACACAGATGTACGTAATTGCGTCACTTTGAACAATTTACACAGCTCCTTCATAACCCGGGACATAAAGGGTGTACCTTGGTCCGTAAGCAGTTCTTTACAAATACCCACCCGGCTAAAAACAAGAGATAGCTCTTTGGCTATGGTTTTGGCCGAGGTATTTCTGAGAGGGATCGCTTCTGGATAACGGGTGGCATAGTCCATTATAACCAATATGTACTGGTGCCCCCTAGCGGACTTGATTATAGGACCTACCAAATCCATTGCGATTCTCTCAAACGGGACCTCAATGATGGGTAGAGGGACCAGCGGGCTACGGAAGTGTGGCATCGGGGCCGACCTCTGACACACAGGGCAGGAGGAACAATAATTTTCTATGTCCTTCATCACCCCAGGCCAATAGAATCTCTGTAATACCCTCTCTCGGGTTTTCTCTGTCCCCAGATGACCTCCAAGAATGTGCCCATGGGCCAACTCCAACACCAACTTCCTGTAAGGTTTGGGCACCACCAGCTGCTCAACGGTTTCTTCTGCCCTTTTTGCCACCCGATACAGTAGGTCCTTCTCTACGCTGAAGTATGGGTAAGTGCAGGTATTATCTGGGTTCACTAACTCACCATCTATTTTCACTACGTTTTCCCGTGCCTTTATTAGGGCGGGGTCTTTCAACTGTTCTGTGGCAAAGTTTTCCCTGTGAACCTCAAGATCAGAAAACTCCACAGACGGTAGGTTTTCGTCTGAGGAGGTGGGCTCCTCTCCAGTTTCTTGAGTCTCCCCTGCCAATACTGACAAGGGAAATTCGGGAGAGTCCTCACCACTCTCAGAGGAGTTCTGGCTATCATATTCCTGGTACATAGGGGCACCAGTGGGGGGCTCATGATCATCCCACAGTTCCCAGAACTTCGGAAAATCCCTTCCCACAATGGCGTCATGCGGTAACTGAGACACTAAGCCCACTGGATGAGAAAGGGTACCTTTGGGGGTCTCGAAACACACTGTAGTCACTGGATACTCTCGGGTGTCCCCATGCACACAAATAACGGCTACCTTGCTATTCCCAGAGACCTCTGTTTTAACTAACTCAGCCTTTATCAGGGTCACAAGGCTACCTGAATCCAGCAATACCACAACATTTCTACCATTAATACACATTTTGCATAAATGTTTCTCAGTTCCCCGAATGGCAGTGCATGCGACTGTCGCACACAGCGACTGACGTCTGCCCGTCAGAAAGTCACACTGCATGGGTTCCTCCAAAACCGGGCAATTTGCTGCAATATGTCCCGCTTGCCGGCAGCGGTAGCAAATGATCCTTCTTGCCGCCTCTTGAGCCGCTGATTTCCCAGGCTGTTCTCGCCAAACTTGGGGTAGAGCTCCCACCCTCTCACTCTCTCCACCCTTACCCCTTGGAATCATCTTATCCACCCCTGGGGATGGTCTGGTCTTAGGGTGGAAAGTCCGAGTGTCTCTGGAAGAGGCCGTCAGGTTCTCTGTAGCCAAGTATTTCTCCACACGATCCACAAGACCATCGGCCGTCTCTGGGTCTCCATGGCTTACCCACTTTTGGATGGCAGTAGGAAGAGCTCTCAAAAACCGATCCATTACAACACGTTCCACAATCTTTGGTGCGGACAAAGTCTCTGGCTGTAGCCACTTTCTGCTCAGGTGAATGAGATCATACATTTGAGACCTGGGGGGTTTTCCAAGCTGGAAAGTCCAGTTATGCACACGCTGAGCCCGGACAGCCAGGGTGACACCCAGCCTTGCCAATATTTCAGCTTTTAGCATCACATAGTCTTTTGCTTGGTCAGGCTCTAGGTCATAGTAAGCTTTCTGCGATTCACCCGTTAACAGAGGAGCCACCAGTCCAGCCCACTGCTCCTCAGGCCACTTTTCTCTTTCAGCGGTCCTTTCAAATGTGGTCAAAAATACCTCTGGATCATCCTCTCCAGTCATTTTTGTCAATAAACGACTCACCCCAAAGGACGCGGTATTAGTGGGACGGCTTTCCTCACCGGTCTGCGGACGTTGCTGCATTACTGCTTCCATCTGTTGTTGTAGTCTCTGCTCTTGCTTCTGCAACAGGTCTATGAAGCGGGCCTCAGATTGCTGTTGGGCTTGTTGCTGAGCCTCCAGACTCTGTTGTAAAGTTGCAAGGCTCTGTTGATGAGCTTGCTGCTGGGCTGCAAGGCTCCTTTGCAAACCTGCATTTGTCTGCTGTTGATTGGCATTTGCTAGAGCCAGCTGTTTCAGTATCTCCTCCATGCTGGCTTAAAAAAAAACTGCCACTGGTTCTCCACCAACTGTGAGGGGGCTAGCTCGGCAGCGGGTATGTGTGACCCCCGGGATGGGCTCCCCACCCAAAAACAGGCCCAGCAGACGGAGGTTGTGGTTTTCAAAATCAAAAAAAGGTGCGGTTTATTTTCTATTTACAGTGACAAAAACACAGCAAGGCAAAAAAAACAAACACAAAATAAATCCTGGTCAACTTGACCTCTGACTAAACTTACAGGTTTCCTAACTAACGACTGGGATCAGCCTAGTGCTGTCCTAGTCCCTGGTTTTAAATGTCCAAGCAAAATATAGCCACACAGGCTTTCTCTCACCGCACAGGGGTTCACTCTCCCTAGACAGTCCACACAGGTCTGCTTCCAGGCATGAGCTAACATCTAATGAAGCTGGGAGTTTTTTATAGAGGCCTAAATGAGCTGACAAGCTTCAGCTGGCCTCATCAACTCCCTGTCTGCACGACGCCCAGCCCTCTCCCTAGAGGTATGAGTCATCAATGAGCCCACTAGTCTCAGCTGGGCTTATACAACTCTCCACCTAGCTGTATAAGTCGGCGTAAAGCCTGAATCTGGGCGAAATATATCTACCCCCCTGGATGCAACCAGGTGACTTTACCTTCCTGCTGTCACAGTAGGAAGAGTGTCAGTTTCTTTCACTGTGATAATCCTTGTTTCTAGGGACAGGGAAGGACAGTGAGGGAAATTCTCCTTGTGCTATAGTGTGCTAAAGCATTGATCATCAACCGTCTTTAAAAAAACATTTTTTCTAGGGACAGAAAACTATAGGTAGGAAGAGTGTCAGTTTCTTTCACTGTGATAATCCTTGTTTCTAGGGACAGGGAAGGACAGTGAGGGAAATTCTCCTTGTGCTATAGTGTGCTAAAGCATTGATCATCAACCGTCTTTAAAAAAACATTTTTTCTAGGGACAGAAAACTATAGGTAGGAAGAGTGTCAGTTTCTTTCACTGTGATAATCCTTGTTTCTAGGGACAGGGAAGGACAGTGAGGGAAATTCTACTTGTGCTATAGTGTGCTAAAGCATTGATCATCAATCAGCTTTAAAAAAAAAAAAATTCTAGGGACAGAAAAATATAGGTAGGAAGAGTGTCAGTTTCTTTCACTGTGATAATCCTTGTTTCTAGGGACAGGGAAGGACAGTGAGGGAAATTCTCCTTGTGCTATAGTGTGCTAAAGCATTGATCATCAACCATCTTTAAAAAAAACATTTTTTTCTAGGGACAGAAAACTATAGGTAGGAAGAGTGTCAGTTTCTTTCACTGTGATAATCCTTGTTTCTAGGGACAGGGAAGGACAGTGAGGGAAATTCTCCTTGTGCTATAGTGTGCTAAAGCATTGATCATCAACCGTCTTTAAAAAAACATTTTTTCTAGGGACAGAAAACTATAGGTAGGAAGAGTGTCAGTTTCTTTCACTGTGATAATCCTTGTTTCTAGGGACAGCGAAGGACAGTGAGGGAAATTCTCCTTGTGCTATACTGTGCTAAAGCATTGATCATCAACCATCTTTAAAAAAACATTTTTTCTAGGGACAGAAAACTATAGGTAGGAAGAGTGTCAGTTTCTTTTACTGTGCTAATCCTTGTTTCTAGGGACAGGGAAGGACAGTGAGGGAAATTCTCCTTGTGCTATAGTGTGCTAAAGCATTGATCATCAACCATCTTTAAAAAAACATTTTTTCTAGGGACAGAAAACTATAGGTAGGGAGAGTGTCAGTTTCTTTCACTGTGATAATCCTTGTTTCTAGGGACAGGGAAGGACAGTGAGGGAAATTCTCCTTGTGCTATACTGTGCTAAAGCATTGATCATCAACCATCTTTAAAAAAACATTTTTTCTAGGGACAGAAAACTATAGGTAGGAAGAGTGTCAGTTTCTTTCACTGTGATAATCCTTGTTTCTAGGGACAGGGAAGGACAGTGAGGGAAATTCTCCTTGTGCTATACTGTGCTAAAGCATTGATCATCAACCATCTTTGAAATCCTTGTTTTTTGGACAGTCAGGGAAATTGTCGTTGTGCTATTCTGTGCGAAAGCAATCATCCTCAACCATATTTAGAAATCCTTAAGTAAAGGGACAGAGAAGGACACCTGAAGGTAGCCCTTATTGCTTTTTCCCATCTCCCTGCAGGCCATCTATTAGAATGTCTGGAAGGCAAACAAGGAGAGGCAGACAGTCAGGAGGCAATAAAAGAGGGCAAGCAGGCTCTGTGTCTGGGGGCAACAGTGCTGGTCGTGGACGTGGTGCATTGTCATCAGCACATGGCCATGGGACACGCTTGTCCTTCTTTTCGGCAGCTGGACATGTTGAGCCACATCATGCCGAAGACTTGGTAGAGTGGATGACCAAGCCCTCCTCCTCCTCCTCATCCTCTCTCACCCAGGCTCAGGGTACTGGCAAAGCAGCTGCCAAAGCGTCCTCTTCCCTGGTATCAATGTCAGACTCATCATCAGTCACTCCTTCCCTAGACCCACCATGTCCTCCTCCTGAGGAGTCCCCCGAACTGTTTGAGCACAGTGTTGGGTACATGCTCCAGGAGGATGCCCAGCGTTTCGAAGGGTCTGATGATGAAACCCAGCTACAGGAAGGCAGTAGCGTGAGAGCAGACAGAGGGGATGCTCAAGAAGGACACCAATCTGGCAGTCATGTTCCAGCAGCTGCAGCATACTGCCAGATTGGCTCCAGTGATGAGGAGGGAGGGGATGATGAGGTCACTGACTCCACGTGGGTGCCTAATAGGAGAGAGGAGGAGGAGGAGGATGAGGAGGAGGCACATCTCCAACGAGGCAGGATGCCCTTTGGTGGCCAGCGTAAGGGCAGTACACCGACGGAATCACACCGCAGAGCTCCGCCTGTGCAGGGCGCTGCCTCTGCCCGTCATTCAAAAAGTTCTTTGGTGTGGGCCTTTTTTGAGGCTAGTGCATCAGATCGCACAGCTGCTGTTTGCAACATATGTCTCAAGCGTATATCGCGTGGCCAAAACATCAGCCGCTTGGGTACCACATGCCTGACCAGACATATGTTGACCTGCTATGCAGCTCGTTGGCAAGCCTACCTCAAAGACCCACACCAAAGAACAAAGCGGACCTCTCCTTGCACCGCATCAGCTGGGATCTCCAACCCCACTATAACTTCAGTCCTGTCTGAAACATGCACTGAGAGGAATGAAGGTGTAGAATTAGGTGTGTCACAGCCAAGTAGTTGCGGCCACTCTGCTAGCAGTACACCGACGTCCGATTCTAGCAGGCAAATTTCCCTGCCCCAGCTGCTGGACCGTCGAAAGAAGTTCACTCCCAGCCATCCACATGCCCAGCGGTTGAATGCTAGCTTGGCTAAATTGCTAGCGCTTCAACTGCTGCCTTTTCAGTTGGTAGACTCGGCCCCCTTCCGTGAGTTTGTGCAATGTGCGGTTCCTCAGTGGCAGGTTCCCAAACGCCACTTTTTCTCACGGAAGGCTATTCCGGCTCTCTACCGGCATGTGGAAGGCAATGTCTTGGCCTCGCTGGACAGGGCGGTCAGCAGTAAGGTGCATATTACCGCTGACTCATGGTCCAGCAGGCATGGACAGGGACGTTACCTTTCTTTCACGGCCCATTGGGTCACTCTTTTGGCAGCTGGGAAGGATGCAGGACAAGGTGCAGTAGTGTTGGAGGTTGTTCCGCCGCCACGCCTCCAAAATGCTACTACTGGTTGTGACACACCTCTCTCCTCCACCCCCTCCTCTTCTTCTTCCTCCATGGCCTCTTCCTGTGGTTTGTCCTCTGAACCAGCGGTGCTCCGTAGCCGTTCAAGGGGCTACGCAAATACGCAGGCAAAAAGATGCCATGCCGTGCTTGCGCTGGTGTGTTTGGGGGACAGAAGCCACACTGGGGCAGAGGTCCTGTCTGCTCTGCAGGGCCAGGCCGAGAGGTGGTTGACGCCACGCCAGCTTAAGCCAGGAATGGTGGTTTGCGACAATGGCACCAACCTCCTCTCCGCCCTCCGACAGGGACAACTGACCCATGTGCCCTGTGTGGCTCACGTCCTTAACCTGGTGGTGCAGCGGTTCTTGGGCAGGTACCCGGGCTTACAGGATGTCCTGAGGCAGGCCAGGAAAGTCTGTGTGCATTTCCGCAGATCTTATAATGTCAGTGCTCGCCTGGCTGAGCTGCAAAAGGAGTTGAACCTGCCCAAGAACCGCCTTATATGTGACATGCCCACCAGGTGGAACTCAACGTTGGCCATGCTGCAGCGGCTGCACATCAATGAGTACCTGTGCGACTACGGCACCAGGACAGGGTCAGGGGAGCTTGGTTTTTTTTCTCCACACCAGTGGGGCATGATCAGGGATGCATGCACTGTCCTGGCACCATTTGAGGAGGCCACGAGGATGGTGAGCAGTGACAGTGCATGCATCAGTGACACTGTACCTCTTGTCCACCTGTTGGAGCACACGCTGCGTGGAATAATGGACAGGGCACTTGAGGCAGAACAGAGGCAGGAAGAGGAGGACTTCCTTGCCTCTCAAGGCCCCCTTTACGCAGACAGTGTTCCTTCTGTCCCACCCATCGCACAGGAAGAGGAGGAGGAGGAGGAGGAGGAGGAGGAGGAGGATTGTGTCAGCATGGAGGTGGAGGCTGGCACTCAGCATCATCAGCAGCAGTCTTTTAGGGATGATTTACAGTCCCAAGAAACCAGTGGACTTGTACGTGGCTGGGAGGAGGTGGCTGCGGATCATGTCGTCCTTAGTGACCCAGAGGACTCCGGACCGAATGCCTCAGCAAACCTACGCTGCATGGCCTCCCTGATCCTGCAAAGTCTGCGGAAGGATCCTCGTATTCTTCGGATCAAGGAGAGGGACCATTACTGGCTGGCCACTCTCCTTGATCCACGGTACAAGGGTAAGGTTGAGGACCTTATGTTACCGTCGCAGAGGGAGCAGAGGATGAGACAACTCCGGGAGGCCTTGCAGAAAGGTCTGTGCAACGCGTTCCCAGAGACTGGGAGGTTACAAACTCCTGGTCCTGGACAACGAGTTGCTGAGGCTTCGGCCAGTCAAAGAAGGAGCGGTGGGGAAGGTGGCCGTCTGACCGATGCGTTCAGACAATTCTTTAGTCCGCAGCCCCAAAGTATGATCGGTTCCAGCAACCATCGCCAGCGTCTGATAAACATGGTGCAGGAATATCTAGGGGCAAGGTCAGACTTGGACACCTTCCCCACCGAAAATCCTCTGGCTTACTGGGTCTTGAGGATGGATCACTGGCCAGAGCTTGCACAGTATGCAATTGAGCTACTGGCCTGTCCTGCATCCAGCGTTCTTTCGGAACGCACATTCAGTGCTGCTGGAGGATTTGTCACGGATCACAGGGTGCGCCTGTCCACCGACTCGGTTGATCGACTGACTTTCATAAAGATGAACCAGTCTTGGATCACCACCAGCTACCACACACCTGATGCTGATATAACAGACTAATTGATTTTAACATGTCACATCCCTTCAAGACTGATGCTGATGCTGAGTGCCTGTGCTGTTATGTTGACTGGCTATTCTCCTCCTCCGAGTCCTCAATGATACGATTGATGATGATAGCTTGGAAGATCATTTTTGTTTATGGGTGCCGCCACCAGTGGCTAAGGCCCAATTTTTCAGCCCCTGTTTTACAGGGGCGTGTAATTACAATTTTTTTAGCAATAATTTGCCATAGGGCTCATTGCTGTGCTCCAAGTACAGTATCTGTGAGGGGTTGGAGTGTTGTGCCACCAGTGCCTAAGGCCCAATTTTTCAGCCCCTGTTCAACAGGGGCGTGTCATTACAATTTTTGAAGCAATACTTTGCAACAGGGCTCATTGCTGTGCTCCAAGTACAGTATCTGTGAGGGGTTGTAGTGTTGTGCCACCAGTGCCTAAGGCCCAATTTTTCAGCCCCTGTTCAACAGGGGCATGTAATTACAATTCTTGATCTAATAATTCACAGCAGGGCCCATTGCTGCACCCACCAAGAGTAACTCTGAGGGCTTACAGTGTTGTGGCAACGCCACCACCACCACCACCACGAAAGGCCCAATTTTTCAGCCCCTGTTCAAAAGGGGCATGTAATTACAATTCTTGATCTAATAATTCACAGCAGGGCCCATTCCTGCACCCACCAAGAGTAACTCTGAGGGCTTACAGTGTTGTGGCAACACCACCACCACGAAAGGCCCAATTTTTCAGCCCCTGTTCAACAGGGGCATGCAATTACAATTCTTGATCTAATAATTCACAGCAGGGCCCATTGCTGCACCCACCAAGAGTAACTGTCAGGGCTTACAGTGTTGTGGCACCAGCACCACCATCAAAGGCCCAATTTTTACTACCACTGTTCAACAATTATATGTAATTAAAATTCCTGATATAATAGTTGACAGCAGGGCGTTCCAGCACCAACCAAGAGTAACTGTGAGTGCTTACAGTGTTGTGCCAACACCAACAACTAAGGGGCCTATTTCTGCAGAGTATATACGGCAGGTCCCTACTTTCAAACATCCAACTTACAAACGACTCCTACTTGCAAACGCAAGAAGACAACAGGAAGTGAGAGGAAATCTACCCCTTGGAAGGAAAATTCTCTCCTGTAAGAATTAATATGGGAGAAAGGTGTCTCCTCTGTACTGATGCTTTATCAGCAATCCTTGTTTCAAGAAAAACACCACATTTCAAAAACAGTTGTCATTGGGACGGAAAGTGAGGTGAAATGTTCTGAACAGGGGCACAGACAGCAAAACAAATGTTACAGGGGTGATAACCCTTACCTATGTTTTCCAAAAAGTTTAAAAATAGATTTTTGGGCTGGAGCTACACTTAAACAATGTACCTGTTCAAAATTACAAACAGATTCTACATAAGAACAAACCTACAGTGCCTGTCTTGTATGCACCGCCTGTATACGGCTGTTCAGAGTATATAGGGCCTTTTTTATTTTATGTGCGGGGTTCCCCTTAATATCCATACAAGACCCAAAGGGGCTGGTAATGGGCTGGGGTGGGGGGGGGTCATGGGGTAGCTATGCCATTTTTCTTAAAGATTTTCATCCATATTACCGGGACCAGACATTACATTAAAGCCGCAAGCAGTTTTAAATGGCTTTTTTTTCCTTTAGAAGTGTCATTTTGTGCAGGGACAGTTCTAAACACGGGAAACACGTGGCACTTCACAGGCATACTTTAGACACCCCCCAGGTACGATATTTAAAGGAATATTTGACTTTTTTTTTTTCACTTTATGCATCATTAAAATGACTGCTCCCGAAAAACGACCGTTTTTAAAACTTCTTTTTGCATTGATACATGTCCCCTGGTGCAGAACCCGGGTTCCCAAACCCTTTTTAGGACAATAACATGCATAATAGTCGTTATAATTAGCACTTTAGAATTTGAACGTTCGCATCCATTGTATTTAATAGGGTTCTAATGTTCGTACGAACTTTCGGTCGGTTTGCGGGTTCTGGTGCGAACCGAACCCGGGGGTGTTCGGCTCATCACTACTCACAAACAGTACAAGCTTTAACAAAGTCTATTACATCCTTCTTAAGGGTTGGCCACCATACCAGGGACTTCAAGCGTAAGAAAGTCTGTTTGGCACCAGGATGTCCGGATATCCTCTGACCATGGGCCCATTGCAAAACTTCTTTACGCAACACTTGAGGAACATACAGCGTATTGGGCGGAACCGAAAGATTAGAAGGTGCCCGAGATTGAGCAGCCAACAAATCCCTTTGTAAGACAGTATCCAGTTGAGCAATAATTTGTTCCGGAGGAACAATATGATCCGGAGGAGCTTGAAGATTCTCGCAAGAGAATTGCAGAGACAGGACATTGGCCTTGGGGTTCTTAGTACCTGGAATGTACATTACAACAAAATTGAACAGAGTGAAGAATAATGCCCAGCGGGCTTGTCTGGGATTCAGTCTTTGGGCCTTCTCCAAGTAGATCAGATTCTTATGGTCAGTTTGAACCACCACAGGAAGTTCTGTACCTTCTAAAAGATGCGTCCATTCGGAAAATGCTAGAAGTTCTCTATTCCCTATGTCATAATTTTGTTCTGCGACAGAGAATTTCCTTGAGAAAAAGGCGACCGGATGTAGCTTGTTAGAAGTAGGTTCTCGTTTTTTTTAAATCTCCTTATTAATTATTCATATAAACACCACATTATAACCTTTTACACATCTATTTGTTAATGCACCCCTACCCCCTCCCCTTCCCCACCCCTTACCCCGGCCTCTCCGAATTGTAGTCTCTCCATTTCCTTGCTCGCTCTTTATTTATACAGTATGTGTATTTTTCCCCTCCTCACCGTCTCTAGTAGTTTCTTTGTTTTACGTTATACTTTATAAGTTATGCATTATGCGTTATGCCCCCATTATCTCTGCGTATCCCAATGTATGGTTATAGACTATCCATTCGTTCCATTTTTTTTTCAAATTCTTCCATACCCTCCCCATCACAAAACCTGAGATATTCCAAGCCGTGTGTAGCGGGTACTTACTTTCCCGGGTGTATTTTTTTAATCTAGCTGTGACATCAGTGCTATGTTCCTTGCGGTTCACTTGGTGGCGCTGTCACCGTGGCCGGGGGGGATGAATACCACTGTGTGCCGAGGTCCTTTTTGTCCTCTCTCGGCAGCGGTATGGTGGGGTGGGGAACCCGCTGTGCTTGCTGGGAGAGGAGATAAAGGGGCCGGCCATCTTGGTCACGGGGGTCTTCGTCCCAAGCACCTTCAGCTTGCGGACGTGGGTTCGGGCTCGTCCCCTAGGAGGCCTCGGCCTAGGGGACCAACGGAGATCGTGTTCCACCTCAGGCACCTTCAGCCCTGGGGTGAGGTACTTACAAGAGGGTCCGGAGCTCAGTGCCCAACACTGAGTTCCACGAGGGAAGGGTCCTAAGGTACTTCGGGGATGGAGGCCTGAATCTGAGTAAGACGCAATGGACCGGGGAGAGCTCCTCACTCGAAGACCCGGTGCAGCAGACTGCCGGTGACGGGTGAGTCTCTTGTCGGAGACCGTCCAGAAGGATCCCCTTCCTCTCGTACGGAGACCATATCCCACTCTCCAGGAGGAGAGTGGAGGAGCGAATTTGTGTCTGGGCCTATTCACACTCACACCTCCTTTTCTGTCCTAACGATCAAGGAAGTCCCTGTATGGTGTGTTCTAATAAAGGAGTGTTGGACTTTAATGGTGTGAGGCTCACTTCCTGGCGAACGAAGTTCACGGTGACTCTTGGAGGGAGGATCCGGGTGCACGGCACAGACCCAAAGCCAAACAGGACATTGCTGATACTACAGGCATTCCCATGTGGTGGAGGCTAGGCGTAGCCCACCCGCTCTTTCTCTCTCCACTCTACCAGATACCCCTAGACAAGAGACAGTGCGGGCCGCACAGAGAGAGAAGAGGGGCAGGCGCTACACGTGGGGGCTCGGGTCCGGGATTGTGTTGTGCATCACAGTATTGAACAAGTCTGCTGGATGAGTTAACTGAATAGGCCAAAGTGCAGCCCTGCTCGAAGTCATGGAAATGACCCTAGACCAGGGAAAGGCCCGCGCAGGAAGAGCGGTGAACGGGGGGAGGCCCAGCCGTGTGAAGTACTACACGTGGGGGCTTCTAATTGCACTGCGCCAACAGACACAACCCCCGCAGCTTGGTTCGTGGGCGTGGCTCATCCAAAGAAAGTGAAAAAAGCCCGCGAACTGGAGCAAAGGGGAGGAGTCCAATACGTGAGAGGGCTACACGTGGGACATTGGGGCGAAAACTCTGCAGTGTGCGATGGACCAGCAACAAGTCACCATGCTTGGACATACTTCATGGATTCCAGTTCACCCTGCTACTACCACGATGACTGCTGCTGCTCCGATAACGGATACCGGGATCCGGCTGAAGCCAAGGGGTCGATTCGCCCTGTATTCGTGCATGGACGTAGAGGCCCTGGGTGTAATTTGTCCCGGGTGCTCGGGACTGGTGTGCCATCTGAAGCCCTTCGGACAATGTGAGGCCTGTGGGGAGTTCCTGTTCGAGGTGGATCCGGTAGTTGAAAGGCCGAGAACCATCTACCCAGGCCGGGCTTCAGGTAACACTACTCGCAGAGGAGGAATTACTGCTGTAAAAGCCATCCCAGCGCACACTGCAGCGACCGAGGAGGAGGTCGTTAAAACTCAACGGGAGAAATCCGAGGATGCTGACTCGGTCACCACTGTCTCACAGCGTCCGCCACTGAAGAAGAGAACCAGCATGGTGGCCCCGACCAGTGGTGGTGGCGGACCATCTCGCCAGCTTACGCCAGGCCTAGACGGATCCGTCGATGAGTGTTCTGGACGTCCTGCTTCAAGTAAAGGCCGAGGTAAGCCGGGCAAAGAGACTTGGTGTATGGGCGGAGATGCCGGGAAGGCATGGCCCAGTATGTCCGCGGGAGGTGTTAGCTCTGTCTCTACAACGGGCTACATACCCGTGGAGTAGTGTGATACTTCGGACCTGGAGTCGCTCTCTGATCTGGGAGAGTACACCCTGGGTGAAGGCACCAGCGCCTGAACAAGGGTCCTGTCCCCAGCCTACATCTGTATCTCCAGTGCCACCTGCATCAGGTACTGGGGAACAGAAGTTGATGCTACGGGCACCTATGCCCCAACCAGAGGTGGTCAAGGCCCCTCGCCACCCGGACTCTATAGTTCTACCCGGCGAAGGGGACAGAGTCACAATGCCTCCGCTGTCGAGGCTTCAGAGACTCCATTTGTTTGCTTTTCAAAAGGAATTTGCACCCCCTGAACTTTGCTGTTTGACTTTCTTGTTGGTGCTATCATCAGTGTTTGCCCCGCAAGAGGGGTGCTTGTGTCATTCCAAGGAAGAACTGTTCCAGTTGTTGTTCTTTCCTCTCTGGTGAGAAGTTGCAGACTTTGGGGTAGATAGGGCCCGGAGTCAAGCAGCAAGAAAAGAGAAGATGGATCAACGGGTGCAGTTACCGCGAGGCTGTCACCAGGTGGCAGTCTTGTGCAACGTTACACATTGTACACACTCTCACTGGAGGAAAGGATATTTCTCTTCGGAGGAATTACTTTTTCTCTCACACGTACACATGTGTCAGGGTTTTATTGTTTCTTTTCTCTTCCCTCTGCAGGAGAGCGTCCAGTCAAGATTATGGAACCTGGGGTGGTTCTTAGTTAGGATGGGAGGGAAAAGTGTAATTATGGAATGTGATTTTATGTTTTAAATGTTGTCTTTCACTCCTCTTTGTTGCAGGGGCTCAGACACAACTTCTCCGTTAGGATAGTTTCCTTTAAAAAAATTTTTTTGGGGTTTTCAAATTGTTAGTTGGTTTCTGGATTGGATTATGTCAGCCGTTGAGGGCGTGATTCACTCCAGACACTGGGGTCCAGTGTCAAAAGACAGGGGGGAGTGTTTAGCGGGTACTTACTTTCCCGGGTGTATTTTTTTAATCTAGCTGTGACATCAGTGCTATGTTCCTTGCGGTTCACTAGGTGGCGCTGTCACCGTGGCCGGGGGGGATGAATACCACTGTGTGCCGGGGTCCTTTTTGTCCTCTGTCGGCAGCAGTATGGTGGGGCAGGGAACCCGCTTTGCTTGCTGGGAGAGGAGATAAAGGGGCCGGCCATCTTGGTCACGGGGGTCTTCGTCCCAAGCACCTTCAGCTTGCGGACGTGGGTTCGGGCTCGTCCCCTAGGAGGCCTCGGCCTAGGGGACCAACGGAGATCGTGTTCCACCTCAGGCACCTTCAGCCCTGGGGTGAGGTACTTACAAGAGGGTCCGGAGCTCAGTGCCCAACACTGAGTTCCGCGAGGGAAGGGTCCTAAGGTACTTCGGGGATGGAGGCCTGAATCTGAGTAAGACGCAATGGACCGGGGAGAGCTCCTCACTGGAAGACCCGGTGCAGCAGACTGCCGGTGACGGGTGAGTCTCTTGTCGGAGACCGTCCAGAAGGATCCCCTTCCTCTCGTACGGAGACAATATCCCACTCTCCAGGAGGAGAGTGGAGGAGCGAATTTGTGTCTGGGCCTATTCACACTCACACCTCCTTTTCTGTCCTAACTATCAAGGAAGTCCCTGTATGGTGTGTTCTAATAAAGGAGTGTTGGACTTTAATGGTGTGAGGCTCACTTCCTGGCGGACGAAGTTCACGGTGACTCTTGGAGGGAGGATCCGGGTGCACGGCACAGACCCGAAGGTAAACAGGACATTGCTGATACTACAGGCATTCCCATGTGGTGGAGGCTAGGCGTAGCCCACCCGCTCTTTCTCTCTCCACTCTAACAGATACCCCTAGACAAGAGACAGTGCGGGCCGCACAGAGAGAGAAGAGGGGCAGGCGCTACACGTGCATTTCATCTATTTTATTACACCAACCCCTCAGTGTTGGTCATTCCGGATTCTGCCAATAGAGAGGGATTTGGCTCTTCGCGGCATTTAAGAGCTGTGGAAGCAATGTTCTCAAATAGTGTTTGTCTGGCATTCAAATACTATGAAATAAGCATACCCACGGGTCGTCGGGTACTGCCATTTTAGTTATTTCTGTGATCTTATTTCGTATCTCTCTCCAATATTTTTTTATTTTAGGACATGTCCAACAGATGTGGCCCATAGTCCCCATTTCCTGACATCCCCACCAGCAGAGCTGGGATGTTAGTGTGGTGCATTTATGTACCTTATCGGGGGTTAAATACCATCTGGCCAGGGCAGGACTTAGGGTGGTGCGGGCCCCTGGGCTTGAGTCACTTTCGGGCCCTACCTTCTATACATTATGAAAAATGGGCGTGGTTCACTCAAAATAGTGGGCATGGCTCAAATGGGCTTGGCTCGGAAGAGTCAAGAAAGAGACCGTGTCAGAGAGGGTTAGTAGACCAGACTGTGTGACTGCATAGAGGAGACCAAACGGTTGTAGGTGAAAATATAACAATTTATTATGGTGAGTGACCAACATACAACCACCTCCAATAGAACACAATAGTGCAATACATCAAACAAGTAACAGTGACTATAAACAGTATATACAAGTATGGGGAATACCAGAATTGTAGTGAAAGCCAGGCCGAGGTCATACACAAGGGGATCCAGCAGATGGGTAGGGATGGGAAAAAACAGGAACAGGGAGGGGATGGATGGGTTGGCTGCAGAGCAGGGATCAAGGTAACCGAGAGACAGATGCAGGCTGAGCTTAAGGTAGGGATCAGGTCAGATCGGGTAAAGCAGGATGCAGGTTCAAGGTAGGGATCGGGTCAAGCAGGGTGCAGGTTGGAGGTTCAAGGTAGGGATGAGATGCAGGCTTAAATCAGGGTCACAGGTCCTAGGTCAGGGAGAGAGATACCAGGGCAAGGAGTTCTTTTGCTTGCGGGTATTTATGGGAAGGCTAATTGGCTTCAGGTCACAGCTGAACGGAGGAAGGGCAGTTTGCTCCACACTGCCAGGATCCATCCGCTGGTGGAAACCAGTACTGCATCCAAAGGATAGTACAACACCAGCAGGGAAAGGTTCTCCTGGCAGTTCCAAACTGCCAGGAGACACCTGCTGGTGGACCACAGTACTGCAAGACAAATAATAAATATCACCAGCGGATGGAACCTTTCCCGACAGTACCCCCCCTCAAAGGAGCGGCCTCCGGACGCTCCAACTAACTGTTGCCGGGGAAAGTTCATGGCAACAAGTTGGATAATAGGCAAAGTCACATCCGGGCAAACAGTCACATCAAGCTGGGCAGCAGACAGGGGCACACCAGGCCGGGCAGCAGACAGTGGCACATCAGGCTGGGCAGCAGACAGGAACACATCGGGCTGGGCAGCAGGCTCTGGGTCATCAAGCTGGGCAACAGGCTCCGGGTCATCGAGCTGGGCATCAGGCTCTGGGTCATCGAGCTGGGCAGCAGGCTCTGGGTCATCAAACTGGGCAGCAGGCTCCGGGTCATCGAGCTGGGCAGCAGGCTCCGGGTCATCGAGCTGGGCAGCAAGCTCTGGGTCATCGAGCTGGGCAGCAGGCTCCGGGTCATCGAGCTGGGCAGCAGACAGGAACACATCAGACTGGGCAGCAGGCTCCGGATCAACAAGCTGGGCAGCAGGCTCCGGGTCATTGAACTGGGCAGCAGGCTCCGGGTCATCGAGCTGGGCAGCAGTTTCCGGGTCATCGAGCTGGGCAGCAGGCTCCGGGTCATCGAGTTGGGCAGCAGGCTCCGGGTCATCGAGCTGGGCAGCAGACAGAAACACATCGGACTGGGCAGCAGGCTCCGGATAAACGAGCTGGGCAGCAGGCTCCGGGTTATCGAGCTGGGCAGCAAACAGTGGCACATCAGGTTGGGCAGCAGGCTCCTCAGGCCGGGAAACGGGCACCATAACTTCAGGCCGGGAAACGGGCACCACAACCTCGAGCCGGGAAGCAGGCACCACAACCTCAAGCCAGGAAACGGGCACCACAACCTCAAGCCGGGAAACGGGCACCACAACCTCAAGCCGGGAAACGGGCACCACAACCTCAGGCCGGGAAACGGGCACCACAACCTCAGGCCGGGAAACGGGCACCACAGCCTCAGGCCGGGAAACGGGCACCACAACCTCAGGCTGGGAAACGGGCACCACAACCTCAGGCCGGGAAACGGGCACCACAACCTCAGGCCGGGAAACGGGCACCACAACCTCAGGCCGAGAAACAGGCACCACAACCTCAGGCCAGGAAATGGGCACCACAACCTCAGGCCAGGAAACGGGCACCACAACCTTAGGCCAGGAAACGGGCACCGGATCTTCAGGCAAGGACACAGGCACTGAATCTTCTGGCGGAGACAATGGCATCAGGACATCTAGTTGGAAGGCCGGCCACAAAACATTAGGCTGAAATACTGGATCAGGAACTTCGGGCTGGCAAACTGGCACGGGAACTTCAGGCTGGTACGGGGACTTCAGGCTGGCAGGCTGGTACGGGGACTTTAGGCTGGTAGGCTGGTACGGGGACTTCAGGCTGGTAGGCTGGTACGGGGACTTCAGGCTGGCAGGCTGGTACGGGGACTTCAGGCTGGCAGGCTGGTACGGGGACTTCAGGCTGGTAGGCTGGCACAAGAACTTCAGGCTGGCAGGCTGGCAGGCTGGCACAATAACTTCAGGCTGGCAGGCTGGTACAGAAAATTCATGCTGGCAAATTGGCACAGGAGCTTCAGGCTGGGCAGAAGGCACAGGAACCTCAGGCTGGCAGACCGGCACAGGGACCTCAGGCTGGCAGACCGGCATAGGGACCTCAGGCTGGTAAACTGGCACAGGAACCTTAGGCTGGCAGACTGGCACAGGAATCTCAGGTTGGCAGACTGGCGCAGGAATCTCAGGTTGGCAGACCGGCACAGGAACCTCCGGCTGGCAAACTGGCACAGGAACCTCCATCTGGCAAACTGGCACAGGAACCTCCGGCTGGAAGGCCGGTCCTGGAACTGCAGGCTGGAAGGCTGGCTCTGGAACTGCAGGCTGGAAGGCCGGCTCCGGGACCGCAGGCTGGAAGGCCGGCTCCGGAATCGCAAGCTGGAAGGCTGGCTCGGGAACTGCAGGCTGGAAGGCTGGCTCGGGAACTGCAGGCTGGAAGGCTGGCTCGGGAACTGCAGGCTGGAAGGCTGGCTCGGGAACTGCAGGCTGGAGCAGGTTGGTGGGTGTGGAGGTAGGTTGGGTTACAGGTTGGATAGTGTGTGTCGGGGAGTACTTCCGCTTCTTCTTAGATTTAGTCACTGCAGGTTTGCAAATAACGGGGGGAATATATGAAAAAGATGGAATTGAGCAAATGGAAGAATATGGCAGGGATACAGGGATAGTGGCTGGAGGAGGTTCTTGTGGATTGGCTACAGATAGGAGGGAAGAAGCGGGTGGATTGAAGGCAGGGTAGGTGCAACAGGTAGAGACTGGGTAGTAATATTTGGCGGGGGGCTGAGCAAACTGGGCGGTAGCTGGGGTTGCCATAGGTGACGGGCGGATACATTCTTGGGAAGGCAGGTGATTGATGGTGGGGCCGGGATGTTGTGGCTTGGCTGAATTCGGGAGGAGATCTGACCATGCTTGCAGCAAAGGTTGAACAAAAACTAGTTCGCACTCACGCCTTTTAATCAGAGATTGCACTGACCTCACACAATCATGTAACACCTGCTGGGAACAGGGGGAATAATGCTCATAAAAAGAAGCTGGATCATCCTCTAACAAGCATACTAGGGATTCAACTTGGTCACCATTGAAAGGGGGAGAGAAGTCATCACTTCCTTTGGGAACAAACGACAGGGCTGGTTCAATGCATAACCGAGTTAACTGCAGAACATCCTCAGGCTGCAAGTAACCCTGATCCACCCAAAAATTTGCTGATCGGATAGTTTCCCTTAGCTGGTCACTAGTCCAACCCTCTAAAACCTGGCGACAATGTTTGCCATCCTCTGCCGCCAGCAGAGAATAGTAAAAGATCTCATTGTAATCCATATCCGCCAAACACAATAACAGGATGGTTCCTTAATGAAGTCATGTCTGATCAGGCATGGCCCTGGTATACTGTCAGAGAGGGTTAGTAGACCAGACTGTGTGACTGCATAGAGGAGACCAAACGGGTGTAGGTGAAAATATAACAATTTATTATGGTGAGTGACCAACATACAACCACCTCCAATAGAACACAATAGTGCAATACATCAAACAAGTAACAGTGACTATAAACAGTATATACAAGTATGGGGAATACCAGAATCGTAGTGAAAGCCAGGCCGAGGTCATACACAAGGGGATCCAGCAGATGGGTAGGGATGGGAATAAACAGGAACAGGGAGGGGGTGGATGGGTTGGCTGCAGAGCAGGGATCAAGGTAACCGAGAGACAGATGCTGGCTGAGCTTAAGGTAGGGATCAGTTCGGATCGGGTAAAGCAGGATGCAGGTTCAAGGTAGGGATCGGGTCAAGCAGGGTGCAGGTTGGAGGTTCAAGGTAGGGATGAGATGCAGGCTTAAATCAGGGTCACAGGTCCTAGGTCAGGGAGAGAGATACCAGGGCAAGGAGTGCTTGTGCTTGCCGGGTATTTATGGGAAGGCTAATTGGCTTCAGGTCACAGCTGAACGGAGGAAGGGCAGTTTGCTCCACACTGCCAGGATCCATCCACTGGTGGAAACCAGTACTGCGTCCAAAGGATAGTACAACACCAGCAGGGAAAGGTTCTCCTGGCAGTTCCAAACTGCCAGGAGACACCTGCTGGTGGACCACAGTACTGCAAGACAAATAATAAATATCACCAGCGGATGGAACCTTTCCTGACAGACGGCCGCCAAGCTGACTGATGTCCGGGTAGTAAGACATATATAATGTGCCTAGCTGTGATATTTATAATCTATTGTGCCCAGCTTTGCTATATATAGAATACCGTATTTATCGGCGTATAACACGCGCCAGCGTATAACACGCATCCCAAGTTTAGGAGGGAATTTTAAGGAAAAAAACTTTTAGAAGGGAAGTTCAAGGAAAAAAACTTACATTTAAATGCAGCCTTGTCCATCCATCATTGCAGCCTTGCCCAGTGTCCATCATTGCAGCCTTGCCCAGTGTCCATATGCAGCCTTGCCCAGTGTTCATCTGCAGCCTTGCCCAATGCCTTTGCAGCCTTACCCAGTGTCCTTGCAGCCTTGCCAGTCTCTTTCGATATTTGAAATTGGCGCCAATTTCCGCTGTGGAGAGGAGCGAGCGGAGCCGAGTGTACGTCGGCTAGACTCGGCTCTGCTCACAGTCAGGGGCGGGACTGCGAGAGGAGCCGAGATTAGCCGAAGTATACTCGGCTTTCTGTATGTCAGCGGCGCATTCAGTGGAGATGGGCGGGACTGCGAGAGGAGCCGAGTAAAGCCGAGTGTACTTCGGCTCCTCTCGCTCGTTTCAGCGGGGGATCGGCGTATAACACGCACCCACGATTTTCACCTGATTTTAAGGGGAAAAAGTGCGTGTTATACGCCGATAAATACGGTATATTATGACCAGTATATAAAAGGTGCCCAGCTTTGCTATATATATAGAATATATTATGACCAGTATATAATAGGTGCCCAGCTTTGCTATATATAGAATATATTATGACCAGTAAATAATAGGTGCCCAGCTTTGATATATATAGAATATATTATGACCATTATATACCAGGTGCCCAGCTTTGCTATATCTAGAATATATTATGACCAGTATATACCAGGTGTCCAGCTGTTGTATATATAACATAATGGTCTCACCTGTCATTACTGCTGTAAGAGAGGCATGAGGCACTGGAGTTAGGCTG
This sequence comes from Rana muscosa, assembly GCA_029206835.1. Lineage (NCBI taxonomy): Eukaryota > Metazoa > Chordata > Amphibia > Anura > Ranidae > Rana > Rana muscosa. The sequence goes on along the minus strand of CM055119.1, from coordinate 105,167,194 downwards.
TAGGTATCTTCTCATCTACATCCATAGTATATAAAGTTATGCATTGCACTAGCATTGGCATGAGGCACTGGGAGAGGTGTGACCTGGCGTTGGTGCAGTATATAAAGTTATGCATGGCACTGGCAGAGGTATGAGGCACTGTCCTAGGTACTGGCAGAGGTATGAAGCACAGAGATATGAGGCACTCACCCTGACCTGGCATTGGTGCAGTATTTAGAGTAGGTATGAGGCACAGAGAGGTAAGAGGCACTGACACTGACCTGGTGTTAGTAAGGTCGTTGTAGTGTATATAGGAGGCGGTATGAGGCACTGGCACTGACCTGGTGTTGGTTCCGTATATAGAATATTTAGAGGAGGTATGAGGGCCTCATAATGAGGCACTGACCTGGCATTAGTACAGTATACAGAGGTAGGTTGACTGACCTGGCATTAGTACAGTATATATGGTAGGTACTGACCTGCCATTAGTACAGTATATATAGAGGTAGGTAGTCACGTACATGGCGTTAGTACAGTCGTTGTAGAGTATAGAGTATATAGGAGGAGGTAGGTACTGGCTCAGGGTTGTAAGGTGCCCAGCCCCCGCAGAACGCGGACTTGCTCCACAGTACACAGTAGAGGAAAACACTCAGTAAAAACCGGATAGAAAAAGAATCTGGAGGGGAAGGTAAATTTTAGACATCGCATCCCAATTTTTTATGAAAAAGAGAAGGGGGGGGGGGGTCACAAGGCCCCGGGATTTTATAGATGTCAATAATGTGCAAAATCAAATAGTTAAATACTGACTGAAATAGAAAAAATTGAATTTTTTATTTCAAAAATTAATTCTTTATACAAAACACCAATGCAATATACAACCTTAGTCAATTAAAGTAAGTGTACAAAAACAAACACAAAGGTGCCAGTGTACTCAACGTTTCGCTCTAAAGAGAGCTTCCTCAGGAGATTTTACCACGGCATCTCATATTAGGCTGGAGACGAGACAAAAAGACAGGATGTAAAGCATGGCGTAAACAGACATCAAACAAAAGTTTGTCTTGATGTTATTGTAGACATATAGAAAGCAATCATATATGCAAAAAAGTTCTAATAATTTGTACAAAAAAATAAAAAAGAGAGCGATAGGAACTAAAGCTCTATTAATCTATATATTGTGAATATTGCAAAACATGTCATAGAGGGACCATCCCGTTGCTGTGTTGAAAATGTTAATTGAAGGTGTATAGATTAAAAGTAATGGTACTCCAAAAAGCGGAGTGCAGATGGTAAATTGAACCAGGCAATTCCATGCATCCAATAGTGACTTGCAGACGTAAATAAAAAGCAGGACAAATCCTGGTATATCAAAAAGAAAAAGGGGGTTATGTAATTATATGTAGAGAGGAACAGGCAGGATGTGAATAGTGCATAAACCGAATATGCAATAGATACCTGCTGGACATAGGTATAGAATCAATGAGTAGTCATTTGATAAGAATTGGATTCCCAACGTCCATGTTGGCAAAGGCTAAAGACCTTCTATGAAGTTGTAGGGCTCATAAGTATGAAGCCTAAAAAATAGAGTGAATAGCGTAAGGAATAATCAAGGTAAAAGATACGATAAATGAGGTAAAGTAGAGCTGTTTCAAATACCTGGTATGGCAAGATCTAAGCAGAGTCCTAGGACCTGGAAGGATCCAGGAGCAGCGATGTGTGCTCCACGGCCGGTTCAAAGGAATGACAGAGTGTTGCGGCAGACAATGCAGCTTTTATTTCTGTCCGGCTAGCATGCGTCTGACGTCACGCGCAAGCCGTGGACGTACCGAAACGCAATCTGCGCATGCGCGAGAATGCCGGAGCCCGGACGTCTCGTGGGAGGTGGAGATAGAGACCCAGGCCACCATTTTGGAAGAGGGCTCATGTCCAGGACGCAAGGTTCTGTCAAGATGGAAAATAGATTTGGAATGATTCCCAAATCAGGCCGCATATACAAAAGGGGAAAAGAGGAGGATCGCCAATGGAGTGGGCTACGTACGGGGGAGGCAATAAAAGCCTCAGGCATTTGCATTTGAGTTGAAGGGGCAAGCATCCGTGGGAAAACATTGATTAAATAAACCCACTGGAGTTGCCCCGGGCGTCCATACAAGTCACAATACGGATAACCAGATAGGCATGGCCCATTTAGATCAGCACAGTACATTCATAAAAAACATTATGAATCTATTAGAACCTTTGCCGCATTGGCAGACAGGTGGGCTTCCCTCTATGCTTGCAAAAATTCATCCATCCAGACAATGAAGCCACAGACATATTACAAGATTGCAAATGCAGCAAATGTAAATACATTACAGAATATAGATATCCGGTAAGTTCAAAGATAGAGATCTTGCTCGACTAGTTTCGCGTTCCAAAACGCTTCGTCGGGAGCATAAAGTTCTGTCAAGATTATACACAAACAGTTCATGAGAGATATATCAAATAACATAATTTTAATACATATATATACATATCTAAAAATAAAAATAAAAATAATGAAAAACATTTGAAAGAGAGAAGAACACTGAAAATACACTGATTAAAAATAGTTTTTTTTTAATTGACCACAAAGGGATGAAACACCAGGCACCCGTGTATTGCCAGCGCAGCAACCAGTCGCACATCAACTGAGATATGAAAGTAACTATATAAAATTGTTTAAAAGCAGTAAGGAGAAAGTGTAGAAGGACCCACATCCAGGGACACCACCAAGAGAACGAAGAAACTGGATGGAAAGTGTGTGAAAATAGAATGAAAAATAAATTATTGTGTCAGTTACCACCATCAAAACAGGCAGGAGAAAAAGAAATAATGTCTATACTCACAAACAGGGCCGTGTTGAGTAATCAAAACAGGCCTGGGTATTTTTGGACTGGCCGTCCGTATGTAACAGAGAGCCAGTGATGTGTGGACACATTCTAAAAACAAGACACATATAGTAACCCATAGATGTCTAAGAAATAAATCAAATTATTTAGAGAGGGGGGAGTGGGGAGTCAAACCCAAATTGTACACTTGCTTAAAGCTCACCGTAGTAGACCGTAATAGGTAGTTAGATAGGGGAGTGTAAACTGCACAGACTACTGGTAAATAGAGCGATAGCGTTCCTCCAGGTATAATGAGCCAGAAAGCATATGGTAGTTTATGTCAATCAGAGCCAGTTGCTCGGGCCGGACAGTGATAATCTGTCAACAAAAAAGGGGGCACCTGAACGGTGGAATAACCCAGCTGAAAAAACATAAATTATATTTAAGAGAGGGGGGGTCTACATAACCAATTCCATAGATACATGTTTACTAGCGAACCGAGTAAAGATTACCTTAGAGCTTCAAGTGAACCGTTTGGTTAGCGCGCATGCGCCGTAGTAGCCGTTGACGCGGCAACTCACGACCAATGCGATAATAGCAGGGCGGGACCTAGAGAGAGCCAGGTACTCTCTTGAAAGTTATCAGTGAGCCGTGTCATACCAGCCGGAAATGACATCTTTACACGAGGTCAAGGGGTTAGCACGTATGCGCCGTCGTCGCCGCTAACGCGGCAACTCACGGCCAATGCGGCGATAGCAGGGCGGAACCTAGAGAGCACCAAGTCCTCCCTTGAAAGTTATCAGTGCGCTGTGTCCCCGATCACATCAGGGATCGGCGTACCGGCCCTGAAATTTTCAGCCGTCAGTGTGAAGCACAGAGAGCCGCAACGCCTGGCAAGCGCAGGGAAAGAAGGGGTGAATACATCCAAGTGTGGTCAACAAAAAGAAAGGTTTAAACAAAATACACAGAACTAAATAAAAAAGATGCCAAAAGGCATCTATATCAAACTAAAATCCATAATTTTATTTTATACATCCAGAAATCGTCCTTTTAAATAATAGACACTGTCTAATTTAAGCAATTGTGTTTCTAATGGGGCAGTCTATTCAGTTGGGGCATCATTGAATTATATATGATGTTTGTCTATATAAATGACATATTGAGTCCATCGGCTGTAATGAGGGGCACCAATGCCATAAGTAATACACTAAGTGATAGTGATACGGTGATATCAGATGAATATTCATAACATTGTGCAAAAAAGTAGGATTTTTAAAACAGCTTACCTGTAAAATCCTTTTCTTGGAGTACATCACGGGACACAGAGCAGCATAGTCATTACTATGTGGGTTATATAGAATTACCTTCAGGTGCTGGCACTGGCAACTTCCAAAACAGGAAGTACCCTCCCCTATATAAGCCCCTCCCATCCGGGAGCACCTCAGTTTTGTAGCAAAGCAATACGTGTCCCCAAAAGAGGGGTGGGAGCTCTGTGTCCCGTGATGTACTCCAAGAAAAGGATTTTACAGGTAAGCTGTTTTAAAAATCCTACTTTCTTGTTCATACATCACGGGACACAGAGCAGCATAGTCATTACTATGTGGGACGTCCCAAAGCAATGCCAAATGAGGGGGGGGATACACCATACATAAGCTGGGCGCTATCAGGCATGAGGATCTTTTGCGGCCTGCAACACACTGCGCCCAAAGGCGACATCCTCCTGACTTCTAACGTCCACCTGGTAGAACCTAGTAAACGTGTGCACTGAAGACCATGTTGCGGCCTTACAAATTTGAGCCAGGGAGGCCTGGTGATGCACTGCCCATGAAGTTCCAACTGCTCTCGTGGAGTGCGCCCTAACTTTGAACGGAGGCGGTCTACTTCTCAAGCCATAGGCTTGTATTATGACCTGTCGAATCCACTTGGCTAAAGTAGATTTTGATGCTGCCTGACCCTTTCTGGGGCCTTCCGGCAGAACAAACAAAGAATCCGTTCTACGAATCTGAGCAGTGGCTTTTAGATAAGCTTTAACTGCTCTTACTACATCCAAAGAATGCAATAACTTTTCCTCTACCGAGCTTGGTTTGGGGAAAAAAGAAGGAAGAACCACATCCTGGTTCAAGTGAAACCCCGATACCACCTTAGGAAGAAAGGCTGGGTGAGGGCGTAATACTACTCTGTCCTTATGAATAACCAGATATGGCTCTTTACAGGACATGGCGGCTAATTCCGACACTCTTCTAGCCGAGCATATGGCTACTAAAAATATAAATTTTCTGGTGAGTAGAACCAAGGAAATGTGCCGCAAAGGTTCAAATGGCTGCTTCTGCAGAACCGACAGAACCAAATTTAGATCCCATGGGCATATGGGAGCTTTAATCGGTGGAATAATACGAGTCACACCTTGCATAAAGGATTTGACAAGTGAATGCACAGCCAGGGGCCTTTGAAATAGTATTGATAAGGCCGAAACCTGGCCCTTGATAGTACTTAAGGCAAACTTCCTGTCTACAGCCCACTGCAGGAAGTCCAGAATTCTGCCTATAACGTACTTACGTGGATGCCATTTTCTGGCCTCGCACCAAGTGATGTACGCCTTCCAAACTCTATAGTAGATATGCCTGGATACAGGCTTCCTGGCATTGATTATAGTTGATACCACAGAGTTAGAGAGACCTCTCTTCTTTAGGATGTGGGATTCAATAGCCAGGCCGTTAAACTTAGAGTTAGTAAGGAAGGGTGGTATATCGGTCCTTGCGAAAGCAGGTCCGGTCGACGTGGAAGGGTCCAAGGACTCCCCACAGACATTTTGATGATCTCCGCGTACCAGGCCCTTCGGGGCCACGCTGGAGCCACCAGGATCACCGGCTTCTTTCCCAACCTGACTCTGCGAAGGAGTCGAGGCAACAATTGTAGCGGAGGGAATGCATATATCAGTCTGAACTGATCCCAAGGGAACACCAGAGCATCCGCGCCGCAAGCGAGGGGATCCCTTGTCCGGGAGACAAATCTGTCCACCTTTGCGTTGAATCTGGATGCTAGCAGATCTACATCCGGTGTTCCCCACCGCTGACATATTGCTCGGAAGACCTCGGGATGAAGGGACCATTCCCCTGGGCATAACTGTTGGCGACTCAGAAAGTCCGCCTTCCAATTCTCCACCCCTGGAATGAAGACAGCTGATATACATGGGACATGCTTTTCTGCCCATTCCAGGATGTGTCTTACTTCCCTCTGGGCTGCACGACTCCTGGTGCCTCCCTGATGATTGATATATGCCACTGCTGTGGCATTGTCTGATTGATTCTGACAGGGGACCCTTGGAGTCTGGATGTCCAGGCTACTAGGGCATACCGGGCTGCTCGTATCTCTAAGAGATTGATGGGCAGGGTTCTTACTACATTTGACCATCTGCCCTGGAGAGACCATTGCTCCAGTACTGCCCCCCCAGCCTATAAGGCTGGCATCTGTAGTGACCACCTTCCAGGATATCGGACTGAAGGGTTTTCCCTTCTGGAGATTCTGGGGGATCAACCACCAGCAGAGACTCTTCCGAACGGAAGGGGACAAAGCCATCGGGAAGTCTAGAGCCTGAATCTTTCCGTTCCAGGCTGACAATATGGCCCTCTGTAAATTCCTTGAGTGGAATTGGGCGTATGGCACAGCTTCGAATGATGCTACCATCTTTCCTAGCAGCCTCATGCACAGGCGTATGGACGGCTGTCTTTTTGCACCAAGCAGACGGACCAAGCCCCTCAGAGAGGATACCTTGTCTAGAAGTAAGAAAATCTTCCTCTGGTCTGAATCCAGCCGTAGCCCTAGATATACCAGGTTTTTCACTGGCTGTAGGGCTGACTTGTCCAGGTTGATGACCCAACCGTGAGATTCTAGATACTTGATTGTATCGACAATTACCACTTCTAGCTTGGCAACTGAGTGGTCCATCAACAACAGGTCGTGTAGGTATGCCATTATCGTTACACCTCGTGTACTTAGATCGGCCAACAGTGGGGCCAGAATTTTTGTGAACACTCGTGGTGCTGTGGCCAGACCGAATGGTAAGGCTCTGAACTGAAAATGGCACCCTTCTACTGCAAAGCGTAGAAATTTTTGATGACCTGGAAAGATGGGAACATGCAAGTAAGCATCTTTGATGTCGATCGAGGCTAACCATTCCTCCCCCTGTAGGGCAGCGGTGACCGATCGGATCGACTCCATCCGGAAGGACCGGACGTTTAGAAATTTGTTTAGACTCTTTAGGTCCAATATGGGTCTTATGTCCCCGTTTGGTTTCGGGACTGTGAAAAGGTTTGAGTAGAAACTCAACCCCCACTCTTCCATAGGAACCTCCATAATTACTCCTTGGAGCAATAGTTGTTCAAACGCCACTAGGAGACACCTTCTTTTCAGAGGGTCTTTTGGCATGCCTGACCACATAAAATGGGAAGGAGTAGACTCTTCTAACTCCAACTTGTATCCCCGAGTTACTGCGGAGAGCACCCATCTGTCTTTGATCGTCTCCCGCCAGGTCTCTGTGAACAACTGAAGTCTTCCCCCCACCCGTTTGAGTGGGGGCAGCCCTTCATAGGCTTGATTTGGAGGCTGGTTTAGTACCTCTTCGGATCCAGGGCTTTTTATTACCCTGTGACTGTCCCTGATTTTTACCTCCTGAGTTTGACCGAGGAGGCCGTCGGAACTGCTTAGTAGCAGACGTCCCAGGGATAGGAGAGGTAGTCCTCTTAAAAGACGGACCCCTAGACCTCTTTTTAATTGGTAAGAGAGTACTTTTACCACTGGAAATCTTCTGGATATATTTATCCAGGTCTTCGCCAAAAAGGCGTTCCCCATGAAATGGGAAGCTAACTAAGAGCTTCTTACAGGGAGCTTCAGCAGACCAGTTTTTGAGCCACAGAAGCCTACGCATATGTACCAAAGACAGCTTGAGGTGGGAGGCCTGATGGATAGAATCCTTGATGGCGTCAACCGCAAAGCATAATGCTCTAGGCAGATCAGCCAGAGCCTGGGCCTGCTGGTCTGGCAAATCCCTCAGGACCATTTTCATTTGATCCTTTAAAGCTTGGCAGACCCCAATAGCTGCCACTGCTGGCTGTGTAACAGCCCCTGCTGTGGAAAAAGCAGATTTTAATAAAGATTCCAATTTTTTATCTACTGGATCTTTGAACATTTGAACATTATCTACTGGACATGTCAGTGATTTGTTCACAGAAGAAATGGCTGCGTCCACCGTAGGAACATTCCATCTCTGGGTGAATTTTTCCTCCATGGGATAGATCACCTGAAATTTCTTAGGTGGAACAAATAGTTTATCAGGATGTTCCCAGTCCTGGTATATAAGTCCTTCCAATAATGGATGAATTGGAAAGGAGCAATTAATCTGGGGAGCTTTTAGCGACCCCAACGAGGAGACAGCAGTAGTTGATGGTTCAACAAGAGGCATTTTAAATGCAGATCGAACCATGTCAGTTAGGGTCTGGACCCACAATCTTTCAGTCTGTGATGCTGAAAATGGTTCATCTACTGTCGATTCCTCAAAAACAGAGTTAACCTCCTCCTGATCCCCTTCAGGTAGGTCAGTCCCTTCCTGGGACTGTTGCTCTGCCAACAGGCACTCTAATGGAGGGGATGGAGATCTGGCGCGCTTTCTTTCCTGTAGAGAAGAAGCGATCAATGCTGCCAATCTCTGCTCCAATCCCTCCAGAGTTGAGGCAAAAACCTCCTCTGTTATATATGCAGGAGCAGGTGGACTGAGGACAGCCGCAGTACCTAGCACTCCCGGGGGTTCCTTATGGGTATTAACCTCTGATTTCTCAGGGGAGGAAGGTGCAGATGACTGCTCCAGATCCTCAGAGCCCGATGGAGACCCCCTACACTTCCTGAGAGGTATATCTCTGAGTTTTTTAGGCGGCATATTCCTTAGTTCAAAGCTGAGGTATTCCAGCCGCAATACACCCCTTTACTGAAATAGTCTAATGCAATTTGCTGCTATGTACATCAGTGGGTGTCTACTAATGCGTCTTTCTGGGGATGCCTGTATCAACCGCCCGCTGTAAGCCCCTATACCATGCTACCAGCTCCTTTTCATGCTCTGTGTCCATAGCAAGCAGCGTGGACTGAGTCCTTTTATCTTGCTGGGACGCCCGCACATGCGCAGAAGCGCTGGGCGCACAGAGCGCGTCATCCGCCAGGCTCCGCCCCCTTCTTTGAAGCTAAATCTTATAAAAAGAAAGCGTGTGTGCGCGCGCGTGCACGTGTGCGCTCTTGGCGCCATGTAGGGAGAGGAGCCAGGGTCCCTGTTTCACCAGGACTCGGGGATGGAAGGAAACTACTTGGCAGCATGACAGAGGAATGCAGCTTCCCTGATAGATAGCTCACTCATCTGCCTGGACTTTCACCATGGAAGGAATAGTCCCAAGAAAAAAAGACGTTCCACAGCGGCCTCTAGTGGACAAACACAGGTACCGCACTTTGTCTTTTTTTTTTTTTTTTTTAAAAACCCCCTTTATGAAAAACATTTCTAGGTTTACAGTTTTTAAAACTTCCTTATGAAAAGACATTTCTAGGATTTCTTAGGCATATACAGCTATTAGCGGGAATACCTTTAGGTAACAGGCAGAAAGACATATTAGGCTTGGGGGTCCCCTCAATAGAACCAAGTTCCTGAGGGGCCCCCACTTACCTTTTCCCCGCCGCAGGACTTTGTTTGGTCCACAGAAGCCCAAACTTCACCTCTCACGGCAGGCATTGTACTAGACCTTCAGGGACCGGGTTCCCAAGGATTCCACTCCCCTGGACCTGTATAGCACCCTGCACAGATAGCCTCTTGGTTTTGGGTATGACCAGAGCTCTGGATCCCAGGGTCCAGCCCTCCTAAGAGAGGCATTACAGGCAAAACCCTGCTCTTCCCTGCAAGGCCCGGGTACCGACCGTTTAGCTATGAAGCTTTTTTGGTCGGATCCGGAATAGCTTGCTAAGGCCCAGAGAACCTGTACACAAGCCCAGATGAATACATGTTAACCTTGGCCAACACCTTAGACACTGGCAAAAAACTGAGGTGCTCCCGGATGGGAGGGGCTTATATAGGGGAGGGTACTTCCTGTTTTGGAAGTTGCCAGTGCCAGCACCTGAAGGTAATTCTATATAACCCACATAGTAATGACTATGCTGCTCTGTGTCCCGTGATGTATGAACAAGAAACATATATAGAAAGAAGTAGACTGAGTGCAATCAAACAAATAATAATGTAAAATTATGGTGAAGAATGTGTACATGAATGAAAAAGCTAGTCAAGTGTTGAAACATATCACATAAAATATATGTGAAAAAATTTTTGGAAAAGAAAAGTGTAAACAGTTGTAGTATAAAAAACTTTATAAATGGCAATGGATGTCCACTACCACCTACAGCCCATGGGGATATTATGGGCGCCAGTCAGGAATGTATGTCAGCGACTGGGATAATAATCCCAGATCATTGGACACAATTGTATTGGTGATTTACAAAAATGGTCTGTATGACTGGGTTTCGTTGAGGCCAGGGGGGTGTGTGGCATTCAACCTCTCAACCCAGAGAGTTTCTCTCTGGAGAATGATTTTATCCCACTCACCCCCTCTAGGGCTCTTGGGGACTACAGCCAGAACAGAAAAGGACACAACTGAAGTATCAAAGCGGTGATACAGATCCAGGTGTCAGCTGATGGGTGTCAACATCTTACCGTTACCCGAATAATAAATGTGATCATTAATGCGTTGTCTTAACTGTCTGGCCGTTTTGCCCACATAGAAACTACCGCACTTACATGTCATGAGATAAACCACGCCCTCAGTGCGGCAGTTTGCAGAAAATTTAGGGGAGAAGGTCTCTCCATTGGGGAGTAGAATGTTTTGACAGGGTGAGACCCATTTGCAGAAAGAACATTTCCCACATTTAGAGGTCCCTATAGCTTGGTTGGCAGCGTCACAGCGATTTCTAACATAGTGGCTAGCAGTAAGTTTGTCTCTTAGTGAGTTTGCCCTCCTAAAGATAATCTCCGGTTGTGCCCCTACATATTTGCCCAAGATGGGATCATCTCGTAGCAAATGCCAGTGATTTTTAAGCATAGACCGTATATCCATATGTTGACTAGAAAACTTGGTAATCACTTTGATAGTGGATTGGGAGGGATATTTTTTGTCTTGTACAGAAGTTCATTTCTAGTTTGGCTAGTGGCCTTATTATACGCCTGTCGCAGTAAAGATTTACTGTAACCTCTGGCTAGTAGTCGATTCCTTAGTAATTTTGCTTGTGTTTGATAGTCAGATAGCAGCGTACAGTTGCGTCACAGCCTAATGTACTGTGCATACGGAATGCTTCGTATCAGGGCTGGTGGGTGAGCACTGTCTGCATGCAACAGCGTATTGCCTGCTGTGCTTTTTCAGAAGAGACTAGTGGACAGAGAGTTATCTAAATTCCTGAAGATTGTTAAATCCAGGAAAGTCGTTACCTTAGTGTCACAACTGGATGTAAATTTTTTGTACTCAACCTTACTCCCTATCGTTTCTCTAGGGATGAGCTCAGTGTACTAAAATTCGGGTTAAGCTTCTGCCCTTCACAAAATCTAGACAGGTACGAACTTATTAAGGACATCCAAATGTTCGTTAGAAATCTTACTTTCAAATTTATGTTTGACAGGGACCGTATTCGTACAAGAGATGAGAAAGAATTCTCTGAAAGTATTAAGCATTTTAAAATGGAAGAGTTTAGAGCTCTGCGGGATTTGATATTACTTTTGGACGAAAACGATAATATGGATGCACTTGATGAAATCGTGCCTGTACCAATTAAGCCCACTAAGAGGAAATTTAAACTAAAATCTAAGAACTTCCCTGACCTCGCTACCAGCCCACAAGCTTGGGCCTTCCTGTGCAGTGTCATTAGCGATATAAAACGCCTTAAGATTTTGCCCAAGCACAGTAATCTTACTCGTGCGCAACGACTGGGCATCTCTAAAATACAGAACCACCCTGATGTCGTTGTTAAAGGGGCTGATAAGGGGGGTAACATTGTTCTCATGACTAAAGATTTTTATGTCAAATCTTGAATGGTACCGGCCCATCACTGTTGCACGCACTGCTTCTTACAAAACAAAATTCCTGGACATTATCAATGATGCCTTTAACAAGGGGCTGATTGATCTGGATGTCTATGACTACCTGAATACTCGGTCTCCCAGGGTGGCGACATTCTATGCACTACCCAAGGTGCATAAGAATTCGGTGTCACCCCCTGGGAGACCGATTATTTCGGGCATAAGATGTTTAACGGAAAATGCCAGTCAACTGGTGGACTCAGTGCTGATGCCACATGTCATGGCCCTCCCTTCCTACACTAGGGACACCCTAGCTCTTTTAAAACAAATAGAGGGTATGGTCGTTCCTCCAGGCTCTCTCCTCGTGACACTAGATGTGGAGGCTCTTTACTCCAGCATCCCCCATGAGCAGGGAGTCGAGACGATACGAACCTTTCTCCATGAAGAGGATCATCACCTATGGCCCTATAACGATTTCATCATTAGACTGTTGCAGTTTATCCTCACTCACAACTGCTTCAGCTTCAATAACTCCCACTACCTCCAGGTGCAGGGCGTAGCCATGGGCACCTGTTGTGCCCCTGGCTACGCCAATCTGTACCTGGGGGGGTGGGAGAGGGACCTATTTTCGAACGGGTCCATGGCTAGATTTACTGATTGCGTTCTCGTCTGGATGCGTTACATCGATGACGTGTTCATCGTTTGGACGGGCACGAGAGCGTTATTTGATGAGTTCATACAAAATATGAACGTAAATCAATACAACTTAAAATTTACATCCAGTTGTGACACTAAGGTAACGACTTTCCTGGATTTAACCATCTTCAGGAATTTAGATAACTCTCTGTCCACTAGTCTCTTTCGAAAAAGCACAAGAGGCAATACGCTGTTGCATGCAGACAGTGCTCACCCACCAGCCCTGATACGAAGCATTCCGTATGCACAGTACATTAGGCTGCGACGCAACTGTACGCTGCTGACTATCAAACACAAGCAAAATTACTAAGGAATCGACTACTAGCCAGAGGTTACAGTAAATCTTTACTGCGACAGGCATATAATAAGGCCACTAGCCAAACTAGAAACAAACTTCTGTACAAGACAAAAAATATCCCCTCCCAATCCACTATCAACGTGATTACCAAGTTCTCTAGTCAACATATGGATATACGGTCTATGCTTAAAAATCACTGGCATTTGCTACGAGATGATCCCATCTTGGGCAAATATGTAGGGGCACAACCGGAGATTATCTTTAGGAGGGCAAACTCACTAAGAGACAAACTTACTGCTAGCCACTAGGGATGAGCTTCGAGTTCGAGTCGAACTCATGTTCGACTCGAACATTGCCTGTTCGCCCGTTCGCCGAACAGCGAACAAATTGGGGTGTTCGCGGCAAAATCGAAAAATCTATGGGAGAAATCTAAAGTGCTAATTATAAAGGCTTATATGCAAGTTATTGTCCTAAAAAGTGTTTGGGGACCGGGGTCCTGCCCCAGGGAACATGTATCAATGCAAAAATAAGTTTTAAAAACGGCCGTTTTTTCGGGAGCAGTGATTTTAATAATGCTTAAAATGAAAAAATAAAAGTGAAATATTCCTTTAAATTTCGTACCTGGGGGGTGTGTATGATATGCATGTAAAGTGGCGCATGTTTCCCGTGCTTAGAACTGTCCCTGCAAAAAATGTCATTTTTGAAAGAAAAAAATGCATTTAAAACTGACTCGCGGCTATTAATGAATTGTCGGCTCCCGGCAATACATACAAAAGTCATTGAGAAAAAAAAAAAAAAAAGCGTGGGGGTTCCGCAGAATTCAATTACCAGGCCCTTCAGGTCTGGAATGGATATTAAGGGGAACCCCGCCGCAAATAAAAAAAAATTGACGTGGGGTTCCCCCAAATATCCATTCCAGGCCCTTCAGATCTGGCATGGATTTTAAGGGGAACTCCACCCCAAATAAAAAAAAAAATGGCGTGGAGTCCCCCTAAAAATCCATACCAGACCCCATATCCGAGCATGCAACCTGGCCGGCCGCAGGGGAAAAGGGGGGGACGAGAGAGCGGCCCCCCCTCCCTCCTGAACCGTACCAAGCCACATGCCCTCAACATGGGGAGGATGTCCCCATGTTGATGGGGACAAGGGCCTCATCCCCACAACCCTTGCCCGGTGGTTGTGGGGGTCTGCGGGCGGGGGGCTTATCGGAATCTGGAAGACCCCTTTAACAAAGAGGACCCCCAGATCCCGGCCCCCCCCCATGTGAATTGTAAGGGGTACATTGTACCCCTACCATTTCACGAAGAAAGCGTAAAAAAATGTTTAAAAAAACACACAGACACCTTGAAAAAGTCCTTTATTTAAAAAAAAAAAAAAAAAACATTCCAGCGGTGAAATCCAGTGTCCCGCGGCGATCCCGATGTCCAGCGCTGTCCGTCATTGGTTGTGCCTGAGCGGACCTGATGGGGAACTCCCTCTCAGTATTTTAAATGTATAGACCCGCCCCTTCTAAAGTTCCCCATCAGGTCCGCTCAGCGGACCAGATGGGGAACATGAGAAGGGGCGGGTCTATACATGTATTACCAAAGTGAGAGCAGTTCCCCATCAGGTCCGCCTCCTCGGTATGTCGGACCCGCCTACGTCATTGGCTTGAGCGGGGAACTTCCTTCACTATGTAAATTTAAATTACACAGTGAAGGAAGTTCCCCGCTCAAGCCAATGACGTAGGCGGGTCTGACATACCGAGGGGGCGGACCTGATGGGGAACTGCTCTCACTTTGGTAATACATGTATAGACCCGCCCCTTCTCATGTTCCGCATCTCGTCCGCTGAGCGTACCTGATGGGGAACTTTAGAAGGGGCGGGTCTATACATTTAAAATACTGAGAGGGAGTTCCCCATCAGGTCCGCTCAGGCACAACCAATGAAGGACAGCGCTGGACATCGGGATCGCCGCGGGACACTGGATTTCACCGCTGGAATGTTTTTTTTGTTTTTTTTTAAATAAAGGACTTTTTCAAGGTGTTTGTGTGTTTTTTTAAACATTTTTTTACGCTTTCTTCGTGAAATGGTAGGGGTACAATGTACCCCTTACCAATTCACATGGGGGGGGCCGGGATCTGGGGGTCCTCTTTGTTAAAGGGGTCTTCCAGATTCCGATAAGGCCCCCGCCCGCAGACCCCCACAACCACCGGGCAAGGGTTGTGGGGATGAGGCCCTTGTCCCCATCAACATGGGGACATCCTCCCCATGTTGAGGGCATGTGGCTTGGTACGGTTCAGGAGGGAGGGGGGGCCGCTCTCTCGTCCCCCCCTTTTCCCCTGCGGCCGGCCAGGTTGCATGCTCGGATAAGGGGTCTGGTATGGATTTTTAGGGGGACTCCACGCCATTTTTTTTTTAATTTGGGGTGGAGTTCCCCTTAAAATCCATGCCAGATCTGAAGGGCCTGGAATGGATATTTGGGGGAACCCCACGTCAATTTTTTTTTTATTTGCGGCGGGGTTCCCCTTAATATCCATTCCAGACCTGAAGGGCCTGGTAATTGAATTCTGGGGAACCCCCACGCTTTTTTTTTTTTTTTCTCAATGACTTTTGTATGTATTGCCGGGAGCCGACAATTCATTAATAGCCGCGAGTCAGTTTTAAATGCATTTTTTTCTTTCAAAAATGACATTTTTTGCAGGGACAGTTCTAAGCACGGGAAACATGCGCCACTTCACATGCATATCATACACACCCCCCAGGTACGAAATTTAAAGGAATATTTCACTTTTATTTTTTCATTTTAAGCATTATTAAAATCACTGCTCCCGAAAAAACGGCCGTTTTTAAAACTTCTTTTTGCATTGATACATGTCCCCTGGGGCAGGACCCGGGTCCCCAAACACTTTTTAGGACAATAACTTGCATATTAGCCTTTATAATTAACACTTTAGATTTCGAACGTTCGAGTCCATTGTATTTAATAGGGTTCTAAAGTTTACACAAACATTTTGTCTGTTCGCAGGTTCTGGTGCGAACCGAACAGGGGGGTGTTCGGCTCATCCCTGCTAGCCACTATGTTAGAAATCGCTGTGACGCTGCCAACCAAGCTATAGGGACCTCTAAATGTGGGAAATGTTCTTTCTGCAAATGGGTCTCACCCTGTCAAAACATTCTACTCCCCAATGGAGAGACCTTCTCCCCTAAATTTTCTGCAAACTGCCGCACTGAGGGCGTGGTTTATCTCATGACATGTAAGTGCGGTAGTTTCTATGTGGGCAAAACGGCCAGACAGTTAAGACAACGCATTAATGATCACATTTATTATTCGGGTAACGCTAAGATGTTGACACCCATCAGCCGACACCTGGATCTGTATCACCGCTTTGATACTTCAGTTGTGTCCTTTTCTGTTCTGGCTGTAGTCCCCAAGAGCCCTAGAGGGGGTGAGTGGGATAAAATCATTCTCCAGAGAGAAACTCTCTGGGTTGAGAGGTTGAATGCCACACACCCCCCTGGCCTCAACGAAACCCAGTCATACAGACCATTTTTGTAAATCACCAATACAATTGTGTCCAATGATCTGGGATTATTTTCCCAGTCGCTGACATACATTCCTGACTGGCGCCCATAATATCCCCATGGGCTGTAGGTGGTAGTGGACATCCATTGCCATTTATAAAGTTTTTTATACTACAACTGTTTACACTTTTCTTTTCAAAAAATTTTTTCACATATATTTTATGTGATATGTTTCAACACTTGACTAGCTTTTTCATTCATGTACACATTCTTCACCATAATTTTACATTATTATTTGTTTGATTGCACTCAGTCTACTTCTTTCTATATATGTTTTTTGCACAATGTTATGAATATTCATCTGATATCACCGTATCACTATCACTTAGTGTATTACTTATGGCATTGGTGCCCCTCATTACAGCCGATGGACTCAATATGTCATTTATATAGACAAACATCATATATAATTCAATGATGCCCCAGCTGAATAGACTGCCCCATTAGAAACACAATTGCTTAAATTAGACAGTGTCTATTATTTAAAAGGACGATTTCTGGATGTATAAAATAAAATTATGGATTTTAGTTTGATATAGATGCCTTTTGGCATCTTTTTTATTTAGTTCTGTGTATTTTGTTTAAACCTTTCTTTTTGTTGACCACACTTGGATGTATTCACCCCTTCTTTCCCTGCGCTTGCCAGGCGTTGCGGCTCTCTGTGCTTCACACTGACGGCTGAAAATTTCAGGGCCGGTACGCCGATCCCTGATGTGATCGGGGACACGGCGCACTGATAACTTTCAAGGGAGGACTTGGTGCTCTCTAGGTTCCGCCCTGCTATCGCCGCATTGGCCCTGAGTTGCCGCGTTAGCGGCGACGACGGCGCATACGTGCTAACCCCTTGACCTTGTGTAAAGATGTCATTTCCGGCTGGTATGACACGGCTCACTGATAACTTTCAAGAGAGTACCTGGCTCTCTCTAGGTCCCGCCCTGCTATTATCTCATTGGTCGTGAGTTGCCGCGTCAACGGCTACTACGGCGCATGCGCGCTAACCTTCTGACCTTGTGCAATGGCGTCATTTCCGGCTGGGATGACGCCTTCCTGCAGGGGCATTTATAAGCGGTGCACACCGCTACAATAGGTTGTCCACAGGAGAGGTTCCACCCATGCCCATCACCAAACGGTTCACTTGAAGCTCTAAGGTAATCTTTACTCGGTTCGCTAGTAAACATGTATCTATGGAATTGGTTATGTAGACCCCCCTCTCTTAAATATAATTTATGTTTTTTCAGCTGGGTTATTCCACCGTTCGGGGGCCCCCTTTTTTGTTGACAGACTATCACTGTCCGGCCCGAGCAACTGGCTCTGATTGACATAAACTACCATATGCTTTCTGGCTCATTATACCTGGAGGAACGCTCTCGCTCTACTTACCAGTAGTCTGTGCAGTTTACACTCCCCTATCTAACTACCTATTACGGTCTACTACGGTGAGCTTTAAGCAAGTGTACAATTTGGGTTTGACTCCCCACTCCCCCCTCTCTAAATAGTTTGATTTATTTCTTAGACATCTATGGGTTACTATATGTGTCTTGTTTTTAGAATGTGTCCACACATCACTGGCTCTCTGTTACATACGGACGGCCAGTCCAAAAATACCCAGGCCTGTTTTGATTACTCAACACGGCCCTGTTTGTGAGTATAGACATTATTTCTTTTTCTCCTGCCTGTTTTGATGGTGGTAACTGACACAATAATTTATTTTTCATTCTATTTTCACACACTTTCCATCCAGTTTCTTCGTTCTCTTGGTGGTGTCCCTGGATGTGGGTCCTTCTACACTTTCTCCTTACTGCTTTTAAACAATCTTATATAGTTACTTTCATGTCTCAGTTGATGTGCGACTGGTTGCTGCGCTGGCAATACACGGGTGCCTGGTGTTTCATCCCTTTGTGGTCAATTAAAAAAAACTATTTTTAATCAGTGTATTTTCAGTGTTCTTCTCTCTTTCAAATGTTTTTCATTATTTTTATTTTTATTTTTAGATATGTATATATATGTATTAAAATTATGTTATGTGATATATCTCTCATGAGCTGTTTGTGTATAATCTTGACAGAACATTATGCTCCCGACGACGTTTTGGAACGCGAAACTAGTCGAGCAAGATCTCTATCTTTTAACTTACCGGATCTATCAAAAAGGCTAGCCACCCCCTGTGTACACCATCCAACCCTGTATTTCTGCGTTTGTTGGATATATATCACTTTATCTGCATTTTACATGTCAATGTAATTTCTGGGAGGTGTTTCTAGCTTTGTATTTGGGATCCTATATTGATTATTGATGATTATCATAAAATGTCATTTTTCTGAAATGTATTATTGTACTTTTACTAAAACTAAATTATATTTTTTTTACTAATAATAAAACCCTTAGAATTTCTACAATACTTACCCATGTGCCGTTTAAAGTCCATTCTTAGTTAAATTAATGTTTCTCCTCTATCTCCACCTCCCACGAGACGTTCGGGCTCCGGCATTCTCGCACATGCGCAGATTGTGTTTCGGTACGTCCACGGCTTGCGCGTGACGTCATTGTCTGCCGCAACACTCTGTCATTCCTTTGAACCGGCCGTGGAGCACACATCGCTGCTCCTGGATCCTTCCAGGTCCTAGGACTCTGCTTAGATCTTGCCATACCAGGTATTTGAAACATAGCTCTACTTTACCTCATTTATCGTATATTTTACCTTGATTATTCCTTACGCTATTCACTCTATTTTTTAGGCTTCATACTTATGAGCCCTACAACTTTATAGAAGGTCTTTAGCCTTTGCCAACATGGACGTTGGGAATCCAATTCTTATCAAATGACTACTCATTGATTCTATACCTATGTCCAGCAGGTATCTATTGCATATTCGGTTTATGCACTATTCACATCCTGCCTGTTCCTCTCTACATATAATTACATAACCCCCTTTTTCTTTTTGACATACCAGGATTTGTCCTGCTTTTTATTTACGTCTGCAAGTCACTATTGGATGCATGGAATTGCCTGGTTCAATTTACCATCTGCACTCCGCTTTTTAGAGTACCATTACTTTTAATCTATACACCTTCAATTAACATTTTCAACACAGCAACAGGTGGGTCCCTCTATGACATGTTTTGCAATATTCACAATATATAGATTAATAGAGCTTTAGTTCCTATCGCTCTCTTTTTTATTTTTTTGTACAAATTATTAGAACTTTTTTGCATATATGATTGCTTTCTATATGCCTACAATAACATCAAGACAATCTTTTGTTTGATGTCTGTTTACGCCATGCTTTACATCCTGTCTTTTTGTCTCGCCTCCAGCCTAAAATGAGATGCCGTGGTAAAATCTCCTGAGGAAGCTCTCTCTTTAGAGCGAAATGTTGAGTACACTGGCACCTTTGTGTTTGTTTTTGTACACTTACTTTAATTGACTAAGGTTGTATATTGCATTGGTGTTTTGTATAAAGAATTCATTTTTGTAATAAAAAATTATATTTTTTCTATTTATTGTGTTCAGTCAGTATTTAACTATTTGATTTTGCACATTATTGACATCTATAAAATCCCGGGGCCTTGTGACCCCCCTTTCACTCAGTAAACACAGTCGGCACTCGGCAGTGAACCGATGGATGGAATGGAAATACATAAGCAGTGAGCTCCGTGGGGACAGCCAATGGTCGCACCTGCCAGTGACGTCAGCCCGGCTGCGACGTCGGCAGGGGAAACAGCAAGTGAGGGACCGTACCACTACCCAGTGACACAGAACAGCGGAACAGTAAATCTTCCGGCACGCTTAAAAGAAAACGTAAACGGGCGGGGCGCCGGGGGCCCTCTATTGGGCGGGGCCCATGGGCTTGAGCCCAGTCAAGCCCAATGGTAAGTCCGGCCCTGTATCTGGCGAGACATTTGTAATTTAATTCCATTATATTAGAATTGACTGAAGTTGAGTGTACCCTTTTTATTAATTGTTTAATCTCCGAGTCATTAACCCGTGTCCCCAACTCATCCTCCCACTTCTTGACGAATCACGGCATGTCCGGCTTATTTGCAACAATTAGTATCTTATAGATTTTCGAGATTACGCCCTTCTTGCTCTTGTCTTCACATCATTTCTCAAAAGGCCGCAGATTTTCTACTGTTCTAATCGGCTGTGGTAATCTTTCATAGAAATGTTTTAACTGGGCATACCGCCATTCGTTAATCAGCATCAGGTCACTCCTTTTTTTTAATTCCTGGTATGTGAGGAGATTGTGTTGCTCCATTACATCTTTTAGTTGGGCATTATCTTTAATAATCCATTTACCAAACATTTTTTTCCGTCCTGGTATAAAATATTTTGTGTCAGTTAACGGTATTAGGGGTGAATTAAAGTCCCATTTTTCCTTTTTATGGATCCTATCCAAAATTATTAAAGCGTTCCTAGTGATGCAGTGTGTGTCAGTGCCCAGTTCGCGAAGTTGTACCGGGATCCAAATTACCCTCCCCAGTGAAGTTTTACTAATTATAGATTCCATATTTACCCATCTTTTTTCAACATTATTTTTAGCCCATTCGATTATACGTGAAATTACAATCGCATTGTAGTAGTTTTTCTAGTCAGGTGCCCCCAAACCCCCTTGTGCCTTTTGAAGTGTCAATAAAGTCATTTTAATTCGTGTTTTTTTACTTTGCCAGATAAATGTTGAAAATAATGTTTGTAGTTTTTTTTAATATGCCTGTGGTAGTGGGATTGGGAGCATTTGTATTTTATAAACTATCTTAGGTAGGATCACCATTTTAAGAATGTTTATACGACCACTCCATGAAATTTGCCCCGATACAATTCTATTCAATTCTGATTTAACGTCATTTAGTAATGGAATAAAATTAACTTTATATAATGACTCGGTAGTAGTTGTTAGTTAGGAGACTTAAAAAAAAAAAAAGAAGTAGGTTCTCGTTGGTATAATACTGCTCTGGCCCCTACTTCGGAGGCATCCACCTCCAAGAAATATTGAGCAGACGGCTGAGGATGGCGGAGAACAGGAGCGTAACAAAAGGCAGACTTTAGGTGAGCAAAAGCTTCCAGAGCTTCAGGAGGCCACTGTGAGCATTTGGTCCCTTTTTTAGTGAGGGCAGTAATGGGAGCCAGAATCTTGGAAAAATTATTGATAAAATTTGCAATAGTAGTTACAAAATCCAATAAAACGCTGTATTTGCTTTAAGGTAGAAAGTCTAGGCCATTGTAAGATGGCATCTAGTTTCTTGGAGTCCATCTGGAATCCTTTAGACAAAATTATATAACCTAAGAAAAAGGTATTTCCGATTGTTCAAAGGAGCACTTAGAAAGTTTGGCATACAGCCTATGATCTCTTAAACGTTGGAGAACGGTGCAAAAGTGGCATCGGTGAAGCATTAAATCTTTAGAGTGAATGAGTATGTCATCTAAATAAACAACAAAAGAGTCAAGTAGATCCCTGAAAATATCATTCACAAAAGGCATCACTAGACACTCGTAATGCTCCCTTCTAGTATTAAAAGCAGTCTTCCATTCATCTCCAGCTTTGATTCTAATGAGGTTATATGCAGATCGAAGGTCCAGCTTGGTGAAGATCTTTGACCCCTGGACACGGTCAAACAGCTCAGTAATTAAAGGGAGCGGATGTCATGAATATGCAGTAATGTTTGTCTGTCAGCTTACCTTCCTCCTCATGTGTTCACCTTAGAGGCCAGTCTCTCCTTACTTGGCTGCTTTTATAATCTCTCCTCCCAGTCTGGCTCCACCCCAGGCCCTATCACAGAACTCTATATTAACCTGTGCACTGCAAGTCTGCCTTGCTGATCAACGTGTTTGTTTAAGCATTGCGTGTATGGGTTCCTGCCTGCCGTGTGCTACGTTTGTCTCTCTGTTACCGATATTGGCTTGTTCCCGACTATCCCTGTCTGCTTGTGACCTTGACCTTTGGCTTGTCCTTCGTTTATCCTTGTCTGCTTGTTGCCCTGACCTTGGCTTTTCCCCTCACTATTCTTGTATCCTGTGCTGCTGCTTCCCCTCTATCCTCCTTACCCTACGGAGCATGAGCTAGGGGACTC
Source organism: Rana muscosa (assembly GCA_029206835.1). Lineage (NCBI taxonomy): Eukaryota > Metazoa > Chordata > Amphibia > Anura > Ranidae > Rana > Rana muscosa. The sequence goes on along the minus strand of CM055119.1, from coordinate 105,144,664 downwards.
TAGGGGCCGCGACCTGGACCCAGCTGCAGCATAACATCCTCACCACTAGAGGCTCTGGTGAAACCCTGCTGGGTCTTAGACTCTGTGCCCTGGGGAATCTTGGCTCTAGCTTCCTGTGGATCCCTGTTGTGCTCTACTGGCCCGCTTTCCACAACCACCCAGTATCCCATCCGCAGCAGTCAGCCATAGGGTTCACTACCTTGTGGTGCACTCCTGACCGCCAACGGTGTGCATCTGTTATCTGGCCACAGGTGACCTGACAGCGGATACTGATTTTTTTACTGTAATACGGTTGAGAGCTCTGTAATCACAGGGCCTAAGTCCTCCATCTTTTTTCTCCACAAAAAAGAACCCTGCTCCCACAGGAGAGGAGGAAGGCCAGATGAAACCCTTCTTTAGACTGTCTTCAATGTATTCCTCCATTGTCTTTGTTTCCGCAAGGTTAAGAGGGTAGGTTCTCCCCATAGGAAGGGGAGAACTGGGAAGCAAATCAATCCCTCTGCTTCCTTTTCAGAAAATACATCAGCAAACTTGGCAAAGGCCTCCGGTAGTTTAGGGACAGTAGACACTTCAAGAATGGACACATTATTACGTACTATCTTTTGGAGACAGTGATCATGGCAGGAGGTGCTCCAGGCAGAAATTTGTCCAGTGGACCAATCAATAGAAGGGTTATGTTTGCTTAACCAAGGGAACCCAAGAATTACAGGATACTTAGGAGACAGAATGATGTCAAATGATAATAATTCAAAATGCAGAGCCCCCAACAGGACGGAAAGGGGCTTGGACTCGAGAGTGAAAAGTCCATCACCAAGAGGGTCTCCGCCAAGAGTAGTTACACACAGCAGAGAAACTTTTCATAACGGTAGGAATCTGTAGACTATTAATCAGCGCTGCATCAAGAAATACCCCACCAGCACTGGAATCAATAAAGGCAACTGTGGAACAGCACTTATCGTTCCAGGACAAAGATATAGGAACTACTAATCTCTCTTGAGGAGGATTCAACACAAAATGGCCTAATGGGGCTCCTTGATCTCCCATTAAGCCTGAGTTTTCCGGCCGTACCGGACAAGAATGCAGGAAGTGACCCGGCTTACCACAATATAAACAGAGGTTTAGAGTCCTGAGTTTGATACGTTCCTCGTCAGACAAACACACAGCCCCTATATCCATGGGCTCTCCCTCAAACTCGCCAGTAGGAGGGATAGAAGGGGCTAGCGATTGCTGAGGGGAATATTTAGCATCCAATTTGTGAGAAAGAAATTGTCTCTGGCGCCCTCTCAGACTGGCGTTCAGAGAGCCGAGTGTCCACCAGGATACACAAATTGATGAAATCTTCCAGGGCCACAGGGATCTCACGGTAGGTTCATTTATCCTTTATGCGCTCCACTAGACCTCTGTGGAAGGCGGCGTTAAGGGCGCAATTGTCCCAGGTAGTCTCAGCTGCAAGCGTGCGGAATTCAAAAGCATAAGATGCTACCGTGCGTTTACCCTGGTATAGATCAAGAATACGAGCCTCAGCTGCAGTTACCCTGCCAAGAACGTCAAAAATTTCCTTAAAGGTTTTCATAAACGTGGGGTAGTCGGTAAGTATAGGGGAATCCTTCTCAAGAAGAGGTGACACCCAGGACAGAGCTCTGCCCTTTAGTAAGGAAATAATAAATGTCACCTTGGCTTGAGCAGAGGTAAACACAGAAGGTTGATTTCTAAAATGCAACCGGCAATGGTTGAGAAATCCCCTGCAATCCAAGGGGTTCCCATCATACTTATCAGGGAGAGGTATCTTTGGAGCAGGAGTACTTTCGGGGTTAGACACGACTACAGGTTTCCCAGCCCCAGACTCACGTCCTTTTAATGTAGCGGGACTAGTACCATGTGCAGTAGACAAAGAAGATAACAGTTGTGATAGCATCCAATTTCACCTCCAATGACTGAACACGATTGGCCTGCTCACCCAACAGCTGACAGTGTAGAGAGACTGCCTGCACCAGCTTGCTGGGGTCCATCTGGCCCCAGTATAATGTCAGGTCAGCCAGGAAATTGCAACTGTCCCTCCGCTTTCCTGACCAATAGTCTTGTTATCCCGGTATCAGGTGGAGGAACGGTTGAGATCCTGCAGCCAGGAAATAAAGGACCGCAATGGATGATGCAGACAGCCTAACCAAAACCCCCAGCAACAACTCACGGTTAGTAGAAACAAAGGTGGAACCCAGGAGGAGAAAGGATAATCAAAGTAACGCAGTCAAGAACGAGCCAGGCAGGGTCAGCAACCAGATAAGCAAAGTACAAGGGAAAATCCAGGTATCAAAGTCAAGAATGAGCCAAGTCTGCAACCAAAACTAAGAGCATCCACAAACAGCATCAACAGGAACCTATACTGGGGCACGGACTGATCCCAGGGTGGAGCTAACATCAAACACATAAAGCAGAAAATAACCAGGATTCGAAACATAAAACATGTTTCCTGGTGGTTCAGGACATAGGAAAACGGGCTGTGAACCCCAGGTCCCAGGATCAAATCCTGGACACGTGACATTCCATATCACATCAAATAGCTTTAAGGCATACCCCAAGCCTATAACTTAAAGGGTTAGTGTAATTTCAATGTCATACTAGAAAGACCCTTTTTCTGTAGTACAATATTTGTTTAAACCTTAGCATTGGTACATGTCCTCCATGGCAGTGCTAAGTTTTTAACGACCGGGCCTATTTTTCAAACTTGGTATTTACAAGTTAAAATCAGTTTTCTTTGCTAGAAAATTACTTAGAACTAGGGATGAGCCGAACACCCCCCTGTTCGGTTCGCACCAGAACCTGCGAACAGACAGAATGTTCGCGTGAACTTTAGAACCCTATTAAATACAATGGACTCGAACGTTCAAAATCAAAAGTGCTAATTATAAAGGCTAATATGCAAGTTATTGTCATAAAAAGTGTTTGGGGACCCAGGTCCTGCCCCAGGGGACATGTATCAATGCAAAAAAAAGTTTTAAAAACAGCCGTTTTTTCAGGAGCAGTGATTTTAATAATGCTTAAAGTGAAACAATAAAAGTCAAATATTCCTTTACATTTCGTACCTGGGGCGTGTGTATAGTATGCCTGTGAAGTGGCGCTTGTTTCCCGTGCTTAGAACTGTCCCTGCACAAAATGTCATTTCTGAAGGAACAAAAGTCATTTAAAACTCACTCGTGGCTATTAATGAATTGTCGGCTCCCGGCAATACATAGAAAAGTCATTGATAAAAATAAAAAAAAATGTGTGGGAGTTCCCCCAAATTCAATTACCAGGCCCTTCAGGTCTGGTATGGATATTAAGGGGAACCCTGCCGCAAATTTTTTAAAAAATGCGTGCGGTTCCCCCCAAATATCCATACCAGGCTCTTCCGTTCTGGTATGGATTTTAAGGGGAACTCCACCCCAATTTTTTTTTAAAAATGGCGTGGATTTCCGCCCAAAACTCCAGACCAGACCCTTTATCCGAGCATGCAACCTGTCAGGCCGCAGGAAAAGAGGGGAGGGGACGAGAGAGTGCCCCCCCTCCTGAACCGTACCAGGCCACATGCCCTCAACATGGGGAGGATGTCCCCATGTTGATGGGGACAAGGGCCTCATCCCCACAACCCTTGCCCGGTGGTTGTGGGGGTCTGTGGGCAGGGGGCTTATCGGAATCTGGAAGACCCCTTTAACAGAGGGGACCCCCAGATCCCGGCCCCCCCTATGTGAATTGGTAATGGGGTACATTGTACCCCTACCATTTCACAAAGAAAGTGTAAAAAAATTGTAAAAAAAAATACACAGACACCGTTGGGAAAGTCCTTTATTAAAAAAAAAAAAACATTCCAGCGGTGAAATTCAGTGTCCCACGGCGATCCGATGACCAGCGCTGTCCACACAAAACGTCATTGGCTGAGCCTGAGCGGACCTGATGGGGAACTTCCTCCGCAGTGTAATAAATGAATATACCCCGCCCCTTCTAAAGTTCCCCATCAGGTCCGCTCAGCCAATGACGTAGGTGTAAGGCTGAGGACCTGATGCGGAACGTGAGAATGGGCGGGTCTATTCATTTATTATACTGCAAGGAAGTTCCCCATCAGGTCCGCTCATTCAATGACGTAGGCGGGGTCTGACATACGAGGGGGCGGACCTGATGGGAAACTTCCTCCACAGTGTAATACATGAATAGACCCGCCCCTTCTCAAGTTCCGCATCAGGTCCTCAGCCTTACACCTATGTCATTGGCTGAGCGGACCTGATGGGGAACTTTAGAAGGGACGGGTGTATTCATTTATTAGTAATTAATAGACCCGCTCCTTCTAAAGTTCCCCATCAGGTCCGCTCAGCCAATGACGTAGTGTAAGGCTGAGGACCTGATGCGGAACGTGAGAAGGGGCGGGTCTATTCATGTTTCATGTATTACACTGTGGAGGAAGTTCTTCATCAGGTCCGCCCCCTCGTATGTCAGACCCCGCCTACGTCATTGGATGAGCGGACCTGATGGGGAACTTCCTCCGCAGTATAATAAATGAATAGACCCGCCCCTTCTCACGTTCCTCATCAGGTCCTCAGCCTTACACCTACGTCATTGGCTGAGCGGACCTGATGGGGAACTTTAGAAGGGGCGGGTCTATTAATTTATTACACTGCAGAGGAAGTTCCCCATCAGGTCCGCTCAGGCTCAGCCAATGACGTTTCGTGTGGACAGCGCTGGACATCGGATCGCCGTGGGACACTGGATTTCATCGCTGGAATGTTTTTTTTATTTTTTATTTTTAATAAAGGACTTTCCCAACGGTGTCTGTGTATTTTTTTAATTTTTTTTTACACTTTCTTTGTGAAATTGTAGGGGTACAATGTACCCCATTACCAATTCACATAGGGGGGGCCGGGATCTGGGGGTCCCCTTTGTTAAAGGGATCTTCCAGATTCCGATAAGCCCCCTGCCCGCATACCCCCACAACCACTGGGCAAGGGTTGTGGGGATGAGGCCGTTGTCCCCATAAACATGGGGACATCCTCCCCATGTTGAGGGCATGTGGCCTGGTACGGTTCAGGAGGGGGGGCGCTTTCTCGACACCATTTTTTTTTTAAATTTGGGGTGGAGTTCCCCTTAAAATCCATACCAGACCTGAAGGGCCTGGTAATTGAATTTGGGGGAACCCCCACGCATTTTTTTTTTTTTTTATCAATGACTTTTCTATGTATTGCTGGGAGCCGACAATTCATTAGAGCCGCGAGTGAGTTTTAAATTACTTTTTTTCCTTCAGAAATTACACTTTGTGCAGGGACAGTTCTAAGCACGGGAAACAAGCCCTGCTTTACAGGCATACTATACACACCCACTAGGTACGAAATTTAAAGGACTATTTCACTTTTATTGTTTCACTTTAAGCATTATTAAAATCACTGCTCCCGAAAAAACGGCCGTTTTTAAAACTTTTTTTTCCATTGATACATGTCCCCTGGGGCAGGACCCGAGTCCCCAAACACTTTTTATGACAATGACTTGCATATAAGCCTTTAAAATTAGCATTTTAGATTTCTCCCATAGACTTTTCGAATTTGCCACGAATACCCCAAATTGTTCGCTGTTCGACGAACGGGCGAACAGGCAATGTTTGAGTCGAACAGGAGTTTGACTCGAACTCGAAGCTCATCCCTACTTAGAACATACAAACATTATATCAAGAGAAAAAGGCAGAAAATTTGAGGTAACTTTGGACTTCCATGGTACGATAAGGACTCACATACACAAATATATAAAAAATATAAATTTATTAAGACGAAACAGAATTAAAAATGGTCCTTTAAAGCAAAGATACAATACACACAAGTTTCCATCTCTGAAAGAAAGAACTGCAAGAGCAGACGTGTATCCATCCGTGAAGGGGGGGTGATCAGATATTTGTCCTTTGTCAGTTTAACCTCTACATGTTTCGCGGTGAGACCGCTTCTTCAGGAGTATATTTCAGAGTTTATGCGTGGATATCTCTACAGAGAACAAACATATATATAAGAACACTTCAACACAATAGAGTCAAGTATATACATACAGTAATAGTTGCAAAAGTTTTGGACAAAAACGTGGAACCCCACTCTGTCTGCCACGGCGGTGAACCAATTAAAAAATCAAGCGACCTGAATTTATAGTATCAATCATATAGTTCAACCCTATAGGTATGTCCACAAAAACAGAAAGGATGTTTGGAGCTTACAGCGCAGGACTGACAAAAAACAATAGGACATCTCAGGCACCTTAGAGAACAAAATGGCGGTGGTTGCAATACTTTATGTCACACCGTATTTGCGCAGGTCTTAGAAGAGCATTTTTTGGGGAAAAAATACACTTTTTCAATTAAAAAAATAAGACAACAGTAAAGTTAGCCCAATTTTTTTTATATTGTGAAAGATAACGTTAGTAAATTGATACCCAACATGTGGCGCTTCAAAATTGCGCCCCCTCTTGGAATGGCGACAAACTTTTACCCTTTAAAATCTACATAGGCGACGTTTCAAGTTACAGAGGAGGTCTAGTGTTACAATTATTGCTCTCGATCTGGGGTCAAAAAGACTTTAGATCTAGCATTTACACTAAAATGCAATAAAAAATATAAAAAAATGAAATGTAATTTTTTGGGGATTTTTTTTTCCCCTTTTAAGACCATCCAATGGTGTGGAGCCGAGTGGGGGCCCTCACTCGGCTTCATGCCTGTCACAGAAGAGGACCTAATCGCCTCCGTCGGTACTGGCGGGTCCGGTAAGCGGTGGAGACCATTGGAGTATGGCGGGAGGTGGGGGCGCAGAGACCACTTTTATCTGAAAGAGGACGGCCCGCTGATGAACAGGATACCAGGGTTATGGCAGCTATCTGCTGCCATAACAACAGTATTCCTCTTCAAACAGCCGACGTACAATAATGGTGGTCCTTAAGTGGTTTTAATGACTTGCTTAACCGTTTGCCGACCAGCCGCCGTCATTATACTGTGGCAGGTCGGCACATTCCTGTGAACCATCGTAGCTGTACGTTGGCCTTTTAAGCGGGGCTAGCAGGCGTGTGCGCACCGCCGGAGGCACATGCGATCGCGGGCGCGAGAGCCAGAACAGGGATGTGTGTGTGTGTAAACACACAAATTCCTGTTCTGCGAGGAGTGGAGAGGCAGATCGTGAGTTCCTACTAGCTAGGAACAACGATCTGTCATCTCCTCTAGTCAGTCTCTTCCCCCTACAGTTAGAACACACACGAAGGAACACAGTTAACCCCTTGATCGCCCCTTAATGTTAACCCCTTCCCTGCAAGTGACATTTACACAATAATCAGTGCATTTTTATAGCCCTGATCGCTGTATAATTGTCAATGGTCCCAAAAATGTGTCAAAAGTGTCCGATCTGTCCGCTATAATGTCGCAGTCCCGATAAAAATCGATGATCACCGACATTACTAGTAAAAAAAATAAAATGCCATAATTACAGTATTTCCCTTATTTTGTAGATGCTATAACTTTTGCGCAAACCAATCAATATAGGCTTATTGCGATTTTTATTACCAAAAATATGTAGAAGAATACATATCAGCCTAAACTGAGAAAAAATATATTTTTTTAAAAATGGGGATATTTATTATAGCAAAAAGTACAAAATTAAGGAAAATTGTTATCCATACTTACCGTAATTTTCCTTTCCTGGATCCTGCCCATGTCAACCTACTATGGGTCAGGTCCACCCTCTCTGACCCCTCCAGGACCACCTCTTTCTTATTCCATAAATGGTGGCTGTCTGCCCACACCAGTGTTCAAAAAAGACCCGCCTCGCGGATAAACTGGGTGGGAATCCTCCAGCTGACATGCGGAGGATCCAGGAAAGGAAAATTACGGTAAGTATGTATAACAATTTTCCTTATTCCTGGACCTCCCCATGTCAGCCTACTATGAGATGTACCAAGCAATATTAAGAACGGAGGGAAAACAAAAATAAAAAATAAGCCAAACCCTCAATGTAATGCTACTCAAATTTTTTAATGGGCAACAGCCGCCGTAATAACCATAGAGCCAAATGTTTTCTCAGACGGACAAGCCACATTAAGCCTGTACTTCCTAAAAAAGGTGTTGGGCGCGCCCCAGCTTGCTGCTCTACAAACTACCCCAGGGGCGACCTTCGCGTATGCTGCCCAGGTGGCCGCCATACCCCTCGTTGATTGTGCTTTGATCTCTGAAGGAGGAGGAAGGCCCAGCGTTCCGTATGCAATATGCCTGGTCTTAACAAACCAGGAAGACACAACTGTAGATGTTGCTGGCATACCCTTTTTAGGCCCCATTGGGAAAACCTACAGCTGATCTTGTTTTCAAAAGCTTTAAGTCCATTGATACCGCAGAGACCAGGTCTAACCTACTCCACACATCATCAGCTGTATACGCCGGAAAGGCTGGAAGACAGATCTCCCAGTTCATACGAAATTATATAGCGACTTAGGTAGAACGCTCGGTACCGGCCTAAGGACTATCTTGTCCGGGAGCACCAAACAATATGGTTCTTTAGATAAGAAGGTGCACAACTCTGAGACTCTTCTGGCCGAGGCAACGGCTAGCAAAAAAAAAAAAAAAAAACTGTTAAAAGAAACAATGAACAAGAGAAAGCTTGATCAAAGCGAGGAAACAGCAAGGTTCTCAAGACTAGCGATAAGTCCCATTTTGGGAGCATCCTGACCCAACGCCTGTGGATGCCAGGCCTGGGAGAAGAAGCAAGGAAGTTGACAATTCTCCTCCGATGCCAAAAGATCTATCAAAGGGGTCCCCAGACCCTGAAGATCTTGCGTAAGTACTTGTGGTTGAGGCCCCATTTGTTGTGATCCCCAAAGCTTTGACTCAAGCGATCTGCTAAAACATTCTCTGGCCCTTGGAGATAAGATGCTGTAAGAGAGTCGAGATTCTTCTCTGCTCACAGGAAGATTTGGCATGCCACCCAAAGGAGAGGGTGACGTCCTGTACCCCCTTGATGAGACACATAAGCCAGAGTAGTTTTGTTGTCTGAAAGGATCTTGACAGCTCGACCTCGCAACATACGTTGGAACGCTAAGGGAGCGCATCTGACAGCATCCAATCCCAGGAAAGTTGACCTTTGGGCCACAAAAGTTCCATTGGCCTTGAACCTGCTGTCCCAGGCAGTGTGCCCCCCAGTCTGCCAGACTGCCATTGGTCGTCACCACTGCTGGTTCTGAGGCCTTCAACGGAACTCCGCGGGAAAGATTGCAAGCTACTGACCACCAACCAGGGACCAGATCATTGGAATTGGCAGATAGATTTTCTGGAACAAGGAGTGACTGAAGAAGAAAGCTGCATTGAAACCTCCTTCTGCGCCACTTGACCCACGGGTCTACTGGAATCAAGGCTGATAGAACCCCCAGATACTGCATGCATTCCTTCACCATCACAGAAGGACTGGCCATCACTGCTTTTATCTGAGACTGGATCTCCTGGACCTTCCTCTGAAGAAGAGAAACACGACCCGATCAGTGTCGAATTGTACTCCTAAATACTCCAACATTTGCGTCGGAAGCATCTGAATCTCCCGAAAGTTGATCAACCAACCAACCGAGCTAGTGCTTTGCAGGTGAGATTTACATGAACAAGAAGGAGCTCTTTAGACGGACCCAGAAGTAACAAGTCGTCTAGATAATGGAATATTTGCACTTCTGACCCTGAGAGACGTGACAACAGCAGATAGTAGCTTTGAAAACATTCTTGGAGCCATGTAGAGACCGAATGGGAGATATTGAAATTAAAAATGAGAGCCTTCTACGGAAAACCTGAGAAAGCGATGGAAAGATGCATCTATGGAAACATGAAAATAAGCATCCAGTCTCCTGACTCCACAACCGAAACCCAGACTGTGCTTAGAAGCCTTATCGGCCGACCAATGCTTCAACCATAAGTCTCTGCGGGCTGTGATGGAATGAGCCATTATCTTTGCTGTCATATTGACCTGGTTGACAGCCACTTCAGCCACAAACTCTACAGCAGTCTGGCCAAACTGAAAAGGAGAAGAACCGCCACTTCCCAGACTTTCATCCGAACATTCATCCACTAGCTACGCTACCCACACTCTAAGGGGCGCTGCCACAGAAGTGAGTGCCACCGCCGGTCTGCAGGCTGCTCTGGCCAAACTATACAACCTTTTTAGGTCTGCGTTTATTCTGCGATCCATAGGATCCCTAAAAGAGACTAAATCCTCCAGCGGAAGCGTAATGCGGCAGGCGAATCTCTGTAATGAAGCATCCACCTTAGGCGTAGTGGCCCAAGGGGTACAGCTTTGATACTCTATTATGGACATTGAGCTTCTTCTCAGGCCCCGCCCACTCATCGTCAGTTACTTCTTTAGTTTCAGAAATTAATGGGAAGAAAGGTAATGATTTCCTTAAATATGGATAGTATCTCTGCTGTTTCTTTGGAGGCGACAATTCTTTCTGCCACTCCATCGCATCCTAAACCGTCTACACCAAGGGGGGGAACCAGAGCTAAGATGAAACGTATGCGTTTCCGAGACCAATTCTGCCTCAGATGGATCCGAATCGCTATCGACTTCGGAGTTAGAACGCACTGAAAACACATGATCCGAATCTGTAGATGCTGAAGATACAACAGGAGGAGCAGGATTCCTAAAAACACTCTTTAACCCTTCCTTTACTGCATGCTTAATGTAGGATTTAACCTGGCATGCTTTCGCCGCATTGTCCCAAGCTGCCCCCTTGAAGCAAGATGTACATATCCACTTTCCTCTGAGGCCCTCAGCTGAGCAGGCCCAACAGGATCTTTCTTCTGCCTGGGCTGGCGATGAAGACCTATCCGAAGAAGAGGATCCTCTTCTGTGTCTGCTCCCGGATGTCTCCCGGAGGCTTTCCGATGTCTTGACCTCTCTTGGCTCGGGTCCGAGCGACTAAAGTGAGGTAAGAGCGAGGGAGATCTGGAATGCCGTGACAACGGGCGTCCATCCAGCCGAATGCGACTCTGCGATTTGTCATGTCTAGTCCCCCTTTTTTTACTTGACCGGTATGCTGATTTGGAACCTCTTTGCAGGCATTTATCCCACACTGGGCCCTTCTCACTGTAAAACACAGAGAATGTGCTCTCTTTTAAACAAATAAATAAAAAACTTTTTTTTTAAAACAAAATAAATTAATTAATAAAATAAAAATAAAATAAAACTTCTCCATCCAAATCTTCAGTGCTAAGGCAGCTAGGCAGGCAGGCAAAATTCCCCCAGACCTATAAGGCACAGGATAATTTAAACATCCTGACAGACAACTAACACAGCAGTAAGTAATGAGAGACCAGGAAGTGAGGCTTACCAGAGCAGAGCAGCAGATTGATCAGCTGAAGGTTGAGATTAGAGCAGTAGAGCAGCGATGAGTCCTCCTGCACACAGAGCGGCTCAGAGAGTGACCCTAGAGGACAGAGCTTACTGCAAATCAGCAATGAGCATTCTGGTGTTTGCTAGGCAACCCAAAGAGGAAGCTGCCTCTGACCTCACCTGCCCAACTCTGAGCTTCCTGAAAGACATACACGTGAGGGTGGTGATTTACAAGTCCCAGCGAGCCAAACCACTGCCTGAACACACAAAAACATGGAAGGAGAGAGTGCCAGCACCTGCCTAACAAAGGTATATACAGTCATTTATACTGCCAGTGACCTTTGCCAGTAATACACAGTCATTTATACTGCACCTTAATCTTAATATCCCAGCACCACGGGAACACACCTCCTCAGGAGATTTACAGCCTATATGGGGGGGGTGGGGGTCTTCTGAGACAGGTGAGGCTGAACCTGACCAGGATGGATGGTGGATGGAGAAAAAAAATAAAAATAAATAAAGAAATAAAAATAAATACATAAATAAATAAAAGGCGTCTGGAGCGAGGACGAAAAAAAGAACGCTGGTGTGGGCAGACAGCCACCCTTTATGGGCCAGGAAATTGTGTTTTTTTTTTTTTAATTGTCGCTCGTTTTTTGTTTATAGCGCAAAAAATAAAAACTGCAGAGATGATCAAATACCACCAAAAAAAAGCTCTATTTGTGGGAAAAAGTTTGTTTGGGTACAGCGTCGCACGACCGCGCATTTGTCAGTTAAAGTGACGCAGTGCCGTATTGCAAAAAATGGCCTAGTCATTGAGCAGCCAAATCTTCCGGGGCTGAAGTGGTTAATAGCCCAACAAACTAATCAAATTAAAGTGGAGCTCCATCCTAATTTTTAACTTTTGCTACTCGGATTCCTCCCCCCCCCTCCGGTGTCACAATTGACACCTTTCAGGGGGGAGGGGGGTGAAGATACCTGTCTAAGACAGGTATTTTCACCCACATCCGGGAGTCCTGTCTCCGGGAATCTGCGGGAGTGACGTCACTTCCCCCAGACTTCCCGTAGTGTTCTGGGAGACACTCGGCTCCCAGAACACAGGAGCACCAATCAGAACGGCGCAGCGCGACTCGCGCATGCGCCGTAGGCAACCGGGCATGAAGCCGCAGGATGGCGGAGGGAGCAGCAGAGCGACGAGCGGTCGCTCGTCATCTGCTGCGGACGTCGCTGGACTCCAGGACAGGTAAGTGTCCAAATATTAAAAGTCAGCAGCTGCTGTAGCTGTAGCTGCTGGCTTTTAATATTTTTTTTTCCGGCGGAGCTCCGCTTTAATATCAAACTTTAGGAGAATATGGGACAAAGTTTGGATTTTCCACATTTTGAGCACAATTCATTAAACTGCCCACAAATCGAACCTGGGTAACTTCAATCATCTCTAGCATGGAGAACAGCAGTATGTCCAGTAGATGTCACTAGGGATTTGCAGTGAATTTCACCTAACCTGTTGCATTCACTGACAGTTATGAAAATTGATCTAGTTTTACCTTGCAGCACTATAAAATCTGACCATGCAGTACAATTCTGCAGTTTGAATTCACCTACAAAAAGTGAGTTGCCCTGTAGACACGACTTATCATTTACGTAAATATTTGAGCCCTCCACATTTTGGTGTATTTATTGTTGTTTAAACAACTGAAAACATTTATAGAAACAATAAAACAACCATGCACCCTTGGCTAAAGTGCAAACGTTATCTTTGTCAAGAGACATGACAACACACTTCTGGAGTATTTATTTTTGTTATTTTTTTGTTTTATTCACATCATAAGTCGTCTTGATCAGTGATCATGATCAGGGCTGCTGTTAGAAATCACGTGCCCCTGTATAGCCTACCTGACAGGGTCCCCCTAAAAAAATATCAAAATAATATTTTCGCTAAAAATACACAAAAATTATTATTAGCGGACACAAACACAACATAATTTACAAACTTATGGGGGAACAGGAGGGTGCAGTATGGTGGGGGGTGGAGGGGTGGGGCAGGATGGGCACAGTACAGGGGGAGGGTAAGTGGACACAGTTCAGGGGCAGTAATGTATAATACAAATATGGCTTCCTCAAACAGAACTGTGCAGGGAAGTTTCTGTTACAGATCCCACTTATTCTGGCAGGCTGTCACTGGGCTAAATCTACAACTGGAATGACAACTCCCCCTTCCCCTTCAGGCTCTCTTCTGCCACGTTGCAGGGGTTAAAGAAGAACCCCGAGGCAGAGCATCGTATTACTGCTGCTGCTTGTTTGGGCGGGATGTGTACTGCGCCAATCACATGGGATAAATAGGAGAAGAGGGTCAGCAGGGATTGGTGCAGTACACATCCCACCCACACAAGCAGCAGCAATGGTAAGATGCTCCCCCTCTGGGTTATTCCTTAGCCCCTGAAAAAAATGGCGGGGGGAGCTATGGGAACCATGGGGTAGGTGAGAAGGAGGAAGGGGGGAAAAGCGGGGTGGGTATGAGATGGGGGATGGGTGGAGAAGAACTGGAGTGAAACTGGGGGATCCTGGTCTGTATATGGATAAAAAGGGGCAAATAGATGGGTGTCAAGGGGACTGGAGAGGGATGGTCAGGGCTGGGCATGGGGAATACTGTCAGCTGGTAAGCAATAGCAACAGAATAATAAAAACAAATGGGCTGGCTGGCAGGGAGCGGGAGAGGGAGTGATCTCCATTAACTGGTAAAGAGACAGTGTTAGGGGGTGTGCAGGGTGGGGGATTCCAGTCACCTGCAGGGCTTTTGTAAGGAACACACCACACACCTGCATGAAGGTGAAGTGTCTGCAGATTAGAAGACTGGGAGAGAATAATTTTTGTGGAAAGTGTCAGGTAAAAAATTCTGGACGGCCGTGGAAGAGGCTGTAAATTATCAGGGCTTCTAGATGTTGGCAAACTGTCTGGGAGAAGGGAGCGAGAGATAACAACAACCTGAGAGAGAGAGGCAGTGTGACAGGCAGAGACAGATCTGTGTGAGGATGGAAAGGAGCAGGTCAGCAGGACGAGATAGGGGCTGAGGTGGGGAGAGAGATGCCAGGAAGGGAGAGAGCACTGAAGACAGCTGGAGATGAGATATATAACAGAAATGGACTGTAGCAAAACAGCCGGCCAAAGCGAGAGAAACTGTTGCCAGAAAACTGCTGGGAGGAAACTTCAAAGGCCCCCATGCACCTAGGACCCCTGGGCAGTTCAAAGAGGTGCCTGTGCGTTAAGAAAGCCCTAGGAAGGAGCCAGTAAAGGACATATATATATATATATTCAAGTCCCTTCCCCTGCTCTCAATGTTCTGTTTTCAGGGAAAGAAAAAAAGGCAGTGCTGGGGGGGCCCGGACAGGAAGGTAGATTGGTGCGGCCATTACAGAAACAATGCCCTGTGTATCTCTCTAAAACCAGCAGCTGAAAGCCTACAGGAGCGAGAAGGAGAGAAACTGTCTTTCAGCTGCTGGATGGAGAGAGACACACAGGGCATTGTTTCTGTAATTTCCGCACCAAACCACCTTCCTGTCCGGGCCTCCATGTGTGCTCAGGCTCCCTACAGGAGGACCGGTGGTTCCCCCTTTTCAGCATCCCAACAAAAACATTTTGGACCTTTTTTATGTTTTTTATGGGGGTTTTTTGTTGTAAAAAATGTTTATGGCAATATAATATTTCTGCCACATTTTAATGTTTTTCTAACAGCTGCTGCAATTTGTCAGTCACATACTTCAAGTATTTTATTTGGCCCAAAGGGCAAATAATCATGTATTCTTGTCAAATCACCAACTGGCTATTCCATTATTCATTAATCTTTGTACATTTGAGTCTTACTTGTCTATTCTAGTATGACTTTGTCCATGCAAAGATAACACACATTATTTGCTTGGCCATTCTAAACTTTCCACACCTGAAGTCAAGAAAACCTCAATATAGGAACAATGGAAGAACAACAGGATTTATATAGGTGGACTTCTGATTTGGAACAATAAGATATCCAGCACAAAGCACAGAGAATGTATTAGTTAAGGCTCCATGTACACAGAAGCTGATAAACTGCAGTTTATTGGCGTTTTGGCGTTTTTAAAAAAAAGCCTATTAACTGCACTCTATGTTAGCCTATGTGTTCATGTACACATAACGTTTTTTAGCTTTAATGAGCAGTGGAGTTAATGGGCTTTTTTCTGAATGCAAGAAATTTGTGTTCAAAGTGCAGTTTTTCGGCAGAAAAAAGCGCAAAACGCAAAAAAAAAAGCTAAAAACCGCTACACTGAAAAACGCTAATATGCGCTAGTAAAAAAACGCTGATAAAAGTCAGCTTTTTCTGCTGCTTTAAAAACGAAAATTTTTGAGCTTCTGTGTACATGGAGCCTAATGCCTCGTACACACGACCGAGTTTCTCGTCCAAAACCGGCAAGAAAAGTGCCGCGTGAGCTTTTTTGTCGAGAAAACCGTTCGTGTGTATGGTTTTACGACGAGAAAATTTCCGTGAATCTCGACGAGAAAATAGAGAACCTGCTCTCTATTTTCTCGTCAGGATTCCAGATTTCCTTGTCGTGTTTCTCGTCGGCCTGTTTTGTGACGAGAAAATGGTTTGTGTGTATGCTTTTACGACTCTTCCAAAAGCGCGCATGCTCACAAGCAACTATGAGATGGGAACGCATCTTCTGGTAAAACAAGCCTTCGTAATGGAGATAGCACATTCGTCACGCTCCAAATTTTTGCATCGTTTAAATGTTGTGCATTGAAATCTTCGTTAGAATGTGACATTAATCCAAACGAATGAACTTCTTTTGCTGCTGATATTCACACAGAGTTATGACTATGTTTTTTTACCTTTTTTCTTGCTGCTCTTAAGAAGATTTATGTGTATTATATCGTGCAAGTTTTTAGGAATATTAAAGTTATTTTTCTAACTGATGTTAATTGTAATTTCGCAATGTTTTGGTAGTGATCTCCCATTGAATCTTTTAATATATATTATTTTAATTTTACACACTTTTTTGGGAAATACGATTTAGTTATTTTTTTGGGGGGTTGTTTTGGTCAGTCAAATGTATCTGCTTACTCCAAAGCTAGATTTTACATTTTTACAAATACACATAGTCAAGTATGAACTTAAAGAAAAATAACATTTATTCATGTTTGAACTAAAATAAAGAGAAGGCAGCGCTGGAGAAGCTGCTGCCATTTGTGCATCCCAGGGACCCCAGAGCACACAGCAACCCTGTGTGGACACTAAAATTGGGAGCTTGAGAAGGCCAACATTTCTGAACACAATCTGATGCTGGCCTCCCAGAGGTCAGGAACAGCAGCAGGTGATATATATGTCCCAAGTGTGTGGTACTACAACAGGCTGCCTTCTGTCCGACCACAATGAAGCAAAGCCATCACTTCCTCGTCTTCCTGGCAACCTTCCCTGCAACCTTTCCTGAAGCCTTCCCTGCAGCCTTCCTTCTTCGTTTGGCTGGAGGCTGGGCCACTGGAGGGGTACTCCTGTCAGGAGGAGGAGGAGGTGGAGGAGAAGGGGGTGGCGCAGAAGAACAAGGTGGAGGTGGAGGAGAAGGGGGTGGGGCGGAAGAACAAGGTGGAGGTGGAGGAGAAGGGGGTGGGGCAGAAGAAGAATGTGGAGGTGGAGGAGGAGGTTGAGGTTGGGACAGTTGTGCCACCTCACAAATGGCGGTATTGGGGGTAATTTTTTCCATCACCCCCTTGTTGAGCAAGGTGATGAGCAGGGGCTCACATAGGAGGCGTTGCTCCATGCTCATCACCTTGAACTTTGCCTCCACTAGGCCGGCAATGGCCTCTTCAGGGGATGTGGGCTCTTTGAGGGTGGCATGGGCCTCTTTAATAAGGGCCATTGCTGCCTCACTGGTGGTCCTGTCCCTCCTGCCTCTTTTGGGAAGCTGGATGGGAGGCACCTGGGATCTGGTGCTTCTCTTTGCCCTGCCACCTCCTGGCTGCCACTGGGCCCTGCCACCTCCTGGCTGCCACTGGGCCCTGTCACCTCCTGGCTGCCACTGGGCCCTGCCACCTACTGGCTGCCACTGGGCCCTGCCACCTCCTGGCTGCCACTGGGCCCTTCCTCCTCCTGCCTGACAGTTTCCAGACCCTCCTCCTGGCTGATTTCATCCTGTGTATGAAAAGGGACATAGTTTAATATGTTGGTTTAATCTTTGCATCAAACTTTATAAACATGATTGAAGCAATTAGAATGTAAATCCAGAATTCATTTTTTCTAATTTACACCTACATCAGATTGACTATTTAGCACCCAATTAAGTGCAGACTAATGTCTCGAGATCTTGATTTCACTTGTGGAACCCAAAATATTGTATGTTTCTCATCTTGACATATTTGTCAAACATTAATTTTATCCCAATGCAATTTCATTTAATACTATACCTGGCTCCAGATGGCCAAATCAGGATCATCCAGGATGGCTGCCTCCTCTTGCTCCAGAGAAGGCTCAGGTTGGCTGCAGGGAAGTCTGGGGGGAAGAGTGGAGAGTGATGGCCTTGCCTCAATGTGGTCATCCAGGAAGGACATCCTGCTGTAGTACCACAAATTCGGGACATACACATCATCTGCTGCTGCTCCTGACCTCTGAGAAGCCAGGACCTTAGAGCGTTCAGTCCTGTAGGTGCCTCTCAAGCTCCCAATTTTAGTGTCCACTTGTTTTGCTGTGGCTGTGGGCACCTTGGTCTGCACAAATGGGAGCAGCTTCTCCAGTGCTGCTTTTCTCACCCCTCTTTTTTTATGGATGGGGTTTTTCGTCTCCCACAGAGCGGGCAGCTCCCTTACCCGGTCAATAAATTCCGCCAGGAACTCTTTGTCGCTAATAAAGACATTCATATTGTATCTGCAAGTTTAAGAAATAATATATAACTAATGTGAGGCAAACAGTCTAACCTCCTTAACATCGTAGTCACCATATATATCCTACAACATTCTCAAAACAGTATAGGCCAACAATTTGTCCAAGTCACAAAATCACATACCTTCGTTCGCACGTCCGTCACTTGAACTCCTCTCTCCGCACACCGAACGTACTATAGTCACATGTGTGTTTGCTATATACACACCACGCATGCGTCAAAATTCGAACACGTCGCTCCGCACACGTCGCCCGCCCATGACATTCTAACTAACATCTTTTCCCCGCCCCTTCTCTTTCGGCGCGCAGACAGATATGGCGGAGTTA
Source organism: Rana muscosa (assembly GCA_029206835.1). NCBI lineage: Eukaryota > Metazoa > Chordata > Amphibia > Anura > Ranidae > Rana > Rana muscosa. The sequence continues at coordinate 105,126,097 of CM055119.1, read as the reverse complement.
CAGCAGGTGTCTGATAATTCCGCAACTAACGAGGAGGAGACAAGCCCGGAGACCGAGGAAACGTCACGATCAAGGAGGAGATTCAAGGCATCGAATATGTCTTTTGCCGAGATGGCGGAGATGGTGGACATCTTGCTCAAGTCGGATTATGACGCAAAGCATGGGCCGTATAGCAAACCAAATAGAAGGAAGGCCAAAATCCTCACTAAAGTCGTGAAGAGTCTGAAGACGAATTTCGGGGTGAAACGCTCAAATGAGCAGCTCAGAAAGAGGTGGTCAGACCTCAAACTGAGGGAGCCAGACCAGTTAAGGAGCATTAAGAGAATGCTCGCAAAAAGTAAGTAAAATGTACACTTTTATGCTATTAATCCTTTTCTAAACTGACATGTTGCTGGTTTATTTTTTTTTTCTTATTGGACTTCCTTCCAAAATGTTATATTTTGAACTTGGTTGGGCACAGTAATCGTTCGTTACGTTACAGACACTTCGTTCGGCCACTATCCGCTGTTTTGGCGTATTTTACAGCCACAAAAGTAATTAGACATCTGCCTTTTTTTTGGAAATTTGGGGCACAAAGTTTTAGGCTAGATGATGTGTTTGTAAAGAGAATGAAATGCAAACTTTTGTCAGTGTAAAGGAGAGGACACTCAGCAGCTGCTTCCACATCTGTACTTTGGAGCACTATAGTGTGGGCCACCAGACCCGCCTTTTTTGGGTGTCCCACACAGGTGCATCATAGAATTTTTGTGTTGCCTACATGTCTAAAAAATGACAGACAAAGGTGAATACTAAACATATTCTTGGTCAGAAATAATGCATTCATCTTTAACTTCCGCCCAAACACACACTTGTACCCCACTTCCAAGCAATTTAGCCTGTTTTTTTGTTTAACATAGAGAATTTCTGTGTGATAACTCTACCTTTTGTTTGATTATCATAGGGGACAGAAGACTGGGAGGAGGACACTCCAGGGAGCACAAGAACCCCACAGCTTCACAACAACCCCAAACTCCCAAAGACCCACAAACGAAGGATGGATGTAGAGGAAGTTGAGGTGGAGGAAGGAGAAGTGCAGGAAGGAGAGGTGGATGACGTTGTGGAACTGGTCACCACAACAGGTCAGTATCTGTCACCACAGCTTCAGGTAAGAGAGGTAGGCCTGCAGAGTTATAATACCTTGTTATTTTGTTTTTAGGGGATGTGAATGTTGGGGTGAAGGATAGTACAGGTTTCTCTGCTGACAGTGCCCTCCGCCTCATCCAGCAAGTGATGGAATGTAGCACGGAACTGGACAAAATTAAAGAAAGAATTCACGTGATGGATCAAACATTTAAAGACATTCTCAATGTTTTGGGGAGAATTCAATAAGGCATCCCAAACCCCTTTTGTTCATGTTTATTCTTCTACTTGTAAAAATCTTTTTGACAATCAAACCAGCCAAAAATTGAATCTGCACACAGTGTGTCAACATGTGCTATCTGCCATCAGGGGATATCCATGTACGTCTTTTGGGGGTGCAACCCCTTCCTCGTATCTAAAGTAGGTGAACTGAGGAAGGGGTTGCACCCCCAAAACACATCCATTGATCACCCCTGATGGCAGATAGCACATGTTGACAATAGGGATCAGGAGTCTAAAATCACTATAGGAAAATAATCCCAATTGTGTGCATATTCAATTTTTGGCTGGGCAAGGGGTGGCAGGACCCCATATTAGGACGGGCACATAGAGACATATAGTTTGTGTAAGTGAATGTCTCAGATTGCTCCGAGGTATCCAATTTTGTAATTTTTGTAATGCAACTGTTGTTTTTGTATTTTCCTAAGAAAACAATTGCCGGTTTGTGGCCAGGCAAACAAAAAATGTAAAAAAAAAAAAGAGGTGTGTGAATTTGCACATAGTAAAAGATTTGAACACAAACAACGTGTAGCTTCTTTTTCTAATATGCTCTAACCTTATTTGGTACATTTTTTAAGGTTACATAGTAAAATGGTTGGTATTTACTAAAGGAAAATACACTTGGCACTACAAATGCACTAAGACAAACTAGGACAAACTAGGAGACAGGAAACCAAGAAAAGTTAGAAGTTTAAACAAGATTTTTATTTGGATCGTTAGACAGCAATCTTTAGACATAGCCTGGCATAGGAATTGCCCCCCTACCCGTGAAATAGTCTATGTATTTGTCCCGAACATCAGGAGCATTTTGGGGGGGCAAGCCAGCACGGGCAGATTCCAGGGGATTATCAGGGGAAAGTCCAGCCTCAGGCAAAACTGAGACCATATATGAATTAGATTTGCGGCATAGAAAATTGTGTAGCACACAGCAGCATAACACTACATAGTTTATTTTGTAGTCCGCCAAGTGGATGGGAGTCCTAAAAAGGCGGAACCGGCTGGCCATTATGCCGAAGGCATTTTCAACGACTCTTCGGCCCCTGGCCAGCCGGTAATTGAACACCCTCTTCTCTGGGGTCAGGGTCCTCTGAGGAAATGGCCTCATAAGATGTGGTCCGAGCCCGAAGGCTTCATCAGCCAAAAAAACAAAGGGGAGTCCTTCAATATTCCCTGCATCCGGTGGCAATGCAAGGTCATCACTCTGGAGACGGAGGGCAAACTCCGTCTGGATGAAGGATCCCCCATCGGACATCCGGCCATTCTTCCCTACATCAACATAGAGAAATTCATACCGTGCTGACACCACCGCCATCAGCACAATGCTATGAAACCCCTTGTAATTGAAGTAGTAGGACCCAGAACGGGGTGGCGGCACGATGCGGACGTGCTTCCCGTCTATAGCACCACCGCAGTTGGGGAAGTCCCACCGCGTGGCAAACTCCGATGCCACAGTCTGCCATTCCTGTGGCGTGGAAGGAAGCTGTGGAGTCAAACAAGATGAAAAAATATTAGAATACACAAATCAAACATTACAAGGAGATTCTAAGAAAATACATTAGAGGCCAACATCAAGCAAAGTCTACGTTTATTAAGGTGTTTTAAATAAGTATAATGGAAGGCTCATGTATCATATTCATCACCCCCTATGATGGTCCATTAATAAATTATAATGGGGAGGGGGGGTAGATGTGTTTGGCCACAGGATAGCATTGCAGTGGCGGTGCGTCCAGAGTGGGCGCTGGAGCACTGCCCCCTCTCTCCTGTGCCCGTCACTCAGAACAATACATAGGTTTATGCCTTGCATTAACCTATGTATTGTCTATGCCGCCCACTATTCAGGTGGATGGCCCCCTGTTAAGCGACCGACATATGAAGAACTGCGGCATTTATGGGCTTAAAATTGCATATCAGAAACAGTAAGGAAAATTGTCTTGCACATTACAGCCTGAGGGATGTAATTGGCTGCAGAAAAGTTAAATAGGGGACGAAGGGGGGGGGGGGGGGCATTCCTTGGGTAAACACTGACAGGCTGCTCTGCCAATCATGTTCACCAAGTCTGTTTAATGGTAACATGATTGGCTGATGCAACATCAAGGGAAGGAGAAGACATCAAGGACAGAAGAAGGATGGCGCTGACCACAAGAAGGTAAGTGCAGGGCTGGGGGGGAACTGGCTGCATTGGAGGGGACAAAATGGCTGCATTGGAGGGAACAAATGGGGGCGTTTAATAGGCACCAGAGCAAAAAAGGAGGAAATTTATTTCCTAAATTGGGGTTTGAACCCCCAAACATTTGGAGCAACAGGCGCCCCTGCTGGAAAGGTTAGTGAAGGGAAATATGCATGGAGGAGAAAAAAGGGGCAATCTAAAGCTTCCAGCATGCATGAGGACAAAGGGGACATTCTCAGCATATTACAATTATGGTAATTAGGGAAGGATGAAAGAAATACAATACATTAGCATACATGTAATACATAAAATGTGATGTTAATGGAGAAAACTTACCCTAATAGAGTCCTCCTGCAGGACTTGTATAATAGCAGAACAGGTGTCTGGGATTATGAGGCCCAGAGCCTGGGGGGAGATGCCTGTCGTGAACTTCAAGTCCTGAAGACTTCTCCCTGTCGCCAGATAACGTAACGTGGCGATGAGCCTCTGCTCAGCACTGATGGCTTCCCGCATAACGGTGTCCTTCCTGGTAATATAGGGGGACACCAAAGCCAACAGTTCCTGAAAAACGTGGGTCAGACATCCGCAGAAAATTCCTGTAGTCCTCAGGATTACTCTCGACGATCTCCCGCAGCAGAGGCATGTGGCAGAATTGGTCCCGCTGGAGCAACCAATTCTTGGTCCATGAACTCCTCCTCACACCATTCATGGACTGGTCTTGGTCCAAAACAAGCAGATCAACACCAAGCGCACGCACCGCACGAACTCGACGACGAGAACGTCCAGGCGACATGGCTAGGAAACGGTCGTCTTATCAGAACGTACAGAACAGAACGCACTTTAGAACAGCAAGGCCTATGAATAACGAACTGAAAAACAGAAACGAACAGGCAAGAACGCACTGTAAAACAGATACGACCTGCCTAGACGCCCTGAAAGTCAAGATACGAACCCACAAGCACAAACTGAACCGCAGAAAACGATCTGAAAAGTACGAAGACTGAAAAGCGCAAATCGTCTCTTCCCAAACTTTTACTTCACACGCGGTAACACGAGATCAGCAAAAGCAGCCCAAGGGGTGGCGCCAAGAAAAAAGATCTTCCCCTTTATAGTGCCGTCGTACGTGCTGGACGTGACCGCGGAGAACAACGAGGAAATTGGGAAATGTCAGTGTGTACGCATGGAAAGCTTGACGAGAAAATCGACAAGCTTAACAAGAATCTCGTCGAAAAAAACGACGTGTTTTTTACGACGAGAAACTCGGTCGTGTGTACGGGGCTTTATAGTTCAGTAACAATTGTTCTTTCTTTCAATGTTTTTATTAAGTTTTTAGAAATACAGCGGAAATACATGACATCTAAGTTTCCCTGTGAGAACAGGAAACATGCAGTGGCAAGTGCAAACGGAGAGTACATGGTTCAGCCATCATGACAATATAAACAAAGTAACAACATGAGGAATGAACAAATAAAAACGTAGTTTTGGGCTACGTTATATAGCCAGGATTGGGACGTGCTGCCCACCAATAGGTCATGGACAAATCTCAGACCAAGCATTGCAACAAACAGATAATAAAGACAGAGTCGGACGAGGGATAAATGTCCACAAGTCCTCTGACAAGATTAGGAGGTGAGGAAGAGCTGTGACCCCCCCCCGCCGCCCCCAAGGGGATCAAGCTGCTGCAGGAGGTATCCTGACCCCCCACACTCCCCTAATGACCGGTCCCAAAAGGCCTTGGAAAAAGGGACATAAAACATGGAGTAGTTCGGGAAACAATTGTTCTTTCAAGTGTTATGTAATAAGTCATTTTCCATCAGCTTTATTTAGCGGGCATGCACTTTCCCTGTGTATTTAAAACTGGCAGAGACACCAGTAATGTGCAGTTCCCTGCAGCCCAGCGGGTGGCGCTCTCGCCTTGGGCTGGGGTTGAACCATTGCTGTGTGCCGTACCCCTTTTTGTCCTCCCTCGGCAGTGGTATTGTGGGGCGGGGAACCCGCCGTGCTTGCTGGGGGGGTATAAAGGGGCCGGCCATCTTTGTCACGGGTTCGGAGTCCCAGGCACCTTTAGCCTGAGGGTGGTGGTCGTGTGGAGGTCCTAGGCGGCCTAGGCCTAGAGGACGTTCGGAGGTCGTGTTCCATCCGAGGCACCTTTAGCCTGGGGTGAGGTACTAGGATGGAGGTCTGGAGCTCAGTGCCCACCACTGAGTTCCGCGAGGGAAGGAACTCCTAGGGAACCCCGGGAGTGGGTACCCGAATCCAGAGGCGTAATGGACCGGGAGGGGGTACTTGCCGGAAGACCTGGTGCAGCATATTGCCAGTGACGGGTGAGCTCCCACCAGAGACCGCCTGGAAGGATATTCCCCCTCGATCGGAGACCGCAACCCACTTTCAGGAAGGAAAGTGGAGAGTTCATTGTGTCTGGGCCTACTCGTATCCACACCCCCCTGTCTGTTATACTCATTGAGGGAGTCCAACTGTCTGTGCATTACTCTGTTATCGGAAGAATAAAGGAGTGTTGGACTTTAATGGTGTGGGGCTCATTTTCTGGCAGACATTGTTTCAAAACCACTATCTGCGGTGAAGGCTTGGTGTGGTGACCCCGCTCTCTCTCCTCTAAGGTACCCCTAGACAAGAGACAGATGAGCTGATATGACAGTGAGAGAGGGGAGGCCGCTACATTTACATTTTTAATAATCCTGGCACAACACATGCTTGTCACAGCTCAATAATGAAAAGTTCAACATCAAACATTTTATATGTGCACAGCCCGCTTTGCTTCCTTTCAAATTTTAACAATATAATCTCAAAACTGTGTAAAATAAAAAAAGATAAGCTATGTTTTTTGTATAGTGTCATCCACCACATACCCATAGACCTTCCCCTATTGCTTACCCTAATGCCCGGTACACACAATCCGATTATCGGACGAATGATCGTCTGTTTTTTTTTGCATGCTAATCTCACGTCGAATCTGAGTTTACTAAAGTCACAAAAATTCTCGTACGACAGAATAAAAATTCGGAAGTGATGTCATTTGTTGCATTTTCGAACGACAGCTGATTAAACGAAAATCGTACGATCTGGCATCGTCTGAAAAAAATTTCCGTGCATGTCCGATAGAATAATATTGGATGGACTGTCCTGATTGGCTCTCGAAAGCTCTGTACCAACGATCCGATTATTGTACGATCGATTCGAATGCGGCATTTTTCATACGATTTTCGGATCGTGTGTACGGGGCTTAAAGTTAACCATTAGTGTTACAAGCTGATTGTACACTCTGACAATGACTACCAACAATCTACAAACTAGTAATAGGTGAATCAAAATTTGTAAAAACCCAAATTAAGTGAATCTTATTGAAGTCTATAGGGGGCTAAACGTGTTGATAAATTCTGATCATTGTTAGGTTTTTTAAGCAAACTAATCCTAAAACAGTCATGGGGAGCTTGGCACTGCCATAGGGGAAAGGTAACAATGCAATTAATGTTTTTAGAACATACTATACAGAGAGGTGAGGGTCTTTTCATATGGTTCTGTGGGCAACATTGAACATACTCAAATCTTTTCATTGCTTCCGGACCGCCCACCGCACATTTACTGTCGCTAGGGCGACCCGGTTGCCTCGAAACAACGTACCTGTACGTCGCCGCTTCTTCCGAGTCTGGGGCTTATGCGCATGCCCCCGTCATCCCGCTCCCATTGTGATTGGACACACTGGGAGCCAACCTGGTGATCTCTCCTGAGAGAGACAAACAAGGCAGATCACCGTTGTCATGATCCATGTTATGGCTTGGGTCACCTGCTGGTGGCACTGTTGCTTTCAGCACCAAAGGGTGTAATTCTCGTGGCCACCAGCAGGTGTTTCCCAGTAGAAGAACTTTTCATGAATCAGCTCCCTGCTGGGAGTATATATCAGTATCCTCTTTGCAAGCCTTGTCCCTGCCTGACCTGATCCGTTGCCTGAATCTGTTCCTGATCCACTTGCTGCCCTGTCCTGGACTTTGTTTCCTGTACCTTGTACCCAGTCCCTGAGTCTTGTTCCCTGATTCCAGCTTTCCCTTGCTACTGCTCCCTCCATCTGGCTGCCTGTTCCCCCTTGTCTCTCATCCCTGCCTTGATTACGTATATATGCTCCTATTCTTGTATATATTAGTTAGTTAGATTAGGTGTTTTGGGGTTTGCTGTGTTTTCTTGTATTTTGTATGCTTGACTTGTTTTTGGTTTGCTGTTGTTTGGTTTGCCCGTGTGCCTTTTCTTGAATAAATATATTTTTCTCGCCTACTTTTGTGACTGTTTCCTTAAGTGCAGCCCACTGATCTGTTTAAACCTGTGTTGGACGCCTGTGTTAGGCATCCCTGACAGAATACTGAAGCCATACAAACAGGTCGGCGGCACTTGCTATTGCTAAAAAGAAAAATGCATCTGGAAGATATTCTGTATCTGTCGCTAAAGGCGACAGATGACAGAGATTTCTGTTATCAGACATTAAGTGAATACACTAGATAGCAGTTACTGGAATGCATCCATCTTGCTCATGTTTTTGTTGATCAGGGTAGTTTTCAGTTTGAGGACTTGCAACCATTGATTCAGGTCTGTACAAAGTTGGCCCTGTCTGATGCCTATAGTGGAAGTGATGATTATACAGCTCCTTTTATTGCAACTCAGGTAGAGTCTTTAGTGTGGCAGCTTGTCCTCAACAGGTGCTTGCAGCATGCATTGATTCAGTGCAGTCTCTGGTCAGACAAGCAGTGTGCAAACCTGATTTTGTGAAACCATTATTACAGACCTGATCAAGTTTGTTGTACTCAGCCCCTGTCAGCTCCCAACTATCCATTTCTATGTCTAGACACTAACCTGCTGGGGTGTCTTCCTATCCTTTACCCCCAATTCCCACTTTTGCTGAACAATACACCCTGCTAACAATGAAGTACCAGTACCCTGTTTCCTCCTGCTGCACTTACCCTGCCTTTTAACCCTTCTGCTTCTTCTCGGCTGCCTCCATCAGTTCCACCAAAATCCCCTTCAAAGTCTGCACCCTCTGTTTCACCATCCCTCCGGTCTTCACCTTTACCAGCTGCATCCATTACCTACAGCCCTCTATCCATATACAAATCCCCAATGGCGAAACCAAATAAAAAACTGAAGTTTTTTCCAACCCATTCAATTCTGCCACTATCCCAATCTGCCTCCACTCCAGCCAATTTGCTTCAGCCTGTTCCCGTACCAGCAGAGCTGCTCCAGCCTGACTCCTTGCCAACCAACCTGCTCCGGTCCGCCCTCATGCCAGCTGATCCTGAACCTGACTACCCACCTAACCCTGCAAACTCTCTGCCTGCTGTCCTTTCTGAAGTTCCAGTACCTGCTGCCCGGTTTGAAGTTCCAGTACCTGCTATCCAGTCTGATGCACCTGCTGTTCTGCCTGATGTGCCAGCGCCTGTGCCTGCTGTCCAGTCTGAAGTTCCAATACCTGCTGCCCGGTTTGAAGTTCCAGTACCTGCTATCCAGTCCGACGCACCTGCTGTTCTGCCTGATGTGCCAGCACCTGTGCCTACTGCCCAGTCTTAAGTTCCAGTACCTGCTGCCCGGTTTGAAGTTCCAGTACCTGCTATCCAGACTGATGCATCTGCTGTTCAGCCCATTGTGCCACCACCATCTGCCTGATGTGCCAGCGCCTGAGCCTGCTGTCCGGTTTGAAGTTCCAGTACCTGCTTTCCAGTCCGATGCACCTGCTGTTCTGCCTGATGTGCCAGCGCCTTTGCCTGCTGCCCAGTCTAAAATTCCAATACCTGCTGCCTGGTTTGATGCTCCAGTGCCCGCAGTTCAGTCTAATGCTCCAGTGCCCGCTGTTCAGTCTGATGCTCCAGTGCCCCATGTTCAGTCTGATGCTCCAGTGCCCCATGTTCAGTCTGATGCTCCAGTGCCCCATGTTCAGTCTGATGCTCCAGTGCCTGCTGTTTAGTCTGATTCTCCAGTGCCCGCTGTTCAGTCTGATGCTCCAGTGCCCGCTGTTCAGTCTGATGCTCCAGTGCCCGCTGTTCAGTCTGATGCTCCAGTGCCCGCTGTTCAGTCTGATGCTCCAGTGCCCGCTGTTCAGTCTGATGCTCCAGTGCCCGCTGTTCAGTCTGATGCTCCAGTGCCTGCTGTTCAGTCTGATGCTCCAGTGCCCGCTGTTCAGTCTGCTGCTCCAGTGCCCGCTGTTCAGTCGATGCTCCAGTGCCCTCTGTTCAGTCGGCTGCTCCAGTGCCCACTGTTCAGTTGGCTGCTCCAGTGCCCACTGTTCAGTCTGATGTCTCGGTGCCTGGCTTCCAGTCTGATTTCTCGGTGCCTGGCTTCCAGTCTGATGTCCCGATGCCTGGCTTCCAGTCTGATGTCCCGGTGCCTGGCTTCCAGTGTGATGTCCCGGTGCCTGGCTTCCAGTCTGATGTCCCGGTGCCTGGCTTCCAGTCTGATGTCCCGGTGCCTGGCTTCCAGTCTGATGTCCCGGTGCCTGGCTTCCAGTCTGATGTCTCCGTGCCTGGCTTCCAGTCTGATGTGCCTGGCTTCCAGTCTGATGTGCTTGGCTTCCAGTCTGATGTGCCTGCCTTGGAGTCTGATGTCCCGGTGCCCGCTTTCCAGTCTGACATGCCCGCTTTCCAGTCTGACATGCCCGCTTTCCAGTCTGACGTGCCCGCTTTCCAGTCTGATGTTCCGGTGCCTGTCTTTCAGTCTGATGCGCCTGCCTTTCAGTCTGATGCGCCTGCCTTTCAGTCTGATGCGCCTGCCTTTCAGTCTGATGCGCCTGCCTTTCAGTCTGATGCGCCTGCCTTTCAGTCTGATGCGCCTACCTTTCAGTCTGATGTGCCTGCCTTCCAGTCTGATGTGCTTGCCTTCCATTCTGATGTTCCGGTGCCTGCCTTCCAGTCTGATGTGCCTGCTTTCCAGTCTGATGTGCCGCCTTCCAGTCTGATGTTCCGGTGCCTGCCTTCCAGTCTGATGTGCCTGCCTTCCAGTCTGATGTGCTTGCCTTCCAGTCTGATGTCCAAGTGCCCGCTTTCCAGTTTGACGTGCCTGCTTTCCAGTCTGATGTGCCGCCTTCCAGTCTGATGTTCCGGTGCCTGCCTTCCAGTCTGATGTGCCTGCCTTCCAGTCTGATGTGCCTGCCCTCCAGTCTGATGTCCCGGTGCTCGCTTTCCAGTCTGACGTGCTCACTTTCCAGTCTGATGTGCCCGCTTTCCAGTCTGATGTGCCCACTTACCGGTCTGATGTGCCCACTTACCGGTCTGATGTGCCCACTTACCGGTCCGATATGCCCGCTTTCCAGTCTGATGTCTCAGTGCCTGCCTTCCAGTTCGATGTGCCAGCTTCCCAACCTGATGTCCCAACGCCCACTGTCTTGCTTAGTGATCCCGCTCCTGGTATCCTGCCTGACGATCAAGTTCCTGATGGTCCCATTCCTGATACCCTGCCTGGTGGTTCTTTTACCGCTGCCCAGCCTGATGACCCGGAGCTCGGTGCCCAGCCTGATGACCCGAAGCTCGCTGCCCAGCCTTATGATCTGGTGCCCTCTGCCCAGCCTGCTGTCATGGTACCTGCTAAACCAGTTCCTGGTGCTCAGCTTGCCGCTGATTCTCCCCTGTTTGATTTTCAGCCTGATTGTGATGCTCTCGTGTTGTCTGCCCCCGATAGGTCCATACATGTTTCTCTACCTGTTTTCATCTCCAGATCCAAACTTCCAGACCCTGGTGGTGGGGTGCATGTTCCATTTTCGGACTCAGGTGGCATGCCTCCCAATAGATTAAGAGACTCTGGCCTGAAAAGAGCAAAGAAGTCCCCAGTCACAGGGGAGACTTTTTGGGACTTTTCCGCACCTACATGGACTGCCAGGTCAAGGGCAGAATGGAGTGTCCGGAGGCCACTCCTTGGGGGGGGGGGGGGTGTCATGATCCATGTTATGGCTTGGGTCACCTGCTGGTGGTACTGTTGCTTTCAGCACCAAAGGGTGTAATTCTGGTGGCCAACAGCGGGTGTCTCCCAGTAGAAGGACTTTTTATGAATCAAGATGCACCTGGTGTGAGCTGCTGGGAGTATATAAGCCCTGCCCTTCACTAAGGTTCAGGACTTCAGTATCCTCTTTGCAAGCCTTGTCCCTGCTTGACCTGATCCGTTGCCTGAATCTGTTCCTGATCCACTTGCTGCCCTGTCCTGGACTCTGTTTCCTGTACCTTGTACCCAGTCCCTGAGTCTTGTCCCCTGATTCTGGCTTCCCCTTGCTACTGCTCCCTCCATCTGGCCACCTGTTCCCCCTTGTCTCTCATCCCTGCCTTCATTATGTATATATGCTCCTGTTCTTGTATATATTAGCTAGATTAGGTGTTTTGGGGTTTGCTGTGTTTTCTTGTATTTTGTATGCTTTACTTGTTTTTGGTTTGCTGTTGTTTGGTTTGCACGTGTGCCTTTATCTTTAATAAATATATTTTTCTCACCTACTTTTGTGCCTGTTTCCTTAAGTCCAGCCCACTGATCTGTTTAAACCTGTGTTGGACGCCTGTGTTAGGCATCCCTGACAACCGTCCTGTCAGGGAGGAAGATGGAGATCTTGTGTTCCTGCTAAGCAGGAACACAGACCTCTCTCTTCCCCGATTTTAAACATCCCGCACACAGTTAGCAAGCACTCCCTAGGAGCACATTTAATCCTTTGATCACCCCTGATGTTAACCCTTTCCCTGCCAGTGTCATTGGTCCAGTGTCATTGGTACTGTATTAGTGTCACTGGTCCCATAAAATGTCATTTAGTGTCAGATTTGTCTGCCGCAATGTCGCAGTCCCCCTAAAAATCGCTGATCGCCGCCATTGCTAGTAGAAAATATTTTAAAAATTAAAATTCCATAAATGTGTCCCATAGTTTGTAGACGCTATAACTTTTGCGCAAACCAATTAATATACGCTTATTGGGATTTTTTTTACTAAAAACAATATGTCAGATACTAATAAATGGTGATATCATAGATAATCAACAGTGTTATCACATGAAATTAGCAGCTGCAGTGTGAAATTTATAACATGAAAGAGAAAAGAACCGCGCTATATGCTACATTGAAAGTTCAAAATAAATAAATAAATCACTGAAAACAATCCCCAGTGAAAAAGTGCTCGTGCTTGGAGAAGTTGGAACAATCATGAAGATGTCAGAGTCCCAAGTGAAGTGCTGGTACTTAAGTAGCACAAAACTTTTCATCAATATTTTATGTACTTAAATAGGGTGCCCCCCTTATGGATGTGCACTCACCCCTTGGACTGGACCAACTATCGTTAGTTAGGTCAAATGCGTGTATGGGGCGACCCCTATGGATATCCTCTGGACTGTTATTTGCTGTGGTAGATATTCCTCATGTGGATAAATATAACAGGAAAAACGTCATTGCGCAGTACCGTTTTAAAAACGTTATTCCAAAAATAAAAGAAAGTATTCAACTCACATATAAGAGTGCCTAATATTCTGGCACCCAGTGTGAACAGCAGGTAAAGATCGTCCGTGAAATTTGCCCGAACAGTGGAGTAAGCCGCTAGCACGGTTATGGCTCGATTTCTGGGTTGGACGTCTAGGCGGAAGTGTGTCGCGATGACGCGACTCAACTTTGACACGTTTCGGCCTATCAGATTGGCCGTCTTCAGGAAGTTGTAATTCCACCATTTTGGTTGAGGGCATAAATACCCTTACTTCGAATCACGTGTTAAAAACTATCCAATCATGTTTCTTTGCCTGCTATTTACTCAGGACTGCTCACAATCTGTTTGTTGGTCCATTAGTTGGCAGTATTATAGAAAAGAAAAAAATTCAATTAAAAAGTTAAGACTATAAAAATGACTCGACTAAAAGATCCTATAAAAATATATAAAAATAGTCCAAAAAACCCTGTTTGGACAATGCATATATTCAAGCAATGTGAGGACATGGAAGGAACAGCGCCTCCTAGTGGTGGAAGCCAGTAACGCTAAAGCCTTCCATGCTGAACTAAATGTCAGCCTAGAAGCTGTCTGAAAGACAATCATTAGTGCTGACTGCCTATAAATAACAGCCCTCTATACCACCACCTACTGGCCAAATATGGTGACTATCCAAAAGTCATGTCTAAAAAAAGGGGATAATGTAAGAAGGGAAATGGGTGAAGGAAATATATGTAGAAAAGAGTGGAGAGATTCCCCAAGTTTTCTGAGAGACCTGAGATCGAGGTTCCTGGGATTTATATGGACAGGGAAACCAGCAAGAATATGTATAACTATCTTAATACTTCCAAAGGGAAAGGGAGGGATTGGGGTTCCAGACCCAGTAAGATACCAAGAAGCCTCCCACTTAGGTAGAATAGTAGAGTGGTGTGAGACAGGACGGAGGAAACCGTGGATACAAATGGAGCAGGCAACGATAGACATACCCTTAGAGGGTTTGGTATGGATACCAGAAGTAGAGATACCAAGGGAAGTGAGAAAACACCCGACAATAGGTGCCACTCTATTAGCAACCAAAAAGGTATTTAAAAAAATAAACATCTCAAAATATCCTAGCCCGATGACCCCGATTTTAGGTACACCGGCATTCCAGCCAGGCCTTAAAGACTAGACATGTGCATTCGTTTTCGTCCGAATGCATTTTCGTCCGAATTTCAGCTATTTTCGTTATCGTTTTAACAAACGAAAACGAAAGCACAGAATCCGAAAACCGAAAGATCCGACATAAACAAATGCTTTATTTTCGTTTTCGTTTCTACAACAGTTCGATATAGATAGGAGATTCGACGTGACGCTGACAATAACAATCTGTGTCTATCGAACCTGTGGTCGAATGTGCCTAACCTTAACTCTATTAGTCCAAGATTATTCTACATAGGAGAGAAAAGATTCAACATTATAGAGAGAAAAGATTCGACATAGGAGAGAAAGATTCGACATAGGAGAGGAAAGATTCGACATAGGAGAGGAAAGATTCGACATAGGAGAGGAAAGATTCGACACAGGAGAGGAAAGATTCTTCATAGGAGAGGAAAGAATTGACATAGGAGAGAAAAGATTCGACATAGGAGAGAAAAGATTTGACATTATAGAGAGAAAAGATTCGACATAGGAGAGAAAAGATTTGGCATTATAGAGAGAAAAGATTTGACATTATAGAGAGAAAAGATTTGACATAGGAGAGAAAAGATTCCACATTATAGAGAGAAAAGATTTGACATAGGAGAGAAAAGATTCGACATAGGAGAGAAAAGATTTGACATTATAGAGAGAAAAGATTCGACATAGGAGAGAAAAGATTCGACATAGGAGAGAAAAGATTTGACATTATAGAGAGAAAAGATTCGACATAGGAGAGAAAAGATTCGACATAGGAGAGAAAAGATTTGACATTATAGAGAGAAAAGATTCGACATAGGAGAGAAAAGATTCGACATAGGAGAGAAAATATTCGACATAGGAGAGAAAAAGATTCGACATTATAGAGAGAAAAGATTCGACATAGAGAGAAAAGATCACTGCTTGTGGGCGGAACATTCGACCGGAAATGTATGATTGCAGAGTCGTACAGTTTCGCTGCTCCGTCGAATCTTCTTTGAACATTCGACAGACACCATAAGCCTTCAATGACAGATTCAACCTTAATTAATTCAGATTTTCGGACGAATGCAATTTTTAACGAAAAACGAAATAAATAAAAACGAATTTCGGGAGTAACTTAATAAATTTATTTTTCGGACGAAAACGAAATTCCGAAACGAAATATTTCAGTGTGCACATGTCTATTAAAGACCCTATTTCAGAGCAATGTGTCAAAGAGGGATTAGTAGAATTGTTCATTTCTCTATAAACAATCACCTAATGACTAAAAACGAGATAGACCGAGAGATAGCATCAGAACTAGACTTCTTAAGAAAGATGCAACTAGATGCATTTATTAGAACTAAGTCAAGCACGTATGCGGAAGTTAGACTACTAACTGGGTTTGAGGGGTTATGTCTTAAGGGGGAATCACGAAAACATTTGCTGTCGTACTTCTATGCTAAATTAACTGAGTTGGAAGCCCCACAGGAACTCACTTTCCTACGGGAATGGGAGAGAGACTTGGGCGTAGTATTCTCCCAGGAACAGAGAAACAGGATCCTGGCATATAATCAAAAAGCATCAGTGGCAAGCAAATACCAAGAAGGGGTATATAAAATCCTCACTAGATGGTATAGAACACCAATGAAACTACATTGGATATACCCCCAAATATCGGAACTTTGCTGGAGATGTAAGGAAGCAGAAGGAACTATACTGCACATTTTTTGGGAATGTGTGAAAATTAAAGAATTTTGGAGAATGGTAGCCGAAACCAGTGAACTAAGTACAGGAGTATGGTTAGGAGAAAATCTGGCTACATTTCTATTATTTGATATCCCTATTTCAGCGGAAAAATATTAAAAATCCCTATTAAGACATATGTTGGTGGCAGCGAGGGCGTGTATCCCTGTCCTGTGGAAATGTGAGAGCCCCCCATCAAAAGTGCAATGGTTTGCGAGAATTGCAGAAATTCAACAAATGGTGAATCTCACTCTGACAACGAAGGATCAAGATGGGAGGTATCGTAAGACATGGGCCCCCTACATGACGTATAGGGAAGAGACAAGAGTTGATGAATGAGGGAATGCGACGGTCAGTGGCGAGGGGGAGAGGATAGAGACACGGTTAGAGGATGGGGGCCCCCCTTTTTTTGTGTGGGAGGGGGTTGGGTGGGGAGGGAAAGGGAAAGAGGAGTTTATAATAAGTTAAGTAGTAATAGAATGTATACAATTAGCAGAATGTAATATAAACTTGGAATTAAGAATATGTATGATTATCTGAAATAATGTTTTTTGTTATTTTTTTCCATTAAATTTTTATTAGAGTTTTCAGGTGTACAGAGATCACATCGCAGGTTACAAAAGGTAAGTAGTAGCTTACAGAAATTGCGTACAAAGTAAACAATAAAACATACGGTAGAGTGGTAACAGTTGCAAAAGAATAAGTGGAAAAAGTGGCAACATCAGTAAAAGTAAACCAAGGCATGTATTAGACAGAAAGGCGTTGCTCCTATGATGTAAGCATGAAACTTGACAGGAGTAGTGAGGGTGGTTAGAACTATATCGCCACGAAACCCAGTCACCCCTAATGGGACCAAAACTGTGAGTGGGCATGGGGCCAGGAGCTTCAAAAAATCCTGCATCATAAAAGTTCAGTGTCTTGTGAAGTTGAGGTGAACTCCATCGTAAAAGTTCAGTAGCAATGGGCGAGTCCATCAAGCTCACAGGAGATTGGATAGGATAGGGTCGGGGGGTTATAGTATTTAGTGGGGGAACATCAGGGAGTGGAAAAGTATAGTGTACTGTAGATAGTTTAAGAAGTGTGTGGGAGAGAACGTAGGAAAGGGGGGAAGGCGTAGGGCGGCAGAGGAGTCGGTGGTAAAAAAAATGTGGAGTGTGAGAAAAATCACCTTTGTGAGGGAGGGGTAGTGCTGGTAGTCGGGACTGAGGTATCAGTGGAGTCTCTATAATGAATCCAACACACCCATGTAGTTTTATATTTTGTCGGGTTGTCCTTGGCCTGGTGAACAAGGTCTTCCATTTCAGCTATTTTGTTTACTCTGCGGACCCATTCTGAGATTGTCGGGGTTCTTTTAAATTTGAAAAGTTAATTTGGAGATTTGATAGAGTCTTAAAAAGCGAGAAATCTTTAAGAAGATTGGGGATAGTGGTGATAGGATCTGAGAGAAAAAGCAGAATATCATCCGCATATGTTGCGATTTTATACTGTCTATGCTGAACGTCAATACCTCTGATATCTGGTAGACATGTGCATTTCGTTTCGTTCCGAATCGAAATTCGGACGAATTTTTCATTATTCGGACATTCGGATGCATCCGAATTACCGAATTACAATACTAACGAATTTAACCGAATCCGAATTTTTTCGAATCTAAAAATATTTTTGACCCGACTTTGGGTCCATGTATCTCGGGGTTCCTTGGTGATAGAAACCCCAAATTTGGAGATGTTGTAGGGCTAGTTCTTCTGTGTTTGTATACCAAATTTGGTGTTTCTATCACTAAGTGACCCCGAGATACGTGGACCCAAAATCGGGTCGCAAAATGTCAAGCACTTTACTGGAGCAGAGAATGACATTTTGCGACCCGATTTTGGGGCCACATATCTCGGGGCCACTTGTAGCTAGAAACCCCAAATTTGGTATGCAAACACAGTAGAACTAGCACTACAACATCTCCAAATTTTGGGTTTCTATCACCAAGTAACCCCAAAATACATGGACCCAAAGTCGGGTCGCAAAATATTTTCGAATCCGGTTGAAATAGTATCAACATGATTCGAAATTATTTCAACTGCATTTGAAACTATTTCAACCGGATTCGAAAATATTTTGTGACCCGAATTTGGGTCCATGTATCTCGGGGTTACTTGGTGATAGAAACCCCAAATTTGGGGTTATTGTTTTTCTAGTCTATTTTCTATTTTATTATAATCTTTTCTATCCAAAGTTAAAATTAATTAATTAATTAAAAAATTTGAATTCATACTATTCGAAATTCAAATTTATTCTATTCGAAATTCGAATTTCAGAAGATGGTTGTATATTCTTTCTATTTTATTCTTCTAAATTATATTTTTTTTCTATTCTGTTCTAATCTTTTCTATTTGAATTATAAATTTTGGAAGAAGGTTATTTACTTACTTATATACATCTGTCACATAAAAAAAAAGATGTGAAATGGCTGTCACGGATGTCGATCGCAAGGCAAGTACATATGCTGTATGTCATTGTCCACTTACCACAACACCTGCCATGAGTGCCACGTGACCAAGTTGTGGATTGTCCACTTGCCACGTCACCTGCCACAAGTTATGGGGTTCCTAGCACCAAGTGACCCCCAGATAGGGGCGATCTGTCAAGTGCTTTTCTGCAGCAGAGAATTAAATTTTGTGACCCGACTTTGAGGCCACGTATCTCGGGGCCACTTATAGCTAGAAATCCCAAAATATTTGGTATGTAAACACATTACAACTGGCACTACAATAACCCCAAATTTGGGGTTTCTATCACCAAGTAACCCCGTTGTAATGCTAGTTCTACTGTGTTTGCATACCAAATTTGGGGTTTCTAGCTATAAGTGGCCCCGAGATACGTGGCCCCAAAGTCGGGTCACAAAATGTCATTCTCTGCTGCAGAAAAGTACTTGAAATATCGCCCATATCTGGGGGTCACTTGGTGCCAGGAGCCCCATAACTTGTGGCAGGTGACGTGGCAAGTAGACAATCCACAACTAGGTCACGTGGCAGGTCACGTGGCACTCGTGGCCGTTCACGTGGCACTCGTGGCAGGTCACGTGGCACTCGTGGCCGGTGTCGTGGCACTCGTGGCCGGTGTCGTGGCACTCATGGCAGGTGTTGTGGTAAGTGGACAATGACATACAGCATATGTACTTGCCTTGCGATCGACATCCGTGACAGCCATTTCACATCTTTTTTTTTATGTGACAGATGTATATAAGTAAGTAAATAACCTTCTTCCAAAATTTATAATTCAAATAGAAAAGATTAGAACAGAATAGAAAAAAAATATAATTTAGAAGAATAAAATAGAAAGAATATACAACCATCTTCTGAAATTCGAATTTCGAATAGAATAAATTTGAATTTCGAATAGTATGAATTCAAATTTTTTAATTATTTAATTAATTTTAACTTTGGATAGAAAAGATTATAATAAAATAGAAAATAGACTAGAAAAACAATAACCCCAAATTTGGGGTTTCTATCACCAAGTAACCCCGAGATACATGGACCCAAATTCGGGTCACAAAATATTTTCGAATCCGGCTGAAATAGTTTCAAATGCAGTTGAAATAATTTCGAATCATGTTGATACTATTTCAACCGGATTCGAAAATATTTTGCGACCCGACTTTGGGTCCATGTATTTTGGGGTTACTTGGTGATAGAAACCCAAAATGTGGAGATCTTGTAGTGCTAGTTCTACTGTGTTTGCATACCAAATTTGGGGTTTCTAGCTACAAGTGGCCCCGAGATATGTGGCCCCAAAATCGGGTCGCAAAATGTCATTCTCTGCTCCAGTAAAGTGCTTGACATTTTGCGGCCGACTTTGGGTCCACGTATCTCGGGGTCACTTAGTGATAGAAACCCCAAATTTGGCATGCAAACACAGAAGAACTAGCACTACAAGATCTCCAAATTTTGGGTTTCTATCACCAAGTAACCCCAAAATACATGGACCCAAAGTCGGGTCGCAAAATATTTTCGAATCCGGTTGAAATAGTATCAACATGATTCGAAATTATTTCAACTGCATTTGAAACTATTTCAACCGGATTCGAAAATATTTTGTGACCCGAATTTGGATCCATGTATCTCGGGGTTACTTGGTGATAGAAACCCCAAATTTGGGGTTATTGTTTTTCTAGTCTATTTTCTATTTTATTATAATCTTTTCTATCCAAAGTTAAAATTAATTAATTAATTAAAAAATTTGAATTCATACTATTCGAAATTCAAATTTATTCTATTCGAAATTCGAATTTCAGAAGATGGTTGTATATTCTTTCTATTTTATTCTTCTAAATTATATTTTTTTTCTATTCTGTTCTAATCTTTTCTATTTGAATTATAAATTTTGGAAGAAGGTTATTTACTTACTTATATACATCAGTCACATAAAAAAAAAAGATGTGAAATGGCTGTCACGGATGTCGATCGCAAGGCAAGTACATATGCTGTATGTCATTGTCCACTTACCACAACACCTGCCACGAGTGCCACGACACCGGCCACGAGTGCCACGACATCGGCCACGAGTGCCACGTGACCTGCCATGAGTGCCACGTGAACGGCCACGAGTGCCACGTGACCTGCCACGTGACCTAGTTGTGGATTGTCTACTTGCCACGTCACCTGCCACAAGTTATGGGGCTCCTAGCACCAAGTGACCCCCAGATATGGGCGATATTTCAAGTACTTTTCTGCAGCAGATAATGACATTTTGTGACCCGACTTTGGGGCCACGTATCTCGGGGGCACTTATAGCTAGAAACCCCAAATTTGGTATGCAAACACAGTAGAACTAGCATTACAACGGGGTTACTTGGTGATAGAAACCCCAAATTTGGGGTTATTGTAGTGCCAGTTGTAATGTGTTTACATACCAAATATTTTGGGATTTCTAGCTATAAGTGGCCCCGAGATACGTGGCCTCAAAGTCGGGTCACAAAATTTAATTCTCTGCTGCAGAAAAGCACTTGACAGATCGCCCCTATCTGGGGGTCACTTGGTGCTAGGAACCCCATAACTTGTGGCAGGTGACGTGGCAAGTGGACAATCCACAACTTGGTCACGTGGCCGGTCACGTGGCACTCGGACAATGACATACAGCATATGTACTTGCCTTGCGATCTACATCCATGACAGCCATTTCACATCTTTATTTTATGTGACAGATGTATATAAGTAAGTAACTAACCATCTTCCAAAATTTATAATTCAAATAGAAAAGATTAGAACAGAATAGAAAAAAATATATAATTTAATAGAATAAAATAGAAAGAATATGCAACCATCTTATGAAATTCGAATTTCGAATAGAATACATTTGAATTTCGAATAGTAGGAATTAAAAAATGTAATTAATTAATTTTAACTTTGGATAGAATAGATTAGAATAGAAATAGAGAATACACTAGAAAAACAATAGAATAGAATATAGATACTATCTATTTCATGTTTAATTTTTTTTTGCAGATTACTATTTTTTACATAAGATCTCCTGCAGACTATTAGCATTTTTTTTTTTTGCAGATCTCCTGCAGACTATTAGTATCTATTTAGTTTTCTCACCAGGTCTCCTGCAGACTATTAGCATCTATTTCTTTTTTAGCAGATCTCCTGTAGACTATTAACAGCCATTTCACTTCTTTTTTTTTTGCAGATCTCCTGCAGACTGTTAGAATCAATTTCATTTTTTTTTTCAAAGTCGGGTCGCAAAATATTTTCGAATCCGCTTTAAATAGTATCAACATGATTCGAAATTATTTCAACCGCATTTAAAACTATTTCAACCGCATTTGAAACTATTTCAACCGGATTCAAAAATATTTTGCGACCCGACTTTGGGTCCACATATCTCGGGGTTAGTTGGCGATAGAAACCCCAAATTTGGGGATGTTTTAGTGCTAGTTCTCCTGTGTTTGCACACAAAATTTGGGGTTTCTATCACTAAGTGACCCCGAGATACGTGGACCCAAAATCGGGTCGCAAAATGTCAAACACTTTTCTGCAGCAGAGAATGACATTTTGCGACCCGAATTTGGGGCCACATATCTCGGGGCCACTTGTAGCTAGAAACCCCAAATTTGGTATGCAAACACAGTAGAACTAGCACTATAACATCTCCAAATTTGGGGTTTCTATTACTAAGTGACCCTGAGATACGTGGACCCAAATTCGGGTCGCAAAATATTTTCGAATCCGGTTGAAATAGTTTCAAATGCGGTTGAAATAATTTCGAATCATGTTGAAATAATTTCGAATCCGGTAGAAATATTTTCGAATTCGGTTGAAATATTTTCGAATGCGACCGATTTTCGAATTCAGTCGAAAACAAAACGAAATCCGAAAACGAATTTAACAAATTTAACGAATCTAACTAAACAAAATTAATTAATTAACGAATTAAAACGAAACGAAACAAATTTTTTCCTTTTGCACATGTCTAATATCTGGGTTCTCTCTCAGCTTGCGGAGCATGGGTTCCATGGTGAGGACGAAAATAAGGGGAGACAAGGGACAGCCCTGACGGGTTCCGTTTGAAACGGAGAAGGTGCTCGACAGGCGCCCGTTGACTCTAATTCTTGCCGTAGGGGATGAGTATAGCGCAAGTATCATTTGAACCGGATGGGTTGGAAAGCCCATTGCTTGGAGTGTAGCCATCATGTAGTCCCATGCCACCCTGTCAAACGCTTTCTCCGCATCAAGGGAAAGGAAATATCCTTTGGTTGAAGACGTTGATAGCCAGTGGTGTATGTTAATGGGTTTTATGGTATTTTCCCTAGCCTCTCGGCCAGGGACAAATCCCACTTGATCCAGTGCAATCAATCTGGGCAGGAGGGGAAGAATGCGATTTGCCAGAACCTTGGCGTAGAGTTTTAGATGTACATTAAGTAGTGATATCAGGCGGTAGTTGGGCACTAGTGTAGGATCTTTGCCTGCTTTAGGGATGAGTGTGATGTGGGCTTCTATAATGTCGTTGTTGGGAGTGGGGGAGGAATGGAGAACGTTGAATGCCCGAACAAACTGAGGAATGAGGGCGTCCGTAAAAGATTTGTAGTAACTAACCGTTAAGCTATCTGGGCCCGGGCTTTTACTCAGTTTCAGTTGTTTCAGGGCAGTCAATGTCTCTTCTATCGAGATCGAGAGATCCAAATCTGTCGACTCGGTCGGGGTAAGGGGCGATGGGCAATATTGTGAAAGAAAATCATCTAGTAGACACGTTCTGTTGACGTAGCTGACGTGAGTGTGGGGAGTATGTTGTATAACTGAGTAAAATAGTGTACAAATTGGCAAATTTACGTTTAAGCGTGTTGTGAAGGGCCTCTAGGAGTTCTTCTCTGGCTTTCAATAGTTCAGTAAGCAAGGCTGTAGCCAGTGATTGTTTGTGTGTTTGTTCAAGTGAGCAAACACGCGCCATTCGTTTTTCAATGTGAGCTTTTCTAGTTCTATGTCGTTCAGCCGCTAGGGAGATCAGTTTGTCCCGAATAACACATTTGTGGGCAGCCCAAATATTGATAGGGGAGGAGTCTGCTGTAGTGTTTTCCGCGAAGTAGAGGGTCAGATGTTCGCATAGCTTGAGTGATTTATCTATGTCTGTCAAGAGGGAGTTGTCCAGGCGCCATATATTCGATCTGTGGCGTGTCATTGGAAGCGTTAGAGTTATGGAGATTGGATTGTGATCCGAGAGCAGCATGGGATCGATTGAGGTCTTAGTAAGAAAAGTCATGTCATTCTGGGAGACGAAGAAGTAATCAATTCTCGAGTATTTGTCGTGTGGAGGGGAAAAGAAGGTGTAGTCTTTAACGTTCGCATGTAACGTGCGCCAGGTGTCATGTAGGGACAGTTCACTTAGTTGGGTTTTAATCGCACGAAGGGCTCTATATGTTAGAGTGGATGTCCCGTTGCAGGTATCTAGGGAAGGATTTCGAGCGACATTGAAGTCACCCCCCACAATCAAAGTGCCTGACTAAAAGTGTGTAAGTTGATGTAGGGTATTGCGGAAAAAGGAGACTTGACCTGAATTGGGGGCATAAAGATTCGCTATTGTTATAGGCCTACTGTGAAGAGTGCCTTTGATAAACAAGAAGCGGCCCATAGCATCACTCAGGACATCTGTTATCTGAATGGGGCAGTGTTTTGATATCAGGATAGATACACCTTTTGATTTGGCGTCTTTGTTAGAAGCGTGGTATACAATCGGAAACTGAGGATTGTGAAGTTTGGGGACGTTATCAGTTCTGAAATGTGTTTCTTGTATGAGTGCGATCTGCGTCCTGGATTTCTGAAGAGTGTAGAGCAATTGAGATTTTTTTTCAGGAGTGTTAAGTCCACGTACATTGATGGAGTATAAAGGTCAAAAATATGCAGCGCTAATGAGATTGATAATCAATATCCCCAAAAATGTATCCAGAATTAATGAGTGAAAACTCAATCACATGTGTGTAAAATTCATAAGTCCATCAATTAATTAAAATTACTGAAACCGTGAATTGTGAAAAAATTGTGATAATATAGTCCATAAACAGGAAAAATCCATAAACAAAAAAATCTGCTGAATATAGTGAATAAAAATGAATGAAAATAAATCCAAGGTGAAGAAGTATCCATACGAGAGACGCAGAGAAACGCTGGAGTTCTTACCGCTGTACCGCTACCATTGCCGTTGTTGGTATTTGATTTTGTAAGTGCAATATTATCACAATTTTTTCACATTTCACGGTTTCAGTTTTAATTAATTGATTGAATTTTACACGCATGTGATTGAGTTTTCACTCATTAATTCTGGATACATTTTTGGGGATATTGATTATCAATCTCATATTTTTGACCTTTATGATTTTTATAGTTTTGTTGTTAGCTATATATGCTAGCTGCTATTTTTATTGGTATTGCATCATTTATTGTTATTCCACTCACTTCATCCAGCGCAACGTTAGCCCTAGGGCTTCTTTCTTCTTTTTCATTTATGGAGTATAGTTTGAGTTGGAGTGGAGGCTGTGGCTGTCCGTGGTGCCCCCCCCAGTGTAGCGATATTGTCTGCCATGGGGGGGGTGTGTGGGGTGGGGTGGGTGTGTGGGGTGGGGTGGGTGGGGTGGGGTGGTGAGGTAGGGAGGGGGGTGATGGTCGCGTTGGGATTTGGTGAAGTTGTCGTTTGGTTGTAGTTACCGTCAATAAGGTTATAGTGACGCAATCTCTAAAAATGTTTCGATGAGGTGTGGAAGGGGCAGTTCCTCCACCTCAGTAACTTACAGTATCGGAGGTGTGCAGAGTGTATAACAGCGTGGGCACCCGCTGTGGAGTGCCAACACCCTGTAACACTACTGTGTGGGGGTTGACCAGAACCTAGCCGGTGGGGTGTGATAGGGATACAGGACAGGACAGCCTGCCGCCACAGGATCTAAAAATAATATGGAGGAGGCTAATAACCTCCAGATAAACATAAATAGTTGGGGGAAAAGAATGTTGGCATAATGGTGCGGTGTAGCAAGAAGAGGGATAGCAAGGGGCAATTCTAGCAGCCTCAGTAAGGGAAAAGCAGAATTTGAATTTGAAACAAAATGCCTTGGTACATAGCTGAACATAACAACAGTAAGGGATTAGGAAATTCCATCATGAGTTCCCAATGTGAACCCACGACGGAAGGGCCGTGGTCCCAATCATGCCGGAGGTCCTTAAGAACAGTAAACACATTGTTGGGAAATTTGAACAGGTAGTCCCTCCTACCCCCACAGACCAGCTTAAAATAACCCAATTGCCACACCCAAAAGACACGGGATCAGTACTGAGAGATTTCTCTAAACGCAAGTAAACACAAGACAGCTTTGCGCTCAGAATGAAATCCGTTTATTCTTTTGCAGGGGTAGACATTATATAGTCATTATCATAACCCAATCATAGAAGAGGGAGGGGTGTGGTTAATACAGTGGGTATACATTTTATCGTTATACAGTAGACATTTTGCCACTCTCAAGATGGCCGACACTCACCCTGACCCTCTCAAGGTGGCTGACAGTTTTGTTATTAATGAGAATCAACACAAGTGTCACCACGAGTGTTATAGCTCATAGTCACAAGATTTCACCAGGTTTCACTTCCCTGTACCAATGCCTACCAGACAGTTCACAGGAAGGGCCAGCTTAAAAATAGACCAGCACTCCGCAAATTATGCCACTCATTGCAATTTATGCATGCTTTTGCAAAACTGCTGCTCCGTACAAAATACAAGATCTCAACCTATTTTATAATACTCATAAAACTTATAACACTAGTAAAATTTCCCTAACCCGTATGTCCAAGCTAGAATATATGACCCCATCTCACTATAGTGAGGGTCCTTATGCCATGCCAATTACCACAAATCCCCTCTTTCAGTCACGACGATCATGGCGGTGACTGATATCTCTGCATCGGGACATACTCCTGGGCATCATGGTAAGAGCTAAGATACATTCCATTTGCTGCAGCTGGACCGGGAGCCAGAGTGCCTCGGGAGATCATACACATAATAAACTTGAAGCAGGTGTATAGGGTTAATGCCAGAAGCAAAATCATTTCAATACATATAGCAGTATCCCTGATCCAGAAAAATACCATTTGAAACCAAACCATCCCACATTACCCAGGGGGTTCCCAAGCAATCACTTAGCCTTTTCATCATATCAATACCCCCTCCAGTTCCTGAGGGTAACCATGCCCAGGCCATGTCCTTTTCCAAAACAATGACCTGGCATAACGGTGCTTGAGGGGGCACCCAGGGCGAACACCAGCCCTGAGAAAGTGACATCCCTCACTGTCCCCGAGAAGTTTCATTATCGGAACCAGTGAGGCCAAGCAACACCATCCCTAAGGATCACTCGGAATCCATGGATGGCATTTCCTTCCACAACAAATGTATGTGCTGTTGCCCAAGGCTAGTGGCCATCCACCAAGGACCCGCTGGGTACCTCCAGAGAATCCTGCAAGGGCAAGCTGTGACAGTAGCCTCGCCATCTCAGTATGGGTGTCAGAGGCCTGAGCACACCACAACAACAATCCCACTATGACCCCCGACCCTCACCCTGACCACCACACTAAACATTTATCACCACATTGAGCATGTAAAAATGTAAAGACAGAAAACAACAAACATAATCTCAGCTGCATAGCAATTGTCCATGAAATACAAAGGGGGAACGGACAGGGGCGTGACAGTCCATAAAAGCAAGTGGGAGGGGCATGACAGCCTTTAGGCCAAAAACAAAAAATAGTCCCAATAAAATACATTAAAAAAAGTCTCTTGTATGGCTTCCGAATGTCCATTAAATTATAGGAAGGAGGAGGGTGTGGCCTGGAGCTTGAAGGGAATGGCAGAAGACTAGCTGAGCTCTGCACCTCTGTGGCTCAAAAACCCCTTCCAGCCTTGATAAAATCGGCGATGGGCAGACGAGACAACGTGCCCACTAGCAACCGACAAAACAGGTCACAATCTACCTCTGGATCCCACAGAAAACCGGAGATATTTGAGACACAAGCTCTGAGGACAAGGGGACGTGCTGCTGCCAAGATGGCACTGCTGGAGCATGAGGCTGCACACAGTGAGGACTCAATGTCGGCTTCAGAGGACATGGTAAGAGACAAAGACCACTCTGACCACCCACTGCGCTTCTCTGAGATGGCAAAATTTGCAGCAGACATTAAAAGTACATTCTCCTCAGCCATCACTGACCTAAGAGCAGATTTTATGGCACTATCAGACCGCTTGTCCCATACTGAGAGAGCAGAAGCCAAAAGAGACAGAGTGTTGGAGAAGCTGACATCCACAGTCTCATCCCACGCATTTAATTCTTATTAATAGACATTTAGAAGATTTAGATAACGCAGGGCGAACATTAGAGAGAGGAATACTGGAACATATAGAAGATGCACAAATCAAACCAACACTCCAAGCAGTCTTTAATGACCTGCTTGATCGCCCTAAGGACACTGACATTGAATTTGGGCCCTTGCACCCCGTCCCTCAGATGCAGCTCCACCAAGGGATATAGTTTGCTGTTTACAAAATTTCCCACTAAAGGAGGAGATATTGAACAAGGCCAGGCGCAATGAAAGGATCCTTTTTGAAGCACATGCTGTGACCCTGTTCCAGGATCTATCTCACATAACACTGCAGAACAGACGAGCCAAGCGGCCTATGATCACTGCATTGAAAGATAAAGGCATACCATATCGTTGGCGTTTTCCTTTTGCCATGAATGCCACATACATGGGAAAACAATACTACTTAAGAATGCCTGAAGACATCCCAGCTTTTTGTGAACATCTACAGCTTCCCCTGATTGATTTGCCAGACTGGTACAAAGAATTCTGCATTCCATCACAGGGATCATCCCCACCAACTACTCCCCAAGCGTCACCTTTTAGGCCTTCATCATCCAAAAAAGCCAAGCCCAACAAATACCCGGGATCCAGCACAAGCAGATAAGCCTACACCTCCAAAGGCATGAGAATACAGGAAAATGCCTAACTTCCTTACCTTATACCCTGTCTGGTGGTAGTAAGGAGGGGTTTGGGTTCCTGGAGGACTGGGCCGACTTCTCAGTCGATAACCAGTACTATAGAAGGGACGGACTGCACCTAAATGAGGAGGGTGCAGATCAGCTGGGAATAAGGATAGCCAAAAAGTTAGAGGGGTTTTTAAACTAGGCGACGGGGGGGAGGGTCCAGAGATAGTGAGAGTCAGCGGGGAACATATTCTAGAGGGTAGTATTAGGGGCATTAGTGGTAGGTAACCAAAGCACATAAACCCAAGGTAAGTATAGTATCAAGTCCTAGTTGCAATCTGGGAACACCCAAGAGGATAGTATGTGACCGGTCAAAATATATTAATGCATTAAAGTGTCTGTTCACCAATGCCAGAAGTCTGCCAAGCAAAATAGGTGAGTTGGAAGCTCTGGTGCATGAGGAGAGCTATGATGTAATCGATATTGCTGAAACTTGGTTTCATTCCTCACATGACTGGGCTATTAATATTCCTGGCTATGCACTCTTTCGGAAAGACAGGGTAAAAAGGAAAGGTGGAGGGGTCTGTCTCTATGTGAGAAGTGATCTCAAAGCGAGTGTGAAAGAGGACCTGGTGGATGGAGAGTGGGATGAGTCTGAAGCATTATGGGTGGAACTGCATACAGATGTGCGTAGTTCAAAGCTAATCATTGGAGTTTGTTATAGACCACCCAATGTTTATGAGGAGATGGAGACTCAGCTCCTTGCACAGATAGAAAGGGCTGCAAGGGCTGGGACGGTGATAATAATGGGGGATTTTAACTATCCAGAAATTGACTGGAGTAATAGAACTGCTGGGACAGTTAAAGGGCAAAAATGTATAAACCTATTGCAGGACAATTTTATGGTCCAGTTTATTGAGGCCCCAACTAGGAATGATGCTCTGTTGGACCTGGTAATCTCAAACCATGCAGAGCGTATTACTAATGTTCAGATAATGGAACACCTGGGTAGCAGTGACCATAACATGATTTCATTTGATGTTAGTTGTAAGCAAAAATCACATACGGGAAAGATAAAAACACTTAATTTCAAGAGAGCAAATTTTCCAAGGATGAGCGCTGCTCTCCAGGACTTAGACTGGGAGGGAATATTGGCATCAATGGGCACAGAACAGAAATGGGAATTCTTCAAAAAGACTGTTTGTGAACTCACTGCAAAGTATATTCCCATGGGCAATAAGTTTAAAAGGCTAAAAACAAAACCTATGTGGCTCACTGCCAAAGTTAAAAAAGCTATAAACTATAAGAAAAGAGCTTTTAAAAAATATAAAAATGAGGGAACACTAGTGTAATTTAAATGTTACAAAGAATATAACAGGATATGTAAAAAGGAAATCAAGGATGCAAAAATTCAAAATGAACGACAGATTGCAAAGGATAGTAGGACAAACCCCAAAAAATTCTTCAAATATATTAATAGTAAAAAGGTCAAGTCTGAGCATGTAGGCCCTTTACAAAATAATCTAGAGTGGGTGACTGGGGACAAAGAGAAGGCTAATTTATTAAATACCTTCTTCAGTTCTGTGTATACAAAGGAGCATGGGGGAGCTCATGTCCAAAATGGGGGTGGTAGTGACACAGCCCCAAATCCACAATGGCTCAAAAGTGATATGGTCCAGAAATATTTAGATGGAATAAAGGTGGATAAAGCACCTGGACCAGATGGCATACACTCACGGATCCTAAAAGAATTGAGCTCTGTAATTTCAAAGCCATTGTATTTAATTTTTAGGGACTCATTAATGACAGGAATAGTACCACTGGATTGGCGCAGGGCCAATGTGGTGCCTATATTTAAAAAGAGAATTAAGTCTTTACCAAGTAACTATAGACCTGTTAGTTTAACTTCTATAGTTGGGAAGATACTGGAGAGATTAATAAAAGACCACATAGAAGAGTTCTTGCTGGGAAAAAACTATTTAAGTAACAGACAGCATGGATTCATGAAAGACAGAAGTTGTCAAACAAACCTGATTTCTTTTTATGAAGAGGTAAGTAAGACCTTGGACAGAGGGGTGGCTGTGGACGTGGTATACTTGGATTTTGCAAAAGCGTTCGATACAGTTCCCCACTCACGGCTCATGTGCAAGGTAAAGTCTACAGGATTGGAATTATCAGTTTGTAAATGGATAGAAAACTGGCTAAAAGACAGAATTCAGAGAGTAGTGGTTAATGATTCTTACTCTGAATGGTGCAAGGTTATCAGTGGTGTACCCCAAGGTTCAGTGCTGGGACCCTTACTTTTTAATATGTTTATAAATGATATTGGGTCTGAGATCAAAAGTAACATTTCTGTCTTTGCAGATGACACCAAGCTATGCAGTGGAATAACATCCTTACAGGATGTCGCCAA
Organism: Rana muscosa; assembly: GCA_029206835.1. Lineage (NCBI taxonomy): Eukaryota > Metazoa > Chordata > Amphibia > Anura > Ranidae > Rana > Rana muscosa. Next base: position 105,095,302 of record CM055119.1, on the reverse strand, counting down.
TTTTCAAGCCAACCTCAATGCTCTGTCTAATTGGGCGACTAAGTGGCAGATGAGGTTTAATGTTGATAAATGTAAAGTTATGCACTTGGGGGCTAAGAATATGAATGCATCATATATACTAGGGGGAGTACAACTGGGGGGATCCGTAGTGGAGAAGGATCTGGGGGTTTTGGTAGATCATAAGCTCAATAATGGCATGCAATGCCAAGCTGCGGTTTCCAAAGCGAGCAAAGTCCTTTCTTGTATTAAGAGAGGTATGGTCTCCAGAGAGAGAGATATAATTTTGCCCCTGTTCAAATCATTAGTAAGACCTCATCTGGAATATGCAGTTCAGTTTTGGGCCCCAGTTCTCAAAAAGGATATTGGGGAACTGGAGAAAGTGCAGAGAAGGGCAACCAAACTGATAAGAAGTATGGAGGAGCTCAGCTATGAGGAAAGATTAGAGGAACTGAATTTATTCACTCTTGAGAAGAGGAGAATAAGGGGGGATATGATCAACATGTACAAATATATAAGGGGTCCATATAGTGAACTTGGTGTTAAGTTATTCACTTTACGGTCAACACAAAGGACAAGGGGGCACTCTTTGCGTCTAGAGGAAACGAGATTTCACCTCCAAATACGGAAAGGTTTCTTCACAGTAAGAGCTGTGAAAATGTGGAATAGTAGGATTTTTAAAACAGCTTACCTGTAAAATCCTTTTCTTGGAGTACATCACGGGACACAGAGCAGCATAGTCATTACTATGTGGGTTATATAGATTACCTTCAGGTGCTGGCACTGGCAACTTCCAAAACAGGAAGTACCCTCCCCTATATAAGCCCCTCCCATCCGGGAGTACCTCAGTTTTGTAGCAAAGCAATACGTGTCCCCAAAAGAGGGGTGGGAGCTCTGTGTCCCGTGATGTACTCCAAGAAAAGGATTTTACAGGTAAGCTGTTTTAAAAATCCTACTTTCTTGTTCATACATCACGGGACACAGAGCAGCATAGTCATTACTATGTGGGACGTCCCAAAGCAATGCCACATGAGGGGGGGGATACACCATACATAAGCTGGGCGCCATCAGGCATGAGGATCTTTTGCGGCCTGCAACACACTGCGCCCAAAGGCGACATCCTCCTGACTTCTAACGTCCACCTGGTAGAACCTAGTAAACGTGTGTACTGAAGACCATGTTGCGGCCTTACAAATTTGCGCCAGGGAGGCCTGGTGATGCACTGCCCATGAAGTTCCAACTGCTCTCGTGGAGTGCGCCCTAACTTTGAACGGAGGCGGTCTACTTCTCAAGCCATAGGCTTGTATTATGACCTGTCGAATCCACTTGGCTAAAGTAGATTTTGATGCTGCCTGACCCTTTCTGGGGCCTTCCGGCAGAACAAACAAAGAATCCGTTCTACGAATCTGAGCAGTGGCTTCTAGATAAGCTTTAACTGCTCTTACTACATCCAAAGAATGCAATAACTTTTCCTCTACCGAGCTTGGTTTGGGGAAAAAAGAAGGAAGAACCACATCCTGGTTCAAGTGAAACCTCGATACCACCTTAGGAAGAAAGGCTGGGTGAGGACGTAATACTACTCTGTCCTTATGGATAACCAGATATGGCTCTTTACAGGACATGGCGGCTAATTCCGACACTCTTCTAGCCGAGCATATGGCTACTAAAAATATCAATTTCCTGGTGAGTAGAACCAAGGAAATGTGCCGCAAAGGTTCAAATGGCTGCTTCTGCAGAACCGACAGAACCAAATTTAGATCCCATGGGCATATGGGAGCCTTAATCGGTGGAATAATACGAGTCACACCTTGCATAAAGGATTTGACAAGTGAATGCATAGCCAGGGGCCTTTGAAATAGTATTGACAAGGCCGAAACCTGGCCCTTGATAGTACTTAAGGCAAACTTCCTGTCTACAGCCCACTGCAGGAAGTCCAGAATTCTGCCTATAACGTACTTACGTGGATGCCATTTTCTGGCCTCGCACCAAGTGATGTACGCCTTCCAAACTCTATAGTAGATCTGCCTGGATACAGGCTTCCTGAAATTGATTATAGTTGATACCACAGAGTTAGAGAGACCTCTCTTCTTTAGGATGTGGGATTCAATAGCCAGGCCGTTAAACTTAGAGTTAGTAAGGAAGGGTGGTATATCGGTCCTTGCGAAAGCAGGTCCGGACGACGTGGAAGGGTCCAAGGACTCCCCACAGACATTTTGATGATCTCCGCGTACCAGGCCCTTCGGGGCCACGCTGGAGCCACCAGGATCACCGGCTTCTTCTCCAACCTGACTCTGCGAAGGAGTCGAGGCAACAATTGTAGCGGAGGGAATGCATATATCAGTCTGAACTGATCCCAAGGGAACACCAGAGCATCCGAGCCGCAAGCGAGGGGATCCCTTGTCCGGGAGACAAATCTGTCCACCTTTGCGTTGAATCTGGATGCTAGCAGATCTACATCCGGTGTTCCCCACCGCTGACATATTGCTCGGAAGACCTCGGGATGAAGGGACCATTCCCCTGGGCATAACTGTTGGCGACTCAGAAAGTCCGCCTTCCAATTCTCCACCCCTGGAATGAAGACAGCTGATATACATGGGACATGCTTTTCTGCCCATTCCAGGATGTGACTTACTTCCCTCTGGGCTGCACGACTCCTGGTGCCTCCCTGATGATTGATATATGCCACTGCTGTGGCATTGTCTGATTGAATTCTGACAGGGGACCCTTGGAGTCTGGATGTCCAGGTTACTAGGGCGTACCGGGCTGCTCGTATCTCTAAGAGATTGATGGGCAGGGTTTTTACTACATTTGACCATCTGCCCTGGAGAGACCATTGCTCCAGTACTGCCCCCCAGCCTATAAGGCTGGCATCTGTAGTGACCACCTTCCAAGATATCGGGCTGAAGGGTTTTCCCTTCTGGAGATTCTGGGGGATCAACCACCAGCAGAGACTCTTCCGAACGGAAGGGGACAAAGCCATCGGGAAGTCTAGAGCCTGAACTTTTCCGTTCCAGGCTGACAATATGGCCCTTTGTAAATTCCTTGAGTGGAATTGGGCGTATGGTACAGCTTCGAATGATGCTACCATCTTTCCTAGCAGCCTCATGCACAGGCGTATGGACGGCTGTCTTTTTGCACAAAGCAGACGGACCAAGGCCCTCAAAGAGGATACCTTGTCTAGAGGTAAGAAAATCTTCCTCTGGTCTGAATCCAGCCGTAGCCCTAGATATACCAGGTTTTTCACTGGCTGTAGGGCTGACTTGTCCAGGTTGATGACCCAACCGTGAGACTCTAGATACTTGATTGTATCGACAATTACCACTTCTAGCTTGGCAACTGAGTGGTCCATCAACAACAGGTCGTCTAGGTATGCCATTATCGTTACACCCCGTGTTCTTAGATCGGCCAACAATGGGGCCAGAATTTTTGTGAACACTCGTGGTGCTGTGGCCAGACCGAAAGGTAAGGCTCTGAACTGAAAATGGCGCCCTTCTACTGCAAAGCGTAGGAATTTTTGATGACCTGGAAAGATGGGAACATGCAAGTAAGCATCTTTGATGTCGATCGAGGCTAACCATTCCTCCCCTTGTAGGGCAGCGGTGACCGATCGGATCGACTCCATCCGGAAAGACCGGACGTTTAGAAATTTGTTTAGACTCTTTAGGTCCAATATGGGTCTTATGTCCCCGTTTGGCTTCGGGACTGTGAAAAGGTTTGAGTAGAAACCCAACCCCCACTCTTCCATAGGAACCTCCATAATTACTCCTTGGAGCAATAGTTGTTCTAACGCCAATAGGAGAGACCCTCTTTTTAGAGGGTCTCTTGGCATGCCTGACCACATAAAATGGGACGGAGGAGACTCTTTTAACTCCAACTTGTATCCCAGAGTTACTGCGGAGAGCACCCATCTGTCTTTGATCGTCTCCCGCCAGGTCTCTGCAAACAACTGAAGTCTTCCCCCCACCCGTTTGAGTGGGGGCAGCCCTTCATAGGCTTGACTTGGAGGCTGGTTTAGTACCTCTTCGGATCCAGGGCTTTTTATTACCCTGTGGCTGTCCCTGATTTTTACCTCCTGAGTTTGACCAAGGAGGCCGTCGGAACTGCTTAGTAGCAGACGTCGCAGGGATAGGAGAGGTAGTCCTCTTAAAAGATGGACCCCTAGACCTCTTTTTACTCGGTAAGAGAGTACTTTTACCACTGGAAATCTTCTGGATCTACTTATCCAGGTCTTCGCCAAAAAGGCGTTCCCCATGAAATGGGAAGCTAACTAAGAGCTTCTTACAGGGAGCTTCAGCAGACCAGTTTTTGAGCCACAGAAGCCTACGCATATGTACCAAAGACAGCGTGAGGCGGGAGGCCTGATGGATAGAATCCTTGATGGCGTCAACCGCAAAGCATAATGCTCTAGGCAGATCAGCCAGAGCCTGGGCCTGCTGGTCTGGCAAATCCCTCAGGACCATTTTCATTTGATCCTTTAAAGCTTGGCAGACCCCAATAGCTGCCACTGCTGGCTGTGTAACAGCCCCTGCTGTGGAAAAAGCAGATTTTAATAAAGATTCCAATTTTTTATCCACTGGATCTTTGAACATTTGAACATTATCTACTGGACATGTCAGTGATTTGTTCACAGAAGAGATGGCTGCATCCACCGTAGGAACATTCCATTTCTGGGTGAACTTTTCCTCCATGGGATAGATCACCGGAAACCTTTTAGGCGGAACAAATAGTTTATCAGGATGTTCCCAGTCCTGGTATATAAGTCCTTCCAATAATGGATGTATTGGAAAGGAGCAATTAACCTGGGGAGCTTTTAGCGACCCCAATGAGGAGACAGCAGTAGTTGATGGTTCAACAAGAGGCATTTTAAATGCAGATCGAACCATGTCAGTTAGGGTCTGGACCCACAATCTTTCAGTCTGCGATGCTCAAAATGGTTCATCTACTGTCGATTCCTCAAAAACAGAGCTAACCTCCTCCTGATCCCCTTCAGGTAGGTCGGTCCCTTCCTGGGACTGTTGCTCTGCTAACAGGCACTCTAATGGAGGTGATGGAGATCTGGCGCGCTTTCTTTCCTGTAGAGAAGAAGCGATCAATGCTGCCAATCTCTGCTCCAATCCCTCCAGAGTTGAGGAAAAAACCTCCTCTGTTATATATGCAGGAGCAGGTGGACTGAGGACAGCCGCAGTACCTGGCACTCCCGGGGGTTCCTTATGGGTATTAACCTCTGATTTCTCAGGGGAGGAGGGTGCAGATGACTGCTCCAGATCCTCAGAGCCCGATGGAGACCCCCTACACTTCCTGAGAGGTATATCTCGGAGTTTTTTAGGCGGCATATTCCTTAGTTCAAAGCTGAGGTATTCCAGCCGCAATACACCCCTTACTGAAATAGTCTAATGCAATTTGCTGCTATGTACATCAGTGGGTGTCTACTAATGCGTCTTTCTGGGGATGCCTGTATCAACCGCCCGCTGTAAGCCCCTATACCATGCTACCAGCTCCTTTTCATGCTCTGTGTCCATAGCAAGCAGCGTGGACTGAGTCCTTTTATCTTGCTGGGACGCCCGCACATGCGCAGAAGCGCTGGGCGCACAGAGCGCGTCATCCGCCAGGCTCCGCCCCCTTTTTTTAAGCTAAACCTTATAAAAGGAAAGCATGTGTGCGCGCGCGCGCGCGTGCACGTGTGCGCTCTTGGCGCCATGTAGGGAGAGGAGCCAGGGTCCCTGTTTCACCAGGACTCGGGGATGGAAGGAAACTACTTGGCAGCATGACAGAGGAATGCAGCTTCCCTGATAGAGAGCTCACTCATCTGCCTGGACTTTCACCATGGAAGGAATAGTCCCAAGAAAAAAGACGTTCCACAGTGGCCTCTAGTGGACAAACACAGGTACCGCACCTTTGTCTTTTTTTTTTTTTTTTTTTTTTTAAACCTCCTTTATGAAAAAACATTTCCAGGTTTACAGTTTTTTTTAAAACTTCCCTTATGAAAAAACATTTCTAGGATTTCTTAGGCATATACAGCTATTAGCGGGAATACCCTTTAGGTAACAGGCAGAAAGACATATTAGGCTTGGGGGTCCCCTCAATAGAACCAAGTTCCTGAGGGGCCCCCACTTACCTTTTCCCCGCCGCAGGACTTTGTTTGGTCCACAGAAGCCCAAACTTCACCTCTCACGGCAGGCATTGTACTAGACCTTCAGGGACCGGGTTCCCAAGGATTCCACTCCCCTGGACCTGTATAGCACCCTGCACAGATAGCCTCTTGGTTTTGGGTATGACCAGAGCTCTGGATCCCAGGGTCCAGCCCTCCTAAGAGAGGCATTACAGGCAAAACCCTGCTCTTCTCTGCAAGGCCCGGGTACCGACCGTTTAGCTATGAAGCTTTTTTGGTCGGATCCGGAATAGCTTGCTAAGGCCCAGAGAACCTGTACACAAGCCCAGATGAATACATGTTAACCTTGGCCAACACCTTAGACACTGGCAAAAAACTGAGGTACTCCCGGATGGGAGGGGCTTATATAGGGGAGGGTACTTCCTGTTTTGGAAGTTGCCAGTGCCAGCACCTGAAGGTAATCTATATAACCCACATAGTAATGACTATGCTGCTCTGTGTCCCGTGATGTATGAACAAGAAAGACTCCCTGCAGAGGTGGTTCTGGCCAGCTCAGTAGATTGCTTTAAGAAGGGCCTGGATTCTTTCTTAAATGTACATAATATAACTGGGTACTGACATTTATAGGTAAAGTTGATCCGGGGAATATCCGATTGCCTCTCGGGGGATCAGGAAGGAATTTTTTCCCCTGCTGTAGCAAATTGGATCATGCTCTGCTGTTTTTTTTTTTGCCTTCCTCTGGATCAACTGTGGGTATAGAATTGGGTATATGGGATTGTACGATATTTCTTTTTTTTATGGTTGAACTGGATGGACTTGTGTCTTTTTTCAACATTACTAACTATGTAACTATGTAACGATGTAACTATGTCTGTCTCGCTTATCTGGACCATGAGATTTGACTAGTTTCTGCAACCACCCCATTGTCTGACCTGACATGCAAAGACAGTTTATTGCATCACAAGACTGGCCACAACAAACATGAGAGCCTGTACTTACCTTTCATGGCAGCAATAACCATCCAACTTCACCATAATATAATCTTATTTCTTGAATACAGGAAGTGTCTTAGCAGAAAACTCCATAAATGCTTTGACTCCATATAAAATTTCTTGTTCAGGAGTGACATCTACTGGAGGAAACTGGGATGGCATTATTTAAGCCTTTTACAGGCAAAGAAACCTTACGGCATATCCAATCACAAAATATATGGCAAGGTTTGAAATATGCTATTGTGAAAGGTTTTGGCTGAACATAACTGCCTTTTTTATTTTTATTTTATTGGTTTGATTACAAGACATGATTATGTAGAGAGAATGATGGAAAAGATTTTTTCTTGTTTTTTCTTCTCTCTTATTTCTCTCAATTTCCTTCAGCAACTAGAACAAACTGTCATCTTAAAGTATAACATTGCTTCTGCTTAAGATTTTTGATACAAGGGTGACACCTCATGGTGAAAAGTTGAAATGGCATTAGAGAAGGGAAAACATTCTCTCTTCACAGGTCATAGAGTCTTAAAACAGCAAAGTTGGATGTATATTGACTCGAGTTTCCAGTTATGTATGCCCACTGCTCAGCGTTCTCTGTTTATTTTCATTAATTTAAAATATATGCCAGTTTGAATAAAATGCATGAGCTCCTAATGAAAGAGATAGATTTATGGGAAAGGGCAACTGCATGTCTAGCATTTACTAAGAAACTCAAACTGTGCACACAAAATTCTCAGGTGGAGAAGTGGATTCTATATGGTCCAGATCAGTTATGAGCCGGTCGGGAAGATGCTCCCCCGCCTGACTTGTAACCCCCACTAGACTGTCAACAATTATGATTGATCTAGCAGCGAGATGATAGATATCTTCTGATGCCAAATATGTCGTTTCTGTAGGTGGGACCTAGTTGGTCCACCCTGAGGGGCGAATATGACGGCATAACTACTCATAGATGTTACATAACCATTGCTATTACACTCAGTTCGGAGGTATAGACACATGCCCGATTTTACAAGGTTTAACTAAGTTGGAGGGCGCCTGGATGTCCTTAATATAAGTTTAATGGAAAACTGGTACATGATTGTTGCTATGCACCACTGATCCACATTGTTTACACTGTTAAAATTTTATACCAAACTCATGTTATCGCCTCAAAGGCTGGAAGGCGTACATGACTCATTTTATTTTTATATGCTTTAAGATGAGTCACGGGAGTTCACACTCACTATTGTACTTACACCAAGTTACCTGATCAAGTTTTAAGGTATAACTACCCCTGATCCCCTACAGTGACTACCTCCCATTGCTCCCACCAGTGGATGTGGGTTGGCATTACCAACACACACACACACTATATTTCTCTCCTTAGGATAACACCTGGAGACGTGTTTACTACTTCTCATTGCAAGTAACACTCATCTGGAGAGTTACTATAACCTTACTTTTTCTTTTTCTTACCTTTTACTAAAACTTTCTCCTCCTTTTTCTCACCTTTCTCCCTTCCTTCCTTGCTCTTCCCAATTTTACATATATTTTATTTTATCTTAAACACAGACCTTTAATTTGACAGTAGGATATTCACGGTTGTCTCTTAAGTAAATAGATCATAATCTCTGATCTATCAAAATGTCATATACATCGATAAATAACCATTCTTTTGTGATATCCCACAATGTCAGGGGCTTGAATACACCAGAGAAAAGAGTATCGCTACTTCGTGAACTACATAAAGCTAAGCCTGCGGTGGTATTTCTCCAGGAGACTCACTTTAAAACAGGTAACATCCCCAAACTACATGACAAATACTATCCACAAACCTTTCACGCAACTAACCCCACATCCAAATCTAAAGGAGTTTCCATTCTATTACATAAGAATTCAGAGATTGTTGTTTCACAACAATTAACGGATGCAGAAGGGAGATACATCTTCCTCAAAGGTGAATGGGCGGGGATTCCAATTCCGTTGGCCAATGTATATGTAGCGATACCCTCAGCTTAAGCGGGCCGCAAGGTTTGATTTGGGCCCTGAGTACAGCTCTCCAACCCACCGGCAATCGGCTCTACCCACTCTGGCACAGCTAGTCTAAAGGATACACACATATATCCTTATACTTTAAGAGAGAGATTCAAACATAGAACAGTGATAAAGGGATAACGGATTTTACTTCTTGTTATGCAAAGAAAACACACAGCAATGACAATATGATTTTTAACTTGTATGCAGAGCCCTGCAATGACAGTCACATTACACCATAAGAATAAAGGGGGGTAAAGGAACGCCACGTGGGGCGACCGTTAACTAGGTACCTTATGGCACAACAGCTAAATGTATACCTAACGGATCAGGCCTGATCCCTTACTCTAAAACTTAGTCCTGTAAGAATAATGGATTCTTCACCGGCTTGCTGTAGAGGTGGTGCATATAAGAATAATAAACACTTTGTAATCCAACAGGGAGAATCTGAACAACCGACCGTACTTCACTAGAGATCCTCTGGATCAGTTCTGCTGCGGATCTCCAGTGAGAGTCTTAAAGTGAGGTGGTAGGCCTCGGCAGTCTATAGGCACAGTACTATAAACAGGTTATTGGATGAGCTTTCGCTCAGCTCACCCTCCGGACGCGACCCGTCCGGGACTTCCACCGGCTGTGTCGTCACTCGCACACAGCGGTTGCTGCCATCGGGTCTCCGATCCAATCTAGGCTGCAGGCAGGAGATGTTGGATGCCACCCAGGCTCGCAAAGGGTGGAAGGCTCTTTGGTTCGCTGTAAGAAGTCCCCAGGCTTCAGGCCCTCACACAGCACAGCTCCGCACAGGTGGATCAGTCTCAGCCATCCCGTGTCCAAAGAGAGCGAGCTAGGCCTTGCCCCTTCTTTATATCACTTCCCCCATGAGTCTCTGGGGCATAACCCAAAACATCCTGTGAACCAGTGGAGCTCTGGGAACCGTAGTTCTTTCTCCTAATTAAAGGGGAAACACCCCGCTACACACTCCCCCCACTAAAACTCTTTGGTCCCCAAAGATAAACAATTTAACAACAATTCTGAACCAATTTACTGAATGCGGAGTATGATGTTGGTACAGGGAATTTCCACCAAAACTCAGAGGTGGGGTTCCCTGTACCACAGGTCACACTAGCATGGGTGGCCTGTCTAACTGTGCCAGAGAGTGAGCTGGGGTTGCCTTCCACCAAATGAACAGTGGAAGGATCTGAGCACTCAGTACTTCTTCTGGCAGTGGCAACAGAGTCCTCTGAGCTTTTTCCCAATTGAGGGTAGGTTAATTTCCTGGGAGGCCTCACGACTCTGTAAGTTCTTTGCTCCCTTGGGACTTCAGGCTCAGGTACCACAGGCTCTGCATCAGGAACACTTTCTGACATCATCACTGATTCTGGGGCCTCTTCCTCCTCTGCTTCTGAGTAAAGGCCCGGAATATCTTCCCAGCATTCAGGCACATCACTGGATGGAATGAACTCTGTAGCCTCTGGGTTCAGGGTCCCATCCTGTGTATCTTCAGTGGGTGGAAGGTCTATGGCGGAACTCCCTGGAGTTGAGGAGGGCCATAGCCACTCAAGTTCTCCCCTCCCATCTTCACTTGGTTGGGAAGCCTGTCCATCCCTAGCTGGGAGGGTCTGAGACCGAGTGTTGGGTCTGGGGGTATCCAAGATGGAAACAGATTCCGGCAGGTTCTTCACTGAAGGTATCCTGACTGCCTCTTTAAGTGGGAGTAAGTGATTTCTGTGCCAGGTTTTCAAGGGTCCCACTCTCCCCTCTGGCTTTAACTTATACACCGGTAGTCCAGGAAGTTTTCTACAAATGACATAAGGCTCGGACCTCCATCTATCAGCAAGTTTATGCTTCCCTGGGATCCCTAGGTTGCGTAGCAGCACACGGTCTCCAGGCTGCAGGTCTTGCACTCGAACCTTCAGGTCAAAGTTCCTTTTATTTCTGACCCCTCTCCGGTCTGAGGCCGCTTGGGCTTGTTCATAGCCCGCTTTCATTTTATACCTAAGTCGGTCCACATATCCTTTGTGGGAGGTAGCAGAGGTATAGTCTAGGGAAATGCCAAAGGCCAGATCCACTGGCAATCTTGCTTCTCTTCCAAACATGAGGCGGTAGGGAGAGTAACCCGTCACATCACTGGTGGTGCAATTGTAGGCATGCACCAAAGTGGATATGTGTTGACTCCAATGCTGCTTCTTCTCTGTCTCCAGAGTCCCCAGCATGTTTAACAAAGTCCGATTAAACCTCTCAGGCTGGGCATCTCCTTGTGGATGATAAGGGGTAGTCCTGGTCTTTTCCACTCCCAGGGAGTCCAGTAGGTTCTGGATCAGGCGACTCTCAAAGTCCCTTCCTTGGTCGGAGTGGATTCTCTGTGGTAATCCATAGTGGACGAAGTATTTTTCTAGAAGCACCTTAGCTACAGTGGAAGCCTTCTGGTCTCTGGTGGGGAACGCCTGTGCATAACGGGTGAAATGATCGGTTACCACCAGAACATTTCCCAATCCACTCAAATCGGGTTCGAAGCAGAGAAAGTCAATGCATACCAGATCCATTGGGCCTTGACTCTGTAGGTGGCCCATTGGGGCAGCTTGATGGGGTAGAGTCTTCCTCTGGATGCATCGTGCACAGGAGTGGCAATATTCCTCCACTTCAGCCCTCATACAGGGCCAATAGAACCGGCTTCTGACAAGTTGGAAGGTTCTTTCAGCTCCCAGGTGACCATGCTGGTCATGTAAGGCAACCAGCACAGTCTCTCGGTGCTTCTCTGGGAGAAACAACTGCCATTTATCCTCGGAGTCATCAGAGGGGCCCCTTCGGTAGACCACTCCCTGATGGACCTGTAGCTTGTCTAGCTCCCTCCATAGCAGACGAGCCTCCTTGGAGGGGTGATGTCGAAGTTTCTCTGGACTCTCTTTTTCCAATGCTTCAAAGATCAATCTCCCTATGGGGTCTTCCAATTGGTCGCACCTCAGTTCCTTCTTAGACAGCTTCGACAAGCATTCCTCTTCAAGTTGAGTCACCCCACAGTAGTGTTTTGGAACTCCCACTGTGGTAACTCCTATTTCCTCTGCTCTGGAGCCTCCTCGGGCTTGGAATTCAGCTCCTTGACAAAGGGCCCGCACCCCGTCCGGTGCTACCTGAGTCCAGTTCTCCCAGTCATCAGCCATGGCATGAGATCTTCGGGACAGGGCATCTGCATCCCTATTTCCAGCCCCTGGTCTGTACTTCAGACTGAAGTTGAACCCAGATAATGCAGCTAGCCACCTGTGTCCTGTGGCATCCAACTTGGCAGTGGTGAACAGGTAGGTCAGGGGGTTGTTATCTGTTTTCACTGTAAACTCTGCTCCATAAAGGTAGTCTCTTAGTTTGTCCACAACTGCCCATTTGAGGGCCAAGAACTCCAACTTATGGGTGGGGTAGTTTTTCTCCGAGGGGGTCAGACTTCGACTCACATAAGCCACTGGTCGCATTTGCTCTTCATGCTCCTGATAGAGCACTCCCCCTAGGCCTTCATGACTAGCATCAACATGTAACTCGTAGGGTCTGGTGGGATCAGCATAGGCCATAACTGGGGCTGTGGTGAGGCTTCTCTTCAAGGTTCTGAAGGCCTCTTCACACCTGGGGGTCCACTGATCTTGAACCGACTCCCTGGGTCTTCTAGGGCCCAAGCCATCCTCTTCCCCTTCAGTCCGAAACAGTTCATTTAAGGGCTTGGCAATACGGGCAAACCCATCCACAAACCTCCTATAATAGGAGCAGAACCCCAGGAAAGATCTAAGTTCGGTGACTGTTGTGGGTCTTGGCCAGGAGGTAACCGCCTCCAACTTCTCAGGATCAGTCGCCACCCCTTTTTCAGACACTACGTGTCCCAGATAATTCACCGAAGACTGGTAGAACCGACACTTCTCGGGGGAAAGCTTCAACCCCTCTTCACTAAGTCTCCTCAACACTTTCTCCAATCGGGCCTCATGTTCCTCCAGAGTTCTCCCGAAAACAATGACATCGTCCAGGTACACTAGGACTTCTATGAGGTTCATGTCTCCAACAGTCTTCTCCATGAGTCGTTGGAAAGTAGCTGGGGCTCCAGATAGGCCCTGGGGCATTCTGTTAAACTCAAAGAATCCCACAGGAGTTATGAAAGCGGTCTTTTCCCTATCCTCTGGGTGCATGGGAATTTGATAGTACCCGCTCTTGAGGTCCATCACGCTGAACCACTTAGCTCCAGACAAACTCTGTAAGGCGTCCTCTATCCTTGGCGTGGTGTACTGATCAGGGGTGGTCCTCCTGTTGAGAGTTCTGTAGTCAATGCAGAGCCTCAGCGACCCATTCTTCTTCCTGACCACCACTATTGGAGAGGCATAAGGGCTTCTGGACTCTCGAATCACCCCAGTCTTTTTCAGTTCTGCAAGCTGTTCTCTCAGATCCTCCAGATCTGCCAGCGGAACCCGCCTGACTCTCTCCCTGAACGGTTTGTCTTCTTGCAGGCGGATGCGGTGGGTAGCACTCCTCGCACGCCCCACATCGAATTCATCTTTTGAGAAAATCTTCTCCCATCTAGTCAGCTGGGCCTTGGCTCTCTCCTTCCAGGCCCCAGGTAAGTTCGGGTTCTCAATGGAAAGTTTTTCCCAAACATCTCCTTCTTCACCTGCTTGCTTCACTTCTGACCAGCTGACTGGGACAGCAGGACTCACCTGTCCCAGCAACATCCGGGCAGGTATCTCTATGGCCCTTCCTGTAGAGTTCCTTACACTCACCGGGACTCTTCCCCTGGCTTTCTTCAAGGCCTTGATTGGAATCACTTCCGGTATCACTTCCAGGCCTGAGTGATCTTCCCTTGGGTCAGATTCCAGCATGACAAAGGGGCCAGGCTGCTCCCAGGTGAGCTTCACAGCGGCCTTAAGGCAAGCCACCTGTCCGGGCTGCAGCACCATTCCTTCTCTCCCCAGTCTCCACACCTTCCCTATCCCCTCTCCTGGGGTCTTCTGCTCCAACACTAACCGTTGGTAGGCTGTCTTCAGCATGGGATGGATGTTTGGATCTTGATGGCTCCTCATCTTCACCAGGGGGGTCAGAAGTCTTCTCACTAGATCCGTATTGGTGCCTATGATGAGGGACATCTTGTTGGCCCCGGGTGGTCTAGGACACACAACCGCCAGGGTGTCGAATACTTCTGTCTTCCCAGCCACAGAGGGGTCGAATGTCAGCTTTATGGGTAGATAACCATCATAAGGGAAACTCTGCGTTCCCAGGCCCCATATCTCCAGCTCTTCTATCTTCCGTATAGGCAAATGGCTTAAGTGCCTATCATAGAAGTCTCTATACAATAAAGTCACTTGAGCTCCAGTATCCAGAAGGGCCTTCGTATATACTCCTTCCACCTGGATAGATACCGTGGGGGACGGGCCGACCAATTCTTCTGGGTACGGCCGGGTTGAGGTCACTCTCTTCTGAGGACTTGTCTTCATCCAGTTGGTTTTTGACTTTGTTCTCCCCTGAGCCTGGTATGCACTGACCCTCGCCACCCTAATGGGGTTACAAACCCGCTGAGGGATGTTATTGTCTCTTGGTTGTAGGCATTCCTTCTTGGGAGTGCTAAATTTCTTCTGAGGGGTCTTGTCCCCTCTCTCTGGTGTGTATCTTGGTTGAGAGACCCTAAATTCCTTCTCAGGGGTCGTGTTTTCTCTCTTCCTCTTCCTTCTATTCAGTTTGGAGCTCACTGAAAGAGATGGGCACTCGGTTGACTCCCTCACCGGGGCCCTCTGGCGTTTCCCGCCGGCTGGCGATTATCCATTTTCTTCTTCTTAGGACTGGAACACCTACTGGCAAAGTGGCCACTGCCTCCGCAGTTGTAGCATAACATCTCTTCTCGGTCCCGAGTGGGACTCGGTATTGACGTATCTGGGAACAACTCCTTTCTGGGGCTTGGTTGTTCTGCTCCACCTTGACCTTTCGCCATTATAGCAGTCATCATCTCCATCATCTGGGACATCTGCAACTTCAAAGTGTCCACCTCCGCTCCCCTATCGGGAGTCATGGCCGGTGTAACTATTGCTACCGGCTGTTTGACGGGCTCTATCAGGCGTTCTTTTTTTTTTCTTCCAATATAGCCTCTTCCTCTCTAATCATTCGGATGAGGTCAGGGTACTCCAGATTCTTCCCATCCTGCCGGGCACGCAGTGTCCATGCAATTGGATCCATGGGTTGAGCTCCCCTCACTACCTGTTGAGCACGGGCCTCATCTACTTTTCCTGGGCTGATCCCCTTCTTTAGGATCATCCTATGCAGTATTTTGTCCAGGCGTCCCATATAGTCTGATAGTTTCTCACCTTCCTTCTGGTAGCAATGCTCCAGCTGATAAGCAAGCTCCGTGACTTTCTCTGTCCCACCAAACACATTCTGTAACTCATCGAGGCACTCTTGTGCAGTACAATCTGCCTTGCTCATCTTCAGGTTGCGTACGGCCTCTAGAGCAGGCCCTTTCAAACTTTCCACAACCCTCTGTTTCTTTCTGCGGTCCGGAACTTCCCATTCCTCTAGTGCCTGAGTTGCGCTGTCTAGCCACTCCTCAAATCCCTCTTCTTCCAAGGGTACTGGTTTCCTCCCTGAAAACATCCGGAGTTTCCTGTACCCCGACATCGGGTAATCTGTGGGCTCTTTCTTGCACTGAGCTACAATCTCCCCCAGAACAGCGCATAATTCTGCACTAAGGGTGCCTGGGCTTGTCCTGGGACTCTTTGTGTCCTTCTGTGGGGATGACGGGGAAGATGGCTGCGTTGACAGTGTTATTTTTGTCTGAGGGCTGTCTCTTGTGCGCGGCAGCGCATGCAGCAAATGATAGACCTGATCGTCCTCATCTTGTATGCTGTTGCCTCTAAACTGTTCAGGAATTTCTGCCTGCCATTCCAGTAAGACATGTGAAAGTCCACCACTAGTTTTCACGTCTATCACCCATGGTTTGTGAATCGGTGATAGGGACATTATGAGTTGTATCATTGCTTGTGTCTGCCATATCCCCGGGAGTTCTATAACTGCCGTCCTGGCTGGGTCTACGCCCCATCTCTTGTACCACTGTCCCACCTCTATCGGGTCCATGCCGGTAGCTTCTGGCGGTTTCACCGCTGTCTCAGTAATCCCGGATGTACGAGCCCCCACGTGTAGCGATACCCTCAGCTTAAGCGGGCCGCAAGGTTTGATTTGGGCCCTGAGTACAGCTCTCCAACCCACCGGCAATTGGCTCTACCCACTCTGGCACAGCTAGTCTAAAGGATACACACATATATCCTTATACTTTAAGAGAGAGATTCAAACATAGAACAGTGATAAAGGGATAACGGATTTTACTTCTTGTTATGCAAAGAAAACACACAGCAATGACAATATGATTTTTAACTTGTATGCAGAGCCCTGCAATGACAGTCACATTACACCATAAGAATAAAGGGGGGTAAAGGAACGCCACGTGGGGCGACCGTTAACTAGGTACCCTATGGCACAACAGCTAAATGTATACCTAACGGATCAGGCCTGATCCCTTACTCTAAAACTTAGTCCTGTAAGAATAATGGATTCTTCACCGGCTTGCTGTAGAGGTGGTGCACATAAGAATAATAAACACTTTGTAATCCAACAGGGAGAATCTGAACAACCGACCGTACTTCACTAGAGATCCTCTGGATCAGTTCTGCTGCGGATCTCCAGTGAGAGTCTTAAAGTGAGGTGGTAGGCCTTGGCAGTCTATAGGCACAGTACTATAAACAGGTTATTGGATGAGCTTTCGCTCAGCTCACCCTCCGGACGCGACCCGTCCGGGACTTCCACCGGCTGTGTCGTCACTCGCACACAGCGGTTGCTGCCATCGGGTCTCCGATCCAATCTAGGCTGCAGGCAGGAGATGTTGGATGCCACCCAGGCTCGCAAAGGGTGGAAGGCTCTTTGGTTTGCTGTAAGAAGTCCCCAGGCTTCAGGCTCTCACACAGCACAGCTCCGCACAGGTGGATCAGTCTCAGCCGTCCCGTGTCCAAAGAGAGCGAACTAGGCCTCGCCCCTTCCTTATATCACTTCCCCCATGAGTCTCTGGGGCATAACCCAAAACATCCTGTGAACCAGTGGAGCTCTGGGAACCATAGTTCTTTCTCCTAATTAAAGGGGAAACACCCCGCTACACATATTTTCCTAATTCCGCACAAATCACATTTTGCCAACATGTAATTGATGAACTAAAAAGCTTTGCAACAGGTTGCATCGTGTTTGGGGGGGATTTTAACTTGGCTCTGAATGCCTTACAGGACACATCAGATGGCAAATCTAGTGTGCCATATAAAAAACTAAAGAAGATCAAAACACTCCTTGCCTCACTCACTTTAATTGACTCATGGCGCTCATGTAACCCAACAGGAAAGGATTTTACATACTTCTCAGCAATACACAACAAATTCACACGCATTGATTACATCTTCCTTACACAAAGAGACTTACCCCTCTTAAAATCAGCCAAGATTGGAATAAAGACTTTCTCGGACCATGCACCCATATCAATGACCTTGCATTAAAAAAAAACAGAGGGGGGCGCGCATGCGCGGAGTCTAGCGGTGCGGTAATGCAGAGCTAGAGCTCCGTACCGTTCGTGGGGAGAGCCGGTATCCAGCGTTAACCTGCAAGTATAATTACTTACCAGAGGGGTAGAACAAGTACCAGGGACCCTGTAGTCCATTTTGTGGGCAGAATTATGGCTCAGAGAGGGAGCGGTACCAAGTTAAAAAATCCTGTCATGAAAGCTCCTAAGGGGAGAACCGTGACTAAAGGGGCACAATCCTCTGCCTCATTCACAGCTTCTATGCGCTCACACCAGTTAAACCTGTCACAGCCTATATTCTCAGCTGACTCTGACAATGATTTATTTACCATACAAGACTCTCCTCAGACCTCACAAATAACTCCAGCCATATTTAAACAATATGAAAATATGCTCCATAAAGCACTAAAGCAGACATCTGACCAAATTACCTCAAACCTCACAAGAGAGATAAGGGAAATTGGTAAGCGTACAGCTGCCTTAGAGATAACAAACTGAGGACTTAGAAAATATTTCTCTGGAACATTCAATGGAACTTGAAAATCTCAAAGAGGAAAATATCTTGCTTCACAACAAGCTAGAAGACCATGAGAATAGGGACAGGAGGTCCAATTTGCGAATCAGGGATATCCCTGAGGCAATTCTTGACCTGCAATCTACAATTACTGCACTGTTCCAGGAATTGCAACCAGCCATTCCCATTGAAAGAATGGAATTTGACAGAATTCATCAAGCACTTGCTGCTAAAAAACCTGACGGTCCTCCACGGGACATCATAGTGAAACTACACTACTACCGCACAAAAGAACTGCTTCTGTCATCAGCCAGAGATAAAAAACAGTTACATTTTCAAGGACATGAATACCAACTGTTTGCTGATTTGTCCCAAACTACAATTTCTAAGAGAAGAGCATTAAAACCCCTTCTTCAGGAACTCCAAAGCCATGATATCCCATATCAATGGGGATTCCCATTCTCTTTACGATTCGCCTATAAAGGGAAAAGATACACTTGCAGAACCTATGAAGAACTTCAACAAACACTCATAGATCTACATTTAATGGATCCAGATCCAAGAAATACCTCTCTGCAGAGTAGAGCAATGCCCCTTTCATCCAAAGGGCATCACTCCCAACTAGGGATGAGCTTCGTGTTCGAGTCGAACATACGTTCGACTCGAACATTGGCTGTTCGATCGTTCGACGAAGATCGAACGATTTGGGCCGTTCGCGCCAAATTCGAGTGACGCGAACGGCCCACAATGCACTACGCCATCGCAGTGTCATCCAGGCGCTGTGATTGGCCAAGCATGCACTGTGACCCCGCATGCTTGGCCAATCACAGCGCCGGCAGCGAGGAGAGCAATGATTGGCCACAGGCAGGATGCCTGTGGCCAATTATTGCTGAGGGTGTTTAGTACACGCCCCACACTATAAAAGGCCGCCAGCACGGCGGCCTAGTGTAGTGTGTTCCGGAGCAGGGATAGAGTAGCATAGGCAGGGACAGTGACTGTTATTTCTTTCTTGCTTAACCTGGATTCCTTTAGTTTAGGGAAAGAGAAGGATAGGTAGGGAGAGTGTCAGTGTGTTTTGTGCTTCTGCTATAGTGTGCTTAAAAAAAAACATTTATTCTAGGGACAGAAAACTCTAGGTAGGGACAGTGTCAGTTTCTTTCACTCTGCAAGTCCTTGTTTCCAGGGACCTGGAAGGACAGTGAGTGAATTGTCCTTTTGCTATATTGTGATTAAAAAAAACATTTATTCTAGGGACAGAAAACTCTAGGTAGGGACAGTGTCAGTTTCTTTCACTCTGCAAGTCCTTGTTTCCAGGGACCTGGAAGGACAGTGAGTGAATTGTCCTTTTGCTATATTGTGATTAAAAAAAACATTTATTCTAGGGACAGAAAACTCTAGGTAGGGACAGTGTCAGTTTCTTTCACTCTGCAAGTCCTTGTTTCCAGGGACCTGGAAGGACAGTGAGTGAATTGTCCTTTTGCTATATTGTGATAAAAAAAAACATTTTTTTCTAGGGACAGAAAACTGTAGGTAGGGAGAGTGTTTTTTTTCTTTCACTCTGCAAGTCCTTGTTTCCAGGGACCTGGAAGGACAGTGAGTGAATTGTCCTTTTGCTATATTGTGATTAAAAAAAACATTTATTCTAGGGACAGAAAACTCTAGGTAGGGACAGTGTCAGTTTCTTTCACTCTGCAAGTCCTTGTTTCCAGGGACCTGGAAGGACAGTGAGTGAATTGTCCTTTTGCTATATTGTGATTAAAAAAAACATTTTTTTCTAGGGACAGAAAACTGTAGGTAGGGAGAGTATTTTTTTTCTTTCACTCTGCAAGTCCTTGTTTCCAGGGACCTGGAAGGACAGTGAGTGAATTGTCCTTTTGCTATATTGTGATTAAAAAAAACATTTTTTTCTAGGGACAGAAAACTGTAGGTAGGGAGAGTATTTTTTTTCTTTCACTCTGCAAGTCCTTGTTTCCAGGGACCTGTAAGGACAGTGAGTTAATTGTCCTTGTGCTATATTGTGCTGAAAAAAACATTTATTCCAGGGACAGAAAACTCTAGGTAGGGACAGTGTCAGTTTCTTTCACTCTGCAAGTCCTTGTTTCCAGGGACCTGGAAGGACAGTGAGTGAATTGTCCTTTTGCTATATTGTGATAAAAAAAAACATTTTTTTCTAGGGACAGAAAACTGTAGGTAGGGAGAGTGTTTTTTTTCTTTCACTCTGCAAGTCCTTGTTTCCAGGGACCTGGAAGGACAGTGAGTGAATTGTCCTTTTGCTATATTGTGATTAAAAAAAACATTTATTCTAGGGACAGAAAACTCTAGGTAGGGACAGTGTCAGTTTCTTTCACTCTGCAAGTCCTTGTTTCCAGGGACCTGGAAGGACAGTGAGTGAATTGTCCTTTTGCTATATTGTGATTAAAAAAAACATTTTTTTCTAGGGACAGAAAACTGTAGGTAGGGAGAGTATTTTTTTTCTTTCACTCTGCAAGTCCTTGTTTCCAGGGACCTGTAAGGACAGTGAGTTAATTGTCCTTGTGCTATATTGTGCTGAAAAAAACATTTATTCCAGGGACAGAAAACTCTAGGTAGGGACAGTGTCAGTTTCTTTCACTCTGCAAGTCCTTGTTTCCAGGGACCTGGAAGGACAGTGAGTGAATTGTCCTTTTGCTATATTGTGATTAAAAAAAACATTTTTTTCTAGGGACAGAAAACTGTAGGTAGGGAGAGTGTTTTTTTTCTTTCACTCTGCAAGTCCTTGTTTCCAGGGACCTGTAAGGACAGTGAGTTAATTTTCCTTGTGCTATATTGTGATTAAAAAAAACATTTATTCTAGGGACAGAAAACTCTAGGTAGGGACAGTGTCAGTTTCTTTCACTCTGCAAGTCCTTGTTTCCAGGGACCTGGAAGGACAGTGAGTGAATTGTCCTTTTGCTATATTGTGATTAAAAAAAACATTTATTCTAGGGACAGAAAACTCTAGGTAGGGACAGTGTCAGTTTCTTTCACTCTGCAAGTCCTTGTTTCCAGGGACCTGGAAGGACAGTGAGTGAATTGTCCTTTTGCTATATTGTGATTAAAAAAAACATTTTTTTTCTAGGGACAGAAAACTGTAGGTAGGGAGAGTATTTTTTTTCTTTCACTCTGCAAGTCCTTGTTTCCAGGGACCTGTAAGGACAGTGAGTTAATTGTCCTTGTGCTATATTGTGCTGAAAAAAACATTTATTCCAGGGACAGAAAACTCTAGGTAGGGACAGTGTCAGTTTCTTTCACTCTGCAAGTCCTTGTTTCCAGGGACCTGGAAGGACAGTGAGTGAATTGTCCTTTTGCTATATTGTGATTAAAAAAAACATTTATTCTAGGGACAGAAAACTCTAGGTAGGGACAGTGTCAGTTTCTTTCACTCTGCAAGTCCTTGTTTCCAGGGACCTGGAAGGACAGTGAGTGAATTGTCCTTTTGCTATATTGTGATTAAAAAAAACATTTTTTTCTAGGGACAGAAAACTGTAGGTAGGGAGAGTATTTTTTTTCTTTCACTCTGCAAGTCCTTGTTTCCAGGGACCTGTAAGGACAGTGAGTTAATTGTCCTTGTGCTATATTGTGCTGAAAAAAACATTTATTCCAGGGACAGAAAACTCTAGGTAGGGACAGTGTCAGTTTCTTTCACTCTGCAAGTCCTTGTTTCCAGGGACCTGGAAGGACAGTGAGTGAATTGTCCTTTTGCTATATTGTGATTAAAAAAAACATTTTTTTCTAGGGACAGAAAACTGTAGGTAGGGAGAGTGTTTTTTTTCTTTCACTCTGCAAGTCCTTGTTTCCAGGGACCTGTAAGGACAGTGAGTTAATTTTCCTTGTGCTATATTGTGATTAAAAAAAACATTTATTCTAGGGACAGAAAACTCTAGGTAGGGACAGTGTCAGTTTCTTTCACTCTGCAAGTCCTTGTTTCCAGGGACCTGGAAGGACAGTGAGTGAATTGTCCTTTTGCTATATTGTGATTAAAAAAAACATTTATTCTAGGGACAGAAAACTCTAGGTAGGGACAGTGTCAGTTTCTTTCACTCTGCAAGTCCTTGTTTCCAGGGACCTGGAAGGACAGTGAGTGAATTGTCCTTTTGCTATATTGTGATTAAAAAAAACATTTTTTTTCTAGGGACAGAAAACTGTAGGTAGGGAGAGTATTTTTTTTCTTTCACTCTGCAAGTCCTTGTTTCCAGGGACCTGTAAGGACAGTGAGTTAATTGTCCTTGTGCTATATTGTGCTGAAAAAAACATTTATTCCAGGGACAGAAAACTCTAGGTAGGGACAGTGTCAGTTTCTTTCACTCTGCAAGTCCTTGTTTCCAGGGACCTGGAAGGACAGTGAGTGAATTGTCCTTTTGCTATATTGTGATTAAAAAAAACATTTTTTTCTAGGGACAGAAAACTGTAGGTAGGGAGAGTATTTTTTTTCTTTCACTCTGCAAGTCCTTGTTTCCAGGGACCTGTAAGGACAGTGAGTTAATTGTCCTTGTGCTATATTGTGCTGAAAAAAACATTTATTCCAGGGACAGAAAACTCTAGGTAGGGACAGTGTCAGTTTCTTTCACTCTGCAAGTCCTTGTTTCCAGGGACCTGGAAGGACAGTGAGTGAATTGTCCTTTTGCTATATTGTGATTAAAAAAAACATTTTTTTCTAGGGACAGAAAACTGTAGGTAGGGAGAGTATTTTTTTTCTTTCACTCTGCAAGTCCTTGTTTCCAGGGACCTGTAAGGACAGTGAGTTAATTGTCCTTGTGCTATATTGTGCTGAAAAAAACATTTATTCCAGGGACAGAAAACTCTAGGTAGGGACAGTGTCAGTTTCTTTCACTCTGCAAGTCCTTGTTTCCAGGGACCTGGAAGGACAGTGAGTGAATTGTCCTTTTGCTATATTGTGATTAAAAAAAACATTTTTTTCTAGGGACAGAAAACTGTAGGTAGGGAGAGTATTTTTTTTCTTTCACTCTGCAAGTCCTTGTTTCCAGGGACCTGTAAGGACAGTGAGTTAATTTTCCTTGTGCTATATTGTGATTAAAAAAAACATTTATTCTAGGGACAGAAAACTCTAGGTAGGGACAGTATCAGTTTCTTTCACTCTGCAAGTCCTTGTTTCCAGGGACCTGGAAGGACAGTGAGTGAATTGTCCTTTTGCTATATTGTGATTAAAAAAAACATTTTTTTCTAGGGACAGAAAACTGTAGGTAGGGAGAGTGTTTTTTTTCTTTCACTCTGCAAGTCCTTGTTTCCAGGGACCTGTAAGGACAGTGAGTTAATTTTCCTTGTGCTATATTGTGATTAAAAAAAACATTTATTCTAGGGACAGAAAACTCTAGGTAGGGACAGTGTCAGTTTCTTTCACTCTGCAAGTCCTTGTTTCCAGGGACCTGGAAGGACAGTGAGTGAATTGTCCTTTTGCTATATTGTGATTAAAAAAAACATTTATTCTAGGGACAGAAAACTCTAGGTAGGGACAGTGTCAGTTTCTTTCACTCTGCAAGTCCTTGTTTCCAGGGACCTGGAAGGACAGTGAGTGAATTGTCCTTTTGCTATATTGTGATTAAAAAAAACATTTTTTTCTAGGGACAGAAAACTGTAGGTAGGGAGAGTATTTTTTTTCTTTCACTCTGCAAGTCCTTGTTTCCAGGGACCTGTAAGGACAGTGAGTTAATTGTCCTTGTGCTATATTGTGCTGAAAAAAACATTTATTCCAGGGACAGAAAACTCTAGGTAGGGACAGTGTCAGTTTCTTTCACTCTGCAAGTCCTTGTTTCCAGGGACCTGGAAGGACAGTGAGTGAATTGTCCTTTTGCTATATTGTGATTAAAAAAAACATTTTTTTCTAGGGACAGAAAACTGTAGGTAGGGAGAGTGTTTTTTTTCTTTCACTCTGCAAGTCCTTGTTTCCAGGGACCTGTAAGGACAGTGAGTTAATTTTCCTTGTGCTATATTGTGATTAAAAAAAACATTTTTTCTAGGGACAGAAAACTGTAGGTAGGGAGAGTGTTTTTTTTCTTTCACTCTGCAAGTCCTTGTTTCCAGGGACAGAGAAGGACACCTGAAGGTAGCCCTTATTGCTTTTTTCCCATCTCCCTGCAGGCCATCTATTAGAATGTCTGGAAGGCAAACAAGGAGAGGCAGACAGTCAGGAGGCAATAAAAGAGGGCAAGCAGGCTCTGTGTCTGGGGGCAACAGTGCTGGTCGTGGACGCGGTGCATTGTCATCAGCACATGGCCATGGGACACGCTTGTCCTTCTTTTCGGCAGCTGGACATGTTGAGCCACATCATGCCGAAGACTTGGTAGAGTGGATGACCAAGCCCTCCTCCTCCTCCTCATCCTCTCTCACCCAGGCTCAGGGTACTGGAAAAGCAGCTGCCAAAGCGTCGTCTTCCCTGGTATCAATGTCAGACAAATCATCAGTCACTCCTTCCCTAGACCCACCATGTCCTCCTCCTGAGGAGTCCCCCGAACTGTTTCAGCACAGTGTTGGGTACATGCTCCAGGAGGATGCCCAGCGTTTCGAAGGGTCTGATGATGAAACCCAGCTAGAGGAAGGCAGTAGCGTGAGAGCAGACAGAGGGGATGCTCAAGAAGGACACCAATCTGGCAGTCATGTTCCAGCAGCTGCAGCATACTGCCAGATTGGCTCCAGTGATGAGGAGGGAGGGGATGATGAGGTCAATGACTCCACGTGGGTGCCTAATAGGAGAGAGGAGGAGGAGGAGGATGAGGAGGAGGCACATCTCCAACGAGGCAGGATGCCCTTTGGTGGCCAGCGTAAGGGCAGTACACCGACGGAATCACACCGCAGAGCTCCGCCTGTGCAGGGCGCTGCCTCTGCCCGTCATTCAAAAAGTTCTTTGGTGTGGGCCTTTTTTGAGGCTAGTGCATCAGATCGCACAGCTGCTGTTTGCAACATATGTCTCAAGCGTATATCGCGTGGGCAAAACATCAGCCGCTTGGGTACCACATGCCTGACCAGACATATGTTGACCTGCCATGCAGCTCGTTGGCAAGCCTACCTCAAAGACCCACACCAAAGAACAAAGCGGACCTCTCCTTGCACCGCATCAGCTGGGATCTCCAACCCCACTATAACTTCAGTCCTCTCTGAAACATGCACTGAGAGGAATGAAGGTGTAGAATTAGGTGTGTCACAGCCAAGTACTTGCGCCCACTCTGCTAGCAGTACACCGACGTCCGATTCTAGCAGGCAAATTTCCCTGCCCCAGCTGCTGGACCGTCGAAAGAAGTTCACTCCCAGCCATCCACATGCCCAGCGGTTGAATGCTAGCTTGGCTAAATTGCTAGCGCTTCAACTGCTGCCTTTTCAGTTGGTAGACTCGGCCCCCTTCCGTGAGTTTGTGCAATGTGCGGTTCCTCAGTGGCAGGTTCCCAAACGCCACTTTTTCTCACGGAAGGCTATTCCGGCTCTCTACCGGCATGTGGAAGGCAATGTCTTGGCCTCGCTGGACAGGGCGGTCAGCGGTAAGGTGCATATTACCGCTGACTCATGGTCCAGCAGGCATGGACAGGGACGTTACCTTTCTTTCACGGCCCATTGGGTCACTCTTTTGGCAGCTGGGAAGGATTCAGGACAAGGTGCAGTAGTGTTGGAGGTTGTCCCACCGCCACGCCTCCAAAATGCTACTACTGGTTGTGACACACCTCTCTCCTCCACCCCCTCCTCTTCTTCTTCCTCCATGGCCTCTTCCTGTGGTTTGTCCTATGAACCAGCGGTGCTCCGTAGCCGTTCACGGGGCTACGCAAGTACGCAGGCAAAAAGATGCCATGCCGTGCTTGCGCTGGTGTGTTTGGGGGACAGAAGCCACACTGGGGCAGAGGTCCTGTCTGCTCTGCAGGGCCAGGCCGAGAGGTGGTTGACGCCACGCCAGCTTAAGCCAGGAATGGTGGTTTGCGACAATGGCACCAACCTCCTCTCCGCCCTCCGACAGGGACAACTGACCCATGTGCCCTGTGTGGCTCACGTCCTTAACCTGGTGGTGCAGCGGTTCTTGGGCAGGTACCCGGGCTTACAGGATGTCCTGAGGCAGGCCAGGAAAGTCTGTGTGCATTTCCGCAGATCTTATAATGCCAGTGCTCGCCTGGCTGAGCTGCAAAAGGAGTTGAACCTGCCCAAGAACCGCCTTATATGTGACATGCCCACCAGGTGGAACTCAACGTTGGCCATGCTGCAGCGGCTGCACACGCAGCAGAGGGCCATCAATGAGTACCTGTGCGACTACGGCACCAGGACAGGGTCAGGGGAGCTTGGTTTTTTTTCTCCACGCCAGTGGGGCATGATCAGGGATGCATGCACTGTCCTGGCACCATTTGAGGAGGCCACGAGGATGGTGAGCAGTGACAGTGCATGCATCAGTGACACTGTACCTCTTGTCCACCTGTTGGAGCACACGCTGCGTGGAATAATGGACAGGGCACTTGAGGCAGAACAGAGGCAGGAAGAGGAGGACTTCCTTGCCTCTCAAGGCCCCCTTTACCCAGACAGTGTTCCTTCTGTCCCACCCATCGCACAGGAAGAGGAGGAGGAGGAGGAGGAGGAGGAGGATTGTGTCAGCATGGAGGTGGAGGCTGGCACTCAGCATCATCAGCAGCAGTCTTTTAGGGATGATTTACAGTCCCAAGAAACCAGTGGACTTGTACGTGGCTGGGAGGAGGTGGCTGCGGATCATGTCGTCCTTAGTGACCCAGAGGACTCCGGAGCGAATGCCTCAGCAAACCTACGCTGCATGGCCTCCCTGATCCTGCAAAGTCTGCGGAAGGATCCTCGTATTCTTCGGATCAAGGAGAGGGACCATTACTGGCTGGCCACTCTCCTTGATCCACGGTACAAGGGTAAGGTTGCGGACCTTATGTTACCGTCGCAGAGGGAGCAGAGGATGAGACAACTCCGGGAGGCCTTGCAGAAAGGTCTGTGCAACGCGTTCCCAGAGACTGGGAGGTTGCAAACTCCTGGTCCTGGACAACGAGTTGCTGAGGCTTCGGCCAGTCAAAGAAGGAGCGGTGGGGAAGGTGGCCGTCTGACCGATGCGTTCAGACAATTCTTTAGTCCGCAGCCCCAAAGTATGATTGGTTCCAGCAACCATCGCCAGCGTCTGATAAACATGGTGCAGGAATATCTAGGGGCAAGGTCAGACTTGGACACCTTCCCCACCGAAAATCCTCTGGCTTACTGGGTCTTGAGGATGGATCACTGGCCAGAGCTTGCACAGTATGCAATTGAGCTACTGGCCTGTCCTGCATCCAGCGTTCTTTCGGAACGCACATTCAGTGCTGCTGGAGGATTTGTCACGGATCACAGGGTGCGCCTGTCCACCGACTCGGTTGATCGACTGACTTTCATCAAGATGAACCAGTCTTGGATCACCACCAGCTACCACACACCTGATGCTGATATAACAGACTAATTGATTTTAAAATGTCACATCCCTTCAAGACTGATGCTGATGCTGAGTGCCTGTGCTGTTATGTTGACTGCCTATCCTCCTCCTCCGAGTCCTCAATGATACGATTGATGATGATAGCTTGGAAGATCATTTTTGTTTATGGGTGCCGCCACCAGTGCCTAACGCCCAATTTTTCAGCCCCTGTTTAACAGGGGCGTGTAATTACAATTTTTGAAGCAATACTTTGCAACAGGGCTCATTGCTGTGCTCCAAGTACAGTATCTGTGAGGAGTTGCAGTGTTGTGCCACCAGTGCCTAAGGCCCAATTTTTCAGCCCCTGTTTAACAGGGGCGTGTCATTACAATTTTTGAAGCAATACTTTGCAACAGGGCTCATTGCTGTGCTCCAAGTACAGTATCTGTGAGGGGTTGCAGTGTTGTGCCACCAGTGCCTAAGGCCCAATTTTTCAGCCCCTGTTCAACAGGGGCATGTAATTACAATTCTTGATCTAATAATTCACAGCAGGGCCCATTGCTGCACCCACCAAGAGTAACTGTCAGGGCTTACAGTGTTGTGGCACCAGCACCACCATCAAAGGCCCAATTTTTACTACCACTGTTCAACAATTATATGTAATTAAAATTCCTGATATAATAGTTGACAGCAGGGCGTTCCAGCACCAACCAAGAGTAACTGTGAGTGCTTACAGTGTTGTGCCAACACCAACAACTAAGGGGCCTATTTCTGCAGAGTATATACGGCAGGTCCCTACTTTCAAACATCCAACTTACAAACGACTCCTACTTGCAAACGCAAGAAGACAACAGGAAGTGAGAGGAAATCTACCACTAGGAAGGAAAATTCTCTCCTGTAAGAATAAATATGGGAGAAAGGTGTCTCCTCTGTACTGATGCTT
Source organism: Rana muscosa (assembly GCA_029206835.1). Classification (NCBI taxonomy): domain Eukaryota; kingdom Metazoa; phylum Chordata; class Amphibia; order Anura; family Ranidae; genus Rana; species Rana muscosa. The sequence goes on along the minus strand of CM055119.1, from coordinate 105,066,777 downwards.
TATCAGCAATCCTTGTTTCAAGAAAAACACCACATTTCAAAAACAGTTGTCATTGGGACGGAAAGTGAGGTGAAATGTTCTGAACAGGGGCACAGACAGCAAAACAAATGTTACAGGGGTGATAACCCTTACCTATGTTTTCCAAAAAGTTTAAAAATAGATTTTTGGGCTGGAGCTACACTTCAACAATGTACCTGTTCAAAATTACAAACAGATTCTACATAAGAACAAACCTACAGTCCCTGTCTTGTATGCACCGCCTGTATACGGCTGTTCAGAGTATATAGGGCCTTTTTTATTTTATGTGCGGGGTTCCCCTTAATATCCATACAAGACCCAAAGGGGCTGGTAATGGGCTGGGGTAGGGGGGGGGGGGTCATGGGGTAGCTATGCCATTTTTCTTAAAGAATTTCATCCATATTACCGGGACCAGACATTACATTAAAGCCGCAAGCAGTTTTAAATGGCTTTTTTTTCCTTTAGAAGTGTCATTTTGTGCAGGGACAGTTCTAAACACGGGAAACACGTGGCACTTCACAGGCATACTTTAGACACCCCCCAGGTACGATATTTAAAGGAATATTTGACTTTTTTTTTTTCACTTTATGCATCATTAAAATGACTGCTCCCGAAAAACGACCGTTTTTAAAACTTCTTTTTGCATTGATACATGTCCCCTGGTGCAGAACCCGGGTTCCCAAACCCTTTTTAGGACAATAACATGCATAATAGTTGTTATAATTAGCACTTTAGAATTCGAACGTTCGCATCCATTGTATTTAATAGGGTTCTAATGTTCGTTCGAACTTCCGGTCCGTTCGCGGGTTCTGGTGCGAACCGAACCCGGGGGTGTTCGGCTCATCACTACTCCCAACCCAATTTGGAAAATGGAAAACATCCATCCCACAAGAGAAGTCGTTATACATCTCCTCCTCAGGAAAGAGAAGATTCAATGGACTGACAGAAACCTCAAAGAAATCAACCTGTTCGCTTTTACCTTGCTATGGACCTTTTGAAGACATATTGTGCAACACATAGCACTTATTAACAAACTAATGCACAATAATAAGTATTGCCCCTGATGCAGTCCCTTTTCACTTATACTGATTGCTCATAGTTTTCCAGTTAAGCTTAAATACTAAAAATGCTAACCAGCATACGGTTGAAGTTTTTTCTATCTTTTTTTTTTTTTTTTGATCTAGTTTTTTTTTTTTTTTTTTTTAGCATAACTTAGGGTAAGCAAAAGTCCTGCTATCCTAGATTTTCTGGTTCTTGAAGAAGAACATTATATAGTTTCTCCTGACGTTCACTAGACTATTGAAGAACATAGGTCATACTTATTTTACCAGTCCCCCCTCTCTGTAAGTCAAATGATTGATCTTATATTACTGAATGGGAACTAATAGAACAACAGTATTATTTACCTTTGGGGATCTTTTTTATTATTTCCCCTAGCCGACAGTTTAGTTATTACTCCTAGTGTGTAAAGGAGGACCCCCAATTCCTGCTCTATCCTCACCCTTTATTACCACCCCTCTAGTTTAGGTAGCTTCCTCACCAGGAGATCCTGGAGCAATCAGCAGATTTTCTTAAATTTTTGTCACCCCTATAGTCCCTCCCCTGGAGTATTTACCTATAATCTTAACAGTTTTCATATGCATTATTAGGTTAACGAATTATTCTTTATCGTATTATTATTTTCAGATGGCTCTCCCCCCCTTTGAACGGGAGATCCGTGCGCCCTACTTTGCCTCCCTCATTCGACCACATAAAACATGTGGAAGTCTGACGGAGGCGCTATTTCCCCAGTGGGGGATTTTTGCCCCCACTTGCGGAAAACACTTAAATGTGTCTTTATGTTAGTATATGTATTATTTTGTCTAATCAGTCAAACTTTATTCCATTCTATCACTCTAGTATTCATCTTCTATCTGCTTTCCTTCCCCCTCTTCGAGTCCACTCGGATCGCATTGAGTAACACGAATAACTTGGCAACAGGTAAGTCCTCCTTACCCACCCTACTACCATGGCACCATTAAACATTTTGTCCCTGAATGTTCAGGGACTGAACATTCCTCAAAAACGAACCAAGGCCTTCCGCGTATTTCATGCCAAAAAGGCACACATAGTTTGTTTACAAGAAACTCACTTCACAAAAACCACCACACCCAAATTTATATCCCATTTCTATCCGCAAACCTACACGGCCTCGGCTGCCTCCAAGCAACGGGGTACCCTCATAGCCTTCCATCGTTCTACCCCATTTACACTCCAATCACAAATAAAAGATCCTGAAGGACGATACTTAATTCTTACGGGCCACATAGTGGATACCGCAATAACTGTAGTTTCTTATTATGCACCAAATAAACAACCCAATCCATTTATGTCACATTTATTACAAGTAGTGAATGATCATAAAATAGGAACAGTTATGCTATGTGGTGACTCCAACCAGGTCCTCCTCCCATTTCTGGATAAATCCCCGTACACACCATCACAAACAAATGTCAAGAAGTCCTTCTCACAAATCCTATCCAAACATAATTTAGTAGATTCATGGAGAGAAGCCAACCCCACTACACGGAAATACACATAATATTCCCATCCCCACAAAACGTTTTCAAGGATTGATCATATATTTCTAACTATAGGCATGCTCCCTGAAATCATTGCTGCAGACATAGTCCCCATTCCATGGTCCGACCATAATGCTGTACTCACCTCCATTAAATCATTATTACCCAAAGGCCATGATCGTACTTGGAATCTCCCAGACATTCTACTCAAACACCCAGCTTATCGCCAAACTATTGAACAAGACATAAAAGAATACCTTACCCTTAACTCTAACCCAGAAATTAGTATGCTAACTCTATGGGAAGCCCATAAACCTGTGATACGCAACACAATCCAGAAACAATCAGCTATATTTAAACGAGAACGGAAAACCCTTGCCCGTAAACTGGAAATGGATTTTAACACGGCCTTTATATCCCATCAAGAAAATCCATCCACATTAACTAAATCCCGATTAGACAAGACCCGTACTGCATACAACTTATTTCTCACAGAAGCCGTAGAAAAATCCTATAAACGCTCAAGATTTAACCGCTTCATGAAAGCTAATAAGCCCGGGACATACCTTGCAAGAACACTCAACTCCCTAAACAAACCCTTTAAACCAATTCGGCTAAAACTAGCAAAGGAAGTATACACATGCAACCCTCACAAAATAGTCAAAAAATTTCATTCCCACCTATCCTCATTATATACTTCATCTAATAACTTTGACCCGCTAGCTGCAGATACATTTTTCTCCGTCTTACATTTGCCAGGACTTTCCCCTGACCAAAATAAAATCCTAGAAGAAATTATTTCACCAGAAGATGTCGCCAAGGCTTTTAAAGAATTAAAAATAAACAAGAGACCAGGCCCAGGTGGCTACTCAGCTTTATATTACAGAACCTATACAGACATATTATCACCAATCTTAGCAGACGCCTTCAATGTACTATTGAAAGGAGAATCCTTTAGACAGGAAACCCTGACCGCCATTATTTGTATGATCCCAAAACCTCTCACGGATGATACCCTATGTACAAACTTTCGCCCAATTTCCCTTCTGAACCTAGATATCAAACTCTTAGCCAAAATATTGGCCAAAAGACTAAATAGAATAATAGGCAAGCTCATCCATAAGGATCAAGTAGGATTCATGCCAAAGCGGCAGGCGGGAGACAATGTCCGTCGGGCCGTATTGCTAGCCCAGATAGCCAAAAAACGACGTATACCCTCCTGTTTTCTGTCCCTAGATATAAAAAAGGCCTTTGACCCCATAGCCTGGCCGTACCTTAATTACACATTACAAAAATTGGGTTTTGGCCCTCACTTCCTAACATGGATAGAAGCACTCTATAACAAACCAATTGCATATATAAAATACGCAGGCTATAAATCTAATTCCTTTAATATAGAAAGAGGAACGCGCCAGGGATGTCCACTCTCCCCCCTCCTATTCGCCCTCCTAATAGAACCCCTAGCTCAACGAATCCGCACAGATCCGACAATCACAGGCATCGAATTAGCTGGATACCATCATAAATTATGCCTATTTGCGGATGACATACTCCTATTTCTATCATCCCCACAAGTCTCTGGACCTAATCTTCTATCCGTTTTAGATAAATTTGCAGTGATTTCGGGACTTACAATAAACCCCAAAAAATCCATGGCCCTAGATATATCCCTCACTAAAGTAGAATCAGACTCGGCCAAAACTGCACTTCCTTTCATATGGACTGAGAGGTCAATCCCCTATTTAGGGATTCACCTAACAGCCTCATACTTAGATCTCTTTGCAGCAAACTATCCCTCACTCCTCAAACAAATAACAACTCTTTTACAACAATGGACACATCTCCCAATTTCATAGATAGGTAAAATTAACGCAGTCAAAATGACAATTCTCCCTAAAATACTCTACTTATTTAGAGTCTTACCAATCCCTATCCCATCTTATTATCTTAGAATACTCCAAAGTAGGGATGAGCCGAACACCCCCGGGTTCGGTTCGCACCAGAACCTTCGAACGGACCGAAAGTTTGCGCGAATTTTCGAACCCTATTCGTTATAATGGACGCGAACGTTCGAAATCAAAATTGCTGATTACAACGGCCAATATGCATGTTAATGTCATAAAACAGGTTTGGGGACCCGGGTCCTGCCCCAGGGGACATATATCAATGCAAAAAGAAATTTTAAAAACTAACGTTTTTTCGGGAGCAGTCATTTTAATGATGCATAAAGTGAAAAAAAAAAGTGAAATTTTCCTTTAAATATGGTACCTGGGGGGTGTCTAAAGTATGCCTGTGAAGTGGCATGTGTTTCCCGTGTTTAGAACTGTCCTTGCACAAAATGACATTTTTAAAGGAAAAAAAGAAGCCATTTAAAACCACTTGCGGCTTTAATGTCATGTCTTGTCCTGGCCGCCATATGGCTGAAAATCCTTGAGAAAAATGGCATGGCTACCCCATCACCCCCCCCCCCACCCCAGCCCCTTTGGGTCTTGTATGGATATTAAGGGGGACCCCGCACCCAAAATAAAACCCTATACCTACAACCCTATATACTCTGAACAGCAGTATATAGGTGGTGCAAATAAGACACGGACTGTAGGTTTGTTCTTAAGTAGAATCTGAACAGGTACATTATGAAGTGTAGCTCCATCCCAAAAAAATCTATTTTTAAGCTTTTTGGAGAACATAGGGAGGGGTTATCACCCCTGTAACATTTGCTGTCTTTGCACATCTGTTCAGAACATGTCACCTCACTTTCCGTCCCAATGACAAATGTTTTTGGAAAAGTGGGGTTTTAATTGAAACAAGGATTGGTGATAAAGCATCAGTAGAGAGGAGATACCTTTTTCCCAAATTAAATCTAACAGGATAGAATTTCCCTTCCTAGGGGTAGATTTCCTCTCACTTCCTGTTTTCTCTTGCCGTTTGCAAGTAGGAGTCGTTTGTAAGTTGGATGTTTGAAAGTAGGGGCCTGCCGTATATACTCTGCAGAAATTTGCCCTATTAGATGTTGGTGTAGCCACAAGACTGGTGGGCACAGGAATGGGCCCTGCTGTGAGTTAATAGATCAAGATTTGTACTTGCATGCACCTGTTGAACCGGGCAGAAAAATTGGGCCTTTGGTGGTGGTGGTAGTGGTGGTGGACGGTGTTGCCACAAGACTGTAAGCCCTCACAGTTACTCTTGGTGGGTGCAGGAATGCGCCCTGCTGTGAGTTATTAGATCAAGATTTGTAATTGCATGCACCTGTTGAACAGGGCAGAAAAATTGGGCCTTTGGTGGTGGTGGTGGTGGACGGTGTTGCCACAAGACTGTAAGCCCTCACAGTTACTCTTGGTGGGTGAAGGAATGGGCCCTGCTGTGAGTTATTAGATCAAGATTTGTAATTGCATGCACCTGTTGAACAGGGCAGAAAAATTGGGCCTTTGGTGGTGGTGGTGGTGGTGGTGGTGGATGGTGTTGCCACAAGACTGTAAGCCCTCACAGTTACTCTTGGTGGGTGCAGGAATGGGCCCTGCTGTGAGTTATTAGATCAAGATTTGTAATTGCATGCACCTGTTGAACAGGGCAGGAAAATTGGGCCTTTGGTGGTGGTGGTGGTGGTGGACGGTGTTGCCACAAGACTGTAGGCCCTCATAGTTACTCTTGGTGGGCGCAGGAATGGGCCCTGCTGTGAACTATTAGATCAAGATTTGTAATTACACGCCCCTGTTAAACAGGGGCTGAAAAATTGTGCCTTAGGCATTGGTGCTGGTGCCACAACACTGCAACCCCTCACAGATACTGTACTTGGAGCACAGCAGTCACACCTGTTGCGAAGCATCTTTTTAAAAAATTGTAATTACACGCCCCTGTTATACAGGGGCTGAAAAATTGTGCCTTAGGCACTGGTGCTGGTGCCACAACACTGCAACCCCTCACAGATACTGTACTCTGAGCACAGCAATGAGACCTGTTGCAAAGCATTGCCTAAAAATTTTAATTACACGCCCCAACAGGGGCTGAAAAATTGTGCCTTAGGCACTGGTGCTGGTGCCACAACACTGCAACCCCTCACAGATACTGTACTTGGAGCACAGCAGTCACACCTGTTGCGAAGCATCTTTTTAAAAAATTGTAATTACACGCCCCTGTTATACAGGGGCTGAAAAATTGTGCCTTAGGCACTGGTGTGGTGGCATGGATCATTGAGGAGGAGGAAGAGGATAGTCAGTGAACATAACAGGACAGTCACTCAGCATCAGCATAGGCAGTCTTGAAGGGATGTGACATTATAAATTATTCTGTTAGATCCGCTTCAGGTGTCTGGTAGCTGGTGGTGATCCAAGACTGATTCATTTTTATGAAGGTCAGTCGATCAACCGAGTCGGTGGACAGGCGCACCCTATGATCGGTGACAAATCCTCCAGCAGCACTGAATGTGCGTTCGGAAAGAACGCTGGATGCAGGACAGGCCAGTAGCTCAATTGCATACTGTGCAAGCTCTGGCCAGTGATCCATCCTCAGGACCCAGTAAGCCAGAGGATTTTTGGTGGGAAAGGTGTCCAAGTCTGACCTTGCCCCTAGGTATTCCTGCACCATGTATATCAGACGCTGGCGATGGTTGCTGGAACCGATCATACCTTGGGGCTGCGGACTAAAAAATTGTCTGAACGCATCGGTCAGACGTCCACCTTCCCCACCGCTCCTTCTGCTACTGACCGAAGCCTCAGCAACTCGTCGTCCAGGACCAGGAGTTTGTAACCTCCCAGTTTCTGGGAACGCGTTGCACAGACCTTTCTGCAAGGCCTCCCTGAGATGTCTCATCCTCTGCTCCCTCTGCGACGGCAAGATAAGGTCCGCAACCTTACCCTTGTACCGTGGATCAAGGAGAGTGGCCAGCCAGTAATGGTCCCTCTCCTTGATCCGAAGAACACGAGGATCCTTCCGCAGGCTTTGCAGGATCAGGGAGGCCATGCAGCGTAGGTTAGCTGAGGCATTCGGTCCGGAGTCTTCTGGGTCACTGAGGATGACATGATCGCCAGCCACCTCCTCCCAGCCACGTACAAGTCCACTGGTTTGTTGGGACTGTACATCATCCCTAAAAGACTGCTGCTGCTGATGCTGAGTGCCAGGCTCCACCTCCATGCTCACACAATCCTCCTCCTCCTCCTCATCCTCATCCTCTTCCTGTGTGATGGGTGGGACAGAAGGAACACTGTCTGGATAAAGGGGGCCTTGAGAGGCAAGGAAGTCCTCCTCTTCCTGCCTCTGTTCTGCCTCAAGTGCCCTGTCCATTATCCCACGCAGCGTATGCTCCAACAGGTGGACAAGAGGTACAGTGTCACTGATGCATGCACTGTCACTGCTCACCATCCTCGTGGCCTCCTCAAATGGTGAGAGGACAGTGCATGCATCCCTGATCATGCTCCACTGGCGTGGGGAAAAAAAGCCAAGCTCCCCTGACCCTGTCCTGGTGCCGTAGTCGCAAAGGTACTCATTGATGGCCCTCTGCTGCGTGTGCAGTCGCTGCAGCATGGCCAACGTTGAGTTCCACCTGGTGGGCATGTCACATATTAGGCGGTTCTTGGGCAGGTTCAGCTACTTTTGCAGCTCAGTCAGCCGAGCACTGGCATTATAAGATCGGCGGAAATGCACACAGACTTTCCTGGCCTGCCTCAGGACATCCTGTAAGCCTGGGAACCTGCCCAAGAACCGCTGCACCACCAGGTTGAGGACGTGAGCCATACAGGGCACATGGGTGAGCTGCCCCTGTCGCAGGGCGGAGAGGAGGTTGGTGCCATTGTCAGAAACGACCATTCCTGGCTTAAGCTGGCGTGGCGTCAACCACCTCTCGGCCTGCCCCTGCAGAGCTGCCAGAACCTCTGGCCCAGTGTGGCTCCTGTCCCCCAAACACACCAGCGCAAGCACGGCATGGCATCTTTTTGCCTGCGTACTCGCGTAGCCCCTTGTACGCCTACGGAGCACCGCTGGTTCCGAGGACAGAGCACTCGAACAGGACATGGAGGAAGAAGAAGAGGAGGGGGTGGAGGAGAGAGGTGTGTCACAACCAGTAGTAGCATTTTGGAGGCGTGGTGGCGGAACAACCTCCAACACTACTGCACCTTGTCCTGCATCCCTCCCAGCTGCCAATAGAGTGACCCAATGGGCTGTGAAAGAAAGATAATGTCCCTGTCCATGCCTGCTGGACCATGAGTCAGCGGTAATATGCACCTTACCGCTGACCGCCCTGTCCAGCGAGGCATGGACATTGCCTTCCACATGCCGGTAGAGAGACGGAATCGCCTTCCGTGAGAAAAAGTGGCGTTTGGGAACCTGCCACTGAGGAACCGCACATTGAACAAACTCACGGAAGGGGGCCGAGTCTACCAACTGAAAAGGCAGCAGTTGAAGTGCCTACAATTTAGCCAAGCTAGCATTCAACCGCTGGCAATGTGGATGGCTGGGAGTATACTTCTTTCGACGGTCCAGCAGCTGGGGCAGGGAAATTTGCCTGCTACAATCGGACGTCGGTGTACTGCAAGTACTTGGTTGTGACACACCTAATTCTACACCTTCAGTCCTCTCAGAGCAGCTTTCAGAGAGGACTGAAGATATAGTGGGGATGGAGATCCCAGCTGATGAGGAGCAAGGAGAGGTCCGCTTTGTTCTTTGGTGTGGGTCTTTTATGTGTGCTTGCCAACGAGCTGCATGGCAGGTCGACATATGTCTGCTCATGCTTGTGGTGCCCAAGCGGCTGATGTTTTGGCCACGCGAGATACGCTTGAGACAAATATTGCAAATAGCAGTGGTGCGATCTGATGCACTCGTCTCAAAAAAGGCCCACACCAGAGAACTTTTGTGATAACGTGCAGAGGCAGCGCCCTGCACAGGCGGAGCTCTGCGGTGTGGTACAGTTGCTGTGCTGGCCTCTAGCTGGCCTCCAGGGGGCATCCTGCCTCGTTGGACATGTGACGCCGCATCCTCCTCCTCCTCCTCTCTCCCTTCAGGCACCAACGTGGAGTCAGTGACCTCATCATCCCCTCCCTCTTCACCACTAGAGCAAACCTGGCAGTAAGCTGCAGCTGCTGGAACAGTACTGCCAGATTGCTGTCCTTCAGCATCCCCTCTCTCTGCGCGCACACTACTGACTTCCTCAAGCTGGGTATCATCATCCGAGCCTTCGAATCGTTGGGCATCCTCCTGGAGCATGTACCCAACACTGTGCTCAAACAGTTCGGGGGACTCCTCAGGAGGACATGGTGGGTCTAGGGAAGGGTGGCTGATGATGCCATTGAGTACGCGTTGGCAGCTGCTCTGCCAGTACCCTGAGCCTGGGTGAGAGAGGATGAGGAGGATGAGGAGGGCTTGGTCATCCATTCTACCAAGCCTTCGGCATGATGCGGCTCCACATGTCCAGCTGCCGAAAACAAAGACAAGCGTGTCCCATGGCCACGTGCTGATGACGATGCACGACCACGTCCATGGCCAGCACTGTTGTCTCTAGAAACAGAGCCTGCCTGCCCTGTGTTCTTGCCTCGGCACGCTCTGCCTCTCCTTGGCGGTCTTCCAGCCATTGTAGTCGGTAGTGTATATAGTATAAAAAATAGAGCTCCTATGTGTGCTCACAACACACTGTAGGTCCTATGGGTGCTGACACTAACACAGTATAGGTACTATGTGTGCTGCTGACAAGAAAATATAGGAGCTCTGTTTGCTGCCACTAACACACTAGAAGTCCTATGGGTGCTGCTGAGAAGAAAATATAGGAGCTCTGTGTGATGCCACTAACACACTAGAAGTCCTATGGGTGCTTCTGAGATGAAAATATAGGAGCTCTGTGTGATGCCACTAACACACTAGAAGTCCTATGGGTGCTTCTGAGATGAAAATATAGGAGCTCTGTTTGCTGCCACTAACACACTAGAATTCCTATGGGTGCTGCTGAGAAGAAAATATAGGAGCTCTGTTTGCTGCCACTAACACACTAGAAGTCCTATGGGTGCTGCTGAGAAGAAAATATAGGAGCTCTGTGTGATGCCACTAACACACTAGAAGTCCTATGGGTGCTGCTGAGAAGAAAATATAGGAGCTCTGTGTGATGCCACTAACACACTAGAAGTCCTATGGGTGCTTCTGAGAAGAAAATATAGGAGCTCTGTGTGATGCCACTAACACACTAGAAGTCCTATGGGTGCTTCTGAGATGAAAATATAGGAGCTCTGTTTGCTGCCACTAACACACTAGAAGTCCTATGGGTGCTGCTGAGAAGAAAATATAGGAGCTCTGTGTGATGCCACTAACACACTAGAAGTCCTATGGGTGCTTCTGAGAAGAAAATATAGGAGCTCTGTGTGATGCCACTAACACACTAGAAGTCCTATGGGTGCTTCTGAGATGAAAATATAGGAACTCTGTGTGATGCCACTAACACACTAGAAGTCCTATGGGTGCTTCTGAGATGAAAATATAGGAACTCTGTGTGATGCCACTAACACACTAGAAGTCCTATGGGTGCTTCTGAGATGAAAATATAGGAGCTCTGTTTGCTGCCACTAACACACTAGAAGTCCTATGGGTGCTGCTGAGAAGAAAATATAGGAGCTCTGTGTGATGCCACTAACACACTAGAAGTCCTATGGGTGCTGCTGAGAAGAAAATATAGGAGCTCTGTTTGCTGCCACTAACACACTAGAAGTCCTATGGGTGCTGCTGAGAAGAAAATATAGGAGCTCTGTGTGATGCCACTAACACACTAGAAGTCCTATGGGTGCTTCTGAGATGAAAATATAGGAGCTCTGTGTGATGCCACTAACACACTAGAAGTCCTATGGGTGCTGCTGAGAAGAAAATATAGGAGCTCTGTGTGATGCTACTAACACACTAGAAGTCCTATGGGTGCTTCTGAGAAGAAAATATAGGAGCTCTGTGTGATGCCACTAACACACTAGAAGTCCTATGGGTGCTTCTGAGATGAAAATATAGGAACTCTGTGTGATGCCAGTAACACACTAGAAGTCCTATGGGTGCTTCTGAGATGAAAATATAGGAACTCTGTGTGATGCCACTAACAAACTAGAAGTCCTATGGGTGCTGCTGAGAAGAAAATATAGGAGCTCTGTGTGATGCCACTAACACACTAGAAGTCCTATGGGTGCTTCTGAGAAGAAAATATAGGAGCTCTGTGTGATGCCATTAACACACTAGAAGTCCTATGGGTGCTGCTGAGAAGAAAATATAGGAGCTCTGTGTGATGCCACTAACACACTAGAAGTCCTATGGGTGCTTCTGAGATGAAAATATAGGAGCTCTGTGTGATGCCACTAACACACTAGAAGTCCTATGGGTGCTGCTGAGAAGAAAATATAGGAGCTCTGTTTGCTGCCACTAACACACTAGAAGTCCTATGGGTGCTGCTGAGAAGAAAATATAGGAGCTCTGTGTGATGCCACTAACACACTAGAAGTCCTATGGGTGCTTCTGAGATGAAAATATAGGAGCTCTGTTTGCTACCACTAACACACTAGAAGTAATATGGGTGCTGCTGAGAAGAAAATATAGGAGCTCTGTGTGATGCCACTAACACACTAGAAGTCCTATGGGTGCTTCTGAGAAGAAAATATAGGAGCTCTGTGTGATGCCACTAACACACTAGAAGTCCTATGGGTGCTTCTGAGATGAAAATATAGGAACTCTGTGTGATGCCACTAACACACTAGAAGTCCTATGGGTGCTGCTGAGAAGAAAATATAGGAGCTCTGTGTGATGCCACTAACACACTAGAAGTCCTATGGGTGCTTCTGAGATGAAAATAGGAGCTCTGTTTGCTGCCACTAACACACTAGAAGTCCTATGGGTGCTGCTGAGAAGAAAATATAGGAGCTCTGTTTGCTGCCACTAACACACTAGAAGTCCTATGGGTGCTGCTGAGAAGAAAATATAGGAGCTCTGTTTGCTGCCACTAACACACTAGAAGTCCTATGGGTGCTGCTGAGAAGAAAATATAGGAGCTCTGTGTGATGCCACTAACACACTAGAAGTCCTATGGGTGCTTCTGAGATGAAAATATAGGAGCTCTGTTTGCTGCCACTAACACACTAGAAGTCCTATGGGTGCTGCTGAGAAGAAAATATAGGAGCTCTGTTTGCTGCCACTAACACACTAGAAGTCCTATGGGTGCTGCTGAGAAGAAAATATAGGAGCTCTGTTTGCTGCCACTAACACACTAGAAGTCCTATGGGTGCTGCTGAGAAGAAAATATAGGAGCTCTGTGTGATGCCACTAACACACTAGAAGTCCTATGGGTGCTGCTGAGAAGAAAATATAGGAGCTCTGTGTGATGCCACTAACACACTAGAAGTCCTATGGGTGCTTCTGAGAAGAAAATATAGGAGCTCTGTGTGATGCCACTAACACACTAGAAGTCCTATGGGTGCTTCTGAGAAGAAAATATAGGAGCTCTGTGTGATGCCACTAACACACTAGAAGTCCTATGGGTGCTTCTGAGATGAAAATATAGGAACTCTGTGTGATGCCACTAACACGCTAGAAGTCCTATGGGTGCTTCTGAGATGAAAATATAGGAACTCTGTGTGATGCCACTAACACACTAGAAGTCCTATGGGTGCTGCTGAGAAGAAAATATAGGAGCTCTGTGTGATGCCACTAACACACTAGAAGTCCTATGGGTGCTTCTGAGATGAAAATATAGGAACTCTGTGTGATGCCACTAACACACTAGAAGTCCTATGGGTGCTGCTGAGAAGAAAATATAGGAGCTCTGTGTGATGCCACTAACACACTAGAAGTCCTATGGGTGCTTCTGAGATGAAAATATAGGAGCTCTGTTTGCTGCCACTAACACACTAGAAGTCCTATGGGTGCTGCTGAGAAGAAAATATAGGAGCTCTGTTTGCTGCCACTAACACACTAGAAGTCCTATGGGTGCTGCTGAGAAGAAAATATAGGAGCTCTGTTTGCTGCCACTAACACACTAGAAGTCCTATGGGTGCTGCTGAGAAGAAAATATAGGAGCTCTGTGTGATGCCACTAACACACTAGAAGTCCTATGGGTGCTTCTGAGATGAAAATATAGGAGCTCTGTTTGCTGCCACTAACACACTAGAAGTCCTATGGGTGCTGCTGAGAAGAAAATATAGGAGCTCTGTTTGCTGCCACTAACACACTAGAAGTCCTATGGGTGCTGCTGAGAAGAAAATATAGGAGCTCTGTTTGCTGCCACTAACACACTAGAAGTCCTATGGGTGCTGCTGAGAAGAAAATATAGGAGCTCTGTGTGATGCCACTAACACACTAGAAGTCCTATGGGTGCTTCTGAGATGAAAATATAGGAGCTCTGTTTGCTGCCACTAACACACTAGAAGTCCTATGGGTGCTGCTGAGAAGAAAATATAGGAGCTCTGTGTGATGCCACTAACACACTAGAAGTCCTATGGGTGCTTCTGAGATGAAAATATAGGAGCTCTGTTTGCTGCCACTAACACACTAGAAGTCCTATGGGTGCTGCTGAGAAGAAAATATAGGAGCTCTGTTTGCTGCCACTAACACACTAGAAGTCCTATGGGTGCTGCTGAGAAGAAAATATAGGAGCTCTGTGTGATGCCACTAACACACTAGAAGTCCTATGGGTGCTGCTGAGAAGAAAATATAGGAGCTCTGTGTGATGCCACTAACACACTAGAAGTCCTATGGGTGCTTCTGAGAAGAAAATATAGGAGCTCTGTGTGATGCCACTAACACACTAGAAGTCCTATGGGTGCTTCTGAGAAGAAAATATAGGAGCTCTGTGTGATGCCACTAACACACTAGAAGTCCTATGGGTGCTTCTGAGATGAAAATATAGGAACTCTGTGTGATGCCACTAACACACTAGAAGTCCTATGGGTGCTTCTGAGATGAAAATATAGGAACTCTGTGTGATGCCACTAACACACTAGAAGTCCTATGGGTGCTGCTGAGAAGAAAATATAGGAGCTCTGTGTGATGCCACTAACACACTAGAAGTCCTATGGGTGCTTCTGAGATGAAAATATAGGAGCTCTGTTTGCTGCCACTAACACACTAGAAGTCCTATGGGTGCTGCTGAGAAGAAAATATAGGAGCTCTGTTTGCTGCCACTAACACACTAGAAGTCCTATGGGTGCTGCTGAGAAGAAAATATAGGAGCTCTGTGTGATGCCACTAACACACTAGAAGTCCTATGGGTGCTGCTGAGAAGAAAATATAGGAGCTCTGTGTGATGCCACTAACACACTAGAAGTCCTATGGGTGCTTCTGAGAAGAAAATATAGGAGCTCTGTGTGATGCCACTAACACACTAGAAGTCCTATGGGTGCTTCTGAGATGAAAATATAGGAACTCTGTGTGATGCCACTAACACACTAGAAGTCCTATGGGTGCTTCTGAGATGAAAATATAGGAACTCTGTGTGATGCCACTAACACACTAGAAGTCCTATGGGTGCTGCTGAGAAGAAAATATAGGAGCTCTGTGTGATGCCACTAACACACTAGAAGTCCTATGGGTGCTGCTGAGAAGAAAATATAGGAGCTCTGTTTGCTGCCACTAACACACTAGAAGTCCTATGGGTGCTGCTGAGAAGAAAATATAGGAGCTCTGTGTGATGCCACTAACACACTAGAAGTCCTATGGGTGCTTCTGAGATGAAAATATAGGAGCTCTGTGTGATGCCACTAACACACTAGAAGTCCTATGGGTGCTACTGAGAAGAAAATATAGGAGCTCTGTGTGATGCCACTAACACACTAGAAGTCCTATGGGTGCTTCTGAGATGAAAATATAGGAGCTCTGTTTGCTGCCACTAACACACTAGAAGTCCTATGGGTGCTGCTGAGAAGAAAATATAGGAGCTCTGTGTGATGCTACTAACACACTAGAAGTCCTATGGGTGCTGCTGAGAAGAAAATATAGGAGCTCTGTTTGCTGCCACTAACACACTAGAAGTCCTATGGGTGCTTCTGAGATGAAAATATAGGAACTCTGTGTGATGCCACTAACACACTAGAAGTCCTATGGGTGCTGCTGAGAAGAAAATATAGGAACTCTGTGTGATGCCACTAACACACTAGAAGTCCTATGGGTGCTGCTGAGAAGAAAATATAGGAGCTCTGTGTGATGCCACTAACACACTAGAAGTCCTATGGGTGCTTCTGAGATGAAAATATAGGAGCTCTGCTTGCTGCCACTAACACACTAGAAGTCCTATGGGTGCTGCTGAGAAGAAAATATAGGAGCTCTGTTTGCTGCCACTAACACACTAGAAGTCCTATGGGTGCTGCTGAGAAGAAAATATAGGAGCTCTGTTTGCTGCCACTAACACACTAGAAGTCCTATGGGTGCTGCTGAGAAGAAAATATAGGAGCTCTGTGTGATGCCACTAACACACTAGAAGTCCTATGGGTGCTTCTGAGATGAAAATATAGGAGCTCTGTTTGCTGCCACTAACACACTAGAAGTCCTATGGGTGCTGCTGAGAAGAAAATATAGGAGCTCTGTTTGCTGCCACTAACACACTAGAAGTCCTATGGGTGCTGCTGAGAAGAAAATATAGGAGCTCTGTTTGCTGCCACTAACACACTAGAAGTCCTATGGGTGCTGCTGAGAAGAAAATATAGGAGCTCTATGTGATGCCACTAACACACTAGAAGTCCTATGGGTGCTTCTGAGATGAAAATATAGGAGCTTTGTTTGCTGCCACTAACACACTAGAAGTCCTATGGGTGCTGCTGAGAAGAAAATATAGGAGCTCTGTGTGATGCCACTAACACACTAGAAGTCCTATGGGTGCTTCTGAGATGAAAATATAGGAGCTCTGTTTGCTGCCACTAACACCCTAGAAGTCCTATGGGTGCTGCTGAGAAGAAAATATAGGAGCTCTGTTTGCTGCCACTAACACACTAGAAGTCCTATGGGTGCTGCTGAGAAGAAAATATAGGAGCTCTGTGTGATGCCACTAACACACTAGAAGTCCTATGGGTGCTGCTGAGAAGAAAATATAGGAGCTCTGTGTGATGCCACTAACACACTAGAAGTCCTATGGGTGCTTCTGAGAAGAAAATATAGGAGCTCTGTGTGATGCCACTAACACACTAGAAGTCCTATGGGTGCTTCTGAGAAGAAAATATAGGAGCTCTGTGTGATGCCACTAACACACTAGAAGTCCTATGGGTGCTTCTGAGATGAAAATATAGGAACTCTGTGTGATGCCACTAACACACTAGAAGTCCTATGGGTGCTTCTGAGATGAAAATATAGGAACTCTGTGTGATGCCACTAACACACTAGAAGTCCTATGGGTGCTGCTGAGAAGAAAATATAGGAGCTCTGTGTGATGCCACTAACACACTAGAAGTCCTATGGGTGCTTCTGAGATGAAAATATAGGAGCTCTGTTTGCTGCCACTAACACACTAGAAGTCCTATGGGTGCTGCTGAGAAGAAAATATAGGAGCTCTGTTTGCTGCCACTAACACACTAGAAGTCCTATGGGTGCTGCTGAGAAGAAAATATAGGAGCTCTGTGTGATGCCACTAACACACTAGAAGTCCTATGGGTGCTGCTGAGAAGAAAATATAGGAGCTCTGTGTGATGCCACTAACACACTAGAAGTCCTATGGGTGCTTCTGAGAAGAAAATATAGGAGCTCTGTGTGATGCCACTAACACACTAGAAGTCCTATGGGTGCTTCTGAGATGAAAATATAGGAACTCTGTGTGATGCCACTAACACACTAGAAGTCCTATGGGTGCTTCTGAGATGAAAATATAGGAACTCTGTGTGATGCCACTAACACACTAGAAGTCCTATGGGTGCTGCTGAGAAGAAAATATAGGAGCTCTGTGTGATGCCACTAACACACTAGAAGTCCTATGGGTGCTGCTGAGAAGAAAATATAGGAGCTCTGTTTGCTGCCACTAACACACTAGAAGTCCTATGGGTGCTGCTGAGAAGAAAATATAGGAGCTCTGTGTGATGCCACTAACACACTAGAAGTCCTATGGGTGCTTCTGAGATGAAAATATAGGAGCTCTGTGTGATGCCACTAACACACTAGAAGTCCTATGGGTGCTACTGAGAAGAAAATATAGGAGCTCTGTGTGATGCCACTAACACACTAGAAGTCCTATGGGTGCTTCTGAGATGAAAATATAGGAGCTCTGTTTGCTGCCACTAACACACTAGAAGTCCTATGGGTGCTGCTGAGAAGAAAATATAGGAGCTCTGTGTGATGCTACTAACACACTAGAAGTCCTATGGGTGCTGCTGAGAAGAAAATATAGGAGCTCTGTTTGCTGCCACTAACACACTAGAAGTCCTATGGGTGCTGCTGAGAAGAAAATATAGGAGCTCTGTGTGATGCCACTAACACACTAGAAGTCCTATGGGTGCTTCTGAGATGAAAATATAGGAGCTCTGTTTGCTGCCACTAACACACTAGAAGTCCTATGGGTGCTGCTGAGAAGAAAATATAGGAGCTCTGTGTGATGCCACTAACACACTAGAAGTCCTATGGGTGCTTCTGAGAAGAAAATATAGGAGCTCTGTGTGATGCCACTAACACACTAGAAGTCCTATGGGTGCTTCTGAGATGAAAATATAGGAACTCTGTGTGATGCCACTAACACACTAGAAGTCCTATGGGTGCTTCTGAGATGAAAATATAGGAACTCTTTGTGATGCCACTAACACACTAGAAGTCCTATGGGTGCTGCTGAGAAGAAAATATAGGAGCTCTGTGTGATGCCACTAACACACTAGAAGTCCTATGGGTGCTTCTGAGAAGAAAATATAGGAGCTCTGTGTGATGCCACTAACACACTAGAAGTCCTTTGGGTGCTGCTGAGAAGAAAATATAGGAGCTCTGTGTGATGCCACTAACACACTAGAAGTCCTATGGGTGCTTCTGAGATGAAAATATAGGAGCTCTGTGTGATGCCACTAACACACTAGAAGTCCTATGGGTGCTGCTGAGAAGAAAATATAGGAGCTCTGTTTGCTGCCACTAACACACTAGAAGTCCTATGGGTGCTGCTGAGAAGAAAATATAGGAGCTCTGTGTGATGCCACTAACACACTAGAAGTCCTATGGGTGCTTCTGAGAAGAAAATATAGGAGCTCTGTGTGATGCCACTAACACACTAGAAGTCCTATGGGTGCTTCTGAGATGAAAATATAGGAACTCTGTGTGATGCCACTAACACACTAGAAGTCCTATGGGTGCTTCTGAGATGAAAATATAGGAACTCTGTGTGATGCCACTAACACACTAGAAGTCCTATGGGTGCTGCTGAGAAGAAAATATAGGAGCTCTGTGTGATGCCACTAACACACTAGAAGTCCTATGGGTGCTTCTGAGAAGAAAATATAGGAGCTCTGTGTGATGCCACTAACACACTAGAAGTCCTATGGGTGCTGCTGAGAAGAAAATATAGGAGCTCTGTGTGATGCCACTAACACACTAGAAGTCCTATGGGTGCTTCTGAGATGAAAATATAGGAGCTCTGTGTGATGCCACTAACACACTAGAAGTCCTATGGGTGCTGCTGAGAAGAAAATATAGGAGCTCTGTTTGCTGCCACTAACACACTAGAAGTCCTATGGGTGCTGCTGAGAAGAAAATATAGGAGCTCTGTGTGATGCCACTAACACACTAGAAGTCCTATGGGTGCTTCTGAGATGAAAATATAGGAGCTCTGTTTGCTGCCACTAACACACTAGAAGTCCTATGGGTGCTGCTGAGAAGAAAATATAGGAGCTCTGTGTGATGCCACTAACACACTAGAAGTCCTATGGGTGCTTCTGAGATGAAAATATAGGAGCTCTGTGTGAAGCCACTAACACACTAGAAGTCCTATGGGTGCTGCTGAGAAGAAAATATAGGAGCTCTGTTTGCTGCCACTAACACACTAGAAGTCCTATGGGTGCTGTTGGGGTGCAATGCTGTGCTAACAGCACTGCGGTTGGTACTACTGCAATACTGTACTAACAGTAAGCACGCACCAGACTAATCCCCAGCAGCAGCTAATAACACACTAACTGTGCAATCAGCAGCAATGAACGATCAATGACTTAGGTAGCAATGGTTTAGCAAAGAAATAGCCAATGGTTTAGCAAAGAAGAGCAAATCTTTCAGTATCAAGCAAAGACAGAATCAGCAGACTGATCTCTCCTAAAGCCGGAACTCATGTGACCGGGGCCGACGGCGTGGCGGCCTTTTAAATGGTGGGGCGTGTACTAAAGCCCCTGAGCTGTAATTGGCTACAGGCGTCCTGCCTGTAGCCAGTTATTGCTCTCCGAGTTTCGGGCGCTGTGATTGGCCAAGCATGCGGGGTCACAGTGCATGCTTGGCCAATCATCAGCCAGCAATGCACTGCGCCGGCCGCGCCGGCCGCAATGCATTGCGGGGCCGCTCGCATCACACGAATGTGATGCGAACGGCCCAAATATTTCTGGGCTCGCCGAGCGAGCGAACGCCCGGTGCTCGATTCGAACGTGGGTTCGAATCGAGCACCGGGCCCATCCCTACTCCAAAGAAAAACATCAAACTATGTCTGGGGCTCCAAAAAACCCTGTGTATCGTTACATACACTTTATTTACCAAAACTTAAGGGAGGCCTTGGGTTCCCTAATTTTGCTAATTATTATAGAGCGGCACATATTGCCAGCCTCACTAAATATCACACTAATGATGATATACCTATAGGGGTAATAATAGAAGCAGCAGAATGTGACCCTCTATCTATATCCAATGTACTATGGCTCCTCCCTAAAGAAAGGAAAACCCTAAGTAACCCTATTATAAAACACTTTTTAGCCGTATGGGATAACCTTAGATTTAAACATCAGCTACAATCACCTCACAACCCTCTCTTATCATTCCTTAAAAACCCTGCTTTTTACCCAGCATGGGTCTCACCCAAGTCATTTAGGGTATGGAATTCATTGAATATTACTCGGCTTAATAACCTAACCTCTACATCATCTTTTCATACGTTTCCTACCCTTTGCGACACCTATAACTTGCCAAACTCTGAACTTTTCAGATATCTCCAAATTAAAAACTTTTACGCACCTTTGTTAATTACTGACACCCCTTTATCCCAACTTACAATATTTGAATCTGCATGTTTAAAAGACCCCCACTCAAGAGGACTAATATCGTCAATATACACCCACATTACAATTTACCCAGGTTTAGACAAACCACCTTATGCACGTAAATGGGAGGAGGACCTGGAAAGAGAATTCGATGTGGCTGATTGGTCCAAAATATGGTCTATAACAAAATCTTCTTCACCAAATGTTTTGGCGGTAGAAACCAACTATAAAGTTCTAACCCGTTGGTACCTCGTTCCCTATAGATTGGCGAAATTTACCCCAAACCAAACAGGCCAATGCTTCCGGGGATGTCCCGACCCGGGCACCCACCTACACATTTGGTGGTCTTGCCCGTTGATACAATTATACTGGGAACAGATATTTGAAACTGCCTCCAGAATATTTGGCTTCACTATACATCCTGACCCAGCCACGGCCTTGCGCAATCTAAAACCAGATTACATCACATATAAACAATTTAAACTTCTCACTCAATTGTTTACGGCAGCCAAACAAACAATTGCAAAAGCATGGAGGACCCCTAAACTGGAAATAGCCGAGACCATACGTAGAGTCAATGAATTTATGGCTCACGCCAAAATGCTAGCCATAGAAAGAGATCAAATTCCAATCTTTGAAAAGTTATGGAACCCATGGATTAAATATCACCTATCTTCATTCCGCGAAGACTTGATTCTCATGCCATGGTAGCAGGTGGATCATATCGTGAACACTCTATTATCCTGTTGTAACACACAGGTCAAATACCAATGAACTCGAGCCATCCGAGTGGACTCCTATACCCTCCCCTCTACTTTCCTACTATCCTATTCTACTTATTTTTAGGTTACCTACTTATCCATTTCTATTTTCATGTCATTTTTACGCTATCTTTTACGTCCATTTAAAGTTCACTTAGATCTTTATTTTTACTTGAAAAGCATTATCTAAGCGGCATTATAATATTGCACTATGTAATTAGTTCTCAATTGTACTAAACCAAATAATATTTGTTTGTTCGTTATCTTACCATCTACTGTAACATACATCTAGTGCGTGGATGTATCCACCGTTGATTTCTGCTTAGCCCTTAGAAACTATACAGCAATATGCACATTGTAGACCATGAATTTACTACTTATTCTTTATAATAGAAATATGTAGTCAATGTTCTACAACCATTATAAATGTATGATCTGTACATTTCTGTTACATCTCTTTCAATAAAATACTTTAACAAGGAAAAAAAAACAGAGGGCCTAGAGCCACAAATTGGAGGTTAAACCCTTCCCTGCTCACTGATATGGCAGACGCAAACAAAATATCAGAAACAATTAAATATTATTTTAAAGAAAACGAGTCGGAAGACATATTACCTATGAACATATGGGAAGCTCACAAATGCGTGGTCCGAAAGGAATTTATCAGGTTGGGGGCTGCAAAAAAGAGAGAAGCTGAAAAAGAACTCTTGGCTTTAACGCAGGCCATAAGTGATATGGAAGCCAAACATAAACAATCTTTAGCAATTGAAACAGCCACAGCTTTACTTGAATTATGGAAAAAACTACAGTCTATTCTGAACCTCAAGGCTCAAAGGATCCTCTTTTCAAGAAGGTTTTTTTTCTATGAACATGGGGATAAATCAGGTAAATTTTTAGCAAAAGCATTAAAAGAAACATTGTTATCCACAAATATTCTAGCCATTAAAACTAGACAAGACCGGATAACTAATGATACTCAAAAGATTGCCAGACGATTCCAAGAATATTATACAGATCTGTATAATCTACCACCTACACACAAACCCAAAGAAAGACCTTACAGGACCAAGAGCAGAAATAATTCACAAATTCCTCACAGATAGCGGACTCCCCACTCTAAATGACACAGACACACAAACATTAGAGGAACCAATAACAGTACTAGAAATGGCCGAAGCTATTAAATTCCTTAAATCAGGGAAAAACCCAGGACCAGATGGCCTCACGTCACACTATTACAAGACATTCTCCGATATCCTGACACCTCACCTCCTCAAGACTTTGAACTCACTAAAAAACCCACAAGCCATCTCTGAAGACTTTTTAAGAGCCCATGTAACGGTATTACCTAAACCTAATAAACAGACTGTGCCAATTACAGACCGATATCCCTACTTAACCTTGACTTGAAATTGCACGCAAAAATACTAGCAAACCGACTAAGACCTTTACTGAATCAACTAATAGGACCAGAACAAGTGGGATTCATGCCTGGCAGGGAAGCCAAAGATAATGTGATAAAAGCTATGAACCTCATACATAAAACACACATAGATAAACACGAAGGCATGCTATTATCAACTGATGCGGAGAAGGCCTTCGACCGAGTGTCGTGGGACTTCCTATTTGCCACATGCTCCCATATAGGTCTAAAAACACATATGCTAACTTGGATAAAGGCCTTATACCACAACCCGACAGCCCAGATCAAAATAAATGGTACACTATCTGACAAAGTAAGAATTCAAAATGGGACTAGACAGGGATGCCCATTATCACCCTTGCTATTCATTCTCACCCTGGAACCACTAATCCGCACTATAAATAAACTACCTGACATTCATGGTTTCAATGTCAATGACAAAATATATAAATGCGCAGCATTTGCGGACGATTTACTGTTTTTTATATCCCAACCACATATCACCATGCCCAACTTATGTAACATATTCTCCCAATATAGCTATATATCAAATTTCAAAATGAATTACAATAAATCCGAAGCTTTGAACTTGACACTACGGGAAACCACACTAAATAATGCAAAAAACAATTGCAAATTCAAATGGGAAACAACATCCCTCACATACTTGGGGATACAATTAACTTATTAACAATTAACAATTTTCTTTCTTGGTTTGGCAGGGCAGCTAAAATTAAAATGTCAATTCTGCCTTGCATACTGACTTCCCATTGGGAATGGATGGTTCTATCCGATCTCTTTGCAACAGAAACACACCACTCTTAGTTGCACACTGCTTAAAGAATAACAAAATCAAGTCTCATGTAGATTTGCAAAAGGAAGTAGGACAAATACCCCTACACATCACGGAATATCAACAAATACATGATTTCATCACAAACTCTCAAAGACAAAAACATTTCACTAGACCCTTAACGCCCTTCGAAACCATATGTTTCTTGGCTACCACGACCACAAAGAACATCTCCTTAACATACACATGGTTGCAGTCCTATGATTTACAGGAGCCCAACAGACACAAAATATTCTGGGAAACAACCCTAAAAAGAACCTTTACGAGAGATCAATGGCTACAAGCCTGTGTGTTCGCACACAAATGTGCAATCAGTGTGAGATTACAAGAAACTTCATTCAAAATCCTAACAAATTGGTATATCACACCAAACAAATTCCACAAATGGTTCTCGACGTTTCCTGGACATTGTTGGCGCTGCAACCGGGAAGAAGGCACCTTATACCACATCTGGTGGGAATGTGACTTGATTAAACCCTTTTGGGACCAAGTAATCAAGATCATAAAACACATTACAGAAACGAAAATTCATTTAGACGCAGCTTGCTGTCTTATAAACATCACCAATTGCACCATGAGAAAATACAAAAACTCCTTGACCAGATTCTTAATCACTGCAGCAAAAAACAGTAATACCGAGGCACTGGAGAAGTACCGCCGCACCCACGATTAAAGAATGGCTAGAAGAGATACATCTACTCAGAGGTATGGAGGAGATCAGGGCTACATCACAGGAGAATACAGAAAAATTCAATAAAATGTGGCAACCGTGGATCATTTTTAAATACTCTGATTCCTATACCACCTTTACTCGAACATAGACCTTCAAATATAGAGAAACGCAAATGAACAATATCTCTCCTTATTTTTATTTCCCTTCCTTCTATTCCCTTTAATTTCTATTATACCTTCTTCTATGGGCTTCTCCCTGAGGTCCACAAAGTTTTACTTTTGTTCCTTTCTTTTTGAGATTAAATAATCAATTTTTTCTACAAATATTCAGAGTATTTCTAAATAGACTATCGATGCAATGATCGGTTAATTACGAAACCACTTCAATGGTTTTATTATTAAAATACTCTACTATTGAACTCAATTATACAATGTTATACTTTTATATGATACTTATGTACAAATGCTAGTATGATTGTACAAATGTTATTATTAAGCATTAATAAAAGCTTTATGGTTTAAAAAAAAATAAAAAAAATTGTAGGAAGGAGGGAAAAGAAAATGCAAAGGAAATGTCCACATTATAATTCTCATTCTCCTCAACCTTTCCCAAAACCTTTTGTTTGGTTCTGTGATCATTCATATGTACAGACATGAACTATCTACCCCAGACACTGCCTCTTTGTAGGGACAGAACTTGATATCCACAGACAAACTGGAACTGATGCATTGGGCTAGACTTGGATCTTCGGGCTGGCACATCTGGATCTCTCTTGTGATGCTCACTGGAATTTTGTAGACCTTGGGCATGCGTCATCTGGCTAGCCCTCAAGGTGTTTTTACCAGGAACACTTTCCAACAGGAGTCCGCCTGTAGTCATCTGAGCACCTCCCATGGTGCTTGAACAACAAAGATGAACAAAGAAGATTTCCATGTAAAAACTGTAGTCATCTCTTCATCCGGATAGGGTATGGGGCAGGGTATGAATGGAGTGGGCATTTCTTCAGGTGCATGGGGCTGTGGGTGAATGCTGGCTGGCTGGGGCGGATACTCCTCATCCGACATGAACAATCACAGAACCTACCCGATCAATTGCGGGTATTAAGAATAATATTCTTCATTGACTCAAACATAAGTAAAACATGCAGGAATAAAAATGTTTCTAAGCAAAGGTCTTCATCATATAGATTCAACATATCTAACTAAACACCTTTAGTTTCTTCTATCCCCGGGACTCAAATGGACCAGAGAAACTCAGAACAGAACATTTTACCCAAACCCAAAGGCCTCCCACCTTTGCAAATATACCTTATCATCAGCAACATACAAATTATTTATGGATAAACAACATTACATCATTAACACTTCACGACTGACACCCTGGAAATTCAAAAGGTAAATATCCAGAATGGTCACTCTGCCTGTTATTCAAACAAACTTTCCCATCACATTTCAGTACCTCATGGACTCAATATATTGTGAGGGGGTTAACTCGGTAGCGGGTGTGTGTGACCCCCTGGTTGGGCTCCCCACACAAAAACAGGGCCAGCAGACGGAGGTTGTGGTTTTCAAAATCAAAAGGTGCGGTTTATTTCTCTATGTACAGTGACAAAAACACAGCAAAGCCAAAAAGAAACAAACAAAATAAATCCTGGTCAGTTTGACCTCTGACTAAACATGCAGGTTTCCTAAACTAACAACTGGGATCAGCCTGGTGCTGTCCTAGTCCCTAAGTCCCTGGTTTAGTAAAAGTCCAAACAAATAGCCACACAGGCTTTGCCTCACCGCACAGGGGTTCACTCTCCCTAGACAGTCCACACAGGTCTGGTTCCAGGCATGAGCTAACATCTAATGAAGCTGGGAGTTCTTATAGAGGCCTAAATGAGCTGACAAGCTTCAGCTGGTCTCATCAACTCCCTGTCTCACGACGCCCAGCACTCTCCCTAGAGGTATGAGTCATTCATGAGCCCACTAGCCTCAGCTGGGCTTCATCATCTCCCTAGTTGTATAAGTCGGCATAAAGCCTGAATCTGGGAGAAATATATCTACCCCCCTGGATGCAACCAGGTGACTTTACCTTCCTGCTGTCACATACCCCCCCCCTCTTGTTTTAACCTTGGGGTTGGAACACCAGCAATCAGGCATTCATGTACTCGAGACAAAGCATCCACATTCCCCATTTGAACGCCAGGGCGATGCTTTACTGTGAAGTTGAATTCCTGTAGGGCCAGGAACCACCTATTCACTCTTCTATTTGTCTCCTTGTTTTGAGCCATCCACTTTAACGGAGCGTGATCCGTAACCATGTCAAAGTGCCTACCTAGCAGATAGTACCGAAGGGAATCTAGAGCCCACTTCACCGCTAAACACTCCTTTTCAACCGTGGCGTAATTTACCTCATGGGACTTCAACTTCCTGCTGAGGTAAATGACTGGGTGCTCTTCCCCGTTCCAGACCTGGGACAATACTGCTCCTAACCCCACATCTGACGCATCACTTTGTACGACAAAGTCTTTAGAGAAGTCGGGTGAGTACAACACTGGCTGGCTACATAAGGCTTGTTTCAAGAATTGGAATGCTGCCTCAGCCTCGGGGGTCCATTTAATCATGACCGACCCTTTCCCTTTCGTCAGGTTGGTTAGGGGCACAGCCTTAGAAGCAAAGTGGGGAATGAAGCGCCGATAATAACCCGCGATTCCCAGAAAGGCTCGTACCTGCTTCTTGCTGTTGGGACGTGGCCAACTCTGGATGGCCTCGACTTTGTTGAGTTGGGGTTTTATTACTCCCCTGCCAATGGTGTACCCAAGATATTTGGCCTCCTCCTGCCCAATGGTACACTTCTTGGGGTTAGCCGTAAACCCCGCTTCCCGGATAGAGTCTAGGACTGCTTGCACTTTTGGCAGATGTGATGCCCAATCTGTGCTATGGACAATTACGTCATCCAGGTAAGCCGCAGCATACTTCCGATGGGGCCTCAGTATCTGGTCCATTTTCCGCTGGAATGTGGCCGGCGCATTCTGTAACCCGAACGGCATTCTCTTATATTGGAACGCCCCGTCTGGGGTTACAAATGCGGTTTTCTCTTTGGCCGACTTGGCCAGGGGAATTTGCCAATACCCTTTTGTGAGGTCAAGAGTCGTCATGTATCGGGCTGTTCCCAGCCGGTCGATCAACTCATCTATACGTGGCATGGGGTAGGTGTCAAATTTTGTAACTTTGTTCAACTGACGAAAATCGTTACAAAATCGCCAGCTCCCATCCGGTTTAGGCACCAACACAATGGGACTAGACCAATCACTTTGGGACTCCTCTATCACCCCTAAGTTCAGCATTTTCTGTACTTCCTCCCGTATTGCCTCCCGTCGGGCCTCTGGGATCCGATAGGGTTTTAACTTCACCCTTTCACCGGGCGGGGTAATAATATCATGCTCTACCCCAGATGTTTGTCCCGGCAGCTCAGAGAACACCTCCTTGTTGCGAAGCACAAACTCCTTAACCTCCTGTTGTTGGGGTTGTGACAAGGTGGCTGCTATTCCAACCTCCGGAATCACGCAACCAGTTTGAGCTGGTGACCAAGTTTCTGCGACTAGGGACTCTCTATCCCTCCAGGCTTTCAACAGATTAACGTGATATATCTGTTCGGGCTTTCGCCTTCCTGGTTGTCTGACCTTGTAATTCACTTCGCTCACTTTTTCCATTATCTCGTAGGGGCCTTGCCATTTGGCAAGGAATTTACTTTCAACCGTAGGGACAAGTACCAATATCCTATCCCCCGGGGAAAAGGTACGGGTCTTTGCTCCACGGTTGTACACTCTCTGCTGTGCCAACTGCGCTTGGGCCAAATGTTCCTTCACGATGGGCATTACCTGTGCAATTCGATCTTGCATCAGGGCGACATGCTCAATCACACTCCTGTGGGGAGAACTCTCACTTTCCCAAGTTTCCTTGGCAATATCCAACAGCCCTCTTGGGTGTCTCCCATACAGTAACTCAAAGGGGGAGAATCCCGTAGAGGATTGGGGCACCTCCCTAATAGCAAACATCAAATAAGGAAGTAGACAGTCCCAATCCTTTCCATCTCTATCCACCACTTTCTTCAACATTTGTTTTAGGGTTTTGTTGAATCTTTCAACCAGCCCATCGGTTTGGGGGTGATACACAGATGTACGCAATTGCGTCACTTTGAGCAATTTACACAGCTCTTTCATAACCCGGGACATAAAGGGTGTACCTTGGTCCGTAAGCAGTTCTTTACAAATACCCACCCGGCTAAAAACAAGAGATAGCTCTTTGGCTATGGTTTTGGCCGAGGTATTTCTGAGAGGGATCGCTTCTGGATAACGGGTGGCATAGTCCATTATAACCAATATGTACTGGTGCCCCCTAGCGGACTTGATTATAGGACCTACCAAATCCATTGCGATTCTCTCAAACGGGACCTCAATGATGAGTAGAGGGACCAGCGGGCTACGGAAATGTGGCATCGGGGCCGACCTCTGACACACAGGGCAGGAGGAACAATAATTTTCTATGTCCTTCATCACCCCAGGCCAATAGAATCTCTGTAATACCCTCTCTCTGGTTTTCTCTGTCCCCAGATGACCTCCAAGAATGTGCCCATGGGCCAACTCCAACACCAACTTCCTGTAAGGTTTGGGCACCACCAGCTGCTCAACGGTTTCTTCTGCCCTTTTTGCCACCCGATACAGTAGGTCCTTCTCTACGCTGAAGTATGGGTAAGTGCAGGTATTATCTGGGTTCACTAACTCGCCATCTATTTCCACTACGTTTTCCCGTGCCTTTATTAGGGCGGGGTCTTTTAACTGTTCTGTGGCAAAATTTTCCCTGTGAACCTCCAGATCAGAAAACTCCACAGACGGTAGGTTTTCGTCTGAGGAGGTGGGCTCCTCTCCAGTTTCTTGAGTCTCCCCTGCAAATACTGACAAGGGAAATTCTGGAGAGTCCTCACCACTCTCAGAGGAGTTCTGGCTATCACATTCCTGGTACATAGGGGCACCAGTGGGGGGCTCAGGATCATCCCACAGTTCCCAGAACTTCGGAAAATCCCTTCCCACAATGGCGTCATGCGGTAACTGAGATACTAAGCCCACTGGATGAGAGAGGGTACCTTTGGGGGTCTCGAAACACACTGTAGTCACTGGATACTCTCGGGTGTCCCCATGCACACAAATAACAGCTACCTTGCTATTCCCAGAGACCTCTGTTTTAACTAATTCAGCCTTTATCAGGGTCACAAGGCTACCTGAATCCAGTAATACCACAACATTTCTACCATTAATACACATTTTGGATAAATGTTTCTCAGTTCCTCGAATGGCAGTGCATGCGACTGTCGCACACAGCGACTGACGTCTGCCCGTCAGAAAGTCACACTGCATGGGTTCCTCCACAACCGGGCAATTGGCTGCAATATGTCCCGCTTGCCGGCAGCGGTAGCAAACGATCCTTCTTGCGGCCTCTTGAGCCGCTGATTTCCCAGGCTGTTCTCGCCAAACTTGGGGTAGAGCTCCCACCCTCTCACTCTCTCCACCCTCACCCCTTGGAATCCTCTTATCCGCCCCTGGGGATGGTCTGGTCTTAGGGTGGAAAGTCCGAGTGTCTCTGGAAGAGGCCGTCAGGTTCTCTGTAGCCAAGTATTTCTCTACACGATCCACAAGACCACCGGCCGTCTCTGGGTCTCCATGGCTTACCCACTTTTGGATGGCAGTAGGAAGAGCTCTCAAAAACCGATCCATTACAACACGTTCCACAATCTCTGGTGCGGACAAAGTCTCTGGCTGTAGCCACTTCCTGCTCAGGTGAATGAGATCATACATTTGAGACCTGGGGGGTTTTCCAAGCTGGAAAGTCCAGTTATGCACACGCTGAGCCCGGACAGCCAGGGTGACACCCAGCCTTGCCAATATTTCAGCTTTTAGCATCACATAGTCTTTTGCTTGGTCAGGCTCTAGGTCATAGTAAGCCTTCTGCGATTCACCAGTTAACAGAGGAGCCACCAGTCCAGCCCACTGCTCCTCAGGCCACTTTTCTCTTTCAGCAGTCCTTTCAAATGTGGTCAAAAATACCTCTGGATCATCCTCTCCAGTCATTTTTGTCAATAAACGACTCACCCCAAAGGACGCGGTATTAGTGGGACGGCTTTCCTCACTGGTCTGCGGACGTTGCTGCATTACTGCTTCCACTTGTTGTACTCTCTGCTCTTGCTTCTGTAACAGGTCTATGAAGCGGGCCTCAGATTGCTGCTGGGCTTGTTGATGAGCTTGCTGCTGGGCTGCAAGGCTCCTTTGCAAACCTGCATTTGTCTGCTGTTGATTGGCATTTGCTAGAGCCAGCTGTTTCAGTATCTCCTCCATGCTGGCTTAAAAAAAACTGCCACTGGTTCTCCACCAACTGTGAGGGGGTTAACTCGGTAGCGGGTGTGTGTGACCCCCTGGTTGGGCTCCCCACACAAAAACAGGGCCAGCAGACGGAGGTTGTGGTTTTCAAAATCAAAAGGTGCGGTTTATTTCTCTATGTACAGTGACAAAAACACAGCAAAGCCAAAAAGAAACAAACAAAATAAATCCTGGTCAGTTTGACCTCTGACTAAACATGCAGGTTTCCTAAACTAACAACTGGGATCAGCCTGGTGCTGTCCTAGTCCCTAAGTCCCTGGTTTAGTAAAAGTCCAAACAAATAGCCACACAGGCTTTGCCTCACCGCACAGGGGTTCACTCTCCCTAGACAGTCCACACAGGTCTGGTTCCAGGCATGAGCTAACATCTAATGAAGCTGGGAGTTCTTATAGAGGCCTAAATGAGCTGACAAGCTTCAGCTGGTCTCATCAACTCCCTGTCTCACGACGCCCAGCACTCTCCCTAGAGGTATGAGTCATTCATGAGCCCACTAGCCTCAGCTGGGCTTCATCAACTCCCTAGTTGTATAAGTCGGCATAAAGCCTGAATCTGGGAGAAATATATCTACCCCCCTGGATGCAACCAGGTGACTTTACCTTCCTGCTGTCACAATATGCAGCAATGTATTCAGATCCTGGTTACTTAACTTCAGTAACTCTTCAAACATTTTTCCCAAATTTCACCCTTCTGTTACCAAAATCCCTTTATCAACTTTTAATTTAATCCCAAACTTTTTTAGGGAAAAACATATAACATGGTCCTGAACACAATATGAGACAACCAGTTGTGTACATTCTAAACACACACTTAAAATACTCCACTAATCAACATAATACCCTGTGCGTTCATTAAACATAATACAACCACCCTCTCACTCCACATTCAAGAACAAACAACTTACACAACTAAAACAGTCCCTAAAAACAGACCTCAAGGCTCCCCGTTCCAATTGGTGTGACCCAACTTGCAGTGATTCTGGAAAAAGGCTCTTGCACAACTCTGTTCCGACCTCAGAGCGACCCGTCCCCACACGGTTTTCACCGGTCGCATGAAATCGCACCGCAAAATTGCACTGCAAATCGCACGACCCTGGGACTGCAACATTGGAAAACAGAGCCCAACTGAAACAATCAAAAACACCCCATATACATTGAAAATGCTTCTCTTAAAAATTTGTATCTGATCAGATTTCCCCGAAAAAAAAACAACACATTTGGTACCAGCGCATACATGTAATTTACCTGTGACGTGTCACACTCCCCCTTTAATGTTCCCATTTAACTTATGCAGTGGGCATGGGCCTATGTGCCCAACACATTTTATGAATAGACTGACAAATAGTTGCAACATTTTACAAACAACATATATAACATATTTTAAATCTATATAGATAACTTTTCTCAATTAAAATCCTCCTTAAAATCTCCAGTCCAGCAAATCTCTCTGACTTGCTGAATATGGAATACAAATATATGCTCTGTGCAAAAACGTTGGTGAAAACCTGGTTGGTGGTTTGATCCCCTCTTCCACCCGAAGCAAAACAGCAAGCGGACATGTACCTCTGTGTATTGTGCTAAACAGTACTTTGGATAGGAGTAACTTGTCCTTGTCCAAATCTACGAGTCCATCCTCCTAAAGCACCACACACAGATGAATACCCTACTCTGTCCCTCTCACCTGCCCACCTTTTTAAAATCCTCCCTGGCAGGATCATAGGACACATATCAACCAACCAACAACCCATCTGTATTCAGAAGAAAAAACAAGTTATACTCTAAATTGGAATTCCAAGACAAGACAAACATTTACATACACATAAAATTTAAGCATTTCTCTCTATTAACAACAACTTTCCCTTACCTAGGTGTCCGTCTATGAAACTACGCCACAGCAGCGACCCCATGGATCGCCACCGATCACATTGTACCAAACAGAGACAATCGGGGGAGAAGCGTTTGAACACGTTTTCCCACCAATGACCTCCACACACTGAGAACCCTCAATGACTGACACAGAAACGGCCAGTCCATGAAGCTGCGATCTCAGTGCTCCACCGGCAATCTGTGTCAGAACTCACACCCCCAGACTCACCAGCTCAGAGGTGGAGAATCAGGGAGCTAACAGGGAACCCGGGGGGGGATCCAAGGGGGAAGGAGAAAGATCCCTTGACTTCCCTCCATCTCATCCAGACCCCCCATACCAGTAACCGTGCCCCCCCGTCAGCGTACCCAGCAGCGACAATTTTATCACCGCCCAATAAACCGACATCTCAGTATCTCTGTGAATCTCTGGTACCGTAATCTTTCAAAATCTCACGAGACCTCAGCACCAGGGGTCGTTCCTTGCAGGAGGTGGGATGCTAACCTCCCCACCTGTACCAACCCATTGTAACCTCAAAAACATCAACAAACAACAAAACAAATAAACAGGGTACATTTACACAAAAATCCTTATTTTAACAACATACTGATAATCCAAACTTTAAACCCTGGCCCATGACACTTTACCTTCCGTTTCTTAAACAAAAACTCTTTCTGCGTTAATTTCCTTAACTGCCCAGAACCTCCTATCTCACTATTCCTTTAAAACTCCCTCAAAGATACCTCATAAATCAATAAAATGACAATGACAATATCTTTGCACTCGCTACAGCAAGTCATGAAAAAAACACAAATTAATCAAAACGATTTATCAAAAAGTCTAATTGTCCACGCCTGGTAAAGCCGTGCCTCTGCAGACGGTTCCCCTTTAACTCTCAAACGAGCTCACTGTCTGCTGCTGACTTCCTCTTTTTAAATGTACTTTCCTTCACTTTTTTTTCCTTTCTTTGTGTGTCAGTTTCTCTGTGAAACCATAAAATGCATTGAAAACAAATCCACCCTCTTTAACTCCAATCTCTCTTTACCGTCTAAACATCACTTACTTAACCCTCTATAGGTAGAATATTTTATTTAGAACACCTTTACCTCTTGAGGGGCGCAGCCGGCGGCCGGAGCGGATGGTGTAGTGAAAGAAGAGCTCTGTCACACCAGGGGACATTAAGCAACCCGCAGCGGCATTTGAGGCTTAAAATCTAGCCACACAAGCAGCGGAATCCGAGGGGAACATATCCAGCATCATGGCCAAACGTAAAGACAGAGAGGGGCCAAGAAAACTGACAGACTTCTATCCTCCTATAGCAGGCGGAACAGCCAAGATGGCGCCGCTGCGGGAATGCCTGCTATACAGCACTACACTGATGAGCATGGCGCGGCCTGCACTGTACAGGGTGAGTCGCCTGATGAAAGCAGTTCCCAGCTCCCACATCCATCCCCATTTAACAGCCCTATCAAACAAAAACGGAGGCTTAGTTCTCCAGGGGACAGCATTACTGAGCAGGAGGAAGGGGACAATGAAATGGAGCAGACTGACTCCTATACACAGAAACTGGATGCTATGACTGTCTCTGGTCAGCCCATGACTGATGTACTCATGAAAGAAATGATCCTAACTCTTAGAGGGGCCATACAGCAAGATATAGTCCATCTCACCCACTCCACACACAAAGAACTAAGTGCTATGGGAGACAGGGTTGCTTATGTGGAAACAAAGATGGGTGACTTCTCTGCAGCCCACAATGAACTTGTGGATGCTCATGTGGACTTGAAAGAGGAGCTCAAAGCCCTCCGCCTAAAGGTCTCTGACTCGAGGACCGCTCACAAAGAAATAATGTGAAATTTAGAGGGGTCCCTGAGTCAGTAAAACCTGTTGATCTGTGCTCATTCCTCCAACAACTGATGAAAAAAGCAATACCATCTCTTACTGCTTCGGATGTTATATTCGACAGAGCCCGCAGGCTGCACAAACCACAACACCTCCCTGAGAAAATCCCCAGGGATGTGATTGCTAGAATCCATTTCTTTCATATCAAAGACCAGCTTATGAGATACTCCAGGCAAAACACCCTCCCGGACCCGTGTGCTGGGATCACAATATACGCTGACCTGTCACAAGGCACCATGAAAGCTAGGAATAACCTGATTCCAGTCACAAAAATGCTGAGAAACCACAAGATTCTCTACAGATGGGGCTTCCCTGCTAAACTTATTTTGGAGAAAAATAATGAATGTTATACCATTTCTTCCCTGGATAAAGGTCTGGAACTACTCCGCAAGTGGGGTCTCCTGCCCCAAGAAGGCTACCCTGAACCATCGGAGCAGAGGACCCCCAGATCAAGTTCCAACGTCCACTGCAACTCCAGGAACAACCACGACAAGTAGCCACCCCTATACTATACCACAACAGTTATGCTGTGATGTATTATGAATCTTTCCCCCGGAAATCATCTGTACCTCATTCGCCCTCTGATGCGGACATGATTGTTTCCTGATGTTCGGCTCACAAGGTAAATACCTAAATGACTTTTCCCCAATATTGCTTTTGGGATTATCCCAAATCCATCCTGTTGATGATGACTGTTCTGTGTTTTGGTTTACTGACCTTTCACGTTGGATTGGTCACTCGTTATTACAAGATTTGGAGATTTCAGGTTGCTGTATTGCTATACGCTCTACAGATTTCCACTGCTGTGAAAATAACTCTACGCTTCAGTCAATTCCCATATTGCACCACTAGATGTCATCCAAGCACCATCGTTAAAAAGAATGACACTTAAACTGCTTTCTATCAATGCTAAGGGACTTAACAGCCCATTCAAACATAGATCTCTATGGAAAACTGCCCTGGACAAGAACTGTGATGTATAATGTGTGCAAGAGACCCACTTCTTGGATAAGAACCCCCCAAAATGCTCCCATAGGAAATTTCTACATGTCTTTACGGCAAATGACTCTAGCAAAAGAAATGGTGTTTTAATAGCCATTAAAGACTCAGCATCTTTTAAGCTGCTAGAAAAACAGGTTGATGTTAATGGTAGGTATATTATTCTCGTAGCCGAAATTAACAATGAACTCTATACACTGGTAAATTTGTATGCTCCAAACAAAAGGCCAAAAAGATTCATCCGCAAACTTATACAAAAAGCTAAGGCATTGAGGAAAGGTAATCTGGTGATATGTGGAGACTTTAATGTACTTATGAATGATGTCCTAGACTCCTCCTCTGTGGGGCGGAGACAAAGACCATCCCTGGGTAAACTTTGCCTAGGGGAAGATCTCTATGACCCTTGGATCTGTCTCCGCACCACAGAGCGGGACTACACCTACTTTTCACCGGTGCACAAAAGCTATTCCAGAATTGACTTTCATCTTACGGACAAATATACTTTACAAAAGGTGGTCAGGGCAGAAATCCACTCTATCACATGGTCTGACCATGCCCCCATTACTATTGAAGTAGCCTCTACCAATAAAACTAATGCTTCGCCCCTATGGTGTAACAACACCTACCTACTCTACCAGACCCTTATCAAAGAGGAAATTAACAAAAAACTACTGGAATTTTTTGAGTTTAATGAAAATCCTGGTACTCCCCCGTCCACAGTCTGGTGCGCTCATAAAGCCTTCTCGAGAGGTACCTTGATCCAAATTGCGGCCAGAGAAAAACGGAAGAAAAGTAAACTCATATCACAACTTCATGACCGCTTAGCGGAGTTAGAAAATAAACATAAACAGACTGGTGACCACTCAGTATTACAGCAACTAAACTCTTGTAGGGAAGACTTAAGGCTGGTATTGAAATTGGACTATGACCTTTACTATAAGAGACTCAAGCTATCATACTATTCTCAGAATAATAGGGCAGGAAAATTACTAGCTTTCCAACTAAAGAAAAAGCAAACACAGGCAAAAATATCGGTAATAAAACATCCTGCTAATAACCACTCATATCAGAATCCCAAGGACATTGCAAACACATTTAAAGACTTCTATGAAGCGCTATATAATCTTAATCAGGACAAGGCTACCCACCAACCCACTGAAAAGGAAATCACAGATTTTCTAGGATGAGTCAACCTCCCAGCAATAGATCAGGGGTCACTACACAAACTTAACGCACCCTTTTCAGAGGAAGAAATTAGAGACGTAATTAAGAGACTCCCCAAGCATAAATCTCCAGGAGCCGACGGGTTTTCAGCCGAATACTACCAAGCGTTCTCCTCACTACTCACACCCAGATTAGTGGACCTTTACAATTCGGCTGCAAGCACTGGTACATTCCTTAAAGAAATGCTCCAAGCAATCATAGTGACTATTCCAAAGCCAGGAAAAGACCCTGCCCACCCCCAGAACTATAGGCCCATTTCACTCCTAAACTCTGATCTTAAGATCTTTGCAAAGACTTTAGCAAATAGATTAATACATATAACCCCTACACTCATAGGATTAGAACAAGTCGGTTTTGTTAAAGGTAGACAGGCCCCAGATGGCACTAGCACTAGGAAAATGATAAATCTACTTAGATACGCCAAAATTTCACATACTCCTACATACCTCCCAACCTGCACGGAATCTGCGGGTTTTACCTGCAGTGACACAACTTTCCCGCAGTCCCGCGATACCTTCTGTATTCCCGCACAGCAGCCACAGCAGGACACAGAAGGCAGAAGAAGGAGGAGGAGGAGGTAAGTTCTGAGCGATGTCCCTGTCCCTGTGTTTTGTGAAGTCCGGCACTCCCCCCCCTTCTCGCGGCGCCCCCCCCCGTTTTTAAAGTAAAAAAAACTTCAGTACGTCGCGCCCCCCCCCCCCCCCCCTCCGCTCTCTGTGTTTAAAACTTAAAATAATAGTCCGTCCAGCGGCAGCCAAACCCCCCCCCGCTCAACAAGTGCAGTCTATCTGTAAACCCTCCCCCCCGCAGCGCCCCCCCCGCTCAACAACTTCAGTGCCCAGTTAAAAAAATCAGTATGAATGTCCCGCAGAGGACATTTAAAAAGTTGGGAGGTATGCTCCTAGCATCTTTGTAGCCTTAGACGCGGAAAAGGTGTTTGATAGAGTCCACTGGTCATATCTCTCACATGCACTACATAAATATGGTTTATGCGGCTTCTTACATTCAGCTATCATGTCCCTATACACAAATCCCTCGGCCAGAGTGTTTACATCAGGAATGCTCTCTGACCCTTTCAACTTTAAGAATGGCACTAGACAAGGCTGCCCACTGTCACCGATAGTCTTTTCGCTAGCGATAGAACCCCTAGCAGAACTCATAAGATCCACTAAGGATATCACAGGCCTCCAAATAGGAAACAAAGAACACAAAATAGGACTTTTTGCAGACGATGTAATTCTTACCCTGACCAACCCAATGACCTCCCTAAGTAGAGCCACGGAACTTATGCACGACTTTGGGAAAATAACTTATTATAAAATTAATACTTCTAAGTGTTTTGCCCTACCCCTTAATATCCCCAAGAAAACTGTTAATGAAATCAAACTAATATTCCCATGTACCTGGGATGCTCTTTCCATTACTTACTTAGGTATTCAACTGACCCATCCAACGTCCAACCTGTACGCTAACAACTTCCTACCTCTTTTGGAACAAATTAAGACTGACTTTGCACAAATTTCCAAAATCCATTTAACTTGGATGGGGCGAATTGCAGCATATCAGATGCAAGTATTCCCAAAGATACTCTATCTTTTTAGACCTATTCCGATCCCCCTCCCACACAAATTTTTCTCTGAACTAACGAAACAACTGAATAAATTCGTTTGGAAGAACAAAAAGCCTAGAATAGCGCTAAAAACTCTCTACTTACATAAGACTGTAGGAGGAGGGAGTTTACCGAATGCCCACTCATATTATTTAGCTTCGTTATTGGACCAACTGAAATTCTGGTTCTCCTCTCAGGAGGACAATCTCTGGAATCAAGTAGAGAGAGAGGTCACACCAAGTCATGATCTAACGGCACTACTGATGGCACCCACTATACATCACAAACCCATGATACCAGATTACC
Organism: Rana muscosa; assembly: GCA_029206835.1. Classification (NCBI taxonomy): domain Eukaryota; kingdom Metazoa; phylum Chordata; class Amphibia; order Anura; family Ranidae; genus Rana; species Rana muscosa. The sequence continues at coordinate 105,028,057 of CM055119.1, read as the reverse complement.
CTACAATACAGGCCACACTTGCTGCGTGGTCCATCCTTACCAAGACGAAATTCTCAGATGAACACACCCACAAACTAGATATCCCTCTGACGACCTACACATTCTTCATTCAAAACTTCTCAACCCATCACTGGAAGAAAAAGGGCATACACTTTCATACTGCACACAAAACTCATCCTACCACACTAGACACCTTCATGATGCAGCAAATTAAGGTATATACTAAGGCATACCCTCAAACTACCACCAAAATCCCTGCAGCTATATGGGATTTTCTCCTAAGGAGATGCAAAACTACCACTAGGGGTACATCACTCTGTTATAGATTTTGTAATCAGCAACCGAAGAACACCTGTCGCGGGCCGGACTGACGGCTAGTGGGGATACAGGAGGTGGATCCTCTGTATCAGAGAGGGGATGGCATGGGTCGTACTGAGGGACAGGTTCTAAGCAGCTACCGGTTTTCACCAGAGCCCGCCGCAAAGCGGGATGGACTTGCTGCGGCCGTAGCAACCAGGTCGTGTCCTTCAGTAGCGACTCCACCTCTCTGGCGGCTGAGATAGGCGTGGTACAAAAGGACTAGGCAGAGGCAAGGTCAGACGTAGCAGAGGGTCAGGGCAGGTGGCAATGGTTCGTAGTCTGAGACAATGGCAGCAGGTCAGATACACAGGCAAGGCAACTCACAAAACGCTTCCACAGGGTACTAAGCCAACAAGATCCGGCAAGGACAGGAAGGGGAAGTGGGTTTATATCAGATTTGGGTGTGCACACAGTAATTGGGCCAGGCACCAATCAATGGTGTGCTGGCCCTTTAAATCTCAGAAGGCCGGCGCGTGCCCTAGAGCGCAGCGGGGCTGCGCGCGCCGGGAAGGAGCAGGAGGGGGATGGTGAGTAGGATGGGATGCGATCCGCGGACGGAGATGTGCCACCGCGTGGATCGCATCCCCGCCGGTAACAGAGCAGCGGCCACGGCCAGGGGGGCTGACCGGAGCGCTGCAGGGGGACCGACGCCGCGAGCGCTCCGGGAAGGATGGGACACCCGGAGCGCTCGGCGTTACAGTACCCCCCCTTAGGTCTCCCCCTTTTCTTGGAACCCAAGAATCTACGGATGAGCTCATTGTCTAAAATGTTGGTCTCAGGCTCCCAGGATCTCTCTTCAGGACCACAGTTCTCCCAATCAACTAAAAAAAATATTTTACCTCGGATGACCTTGGAGGCGAGGATTTCTTTCACCGAGAAGACATCGGAAGAACCAGAGACAGGAGCAGGAGCAGTGACCTTGGGGGAAAATTGGTTAAGAATGAGGGGTTTGAGAAGAGACACATGAAAAGAATTGGGGATACGAAGAGAAGGGAGGAAGATGGAGTTTGTAAGAGACAGAATTGATTTGGTTTTTGATTTTAAAAGGTCCGAGATAACGAGGGCCCAGCTTGTAGCTAGGTACCCGAAACCGAACATATTTGGAGGAGAGCCACACTTTGTCACCAGGGACATAGACAGGAGGAATTCTTCTTTTTTTATCTGCATGTCTCTTCATGCGGGCAGAGGCCAGTGATAGCGACTTTTGAGTCTCTTTCCAGATAGAGGTGAAGTCTTGAGTTAATTCATCCACGGCAGGAACTCCAGAAGAAGTGGGGATGGGGAGGGGGGGCAATGGGTGACGGCCGTAGACCACAAAGAAAGGTGATTTGGAGGACGATTCAGAGTTCTTGAAATTGTATGAGAATTCTGCCCAGGGCAATAGGTCGACCCAATCGTCTTGACGGGCGGAGACAAAATGTCGTAAGTAGTCACCAAGGACCTGGTTAATTCTCTCCACCTGTCCATTGGATTGCGGGTGATAAGCGGAAGAAAAATTCAACTTAATCTTTAGTTGAGTACAGAGAGCTCTCCAAAATTTTGAGATGAATTGAACGCCTCTATCAGAGACGATATGTGAGGGTAGCCCATGGAGACGGAAAATTTGAAGAAAAAAATGCTTCGCCAACTGAGGTGCAGTAGGCAGACCAGGAAGCGGGACAAAATGAGCCATTTTCGAAAAAGCGGTCAACGACCACCCAGATGACAGTGTTACTATGAGACAAAGGAAGGTCCGTGATGAAATCCATGGCAATGTGGGACCATGGTTGTTCAGGCACAGGTAGAGGAAGGAGAAGACCTGGAGGCTTCTGGCGTGGAGTCTTGTCACGTGCACAGATAGCGCAGGCCCGTACAAAGTCAGTCATATCTTTTTCCTGGGTAGGCCACCAATAGTGTCTGGCCATCAATTGTATGGATTTTTTGATCCCAGCGTGACCGGCTAGATGGGAGGAATGGCCCCACCTGAGTATCTGGAGACGAAGGCATGGAGGAACGAAAGTTTTTCCTGGAGGAACTGGCACCAGAGAAGCAGGAGCAGAAGAAATCAGACACTCAGGGGGTACGATGTGTTGAGGGGGAGTCCCAGTTTCAGAGGCATCGGAGGAACGGGACAAGGCATCAGCCCTGACATTCTTGTCTGCGGGACGAAAATGGATCTGGAAATTGAACCGGGCAAAGAACAATGACCACCTGGCCTGGCGAGGATTTAAGCGCTGAGCGGACTGAAGGTAGGACAAATTTTTATGGTCAGTGTAGATGGAGATAGGGTGAAGGGATCCTTCCAGGAGATGTCTCCACTCTTCTAATGCCAGCTTGATGGCCAACAGTTCACGGTCACCTATGGAATAGTTTTTTTCAGGAGGGGAGAAGGTTTTAGAGAAAAAACCACACGTGACGTTTCCTCCTTTAGCGTTTTTTTGAAGAAGAACAGCTCCGGCTCCAACCGAGGAGGCGTCAACTTCAAGGAAGAACGGCTTTATGGGGTCTGGTCGAGACAGGACAGGTGCAGAGGAGAAGGCGGTCTTAAGGTGAGTAAAGGCTTCTTCCGCTTGAGGCGGCCAGGACCTTGGATTTGCGTTTTTCTTAGTCAGTGCCCCTATAGGAGCAACGATGGTGGAGAAGTGGGGTATGAACTGACGATAGTAGTTGGCGAATCCAAGGAAGCGTTGGATAGCACGGAGTCCAGAGGGGAGTGGCCAATCCAAGACTGCGGAGAGCTTGTCAGGGTTCATTTGAAGGCCTTGTCCTGAGACCAGATAACCTAGGAAAGGAAGGCTGCTGCGCTCAAAAAGGCATTTTTCAAATTTAGCGTAAAGATGATTTACGCGGAGGCGCTGGAGCACTTGACGGACATGGAGCCGATGTTCCTCAAGGTTGGTAGAGAAGATTAGGATGTCGTCAAGATAGACAACCACACAGGTATACAGTACGTCCCGAAAGATTTCATTGACAAAATCCTGAAAGACTGCAGGAGCGTTGCAAAGTCCAAATGGCATGACGAGATATTCAAAGTGACCATCTCTGGTGTTAAATGCGGTTTTCCATTCATCTCCTTCACGGATTCTGATGAGGTTATAAGCGCCCCTGAGGTCCAATTTCGAAAAAACTTTTGCTCCGCGCAGACGGTCAAAGAGCTCCGAGATGAGAGGCAGAGGGTAGCGATTTTTAATAGTGATTTTATTGAGACCACGATAGTCTATGCAAGGGCGTAGTGATCCGTCCTTCTTGGCAACGAAGAAGAACCCCGCTCTGGCTGGAGAAGATGATTTCCTAATAAAACCTTTCTTGAGGTTCTCCTGTATGTAATCAGTCATGGCCTTGGTTTCAGGAGAGGAGAGAGGGTAAATTCTGCAACGGGGTGGTGTAGTACCTGGGAGCAAGTCAATGGGGCAGTCGTAGGGTCTATGTGGTGGTAAGACCTCCGCCTGTTTTTTGCAAAAGACATCAGAAAAGTCCTGATAGGCCTTGGGAAGGCCGGGCAAAGGAGTAGCGATGGGAACTTGACTGGTGGGTACAGACTTAAGACAATGCTTGTGGCAGGAGTAGCCCCATGATTTGATGTCCCCAGTGGTCCAGTCGAGGGTAGGAGAATGGCGCTGGAGCCAGGGTAGGCCAAGAAGGATGTCAGAAGTACAGTTCGGCAAAACAAAGAATTACATTTTTTCTTGGTGAAGAACACCAACGGACATGAGCAGGGGTTCGGTGCCGTAACGCACGGTACAATCCAGATTCTCTCCATTTACAGAGGAAATGAAGAAGGGTTTGATGAGACGGATAACAGGAATGTTGACCTGTTGATGAAAGAGGCTTCAATAAAGTTTCCTGCAGAACCAGAGTCCAGGAAGGCCACCACAGAGAAGGGGGGGCCAGCAGAAGGGGAAATCCGCACAGGAATAGTCAGACGTGGAGAGGAAGAATTCACACCTAGTAACGCCTCTCCCACGTTCACTAGGTGCGGGCGTTTCCCTGACATAGAGGACGAATAGGGCAGTCCTTTAGGAAATGTTCAGAGCTCACACAATAAAGACATAAGTTCTCATTCCTACGGCGAGTCCTCTCTTGTAGGGTCAGGCGAGATCGGTCCACCTGCATGGCCTCCTCGACGGAAGGCATAGTATCAGGATGCGCTGGATTCAGGAAGAGAGGAGCCAGGCGCGGATAACGCCTGGTGCGAACAAGATCTTTCTCCTGGCGAAGCTCTTGGCGTCTTTCAACGTAGCGTATGTCAATGCGGGTAGCTAAGTGGATGAGCTCCGTCAGGGAGGAGGGTATCTCTCGTGCGGCCAGACAATCCTTGATGTGGCTGGATAAACCTTTCTTGAAGGTCGCACAGAGAGCCTCATTATTCCAGGCTAGCTCTGAGGCCAGTGTGCGGAACTGTATGGCATATTCGCCCACAGAGGAGTTTCCTTGGACAAGGTTAAGCAGGGTGGTTTCAGCGGATGAGGCTCGGGCTGGTTCCTCAAAAATGCTACGAACCTCAGCAAGGAAGGACTGAACGGTGGCTGTAGCAGGGTCATTTCGGTCCCAGAGTGGCGTGGCCCAGGCCAAGGCCTTCCCAGACAACAGACAGACCACGAATTCCACCTTAGACCGTTCTGTGGAAAACTGGTCTGACATCATCTCAAGATGCAGGGAACATTGGGACAAGAATCCCTGGCACATCCTAGGATCCCCGTCAAATTTCTCCGGAAGAGACAAGCGGATCCTCGAGGTAGTAGCGGCAGCTCGGAGAGGGGAAGATGCTGGAGCTTGTGGTGGCAGACGCTGCTGGATCATGGCGGTCAACTGCGACAGCTGCTGTCCTTGTTGGGCAATCAATTGCGACTGCTGGGCAACCACGGTAGTGAGATCAGCGAGACTAGGCAGCGGCACGTCAGCGGGATCCATGGTCGGATCTACTGTCGCGGGCCGGACTGACGGCTAGTGGGGATACAGGAGGTGGATCCTCTGTACCAGAGAGGGGATGGCACGGGTCGTACTGAGGGACCGGTTCTAAGCAGCTACCGGTTTTCACCAGAGCCCGCCGCAAAGCGGGATGGACTTGCTGCGGCGGTAGCAACCAGGTCGTGTCCTCCAGTAGCGACTCCACCTCTCTGGCGGCTGAGATAGGCGCGGTACAAAAGGACTAGGCAGAGGCAAGGTCAGACGTGGCAGAGGGTCAGGGCAGGCGGCAATGGTTCGTAGTCTGAGACAATGGCAGCAGGTCAGATACACAGGCAAGGCAACTCACAAAACGCTTCCACAGGGTACTAAGACAACAAGATCCGGCAAGGACAGGAAGGGGAAGTGGGTTTATATCAGATTTGGGTGTGCACACAGTAATTGGGCCAGGCACCAATCAATGGTGCGCTGGCCCTTTAAATCTCAGAAGGCCGGCGCGCGCGCGCCGGGAAGGAGCAGGAGGGGGATGGTGATGCGATCCGCGGACGGAGATGTGCTGCCGCGTGGATCGCATCCCCGCCGGTAACAGAGCAGCGCCCACGGCCAGGGGGGCTGACCGGAGCGCTGCAGGGGGACCGACGCCGCGAGCGCTCCGGGAAGGATGGGACACCCGGAGCGCTCGGCGTTACAACACTGAAATCCCACCCATGCTAAAATGGGAGGCAGACATACAAAAATCCTTTACATTGCCAGAATGGCTCACAGCGATTAAATACAATAGAATATCCTCAGCCTGCGTGGATCACTGGGATAATTTGTGTAAATTACTCCATAGGTGGTACATTATACCTACACGCCTAAACAGTATGAAACCCACCCTATCCCCACTATGTTGGAGAGAGTGTCAAAAAAGAGGCAATCTTCTACACGTTATGTGGCACTGCAGCAGTTTACAGAATTTTTGGAGAGATGTATTTGCGCTTATTTCTGACATATCCAAAACAACCTGTACCCCCAACCCGGAACTAGCTTTACTCACACTAGGGATAGAATCCTTCCCGTATGCACAAAGGAAGGTAGTAGTACATATCCTGCATGCTACCCGTATATCTATAGCGGCCAAATGGAGAACATCAACCCCTCCGACTGTATTGGAAGTTGTAAACAGAGTGAATACTCAATGTTTAATGGAAAAAATGCTAGCATACAAAGTAGATCGAATACATGTCTTTCAGAAATTTTGGGATATTTGGCCCTCGCTACACAACTCCCTCTGGCATTGATTACTATATGTGATTACTATACTAAGAAACAGAAAAAGTGACGACTTGTGGTGTTGCAGCAATACTAGTGCAGTGAAAAAGACTCAGCACTGTTATCTCTGTTTGCCTGTCCACAGGTATTGTTAGTATGTTCAAATAGCTAATGTTTATACAATGAGTGATTATACTATTCTCTTCTGGTTATAGTTTTAGTCTTCATTCTATTCTGTTCTAGAATTATGTTATAGTCTCATACTCAAATTGGGACGGCCATATCCTGGGCCGTGTTATCTATACCTGGTATTTTACACACTTAGCCTGCTCACAGTATGATCCCGGAAGGGGTTACAGGCTCTCCGACCTAAACTTTCCTACGTTTAGATTTCCAGGACCTATACCTTGGAGTCAACACTCCATAGTCTCTCTACAGTGATTAGAAGGACAGAGTTAGTTTATATTCAGTTATTTTTTGATATATCTACTGTAACTATCGACAATATATGTATTTACATTAATGTACAACTAGTGTTTATGTACCTGTACGAAACTGTTATTTTTATTTTTTTTCAATAAATAAAAAATGTAAAGTTTAAAAAAAAAAACACCTTTACCTCTCACTTACCATTCTCATCACACCATGGGGCATTGTCCGAACACTCCATTACCTTACATAACACTCACCTCCCACCTTAGCACATTTGTTTTCAAACTTCACAATTTCCACTGCCTGTTAAGCCCTGTACACACGATCGGATAACCTATGGATTTTCGTCCGATGGATTTGACCATCGGAAATCCGATGAAACTGTTTTTCATCAGTCTTGGCCACACACCATCAGTCAAAAAACCGACCGTTCCAAACGTGGTGACGTAAAACACTCCGATGAGCCGACAAAAATGAAGTTTAATGCTTCTGAGCATGCGTCGACTTGATTCTGAGCATGCGTGGGTTTTTTAACCGATGGACTTGCCCATAGACGATCGCAAATTACCATCGGTTCTTGATCCATCGGAAAATTTTAAAACAAGTTCTATTTTTTCCATCCGATGGAAAAAAGACCGATGGGTACCATACACGATCGGTTTGTCTGATGAAAACCATCCATCGGACGGTTTTCATCAGTGTGAGGGGGTTAGCTCGGCAGCGGGTGTGTGTGACCCCCGGGATGGGCTCCCCACACAAAAACAGGCCCAGCAAACGGAGGTTGTGGTTTTCAAAATCAAAAAGGTGCGGTTTATTTTCTATTTACAGTGACAAAACACAGCAAAGCAAAAGAAACATAAACAAAATAAATCCTGGTCAACTTGACCTCTGACTAAACATACAGGTTTCCTAACTAACAACTGGGATCAGCCTAGTGCTGTCCTAGTCCCTAAGTCCCTGGTTTTAAATGTCCAAGCAAATAGCCACACAGGCTTTGTCTCACCGCACAGGGGTTCACTCTCCCTAGACAGTCCACACAGGTCTGGGTCCAGGCATGAGCTAACATCTAATGAAGCTGGGAGTTCTTATAGAGGCCTAAATGAGCTGACAAGCTTCAGCTGGTCTCATCAACTCCCTGTCTGCACGACGCCCCACACTCTCCCTAGAGGTATGAGTCATCCATGAGCCCACTAGCCCCAGCTGGGCTTATACAACTCTCCACCTAGTTGTATAAGTCGGCGTAAAGCCTGAATCTGGGCAAAATATATCTACCCCCCTGGATGCAACCAGGTGACTTTACCTTCCTGCTGTCACATACCCCCCCTCTTGTTTTAACCTCGGGGTTGGAACACCAGCAATCAGGCATTCATGTACTCGAGACAAAGCATCCACATTCCCCATTTGAATGCCAGGGCGATGCTTTACTGTGAAGTTGAATTCCTGGAGGGCCAGGAACCACCTATTCACTCTTCTATTTGTTTCCTTGTTTTGAGCCATCCACTTTAACGGAGCGTGATCCGTAACCAAGTCAAAGTGCCTACCTAGCAGGTAGTACCGAAGGGAATCTAGAGCCCACTTCACCGCTAAACACTCCTTTTCAACCGTGGCGTAATTTACCTCATGGGACTTCAACTTCCTGCTGAGGTAAATGACTGGGTGCTCTTCCCCGTTCCAGACCTGGGACAATACTGCTCCTAACCCCACATCTGACGCATCACTTTGTACGACAAAGTCTTTAGAGAAGTCGGGTGAGTACAACACTGGCTGGCTACATAAGGCTTGTTTCAAGAATTGGAATGCTGCCTCAGCCTCGGGGGTCCATTTAATCATGACCGACCCTTTCCCCTTCGTCAGGTTGGTTAGGGGCACAGCCTTAGAAGCAAAGTGGGGAATGAATCGCCGATAATACCCAGCGATTCCCAGAAAGGCTCGTACCTGCTTCTTGCTGTTGGGACGTGGCCAACTCTGGATGGCCTCGACTTTGTTGAGTTGGGGTTTTATTACTCCCCTCCCAATGGTGTACCCAAGATATTTGGCCTCTTCCTGCCCAATGGTACACTTCTTGGGGTTAGCCGTAAACCCCGCTTCCCGAACAGAGTCCAGGACTGCTTGCACTTTTGGCAGATGTGAGGCCCAATCTGTGCTATGGACAATTACGTCATCCAGGTAAGCCGCAGCATACTTCCGATGGGGCCTCAGCATCTGGTCCATTTTCTGCTGGAATGTGGCCGGCACATTCTGTAACCCGAACGGCATTCTTTTATATTGGAACGCCCCGTCTGGGGTTACAAATGCGGTTTTCTCTTTGGCCGACTTGGCCAGGGGGATTTGCCAATACCCTTTTGTGAGGTCAAGAGTCGTCATGTATCGGGCTGTTCCCAGCCGGTCGATCAACTCATCTATACGTGGCATGGGGTAGGTGTCAAATTTTGTAACTTTGTTCAACTGACGAAAATCGTTACAAAATCGCCAGCTCCCATCCGGTTTAGGCACCAACACAATGGGACTAGACCAATCACTTTGGGACTCCTCTATCACCCCTAAGTTCAGCATTTTCTGTACTTCCTCCCGTATTGCCTCCCGTCGGGCCTCTGGGATCCGATAGGGTTTTAACTTCACCCTTTCACCGGGCGGGGTAATGATGTCATGCTCTACCCCAGATGTTTGTCCCGGCAGCTCAGAGAATACCTCCTTGTTGCGAAGCACAAACTCCTTAACCTCCTGTTGTTGGGGTTGTGACAAGGTGGCTGCTATTCCAACCTCAGGAATCACGCAACCAGTTTGAGCTGGTGACCAAGTGTCTGCGACTAGGGACTCTCTATCCCTCCAGGCTTTCAACAGATTAACGTGATAGATCTGTTCGGGCTTTCGCCTTCCTGGTTGTCTGACCTTGTAATTCACTTCGCTCACTTTTTCCATTATCTCGTAGGGGCCTTGCCATTTGGCAAGGAATTTACTTTCAACCGTAGGGACAAGTACCAGTATCCTATCCCCCGGGGAAAAGGTACGGGTCTTGGCTCCACGGTTGTACACTCTCTGCTGTGCTAACTGCGCTTGGGCCAAATGTTCCTTCACGATGGGCATTACCTGTGCAATTCGGTCTTGCATCAGGGCGACATGCTCAATCACACTCCTGTGGGGAGAACTCTCACTTTCCCAAGTTTCCTTGGCAATATCCAACAGCCCTCTTGGGTGTCTCCCATACAGTAACTCAAAGGGGGAGAATCCCGTAGAGGATTGGGGCACCTCCCTAATAGCAAACATCAGATAAGGAAGTAGACAGTCCCAATCCTTTCCATCTCTATCCACCACTTTCTTCAACATTTGTTTTAGGGTTTTGTTGAATCTTTCAACCAGCCCATCGGTTTGGGGGTGATACACAGATGTACGTAATTGCGTCACTTTGAACAATTTACACAGCTCCTTCATAACCCGGGACATAAAGGGTGTACCTTGGTCCGTAAGCAGTTCTTTACAAATACCCACCCGGCTAAACACAAGAGATAGCTCTTTGGCTATGGTTTTGGCCGAGGTATTTCGGAGAGGGATCGCTTCTGGATAACGGGTGGCATAGTCCATTATAACTAATATGTACTGGTGCCCCCTAGCGGACTTGATTATAGGACCTACCAAATCCATGGCGATCCTCTCAAACGGGACCTCAATGATGGGTAGAGGGACCAGCGGGCTACGGAAATGTGGCATCGGGGCCGACCTCTGACACACAGGGCAGGAGGAACAATAATTTTCTATGTCCTTCATCACCCCCGGCCAATAGAATCTCTGTAATACCCTCTCTCGGGTTTTCTCTGTCCCCAGATGACCTCCAAGAATGTGCCCATGGGCCAACTCCAACACCAACTTCCTGTAAGGTTTGGGCACCACAAGCTGCTCAACGGTTTCTTCTGCCCTTTTTGCCACCCGATACAGTAGGTCCTTCTCTACGCTGAAGTATGGGTAAGTGCAGGTATTATCTGGGTTCACTAACTCGCCATCTATTTTCACTACGTTTTCCCGTGCCTTTATTAGGGCGGGGTCTTTCAACTGTTCTGTGGCAAAGTTTTCCCTGTGAACCTCAAGATCAGAAAACTCCACAGACGGTAGGTTTTCGTCTGAGGAGGTGGGCTCCTCTCCAGTTTCTTGAGTCTCCCCTGCCAATACTGATAAGGGAAATTCCGGAGAGTCCTCACCACTCTCAGGGGAGTTCTGGCTATCACATTCCTGGTACATAGGGGCACCAGTGGGGGGCTCAGGATCATCCCACAGTTCCCAGAACTTCGGAAAATCCCTTCCCACAATGGCGTCATGCGGTAACTGAGATACTAAGCCCACTGGATGAAAGAGGGTACCTTTGGGGGTCTCGAAACACACTGTAGTCACTGGATACTCTCGGGTGTCCCCATGCACACAAATAACAGCTACCTTGCTATTCCCAGAGACCTCTGTTTTAACTAACTCAGCCTTTATCGGGGTCACAAGGCTACCTGAATCCAGCAATACCACAACATTTCTACCATTAACACACATTTTGCATAAATGTTTCTCAGTTCCTCGAATGGCAGTGCATGCGACTGTCGCACACAGCGACTGACGTCTGCCCGTCAGAAAGTCACACTGCATGGGTTCCTCCACAACCGGGCAATTGGCTGCAATATGTCCCGCTTGCCGGCAGCGGTAGCAAACGATCCTTCTTGCCGCCTCTTGAGCCGCTGATTTCCCAGGCTGTTCTCGCCAAACTTGGGGTAGAGCTCCCACCCTCTCACTCTCTCCACCCTCACCCCTTGGAATCCTCTTATCCGCCCCTGGGGATGGTCTGGTCTTAGGGTGGAAAGTCCGAGTGTCTCTGGAAGAGGCCGTCAGGTTCTCTGTAGCCAAGTATTTCTCCACACGATCCACAAGACCATCGGCCGTCTCTGGGTCTCCATGGCTTACCCACTTTTGGATGGCAGTAGGAAGAGCTCTCAAAAACCGATCCATTACAACACGTTCCACAATCTTTGGTGCGGACAAAGTCTCTGGCTGTAGCCACTTTCTGCTCAGGTGAATGAGATCATACATTTGAGACCTGCGGGGTTTTCCAAGCTGGAAAGTCCAGTTATGCACACGCTGAGCCCGGACAGCCAAGGTGACACCCAGCCTTGCCAATATTTCAGCTTTTAGCATCACATAGTCTTTTGCTTGGTTAGGCTCTAGGTCATAGTAAGCTTTCTGCGATTCACCAGTTAACAGAGGAGCCACCAGTCCAGCCCACTGCTCCTCAGGCCACTTTTCTCTTTCAGCGGTCCTTTCAAATGTGGTCAAAAATACCTCTGGATCATCCTCTCCAGTCATTTTTGTCAATAAACGACTCACCCCAAAGGACGCGGTATTAGTGGGACGGCTTTCCTCACTGGTCTGCGGACGTTGCTGCATTACTGCTTCCATCTGTTGTTGTAGTCTCTGCTCTTGCTTCTGCAACAGGTCTATGAAGCGGGCCTCAGATTGCTGCTGGGCTTGTTGCTGAGCCTCCAGACTCTGTTGCAAAGTTGCGTTTGTCTGCTGCTGGGCTGCAAGGCTCTGTTGATGAGCTTGCTGCTGGGCTGCAAGGCTCTGTTGATGAGCTTGCTGCTGGGCTGCGAAGTTCTGTTGTTGAGCTGCAAGGCTCTGTTGATGAGCTGCAAGGCTCTTTTGCAAACCTGCATTTGTCTGCTGTTGATTGGCATTTGCTAGAGCCAGCTGTTTCAGTATCTCCTCCATGCTGGCTTAAAAAAAAACTGCCACTGGTTCTCCACCAACTGTGAGGGGGTTAGCTCGGCAGCGGGTGTGTGTGACCCCCGGGATGGGCTCCCCACACAAAAACAGGCCCAGCAAACGGAGGTTGTGGTTTTCAAAATCAAAAAGGTGCGGTTTATTTTCTATTTACAGTGACAAAACACAGCAAAGCAAAAGAAACATAAACAAAATAAATCCTGGTCAACTTGACCTCTGACTAAACATACAGGTTTCCTAACTAACAACTGGGATCAGCCTAGTGCTGTCCTAGTCCCTAAGTCCCTGGTTTTAAATGTCCAAGCAAATAGCCACACAGGCTTTGTCTCACCGCACAGGGGTTCACTCTCCCTAGACAGTCCACACAGGTCTGGGTCCAGGCATGAGCTAACATCTAATGAAGCTGGGAGTTCTTATAGAGGCCTAAATGAGCTGACAAGCTTCAGCTGGTCTCATCAACTCCCTGTCTGCACGACGCCCCACACTCTCCCTAGAGGTATGAGTCATCCATGAGCCCACTAGCCCCAGCTGGGCTTATACAACTCTCCACCTAGTTGTATAAGTCGGCGTAAAGCCTGAATCTGGGCGAAATATATCTACCCCCCTGGATGCAACCAGGTGACTTTACCTTCCTGCTGTCACATCAGTTAAACCGATCGTGTGTACGGGGCTTTACTCTCATACGTTACCAAACCCAATCTATACATTTCTTCAAGCAAAAATCAAGCATTTATAATTACACTTCTATAAACAAAATACTGGCAAAGGGGAGACATCATATCACATTCACATACTATACCATTTTCTCTTCAAATAAACATTTAGCAAACTTATAATGAATATGCATAAATACTCACCAAATACCTGGACATTTACTTTACTCTAATTTAATTTGTCCCTTTTCCTGAACAACAGAACACAGTGGAAAGAGGACTGCATCCCACACAGCAAATTGTCTTAAATACTGCTAAGCAGAATGCGACAGACAGAAGTAGCAAGATTAGCGAAAACATTTTCCTCGTTCTTGGTGGGAACTGTCTATTTTAGGTATCTCTGTACCATTGTAGCTACTTTTCAAAATGGCCTTGCCCACGGCAAGCCACAGCAGGCTCCCCACAGCCTCTTTAAACAGCCTGGTCTGGGCTTTCCCTCCTTAAACTAAATTTTTAAAACAACATAAGGTCTCCCATCTACACTGCGGCAACTTAATGTCTACCCATCAGCAGTAATCGATGCAGATCCTCCCGTGTTTACCAGTCTGAATCCGTAATCTCAGCAAGTGCCTCCAAACTGTTGGGAAATTTGAACAGGTAGTCCTTTCTACCCCCACAGACCAGCTTAAAATAACCCAATTGCCACACCCAAAAGATACAGGATCAGTACTGAGAGATTTCTCTAAACGCAAGTAAACACAAGACAGCTTTGCGCTCAGAATGAAATCCGTTTATTCTTTTGCAGGGGTAGACATTATATAGTCATTATCATAACCCAATCATAGAAGAGGGAGGGGTGTGGTTAATACAGTGGGTATACATTTTATCGTTATACAGTAGACATTTTGCCACTCTCAAGATGGCCGACACTCATCCTGACCCTCTCAAGGTGGCTGACAGTTTTGTTATTAATAAGAATCAACACGAGTGTCACCACGAGTGTTATAGCTCATAGTCACAAGATTTCACCAGGTTTCACTTCCCTGTACCAATGCCTACCAGACAGTGCACAGGAAGGGCCAGCTTAAAAATAGACCAGCACTCCGCAAATTATGCCACTCATTGCAATTTATGCATGCTTTTGCAAAACTGCTGCTCCGTACAAAATACAAGATCTCAACCTATTTTATAATACTCATAAAACTTATAACACTAGTAAAATTTCCCTATATATGACCCCATCTCACTATAGTGGGGGTCCTTATGCCATGCCAATTACCACACACATTAAACGGAAACAAAATGAGCATAACAGTAAAACTGAGCATACAGTTCCTTATTACCTGTATTCAGAAGGGACATAGTAAGAAAACAGGAAGACAAGTCAAATCAAATGGGGAGCCAGGAGTAAACTGGGTATATTAAGATACCCCCTAGTTTGAGTGTACACTAGTAGATAGGGCAAACAAATAAACAAGGGGGGGGGGTCCAGCGTCATTGCAGGTGTCAAGAGAAAGGGGCGAGGTGCGCCCCACAGTATTTCCAGGTGTTTGATCCTACAAATCGTAATGTCCCCGGTGTACAGTGTAGTGAGGGACTGGCAAATAGGATGGGGATGTTGCAGACCGAGCAATGAGAGCCAGAGTACGTCGAGCTCTATTGTAGATAGAACCACCAGCCCGGCAGCGGAATTGTGTAAACTATGGTGTATCTGCGAGCAGAAGTGAAGATCGTAGCTTGGAGGTAGCAGCGTCCGGAAGCGAGGCAGAACCATTCTGAGCATAGGTGTTCATAACATGCGTTGCGCGGTGAGACAAGATGTTGGTCGCAAAAGTGCGACGTCAGACGTAGGACGATGTAGCTATGTTCCCTTCCGGCCAAGCTAATCGCGTTGGACGCAGGGTTAATTGTGGTGGACGTAGGGCATCATGGGAATTTTAGTTTGGTTACTGTCCACGCGTGCTGCGCTCTGTCTTGAAGGAATACAGTCAGCCTCATAACAACTTGAACTGTAGGACAGATAAAAGGCAGTGGCGCTAACAATAAGATTCAACAGTACTTGTGTTGGCAATAAGGGCCTCTTGGAGTAGCGAACAATAAGCCAATAAAAGTCAAAAAGTCAAAAGGAGCCAAACTTGGCTAACATTGTGCAGAGAGCAGGGAGTACCTGCCAAGGGCTCAGCGTTCCCGGCGGGATCTCCTGGATCTGGGCGGGTAGGACGGGCTGAGATCCTGATGGTGGTTGCGGGATGCAGTATGTTGCCTCTGTCCCGAGGGAGATCTTCTCCTAAGGTAGCTGGTGGGTTGCGCATCCATGGGTTCCTTTGAAGCAGTGCGTTTTCTGACCACGGGGCAACGAAAGTCTGCATACCATTTAGGGACATCCACCAGGGGGATGCCCAGGATCTCACAAAAATGCGGTAAATCTTCCTTTAGTAAGGCAGTGCATCCCTGTGAGGATGCTGACAAGCAGAAAGGGAACTTCCATTTATACTGGATGCCTCTATCGCATATGGGCTCAAGCAGGGGCTTCAGGTTTCTGCGATTTTGTAGAGTAATGCCGGAGAGGTCCTGGTATATTTGAATATTCACTCCCTCGTGCATTACTTGTGGTCGGCTTCTCGTCTGACGCAGGATCTCTTCCTTCAGCTTGAAGTCTACTAAACAGCAGACAATGTCCCTGGGAGGGTCTGCATTCCTTCCCTTAGGCCGGAACGCTCGGTAGATCCGCTCCATAGCAATCGCTGATTGAGGAGGTTTATTGAGTATGCCGTTAAACAGGCCAGTGACCACAGTGGAGACCTAATCCCCCTCGATTGTCTCGGGCAGACCTCTGATGCGGAGGTTGTGGCGCCTGCCTCTGTTGTCGAGGTCTTCCATGTGATGCTGCATGTCCCTCAGGTGTAGGGTATGGGTGTCGATGCGTGTGTGGCCCGGCGGAGGACACTGTCATGGCGTTCATTCACTGTTTCCACCTCATACACTCTGTCCGTGAGAGCGTGGATATCCAGCCAGAGTTCAGAGATGGCAGCCAAGAGGGTGTCCTTGATGTCCGCGGCAATGGTGCGGAGATCGTGGATGCTCAGTTGTGGTTGAGGGGTAGCCGCTGTGCCTCCCATACCCGCGGATAGTGCTGCGGGGGGAGCGGACATCGTCTCTGTCTGTGAGGGAGCATTAGTGGGTTGCGAGTAGCCGTGGCGGGAAGCCGCCATGTTCCCTCTGGGGGTCCGGAACATGTCATGGATAGTTTGGCTAAGGCTCCCATTCTGTTCCCTGGGAGAGTGCAAGAGGGATGCCGATGAGTTGCGGGAAGCCGTCCCCATGATTTGGATAGGTTTAGGGGTGCGGATACCTCAGTTAATGGGTAGCTTTATCCTGTGGTGGCGGGAGCTCAAGAATTAGGCATCCATCTTCCTGCCAGGTCAGGCCACGCCCCCCATCTGAAATAATGTTAAGAAACTTATGAAAAATAAAGAATTTAAAAAAAAAAAAAGAAAAGAGTGGAGAGGGAACAGGGTCTAGTAATTGTCTAGTAATTGTTGATGAAACAATTGAGATCAAGCTCGATGTTTAACCCCAAGGGGGTAAGAGTCTGGAGCTCAAAGATCCATCTGGATTCGTTCTGGGATATTTGTATACATGTTAGTAACCCTCCAATGTCTATCCACATGATCGATATCGTAGAAAGACAATGAGGAGGGGTCACGACCAGGGCCGGACCTACCATTGGGCTTGACTGGGCTCAAGCCCATGGGCCCCGCCCAATAGAGGGCCCCCGGTGCCCCGCCCGTTTACGTTTTCTTTTAAGCGCGCCGGAAGATTTACTGTTCTGTGTCACTGGGTAGTGGTACGGTCCCTCACTTGCTGTTTCCCCTGCCGACGTCGCAGATGGTCTGACGTCACTGGCAGGTGCGACCATTGGCTGTCCCCACGGAGCTCACTGCTTATGTATTTCCATTCCATCCATCGGTTCACTGCCGAGTGCCGACGGTGTTTACTGAGTGAAGGGGGGGGTCACAAGGCCCCGGGATTTTATAGATGTCAATAATGTGCAAAATCAAATAGTTAAATACTGACTGAACACAATAAATAGAAAAAATAGAATTTTTTTATTACAAAAATTAATTCTTTATACAAAACACCAATGCAATATAAAACCTTAGTCAATTAAAGTAAGTGTACAAAAACAAACACAAAGGTGCCAGTGTACTCAACGTTTCGCTGTAAAGAGAGAGCTTCCTCAGGAGATTTTACCACGGCATCTCATATTAGGCTGGAGGCGAGACAAAAAGACAGGATGTAAAGCATGGCGTAAACAGACATCAAACAAAAGATTGTCTTGATGTTATTGTAGGCATATAGAAAGCAATCATATATGCAAAAAAGTTCTAATAATTTGTACAAAAAAATAAAAAAGAGAGCGATAGGAACTAAAGCTCTATTAATCTATATATTGTGAATATTGCAAAACATGTCATAGAGGGACCCACCTGTTGCTGTGTTGAAAATGTTAATTGAAGGTGTATAGATTAAAAGTAATGGTACTCCAAAAAGCGGAGTGCAGATGGTAAATTGAACCAGGCAATTCCATGCATCCAATAGTGACTTGCAGACGTAAATAAAAAGCAGGACAATTCCTGGTATATCAAAAAGAAAAAGGGGGTTATGTAATTATATGTATAGAGGAACAGGCAGGATGTGAATAGTGCATAAACCGAATATGCAATAGATACCTGCTGGACATAGGTATAGAATCAATGAGTAGTCATTTGATAAGAATTGGATTCCCAACGTCCATGTTGGCAAAGGCTAAAGACCTTCTATGAAGTTGTAGGGCTCATAAGTATGAAGCCTAAAAAATAGAGTGAATAACGTAAGGAATAATCAAGGTAAAATATACGATAAATGAGGTAAAGTAGAGCTATGTTTCAAATACCTGGTATGGCAAGATCTAAGCAGAGTCCTAGGACCTGGAAGGATCCAGGAGCAGCGATGTGTGTTCCACGGCCGGTTCAAAGGAATGACAGAGTGTTGCGGCAGACAATGCCGTTTTTATTTCTGTCCGGCTAGTGTGCGTCTGACGTCACGCGCAAGCCGTGGACGTACCGAAACACAATCTGCGCATGCGTGAGAATGCCGGAGCCCGGACGTCTCGTGGGAGGTGGAGATAGAGGAGGAACATTAATTTAACTAAGAATGGACTTTAAACGGCACATGGGTAAGTATTGTAGAAATTCTAAGGGTTTTATTATTAGTAAAAAATATATAATTTAGTTTTAGTAAAAGTACAATAATACATTTCAGAAAAATGACATTTTATGATAATCATCAATAATCAATATAGGATCCCAAATACAAAGCTAGAAACACCTCCCAGAAATTACGTTGACATGTAAAATGCAGATAAAGTGATATATATCCAACAAACGCAGAAACACAGGGTTGGATGGTGTACACAGGGGGTGGCTAGCCTTTTTGATAGATCCGGTAAGTTCAAAGATAGAGATCTTGCTCGACTAGTTTCGCGTTCCAAAACGCTTCGTCGGGAGCATAATGTTCTGTCAAGATTATACACAAACAGTTCATGAGAGATATATCAAATAACATAATTTTAATACATATATATACATATCTAAAAATAAAAATAATGAAAAACATTTGAAAGAGAGAAGAACACTGAAAATACACTGATTAAAAATAGTTTTTTTTTAATTGACCACAAAGGGATGAAACACCAGGCACCTGTGTATTGCCAGCGCAGCAACCAGTCGCACATCAACTGAGACATGAAAGTAACTATATAAGATTGCTTAAAAGCAGTAAGGAGAAAGTGTAGAAGGACCCACATCCAGGGACACCACCAAGAGAACAAAGAAACTGGATGGAAAGTGTGTGAAAATAGAATGAAAAATAAATTATTGTGTCAGTTACCACCATCAAAACAGGCAGGAGAAAAATAAATAATGTCTATACTCACAAACAGGGCCGTGTTGAGTAATCAAAACAGGACTGGGTATTTTTGGACTGGCCGTCCGTATGTAACAGAGAGCCAGTGATGTGTGGACACATTCTAAAAACAAGACACATAGAAGGTCTTTAGCCTTTGCCAACATGGACGTTGGGAATCCAATTCTTATCTTTATGTCTAAGAAATAAATCAAATTATTTAGAGAGGGGGGAGTGGGGAGTCAAACCCAAATTGTACACTTGCTTAAAGCTCACCGTAGTAGACCGTAATAGGTAGTTAGATAGGGGAGTGTAAACTGCACAGACTACTGGTAAGTAGAGCGAGAGCGTTCCTCCAGGTATAATGAGCCAGAAAGCATATGGTAGTTTATGTCAATCAGAGCCAGTTGCTCGGGCCGGACAGTGATAGTCTGTCAACAAAAAAGGGGGCCCCCGAACGGTGGAATAACCCAGCTGAAAAAACATAAATTATATTTAAGAGAGGGGGGTCTACATAACCAATTCCATAGATACATGTTTACTAGCGAACCGAGTAAAGATTACCTTAGAGCTTCAAGTGAACCGTTTGGTGATGGGCCTTGGTGGAACCTCTCCTGTGGACAACATATCGTAGCGGTGTGCACCGCTTATAAATGCCCCTGCAGGAAGGCGTCATCCCAGCCGGAAATGACGCCATTGCGCAAGGTCAGAGGGTTAGCACGCATGCGCCGTAGTAGCCGTTGACGCGGCAACTCACGACCAATGCGATAATAGCAGGGCGGGACCTAGAGAGAGCCAGGTACTCTCTTGAAAGTTATCAGTGAGCCGTGTCATACCAGCCGGAAATGACATCTTTACACAAGGTCAAGGGTTTAGCACGTATGCGCCGTCGTCGCCGCTAGTGCGGCAACTCACGGCCAATGCGGCGATAGCAGGGCGGAACCTAGAGAGCACCAAGTCCATAAGTAATACACTAAGTGATAGTGATACGGTGAAATCAGATGAATATTCATAACATTGTGCAAAAAACATATATAGAAAGAAGTAGACTGAGTGCAATCAAACAAATAATAATGTAAAATTATGGTGAAGAATGTGTACATGAATGAAAAAGCTAGTCAAGTGTTGAAACATATCACATAAAATATATGTGAAAAAATTTTTTGAAAAGAAAAGTGTAAACAGTTGTAGTATCAAAAACTTTATAACGTAAATCAATACAACTTAAAATTTACATCCAGTTGTGACACTAAGGTAACGACTTTCCTGGATTTAACAATCTTCAGGAATTTAGATAACTCTCTGTCCACTAGTCTCTTCCGAAAAAGCACAGCAGGCAATACGCTGTTGCATGCAGACAGTGCTCACCCACCAGCCCTGATACGAAGCATTCCGTATGCACAGTACATTAGGCTGCGACGCAACTGTACGCTGCTATCTGACTATCAAACACAAGCAAAATTACTAAGGAATCGACTACTAGCCAGAGGTTACAGTAAATCTTTACTGCGACAGGCGTATAATAAGGCCACTAGCCAAACTAGAAACGAACTTCTGTACAAGACAAAAAATATCCCCTCCCAATCCACTATCAAAGTGATTACCAAGTTCTCTAGTCAACATATGGATATACGGTCTATGCTTAAAAATCACTGGCATTTGCTACGAGATGATCCCATCTTGGGCAAATATGTAGGGGCACAACCGGAGATTATCTTTAGGAGGGCAAACTCACTAAGAGACAAACTTACTGCTAGCCACTATGTTAGAAATCGCTGTGACACTGCCAACCAAGCTATAGGGACCTCTAAATGTGGGAAATGTTCTTTCTGCAAATGGGTCTCACCCTGTCAAAACATTCTACTCCCCAATGGAGAGACCTTCTCCCCTAAATTTTCTGCAAACTGCCGCACTGAGGGCGTGGTTTATCTCATGACCTGTAAGTGCGGTAGTTTCTATGTGGGCAAAACGGCCAGACAGTTAAGACAACGCATTAATGATCACATTTATTATTCGGGTAATGGTAAGATGTTGACACCCATCAGCCGACACCTGGATCTGTATCACCGCTTTGATACTTCAGTTGTGTCCTTTTCTGTTCTGGCTGTAGTCCCCAAGAGCTCTAGAGGGGGTGAGTGGGATAAAATCATTCTCCAGAGAGAAACTCTCTGGGTTGAGAGGTTGAATGCCACACACCCCCCTGGCCTCAACGAAACCCAGTCATACAGACCATTTTTGTAAATCACCAATACAATTGTGTCCAATGATCTGGAATTATTATCCCAGTCGCTGACATACATTCCTGACTGGCGCCCATAATATCCCCATGGGCTGTAGGTGGTAGTGGACATCCACTGCCATTTATAAAGTTTTTGATACTACAACTGTTTACACTTTCTTTTCAAAAAAATTTTTCACATATATTTTATGTGATATGTTTCAACACTTGACTAGCTTTTTCATTCATGTACACATTCTTCACCATAATTTTACATTATTATTTGTTTGATTGCACTCAGTCTACTTCTTTCTATATATGTTTTTTGCACAATGTTATGAATATTCATCTGATATCACCGTATCACTATCACTTAGTGTATTACTTATGGCATTGGTGCCCCTCATTACAGCCGATGGACTCAATATGTCATTTATATAGACAAACATCATATATAATTCAATGATGCCCCAACTGAATAGACTGCCCCATTAGAAACACAATTGCTTAAATTAGACAGTGTCTATTATTTAAAAGGACGATTTCTGGATGTATAAAATAAAATTATGGATTTTAGTTTGATATAGATGCCTTTTGGCATCTTTTTTATTTAGTTCTGTGTATTTCGTTTAAACCTTTCTTTTTGTTGACCACGCTTGGATGTATTCACCCCTTCTTTCCCTGCGCTTGCCAGGCGTTGCGGCTCTCTGTGCTTCACACTGACGGCTGAAAATTTCAGGGCCGGTACGCCGATCCCTGATGTGATCGGGGACACGGCGCACTGATAACTTTCAAGGGAGGACTTGGTGCTCTCTAGGTTCCGCCCTGCTATCGCCGCATTGGGCGTGAGTTGCCGCGTTAGCGGCGACGACGGCGCATACGTGCTAACCCCTTGACCTTGTGTAAAGATGTCATTTCCGGCTGGTATGACACGGCTCACTGATAACTTTCAAGAGAGTACCTGGCTCTCTCTAGGTCCCGCCCTGCTATTATCGCATTGGTCGTGAGTTGCCGCATCAACGGCTACTACGGCGCATGCGCGCTAACCCTCTGACCTTGCGCAATGGCGTCATTTCCGGCTGGGATGACGCCTTCCTGCAGGGGCATTTATAAGCGGTGCACACCGCTACGATAGGTTGTCCACAGGAGAGGTTCCACCCAGTTCCATCACCAAACGGTTCACTTGAAGCTCTAAGGTAATCTTTACTCGGTTCGCTAGTAAACATGTATCTATGGAATTGGTTATGTAGACCCCCCTCTCTTAAATATAATTTATGTTTTTTCAGCTGGGTTATTCCACCGTTCGGGGGCCCCCTTTTTGTTGACAGACTATCACTGTCCGGCCCGAGCAACTGGCTCTGATTGACATAAACTACCATATGCTTTCTGGCTCATTATACCTGAAGGAACGCTCTCGCTCTACTTACCAGTAGTCTGTGCAGTTTACACTCCCCTATCTAACTACCTATTACGGTCTACTACGGTGAGCTTTAAGCAAGTGTACAATTTGGGTTTGACTCCCCACTCCCCCCTCTCTAAATAATTTGATTTATTTCTTAGACATCTATGGGTTACTATATGTGTCTTGTTTTTAGAATGTGTCCACACATCACTGGCTCTCTGTTACATACGGACGGCCAGTCCAAAAATACCCAGGCCTGTTTTGATTACTCAACACGGCCCTGTTTGTGAGTACAGACATTATTTCTTTTTCTCCTTTCTGTTTTGATGGTGGTAACTGACACAATAATTTATTTTTCATTCTATTTTCACACACTTTCCATCCAGTTTCTTCGTTCTCTTGGTGGTGTCCCTGGATGTGGGTCCTTCTACACTTTCTCCTTACTGCTTTTAAGCAATCTTATATAGTTACTTTAAAAAAAAACTATTTTTAATCAGTGTATTTTCAGTGTTCTTCTCTCTTTCAAATGTTTTTCATTATTTTTATTTTTATTTTTAGATATGTATATATATGTATTAAAATTATGTTATTTGATATATCTCTCATGAACTGTTTGTGTATAATCTTGACAGAACATTATGCTCCAGACGAAGCGTTTTGGAACGCGAAACTAGTCGAGCAAGATCTCTATCTTTGAACTTACCGGATCTATCAAAAAGGCTAGCCACCCCCTGTGTACACCATCCAACCCTGTGTTTCTGCGTTTGTTGGATATATATCACTTTATCTGCATTTTACATGTCAATGTAATTTCTGGGAGGTGTTTCTAGCTTTGTACTTGGGATCCTATATTGATTATTGATGATTATCATAAAATGTCATTTTTCTGAAATGTATTATTGTACTTTTACTAAAACTAAATTATAATTTTTTTACTAATAATAATACCCTTTGAATTTCTACAATACTTACCCATGTGCCGCTTAAAGTCCATTCTTAGTTAAATTAATGTTTCTCCACTGATTATCGGGACGTTGGCGCATTTGTACTGGTGCATCCACAGTGTCACCCTGTGGGGATGCACAATTTAGCAATTTCCTTCAAAAAAAGGTGGAGATAGAGACCCAGGCCACCATTTTGGAAGAGGGCTCATGTCCAGGACGCAAGGTTCTGTCAAGATGGAAAATAGATTTGGAAAGATTCCCAAATCAGGCCGCATATACAAAAGGGGAAAAGAGGAGGATCGCCAATGGAGTGGGCTATGTATGGGGGAGGCAAAAAAAGCGTCAGGCATTTGCATTTGAGTTGAAGGGGCAAGCATCCGTGGAAAAACATTGATTAAATAAACCCACTGGAGTTCCCCCGGGCGTCCATACAAGTCACAATACGGATAACCAGAAAGGCCTGGCCCATTTAGATCAGCACAGTACATTGATAAAAAACATTATGAATCTATTAGAACCTTTGTCGCATTGGCAGACAGGTGGGCTTCCCTCTATGCTTGCAAAAATTCATCCATCCAGACAATGAAGCCACAGACATATTACAAGATTGCAAATGCAGCAAATGTTAATACATTACAGAATATAGATATATAATACTTGTTATTCAAAAACACAACATTTTTTGGTTTTGAAAGCAAGCTGCTCTATCATATAGCAAAATTGGGTGTAAACTTAGAAAATAATAAATAATATAATGAATAAATAAAAAAAAAAAAAAAAAAGTTATGATTAAAGAAAAGTTAGAAAAAAACATAATTTATAAAAAAGGTTTGAAACTAAGAGCTTCGTTTAAGCCCGGATATGTGAGGGCATTCAAGTTTGAAATCCACTTAGCCTCCCGTTGGAGAAGAGTTTTATCAAAGTATGCCCCCCTGATAGTTGGGGGTACATGTTCCAATGCAAAAAAGTGCATACATGCATCTGCAAAATCATGGTGGAGACCCATATGCCTACTGATTGGCGTCTCCATTTTTTTGGCCAGGACCAAGGAAACATGATCCTTGATTCTGTCAAAAAAGTGTTGTTTGGTTTTACCAATGTAGAATGCTGAGCATTGGCAAATCATGATGTAGACAATGCCCACTGATTGGCATGTTGCTAGAAAATTGGGTTTGTACAGACGACCATCTGGCAAGAGAATACTATTAGATGAAAAAATGTATCGACAGAATTTGCATTTGTGACATGGTCTGCTTCCCAAAGTTTTGGTCAGTAAGCTTTTGGGAGAGAAATTACTTTGTACCATCGAGTCTTTAAGAGATTTGGATCTGCGGAATGTAAACTCTGGGTGACCTTTGAGATGTTTGGAACCTGAGGGATCCCCCAGAAGAAGGTGCCAATGTTTTTCCAGTAAGTTGCGCTTTTGGCGATGATGATCAGAAAAGCGGGTAATTAGCCTGAGACCTTCATTGTTTTTTTGTTTTTTTGGGGCATGGATAAGAGGTTTCCGATCTAGACGTTTTGCTCTTAACCACTTGACAACTGGGCACCAAATCCCCTTCGTGCCCGGACCAATTTTCAGCTTTCAGTGCTCTCACACTTTGAATGACAATTACTCAGTCATGTAATACTGTAACCTAATGATTTTTTTGTCCTTTTTTTCATACAAATAGAGCTTTCTTTTGGTGGTATTTGATCACCTCTGGGTTTTTTATTTTTTGCGCTATAAATGAAAAAACACGGAAAATTTTGAAAAAAAAAACGCTTTTTTTTAGTTTATGTGATAAAATTTTGCAAATTATTAATTTTTCTTTATAAAATTTAGCCACAATTTATACTGCTACATATCTTTGGTAAAAATAACCCAAATTAGTGGATATTATTTGGTCTTTGTGAAAGTTATAGAGTCTACAAGCTGTGGGGCGGATCATAAACAATTGATCACACCTAATGTACTGGTGGCCTATCTCATTTCTTACGACCCGAACAAGCCAGCAAAGCACAAATACCCCCCAAATGACCCCTTTTTTAAATTAGACATTCCAAGGTATTTAGTAAGATGCATCGTGAGGTTTTTGATGTTGTAATTTTTTCCCACAATTCTTTGCAAAATGAAGATTTTTTTTTATTTTTTTATTTTTTCCACAAAATTGTCATTATAATAGGTTATTTCTCTCACATGGCATGTGTATACCACAAATGACGCCCCAAAATACATTCTGCTACTCCTCCTGAGTATGGCAATACCAAATGTGTGAGACTTTTATACAGCCTGCCCACATACAGAGGCCCAATATTGAAATGGCACCTTCAGGCATTCTAGGAGCATAAATTACACTTCTCATTTCTCAACCACCTATTACACTTTTGAAGGCCCTGGAGCACCAGGACAATAGAAACGCCCACAAAGTGACCCCATTTTGGAAAGCTAACACCCCAACGTATAATCTATGAGGCATAATGAGTCTTTTGAACGGTTCATTTTTTTCCTGAAGTTTTTGGAAAATGCGGGAAAAAAATGAAAACGCAATTTTTTTACGCAAAGTTGTCCATTTATAAGATATTGCCAACACATAGCATGTACATAGCAAAAATGATACCCCAAAATACATTCTGCTACTCCTCCTGAGTATGGCGATACCAAATGTGTGAGACTTTTATACAGCCTGCCCACATAGAGAGGCCCAATATTGAAATGGCACCTTCAGGCATTCTAGGAGCATAAATTACACATCTCATTTCTCAACCACCTATTACACTTTTGAAGGCCCTGGAGCACCAGGACAATGGAAACGCCCACAAAGTGACCCCATTTTGGAAAGCTAACACCCCAACGTATAATCTATGAGGCATAATGAGTCTGTTGAACGGTTCATTTTTTTCCTGAAGTTTTTGGAAATTGCGGGAAAAAAATGAAAACGCAATTGTTTTACGCAAAGTTGTCCATTTATAAGATATTGCCAACACATAGCATGTACATAGCAAAAATGACACCTCAAAATACATTCTGCTACTCCTCCTGAGTATGGCGATACCAAATGTGTGAGACTTTTTCACCACATACAGAGGCCCAATATTGAAATGGCACCTTCAGGCATTCTAGGAGCATAAATTACACATCTAATTTCTCAACCACCTATTACACTTTTGAAGGCCCTGGAGCACCAGGACAATGGAAACGCCCACAAAGTGACCCCATTTTGGAAAGCTAACACCCCAACGTATAATCTATGAGGCATAATGAGTCTTTTGAACGGTTCATTTTTTTCCTGAAGTTTTTGGAAATTGCGGGAAAAAAATGAAAACGCAATTTTTTTACGCAAAGTTGTCCATTTATAAGATATTGCCAACACATAGCATGTACATAGCAAAAATGACACCCCAAAATACATTCTGCTACTCCTCCTGAGTATGGCGATACCAAATGTGTGAGACTTTTATACAACCTGGCCACATACAGAGGCCCAACATGCAAGGTACACCATCAGGTGTTCTAGGGACACATAGCATGAACATACCAAGAATTACACCCCAAAATACATTCTGCTGAGCAAATGGTAAACAAAAGATTACCTGTGGTTTTAGTAGCGCAGTTTTCCACAGGAGGACAGCACTGGTCCAGGCAAGAGGCAGGGACTTGGTCAGCAAAAGCGGTGTGGTCAGTTCATCCGACAGGCAGAGGCATGATGGCATAGGTCCTACAGGCAGTTGGCAGAAGTAGGGCCTCGTTCAGGACTGAATGGGGACAGGGGTAGAGGCTTCTCCCACCCAAATCTCTTTGAAGCCTCCGAGTCTCCAGACCCTAATCTGGGAATGAGAAAAACAAAAACAATTGTTTTCTTCATCCAGAAAAACAATTCTGGAGCCCCTCACATATGTGAGACCCCTGTGTTATGAATCCCACTAGTCCACTGGCAGGGTACAAGATCAGTCCAAGAGGCAGGCAAAAAGCATGGTCAAACAGTCCAGGGTCAGTTCCAGATCAGGCAGAGGTATGTACAGAATCGTTAGGCAGAAGCGTGGTCAAATAACAGTCCAGGGTCAGTTCCAGATCAGGCAGAGGTATAAACAGAATCGTTAGGCAGAAGCGTGTTCAAATAACAGTCCAGGGTCAGTTCCAGATCAGGCAGAGGTATAAACAGAATCGTTAGGCAGAAGCGTGGTCAAATAACAGTCCAGGGTCAGTTACAGAGAAAGCAGAGGCATAAGGGGTGTGAACATAAATGGCAGGAAGTGAACTAATAATTTATTTTGGTATGGTAATGGCGGAAGCAGTTGCCTATGCAGAGGCCTGGTTCTGAAGGACATTGGGCACAATGATAAATGGTGTCTCTTCTCTCTCCTCTTTTGGAGCACACCCGGCATTTTTTCTGGCGTTTTTGGCCTGTTGGTCTGGGAGGGATTTTATCTGGGAAGTGGCGCTCGGAGAGACGGCTAACGACATCGGATCTTATGTTTACTGGTGGGCTGTTCGGGTATAAAAGGGCAGTGGTGATTTCCTCCTGGAAGAAAAGGAAGGATTTGGGTCTTCTAGTGGATTTTCGATATATTACATATGAGTTGTACATGGCCAAATTGAACAAATAAATTGAAACTTTCTTATACCACTGGTATGATCTTCTTGTGGAAAGGTAGGGTTCGAGCATCTGGTCGTCGAAGTCGACACCCCCCATGAACTTATTGTAATCGTAGATGCATTTGGGTTTTTGGATCCGGCCATTCCTCCTGGTGGCTTCAACAAATTCATTGTTGTGGATGGAAGAAAGCAAGTACACGTCTCTTCTGTCCCTCCACTTCACAGCCAAAATCTCCTCATTACGCAAACTCGCCGTCTCCCCTCTTCTCAATTTTTTGGTGACCAGGCTTTGAGGAAAGCCCTTCCGGTTCGTCCGTACGGTGCCGCATGCTGGAGTCTTCATTCTGTGCAAATTTCGAAACGGGCAAACTGGTATAAAAATTGTCCACATACAAGTGGTATCCTTTCTCTAGGAGTGGGTTTATGAGTTCCCAAACTACTTTCCCACTGGTTCCAATGTAGATTGGGCAATTAGGGGGGTTCAGTTCGGAGTCCTTCCCTTCATATATGATGAAGCCATACACATACCCAGTTTCTCTGTCGCACAATTTATACAGCTTCACCCCATAGCGGACCCTTTTGCTGGGTATAAATTGTTTTATGCCCAGCCTGCCAGAAAATTTGATAAGGGACTCATCTATGCATATGTGTTTGTCTGGGGTAAACAACTGGGGGAAGGTTTCAGAAAAATAATTTAGTAGCGGCCGAATTTTATAAAGTTTATCAAAATTTGGGTCATTTCGGGGAGGGCACTGGGTATTATCATTGAAGTGTAGGAATCTCATAATCATTAGATATCTGGACCTGGGCATTACTGAGGAAAAGATGGGCATATGATATATGGGGCGGGATGACCAATATGAACGTAATTGATTTTTTCCATTTAGTCCTATGCAGAATGTGAGGCCCAAAAAAATCCTAAACTCCTCCACTGTAGGGGCGGGCATAAGAGGACGTTGGGTTGCTGGTTATAAACTGTTGGGCATATAAGTTGCACTGGGCCACAATTGTTGCCAGCATGTCGTTAGTAAAAATTAAATTAAAAAAATCTATTGGGGAAAAGTTTTCTGTATCCACCTGGACTCCTGGCTGGGCAGTGAAAGGGGGAATGTTGGCTTCTCCTGAATTTGGAGGAAGCCACAAAGGGTACTGAAGGGAATAGGGAAGGCTGGCATGGGACCTAACCCTTTGGGGCTGAGGTGACACCCCACTGGTACGTGGCCTTTCTTCTCGAGGTACTGCGGTGCTGGTGGATGGCACTGCGGTGCTGGTGGATGGCACTGCCTCCTCAGCAGAACGTCTTCGTCTGGCGGGCGGGCCCTCCTCCTCTTCTTCTTCTTCCTCCTCCTCCTCTGCCGTCTCCTCCGTCACTGATCCACTGCTTATGACAGGCTCATAGTCCACGTCAGACTCATCTGAATATGCGGAGGACTCCGAATCGGAGCGCTCCCCGTTGCTCCCGTCGGCCGCAAGAATTTCATACGCCTCCTCGGCTGAGAATACTCTTTTAGCCATTTGATGAGATGGCACTGACAGGTGGCACTGATGGCAGATGGCACTGGCAGGTGGCACTGGCAGTTGGGACTGGTGGCACAGATGGCACTGGCAGGTGGCACAGATGGCACTGGCAGGTGGCACTGGCAGGTGGCACAGATGGCACTGACTGGTGGCAGATGGGACTGGTGGCACAGATGGCACTGGCAGGTGGCACAGATGGCACTGGCAGGTGGCACTGGCAGGTGGCACATATGGCACTGACTGGTGTCACTGGTGGCAGATGGGACTGGTGGCAGATGGGACTGGTGGCAGATGGCGGTGGCAGATGGCACTGGCAGGTGGCACTGGCAGCAGATGGCACTGGCAGGTGGCACTGGCAGCAGATGGCACTGGCAGATGGCACTGGCAGATGGCCCTGGCAGATGGCACTGGCAGGTGGAAGATGGCCCTGGCAGGTGGCACTGGTAGCAGATGGCACTGGCAGGGATTGTGGGCACTGTTTTTTACTTGTGTGTGTGTGTATTTTATCACTCACTATTACAAGCTGCAGCACAGATCTCTCTCTCTCCTCACACGCTGTCTCTGTGTGAGGAGAGAAAGCCGGCAATGAGAGATGATCTCATATGTTTACATTTGAGATCATCTCTCATTGGATAGTGAGATCGAGTGCTGAATGGCCTCTGTGATTGGCCATTCAGCACGATCTGTGATTGGCTGTGTCCAAGGGACACGGCCAACACAGATTTTCCCCGATGCGCGCTCGCGGGGGCGCGCGGGGGGGGGGGGGAAGAGGAGGACGTCCATGGACGTCCAGTCAGCACTTCGGCGCCGCAATGCAGACGTCTTTTGAGCATTGCCCGGGCGCGAAGTGGTTAAGTAAGCCTTTTTGAGGCAGTGCCTGCTATATCCTCTCTGTAAAAATCTAGTTTGAAGGGTTTTAGCCTCCATTTCAAAATTATGATTGTTACTGCAGTTGCGCTTGAGCCTAAGATATTGTCCAAAAGGAATACTTGAGATCAACGAAGCTGGATGGGAACTATCCGCATGCAGTAGGGAATTTCCTGCTGACAGTTTACGATATAAAGTGGTACCAATTAATCCCTGGGAGTCTACATAGATAGTGATGTCCAAAAAGGTCAAGCTGGATTGGCTCTTTTCCATGGTGAAGGTGAGGTTATAGGTATTGTATTTAAGGCTTTCAAAGAAAAAGCCTAGGTCATCTGGGTTACCTGTCCAGACGAAAAATACATCGTCGATAAAACGTTGCCAGATGGGGATCTGTTCAATAGAGTGTTGTAAATTTTCCTGAAATTTTCCCAAATTTCAATACTGAGATCTGATCGGATGACAATTCAGTTGAGGACAGATTAACTACCTCAAAGCAGTCCGAGGTTGTCCTACACATTACCACACAGTATAGACAATTACAGTCAGACCCTAGCCTAATTGTGAAACCATCTGACAAGGGTGGTAATCTTGTAGTAATGGATACCAACAATTATGAACAAATGGTTTTGGATCTTTTATACAACAAAAAGTGGTATCGTAAAATTCCTGAAAGTCATGTCCTACACATTACCACACGGTATAGACAATTGATCAATACAGCCTATCACCAGGGACTCATCAGCAAATCCACCTGGGAATATCTTAATATTCCTTTTCCCAATCCAAATCCACAAAAATCCCCTCCATCCTCCAGGACGCCCCATTATCTCGGGAAACGGATGTCTTACTGAAACTGCGAGCCAGCTAGTAGACGATTTTTTGCGCCCACACGTGGAGGGCCTCCAGTCATATTTACAAGATACTAGTGACCTATTGAGGGCCCTTGATGGCCTCTCTGTCCCTATGGGGGCTTGGTTGGTGGCTCTAGATGTAGAGGCACTCTACAATTCAATCCCACACACCAGAGGGGTTGAGGTTGTGGAGGACTTCATTTTCAATCATGGTGAGGTACCCAATGCATACAATGAATTTGTATTAAATCTTCTCAGGTTCATATTGACCAATAATATATTTGTTTTTGGCAACTCCCACTACCTCCAGGTACAGGGTGTGGGTATGGGGACACGTTGTGCCCCTAGCTACACCAACCTGTACCTGGGGATGGTGGGAGGAAAATCTATTTTTTTTCAGGAAAATTTACAACACTTTATAGAACAGATCCCCATCTGGCGACGTTTTATCGAAGATGTATTTTTCGTCTGGACAGGTAACCCAGATGACCTAGGCTTTTTCTTTGAAAGCCTTAAATACAATACCTATAACCTCACCTTCACCATGGAAAAAAGCCAATTCAGCTTGACCTTTTTGGACATCACTATCTATGTAGACTCCCAGGGATTAATTGGTACCACTTTATATCGTAAACCGTCAGCAGGAAATTTCCTACTGCATGCGGATAGTTCCCATCCAGCTTCGTTGATCTCAAGTATTCCTTTTGGACAATATCTTAGGCTCAAGCGCAACTGAAGTAACAACCATAATTTTGAAACGGAGGCTAAAACCCTTCAGACTAGATTTTTACAGAGAGGATATAGCAGGCGCTGCCTCAAAAAGGCTTACTTAAGAGCAAAACGTCTAGATCAGAAACCTCTTATCCATGCCCTAAAAAAACAAAAAAACAATGAAGGTCTCAGGCTAATTACCCGCTTTTCAGGTCATCATCGCCAATTGCGCAACTTACTGGAAAAACATTGGCACCTTCTTCTGGGGGATCCCTCAGTTTCCAAACATCTCAAAGGTCACCCAGAGATTACATTCCGCAGATCCAAAATCTCTTAAAGACTCGATGGTACAGAGTAATTTCTCTCCCAAAAGCTTACTGACCAAAACTTTGGGAAGCAGACCATGTCACAAATGCAAATTCTGTCGATACATTTTTTCATCTAATAGTATTCTCTTGCCAGATGGTCGTCTGTACAAACCCAATTTTCTAGCAACATGCCAATCAGTGGGCATTGTCTACATCATGATTTGCCAATGCTCAGCATTCTACATTGGTAAAACCAAACAACACTTTTTTGACAGAATCAAGGATCATGTTTCCTTGGTCCTGGCCAAAAAAATGGAGACGCCAATCAGTAGGCATATGGGTCTCCACCATGATTTTGCAGATTCATGTATGCACTTTTTTGCATTGGAACATGTACCCCCAACTATCAGGGGGGGATACTTTGATAAAACTCTTCTCCAACGGGAGGCTAAGTGGATTTCAAACTTGAATGCCCTCACATATCCGGGCTTAAACAAAGCTCTTAGTTTCAAACCTTTTTTATAAATTATGTTTTTTTCTAACTTTTCTTTAATCATAACTTTTTATTTATTTTTTTATTTATTCATTATATTATTTATTATTTTCTAAGTTTACACCCAATTTTGCTATATGATAGAGCAGCTTGCTTTCAAAACCAAAAAATGTTGTGTTTTTGAATAACAAGTATTATATATCTATATTCTGTAATGTATTAACATTTGCTGCATTTGCAATCTTGTAATATGTCTGTGGCTTCATTGTCTGGATGGATGAATTTTTGCAAGCATAGAGGGAAGCCCACCTGTCTGCCAATGCGGAAAAGGTTCTAATAGATTCATAATGTTTTTTATGAATGTACTGTGCTGATCTAAATGGGCCAGGCCTTTCTGGTTATCCCTATTGTGACTTGTATGGACACCCGGGGCAACTCCAGTGGGTTTATTTAATCAATGTTTTCCCACGGATGCTTGCCCCTTCAACTCAAATGCAAATGCCTGACGCTTTTATTGCCTCCCCCGTACGTAGCCCACTCCATTGGCGATCCTCCTCTTTTCCCCTTTTGTATATGCGGCCTGATTTGGGATTTCATTCCAAATCTATTTTCCATCTTGACAGGACCTTGCGTCCTGGACATGAGCCCTCTTCCAAAATGGTCGCCTGGGTCTCTATCTCCACCTCCCACGAGACGTCCGGGCTCCGGCATTCTCGCGCATGCGCAGATTGCGTTTTGGTACGTCCACGGCTTGCACGTGACATCAGACGCACGCTAGCCGGACGGAAATAAAAATGGCATTGTCTGCCGCAACACTCTGTCATTCCTTTGAACCGGCCGTGGAGCACACATCGCTGCTCCTGGATCCTTCCAGGTCCTAGGACTCTGCCTAGATCTTTCCATACCAGGTATTTGAAACATAGCTCTACTTTACCTCATTTATCGTATCTTTTACCTTGATTATTCCTTACGCTATTCACTCTATTTTTTAGGCTTCATACTAATGAGCCCTACAACTTCATAGAAGGTCTTTAGCCTTTGCCAACATGGACGTTGGGAATCCAATTCTTATCAAATGACTACTCATTGATTCTATACCTATGTCCAGCAGGTATCTATTGCATATTCGGTTTATGCACTATTCACATCCTGCCTGTTCCTCTATACATATAATTACATAACCCCCTTTTTCTTTTTGATATACCAGGAATTGTCCTGCTTTTTATTTACGTCTGCAAGTCACTATTGGATGCATGGAATTGCCTGGTTCAATTTACCATCTGCACTCCGCTTTTTGGAGTACCATTACTTTTAATCTATACACCTTCAATTAACATTTTCAACACAGCAACAGGTGGGTCCCTCTATGACATGTTTTGCAATATTCACAATATATAGATTAATAGAGCTTTAGTTCCTATCGCTCTCTTTTTTATTTTTTTGTACAAATTATTAGAACTTTTTTGCATATATGATTGCTTTCTATATGCCTACAATAACATCAAGACAATCTTTTGTTTGATGTCTGTTTACGCCATGCTTTACATCCTGTCTTTTTTTCTCGCCTCCAGCCTAATATGAGATGCCGTGGTAAAATCTCCTGAGGAAGCTCTCTTTAGAGCGAAACGTTGAGTACACTGGCACCTTTGTGTTTGTTTTTGTACACTTACTTTAATTGACTAAGGTTGTATATTGCATTGGTGTTTTGTATAAAGAATACATTTTTGTAATAAAAAATTCTATTTTTTCTATTTCAGTCAGTATTTAACTATTTGATTTTGCACATTATTGACATCTATAAAATCCCGGGGCCTTGTGACCCCCCCCCCCGCCCCCTTCTCTTTATCATAAAAAATTGGGATGCGATGTCTAAAATTTACCTTCCCCTCAAGATTCTTTTTCTATCCGGTTTTTACTGAGTGTTTGCCTCTACTGTGTACTGTGGAGCAAGTCCGCGTTCTGCGGGCTTCTGTGCGCCTTACAACCCTGAGTCAGTACCTACCTCTTCCTATATACTCTATACTCTACAACGACTGTACTAATGCCAGGTACGTGACTACCTACCTCTATATATATACTGTACTAATGGCAGGTCAGTATCTAACATATATACTGTACTAATGCCAGGTCAGCCAACCTACCTCTGTATACTGTACTAATGCCAGGTCAGTGCCTCATTATGAGGCCCTCATACCTCCTCTAAATATTCTATATATGGCACCAACACCAGGTCAGTGCCAGTGCCTCATACCGCCTCCTATATACTCTACAACGACTGTACTAACACCAGGTCAGTGTCAGTGCCTCTTACCTCTCTGTGCCTCATACCTACTCTAAATTAGGGATGAGCTTCGAGTTCGAGTCGAACTCATGTTCGACTCGAACATTGCCTGTTCGCCCGTTCACCGAACAGCGAACAAATTGGGGTGTTCGCGGCAAATTCGAAAAATCTATGGGAGAAATCTAAAGTGCTAATTATAAAGGCTTATATGCAAGTTATTGTCCTAAAAAGTGTTTGGGGACCTGGGTCCTGCCCCAGGGGACATGTATTAATGCAAAAAGAAGTTTTAAAAACTGCCGTTTTTTCGGGAGCAGTGATTTTAATAATGCTTAAAGTGAAACAATAAAAGTGAAATATTCCTTTAAATTTCGTACCTGGGGGGGTGTGTATGATATGCATGTAAAGTGGCGCATGTTTCCCGTGCTTAGAACTGTCCCTGCAAAAAATGTCATTTTTGAAAGAAAAAAATGCATTTAAAACTGACTCGCGGCTATTAATGAATTGTCGGCTCCCGGCAATACATTCAAAAGTCATTGATAAAAAAAAAAAAAAAGCGTGGGGGTTCCCCAGAATTCAATTACCAGGCCCTTCAGGTCTGGAATGGATATTAAGGGGAACCCCGCCGCAAATTTAAAAAAAAATTGACGTGGGGTTCCCCCAAATATCCATTCCAGGCCCTTCAGATCTGGCATGGATTTTAAGGGGAACTCCACCCCAAATTTAAAAAAAAAATGGCGTGGAGTCCCCCTAAAAATCCATACCAGACCCCTTATCCGAGCACGCAACCTGGCCGGCCACAGGGGAAAAGGGGGGGACGAGAGAGCGGCCCCCCCTCCCTCCTGAACCGTACCAAGCCACATGCCCTCAACATGGGGAGGATGTCCCCATGTTGATGGGGACAAGGGCCTCATCCCCACAACCCTTGCCCGGTGGTTGTGGGGGTCTGCGGGCGGGGGGCTTATCGGAATCTGGAAGACCCCTTTAACAAAGGGGACCCCCAGATCCCGCCCCCCCTATGTGAATTGGTAAGGGGTACATTGTACCCCTACCATTTCACGAAGAAAGCGTAAAAAAATGTTTAAAAAAACACACAAACACCTTGAAAAAGTCCTTTATTTAAAAAAATAAAAAATAAACATTCCAGCGGTGAAATCCAGTGTCCCGCGGCGATCCCGATGTCCAGCGCTGTCCTTCATTGGTTGTGCCTGAGCGGACCTGATGGGGAACTCCCTCTCAGTATTTTAAATGTATAGACCCGCCCCTTCTAAAGTTCCCCATCAGGTCCGCTCAGCGGACGAGATGCAGAACATGAGAAGGGGCGGGTCTATACATGTATTACCAAAGTGAGAGCAGTTCCCCATCAGGTCCGCCCCCTCGGTATGTCGGACCCGCCTACGTCACTGGCTTGAGCGGGGAACTTCCTTCACTATGTAAATTTAAATTACACAGTGAAGGAAGTTCCCCGCTCAAGCCAATGACGTAGGCGGGTCCGACATACCGAGGGGGCGGACCTGATGGGGAACTGCTCTCACTTTGGTAATACATGTATAGACCCGCCCCTTCTCATGTTCTGCATCTCGTCCGCTGAGCGGACCTGATGAGGAGCTTTAGAAGGGGCGGGTCTATACATTTAAAATACTGAGAGGGAGTTCCCCATCAGGTCCGCTCAGGCACAACCAATGAAGGACAGCGCTGGACATCGGGATCGCCGCGGGACACTGGATTTCACCGCTGGAATGTTTATTTTTTATTTTTTTAAATAAAGGACTTTTTCAAGGTGTTTGTGTGTTTTTTTAAACATTTTTTTACGCTTTCTTCGTGAAATGGTAGGGGTACAATGTACCCCTTACCAATTCACATGGGGGGGGCGGGATCTGGGGGTCCCCTTTGTTAAAGGGGTCTTCCAGATTCCGATAAGCCCCCCGCCCGCAGACCCCCACAACCACCGGGCAAGGGTTGTGGGGATGAGGCCCTTGTCCCCATCAACATGGGGACATCCTCCCCATGTTGAGGGCATGTGGCCTGGTACGGTTCAGGAGGGAGGGGGGGCCGCTCTCTCGTCCCCCCCTTTTCCCCTGCGGCCGGCCAGGTTGCGTGCTCGGATAAGGGGTCTGGTATAGATTTTTAGGGGGACTCCACGCCATTTTTTTTTTTATTTGGGGTGGAGTTCCCCTTAAAATCCATGCCAGATCTGAAGGGCCTGGAATGGATATTTGGGGGAACCCCACGTCAATTTTTTTTAAAATTTGCGGCAGGGTTCCCCTTAATATCCATTC
This sequence comes from Rana muscosa, assembly GCA_029206835.1. Lineage (NCBI taxonomy): Eukaryota > Metazoa > Chordata > Amphibia > Anura > Ranidae > Rana > Rana muscosa. Next base: position 104,990,335 of record CM055119.1, on the reverse strand, counting down.
CAGACCTGAAGGGCCTGGTAATTTAATTCTGGGGAACCCCCACGCTTTTTTTTTTTTTTATCAATGACTTTTGTATGTATTGCCGGGAGCCGACAATTCATTAATAGCCGCGAGTCAGTTTTAAATGCATTTTTTTCTTTCAAAAATGAATTTTTTTGCAGGGACAGTTCTAAGCACAGGAAACATGCGCCACTTCACATGCATATCATACACACCCCCCAGGTACGAAATTTAAAGGAATATTTCACTTTTATTTTTTCATTTTAAGCATTATTAAAATCACTGCTCCCGAAAAAACGGCCGTTTTTAAAAATTCTTTTTGCATTGATACTAGTCCCCTGGGGCAGAACCCGGGTCCCCAAGCACTTTTTAGGACAATAACTTGCATATTAGCCTTTATAATTAACACTTTAGATTTCGAACGTTCGAGTCCATTGTATTTAATAGGGTTCTAAAGTTTACACAAACATTTTGTCTGTTCGCAGGTTCTGGTGCGAACCGAACAGGGGGGTGTTCGGCTCATCCCTGCTCTAAATACTGCACCGATGCCAGGTCAGGGTGAGTGCCTCATATCTCTGTGCTTCATACCTCTGCCAGTACCTAGGACAGTGCCTCATACCTCTGCCAGTGCCATGCATAACTTTATATACTGCACCAACGCCAGGTCACACCTCTCCCAGTGCCTCATGCCAATGCTAGTGCAATGCATAACTTTATATACTATGGATGTAGATGAGAAGATACCTACAGCCTAACTCCAGTGCCTCATGCCTCTCTTACAGCAGTAATGACAGGTGAGACCATTATGTTATATATACAACAGCTGGACACCTGGTATATACTGGTCATAATATATTCTAGATATAGCAAAGCTGGGCACCTGGTATATAATGGTCATAATATATTCTATATATATCAAAGCTGGGCACCTATTATTTACTGGTCATAATATATTCTATATATAGCAAAGCTGGGCACCTATTATATACTGGTCATAATATATTCTATATATATAGCAAAGCTGGGCACCTTTTATATACTGGTCATAATATACCGTATTTATCGGCGTATAACACGCACTTTTTCCCCTTAAAATCAGGTGAAAATTGTGGGTGCGTGTTATACGCCGATCCCCCGCCGATCCCCCGCTGAAACGAGCGAGAGGAGCCGAAGTACACTCGGCTCCTCTCGCAGTCCCGCCCATCTCCACTGATTGCACCGCTGACATACAGAAAGCCGAGTGTACTTCGGCTAATCTCGGCTCCTCTCGCAGTCCCGCCCCTGACTGTGAGCAGAGCCGAGTCTAGCCGACGTACACTCGGCTCCGCTCGCTCCTCTCCACAGCGGAAATTGGCGCCAATTTCAAATATCGAAAGAGACTGGCAAGGCTGCGAGGACACTGGGTAAGGCTGCAAAGGCACTGGGCAAGGCTGCAGATGGACACTGGGCAAGGCTGCATATGGACACTGGGCAAGGCTGCAATGATGGACACTGGGCAAGGCTGCAATGATGGATGGACAAGGCTGCATTTAAATGTAAGTTTTTTTCCTTGAACTTCCCTTCTAAAAGTTTTTTTCCTTAAAATTCCCTCCTTAACTTGGGATGCGTGTTATACGCTGGCGCGTGTTATACGCCGATAAATACGGTATTCTATATATAGCAAAGCTGGGCACAATAGATTATAAATATCACAGCTAGGCACATTATATGTCTTACTACCCGGACATCAGTCAGATTGGCGGCCGTCTGTCAGGAAAGGTTCCATCCGCTGGTGATATTTATTATTTGTCTTGCAGTACTGTGGTCCACCAGCAGGTGTCTCCTGGCAGTTTGGAACTGCCAGGAGAACCTTTCCCTGCTGGTGTTGTACTATCCTTTGGACGCAGTACTGGTTTCCACCAGTGGATGGATCCTGGCAGTGTGGAGCAAACTGCCCTTCCTCCGTTCAGCTGTGACCTGAAGCCATTTAGCCTTCCCATAAATACCCGGCAAGCACAAGCACTCCTTGCCCTGGTATCTCTCTCCCTGACCTAGGGCCTGTGACCCTGATTTAGGCCTGCATCTCATCCCTACCTTGAACCTCCAACCTGCACCCTGCTTGACCCGATCCCTACCTTGAACCTGCATCCTGCTTTACCCAATCCGACCTGATCCCTACCTTAAGCTCAGCCTGCATCTGTCTCTCGGTTACCTTGATCCCTGCTCTGCAGCCAACCCATCCATCCCCTCCCTGTTCCTGTTTATTCCCATCCCTACCCATCTGCTGGCACGGGAATTTCAGGCTGGCAGGCTGGTACAGGGACTTCAGGCTGGCAGGCTTGTACGGGGACTTTAGGCTGGTAGGCTGGTACGTGGACTTCAGGCTGGCAGGCTGGTACGGGGACTTCAGGCTGGCAGGCTGGTACGGGGACTTCAGGCTGGCAGGCTGGTACGGGGACTTCAGGCTGGCAGGCTGGTACAAGAACTTCAGGCTGGCAGGCTGGCACAAGAACTTCAGGCTGGTAGGCTGGCACAAGAACTTCAGGCTGGCAGGCTGGCACAAGAACTTCAGGCTGGCAGGCTGGCACAAGAACTTCAGGCTGGCAGGCTGGTACAGAAAATTCATGCTGGCAAATTGGCACAGGAGCTTCAGGCTGGGCAAAAGGCACAGGAACCTCAGGCTGGCAGACTGGCACAGGGACCTCAGGCTGGCAGACCGGCATAGGGACCTCAGGCTGGTAAACTGGCACAGGAACCTTAGGCTGGCAGACTGGCACAGGAATCTCAGGTTGGCAGACCGGCGCAGGAATCTCAGGTTGGCAGACTGGCACAGGAACCTCCGGCTGGCAAACTGGCACAGGAACCTCCATCTGGCAAACTGGCACAGGAACCTCAGGCTGGAAGGCCGGTCCTGGAACTGCAGGCTGGAAGGCTGGCTCTGGAACTGCAGGCCGGAAGGCCGGCTCCGGGACTGCAGGCTGGAAGGCTGGCTCGGGAACTGCAGGCTGGAAGGCTGGCTCGGGAACTGCAGGCTGGAAGGCTGGCTCGGGAACTGCAGGCTGAAAGGCTGGCTCGGGAACTGCAGGCTGGAAGGCTGGCTTGGGAACTGCAGGCTGGAAGGCTGGCTCGGGAACTGCAGGTTGGAAGGTTGGCTCTGGAACTGCAGGCTGGAGCAGGTTGGTGGGTGTGGAGGTAGGTTGGGTTACAGGTTGGATAGTGTGGGTCGGGGAGTACTTCCGCTTCTTCTTAGATTTAGTCACTGCAGGTTTGCAAATAACGGGGGGGAATATATGAAAAAGATGGAATCGAGCAAATGGAAGAATATGGCAGGGATACAGGGATAGTGGCTGGAGGAGGTTCTTGTGTATTGGCTACAGATAGGAGGGAAGAAGCCGGTGGATTGAAGGCAGGGTAGGTGCAACAGGTAGAGACTGGGTAGTAATATTTGGCGGGGGGCTGAGCAAACTGGGCGGTAGCTGGGGTTGCCATAGGTGACGGGCGGATACATTCTTGGGAAGGCAGGTGATTGATGGTGGGGCCGGGATGTTGTGGCTTGGCTGAATTCGGGAGGAGATCTGACCATGCTTGCAGCAAAGGTTGAACAAAAACTAGTCCGCACTCACACCTTTTAATCAGAGATTGCACTGACCTCACACAATCATGTAACACCTGCTGGGAACAGGGGGAATAATGCTCATAAAAAGAAGCTGGATCATCCTCTAACAAGCATACTAGGGATTCAACTTGGTCACCATTGAAAGGGGGAGAGAAGTCATCACTTCCATTGGGAACAAACGACAGGGCTGGTTCAACGCATAACCGGGTTAACTGCAGAACATCCTCAGGCTGCAAGTAACCCTGATCCACCCAAAAATTTGCTGATCGGATAGTTTCCCTTAGCTGGTCACTAGTCCAACCCTCTAAAACCTGGCGACAATGTTTGCCATCCTCTGCCGCCAGCAGAAAATAGTAAAAGATCTCATTGTAATCCATATCCGCCAAACACAATAACAGGATGGTTCCTTAATGAAGTCACGTCTGATCAGGCATGGCCCTGGTATACTGTCAGAGAGGGTTAGTAGACCAGACTGTGTGACTGCATAGAGGAGACCAAACGGGTGTAGGTGAAAATATAACAATTTATTATGGTGAGTGACCAACATACAACCACCTCCAATAGAACACAATAGTGCAATACATCAAACAAGTAACAGTGACTATAAACAGTATATACAAGTATGGGGAATACCAGAATCATAGTGAAAGCCAGGCCGAGGATTCAGTGCCTGTGTCCTCGCCTGAAGATCCGGTGCCCGTTTCCCGGCCTAAGGTTGTGGTGCCCGTTTCCTGGCCTGAGGTTGTGGTACCCGTTTCCTGGCCTGAAGTTGTGGTGCCTGTTTCCAGGCCTGAGGTTGTGGTGCCCGTTTCCCGGCCTGAGGTTGTGGTGCCCATTTCCCAGCCTGAGGTTGTGGTGCCCGTTTCCCAGCCTGAGGTTGTGGTGCCCGTTTCCCAGCCTGAGGCTGTGGTGCCCATTTCCCGGCCTGAGGTTGTGGTGCCCATTTCCCGGCCTGAGGTTGTGGTGCCCGTTTCCCGGCTTGAGGTTGTGGTGCCCGTTTCCCGGCTTGAGGTTGTGGTGCCCGTTTCCCGGCTTGAGGTTGTGGTGCCCGTTTCCTGGCTTGAGGTTGTGGTGCCCGTTTCCCAGCTTGAGGTTGTGGTGCCTGTTTCCCGGCTTGAGGTTGTGGTGCCTGCTTCCCGGCTTGAGGTTGCGGTGCCCGTTTCCCGGCCTGAAGTTAAGGTGCCCGTTTCCTGGCCTGAGGAGCCTGCTGCCCAACCTGATGTGCCACTGTTTGCTGCCCAGCTCGATGACCCGGAGCCTGCTGCCCAGCTCGTTGATCCGGAGCCTGCTGCCCAGTCCGATGTGTTCCTGTCTGCTGCCCAGCTCGATGACCCGGAGCCTGCTGCCCAACTCGATGACCCGGAGCCTGCTGCCCAGCTTGATGACCCGGAAACTGCTGCCCAGCTCGATGACCCGGAGCCTGCTGCCCAGCTCGATGACCCGGAGCCTGCTGCCCAGCTCGATGACCCAGAGCTTGCTGCCCAGCTCGATGACCCGGAGCCTGCTGCCCAGCTCGATGACCCGGAGCCTGCTGCCCAGCTCGATGACCCGGAGCCTGCTGCCCAGCTCGATGACCCGGAGCCTGCTGCCCAGCCCGATGTGTTCCTGTCTGCTGCCCAGCCTGATGTGCCACTGTCTGCTGCCCGGCCTGGTGTGCCCCTGTCTGCTGCCCAGCTTGATGTGACTGTTTGCCCGGATGTGACTTTGCCTATTATCCAACTTGTTGCCATGAACTTTCCCCGGCAACAGTTAGTTGGAGCGTCCGGAGGCCGCTCCTTTGAGGGGGATACTGTCGGGAAAGGTTCCATCCGCTGGTGATATTTATTATTTGTCTTGCAGTACTGTGGTCCACCAGCAGGTGTCTCCAGCAGGTGTCTCCTGGCACTTTTTCCAACAGTGCACTGTGTATGTTTTTTTCATGTTTTTATTCTAATGTGCATATATTCAGGAGAAACCCTTTCCCCTACATGAGTATATCCATACTGTTAGGTTGAAATGTGATAATTTAGATAGCATTCGACCAATAAAGCTTTTTCTATTTCTCTATTACCAAATGTATTGTGGTTGATTCACCCTATAACCGTCTATTGGGTTTTGTCCCAATCTCCCGTCCCCCCCTCTCCCTTCTCTTTTCTAATTGCGTATTGGTTAGGAGGATCCCGTTTTTTCATAAACGTATCTCTCGTTTGGTATATTTTACAATTTGGCTCTATGTGAATCAGGCATATCCCTCCCTTCCTTGCTCACGTTTCCTAGATGCAACCAGAGTGTTCCTGCAGGGTAGGCACCTCCCACATCTATAAAAGCCTTTGAAGTCAAACATGGTAGTGTTTGATCGGTTAGGGGGATCAGGGACAATTTTGACTAGTTTGGTTCTGAGCCCAGGGGCTCTTCCATAAATGAACTTGCAGGCAGTTGATTCTGATGCATTATCAGTACAGACAGATATATATATATATATATATATATATATATATATATATATATATAATATATATTGTGGGAGATTAGCTCGTGGGGATCACCTTTTTCACAGAATGAAGGTCAGCGTACAGGCAGTTTCTTTAAAACCTGGCGTATTGCCAGCTTTATTTACAAGTGGTTTGCAATAGTCATACAAAAATAAACAAAACAGTAAAACAAATCCTTGCCGTCCGGCGCTAAACTATACAGTAACCGCTCTCTATACAGTCAGGGGCTGGTCCCCGTCACCCACAAAACACAAGGTAAAGTAAAGCAAACCTTTTCTTTCAGCCCAAACTAACCAGCGCTCCTCTTACTCAGATTCCCTTCTGAGTCTCAGGCCAGAGCATTGCTGTGCTCTCTTCCTGGATCTTTAAAACCAAGCTGCCTATGGATTCCAGTGAACCTGAATATCCGGACCGGAACCCAGCCAACAACAGAGGCTGGAAAAACCTGGGCCGGATTCTGGTTCAGTCCCTTACAATGGACCGAATGCGAGGTGAAATATAGCGACTGTCATATACCTCACCTCGCATACCATCACATATCCTCCCCCTCTGCTCAAGCCCCTGCGGCTGAGCCATACAGTGCACGCGGGAGAGGACATCAGCATTATCTTGGAGTTTGCCCGGCCTGTGCTCAACCGTGAATTTAAAGGGCCGTAAAGCCAGGAACCACCTTGTCACACGGGCATTTTTCTCCCTGTTGTCACACATCCACTTCAGGGGAGCATGGTCAGTGACCAGCCTGAACGACCTCCCGAGTAGATAATACCTCAGGGAGTCTAAGGCCCATTTAATGGCGAGACACTCCTTTTCATCAATGGCATAGTTCCTTTCGTGCTTGTTCAGCTTCCGGCTTAGGTATACAACCGGGTGCTCCTCACCATTCCTGACCTGTGACAGTACAGCCCCTAGGCCCACCTCAGAGGCGTCTGTCTGTACGACAAACTCCTTTGTGAAGTCCGGGGTCACCAGCACCGGTAGTGCACAAAGGGCCTGTTTTAATTTTTGAAACGCCTTCTCAGCCTCTGTGTTCCATTTGACCATGACCGACCCTCTGCCCTTCGTCAGGTCAGTCAGAGGGACGGCAATAGTGGCAAAGTCAGGTATAAACCGTCGGTAAAACCCCGTAATGCCTAGGAAGGCCCGAACTTGTTTCTTGTTTACGGGTTGGGGCCACTTTTGAATTGCCTCAATTTTATTGGTCTGAGGCTTGACAAGTCCCCGGCCAATAACATAGCCAAGGTACTTGGTCTCCTCCAGGCCTATGGCACACTTTTTTGGGTTAGCCGTGAGGCCTGCTTCTCTAAGGGAATCTACCACCGCCTGTACCCGGGGCAGGTGCGATTCCCAATCTGGGCTGTGGATGACCACATTGTCCAAATAAGCAGCCGCATACGGGCGATGTGGTCTCAAAGTTTTGTCCATCATTCGTTGGAACGATGCAGGGGCCCTATGCAGACCAAAAGGCATCCACTTGTACTGAAACGAGCCCTCAGGAGTGGAAAAGGCAGTCTTCTCCTTGGCCGATTCAGATAGCGGTATTTGCCAATAGCCTTTTGTCAGGTCTAGGGTCGTTATATAGTGAGCCTGTCCCAACCTGTCCACAAGTTCGTCGACCCGGGGCATCGGGTAGGCATCGAACTTGGATACACTGTTAAGTTTCCGAAAGTCATTACAAAACCTGATAGTGCCATCAGGTTTTGGGACCAGCACTATGGGGCTCGACCACTCACTGTGGGACTCTTCTATCACATCCAACTCCAACATGTTTTTAATTTCTTTCGCGACAGCCTCACGCCTGGCCTCTGGGATTCTATATGGCTTCACATTTACCCGAACCGCTGGTTCCGTCACTATGTCATGTTGGATCACGTTGGTCAGTCCGGGTAAGGGGCAGAAAAAGTCTCTATTTTTATGCACAAACACCCTAACGTCACTTTGTTGTGCCACGGACAGGGTATCCGTGATGGGAACGTCAGGTGTCACGGGTACCCGGTCGGTTGGAGGCGGGGACGTGGCCAGTAAAGTCTCTCGGTCCTTCCAGGGTTTTAAGAGATTCACATGGTAAATTTGGTGTGGTTTCCTTTTCCCTGGCTGGTAGACTTTGTAGTTTACCTCCCCCACCCTTTCGACAACCTCGAAGGGACCCTGCCACTTGGCTAAAAACTTACTTTCCACCGTGGGGACCAATACCAACACTCTGTCCCCAGGGCTGAAAGTACGGACCCTGGCACTTCGGTCATAGACCCTCCTTTGGGCCTCCTGGGCCCGCTCCATATGTTCTCGCACCAGGGGTAGGACAGCTGCGATTCGATCCTGCATCAAGGAGACGTGCTCTATGATGCTTTTATATGGAGTTGCCTCACCTTCCCATGTCTCCTTGGCAACATCTAGCAGCCTCCTGGGATGCCTACCATACAAGAGTTCAAAGGGGGAATAGCCTGTGGACGCCTGCGGAACCTCACGTATTGCAAACATGAGATATGGCAGCAAAAAATCCCAGTTTCTCCCATCTTTGTCGACCACCTTTTTCAGCATACTTTTCAAAGTTTTGTTAAATCTTTCGACCAGACCATCCGTTTGGGGGTGGTAGACAGAGGTACGGAGATGGGAGATTTTGTATAACTTACAAAGCTCCTTGGTAACCTTGGACATAAAGGGGGTGCCCTGGTCGGTTAAGATCTCTTTTGGGATCCCCAGTCGACTAAAGACAAGGACCAATTCCTTGGCGATAGCCTTAGCAGAGGTATTGCGCAAGGGAATGGCCTCAGGATAGCGAGTCGCATAGTCCAGGATCACCAGAATATGCTGGTGACCGCGGGCAGATTTCACAACCGGCCCCACCAGGTCCATGCCAATCCTGTCAAAGGGGACCTCGATTATTGGCAGAGGAACGAGGGGTCTGCGAAAATGGGGTGACGGTGCCGACATTTGGCACTCGGGGCACGATTCGCCGTACTCCTTGACATCTGTATGCAATCCGGGCCAGAAAAATCTCTGGGCGATTCTCTCCCTGGTTTTTTCAACACCGAGATGCCCCCCCCCATTACATGACCATGGGCCAGGTCTAGCACCACCCTGCGGAAGGGTTTGGGGACTAGTAGCTGTTCTACCTCGTCCTTTCCATGTTTTATCACTCGATACAATAAATTGTTTTTAATTGCCATGTAAGGGAAAGACACCACCCAATTAGGATCCACCGGTTCCCCATCCAACATTTTAACGTTTTCCCTGGCTCTCATGAGGGTGGCCTCTCGTAGCTGCTCGGTACAGAAATCCTCTCTCCTGACCTCTAAATCGGGTACCACATTTTGGCTACTCTCAATATCAGGGTCAGAGGGGTTCTCCTGTTCGTTACCCTCAGGCTGGGAGCTAGTTTCCAGGTCCTCCGGCTCCCCAACCATGACAGGGAAAGGAAGAGGGTCTCCGGCTTCCTCGATCCCACCAATAGCATCCCCTTCCCTTTTGCAAAAAGGGTCTGGTGAGAGTTCCCGTGCTTCCCCAGCAGGGGGAGCTCTATCTACCAGCCTCCCTTTGCTCTCCCATAAATTCCAGAAATGGGGAAAATCTCTTCCCACTAAAGCCTCGTGAAGCAGTGAAGGTACCACCCCCACTGAATGTGTTATACTGCCCCTGGGGGTCTCAACCTCAACCACCGCTGTCTGGTAATCTCGAGTGTCCCCATGGATGCAAATTACCCCAATAGTACTGGGGTGTAGTTTTGTGGGGTTCACACAATCACTCCTGACTAGGGTCACCACACTACCAGAGTCTAGCAGGGCTGTCAGTGGCTTTCCATCCACAGAAATAACACACATTTGTTTTTCAATGCGACTCTGACATGATGCAGTACATGCGACCTGTGCAAACAAAGAAAGGCGTCTTTTCATATAAGCATAATCGCATTGCATAGGTTCATCATTTAAAGGACAGTTCGCAGCAATATGCCCTAATGCATGGCAACTAAAACATCTGATATGCTCAACCCCCAGTCCTCTCAACGGTTCCAAAGACCTTCCTGGCTTCATTGGACAGTCTCCAGGTCTAGGAAGCACAGTCTCATTAGTTGGAACAACAGTCTTATCAAATCTCCCCAAGCTCTTGGACCCCGGAACAGTCTTACCCGAACCGCCGGGAGATCTTGCACCCCTAGACACACCGAAGTGGGGCGTAGATGGATTCACCAAGTCCTCAGTAGCACTGTACCTCTCCACTAGGTCGACCAGTTGGGCTGCAGTTTTGGGGTCGCCGTGTCCGACCCACTTCCTCAGAGCAGCAGGAAGCGCACGCAGATACCGGTCCATTACCACACGCTCTATGATCTGCGGTCCTGTCAAGGTCTCTGGCTGCAACCACTTCTTGGTGAGGTGGACCAGGTCAAACATTTGCGAACGGGGTGGCTTGTTGCTGGAGAATGACCACTGATGCACCCGCTGGGCCCGGATTGCCATGGTGACACCCAAGCGTGCGAGTATCTCTGTCTTTAGAGTCTCATAGTCCTGGGCCTTATCGAGTTCTAGGTCAAAATAGGCCTTTTGGGGTTCTCCTATTAAAAATGGGGACAACAGACCCGCCCACTGTTCTTTTGTCCATCCTTCGCGGACAGCAACTCTCTCAAAAGTCATAAGGTATGCCTCGATATCATCAGCAGGTGTCATTTTCTGTAAGTGGTAGGATGCACGTATCATCTTGGCTTCCACTGGCACAGGAGGTGTAGACCCCTTTTTCAGTTCCATCAGAGCCTCTGTGAACTGCCAGTTCATCTCCTGCTGGGCTGCTTGTTGTGCTGCCTGTTGTGCTGCGACTTGGCGGTTGGTTTCCCGCTGAGCTGCATTGGCCTGTAGCAAGGCCTTTAACATTTCCTCCATCTTCAGAAAATGCCCGCTGAATCCACCACGTGTGGGAGATTAGCTCGTGGGGATCACCTTTTTCACAGAATGAAGGTCAGCGACGCGTACAGGCAGTTTCTTTAAAACCTGGCGTAAAACAAATCCTTGCCGTCCGGCGCTAAACTATACAGTAACCGCTCTCTATACGGTGAGGGGCTGGTCCCCGTCACCCACAAAACACAAGGTAAAGTAAAGCAAGCCTTTTCTTTCAGCCCAAAATAACCAGCGCTCCTCTTACTCAGATTCCCTTCTGAGTCTCAGGCCAGAGCATTGCTGTGCTCTCTTCCTGGATCTTTAAAGCCAAGCTGCCTATGGATTCCAGTGAACCTGAGTATCCGGACCGGAACCCAGCCAACAACAGAGGCTGGAAAAACCTGGGCCGGATTCTGGTTCAGTCCCTTACAATGGACCGAATGCGAGGTGAAATATAGCGACTGTCATATACCTCACCTCGCATACCATCACAATATATATATATACATCCCACCTTTGTGCAGCTACATCTCACTGCAGGCCATTAGTATGTCTGGAAGGCAAACAATGAGAGGCAGACAGTCATGAGGCAATAAAACAGGGCAAGCAGGCTCTGTGTCTAGAGGCAACGGTGCTGCTGGTCGTGGACACGGTGCATGCTCATCAGCACGTTGCCGTGGGACACGCTTGTCCTTCTTTTCGGCAGCTGGCCATGTTGAGCCGCAACATGCCCAAGACTTGGTAGAGTGGATGACCAAGCCGTCCTCCTCCTCCTCATCCTCTCTCACCCAGGCTCAGGGTACTTTGTCTTGAAAGCAGCTGCCAAAGCGGCCTCTTCCCTCGGCTCAATGGCATCAGTCACTCCTTCCCTAGCCCCACCATGTCCTCCTGAGGAGTCCCCCGAACTGTTTGAGCACAGTGTTGGGTACATGCTCCAGGAGGATGCCCAGCGGTTTGAAGGCTCCGATGATGGAACCCAGCTGGAGGAAGGCAGTAACATGAGCTCAGAGAGAGGGGGTAGTAACATGAGCCCAGAGAGAGGGGGTGCCCAACAAGGACAGCTATCTGGCAGTCATGTTCCCCCAGCTGCAGCATACTGCCAAATTGGCTCCAGTGATGAGGAGGGAGGGGATGATGAGGTCACTGACTCCACGTGGGTGCCTGATAGGAGAGAGGAGGAGGAGGAGGCACATCTCCAATGAGGCAGGATGCCCTCCAGGGGCCAGCTTAAGGGCAGCACACCGACTGCATCACACCGCAGAGCTACGCATGTGCAGGGCGCTGCTGTCTCTTATTCAAAAAGTTCTTTGGTGTGGGCCTTTTTTTCAGACGTGCAGCAGATCACACCATTGCCATTTACAACATATGTCTAAAGCATATCTCGCGTGGCCAAAACATCAGCCACTTGGGCACCACGTGCTTGACCAGACATATGTCGACCTGCCATGCAGTCCATTGGCAAGCTTACCTAAAAAACCCACACCAAAGAACAAAGTGGACCTCTCCTTGCTCCTCATCAGCTGGGATCTCCAACCCCACTATACCTTCAATCCTCTCAGAAACCTGCACTGAGAGGAATGAAGGTGTAGAATTAGGTGTGTCACAGCCAAGTACTTGCGGGCAATCTGCTATTGGTACACCGACGTCCGATTGTACCAGGCAAATTTCCCTGCCCCAGCTGCTGCACCGGCAAAAGAAGTTTGCTCCCAGCCATCCACATGCCCAGCGGTTGAATGCTAGCTTGGCTAAATTGCTAGCACTTCAACTGCTGCCTTTTCAGTTGGTAGACTCTGCCCCCTTCCGTGAGTTTGTGGAATGTGTGGTTCCTCAGTGGCAGGTTCCCAAACGCCACTTTTTCTCACGGAAGGCGATTCCGGCTCTCTACCAGCATGTGGAAGGCAATGTCTTGGCCTCGCTGGACAGAGCGGTCAGCGGTAAGGTGCATATTACCGCTGACTCATGGTCCAGCAGGCATGGACAGGGACGTTACCTATCTTTCACGGCACATTGGGTGACTCTGCTGGCAGCTGGGAAGGATGCAGGACAAGGTGCAGTAGTGTGTGAGGTTGTTCCGCCAGCACGCCTCCAAAATGTTACTACTGGTGATTCTGACACACCTCTCTCCTCCACCCCCTCCTCTTCATTTTCCTCCATGGCCTCTTCCTCTGCTGATTTGTCCACGGAACCAGCGGTGCTCCGTAGGCATTCAAGGGGCTACGCAACTACTCAGGCAAAAAGATGCCATGTGGTGCTTGAGCTGGTGTGCTTGGGGGACAGGAGCCACACTGGGGCAGAGATTCTGTCAGCTCTGCAGGGGCAGGCTCATAGGTAGTTGACACCACGCCCGCTTAAGCCAGGAAAGGTGGTTTCCGACAATGGCACCAACCTCCTCTCCGCCCTCCGACAGGAACAACTGACCCATGTGCTCTGTTTGGCTCACGTCCTTAACTTGGTGGTGCAGCGGTTCTTGGGCAGGTACCCGGGCTTACAGGAGGTCCTGAAGCAGGCCAGGAAACTCTGTGGGCATTTCCGCCGATCATATAATGCCAGTGCTCGGCTGTCTGACCTGCAAAAGGATTACAACCTGCCCAAGAACCGCCTAATCTTTGACATGCCCACCAATTTTTCTGCCCCTGTTCAACAGGGGCATGTAATTACAATTCTTGATCTAATAATTCACAGCAGGGCCCATTCATGCGCCCACCAAGAGTAACTGTGAGGGCTTACAGTGTTGTGGCACCAGAAATACCACCAAAGGCCCAATTTTTCCTACCACTGTTCAACAATGGCATGTAATTACAATTCCTGATATAATAGTTCACAGCAGGGCGTTCCAGCGGGGTAGGGGGGGTGATGGAGTAGCCATGCCATTTTTCTCAATGATTTTCATTCATATTGCCAGGACCAGACATTACATTAAAGCCACAAGCAGTTTTAAATGACTTTTTTTCCTTTAGAAATGTCATTTGTGCAAGGACAGTTCTAAACACGGGAAACACGTGCCAGTTCACAGGCATACTTTAGACCCCCCCAGGTATGATATTTAAAGGAATATTTCACCTTTTTTTTCACTTTATGCATCATTAAAATCACTGCTCCCAAAAAAATGGCCGTTTTTAAAACTTATTTTTGCATTGATACATGTCCCCTGGGGCAGGACCCGGGTACCCAAACCCTTTTTTGGACAATAACTTGCATATTAGCCGTTATAATCAGCACTTTCGAACGTTCACATCCATTGTATTTAATAGGGTTCTAAAGTTCACGCAAACTTTCGGTCCGTTCGCAGGTTCTGGTGCGAACCGAACCGGGGGGTGTTCGGCTCATCCATACTGACCACCTTCTTAGCTAAGGTGTTCCTCCTTATCGGAAGGCTCTGCATTTCCCCCACAAACACTTGAAGCCCACATTGCAATTATCCCAAAACCAGATAAGGACCCAACCTTGTGTGCTAATTATAGATCCATATCGTTAATTGGAGTGGACTTAAAAATATATGCCAAAACTTTAGCCCCACAAACACTTGAAGCCCACATTGCAATTATCCCAAAACCAGATAAGGACCCAACCTTGTGCGCTAATTATAGATCCATATCGTTAATTGGAGTGGACTTAAAAATATATGCCAAAATTTTAGCCAATAGATTTCAGCCGCTGCTTCCCGCCTCATACACCTGGATCAGGTGGGTTTTGTAAGAGGTCGGGAGGCAAGGGACAACACCCTGAAAACCCTGCTTCTTACTGACTATGCTCACACCCATGATGTTCCTTTATGCCTTTTGATGGTCGATGCGGAAAAAGCATTTGATCGGGTTGACTGGCAATTCCTCCAGATGTCTCTGGTACAGATAGGTCTGGGCCCCAATATGCTATCCCGAATGATGTCCCTATGCTCCTCTCTTTCCGCTAGAATTCGGGTGAATGAATCATTATCCCCCACATTTTCTTTTTTTACTTATTTTTTTTCCTGAAAATAGTTTTTATTGAAAAAATACAGAATAGCACAAAAAAATAAGGACAAGCTACAGAGTCCAGATTACATTCCAGTACATATTAATCTGATCGACAGAGTGAAAGCACATATTAGTCCAATAAAGAAGAGCATTTTAGGAGAGTCCGACCCCCTCACCTCCCGCACCCTTTCGGGATCAAGCTGTGCGGGAAGCGACCAGGTCGGGACTCCCGACTACTAAAAATAAGCAATAGATGTGTCTGCTACACTGTAGACTAAATGAGGTCAGGGTATCAGCTAATCATGAGGCTCAGGTCTAGACCCTCGCTACAAGGAGCAACTGAGGGATGGGAACATAACAGGGTTATTAAAGCTCAACCTTGGTAGCATAAGCTGAGAAAAGGCATCTATTCCTCTCTGGATCCAGAAAACAATTCAGTATCTCGAACAGAAATAGTAAAACTGAAAACTCTGAAGATTATCGAACCCCCATCAAGAAGGAACCAAAACAAAGATAAAAATTTGTCTGGGGGGGGTAACTGCCTGCTACAGATGCAGGGGTAGGTCAGAAAACAGAGAAAAGGAGGAAGGAAGGAAAGAAAGATGAAGACAAGTGGGGAAGAGAAAGGGAGAGGGGTGGAAAAAGTTGGGTGGGGGGGAGGAAGTACAAGGAAGGCTGATGGGAAAGGGAAGTGAAGACCCTATAGTGGAAAGGTAGGTGTCCTCAGCTCACTACATGGAGGTCAGATAATAACTCCAACATGCGTGGCCCAGGGTTCCCAGGTGAGTTTGAATTTGTCTACCGTGTCCAGAATAGTGTTGGAGATCCTCTCTTTGGACATTATCCAAGATAGTTTTTGTTTAGTTAATTGATAGGAAACAGTCGGGGATTTCCAGACCCTGGCAATTGATATCTTGGCACCTAATAGGATGAAGCGGATCAAGGATTGAGATGGCTTGGGAGTTTTTGGGTTGAGATGATTGAAAAGAGCAATGGTAGGATATTGTTTAATCTCAATGCCAGTGACCTTGCATATTAGGTGGAAGATCTTATTCCAGTAAACCCTGATTTTGGGATATTCCCACAATATGTGGAGGAGATTGCCCATATGGCCACAACCTCTGAAGCAGAGGGGGAGGATTGCGGGTAAAATTTGGCTAAACGGGTGGGCACCAGGTACCAGCGAGTCATGATCTTGAGGCTTGCTTCAATCAGGGAGACATTTAAAATGCCTTTGTATGAGCGGGCAAAATTAGAGTACCAAGAATCTAGATCCCAATCAATTTCCAAATCTCATTCCCAGCCCAACATATAGGTCACTTTCTCCAGGGGCTTGGCTAGGGCTGAGTAAATAAGGGAGATACCCCCCTTCGTATCCATGGCTGAGGAGCACCATTGTTCATAAGGTGTAACCGAGAGGGGGTTTGCGCTGCTTTTCCAAATCTGGTTAAGGAAGTGGGATATTTGGTGAAACCGGAAAGTTTTGGAAGGGGGCATTTCCAGTTTCAGTTTACAGTATCTCACGGTGAGGGGTCCATTAGAGTTGAAAAAGTGACCAATTCTGTATAGGCCCTTATCCAGCCACCACCTGAAAGCTTTGATGTCTAACCCAGGGGGGAATTGGGTGTTGTGGAAGATGTGGGCAAGTGGATGCCAGGCGGAAGTCAGAAGTTTTGTATTGCGTAGAGAGTCACAAAGTGTCATTGAGTGGGAAAGCGTAGGGGATAGGATGGGGGGGCGGTTTTTAGGGGGCACCAGAGTAGGAAGTCTAAGGTATGGCCAGGAGTCGCTTCACGTTCCATGGTGACCCAATCAGGTTTTGGGCCCTTCAGGTAAACAGCCGAGGCCTGCCCGAATTCTGAAAGTAATCGTACAACGTTGGGAGTTGATATGAGGGGGAATGTAATGAATAGGAGGACATCATCCATGAACAACGCGCATTTGTGAGTCGACTGGCCACAGCGAACCCCGTGGATATCTGGGTGGATTCTGATCGCGATAGCCAAAGTTTCAATGGCTACCGCGAAAAGAAGGGGGGGGAGAGGGGGCAACCCTGTCTCGTGCCTTTCTTGATTAGGAATTGTTCTGAAAGATGTCCTTGGAGTCTAATCTGAGCTTTGGGTTGAGAGTAAAGGGCTCCCAAAATTTTGACAAAGTTAGGACCGAAACACTATCCCTGAAGTAAAGCGAAGAGGTATGGCCTGGCAACCATGTCAAACGCCTTTTGGAGATCTATAGAAGGGAGGTATCCTTCCTGGGGGGTACCCCCATCCCACCCTGACTTCATAAGGGAAATAATGTCCACCGCTCTCCGTATCTGGTCCGGGCCCTGCCTCCCCGGGATAAAGCCCACTTGGTCCTTGAGTATATAGCTAGGGATAAAAGTAGCTTGTCTATTCGCTAATATTTTTGTCATTATTTTAACATCATTGTTAATCAAGGAGATCGGTCTATAATTACTGACTTCGCTGGGGTCCTTGCCCGGTTTGAGGATCACCGATATATAAGCCAAGTTAGCGGCAGCATCTAGGGGAGAGTCCTTGCTTAGAGAGTTAAAGAATCGGGCCAGATACAGAGAGAGGGTCTCTGCAAAGGCCTTATAATAAGGGGTGGAGAAGCCATCAGGGCCTGGGGCCGAGTCCTTTTTAAGATCTTTGATGACTGCCCGGATCTCAGATTCCTGGAATGGCGAGTCTAAGATAGAGCAATGAGCGTCTGAGAGTTTTGGGAGGATTATATTTTCTAGAAAGGCGTCAAGGTGGTAGGGAGATATGGGATTGTCGGCTGAGTATAGGGAGGACTAGAAAGATTGAAAAGCTTTGAGTATTTTTGGGGGGTTTTGAGTCAAGGAGCCCGTCAGAGATTTAACTTTGGGAAGGGCAAAAACTCTGTGTTTGGGGGTAAGTTTGGCCGCTAACTGTGGGCCAAATTTATCCGCCCGCAAGTAATGTCTGCCACCAGACCATCGTAGGTGTTTTTCTGCAGTAGAGGTGAGGGCTAGGTTAAGGGCCAATCTGGAAGAGTCCAATTTGGCTAGGGAAGTGGGGGTGGGGTTCTGTTTGTGGGCTGCACTAAGAGTTTTAAATTCCTTTTCAAGTTTGGTTACATCTGCTTTTCTTTCGCGCTTCAGTTTAGAGGAGAGTTGAATAATCTTCCCTCTCATCACCGCTTTGTGGGCTGCCCACAGAGTGCAAGGGGAGACGTCTCCTGTGTCATTAGTCAGAAAGTATTCTCGAATATCCCTTTCCAACATGATGCAATGCACAGGGTTGGAGAGGATTGTTTTGTTAAGACGCCATTGTCGGGGTACGGGGTTCGGGGGGGTTACAGATTCTAAAAGTTTCAAGGTTACTATGGAGTGGTCCAACCATGGGACATCTTGTATGGAGGCTTGGGTGGTTCCCTCCATGTGTCGATAAGGCCAAGTGAGTGCAGGAATCGGGCAATGCGAAGGCTTTGTTTAGGAGGTTTTTTGAAGTGAGGTATCCCTTGGGATGATTTATCCATCCAGAGGTCAAAGGTGATGTTGGAGTCACCGCCCATGATCACTCTGCCCTCAAAATGAGGGGAGAGGGATGTGAGCATTGAAGAGAAAAATTTAGCTTGTCCTCGGTTGGGGGCATAATAGGAAATAATGGTATATAGGCTACCCGCTATCGTGCCTTTAAATAGGAGGTAGCGTCCCTCTGTGTCTTTGATCGTCTGGGAGTGAGTGAAAGAAGTCAGTTTGGAGAATAGGATAGCGACTCCCCGTTGTTTGGTGTCTGCATTTGCTAGAAAAAAGGTGGGATACACATGATGGAGAAAGGATGGAGTGTAGCTACTGGGGAAGTGGGTTTCCTGTAGGAGGATTATAGCAACGCCCCTAGAATTATAACTTTGGAAAGCTTTGCGCCTTTTGATGGGAGAATTTAGGCCCTGGGTGTTATACGATGCTATCTTAAGCGTCGCCTGGGTGGGAAAGGGATCAGCCATGGATACAAAAAGGTGAGAGCGAACATATGTGGTCTGGTCCTACCTTGGTCCTTGAAGATCTAGGGTTGGATCTGGAGAATCTGAGCAGGAGTTACATCAGGGAGGTCCAGAGATAATTTGCCTTCCGTGAATTTTCCTGGGGGTAACAAAAACAAAGACAAGGTGAAGGGGAGGTAGACATAGGGTGGAGAGGATAGGGCAAAAAGCAGAAGAAAGGAGAGGGAAGAAGAAAATCAAGATTAGTAGAAGTGCAGGACTGGCCTGCCAAGTCCTGAACCGGAGCCCAAAAAAAAAAACTGGGCTCGGAAAAGTAGCAACCTCAGGGGAGGTTGCTGTCCTGATGCCACCTGAGGAGAGAACCCCCCTCGGTCACAACAGATGGAGTGACATGCATGACCGCTCCGGCCGCTGGATCCCCAGGAGTACTAAGAGTGAAAGGGATGTGGGACCTGGAGGCATGAGAGCTGCAATAAAAAAAATAAAAGAAAGCTAAAAAAAAGCTAAAAAGCATCAAATCAAAAAAGGGCAGCATAAAAAGTGTAAACTTGAATACGAGTGTATCATGGTAATAGCATAAAGAATAATAACAATCTCTTGAGGTGCTGTTATAGAGGGAGGGAGAGGTAAGGTAAAAAAAAAAGGGGGAGAGGGGGATGGGGAAGGAAAAAGCACCAAGTCCAAAACAACTAGCCAGGTAAAGTTAACAAAAGCTAGAATAGTCTGAAATTTGTGGTAGATATACCATCCGAAAGAACCAGAACAGAAAATATAACATTACATCAAAAAATAAGGAGCAAAATTGTCATCAATAACTTCCCTCGAGAACTTCGAGGAGTGACTATACCAGGGGGGTATAGAAGAAGACAAACTCAGGGTTAGGAGTTAGATCCAGAAAACCAGTGGGTGTAGGTCTGTGCACTACACAGTAAGGGGGGTAAAAATTCCCCTAGAAGAGACCACGATCCCATGAGATCAGGTGACTCTGGGGTTCATCTTGGGGGTGAGAGCCTCCGTGTCTCTTAGGTTGCTTCTTGTTCCACAACGGTGTGATAGGACTGCCAGTCGGTGGTCTTTTAGGAGTTCGGGCGGGGGGAGAGCTCCCGACGGGGTAATTCCTGGGTGATGAATCCAAGGCGCAGGAACAGACGTTCACCTTCCTGAAAGCTTGAGAAGCTGAAAGATTTGTCCTTGTGTTGGAACTGTAGGCGGAATGGAAATGACCATCGGTATTTAATGGATTTCTGTGATAGAACTTCTAGAAGAGGTTTCAGGGTCCTCCGATTTTGGACTGTGGTCGGGGAAATGTCTGCAAAAATTCGTAATTTATGGCCTTGGAAAGCAAGGTCGTCCAGATTGCGGGAACGCTTCATGATATCTTCCTTCACTCCATAATAGTGAGGTTTAACCACTATGTCCCTCGGGAGCCCATCCGGGCGGGGGAGTTACAGAGCTCTATGGGCTCTGTCCAGCTAAAGTTTATGTCTTGGATATTTGGCATAATTTCTTTAATGAAGATTCGGACTGTTTCTGGAATATTTGTGACCGATTCCAGGATGCCCCTGATACGGAAGTTGTATCTTCTGCTTCTGTTCTCTAAATCGTCAATTTTAGCAAGTGCAGTTTCAAGCTGATCCTGCAATGTCAGAAGCAAGTTGTGTTTTGGCTAGTGCGGGCGGCTGTGTTATCCACGGTCTTTTCAATGGCATCTATGCAGGCCCCAAGGCTCTGCAGGTCAGCTTTAATAGAGGATGTGATTTGAGAAGCGTTCTGGGCTAAACCTGCTGCCAGCATGTCAGAAAAGCAATGTAACAACTGTCAACTGGGCCATGTCATTCTGAGGAATTGGGGGCTGGGAGTAGGCCTGCTGTATGCCTGGGTGGCTGAAGGGAGATTTCAGCATGGGAGAATGCATCATATCCATCAAGGTCCTGCTGATGAGTGACTCAGTGGATGCTGGAGAAGCAGAGTGTGGTGGAAGGGTACTCACAGGGTTTGCCAGCAAAGGGAATGGGTGCTGGATCGGTGTAGGAGGATCTGCAATGGAGTCCTGGTCCCCTGTACCTCCGCATGTAGAAGCCGCGGCTGCCATCTTGAGGGCTGTGGAGCCTGATAGGCCAAAGTCGAGCTGCCGGCAGACCTCCTGCTTTTTGCTCTCACCGGGCATTCAATCCGGTGCTATGCACCTCCCGCAGGCTGGGGGGGACTATTACGGGGGGTCCCGCTATTATATTCTGCCCTAGGGATCTCGGAAGGCCGGAGCGGGTCGGAGCTCCCAGTCAGTGCGTCTTCCCGGAAGTCCTGCGCATGCGCACTCTATCCCCCACATTTTCTGTCCACAATGGGACACTAAAGGCTGTCCTCTATCCCCCCTCCGATATGTCCTTGGCATGGAACACCTGGCCCAATCCCAACATCTCAGGTGCATCAGTAGGACCCACTCATTCCAAACTGGCTCTCTTTGTGACCCAACCCCATCTATTCTTACCACAAATAATGCAGGAATTCACAAGGTTTGGGAAGCTGAGCAACTTTAAAGTGAATAATACTAAGTCAGAAATCCTGAATATCTCGCTGTCCCAGAAGGTCCTCCGCCAAGTCTCCATTAAGTTTCCCTTTAAAACAGGTTCCCTTAAACACCACTCCTCCACTAACATCCTCTTCAGTGGCAAATTGGGGCAAAGACTTCGAGGAAACAGACATAGTGGACAAAGTCCTCAAGGGCTATAAAAAATCCTACAATTGATACCTAACGAATCCTGGAGAGAATCCCAACTAAAAATCCTCCATCGAGCCTATATCCCCGTTTCTCTCCGACAAAAAACAGCCAAGGTTCCGCCACCTGCCCTCAGTGCCATCAAGCCAAACCTCCTCTAACCCACCATTTTTGGTCATGCTCTTTCATCCCCATCTTCTGGGATCAAGTAATTTCTTTTATATATGGTATAGCCCTGCTGAAAATTCCAAAAGACCCCCTACTCCTCATTTTTGGCTATTGGGACGAACACTTACTCACCTGGTCATCCAACACCTACCTACCACATAAAGACTGGATTCTGATATGCTTGCTCATTGCTCGGAGAGCCATTCTTAAGAACTGGACTTCCCCATGCACTCCAAAGGTCTCACAGGTCAAAAGGGAACTTTTGCTTCTATTATATAAAGATAAGTTAAACACTGACTTTAACCATGCAAAAGACAGCAAACGTTTCTACTCCAGATGGAAACCTTTCATGGAAAAGACTCTATCTTAAGAGGAACTCAACAATTTCAAAATGTCTTTTTCATATTAGGGACTCCCAACTCGACTTGGGGGCAGGAGGATATAACCGACAATTGACTCATAATTTGACAAACTCAAATTATTTCAACCAATACAATATAAACCCCTCTCGAGAGTAACCGGCTCAAACCTTAATGTGAATCACCGATACGGTGTCCTCCAATAACAAAGTGGTGCAACCCCCCTCCTTTCCCTACTCCCCCTTCTTTTTCTTCTTTTTCTGCATTCCCACCCCCTGAATCTCTATGTCCCTCCATAGTTGACTCATCCATTTAACTCTGCAAGAGAGTTTTATTTTATTTTCTTTCATTTATGTTGCATATTGTTTTATTAGCAGTGTCATAGCCATACAACCCACCTAGGCACATGTTTATGACAAACATTGCATGAAAATTGTATATCTTATTTTATGCTATATCTTGTCATATCCATTCAATAAAATCTTTGAAAAAAAAAAACTGTTCCACTTCCATCCGTTACCTCGGAATCCAAATACCCACAGAAGGGTCCCAATTGTTCTCCATGAACTCCCCCCCCCTCCTGCTTAGAACCAAGATGGATCTCTCAAACTACACGAAAAAACGGCTATCATGGCTAGGCAGGGTGAATGCTCTAAAAATGGACGTTCTCCCTCGGTTTCCTAATTTGTCCCAGACAATTCCTATTTCCATACCCTCCTCGTTCTTTAAGAAGCTCCGCCAACTGTTTTCCTCCTTTATCTGGAGGGGGTTCAGCCTTGGATACGCTATGAAACTCTATCGCTCCCCAAAATTCAGGGTGGAGCTGGAGCTCCAGATGCCTCTATATACTATGGAGCAGCAGTACTCACGCGTGTACTTGCCTGGTTCCACTATTCCTCCACCAAATTATGGGTACAAATAGAAAGCCATCCCAATCCAATAGATCTCCATGCTTTGCAGTGGAAGCCTGCTGAATTCCTGAAGGGAGAGTTACCCCTTGTCGATCTCACCAAACAAACTGTACAAATATGGACCTGATTGAATTCCTCCAAGACCTTATCTCCCACTAAAGGGACCCATGATGCCTCTGTTTGGGACTCCGGCTTTTCCACCAGCACTACAGGGGGAGAGTTTTGGACCTTGGAGTAAGGAGGACCACAGACGACTTGCCCAAGTCCTTCGTTTAGACTCTTCTCTGATTAAAGACGTTCCCTCTGGCCCATCTCCTCATACCTCAACGCATTGGCTGCAGAGGCAACAAGTGATATCCTACATTTGTACCTTCCCATCCTTGCCTGATATACTTTCTTAAATAACAGACTTGAAGAACATGCTGCTTCAGGCAGACCCCCTACACGTTTGGTCTCTAAATTCTACTCTCTCATACATATGGTTTCCAATCCCGACCTCCCCCCATATACACAGGCCTGGAAGGTAGATTTGGGCCAGTCAATCTCACCTGTTGTCTGGCAAAAATGTTTCATTCTGACTCAAAAAATATCCTTAGCCTCCAAAGCTCAAGAAAAAGGGTTCATGTTGTTGACCCGTTGGTACAGATGCCCCTCGACTTTACACTGGATAAACCCGGCGCTCCCGGATACCTGCTGGCGTTGCTTGTCAGCCAAGGAAACTTTACTCCACATTTGGTGGGAATGCCCCCCTGTGCGAAGGTTCTGGCAAAAGATCCTCAACCTGTACTGCAGACTCATGGCAACCTCTCTTCCACCCTCTCCTGAGGTAGTTCTGCTATCTATGCTCCCTGGACTGCTCAAATCGGTCAAAAAAATGTTCTGCGTCACTTTCTATCAGCAGCTAGAATGGTTCTGCCCAGACACTGGAAGTCGACGGACATGCCTTCCCTGGGGGAATGGGCAATTGAAGTGGACCGAATCAATAGCTTGGAATGAATGTTGTTGCAGAAATCGGGTAAAGAGGAGCAGTTCTCCAAGACCTGGACCTTATAGTCTATGTTTCGATATTCCTCAGAATTGATTCCATGAGCAGCAGAGGACTCTACCAACACATCTGTCTGAGCTAAGTGGAATGTCTCCTTCTTAATATCTACTTACCTTAATGTCTTGACCCCTCTTTTTTCACCATAATTTCCCCTCTTTTCTTTATAAATTGAAATTATACACGAACACCCAAACCATAATCTCTAGTCCTGACAGACGGGAACTCTGTGACCCACATAAAGTTCCCCCCTACGAGAAATTGCGTTTAGCACAATAACAAAAGCCCTAGCATATTTGTAATGTGTGGGCACCGCACATTGAGTGTATAGTGGTGCTCATTGACCCTTAATATGTTATGTTAGATGATATGGCTACACAGGCTTATATACTAAATTAACTCTGTTGAAGCAAACAAATTCTCTATGCAATGTGACTTTATGGTACCAATATTGAAATGTCTATTTCTATCTATGTGTTAACAAACTTTATACTTGTGTAATGTACACCTTTCCTTCCTCAATAAAATAAGATTGAACTAAAAAAGGCGGTATCAAGCAGCACTCACAAATTGTGAGTGCACCCGTCCCGTGTAGTGTATACAGCTATATACACCCACCTTCTTCCTTCCTGTATATAGAGACTCTCTATATACAGGAAGGAAGGTGTATATAGCTGTATACACTACACAGATATACACAAATTGTGATTACATCTGTCCTGTGTAGTGTATACAGCTATATCTACACACCTTCTTCCTTCCTGTATATAAAGACCTTCCTCCATCATCATTGACTACAGATATACATCATCTGTCCTGTTACTGTATATATGGCCACATCACCCTGAAAGCGCCCAATCTCATCTGATCTCAGAGGCTAAGCAGGGTCGGGCCTGGTTAGTACATGGATGGGAGACCGCCTGGGAATACCAGGTGCTATAGGCTCAAAAAAATAAATAAGGGAGGTTGACGTGCTGACGTCATCGCGGTGTACCTTGTGAGCAGATGGGTGTCTGCAAGCTGGCCTGCAATTTAATTTTATGGACGATTTTATCTTCGCTTCTTCTAAGTGCAACGTTTATCTTTAATAAATCTTTCACCAAAGTTTGAATTACACTATGGGAAGTGTTTCTTCATTTTTTTGGTACATGATTAATGGTTACCTCGATTGTTTGGAGATCTGAGCTCATCTGGTCCGCCTTCCGCCCTACCCCTGTGAGCTGCTGCTGGATACAGATCTGGAGTGAGATCATCATACTGGCTATATTGAGCTTGCCTTTTGGTAAGCGCGCAATTTATGTGGTGGAGGTGCACGTTTGCTGGTGGTGTCATTATTAAGTGCTCACTCTTCTTACATCTATCCAATTAATGGTGGTCTGCACTAAGGCTTCAAATTATTTTTTTTTGGACTTTTGGATCATCTCCTAAAGATCCCTTGAAGACTATTCACTTGTGCATTCTAAATATTTTGAGTGGTTTATGGAATATTTTTTATCACTGTCACTGTTTTTTATTTATTATTTTGAGCACAGCTCCTATTATAATATTTGCATATCTTGATGTGGTGTATCTCACGTTTGAGCTGCTGCTGTGTTTTTTCCTTTCATATTATTTCTTGGTTCTATATTAGGTCAGCACAGTATTTTTCCCATTTTAATTTACTGTATATATAGCTGTATGCAGGACAGATGATGTATATCTGCAGTCAGTGATGATGGAGGAAGGTCACTATATACAGGAAGGTAGGTGGGTGTATATAGCTAGCTGTATACAGGACATATGATGTATACCTGCATACCCTGATCTGTGAGGCTGAGCTATATACCCTGATCTTTAATGCTGAGCTATATACCCTGATCTGTAATGCTGAGCTATATACACTGATCTGTAATGCTGAGCTATATACCCTGATTTGTAATGCTGAGCTATATACCCTGATCTGTGAGGCTGAGCTGTATACCCCGATCTGTAAGGCTGAGCTGTATACCCTGATCTGTAATGCTGAGCTATATAACCTGATCTATGAGGCTGAGCTGTATACCCTGATCTGTGATGCTGGGGCTTTATACTCTGTCCTGTGATGCTGGGGCTTTATACTCTGTCCTGTGATGCTGGGGCTGTATACTCTGCCCTGTGATGCTGAGCTATATACTCCTGACACTATGGGTGGAAGCAAGTGGAATTCAGGGGATGGAGTGGGTGGATTCTATAAAGGGTGGGGCTTTTAAAAAGTGGGAGGGGTCAAAAAGGAATGGTGGGGTCTGGCACCGCCCCATCCTAAAACTTCACCAGCCACCACTGCCCACTTGACTCATTGAATCTTGCCAGTGCTTTATTGACAAATAGGACTTTATTTTATGCAAAATAACCTACCGCATACTTTTTGGATAGGAATTTTGTATTTATGTGTTTGCTGTTTCTTGGCTTTAAATTCTGGTTCATTGGTCTCTTTTTTTTTCCACCTGGCTCTTGACCTTGCTGTCACCTGTGCAACATTTTTTACCAATTTTACTTGTACAACTTGTACTTCTCGTAGCCTGTGGAACTACAAATAACGCTCTCAATTTCTGCTCTGAGCTTAAAGCGGAGGTTCACCCTAAATCTAAACATTTGCTCATCCCAATCAGTATAACATTTATAACAACATTTGGCAAATAATTATCTTCTTCGTTTTTTTATTTACCTTGAATTTCGTATTAAATAGGGACACTTCCTGGTATCCCTCCCGCGGGAGTGGGCGTTCCTTTACTTTCCCCAGCGCCCCAATGCCTCCTGGGAGTGCAGTGTCATGCTTTCCCAGGAGACAATTCACCACCTCGTCATCAGCTTCATCAGCTTGACAGCTTCAGAGCGCTCGTTCTGAGCTGCAGCTGATGTTAGCATACAGGACAGGAGCCAGAGTATAGGAGACAGGAGCGCTGATATCACTGTGGAATGTGAAAAGAAAACACATCTCGCAGCGGCGCGGCACCCCCCATCCCCCCCCCCCGCTGATGACCTGTAAAATGTAAAAAGAAAACACATCTCGCAGCGGCGCCCCCCCATCCCCCCCCCCCCGCGATGAACTGTAGAATGTGAAAAGAAAAAGCACATCCCGTGGCGGCTCCCCCCGCACCCCCCCCCCTCAACAACTTCACAGTATGTGTCCGTTGTGATGGCAACAGTGCAGTGGGAGAAAAGCATTCACGCTTCCCGGAAGTATTTGCTTGTGGGCTTCACAATGCCCACAAGCAAAATGGCAACTTACAAAGGGGATTTTTATAAGTTCTAATTTAGAACTGATTCTGACTGGGGAGACTGGGAAACATCTGATACATGAGTAAATACATGAGAAAGTAATACTCAACCAATGCAATGTAAAAAAAAAAAAAGGATATACCGCGGAACCTCCGCTTTAATGAACTTTTCAGTACAAACGGTTCTCTAAACCATGCTTCTGCTCAATCACTTGCCACTGTTTAATTAACACTAGTACCAGCTTTATCCTGAATATTATAGTAAGTCTTTTGCCTAGCCATGTTGGGGAGAGCCCACTCTTATGCCGCGTGCACACGATCGGACATTCCGACAACAAAACCATGGATATTTTTCCGACGGATGTTGGCTCAAACTTGTCTTGCATACACACGGTCGCACAAATGTTGTCGGAAATTGCAAACGTCAAGAACGCAGTCATGTACAGCACGTACGACGGCACAATAAAACAGGAAGTTCAATACCAAGTGCGGCACCCTTTGGGCGCCTTCTGCTAATCTTGTGTTAGTAGAAGTTTGGTGAGAGACGATTTGCGCTTTTCAGCCTCGTGCTTTTTAGACCGTGAAGTGTTTGCAGCGTGACGAATGTGCTATCTCCATTATGAACGCTAGTTTTACCATACCGAGCACTTCTGTCTCGTACTTGATTCAGAGCATGTGTGGAATTTCGTGCGTCGGAATTGTCTACACACGCTCGGAATTTACGAGAACGGGTTTTGTTGTCGGAAAATTTGAGAACCAGCTCTCAAATTTTTGTTGTCGGAAATTCCGACAGCAAATGTCCGATGGGGCCTACACACGGTCGGAATTTCCAACAACAAGCTCCAATCGAACATTTGTTGTCGGAAATTACGACCTTGTGTATGCGGCATTAGAGTATGCAGCATGTAATCCTAATTCCTTGCATACACTACAAGTTTTTTTTTGTTCAACCCAGTGGGTTGAACGAAAAAAGAACAAAAAACTGACAGCTCAAGTCGGAGCCGCTTTACTAACTATTCAATGTTCGTACAGAGATCTCACCTGCTGTGCTATTGTGTTCTGACAGGGGGACGCCCCCCCCCCCCCGCAAAAACACTCCGATCGGGAGCCGGTCGGCAGACCGTTTTTGGTCATGAACCTTCGAAAAAAGCTTCTGTCAAATTGGCTGTCATACGCACATGGGCCAAATGTTGGACAGTTTCTATTGAACTGGCCGATGTCGCCCGACACTTGGTCCGTATTTACTAGGCTTAACCCAAAATGTGGTTTCAAAGCCCCTTGCAGCAATGACCATTGGATCTAAACAGGCAGACAATTATTACACTAGAACAGGGGTCTCCAAACTGCGGCCCGAGGGCCATATGTGGCCCTTTGCTAGCCTATATCCGTCCCTTGGGGCACTATTCTTTGAAATGATACAAGGCGCTATTCCTCCCACCTCCACCAGCACTGGGGCACTATTTCTTCCACTGATATCAGTGATGGGGCACTCCTCCTCCTCCTACTGATTACTAACATTGAGGCCATGTTTATCCTCACTGATGCTGGGCCGAGGACATTTTCTACCCCCAATGGCCACAATTGGGCCCCCTTAAAGTCTGAAGGACAGAAAACTGCCCCTTTTGTTTGAAAAGTTTGGAGACCCCTGCACTAGAACAATGTTGGTTTAAGTCTTTATCAAAAATTTGGAAATCGTTTATGTTCTAAAAATATCAAGGACAAATTAGCACGTCAGACATGTAAGACTTAGAGATGTATCAAAAATTTCAAGATGTGTTTCTAATAACTGACCATAATACACTTTTTGTTAAGACAATATACGGCTTTATTAAACAATAACATCGCTGATAAAGCATTGTGAGTCTGTGTGCTTGATAGGCCGTCACAGTCTTTGCTGTATGTAAATACTAGTCACAACTTCTATTGTTAACACACAATAGGCATCAATTTGATGCTTGCAAGAACAAGATGGCCAAATGCTCTTCTAGTCAGTTTGCTTGGTCACAGTGACTTTCCTATAAATATTTAAAATTTAACTCCTGAACTTTTAAATTGTTTATTTGGGACATCATTTTTTTTATCATAAAACAGATTCTGAACTTGGATTTGACAATATGAGGTTGATTTACTGAAGGTAAATAGACTGTTCACTTTGCAGCGGAAATTGCACAGTGCAGGGGAATTTTCCCCAAAACATAGTGAATACTGTAAAATTTCACTTTAGAATAACCAACCACGTGCATGGAGAAAAAAAAAAAAAAAAACATTGCTGCTTGAACATGATTGGATGATGAAAGTCAGTAGAGCTTTACCTGATTCACTAAGATTTGGGTAAAATCCCCTTGCAAAGTGAACAACTACTGTATTTGCCTTTAGTAAGTCAACACCAATGATTCAGACTTATGTATCCATACCTCCCCACAATCCCAAATTATGCGGGATAGTCTTCAGATTTCAGCTGGGGGTCCAGATGTAAGGAGGATGACTCTAGGGACCCTGATGTAAGAAAAGGGGGATCTGGGAACTCTGATGTAAAGGGGGTGACTCTGAGGACCCTAAAATAAAAGGGGTGGCTCTGGAGACCCTAATGTAAAAAGAGGGGTCTTGATGTAAGGGGGGTAGCTCTGGAAAACCTGGTGTAAGGTAGGTATCTCTGGGGACCTTAATGTAAGGATGCTGACTCTGGGGACCCTGATGTAAGGAGGGGGCTCTTAGGACCCTGATGTAAAGGGGTATATGAAGCCTGGTGACCCTAATGTAAGTGGGGGACTCTGGGGACACTGATTTAAGGGGGCAGTTCTTGGGACTCTGATGTAAGTAGGTGGGGGACCCTAATGTAAGGGGGGCTCTGAGGACCCTGATGTAACTAGGGAATCTCTGGGTAACCTGATTTGAGGGAGTGACTCTGGAAATCATGATGAGGAGAGGCTCTGGGAACCCTGATATAAGTGGGTTGACTCTGAAGACCCTGATGTAAGAGGGGCACCCTGATGTAAGGGGGGTGGCTCTGGGGACCCTGGTGTAAGGGGGTACCTTTAGGGACTCTGATGTAAAGGGGTGACTCTGATGTAAAGGGGAATGGTTTTGGGGACCCTGATGTAAGGAGTGGACCCTGATGTAAGGGTGGACACTCTGAAATAAGGGGGGAGTGGCTCTAGGGACTCTGATGTATGGGGGGTAGCTCTAGGGATCCTGATGTAAGAAGGGTGACCTTGGAGACCGTGATGTAAGGAGGGTGGTTCTGGGGACCCTGATGTAAGAAGGAGGTGACTCTGGGGATCCTGCTGTAAAAGGGGGTGACTCTAGGGACCATGATGTAAATAGGGTGGCTCAGGAGACCCTGATGTAGGGGCGTAGCTCTGGGGACTCTGATCTAAAGGGGTGGCCCTGGAAACCCTGATGTAAGGAGGGGTGCCCTGGGACCCTTATGTAAAGGGAGACTCTAGGGACCCGGATGTAACTAGGAAAACTGGGGACCCCGTTTTAAGGTAGGGACTTTGGGGACCTTTATTTAAAGAGGGAGCTCTGGGGACCATGATGTAGGGGGATGACTCTGGGGACTGAGAAGTAAAGGAGGGGCCCTAATGTTAGGGGGTGATTCTAGGGATCCTGATGTATGAGGGGACTCTGGGGAACCTGATGTAAGTGGTGGACTCTGATGTAAAGGGAGACTCTGATGGGTATTCATGAAAGGAGGGGGGAATCTGATATGAACAGGGGGGTGCATCCTGACTGCTGCACTCTATATGTTGTTTTATATGTTGCTTACTCCTGACCCCTGCACTATAAACACTGTACATGTACATACAGTGTACATAGTACATTACATAGTCCTGGCCAAAGTATTAATTGAAGCTCTTCTTTAAGGTAGGCTCAGATGGACAAAGCAATATAACAAGAAGGGCTCTCTGATTTCTCCTGTATTGAATTTTATTGTAACTGTAACTGTCTGCCCTCATGTTGTAAAGTGCTGTGCAAACTGTTGACATTATAAATTCTGTATGTAGCACCCTGGTGTTTAAGCAGGGTGGCTCCTAAATTTACCTGCCAGGTATAGCTACTTTGGCTAATTGTTGAGGATCAATTGATTTAACTCTAATGACGCATACACACGACCATTTTTAATGACGAGAAAAATGCCATTTTTTAAAATGGTCATTAAAAATGATCGTGTGTGGGCTTCATTTTTCACGACGTGAAAAATGGCCATGAAAAAATTGGAACATGCTCTAATTTTTCTCGTAGTTTTTCACCTCGTCGTTTTTCTCGTCATGAAAAACGGCCGTGTGTAGGCTTTAACGACGTGAAAAAAAATGCGCATGCTCAGAATCAAGTATGAGACTGGAGCGCTCGTTCTGTTAAAACTAGCGTTAAAACTAGCGTTCGTAATGGAGATAGCACATTCGTCACGCTGTAACGGACTGAAAAGCACAAGGCCGAAAAGCGCGAATCGACTCTCAACAAACTTTACTAACATGAAGGGTGGCGCCATCCGAATGGAACTTCCCCTTTATAGTGCCGTCGTACGTGTTGTACGTCACTGCGCTTTACTCAAGCATTTTTTTCAACGATAGTGTGTAGGCAAGGCAGGCTTGAGAAGAATCACGTCGAGAAAAATGCAGTTTTATTCAATGACATTAAAAACGTTGTGTGTACGCGGAATTAGTCTTTAATTGCTGCACTTCTCTCTTTTGCTGCTAGGTGGCCGGGTACCTGATGGCATTAGATATGAGAAGGGCAATGCAAGGTCAGATTATGAGTAAATGGGGTATCCCAGCAAATTTCTTGGATCCCTTGGCCTGCTGAGCCTATATATTTGGGTGGAGTTAGGTGATCTGTGTTCTGTGCCACTTGGACTGCTGTCTGGGTGGACGTGTGTTTTACTGCACTCGCTGCTAGGCCGGAGATTGGGCCTATCCTGGGCACATCTGGCTGCCAGTCTGTCTGAGGGCCTATCCAGAAGCAGGAGAGAGCAGCGCAGGGTTGGGACTGTGGCTTGCAGTCCAACAAAAAAGTGCCGGTTCTGCCGGCCTGAGAACCTTTCGTGGTCGGAGATAGAAGGGAAGCTGTCTCCACTTAGGGATCAACCACCTTGTTACCAGGGACCACAGTGAGTAACTGAAGCAAGTACCAGAGCAGCATTCTTACCAACCAGGGAAGGTGAAGAATCAGGAAACTTCAGTGGGTATCAAGCCAGGGACCCAGCCAGCGGAGGTGTGTTAAGCCAGGGACCGAGCAGGCCAGTGGGGTGAAGCTTGAGAGGTATCTTGAGTGCCAAACTAGGGACGCAGCACAGAAGCAGGGGATGACACCGTTGCAAAAGAAGAATTTATATATATAAGAAGAGGAAACAAAAACAAATTTAATAATACGTGAAAAAAATGGATAGAAGTGGAAACACGTTCAAGGATGGATGATGGATGAGCGAGCGGGGAGGGGGGGAGGTTGTGTGGTTGGGCGGATGGGAAGAAGGGCCAAAGTGGGTTTTGATACTTGACAAATTTACATGTGTAATGTGGTATATGATGAAAATGGATGTAAGTATGTTTTGAATATGTGGAAAAAGAAATAAAGAATATTTGATTAAAAAAAAAAAAAGTCACTGGACGTCAGACACTTCTTGAATGCAAAAGAGATTTTTATTTTTCTTAATAGAACTTTGGGAGAGAGGGATTAGGGTCAGGACACCCTTAGGTAGTTGCAAGATTAATTGGCAGACATTTAGAGCAAAAAGAGTCCGCCTCCACTGCCTCTACTTCTGTATCATGGCTTGTGTCATTCAGAATTAACCCCTTTGCTATTTCCCTTCCTGCCATTCGATTGCTGCCCCTCATATACTGCGCTTGGGCCACTAGAAAATAGTATCTGGGGTTCGGAAGGGCCAGTCCCCCCTTCTCTTTTGGTTGTTGTAGGGCTCAGAGGCTGATCCTTGCCGCTCCATTCCTCCAGATCAATTCCCTAAACACCCCATCTATTTTCTTAAACCACTGTCTCGGTATCCATACTGGGGAGTTGTGGAGACCATATAGGATTTGCGGCATCCATATCATTTTTACCAGGTTACTCCTTCCTGCCACTGAAAGAGGAAGCTTGTTCCAAACCCTACATTTTTGTCTAAGCTTTGTCAACAGCTGTACTACGTTTTCGGCTATGTACTGCCCTGAGTCCCTTGTTATATTTATTCCTAGATATCTCATTTGGGCCACCACTTTCACTTGATCTATCTGCCCTACCGATGGGTCTATCGGAAAAAGGGCTGATTTGTCCCAGTTAATTGTCAGCCCCGAGAATTTACCAAATTCCCCTATTATGTCTAATGCCATCTCCAATGAGGCTTGCGTGTCCCCTAGGAAAAGCAATACGTCATCTGCGTACATGGCCACCTTCTCCTCCCTCAATCTCCTCTTGAAACCCTTTATTCCCGGGAATGCCCTTATAGCAATAGCCAGTGGTTTCATGGCAAGAGCGAAAAGAAGGGGCGACAAAGGGCATCCCTGCCTTGTCCCTCTCGCCAGTTGGAACCATTCTGTACACTCACCATTTATCCTTACCTTTGCCCTGGGACTTTCATACAATATTTTAATCCATTGTATAAAATTGGGGCCAAACTGAAACTCTAACAGAACTTTCCAAAGGCAGTGCCACTCAAGGCTGTCAAACGCCTTAGTAGCATCCAAGGACAAGATTGCTCTTGACCCCTCTACTTCTGTTGGCAACTGAGTGTTTAAAAATACTCTTCTTATATTAGAGCTGGTGGACCTGCCTGGGATAAATCCCGTCTGGTCCGGGTGTACCAGGTTTGAAACTATCTTGTTTAACCTCATTGCCAATATTTTGGCCAGGATTTTAACATCTGCACACAGGAGAGATATTGGTCTATATGAGGCCGCCTCCAGTTGATCTTTCCCTTCTTTCAACAATACTGTAATTGTTGCTTCCATCATAGATGTAGGTAACTTCCCTTCCTCGGCTGCCCAATTAAATACCTCCAGGAGTCTTGGAAGCAGTACCTCCCCAAAGGTTTTATATATTTCTATTGGTAGGTCATCAGGCCCTGGGGCCTTTTGGCCTGCCATATCCGTTATTGCCACTCGTAACTCGTCCAATGTAAGCAGTGCCTCCAGGTCCTCTCTGTCTTCCCCTGATAACCGGGGGACCTGCAAACCTATCAAAAAGGCTTCCATCTCTCCCTCTGTACTCCCAAGTGACGTACCACTATACAAGCTCTGTTAGTATTTTTTAAAGACCTCTTTTATTGCTGGACCTGCTGGTGTGCCTCTTCTGATTTCCACCTCCTCATCACAGACCACCGGAATGACAGATAGGGGTGTACCGGCCCTTGCTATTAGGGCCAAAGTTCTCCCCACTCTCTCCCCCTCCCCATAGAAATTCTGTTTCTGGAATCGTTTCTTATTACTATTTTTTTATACTCTTCCTGTGCTTCTGACCATTCCTTATATTTCTCTGTGGTTGGCTTTCCTATATAAATAATTTCTGACCTTTTCTTTTGCTACATTTTCCTTGGTGCGTGTTTGTTTTTTAATAAGTGAATTTTTTTTTATTAATAATCCCCGTAAAAACGCCTTCAGTGTATCCCAAATCACTCCCATTGAGGCTGATCCAGTGTTTGCTATTATAAATTCCTTCAAACTAGCACATATCCCCCCCGGATCTTCAATGACTTCCAGCCAGAATGGATTTATTTTCCAATCCCCTTTACTATGCCCTCTGTTCGTCTTTATTTCAAAAATTACAGAGGAGTGGTCTGAAATACTTCTTGGTTCATATACCACCTCCCCCACCTCGCCCAATGTCTCCTTATTACAGAGTATGAGATCTATCCTGGACAGGGTCGAATGCGCCCTCGAGTGTCGCCCCCGGGTGTCTCCTCCTCCATACGTCTATCAAACCCACCTCCCCACAAAATTGGAGGAGGGGGCTGCCAACCGCATGTCCTGTGGAGGCACCCGCCGGGAATCTATCAATTTTTTTATCCATAGTCATGTTAAAGTCCCCTGCCACTATTGCGGGCACACCCGGCCTGTCCACGGGGGAACTCTATAAACTCCCACAAGACTTCAGCATCAAACGGGGGGGGGGGGATATATATGTTTGCATAAACACATAGCGCCCTTTGGCATCTATCTTACTCTGTCTGCAGGAGAACACCACACTGGAATCAATCAAAACACTCACACCCCTTGAATAAGAGTGTGAGTGGAATGATACTGTACTTGATACTTTCTATGCTTTAAAATTTTAACGGTTTCCTTATCCAAATGTGTCTCGGGGGGCTGGGCTGCTACGGCCTCTCACCTCAACATCCGGTCATGCCCCCCCGGCGCCCAGTGACTTTAACTACCTTGCACCCACCATGCCTCACAACCTACCATATACAGAAGGATGTCAGCTATCTCTGGCCCTGGAGGTTCTCATTAGACTGAAGGAGGCCTAGGACCTTGCTACATGTATAATAATAATCATTCTGTGTGCAGAAAAGCATATGTGAAACGTTTAATAAAAAAATTAAAAAAAAAATTATTCTTAGTTCTGAAGTTTATGTGTATCTGGAGACTGTCACTTGTGACACAGTAAGCAGTGGTATATTGTTGGTACAAAGACTGAGTTATACGTTTGGAGGGCAAACAACGACTATGCACAGATTCTATTTAAATTCCTTTTTACCCCTCTCACCCATTCCTTCTATTGTTTGTGACAGGCAGCCAGCTGATAGCTTCCTCTGGGCTCTTCCTCAACTCTGATGTTATCATTCACAACACAATGAGGGACCTCCCCTTGGATGGAGCCACGCTGATCTGAGGTCTGTAATGGAGATGGGAGAATTACACTGGGGGATTACGCTGGGGGGGTTACAATCTGTCTCCTGTGGAGTATTACACTGGGGGGGACATAGTGACCTGGAAAGAGCAGATAACAAACATTTGTGCAGAGAGGATCTATGCTGTGGGGCAATTTGGGAGGGGAGAGGATTTGTGCGAGGAGGGGGAATTTTGAGGAGCGAAGATCATTTGTACAAGAAGAAAGATTTTTTTTGAGGGGGGCGGGGATTTGTGCTAGAAGTAGGTGTTGATTTGTGTTGGGAGGTGAGATTCGGGGAAGGGAGGTTTGTGCTAGAGAGGGTGAGAGAAATTGTGGGAGGAGAAATTTGGAGGCGGGGAAGGGGGTATTTTTGCTGGATTGGGGGAAGGAGGATTTGTGCTGGGGGAGGAATTGAAGGGGGTGATTGGGGGGGGATAGGATTTGTGCCAGGATAGGGGGGGCTGTTGTGCTGGGAGGAAGATTTTGGGGTGTTAGAGGACTAACTAGTGTTGAAAGAGGGGAGGTTGGGCTGGAAGGAGGAATTTGGGAGAAGGAGGAGGATTTGTTCTGGGAAGGGGGGGTTGGGTAAGGACGATTTATGTTGGGGGATTCGGAGGGGAAGAGAGTTTTTACTAGAAGGGGTATTTAGAGTGGGGGGAATTTGTGTTGGGACTGGGGAGGAAGATTTTTACTAGGAAGGGAGGATTTGGGAGGTGCAGTAGGATTTGTTGTGGGAGGGAGAGGAAGAGAATTTGTGCTGTGGGGATTGGGTAGGGAGTCAACATCATATGTATTAGAAGACATCATATGTATTTATAGAAGAGTCTTTTTTTTTACTGATTGTGTTGAGGTTTATACATGTATACATTTATACATGTATGTGAGACTCTTTCTTGTGGCACAGCAATCAAAACATATTTTATAGGCACAAGGAAACCTGGGTTTTGATATACCATGTCTCTTAAGTCTCTCCCATTGTCAACAGTTTGGTCATACCCACAATTTAACCACCACTGCATGTTACGTGAACTGCAGGTCACGCATTCTGAACTGTCCTTTATTCTCAAGTTCTAAAGTTGAAACGTATAACGTATCATATTTCTAGGGGGGGCCCAGGCCCATAAGTATACAATCCAGGGAGAGACCACACACACAGTCCTTAATGTTGTAATTTATCTTGTATATTGTAAATAGGTTAGCAGTAAGGAATAAAGACAGATTCTATAGGCACTGACATCAGACAATATAGCAGTGGGTATTTGTACAATGTCATCAGGCTTCAGCCTGTATTACGGGGGGCAACTTCTGCTGGATGGCTAGTACCTTGCAGTGTACTGGCATGGCACTCTGATGTTGCTGAGAAGAGCCCCCACTTTACTGGTCTGGATACCGGAATGTTTCCTCTGCACAGACATTGTCCCTGAGCTTTTTCTACCTAACAAGCAGGGTCTCTGCACCTGACCTACCACTCGCTCCATAATGGAGTCCATAGAGGACAATTCCCCTTAAAGTGGTTCTAAAGGCAGAAGTTTTTTTTTTTTTTTACCTTAATGCATTTTGTTAAAAACCTTCTGTGTGCAGCAGCTCCCCCAGCACCCCTAATTCTTACCTTGAGACCCATCACGATCCAGCGATGTGCATTAGAGCCTCGACTCTCTCCGGGGACTCTCCTTCCTCATTAGCTTTGAAAGCAGTGGGCAACATCTACTCCCGCTGCTGTCAATCACAACTAATGAGCCAATGAGGACATAGAGGGGGCAGGGCCAAGCCGCAGCTCTGTGTGTGAATGGACACACAAAGCAGCAGCTCAAGAGCGAGCCTGCTTGGTTTCCCCCAGAGCAAGCTGCTTGCTCTGGGGGCACTCAGCAGGAGAGAGGGGCCAGGAGTGCCGGGGAGGGGGACCCGAGAATGGGAGGATTGGGACTGCTCTGTGTAAAACCATTGCACAAGCCTTTATAATCACTTTAAAGCGGAGGTCCCACGAAAACAAAAATATTAAAAGCCAGCAGCTACGAATACTGCAGCTGCTGACTTTTAATAAATGGACACTTACCTCTCCAGGGCGCCCGCAATGACTGGAGCCGAAGCCGAGCAATCGCTCGTCTCTCGGCTGCCCCCACCGCCATCCTCGGTGAGGGAATCAGGAAGTGAAGCGTTGCGGCTTCACTGCCCGGTTCCTTACTGCGCATGTGCGAGTAGCGCAGCACATCCTCACTGGTCCCCGCTGTCTCCTGGGACCAGTGTGTTTCCCAAAAGATAGCGGGGGTGACGCGATGGGGCGTGACCCCCACGGGAGTCTATTCCTGGAAGTGGGTGCAAATAACTGTATTAGACAGGTATCTGCACCCCCTCCCCCCTGAAAGGAGGGGGGGGTTCCGAAAAGCGGATGCTCACTTTTTGTGTGGACCTCCGCTTTAAGACTCTACTTTATCTGTATAATGTCACAGTGCCACCTGCTGGAAAGAGGAAAACCTGCAACTGCCTACACGTTGACAACACAAATTTAATCACGCGAGTACCAGCCTGTAACACCCCTTTATTACCAGGCCATTGATACATTTTCAGTAGTATGATAGTGTATCACCCTCTTGTGTACATAGTTGTGTAGTGTAGATAGAGGCTTGTTAGAAACCTGGGTGAGAGTCAGAGGGTTAGGTCATGCTGAAGGGCTCTGCAGGTCAGGCCTCTGGTACTCTCCCTGGTTGTAGAAGCTTGGAGAAGTTTCTAGGAACTAGTAGGCGGAGACCAAGAGGTGCTGGTCTGAATATTTATGGGAATATGGCCAATCCCCAGACAGCAGGCCTGGCAGGGTGGCTGAACCAGCCCATAAATATTGAGGCCAGCAAGGGGAGTTGGATGGATGATGGATGGTTGAGGTGCTGCTGTGTAGCATGTGTAGCGGGTGGTTGCTACAAGTTACTACATCCACACATTTCACCCTGCTGCCAGACATCCATTAGACACACTCCATTAGTCAATGAACAGTCTTTTGCTTTTTTTTGTTATTTTATTGAACTTGGTTAGGGAAGGGATATGGGATGCCCATATAAACATTACACTTTTTCAGATAGGATATAGAAATTAGTGTGTCACACTCTTTAGATAGGACAAGATGGCTGACACTAAACTTGAAAAACTTTTACTTCAGAACTTCTCTTCCTCCTGCACACAGCTTGACAGACTTTTACCTCAGAACATCTCCTCCTGTCACAGTCTTAGTATTCCTGTCACGCCATCAGATATGACTAGGCCTCACTCTGAATAAGTCCCAGTTTAAGTAGAAGATGAAACCATTAAAGGCCTGGGGCCTGCAGTACCCCCCTCATGGCGTCAACCGGTCATTTTAATAGATTTAATGGTGATGGATTACTGATACCAGTGGTCTGACTTGCAAATCTTTCCCGCCCTCATGGCTGCATCGATTTGACACAAACTCCACAGTCTCTCCTTCTGGCACTGCACCCAGTTCCCCTGGCATGCCTCTTCCAGATCTCTCACCGTGCTTCCACTCACCGTCACCTGCCCTGGATCCTTCCGGAAAGGACTTACTCCAGACGTGTGGACCAACTGTCTCTCCTAGCTCTGTTCCAGGACACCTCTCCATGAGAGGCTCCCGAGCTCTTCCGCTGGAGTTACACCCTCACAGATGGGGGTGTTCCTCTTGCATGACAGTCTAGCACTCCATCTTTCAGTTCACCCAGCTGACAACTCCCCCCTAGCAGGCTGACTGTGGGTATATGTAGGCTTGCCCCCTGCCAATCCTAGATAGGGATTGGTCAGAGCTCCTCACATGTACCCCACGTCATCCCAGCACTCAGCCCTGCCCCTTTTCCAGAAAATTCTCCACTGGAAAAAGGGGAGGCGCCTAAGAGCTGGAGTACATGTCCGTCACCTACTGCTACACTTAACCACTCCCCTGCCCCCAGATCAAAAACAAACAGGCCTAGCTCACAGCATAGGCCTGCTTAAATTTACCTGCACTGGGAGCTAACACAAAACCCTACACTTAGCACCTACCTAAAACGTAGAGGGTGCTACACCTGGAAGGGGGTTTTTGCCTCCAGGCTGGAGGTTGGGGGAAGGAGGAAATCTGAAAGAGGGAGCTTCACTTCCCTGTAGTCCACTGGGGAAGGACAGCCTGCATAGCCTGGAAAGGAAACAGCCCAGCAGAAGGCCTGAAAGCAGTTCTTTTTTTTTACTTATTCTTTATTTATATTTCAGATAAGGAACAGGTTATACGGTACAGCTCTTCATTACATTTTATACGTATTCCATTTCCCCTCCCCCCGACACCCCCCACTCCCCCCCCCAAGTACGGGCAGGGGGGGCGGCAAGGAAGGGAAGCAAAAAAATAAAAAAAGGCGGGGAGGGAGGTACCCCAAAACCAACCTAACAAAGGCAAACCCGCGTTCCAGTCCCCCACAACCCAGTGGGTATATCTTCCTCAGTTAACATGGTCAAACTATATTATTTCCACATGTCCCATTGGGCTCATGGGGTACTCTGAAAGCAGTTCTATCCATGGACAAGGACAGTGTGAGTACCTTTACACCCCCAGGCCCTATAAGTGAGTTGTCCTCATTTTGTTGTTCTTTGAGTCAAACCCATAACCCCTTTTTAACCTATCCAAGTTGAAATACCTAATAAACCTTAAAAAACCAAGCCCATGAACTGTTTCTTGTGTCTGGATGCAAGCCAAAAAATGCATGTTGCCTGGCTGTGCAGACTATAGGGGGACCCAAATTTCAGCGGCTCATAAGGGGGTAGTGCTACAATAGTTTGGCTGACAATTGCAGAGGTACAGGGACTTTCCATCTCATTCCCAGAATGAAATCAAGCCAGGCTGAGTGCTGCTCAGCCATTCACAGGAAGCCTTGTATTTTTATTAATAAATACAAGAATTTTTCTGATTGTCTGACATCCTCAACCCACCTCTCTAGCTCAGCCAATCAGAGGAAGTCTGTGAATGGCTAAGAAGTGCTCAGCCCAACTACATTTTGAGACAGAAAGTCCCCATAATTCTACCTGGGACACATTGCAGTATATTGTGCTGTAACTGATGCTACATACAGTTCATACAGCGCTTTCAGTGGGTGTACATGTAAAGCCCCGTACACACGGTCGGACTTTTGGCCAACAAACTTAATTTTGAGCAAGTTGGACCAACAATCCGACCGTGTGTACGCTCCATC
Source organism: Rana muscosa (assembly GCA_029206835.1). Lineage (NCBI taxonomy): Eukaryota > Metazoa > Chordata > Amphibia > Anura > Ranidae > Rana > Rana muscosa. The sequence goes on along the minus strand of CM055119.1, from coordinate 104,949,041 downwards.
GGACAAACTTTTTTTTTTTTTTTGTGTTTTCATCTGACAAAAGTTGGGTCTGCAAACGGACAAACTTTTGGCCAACAAAAGTCAGATGGAGCAAAGTCCGACCGTGTGTACAGAAAACCATAGGACTAATGTTAAAATCAACCAACAATAGCAGAAGTTGACCAAAGGGTGGCAGTAAAGAGCAGAAAAGAGCAGAAAAACCATGTGATGTTGCAAAAAGTTTTGGGAAAGTTTGCAGAAAAGTCCTGTGGTGTGTATGCTATGGGTGTGCCCGGCCAAATCCGTTTGGACAAAAATCCAGGAAAAAGTCGGATGGAAGTCCGACCGTGTGTATGGGGCTTTAGTGATACAAATAGTTTGGACCAGCATGGTCCATAAGAACTATTTAAAGCTAAATGAAACATGGAGTTATGCCCTGTACACACGATCGGATTTCCGATGGAATAAAATCCGATGGAATTTTTCGTCGGAATTCCAAGGAGCTGACTTCCATCAGTCTTGCATACACACCATCAGACAAAATCCGACCATCTAAAACGCTGTGACGTACAACACGTACGACGGCACTATAAATGGGAAGCTCAAATCCAATGGTGCCACCCTTTGGACTGCTTTTGATGATTTTGTGTTACCGCGTGTTAGTAACAATTTGGTGTTAGCCAATTTGCGCTTTTCAGTCTCCGTGCTTTTCTGACCGTTACAACATGACGAATGTGCTATCTCCATTACAAACGCTAGTTTTACCAGAACGAGCGCTCCCGTCTTCTAATTTAGTCTGAGCATGCGTGAATTCTTCTCCGATGGAGTTCCACACAGACGATCGGAATTTCCTATCGTTTTTTTTTTCCATCGGAAAAATTTTAAACATGTTCTATTTTTTTACGCCAATGGAAAAAAGTCCGATGGGGCCCGCACACAATCGTTTTTTCCATCGGACTTTTTTCATCGGAAAAAATGATTGTGTGTACAGGGCATTAGGCTTTAATTGCAAACCAAGACAGGTGCATTTCTGGAGAGGATCTGAGGCTCCGATATGTGAATGTAAGGAGGCTGATGGATAGGACTTCTCCAGGCTCTCGTTGAGATATTCAGCTTGAATTTAAACTTAGCATTGTTCAGTAAATAAAAAAATAAAGGTACAGGTAGAAAACAAGAATAAGAATACATTAAAGCTTGAAGGGAATGACAACTTTTTAATGCCGCGTACACACGATCGCATTTTCCGTTGGAAAAAATTTGGATGGTTTTCCCGACGGAATTCCGCTCAAGCTTGGCTTGCATACACACGGTCACACAAAAGTTCTCTGAACTTTCGACCGTCAAGAACGCAGTGACGTACAACACTACGACGAGCCAAAAAAATTAAGCTCAATGCTTCAGAGGATGCGTCGAATTGTGTCCGAGCATGCGTAGGAATTTTGCGCGTCGGAATTGGTACACACGATCGGAAATTCCGATCGGAATTTTTTCCGTCGGAAAAATAGAGAACCTGCTCTCAATCTTTTACTGGCGGAAATTCCGACAGTAAAAGTCCGATGGAGCATACACACGGTCGGAATTTCCGTTCAAAAGCTCACATCGAACTTTTGCTGTCGGAATTTCCGAGGCACTCCGCTGGGGACACCTGAGATGTAAGGAGGCACTCTGCTGGCTGGGGACACCTAAGTTTTCTGAAATTTTCAGTTGCAGCATTGCACAGCAGAGAGCTGCAAAGAAAGTCAATGCTGGAAGACTACCCCTGCCAACCAAAGTAATCACAGGTCTAATCGGAGGCATTTGTTCGTGAGTTGTTTGTTTGTTTTGGATTTGGGGTTTATCGGATGGAGGTTTGTGCAGTGTACAAGCAAGGGGACTTCACATCTTATGCCGCGTACACACGATCGTGATTCACGGCGGTGAAAACACCGCCGTGAATCACGGCATGAAAAAAAATGAGAAACGAGGGAACGGCATGTTCCCCCACACACGACCGTTTTTCCCGTCATTTTTTTCTTTGACGAGAAAAACGACCGTCTGTGGGCTCCGCGGCAGTGTCTCCCTATGGGAAAACTGCCGCGGAAAAAAATGATGGAAAAAACGATGAGAAAATTTAGAACATGTTCTAATTTTTCTCGTCGTTTTTCCTGCCGTTTTTCTCAACGAGAAAAACGGCATAAAGCCCACAGACGATCGTTTTTCTCGGCGAAAAAAAAAAATGTCATTTTTCCCGACGGGAAAAATGATCGTGTGTACGCGGCATTAGTGTAATTTTGCAATGTTGCCACACAGCAAGTTAGTGAAGAATATAAGCATTTAGATTTAAAGGGTTACTAAAAAGTCACAGCTTGGTTCCCTAAATCTCCTGCTCTCTGCTGTTTGAAAGGTGCAATACACAGCACTGTCTCCATATTAATTGTGCATTAAAAGCTTTCAACAAAAAGGTTGTTCCACGCAGGGCCGATCCGCCCTATACGTGCACTACGCAAGCTGCGTAGGGCCCCGAGTAATACTCGGGGCCCCGCCGCCGCCGCTAGAGGTCCGCGCCCCTAATTTGTTCCCCCTCGCCTCTCGCTTTCAGTTATGGCGGAGACACCACTACTGAGCTATAGAAGGGCTCCAAGGGGGGGGGGGGGACACCTGAGATGTAAGGAGACATTCCGCTGGGGACACCTGAAATGTAAGGAGGCACTCCGCTGGGGACACCTGAGATGTAAGGAGACACTCCGCTGAGGACACCTGAAATGTAAGGAGGCACTCCGCTGGGGACACCTGAGATGTAAGGAGACACTCCGCTGAGGACACCTGAAATGTAAGGAGGCACTCCGCTGGGGACAGTGACACCTGAGATGTAAGAAATCACTCCGCTGGGGACACCTGAGATGTAAGGAGGCACTCCGCTGGGGACACCTGAGATGTAAGGAGGCACTCTGCTGGCTGGGGACACCTGAGATGTAAGGAAGCACTCCGCTGGGGACACCTGAGATGTAAGGAAGCACTCCACTGGGGACACCTGAGATGAAAGGAAGCACTCCGCTGGGGACACCTGAGATGTAAGGAGACACTCCACTGGGGACACCTGGGATGTAAGGAAGCACTCTGCTGGGGACACCTGAGATGTAAAGAATCACTCCGCTGGGGACACCTGAAATGTAGGAAGGCACTCCGCTGGGAACACCTGAAATGTAAGGAAACACTCCGCTGGGGACACCTGAAATGTAAGGAGGCACTCCGCTGGGGACACCTGAAATGTAAGGAAGCACTCCGATGGGGACACCTGAAATGTAAGGAAGCACTCCGCTGGGGACACCTGAAATGTAGGAAGGCACTCCGCTGGGGACACCTAATATGTAAGGAAGCACTCCGCTGGGGACACCTGAATTGTAAGGAGGCACTCCGCTGGGGACACCTGAAATGTAAGGAAGCCCTCCGCTGGGGACAACTGAAATGTAAGGAAGCACTCCGCTGGGGACACCTGAAATGTAGGAAGATACTCCGCTGGGGACACCTGAGATGTAAGGAAGCACTCCGCTGGGGACACCTGAGATATAAGGAAGCACTCTGCTGGGGACACCTGAAATGTAAGGAGGCACTCCCCTGGGGACACCTAAAGTGTAAGGAAGCACTCCGCTGGGGACACCTGAAATGTAGGAAGACACTCCGCTGGGGACACCTGAAATTTAAGGAAGCACTCCGCTGGGGACACCTGAAATGTAGGAAGACACTCCGCTGGGGACACCTGAAATGTAAGGAAGCACTCCGCTGGGGACACCTGAGATGTAAGGAAGCACTCCGCTGGGGACACCTGAAATGTAAGGAAGCACTCCACTGGGGACACCTGAGATGTAAGGAAGCACTCCGCTGGGGACACCTGAGATGTAAGGAAGCACTCCGCTGGCTGGGGACAGTGACATCAGGGCTCCCACTGATTCTGATTCTGCATTATGGTGAGTTGAATGATTTAATTTCATATTGCAATGTAATAATATAAATAATGTGTTTCAATCATCCTGACACCATAACAACCATGGTGCCGGGATGATTGAATTGCTAACACCAGGTGTTTGGAGTATCTTTATCTGCTGATTGTCAAACTTTCTGGAATACACATTTCTATTGTGTTGTAGGATCTGGGCCTGCTTTCCCTCCTCCCCTCTTTTTTTTACTTCCTCTCTCTCTCTTTCTCTTTCTTCCTTTGTTTCTCCCTCTATCCCTCGTTCATCTCAGACTCTAACCACACCCCTTTGAGTCATGCCCCATTTAAGCCACGCCCAATATTACGCTTAAACCACGCCCATTATTCACAGGTCAGGTAGAGGGCCCCTTAGCAGAATTTTGCTTAGGGCTCCAGGGAGGTCAGGATCTGCACTGGTTCCACATAGTAGAATGTATTTTAACAACCACGGCATAATTAGGATTTTTGATGCCAGGATATTTGTCTTCTAGGAGAAGAGCTGTGCAAATTTTATTTTATTAAAGTATGAAAAACAAATCTAGTGATTTGTGTCCACAAGAGACAACTCTGCATTGCCACCACATATGGACAATAGAGCCAACCTATGCGCAATCTCCACTATGTACAGTACATTTGGGGGTGTAGGGTCAAATGTGCTGACCTTCTCTGGGATCATAAACATCCCATGAAGAAACAGAAGAACATTTTCCAAACCAAGTTTACTTAGTGAGTTCCCCTGCTCAGAGTAGCCAACATTGGGGTCAGTTGTCTATAGTAAAGTTTATAACCAGATCTCTTCCCTAGGAGGGTAAAAATTAAAGTTTTAAATCAGATTGAGGGCCAGTTCACACCAAATGCAGTCCAGTTTTTTCTGCATCAAAACACATAGAAAGTAGGTGTAGCACACCGACCTGACCACTACTGCCAACTCCCACTTGCTTGCAGTCGGGCACACCTGCTACTTGCCCGGTATCCCCCCTTTGGTTAAAGAGGAGTGAGCAGTGTTATTGCTTTGGCCTTGCGGCAGATTACCTCTCTCTAGTGGATCCTTTTTTCTTTCTCTTTCTCCGTTGTCTAGGTAGTAGTAGTTCCTCAGAATTACACCAATGTCGACACAGGAGTAAAACCTAAGCATTAAGGTTTTATTCTTTTATCGTTTCCAATAACTTGAATAGAGAGTAAGAAGATGAGAGAAGTAGGGGGTAAAGGTTCAGGCATGCAACACAGTGTTAAACTTTTGTCGTCACTCAAGCCTGAGGGAGTATTGCTCACCCGGATAGTCCCTTTGAGAGCAGTCCTAGCAGCCGGGATTGAGCATGAATCAAACTTTCCTTTTTTTCTGAGTATCTAGGGATACGATCGGGGAATCCTCTGCCACAGAATCTAAGTCGCGAACCTCCCAGCCAATACAATACTGAATAAGAACTTCTGTACCAGACCAGCGTATTGCAAGCTTTGTAACTTTGAAGATGGATCCCTCTTTAGGCGAGTTTTCAGGCCTCTTCCTGAGACAGCAGTACCGTCGCTAATCTCCTCCAGGACTGATCCTCCCCTGGTCTCCTTTCCTAAAGTTAGGCCCCCTAGAGGTAGGCCGCCTGGGATCCCTCTCTGAAGTGTAGGCCCCAGCCAACAGAGCTGGGCCTACCATGAAATGAAGCAGCCTTGGGCTGAAGGTGCCCGAGGCCCGAAAACACTTGCGTACCTCGCGCCATACAGGCCACGAGGTGCACACCCAGGACCGATGGGTCCCCTGGAACTCTCCTCACCCCCAATGGTGTCTGCCCCTTATGTACCCCTTGCCAGCAGGCCGACCACGCCCACTGCACGGCTGCTGAGAGAGGACACCCATGGTGCTGTGATACCCCTCACTGGTTCAACCTGAGCCTGTGGTGACAGTGCCACCCACAGGCAACAGAGAACACTACTGTCAGGCAGCATCACACCCAAAGCAGAAGCATTAAAGAACTTAACAATCGGTCTGAGCCAAACTACTGGCCCAGACTACCCCTAAATTTCCACCTAGCGTCCCCAAATATTGGGAGGGGCGCTACATAGGTTATATGGTTTTTAATGGTATAGTTCACACCAGTGCTTGCAATTCGAGTGCATTCCAGAAAAAAAGTAGAACATGCTGCATTTTTCCTGCACTGGACTGTAGTGGTGTGCACCTAAATGCACCAAAAACGCACTGGAACACAAATGTCCTTATTAAGGGCCAGTTCACACCACATGCAGTCCAGTGCGTTTTTTTCTGCATCAAAAACACATGGAAAGTAGGTTATATGATTTCCAATAGCATAGTTCACACCAGTGCTTGCATTTTGGAAAAAAGCATCAAAACGCACTGGAACGCACCTAAATGCACCAAAAACACACTGGAACACACATGTCCTTATTTAAGGTTAAGAAAAAGAGAGGGGGGGGGGAGTGCACTGGACTGCATCAAAAACGCACCAAAAACGCAGTGGAATGCATAAAAAATGTGTAAAAAATGGTGTGAACTGGCCCTGAAGTTGATTAAAACTAGAGTATGGTATCAAAAGGATGAGAAAGAGAATAACTGGGTCTTTCACAATTCCAGTGGACTTAAAGAATATATACTGGAGGCAGGTTTGCTACTGTGTTTAGTTAGTCAGTTTGGCTGCCCAAGGCAGGGTCTAAGGGGTCAATGTTTTGCTGCTTTCTCTGGGCCAGTTTGGGGGCATTTTGGGCTCCGACCTTCCTTTCTATGCAATATAAAAAATATAAAAGTTGAAAAATTCAGGTCTCAAGGGCGCGGGCGAGAGAACAGAAGCTATCAAAGTAGGTTGCTGGGACCTGTGGTCCACTCCAGAACACCAACTCATTAGGACCCGTAACAATGGACACCTACATTCTGGATTCTCCAATTATGGAGCTCATCCACAAGGACGCATGAGACCCACGCTATGTGTCCGTTGGGGTTTCATTCTGTTAATGGGAGTGAGGTGACAGAAGCATGCTGGACTGGTGAAGTTGGCGAAGGCTCTGCACGTCTCTCCTATTGCTAATATATATCAGTTACAAGTGTATAGTGATATGGGACAAACATTTAACAGAGAAATACTGTATATTACTTCTGCACACAAATTGCTCATCTCTGAGTCAGGAACTGCCTTAATGTTTGATTTGTCACATGACCACAGCCTCCTCCTGTCCCAGGCATTGGTGAACACACCTTCCGGCAAGGTGTTACCCCACGTGTAGGAGAGCAGTAGACCTGGCCCACAAAAACGGAAATTGTTTCCTGTTCTCTTCGTATTGTTACATTTATTTGAAATCCCCGTGTTCCTGTCAGTCCCCTGCTATCCTATTAAAAAAGACTATTTTAGGCATGAGAGCACACCGGCGCTCCATTGCGCACAGCCACACCTCCTGCCCCTGCATTGGGCCACTGTTCTGTCTATCATATGAGCAGGGCCAGGAGGCGTGGCTGTGAGTGACAGAGTGCCGGGTACACAGGAGATCGCGGCTCTGTGTAATTCAGCTGCGCTCGCTCCTCCTCTTCTTCCCTCTGAGACAGCAGGGATAATCCAACACTGGTGAGGCTGCAATGATGGGAAAGGATAGGCTTCAGATGAGCACTGATCAGGTTGCATTGTTGGGCAATTTAATGACTGCAGATGGGCACTGAGCAGGGTGCATTGGTGGGCAATATAATGGCTGCAGATGGGCACTGAGCAGGGTGCATTGATGGTAAATTTAGAGACTGCAGATGGGCACTGAGCAGGGTGCATTGATGGGCAATTTAGAGGCTGCAGATGGGCACTGAGCAGGGTGCATTGATGAGCTGTGACCCTAATTTTGCTTCAAAGTTGTTTATTTAAAATGTAAGTTTTTTTCCTTAAACTTCCCTCCTAAAATTAGGGTGTGTGTTATACGCCTGTGCATATAACCCTATATAGACCCTATTAGCCACTCAATAGCTCATTCCTCCCTGGTTGCACAGGTCATTGCTCCCTTGCCTGAAAGGCAACAGGGAGAGACCGGACAGAGGACTGCGATTGGCAGCCCTGGCTGCAAAGCAAGGAGAATCCTGACTGGCCACCAGCAAGCAAGGAGAATCCTGACTGGCCACCATAGCCATGCTGTGTGATCCTACCAACCAGACCAGCAGTGGCGGCTGGTGCTCAAAATCTCTTTTGGAGAGGGGGGGCGCAAACAAACTGAAAAATTCAGAAAAATACTGGGGAAAAAAAACATCAATTGCAGCCTCACTGTGCCCGTCAAATGCAACCATTGTGCCCATCAAATGCAGTCACTGTGCACATCAATTGCAGCCACTGTCACATCAATTGCAGCCACTGTGCCATCAATTGCAGCCACTGTGCCCATCAAATGCAGCCACTGTGCCCATCAAATGCAGCCACTGTGCCATCAATTGCAGCCACTGTGCCATCAATTGCAGCCACTGTGCCATCAATTGCATCCACTGTGCCATCAAATTCAGCCACTGTGCCCATCTAATGCAGCCACTGTGCCCATCAAATGCAGCCACCGCGACCACCCGCTGACCCATCCACATTCTGCCTGGCACTTACCCCATCTTGGTGGCGGGTCAGGCAGTGGGTGACTACGGCGAGCTGTGGGATAGAGAGTGGGTCAGGCAGCGGCGAGCTGTGTCCCCCATACATCTTTTCTTTCTTTCTGCTAGGCATCCAATAGGAGCGCCTGTCCTTCCAGCCAATCAGGTGACGGGTATTAGACCTGTGCTTCCTGATTGGTGGAGAGGCTGTTCAGTGTTCAAAAAGCAAATATTAATTAACTTTTCTAACACACCTGGGTGGGCTTCGAGCGCAATGCTCTGCGTTCCGAGTCCACTCTATTTTAAAGCCTATTAGAGCCTATTGCTCTAATCAGGTGCTTAGATAGATTTATACTATGCATGAATCAATCAATTAAGCACATAGGGGGGTTGCGTGATAGAGGGGGCGGCACCCGTGCACCCTTAATGGACGGACCGCCCCTGCAAACCAGGGAACAGGGCAGACAAGGAGCCTTATAGGACAGGGCAGGAGAAAGCCAGTGTGTGTGCCCCCAGACTGCACAGGGAGTGACTGGAAGCCAATCTAGAAGGTTCCGGGCTGCTGCTGTAAGTCCCAGGAGCCCAGAACCAAGAGTTTAGAAACTGTGGAACACCCTTGCAGAAGAGAAGCTGCAGGTGGGTGCTGTGTGCAAAACTGCTGTTCCTGCTGTTCTGTGCTGTGAGCTGACTTGCAGGACCACATGTTTCATGCTGTCTTACTGTTACAGGCTGCTGTGAAAAGACCATGTGCTGAAGTATCACATGCTTGCAATAAAATGGTGGCCAAACCTTCACTTTCTCTATTTATAAGAAGGACATTGGAAAGTAAAAACATCAGCACAGGTTTTTCCATTACTAAGACAGTTTGGTCTGCTATTATTGCCCCCCTTATATAATAATACATTTTAAATACACCAGCTACACTGACATATTGTCATATTTTTGTCCTGGGAGATTGCCCACTGACCTCCCCCCACAAGATGGCAATATGATGATATGAAAATGCGCCATGACGCAGCGACGTTGTGACGTCACGACATGACATGTGCGGTGACGTTGCTGCGATAATGGCATGGCGGACATCTTTAAGAAGAGTTTGTGAACACTCCGCAAGCCAACTGTTGGCTTTCTGGTGTATAACACAATACAGAGCGTAATCTGTTTCAGCAGAAGGCCGGTTGGGAAAACAGGCCTCTAAAAGTCCCCTGATGGAGCTGGCAGTAAAAGGATTAACCTAACCTCAGCATGAAAAGACTGCATCTGGGAGGAGTAGTGAGAGGCCTATTGACCACCCCAGTGTGTTTGGGTGTTTTGGGCTCAGCAATTGCATGGCAGGTACTTCATGTGTTTTTCAGAGTAAACCATCATTTAACACCAAGGTGTAGCATTTCCGGTCCTCCTGGGGAAGCACCAATCAGGGAAAATTATATTACTCTTTCGTCCATGGACCGACACAGCTTCTCTATTGACAAAGTGGGTATTATCCGTTAATTAGGAGTGACTAGGCAGAAAAACTTGTAAAAAGTGTTGCATCACACCTTCTACAGTCCCGCCCAGGGGGCGGACCCCCGGGTATATCCTCTCAGTCTGCATCTCGCAGATCAGATTTTTTCTGTCTAGCAAGGAGTAGGACATGGTTCCCTTCGGGCCCATTGGTCCGGGGGAAAAAAGATATATATATTTATTTATTTTTGCTACATTTGTTGTTTTCTGCGATCTTCGATCAACTGCCGACTGGGTGACAGGGTGGATCCTCGATCCTTGTAGTCTCCCCACTTTCGGCCATCGAGCGTGTGCCGACCCTAGCTACGCGCTGGGTTTTCCACGACATGCCCGTCGCTCCACGGGTGGCCGGTGAGCCTACGCTCCAGGGCCTGCATCGGACCGCTCAGCTTCGGCTGACCTTACGGCCGAGTCGCAGCAGCCTGGCCGGTGAGATTACGCTCCAAGTCTTGCATCGGACTGCTTAGCTTCGGCTGACCTTACGGCCGAGTCGCAGCAGCCTGGCCGGTGAGATTACGCTCCAAGGCTTGCATCGGACTGCTTAGCTTCGGCTGACCTTACGGCCGAGTCGCAGCAGCCTGTCCGGTGAGCGTCACGCTCCAGGGCATACATATGATCGTCCCTTTTGGGTCCAATCACAGCATGTCTGGTCAACAGTCACCTTCCGTGCGCGGACGATGATCTGTTTGGAATGTCTTCCAGCATAATACATGCAGGATAGGTAAGTAAAACTCCCCTGCCTCGGCTGGGTGATTTAGCTGGACATTCCTGGAGAGATCAAGTAAGTGGTTTTGGCCCCTTTCTTCCCTCTCTCCCTGCCTTTCCCTCCTCCCTGGGCTTCTAGCTAAAGGCTGCTGGGTGCTGGGGGTCACCTAAGGGGCTCCACTGGAGCGGGGCTGGCTGTAACTAGCATTTAAAAGAAATGTCATTTCTGCTTACCTGTGTGTGTGTGCTTCCTCCTCCATGCTGTCGGCGGCCATTTTGAGGTGGTCCATGCCGAGTTCGGCCTCTTGTGACTGCCCGGCGGCCATCTTCCTGTGGTTCGGCCACACCCACTGGCCCCTATCAGCTGATCGGCGGCCATGTTTGTCCACCCTGTATGTATATATTGCCGTTCGGCGGCCATCTTTTTGTGGGCTACGGCTGCTTGACCTCTATCTTCGGCTCGACGGCCATTTTCTTAGAGCCCACATTATCTTCCATACAGACATTTTTGACAACCATTTTGCAAGAGCCTCTGGCCTCTAGGGTGCATTACACTGGCGCGAAAATTCACACAGGAAGTGCTGATAAAAGAAGCAGACTCACACAGCAGTGGGACAGCATCACAGGCGCAGCACACGGCAGCATAGCAGTACCGGTCCAGGGTGGTGAGTCCTCTGGGTAACTCAGCATCTCTGCAGCGCAGGAGGGTGGCCTATTGATATCTTGCCTGGAGCCCTGTGGGGGTCAGCGTGTGGTCAGCATGGCATCTGAACCAGATGTCTTCTCCCCTGAAACACCAGATTTAGCAGCTGGTGCCCTTGAGGTGTCTATGAACGCTATGACGGCAATCCTAGAGGCGTTTGCTGCAAGGGTGGAAGCAGCACACGGGAATACAGGGGGTAGTAAACGCCCCGTCCCCTGCAAGATTCTGGGGATAATTCTGATGCAGAACCAGGTCCAGCTACGGCTCAGGGCCCAGATTCTGACGCATCAGAGACTGCAGACCGTGACCGGACAGTGAGGATGACTCCAAGTCCAGGTCAGTACACGAGACTGCTTTGGTATCTGACCTTATTACTGCAGTGCGGGATACGCTAAAGTTGGAAAATACTGCAGAAGCAGCAGAGAATACGGTACACTTGGGTTTCATAGACCTGCCCGCACACTGCTAAGGTGTTCCCTTGTGTGTCTTTTGATAAACTCTTATACAAGGAATGGGAGAACCCACTAGACATGTGCACACTGAAATATTTCGTTTCGGAATTTCGTTTTCGTCCAAAAAATAAATTTATTTAGTTACTCCCGAAATTCGTTTTTATTTATTTCGTTTTTCGTTAAAAATTGCATTCGTCCGAAAATCTGAATTAATTAAGGTCGAATCTGTCATTGAAGGCTTATGGTGTCTGTCGAATGTTCAAAGAAGATTCGACGGAGCAGCGAAACTGTACGACTCTGCAATCATACATTTCCGGTCGAATGTTCCGCCCACAAGCAGTGATCTTTTCTCTCCTATGTCGAATCTTTTCTCTCTATAATGTCGAATCTTTTCTCTCCTATGTCAAATCTTTTCTCTCTATAATGTCGAATCTTTTCTCTCCTATGTCGAATCTTTTCTCTCTATAATGTCAAATCTTTTCTCTCCATAATGTCAAATCTTTTCTCTCCTATGTCGAATCTTTTCTCTCCTATGTCGAATCTTTTCTCTCTATAATGTCAAATCTTTTCTCTCTATAATGTCAAATCTTTTCTCTCTATAATGTCGAATCTTTTCTCTCTATAATGTCAAATCTTTTCTCTCCTATGTCGAATCTTTTCTCTCCTATGTCGAATCTTTTCTCTCCTATGTCGAATCTTTTCTCTCCTATGTCGAATCTTTCCTCTCCTATGTCGAATCTTTCCTCTCCTATGTCGAATCTTTCCTCTCCTATGTCGAATCTTTCTCTCCTATGTCGAATCTTTTCTCTCTATAATGTCGAATCTTTTCTCTCTATAATGTCGAATCTTCTCGCCTATGTCGAATCTTTCCTCTCCTATGTCGAATCTTTTCTCTCCTATGTCAAATCTTTTCTCTCTATAATGTCGAATCTTTTCTCTCTATAATGTCGAATCTTCTCTCCGATGTCGAATCTTTTCTCTCCTATGTCGAATCTTTCTCTCCTATGTCAAATCTTTTCTCTCTATAATGTCGAATCTTTTCTCTCCTATGTAGAATAATCTTGGACTAATAGAGTTAAGGTTAGGCGCATTCGACCACAGGTTCGATAGACACAGATTGTTATTGTCAGCGTCACGTCGAATCTCCTATCTATATCGAACTGTTGTAGCAACGAAAACGAAAATAAAGCATTTGTTTATGTCGGATCTTTCGGTTTTCGGATTCTGTGCTTTCGTTTTCGTTTGTTAAAACGATAACGAAAATAGCTGAAATTCGGACGAAAATGCATTCGGACGAAAACGAATGCACATGTCTAGAACCCACTGAGGGTCTTTACAGCCCCAAAGAGGTTTGCGGTACGGTACCCCTTTGAGGAGAGTTTTCTGAAGAAATGGACCTCTCCCCCTATAGTGGACCCTCCGGTGTCCAGACTTAATAGAGCCACCAGAATTCCTGTAGAAGGGGCTCCTGTTTTCAAGGACCCTGTGGATAAGAAGGCTGAAGCACTCGCTTGCTACCTATATTCAGTGGTAGGCTCGGCAGTACGCCCGGCATTGGCGGGGGCCCTAGTGTCTCACACACTTACTGAATGGGCAAGATTGCTACTCCAGGGATTAAGGAGCGAGATGCTCCTCCTGATGAGATAACATTGGCCGACCTGTTGGTCCAGGGCCTTAGGTTTGTCTGCGAGTCAGACATGGATACTATTCCCCTGCTGTCTAAAGCTTCGGTTTATGCAGTAGCAATACGCCGCCTGATCTGGCTAAAAGGCTGGTCTGCAGACCAGACTTCCAAGAAAGGCCTGTTGGATCTGCCTTTTAAGGGCGACAGACTTTTTGGGGCTTCTCTGGATGACATCACCAAGGATGCCACAGGAGGTAAGAGCACTTTGCTTCCCCAAATTAGCAAGGGTAAGGGGCCACGCCAAGGGCAAGGGCCCTCCTTTACTGCACGCAAGCGTTTTTTTCGTCCCCCTAGGGCGACAGGGAAAAGACCCCAGGCCGATAAAGCGCCTGCCCAAGGACAAAAGCGTCCTTGGTCCCGCATACCCAATAAGCCTGCGGACAAATTTGCGTCCACATGAAGGTTCTCCCCCACCCAGCTCTCGGGTGGGGGGACGTCTTCGCAAATTTGCGACTCAGTGGACAGCTCTAATCTCCGACAGGTGGGTTTGCGAAGTAATCTCCTCAGGCTACAAGATAGAGTTTCTCTCTTGTCCACCGGACAGATTCAACACCTCCAATCTCCAGCTACTACCGATCCGTTGGGAGGCCCTGTAGGGGGCGGTCCAGGGTCTACTGGAACGCGGGGCAGTTATTCCAGTTCCAGAACTGGAACAGGGTTTTTACTCAAATCTGTTCATTGTGCCGAAGAAGGAGGGTCCAAGCTTGGATCTCAGAGCCCTCAATTGCTTTGTGAAGGTACAAAGATTTTGGATGGAGTTGGTTCGATCTGTAGTCACGGCTCTCCATCCGGGGGACTTTCTGGCTTCCTTGGACATCAAGGACGCATACCTGCATGTCCCCATATACTCCAAACACCAGAAGTTTCTGCAATTTGCTATCGGGAAGGACCACTACCAGTTTGTGGCCCTCCCGTTTGGCCTTGCCTCAGCACCCAGGACGTTCACCAAGGTGCTCGCTCTGATTCTGGCACTTCTAAGACAGCGGGGTATCGCTATCACAGGCTGCTTGGACGACCTTCTGCTGAAGGCCCCTTCAAGCTCAGAATTAGAGGTAAGCGTGTCCATTACCTGTCAGACTCTTCGAGACTGTGGTTGGATACTAAACACGCAAAAGTCAGTATTGGTGCCCACTCAACGCCTAGTGTACCTGGGGTTGATTCTGGATTCCTCAGAGGCAAAGGTATTCCTCCCTGTGGAGAAGTTGCAGACCCTCCGGGCTGCAGTATGGCGGCTGACTTCCAGGAATTGGTCGTCACTCAGTTTTTGCATGCGAGTGTTGGGCCTCACGGTAGCCTCCTTCGAGGCGGTCCCATATGCTCAATACCACACTCGAGTGTTACAGAAGGAAGTTCTGTCCAGATGGAACAGATGCCCTTCATCTCTGGATTATCAAATCCGAGTGAGCCACCTAGTCAGGAGATCCCTGGTATGGTGGCTGACAGCACCGACTCTAATGGCCGGGAAGTCTTTTCTTCCGGTTTACTGGATAGTGATCACGACGGACGCCAGCCTTACAGGTTGGGGGGGAGTCTGGGGTGTTCAGTCGGCGCAAGGTCGCTGGACCCCAGAGAAAGCCCTCCTGCCGATCAATGTCCTGGAAATCCGGGCGATCAGGCTGTGCCTCTTCAAAGGGTCTCAGAGGCTGCAAGGGCGTCCAGTCAGGATCCAGTCAGACAACGCCACAACGGTGGCATATGTCAATCATCAAGGAGGAACAAGAAGCTCAGCTGCAGCATCGGAGGTTGCTCGCATCCTGAAGTGGGCAGAGAAGAGCGTACCGGCACTGTCGGCCATGTACATTCCGGGTGTGGAAAACTGGCAGGCGGACTACATGAGCCGCCAGATGCTGGACCAGGGAGAATGGTCCTTACACCCGGAGGTGTTCCAACTCCTCTGCCAAAGATTGGGCACACCAGACGTAGATCTTCTGGCTTCCCGACTCAATCGGAAGGTATTGAGGTTTGTGGCCCGGTCAAGAGACCCATGGGCAGACGCAACGGACGCGTTGGTGGCATCGTGGGGTCAGTATCGGCTAATCTATGCCTTCCCTCCCTTAAGGCTTCTTGCTCTTCTGCTCCGCAGAGTGGAGGCAGAGGGAATTCCAATGATCCTAATCGCTCCAGATTGGCCTCAGCGTCCTTGGTACGCAGATCTAGTACGTCTTGTAGCAGACGTCCCCTGGTGCCTACCACTACGGAAGGACCTGCTATCGCAAGGTCCCATACTCCATCCTGCTTTACAGTCATTGGCTTTAACGGCATGGCTGTTGAGAACCAGGTACTGAGAGACCGGGGCCTGTCAGACTCAGTAATCTCTACGATGAGAAGTGCTCGAAAACCGTCCTCTAGGAAGGTTTATCACCGCACTTGGAATGCCTACATCTCCATGTGTGAGGAAATGAAATGGCATCTGCGTACCTATTTGGTTTCCAGAATCCTGCTGTTTTTACGGCATGGGGTGGAGCAAAGGCTTGCCCTAAGTACGATTAAGGGACAGATCTCTGCCCTGGCTGTCTTTTTTCAGTGACCCCTGGCGACTCACTCTCTCGTGAGTAAATTTGTGCAGGGGGTTCGACATGTGGCCCCTCCGGTCCGTCCCCCGTTACCTCCGTGGGACTTGAACCTGGTCCTCTCGGTGCTTCAGAAGGCACCGTTCGAGAATATTAGAGATATTCCCCTGTTGACACTTTCTCAGAAAGTGGTCATTTTGGTGGCTGTTACGTCAGTTAGACGAGTCTCTGAGCTGGCAGCCTTGTCCTGCAAGGCTCCCTATTTGGTTTTCCACAAGGATAAGGTGGTGCTGCGGCCGCAGCCTTCCTTTCAAAGGTTGTTTCGGCTTTTCATCTCAATGAAGACATTGTACTTCCATCCTTGTGTTCTCAGCCGTCGAATCCTAAGGAGTCGGCGTTGCATTCCTTGGACGTTGTCCGAGCTTTGAGAGTATACCTATCTGCTACTTCCCTGTTCCGGAAGTCAGACTCACTGTTTGTTTCGGTGGCTGGTCCCAAGAAGGGCCAAGCAGTTTCGTCGGCCACCATCTCTAGGTGGATCCGACAGAGAGTAATCCAGGCTTACGCCTTAAAGGGTCAAGCGCCCCCACTTTCCGGTCACGGCGCACTCGACCAGGGCAAGAGGTGCCTCTTGGGCTTTCTGACATCAAGCGTCCGTTTCCCAATTATGTAAAGCGGCGACTTGGTCGTCCGCTCACACTTTCACAAAATTCTACAAAGTTGATGTAGGTGCATCTTCGGATGCCTCTTTTCGGCCGCAAGGTTTTACAAGCGGCTGTTTAGAGTTGCACTCCTCCGTTGGAGGAGTGCTGTTTTGTGTTTGGGGTGAAGTTTATTTTTATGCTGTTACCACCCCTCGTTTTTTCTCTGACACTGCTTTGGGACATCCCACTTTGTCAATAGAGAAGCTGTGTCGGTCCATGGACGAAAGAGTAAATAGGATTTTTTACTCACCGTAAAATCCTTTTCTCTGAGTCCATGGACCGACACAGCACCCACCCCTCCTTTTAAGTTTGTACTGCTTTTTGACGAACTGATCTGCGAGATGCAGACTGAGAGGATATACCCGGGGGTCCGCCCCCTGGGCGGTACTGTAGAAGGTGTGATGCAACACTTTTTATAAGTTTTTCTGCCTAGTCACTCCTAATTAACGGATAATACCCACTTTGTCAATAGAGAAGCTGTGTCGGTCCATGGACTCAGAGAAAAGGATTTTACGGTGAGTAAAAAATCCTATTTTCCCCAGGCACTACTCAAGAAATGTGGACTATACGCAGTGGGCATGCTTCAAATCCTATACATACATACTGTAGGTGTTTTGTGCGCTACCTGGTTCCAGTGGAATTACATCACAGGAACAGGTAGTGTTGAGTAGGAAATTAAAAAATTGGATATAGACGGAGGAATTTATATTATATATTATAAGTACATCACACCACTCAGCAAAGCCTTTGATAATGCCCTGTGAAGAGAAAAGCAAAAAATGCATGTCGCCCTGGGACTTTGAGTGAGGTGAGAGAGTTAGGCACATGCTCACACAGATGCATAATAAAAACAATTTATTAGTAACAGATGCTGTAGAAACAAAATGGAGACAACAATGATTGTGCGTCACCCGGCATGGTAGCCAATGTAAAACATCATAAGTACAGATAATTGTGAATACATAGCAAATATAATACATCCTTGAACAATATGATGACGAATGATAGCTGAGCCAGTGGATACATTCACATAGACAAGGTTACTTGAACAAATATTGTTGTATAAAAATCATTATAAGAGCTTGTTGGGGAGAGTAAGGTCCTCAACGCATGCAGATATACTAAAAAGCATCATTATGCCCTGCGCGTTTTGCAAGATTCCACTCGCTTCCTCAGGGGCTGATGCATGGTAGTTGTATCAATGCCTTGGGTTGACTTGCCGATCGCTGGCTGCCGAGATGGAGGCATATGATATATCCAGCTCGGGAGCTGAGGGGACGAAACAATGGGGTACCATCCACGGGGAGGATTCGGATGAATAGCATAGTCAATGCGGAGGTGAGTGACCAGTGGTCACAGAAAGCCCACCTTGGAAAAGTCTGGAAAAACTTGAGGAGATACATGGACTTCCAATCATGGTTGCTGCCTTCACTTCACTGTGAACCTCACCCCAGACCACCGGACCGCAAGGTAATGATAATGATAATGCCCTGTGGGAGGGGCGAAATGTGGATGATGACGTTATTTCCGTCCGGTTGATACAAACTTTCTGCATTTTTTTTGCATTTCTTCATGCACAAGTGAGTGTAACTGCTTTTAACGTTGCTAAGTATTTTATTAAACGGATTTATGCTATTTGGATATTTTTTGCCATCTTTTTTATGTCCAAAAATACTACCTTATGGAACACCATGGAATATAGCCAGGAAGGAGGACTACAAGTTCCAGCATACCCAGGACTATATAAAGCACTTGTTACTCTTATAATATAGGAGACCACACCAGTAGGTGAGTGAGTGGAGACACTGAAGGGAGCACAATTTGCAGTTTATTTAAAGTGACAGCACATGGCACTTTAAAAATGTATTGATTATCACATTCTGCATGTATGAAGATACAAGGATATGGACTAATTTATGAATGACACGTGTTTGTTTAAGTATGTATTCATTCTTTATTTCACATAATATCACATAATCAGTTTTTTCAATGTTTTTTTTTTGCAAAATTGGTTAAATTGTTTATTGCAAATGTATTTATCATGAGTACACAAGTGGGGATTTGTTTTTATGTAACCAGGTAGCCCTCAAAACACCTTATGTATGCAATTGAAAGGTATAGTACCTTAACAGAGCAGCAGCCAGTGATTTCACATTTGTTAACATCCTAAGCATGGGAATATATAATAAATGTTTCAAATCCAGGTGTTTTAAACAGCTTCCTAGGTAAAAGATCTGCAATGGATGTGTCAATCAGCTCACCTTATAGCCACCACCACTGACAGCTCACAGCTCTCATCTTGCCTACTCTTCTGGTTGGCAACATAGTGTGACAGCAGGAAGGTAAAGTCACCTGGTTGCATCCAGGGGGGTAGATATATTTCGCCCAGATTCAGGCTTTACGCCGACTTATACAACTAGGTGGAGAGTTGTATAAGGCTAGTGGGCTCATGGATGACTCATACCTCTAGGGAGAGTGTGGGGCGTCGTACAGACAGGGAGTTGATGAGACCAGCTGAAGCTTGTCAGCTCATTTAGGCCTCTATAAGAACTCCCAGCTTCATTAGATGTTGGCTCATGCCTGGACCCAGACCTGTGTGGACTGTCTAGGGAGAGTGAACCCCTGTGCGGTGAGACAAAGCCTGTGTGGCTATTTGCTTGGACATTTAAAACCAGGGACTTAGGGACTAGGACAGCACTAGGCTGATCCCAGTTGTTAGTTAGGAAACCTGTATGTTTAGTCAGAGGTCAAGTTGACCAGGATTTATTTTGTTTATGTTTCTTTTGCTTTGCTGTGTTTTGTCACTGTAAATAGAAAATAAACCGCACCTTTTTGATTTTGAAAACCACAACCTCCGTTTGCTGGGCCTGTTTTTGTGTGGGGAGACCATCTCGGGGGTCACACACACCCGCTGCTGAGCTAACCCCCTCACAGTTGGTGGAGAACCAGTGGCAGTTTTTTTTTAAGCCAGCATGGAGGAGATACTGAAGCAGCTGGCTCTAGCAAATGCCAATCAACAGCAGACAAATGCAGGTTTGCAAAAGAGCCTTGCAGCTCAACAACAGAACTTTGCAGCCCAGCAGCAAGCTCATCAACAGAGCCTTGCAGCCCAGCAGCAGACAAACGCAACTTTGCAACAGAGTCTGGAGGCTCAGCAACAAGCCCAGCAGCAATCTGAGGCCCGCTTCATAGACCTGTTACAGAAGCAAGAGCAGAGACTACAACAACAGATGGAAGCAGCAATGCAGCAACGTCCGCAGACCAGTGAGGAAAGCCGTCCCACTAATACCGCGTCCTTTGGGGTGAGTCGTTTATTGACAAAAATGACTGGAGAGGATGATCCAGAGGTATTTTTGACCACATTTGAAAGGACCGCTGAAAGAGAAAAGTGGCCTGAGGAGCAGTGGGCTGGACTGGTGGCTCCTCTGTTAACTGGTGAATCGCAGAAAGCTTACTATGACCTAGAGCCTAACCAAGCAAAAGACTATGCGATGCTAAAAGCTGAAATATTGGCAAGGCTGGGTGTCACCCAGGCTGTCCGGGCTCAGCGTGTGCATAACTGGACTTTCCAGCTTGGAAAACCCCCCAGGTCTCAAATGTATGATCTCATTCACCTGAGCAGAAAGTGGCTACAGCCAGAGACTTTGTCCGCACCAAAGATTGTGGAACGTGTTGTAATGGATCGGTTTTTGAGAGCTCTTCCTACTGCCATCCAAAAGTGGGTAAGCCATGGAGACCCAGAGACGGCCGATGGTCTTGTGGATCGTGTGGAGAAATACTTGGCTACAGAGAACCTGACGGCCTCTTCCAGAGACACTCGGACTTTCCACCCTAAGACCAGACCATCCCCAGGGGCGGATAAGAGGATTCCAAGGGGTGAGGGTGGAGAGAGTGAGAGGGTGGGAGCTCTACCCCAAGTTTGGCGAGAACAGCCTGGGAAATCAGCGGCTCAAGAGGCCGCAAGAAGGATCGTTTGCTACCGCTGCCGGCAAGCGGGACATATTGCAGCCAATTGCCCGGTTGTGGAGGAACCCATGCAGTGTGACTTTCTGACGGGCAGACGTCAGTCGCTGTGTGCGACAGTCGCATGCACTGCCATTCGAGGAACTGAGAAACATTTATGCAAAATGTGTGTTAATGGTAGAAATGTTGTGGTATTGCTGGATTCAGGTAGCCTTGTGACCCTGATAAAGGCTGAGTTAGTTAAAACAGAGGTCTCTGGGAATAGCAAGGTAGCTGTTATTTGTGTGCATGGGGACACCCGAGAGTATCCAGTGACTACAGTGTGTTTCGAGACCCCCAAAGGTACCCTCTCTCATCCAGTGGGCTTAGTATCTCAGTTACCGCATGACGCCATTGTGGGAAGGGATTTTCCGAAGTTCTGGGAACTGTGGGATGATCCTGAGCCCCCCACTGGTGCCCCTATGTACCAGGAATGTGATAGCCAGAACTCCCCTGAGAGTGGTGAGGACTCTCCGGAATTTCCCTTATCAGTATTGGCAGGGGAGACTCAAGAAACTGGAGAGGAGCCCACCTCCTCAGACGAAAACCTACCGTCTGTGGAGTTTTCTGATCTTGAGGTTCACAGGGAAAACTTTGCCACAGAACAGTTGAAAGACCCCGCCCTAATAAAGGCACGGGAAAACGTAGTGAAAATAGATGGCGAGTTAGTGAACCCAGATAATACCTGCACTTACCCATACTTCAGCGTAGAGAAGGACCTACTGTATCGGGTGGCAAAAAGGGCAGAAGAAACCGTTGAGCAGCTTGTGGTGCCCAAACCTTACAGGAAGTTGGTGTTGGAGTTGGCCCATGGGCACATTCTTGGAGGTCATCTGGGGACAGAGAAAACCCGAGAGAGGGTATTACAGAGATTCTATTGGCCGGGGGTGATGAAGGACATAGAAAATTATTGTTCCTCCTGCCCTGTGTGTCAGAGGTCGGCCCCGATGCCACATTTCCGTAGCCCGCTGGTCCCTCTACCCATCATTGAGGTCCCGTTTGAGAGGATCGCCATGGATTTGGTAGGTCCTATAATCAAGTCCGCTAGGGGGCACCAGTACATATTAGTTATAATGGACTATGCCACCCGTTATCCAGAAGCGATCCCTCTCCGAAATACCTCGGCCAAAACCATAGCCAAAGAGCTATCTCTTGTGTTTAGCCGGGTGGGTATTTGTAAAGAACTGCTTACGGACCAAGGTACACCCTTTATGTCCCGGGTTATGAAGGAGCTGTGTAAATTGTTCAAAGTGACGCAATTACGTACATCTGTGTATCACCCCCAAACCGATGGGCTGGTTGAAAGGTTCAACAAAACCCTAAAACAAATGTTGAAGAAAGTGGTGGATAGAGATGGAAAGGATTGGGACTGTCTACTTCCTTATCTGATGTTTGCTATTAGGGAGGTGCCCCAATCCTCTACGGGATTCTCCCCCTTTGAGTTACTGTATGGGAGACACCCAAGAGGGCTGTTGGATATTGCCAAGGAAACTTGGGAAAGTGAGAGTTCTCCCCACAGGAGTGTGATTGAGCATGTCGCCCTGATGCAAGACCGAATTGCACAGGTAATGCCCATCGTGAAGGAACATTTGGCCCAAGCGCAGTTAGCACAGCAGAGAGTGTACAACCGTGGAGCCAAGACCCGTACCTTTTCCCCGGGGGATAGGATACTGGTACTTGTCCCTACGGTTGAAAGTAAACTCCTTGCCAAATGGCAAGGCCCCTACGAGATAATGGAAAAAGTGAGCGAAGTGAATTACAAGGTCAGACAACCAGGAAGGCGAAAGCCCGAACAGATCTATCACGTTAATCTGTTGAAAGCCTGGAGGGATAGAGAGTCCCTAGTCGCAGACACTTGGTCACCAGCTCAAACTGGTTGCGTGATTCCTGAGGTTGGAATCGCAGCCACCTTGTCACAACCCCAACAACAGGAGGTTAAGGAGTTTGTGCTTCGCAACAAGGAGGTATTCTCTGAGCTGCCGGGACAAACATCTGGGGTAGAGCATGACATCATTACCCCGCCCGGTGAAAGGGTGAAGTTAAAACCCTATCGGATCCCAGAGGCCCGACGGGAGGCAATACGGGAGGAAGTACAGAAAATGCTGAACTTAGGGGTGATAGAGGAGTCCCAAAGTGATTGGTCTAGTCCCATTGTGTTGGTGCCTAAACCGGATGGGAGCTGGCGATTTTGTAATGATTTTCGACAGTTGAACAAAGTTACAAAATTTGACACCTACCCCATGCCACGTATAGATGAGTTGATCGACCGGCTGGGAACAGCCCGATACATGACGACTCTTGACCTCACAAAAGGGTATTGGCAAATCCCCCTGGCCAAGTCGGCCAAAGAGAAAACCGCATTTGTAACCCCAGACGGGGCGTTCCAATATAAAAGAATGCCGTTCGGGTTACAGAATGCGCCGGCCACATTCCAGCGGAAAATGGACCAGATGCTGAGGCCCCATCGGAAGTATGCTGCGGCTTACCTGGATGACATAATTGTCCATAGCACAGATTGGGCCTCACATCTGCCAAAAGTGCAAGCAGTCCTGGACTCTGTTCGGGAAGCGGGGTTTACGGCTAACCCCAAGAAGTGTACCATTGGGCAGGAGGAGGCCAAATATCTTGGGTACACCATTGGGAGGGGAGTAATAAAACCCCAACTCAACAAAGTCGAGGCCATCCAGAGTTGGCCACGTCCCAACAGCAAGAAGCAGGTACGAGCCTTTCTGGGAATCGCTGGGTATTATCGGCGATTCATTCCCCACTTTGCTTCTAAGGCTGTGCCCCTAACCAACCTGACGAAGGGGAAAGGGTCGGTCATGATTAAATGGACCCCCGAGGCTGAGGCAGCATTCCAATTCTTGAAACAAGCCTTATGTAGCCAGCCAGTGTTGTACTCACCCGACTTCTCTAAAGACTTTGTCGTACAAAGTGATGCGTCAGATGTGGGGTTAGGAGCAGTATTGTCCCAGGTCTGGAACGGGGAAGAGCACCCAGTCATTTACCTCAGCAGGAAGTTGAAGTCCCATGAGGTAAATTACGCCACCGTTGAAAAGGAGTGTTTAGCGGTGAAGTGGGCTCTAGATTCCCTTCGGTACTACCTGCTAGGTAGGCACTTTGACATGGTTACGGATCACGCTCCGTTAAAGTGGATGGCTCAAAACAAGGAAACAAATAGAAGAGTGAATAGGTGGTTCCTGGCCCTCCAGGAATTCAACTTCACAGTAAAGCATCGCCCTGGCGTTCAAATGGGGAATGTGGATGCTTTGTCTCGAGTACATGAATGCCTGATTGCTGGTGTTCCAACCCCGAGGTTAAAACAAGAGGGGGGGGTATGTGACAGCAGGAAGGTAAAGTCACCTGGTTGCATCCAGGGGGGTAGATATATTTCGCCCAGATTCAGGCTTTACGCCGACTTATACAACTAGGTGGAGAGTTGTATAAGGCTAGTGGGCTCATGGATGACTCATACCTCTAGGGAGAGTGTGGGGCGTCGTACAGACAGGGAGTTGATGAGACCAGCTGAAGCTTGTCAGCTCATTTAGGCCTCTATAAGAACTCCCAGCTTCATTAGATGTTGGCTCATGCCTGGACCCAGACCTGTGTGGACTGTCTAGGGAGAGTGAACCCCTGTGCGGTGAGACAAAGCCTGTGTGGCTATTTGCTTGGACATTTAAAACCAGGGACTTAGGGACTAGGACAGCACTAGGCTGATCCCAGTTGTTAGTTAGGAAACCTGTATGTTTAGTCAGAGGTCAAGTTGACCAGGATTTATTTTGTTTATGTTTCTTTTGCTTTGCTGTGTTTTGTCACTGTAAATAGAAAATAAACCGCACCTTTTTGATTTTGAAAACCACAACCTCCGTTTGCTGGGCCTGTTTTTGTGTGGGGAGCCCATCTCGGGGGTCACACACACCCGCTGCCGAGCTAACCCCCTCACAATAGTTACATAGTTACATAGAAGGTGAGGTTGAAAAATGACACAAGTTCATCAAGTCCAGCATATGTGTGTGATTATATGTCAGTATTACCTTGTATATCCCTGTATGTTGTGGTCGTTCAGGTGCTTATCTAATAGTTTTTTGAAACTATCAATGCCCCCTGCTGAGACCACCGCTTGTGGAAGGGAATTCCACATCCTTGCTGCTCTTACAGTAAAGAACCCTCAACATAGTTTAAGGTTAAATCTCTTTTCTTCTAATTTTAATGAGTGGCCACGTGTCCTGTTAAACTCCCTCCTGTGAAAAAGTTTTATCCCTATTGTGGGATCACCAGTACGGTATTTGTAAATTGAAATCATATCCCCTCTCAAGCGTCTCTTCTCCAGAGAGGATAAGTTCAGTGCTCGCAACTAACTAATATCCTCCAGACCCTTTATTAGCTTTGTTGCCCTTCTTTTTACTCGCTCCATTTCCAGTACATCTTTGCTGAGGACTGGTGCCCAGAACTGGACAGCATACTCCAGGTACGGCCGGACCAGAGTCTTGTAGAGTGGGAGAAATATCGCTTTATCCCTGGAATTAATCCCTTTAATAATGCATGCCAATATTCTGTTTGCTTTGTTAGGCTCAACAATGGCATGCAATGCCAAGCTGCTGCTATCTACAAGGACCCCCATATGCTTTTCCATCCAAGATTCCCCCAGAGGTTCTTCCCCTAGTGTATAGATTGCATTCATATTTTTGCCACCCAAATGCATTATTTTAAATTTTTCTACATTAAACCTCATTTGCCAATTAGTTGCCCACCCCATTAACTTGCTCAGATCTTATTAAAAGGTTTCCACATCCTGCGGAGAAGTTATTGCCCTGCTTAGCTTAGTATTGTCCATAACACATAGATTCAACTGTTTACCCCATCCTCCAGGTCGTTTATGAACAAATTAAATAGGATTGGTCCCAGCACAGAACCAAGTGGGACCTCACTACCCACCCCTGGCCATTCAGAGTATTCCCTATTTATCACCACCCTCTGAACTCGCCCTTCTAGCCAGTTTTAAATTCATGTACTCACCCTATGGTCCATGCCAACAAACCTTATTTTGTACAGTAAACTTTTATGAGGAACTGTGTCAAATGCTTTTGCAAAATCCAGATACACCACGTTTACCAGCCTTCCTTTATCTAGATGGCAACTCACCTCCTCATAGGTCAATAGATTGTTATGGCAAGAACGATTCTTCATGAATCCATGCTGATTACTGCTAATGATACAGTTTTCATCACTAAAATCTTGTATATAGTCCCTTATCCCCTCCAAGAGCTTGCATACTATTGATGTTAGGCTAACTGGTCTGTAATTCCCAGGGATGTATTTTGGGCCCTTTTTAAATATCGGTGCTACATTGGCTTTTTTCCAATTCGCTGGTACCATTCCAGTCAGTAGACTGTCAGT
Organism: Rana muscosa; assembly: GCA_029206835.1. Lineage (NCBI taxonomy): Eukaryota > Metazoa > Chordata > Amphibia > Anura > Ranidae > Rana > Rana muscosa. Next base: position 104,922,907 of record CM055119.1, on the reverse strand, counting down.
AAAAATTAGGAACAATGGTCTGGCAATTGCTTGACTGAGTTCCCTAAGTACCCTCGGGTGCAAGCCATCTGGTCCCGGTGATTTATTAATGTTAAGTTTCCCAAGTCTAATTTTAATTCTGTCCTCTGTTAGCCATGAGGGTGCTTCCTGTGATGTGTCACGAGGATAAACACTGCAGATTTGGTTACTCGATTCCCTCGTGAAGACTGAGGAGAAGAATAAATTCAATACTTTCTCCATCTCCCTATCCTTTGTAGCCAGATGTCCTTCCTCATTCTTTATGGGGCCAATATGGTCTGTTCTCCCTTTTTTACTGTTTACATAGAATTTCTTGGAATTTTTTTTTTTTTTGCTCTTCTCCGCTATGTGTTTTTCATGTTCTATTTTAGCCGCCCTAATTGCACCCTTACATTTCTTGTTGCATTCTTTATAAAGTCTGGATGCTAATGATGGTCCCTCAACCTTCTATTTTTTGAAGGCCTTCTCTTTTGCTTTTATATGCATTTTTACAATGGAGTTAAGCCACTGGCTAATGCCCTTTTTTAATATGCTCTTAAAGCGAGCCCATCTCTCCTCCAAGTTCTTTGTTCTTAAGATTATATCCCAATTTATGCCTTCTAGCAAGGTTTGTAGTTTAGGGAAGTTGGCTCTTTTGAAATTCAGTGTCTTTGCATTTCCCTTATGTTTCCTATTTGTGTGATTTATACTGAAGCCAATTGACCTGTGATCACTGTTTCCTAAACTGCCCCGTATTTCCACATCCGTGATCAGGTCTGTATTGTTGGTAATCAGTAGATCTAGTAAAGCTTTATTTCTTGTTGGTGTGTCTACTATCTGACCCATGAAATTGTCCTGCAAGACATTTAGGAACTGGCAAGCCTTAGACGAATGTGTGATTCCCCCCGCCCAGTCTGTCTGGATAATTAAAATCCCCCATTATGATAACACTTCCCATCCTTGCTGCTAATCCAAATTGTGATAGGAGGTCCGTCTCCCCTTCCTGCCTCAGGTTAGGGGGCCTATAGCATACTCCCAGTATATTTTCCCCTTAGCTTCATCCCTTTGGAGCTCTACCCATAGGGATTCCACCTCCTCCCTAGCTCCCTTAGTGATGTCATCTCCCACATTCACTTGTACATTATTCTTGATATATAGACATACCCCTCCCCCTTTTTTACCCTCTCTATCCCTGCGATAAAGGGTATAACCTTAAATGGTTGCCAGCCAACCGTGAGCGCTCTTGAACCAGGTCTCTGAAATTCCCACAAAACCCAAATCCTCCTCGGTGAACAGTATCTCTAGTTCACCCATCTTGTCCGTCAGGCTCCTGACATTGGTGAACATTCCACGTAGCTTAGACCAGTCGCATACTATCCTCTTATTGGGTGTTCCCAGATTGCAACTAGGACTTGTTACTATACTGACCTTGGGTTTATGTGCTTTAGTCAACCTACCGCTAATGCCCCCAATACAACCCTCTGGAATATGTTCTACGCTGACTATCTCTACCTCTGGACCCTCCCCCCCCCCCGTCGTCTAGTTTAAAAAACCCACTAACTTTTTGCCCATCTCTACTCCCAGCAGTTCTGCACCCTCCTCATTTAGGTGCAGTTTGTTCTTACTATAGTACTGAGAAGTCGGTCCAGTCCTCCAGGAACCCAAACCCCTGCTTACCACACCAGCTCCTCAGCCACTTGTTTACTTCCCTAATCTCCATCTGCCTTTCTGGTGTGGCTTAAGGTACCGGTAGTATTCCTGAGAATACTACCTTGGAAGTCTCTTTCCTCAATTTAGCTACCAAGTCCCTAAAATTGTTCTTTAGGACACTCCATCTGCCTCTGACTTTGTCATTGGTGCCAACGTGCACCATGACAGCCGGGTCTTTCCCAGCCCCTCCCAGTAATCTGTCCACCAGATCCGTGATGTGCCGAACCTGAGAGCCCAGTAGACAACATACAGTTCGGCACTTCAGGTCTTTCTCACAGATTGTCCTCTCTGCTCTATGCCCTTCTAAGAATTGAGTCCCCTACCACCAGAATCCATCTTCCATCTATCCTTTCCCTTCACTCACCCCCACTCTCACTGAAGGAGTTCTTTCCCTGGCAGCTAGGAGAGTCCCTCAGCTCCAGCAGTGCTGGTCCCTGACTGGTTTCACCAATATCACTCATTTTCTTCATTAGTACCAATCACAAGGAGATATTTTCAGAAGTTCTGGTTAGACACTACTCTACATAGATTTAACCTTCTCTTTTAGATATTATGCCAACATTGAGTGGAATTGGATAGCAAATGAACCAAAAAATACACAAGAATAATTGATTTCCAGTCATAGACAGAAGAAAGTTGAACATAGGAATAATACATTAAGTCTTAACCACTTGCCGACCAGCCGCCGTCATTATACTGCGGCAGGTCAGCAAGATCCCGCGAACCGTTGTAGCTGTACGCCTGTCCCTTTAAGCGGGATAGCAGGCGCGCGCGCTGCCGGAGGCGCACCCCCGCTGCATCACAGGGGTGCCGATGCTCGTGACTGACGGTCACGATGACCACCGGCTGCAAGCGATCGCAGGCAGGAGAGGCAGAACAGGGACGTGTGTGTGTAAATATCCCTGTAACAATGTTCCCTCTACTCATTCACATTGGGGGGGGCGGAGATCTAAGGGCCACCCAGGGTTGTGGGAAAGAGGCCCTTGTCCCCATCAAAATGAGGACATGGTGCTTTGGGGTGGGGGGAGGCAGAGCCCTCCTGCCCAAAAGCACCCCTCTATTTTGAGGGCATGTGGCCTGGTATGGTTCAGAAGGGGGGCACTCGCTTGTCCCCCCTTTCCCAAACTGCCGGGTTGCATGCACGGTGAAGGGCCTGGTATAGATTTTGGGGGGACCCTACGCCACTTTTAAAAAATAAATGTCATTGGGTTCCCCTTAAAATCCATACCAGACCTAAAGGGCAATGTTTTTTTTGTCGTTCAGCTGTCAGCGGGGAAGTTTGTTGACAGCTGATTACTCATCCATTGTTAAGGATGCAGCTGCTGGCTTCCCGGTCTGCTCCTTAACAATCAAATATGCACTATGCAGCACGCAGTGCATTGTGGGGCGCTCAATGGGAGAACTTCCTGCCGAGGGCCCCGCATATTCAGGTGTTTGCCAAACGGGTGAACAAGTGATATTCGGCCAAACTTTTGCTCAGCTCAAACTTTTTTTTCAACTCTACTCCTGTACAACACACCACGTTTCACCCAAAATCCATCTTTAACCCCACACATGTTAAGGGCCCATACATTCAGAGGTGGTCTATTCTGAAATACTACGCATGTATAATAATGTCTCCCATTCCCCATCTACATTACCTAATCTTACAACTAAGGAGAGACAGGCCCTCAACAATTCTTCCAATAATCCAGACATGGTAATCAAGCCAGCGGACAAGGGTGGGGGGATTGTGTTACGAGATAAGGTTACCACCTTGGCATCCTTTTTGAAAAGAGATCTGTATAAAACACCATATTTCTATCACCTACCAAAAATACACAAAGATTTGACAAACCACCCTGGATGCCCAATAGTTGCGGCTATGGAAAGCGCCGCCAGCTATTTCTCCATCTACATTGACCATTCCTTTCAGCCCCTTGCACAAAACTTACCAGCCTATATCTGGGATGGTATACATACTTGATATATTGAAGACTTACTCTTGGGTGCCCACATATTTGTGGGTATCTTTAGATGTAAGCTCATATACACCTCAATACCATACAAAGTAGGATTGAGAGCAGTGCAGAATTGACACTAGATCCCTTAAAGGGGTTGTAAAGGTTTGTTTTTTATTTTCTAAATAGGTTCCTAAGCTAGTGCATTGTTGGTTCACTGTCCCTTTCCTTCGATTTTCCCTTCTAAATGTTTTTTTTCCTTGTCTGAATTTCTCACTTCCTGTATGCTTGCCCCCATCATCCGAGCTGTTCTGGCTGGAAGTTAGTCAGCCAGAACAGCTTACTGAGCAGGAACAGGAAGTGAGAAATTCAGACAAAGAAAACAAAGAATTTTTTTTTTAGAAGGGAAATCAAAGGAAAAGGTAAGTGAACCAACAATGCACTAGCTTAAAGGAACCTATTTAGGAAATAAAAAACAAACCTTTGCAACCCCTTTAATCAACCTTAGGCAGGCCCAATTCATTATTGATGCAACCTAGTTCTGTCTAACTTATAATTATTTTTAAAGGTGATTTACTTTGCAGACACAAGGGACAGCTATGGGGGCTAATTTTGCCCCTAGTTATGCCAACAAAGCTTTTGTTGGCATGCCTTTGGGAGCATTAATTTATTTGTCTCAACAATCCATATTTTGGAAACATTATTTATTATGGACATATTTTCCATAATAAATAATGTTTCCAAAAAATGGATGGATTGAGGACATTGTGTTCATCTGTGATGGCCCACGATCACTGGTCAGCAATTTTGTTGCATATTGCAACTCCAATGATCTAGGCCTGTCTTTAAAATCAGGCTGTGACTCTGATTACTTGACCTTCCTTGACCTTGACCTCTGTCACACTGACCACTGTATCTATGCTAAAAACTATACAAAGCCCACGGCAGGGAACATTTTCAGAGCTGCCATCATCCTCGCTGGGTTATGAATATCTCAAAAAGTCATTTCTGTAGGTTAAAGCATAAATGTGCATGAGATGCAGATTACACCACACTAGGGATGTGCTTCATGTTCGAGTCGAACACACGTTCGACTCGAACATCGGCTGTTCGATCGTTCGACGAAGATCGAACGTTATGGTCCGTTTGCGCCAAATTCGAGTGGCACGTCACGGCCCATAATTCACTGCGGCATAGCAGTGCATTGCTGGCTGATGATTGGCCAAGCATGCACTATGACCCACATGCTTGGCCAATCACAGCGCCGTCTGTACAGAGAGCCGTAATTGACCAAAGCCAGGGTGGCTTTGGCCAATCATGGCTCAGAGGAGTAGGTACACTCCCCACACTATATAAGGCCGCCTGGAAGTCGGCCTTGTGTAGTGTTTTGGCATTTGTGAAAGAGAGAGTTACAGAGAGAGAGACAGTGAGTTAGATAGAGCAGGCAGGCGAGTCAGTTAGCTGCTGTTACAGTGTGTAGAGGATATATATGCATCCTAGGTGTTGTGTATGTATATTTATACACTGTATTGAGTTTAGGTAGATCCGTTCCTGTTAGCCTCTATACTGTGACAGGCAGGCGGGTGATTGTGCTAGCTGCAGACAGTCAGTGTTTCACTTAGTGTATTACTGTGTGCTTTGCATAGCGATCACCTAAAGTTCACCTGAATACAGTTATTCTCTATACTGTGACAGGCAGGCCGGTGATTGTGCTAGCTGCAGACAGTCAGTGTTTCACTTAGTGTACTACGGTGTGCTTTGCACAGCGTTCACCTAAAGCTCACCTGAATACAGTTATTCTCTATACTGTGACAGGCAGGCCGGTGATTGTGCTAGCTGCAGGCATTCACCTAAAGCTCACCTGAATACAGTTAGTGACTATTATGGTGGTGTTCTCATAATAAAACCACAAGCAGAGAGCTGCAAGTATTTTCAGTGTACTGTGTCCTCTGCACAATTTTCACCTAAAACTAACTGAAAACAATTGCTGCTTTTCCCATACTAACACCACAGCTGGCCATTAGTATGTCTGGAAGGCAAACAATGAGAGGCAGACAGTCACGAGGCAATAAAAGAGGGCAAGCAGGCTCTGTGTCTAGAGGCAACAGTGCTGCTGGTCATGGACACGGTGCATCCTCATCAGCACGTGGCCGTGGGAAACGCTTGTCCTTCTTTTCGGCAGCTGGCAACATGCCCAAGACTTGGTAGACTGGATGACCAAGCCGTCCTCCTCCTCCTCATCCTCTCTCACCCAGGCTCAGGGTACTTTGTCTGGCAAAGCAGCTGCCAAAGCGGCCTCTTCCCTCGGCTCAATGGCATCAGTCACTCCTTCCCTAGCCCCACCATGTCCTCCTGAGGAGTCCCCGGAACTGTTTGACCACAGTGTTGGGTACATGCTCCAGGAGGATGCCCAGCGTTTTGAAGGGTCCAATGATGGAACCCAGCTGGAGGAAGGCAGTAATGTGAGCTCAGAGAGAGGGGGTAGTAACGTGAGCCCAGAGAGAGGGGGTGCCCAACTAGGTCAGCTATCTGGCAGTCATGTTCCCCCAGCTGCAGCATACTACCAGATTGGCTCCAGTGATGAGGAGGGAGGGGATGATGAGGTCACTGACTTCACGTGGGTGCCTGATAGGAGAGAGGAGGAGGAGGCACATCTCCAACGAGGCAGGATGCCCTCCAGGGGCCAGCTTAAGGGCAACACACCGACTGCATCACACCGCAGAGCTCCGCATGTACAGGGCGCTGCTGTCTCTGCGCGTTATACCAAAAGCTCTTCGGTGTGGGCCTTTTTTCAGACGTGTGCAGCAGATCGCACGGTTGCCATTTGCAACATATGTCTAAAGCGTATCTCGCGTGGCCAAAACATCAGCCGCTTCGGCACCACGTGCTTGACCAGATATATGTCGACCTGCCATGCAGTCCGTTGGCAAGCACACCTAAAAGACCCACACCAAAGAACAAGGTGGACCTCTCTTTGCTCCTCATCAGCTGGGATCTCCAACCCCACTATACCTTCAGTCCTCTCTGAAACCTGCACCGAGAGGAATGAAGGTGTAGAATTAGGTGTGTCACAGCCAAGTACTTACGGGCAATCTGCTATCGGTACACCGACGTCCGATTGTACCAGGCAAATTTCCCAGCCCCAGCTGCTGCACCGCCGAAAGAAGTTCGCTCCCAGCCATCCACATGCCCAGCGGTTGAATGCTAGCTTGGCGAAATTTCTAGCACTTCAACTGCTGCCTTTTCAGTTGGTAGACTCTGCCCCTTTCTGTGAGTTTGTTGAATGTGTGGTTCCTCAGTGGCAGGTTCCCAAACGCCACTTTTTCTCACGGAAGGCGATTCCGGCTCTCTACCGGCATGTGGAAGGCAATGTCTTGGCCTCGCTGGACAGGGCGGTCAGTGGTAAGGTGCATATTACCGCTGACTCATGGTCCAGCAGGCATGGACAGGGACATTACCTATCTTTCACGGCGCATTGGGTGACTCTGCTGGCAGCTGGGAAGGATGCAGAACAAGGTGCAGTAGTGTTGGAGGCTGTTCCGCCACCACGCCTCCAAAATGTTACTACTGGTGATTCTGACACACCTCTCTCCTCCACCCCCTCCTCTTCTTCTTCCTCCATGGCCTCTTCCTGTGCTGATTTGTCTTCGAAACCAGCGGTGCTCCGTAGGCGTTCAAGGGGCTACGCCAGTACGCAGGCAAAAAGTTGCCATGCGGTGCTTGAGCTGGTGTGCTTGGGGGACAGGAGCCACACTGGGGCAGAGATTCTGTCAGCTCTGCAGGGGCAGGCTCAGAGGTGGTTGACGCCACGCCAGCCTAAGCCAGTAAAGGTGGTTTCTGACAATGGCACCAACCTCCTCTCCGCCCTCCGACAGGGAAAACTGACTCATGTGCCCTGTTTGGCTCATGTCCTTAACTTGGTGGTGCAGCGGTTCTTGGGCAGGTACCCGGGCTTACAGGAGGTCCTGAAGCAGGCCAGGAAACTCTGTGGGAATTTCCGCCGGTCATATAATGCCAGTGCTTGGCTGGCTGAGCTGTAAAAGGATTACAACCTTCCCAAGAACCGCCTAATCTGTGACATGCCCACCAGGTGGAACTCTACATTGGCCATGCTGCAGCGGCTGCACACGCAGCAGAGGGCCATCAATAAGTATCTGTTGCAATATGGCAGGGTCAGGGGAGCTTGGATTTTTTTCCCCACACCAGTGGGCCATGATCAGGGATGCATGCACTGTAATGGCACCATTTGAGGAGGCCACGAGGATGGTGAGCAGTGACAGTGCATGCATCAGTGACACTGTCCCTCTTGTCTTCCTGTTGGAGCACACGCTGCGTGGAATAATGGACAGGGCACTTGAGGCACAACAGAGGCAGGAAGAGGAGGACTTCCTTACCTCTCAAGGCCCCCTTTATCCAGACAGTGTTCCTGCTGGCCCAGCTATCACACAGGAAGAGGAGGAGGAGAAGGAGGAGAAGGAGGAGGAGGATTGTGTCAGCATGGAGGTGGAGACTAGCACTTAGCATCAGCAGCAGTCTTCAAGGGATCAATTACAGTTCCAAGACTTCTAGATTTTTAACGTGTATCTTATTCTTGATGTGACCATACTGTGACAGCAGGAAGGTAAAGTCACCTGGTTGCATCCAGGGGGGTAGATATATTTCGCCCAGATTCAGGCTTTACGCCGACTTATACAACTAGGTGGAGAGTTGTATAAGCCCAGCTGAGGCTAGTGGGCTCATGGATGACTCATACCTCTAGGGAGAGTGTGGGGCGTCGTGCAGACAGGGAGTTGATGAGACCAGCTGAAGCTTGTCAGCTCATTTAGGCCTCTATAAGAACTCCCAGCTTCATTAGATGTTAGCTCATGCCTGGACCCAGACCTGTGTGGACTGTCTAGGGAGAGTGAACCCCTGTGCGGTGAGGCAAAGCCTGTGTGGCTATTTGCTTGGACATTTAAAACCAGGGACTTAGGGACTAGGACAGCACTAGGCTGATCCCAGTTGTTAGTTAGGAAACCTGTATGTTTAGTCAGAGGTCAAGTTGACCAGGATTTATTTTGTTTATGTTTCTTTTGCTTTGCTGTGTTTTGTCACTGTAAATAGAAAATAAACCGCACCTTTTTGATTTTGAAAACCACAACCTCCGTTTGCTGGGCCTGTTTTTGTGTGGGGAGCCCATCTCGGGGGTCACACACACCCGCTGCCGAGCTAACCCCCTCACAGTTGGTGGAGAATGCGGGCATTTTTTTTTTAAGCCAGCATGGAGGAGATACTGAAGCAGCTGGCTCTAGCAAATGCCAATCAACAGCAGACAAATGCAGGTTTGCAAAAGAGCCTTGCAGCTCAACAACAGAACTTCGCAGCCCAGCAGCAAGCTCATCAACAGAGCCTTGCAGCCCAGCAGCAGACAAACGCAACTTTGCAACAGAGTCTGGAGGCTCAGCAACAAGCCCAGCAGCAATCTGAGGCCCGCTTCATAGACCTGTTGCAGAAGCAAGAGCAGAGACTACAACAACAGATGGAAGCAGCAATGCAGCAACGTCCGCAGACCAGTGAGGAAAGCCGTCCCACTAATACCGCGTCCTTTGGGGTGAGTCGTTTATTGACAAAAATGACTGGAGAGGATGATCCAGAGGTATTTTTGACCACATTTGAAAGGACCGCTGAAAGAGAAAAGTGGCCTGAGGAGCAGTGGGCTGGACTGGTGGCTCCTCTGTTAACTGGTGAATCGCAGAAAGCTTACTATGACCTAGAGCCTAACCAAGCAAAAGACTATGCGATGCTAAAAGCTGAAATATTGGCAAGGCTGGGTGTCACCCAGGCTGTCCGGGCTCAGCGTGTGCATAACTGGACTTTCCAGCTTGGAAAACCCCCCAGGTCTCAAATGTATGATCTCATTCACCTGAGCAGAAAGTGGCTACAGCCAGAGACTTTGTCCGCACCAAAGATTGTGGAACGTGTTGTAATGGATCGGTTTTTGAGAGCTCTTCCTACTGCCATCCAAAAGTGGGTAAGCCATGGAGACCCAGAGACGGCCGATGGTCTTGTGGATCGTGTGGAGAAATACTTGGCTACAGAGAACCTGACGGCCTCTTCCAGAGACACTCGGACTTTCCACCCTAAGACCAGACCATCCCCAGGGGCGGATAAGAGGATTCCAAGGGGTGAGGGTGGAGAGAGTGAGAGGGTGGGAGCTCTACCCCAAGTTTGGCGAGAACAGCCTGGGAAATCAGCGGCTCAAGAGGCCGCAAGAAGGATCGTTTGCTACCGCTGCCGGCAAGCGGGACATATTGCAGCCAATTGCCCGGTTGTGGAGGAACCCATGCAGTGTGACTTTCTGACGGGCAGACGTCAGTCGCTGTGTGCGACAGTCGCATGCACTGCCATTCGAGGAACTGAGAAACATTTATGCAAAATGTGTGTTAATGGTAGAAATGTTGTGGTATTGCTGGATTCAGGTAGCCTTGTGACCCTGATAAAGGCTGAGTTAGTTAAAACAGAGGTCTCTGGGAATAGCAAGGTAGCTGTTATTTGTGTGCATGGGGACACCCGAGAGTATCCAGTGACTACAGTGTGTTTCGAGACCCCCAAAGGTACCCTCTCTCATCCAGTGGGCTTAGTATCTCAGTTACCGCATGACGCCATTGTGGGAAGGGATTTTCCGAAGTTCTGGGAACTGTGGGATGATCCTGAGCCCCCCACTGGTGCCCCTATGTACCAGGAATGTGATAGCCAGAACTCCCCTGAGAGTGGTGAGGACTCTCCGGAATTTCCCTTATCAGTATTGGCAGGGGAGACTCAAGAAACTGGAGAGGAGCCCACCTCCTCAGACGAAAACCTACCGTCTGTGGAGTTTTCTGATCTTGAGGTTCACAGGGAAAACTTTGCCACAGAACAGTTGAAAGACCCCGCCCTAATAAAGGCACGGGAAAACGTAGTGAAAATAGATGGCGAGTTAGTGAACCCAGATAATACCTGCACTTACCCATACTTCAGCGTAGAGAAGGACCTACTGTATCGGGTGGCAAAAAGGGCAGAAGAAACCGTTGAGCAGCTTGTGGTGCCCAAACCTTACAGGAAGTTGGTGTTGGAGTTGGCCCATGGGCACATTCTTGGAGGTCATCTGGGGACAGAGAAAACCCGAGAGAGGGTATTACAGAGATTCTATTGGCCGGGGGTGATGAAGCACATAGAAAATTATTGTTCCTCCTGCCCTGTGTGTCAGAGGTCGGCCCCGATGCCACATTTCCGTAGCCCGCTGGTCCCTCTACCCATCATTGAGGTCCCGTTTGAGAGGATCGCCATGGATTTGGTAGGTCCTATAATCAAGTCCGCTAGGGGGCACCAGTACATATTAGTTATAATGGACTATGCCACCCGTTATCCAGAAGCGATCCCTCTCCGAAATACCTCGGCCAAAACCATAGCCAAAGAGCTATCTCTTGTGTTTAGCCGGGTGGGTATTTGTAAAGAACTGCTTACGGACCAAGGTACACCCTTTATGTCCCGGGTTATGAAGGAGCTGTGTAAATTGTTCAAAGTGACGCAATTACGTACATCTGTGTATCACCCCCAAACCGATGGGCTGGTTGAAAGGTTCAACAAAACCCTAAAACAAATGTTGAAGAAAGTGGTGGATAGAGATGGAAAGGATTGGGACTGTCTACTTCCTTATCTGATGTTTGCTATTAGGGAGGTGCCCCAATCCTCTACGGGATTCTCCCCCTTTGAGTTACTGTATGGGAGACACCCAAGAGGGCTGTTGGATATTGCCAAGGAAACTTGGGAAAGTGAGAGTTCTCCCCACAGGAGTGTGATTGAGCATGTCGCCCTGATGCAAGACCGAATTGCACAGGTAATGCCCATCGTGAAGGAACATTTGGCCCAAGCGCAGTTAGCACAGCAGAGAGTGTACAACCGTGGAGCCAAGACCCGTACCTTTTCCCCGGGGGATAGGATACTGGTACTTGTCCCTACGGTTGAAAGTAAATTCCTTGCCAAATGGCAAGGCCCCTACGAGATAATGGAAAAAGTGAGCGAAGTGAATTACAAGGTCAGACAACCAGGAAGGCGAAAGCCCAAACAGATCTATCACATTAATCTGTTGAAAGCCTGGAGGGATAGAGAGTCCCTAGTCGCAGACACTTGGTCACCAGCTCAAACTGGTTGCGTGATTCCTGAGGTTGGAATAGCAGCCACCTTGTCACAACCCCAACAACAGGAGGTTAAGGAGTTTGTGCTTCGCAACAAGGAGGTATTCTCTGAGCTGCCGGGACAAACATCTGGGGTAGAGCATGACATCATTACCCCGCCCGGTGAAAGGGTGAAGTTAAAACCCTATCGGATCCCAGAGGCCCGACGGGAGGCAATACGGGAGGAAGTACAGAAAATGCTGAACTTAGGGGTGATAGAGGAGTCCCAAAGTGATTGGTCTAGTCCAATTGTGTTGGTGCCTAAACCGGATGGGAGCTGGCGATTTTGTAACGATTTTCGTCAGTTGAACAAAGTTACAAAATTTGACACCTACCCCATGCCACGTATAGATGAGTTGATCGACCGGCTGGGAACAGCCCGATACATGACGACTCTTGACCTCAGAAAAGGGTATTGGCAAATCCCCCTGGCCAAGTCGGCCAAAGATTAAACCGCATTTGTAACCCCAGACGGGGCGTTCCAATATAAAAGAATGCCGTTCGGGTTACAGAATGCGCCGGCCACATTCCAGCGGAAAATGGACCAGATGCTGAGGCCCCATCGGAAGTATGCTGCGGCTTACCTGGATAACATAATTGTCCATAGCACAGATTGGGCCTCACATCTGCCAAAAGTGCAAGCAGTCCTGGACTCTGTTCGGGAAGCGGGGTTTACGGCTAACCCCAAGAAGTGTACCATTGGGCAGGAGGAGGCCAAATATCTTGGGTACACCATTGGCAGGGGAGTGATAAAACCCCAACTCAACAAAGTCGAGGCCATCCAGAGTTGGCCACGTCCCAACAGCAAGAAGCAGGTACGAGCCTTTCTGGGAATCGCTGGGTATTATCGGCGATTCATTCCCCACTTTGCTTCTAAGGCTGTGCCCCTAACCAACCTGACGAAGGGGAAAGGGTCGGTCATGATTAAATGGACCCCCGAGGCTGAGGCAGCATTCCAATTCTTGAAACAAGCCTTATGTAGCCAGCCAGTGTTGTACTCACCCGACTTCTCTAAAGACTTTGTCGTACAAAGTGATGCGTCAGATGTGGGGTTAGGAGCAGTATTGTCCCAGGTCTGGAACGGGGAAGAGCACCCAGTCATTTACCTCAGCAGGAAGTTGAAGTCCCATGAGGTAAATTACGCCACCGTTGAAAAGGAGTGTTTAGCGGTGAAGTGGGCTCTAGATTCCCTTCGGTACTACCTGCTAGGTAGGCACTTTGACATGGTTACGGATCACGCTCCATTAAAGTGGATGGCTCAAAACAAGGAAACAAATAGAAGAGTGAATAGGTGGTTCCTGGCCCTCCAGGAATTCAACTTCACAGTAAAGCATCGCCCTGGCGTTCAAATGGGGAATGTGGATGCTTTGTCTCGAGTACATGATTGCCTGATTGCTGGTGTTCCAACCCCGAGGTTAAAACAAGAGGGGGGGGTATGTGACAGCAGGAAGGTAAAGTCACCTGGTTGCATCCAGGGGGGTAGATATATTTCGCCCAGATTCAGGCTTTACGCCGACTTATACAACTAGGTGGAGAGTTGTATAAGCCCAGCTGAGGCTAGTGGGCTCATGGATGACTCATACCTCTAGGGAGAGTGTGGGGCGTCGTGCAGACAGGGAGTTGATGAGACCAGCTGAAGCTTGTCAGCTCATTTAGGCCTCTATAAGAACTCCCAGCTTCATTAGATGTTAGCTCATGCCTGGACCCAGACCTGTGTGGACTGTCTAGGGAGAGTGAACCCCTGTGCGGTGAGACAAAGCCTGTGTGGCTATTTGCTTGGACATTTAAAACCAGGGACTTAGGGACTAGGACAGCACTAGGCTGATCCCAGTTGTTAGTTAGGAAACCTGTATGTTTAGTCAGAGGTCAAGTTGACCAGGATTTATTTTGTTTATGTTTCTTTTGCTTTGCTGTGTTTTGTCACTGTAAATAGAAAATAAACCGCACCTTTTTGATTTTGAAAACCACAACCTCCGTTTGCTGGGCCTGTTTTTGTGTGGGGAGCCCATCTCGGGGGTCACACACACCCGCTGCCGAGCTAACCCCCTCACAATACTTAGAAATGAAGATGAATCTTTGGCCACTGACCTTTATCGGAAGGACACAGCAGGAAATAACCTGCTGCATGCGGCCAGTGCCCATCCCCTAGCACTCATTCGAAGCATCCCCTATGGGCAATATATTCGTTTACGACAATATTTCTCGTCTCTTATTAATTTTCAACAACAAGCTAAACAGCTACAAATCTGTCTCCGGGCTCGGGGATACAGCAAAACCTTGTTGCGCCAAGCGTATAATAAGGCTTTGAGTCAAACCAGAAACATGTTACTGTTTAAAAAGAAATCCCCTTCCCCTAACCAAACGGTCAAATTGATAACAAAATTTTCCTCTCATCATGAGGATATCCAAAAAATGTTCAAGACCCATTGGCATCTTCTTAGGGAAGACCCTACCCTAAGCAAACAAATTGCATATAGGAGATCTACATCACTTCGTAACAGATTAGTTCGAAGTCATTACATCAAACCAGTTAATGTAGTAGGTCAATCACCTCTGGGGACTACCAGGTGTGGCAGGTGCTCGTTTTGTGAATGGGTCCTGCCAGCCACCTATACTATACTCCCCAACGGGGAAATATTTAGACCTAAATTCTCTGCTAACTGCTCTACACGAGGTATAGTTTATTTGATGACATGTAAATGCGGATGCTTTTATGTGGGAAAGATGGCCAGAAAATTCAGACAAAGAATAAATGACCATCTATACTACTCAAGTGGTGGCAAAATGCTCACTCCCATCAGTAGGCATCTTGACTTTTACCACAGATTCGACACCTCATGTGTTTCATTCACTGTTCTGGCCGTCATTCCCCAAAATCCAAGTGGAGGAGAGTGGGATAATATAATACTCCAGAGGGAGACACTCTGGATTGAACAATTAAACGCTATCCAGCCCCCTGGGTTAAATGAAAATATATCTTATAAACCATTTTTGTAAATAAATACAATATATATATATAGGTTGTTATATGTCCCCCACCCACTGTCAGTACACTATAATATAACAATTTAACCCTTTATCTATTCACTACCCTTGACTTATTTACTTGCACTGATTTATCCAGTGTTAATTGTTTTAATTGTTTTAATTTATTACTATTCACCCATTATTTATCACTAATTATCATTATATTACTCAATAATATTCACTTTAATTCTTAAACATTTAATACACCAATATTTACCTTTATTACATTATCACGTGCTTAATGTGATGGCACATACACTATTGTCCAAATGTCCTGACAGTGGATGACATTTAGACCATTTGATATTCCCAGCTCCCATCCCCATTGGATATCATCCCCCGTGTGGGAATTTATGACCATACCTATCACCATTTTTACATATACCTGTACTTGATTAACCTTACCATGTCTTTATTCTTGTTCTTTTCTCTTTTTCCTTTCCTCTATGCAGAGGATGCTATATTTCAGTTCTACAACACCCTATCCTCTTAGATCTTTTTTGTAGTCTCGTAACATTGTTTTTCTAATTGGAAACTATTGTACAAATGAGTTAACTAACCTATGCAATACGATTTGATTGCCTGTAATGTAAATGCAAATCTATGTGGCTACTGCACAAGCTATGACTGACTCATATAAACATATAGATGTTTTACAGACGTGTATAGTTTATACCTTAATTTTAATTTAGACAAAATGTTTTGTGACAATTTTTTGTCACGGTTTTAATATCACTGATTTATGTTGCCGATTCCCCGACCTGTCCCCCCAGCACCGCTATTATTACAAGTATTATGTAAATTATAAAATTGATCAAGTTTTCAAAACATTTGTGTATTGGTAAACGACCGGAAACTTTCCAGACATGGAGTCACTAGTGTATAATATCCCCGCCCCTACTATCTCCGCACTGTCTTCCGTCCGCCATATTCACGGCGCACACACTCCTACGTGCTAACGCTTAGGACGATTGGATACTATCACTTCCGGTTGGCGGTGACGCACTTCCGGCGGAGTCACACAAAAAATGGGGAAGACGTCGCACACATAGCATAGACGATCCTCTATCGAGCACAGGAGCACCCGCCACTCATCCGAATTTAGGTAAGGCTAGAAACCTTTGACCCTGTCTTATAGTTTGTTTTTTGGGCCTCCAGCATGAATATCATGGACTAATTACCTATATATATATTTTTTTCTCTATATAGGTTAAATTCTACTCTTCTTACCCAGAATAGGGAGTATGATGATCTTTTTTAGAGACTCAGGCCTCGTACACACGGCCGATTTTCTCGGCAAGAACCAGCAAGAAACTTGCTGGCAGAGAGGTCTTGCCGAGTAAATCGGTCGTGTGTACGCGGCTATCGGGTTTCTCATCGAGAAAACCGACAAGAAACCTCGACGAGAAAATAGAGAACCTGCTCTCTATTTTCTCGTCGAGATTCTCCTCGGCATGTTTCTCGACGAGAAAAGTGAGTGTGTGTACACTTACCTGTCCTCCCGGAAGCCCGCGCATGTTCGAAATGAATTCGACGCATGCGCGGTAGCTTCCTAGGCATACGTAGGGTATACCAAGATGGCGGCGACGGCATCGAATGTGACGAGCGCATGCTCGTCGTAGTCGATGACGTCACCGCGTACGCTCCATTCAAAGAACCGCGGGTTCTTTGAAACGAGCGTGTGTACACTCGGCCGGGACAAGTTTCTTGTCCAAGAATCTCGTCGAAAAAAACGACATGTTTTTTTCAACGAGAATCTCGGCCGTGTGTACGAGGGCTCAAAAAGAGTCTGTTATGCTTTGGAATAAGCTTCTACATCCTCGCTATACCTAAACAATTAATCTAATTCGAAAGGGCTGGAGTGCACTCCAATGGCTTTTTGCTTACCAGCACTGATCGCTCTATCAGAATTACCTTAAATACATCAATGCGGTGAGCCTCAAGTTTATGCCTTATATGTTAACACTATCTAACGTCATATCCTTGTCTCTACCAATATAGAAAATTCTATTACATTAGTCACGTACTATACAATTAGCAGAGGGTATAAATCCCCACGCCCCCCCCTTCCCCCCTCCCCCCTTTCCCTCTCCCTCTTCTTTCTGAATTCCCCTTCCCCTCCCTTCCCCCTTCTGTCTGTTCCTTTCTCTTCTTCTTTTCTCCCTCTCCCCTTCCCCTCTTTTCCCAACCTTCCTTTTCCTCATGTGTACAGCTGTTCTCACCCCACCAACCTACCGTACCCCCCCCCCTCTTTTCTTTCCCTTTCTGTTTCACATTCTTCTTTACCTTCCTTGTCTTCTGCTAGACAAATTATGATATGCACAAATAAATGATATATATAAAAACAATTTCCACTATTACTATCTACAGATACCATCTTCTTGACCGGGTATATAGTATTTATACATTGCCACTGTCTAGTTAGTTGTGTTGACCTGCCAACGCTGGCTTAATACGCTATTCAGAAGGAAGTACATATGACATCTCTATACTTACTCCAATTAATATCTAATAGTTGTTTTATCTACACAAATGTTTTTTGACTATACTTACAAATATATCATACAACTTACAATTATGTACTCTTTGGGCTGAGATGACCCGCATATCTATGGCTGTGCTCCCACTAACGTGGGCCTAGGAGGGAGGAATCAGTGCTCGGCCACAGAATCGCTGTGATATATGTACTTCTTTGTGTGTAGACAATTTCTGTATTAAAATGCTCTTATGTATATTTTATATAGCCCCATGTTTCATGTACTGTTTTTTGTATGTTTTATAGAATTATATATATATGCTCCTGAGGAAGCGTTTACATTAACGCGCAACATGTCGAGCAAGTTCTCCATCTCCTCTGGATCCATCTGCTGGTTATCTATTTTATAATTACACTACTATAGTTTCTCTCTTTTCTTTTTGTACTCAGTTGAGTCGTTATAAGGAGAACACACTGTACTGTATGATAACACATTGATAACCCACCTGGACCGGTCATAATAACTGATCAATTAAGTTGATATTTTATGATTGTTGTATATATATTATATCTTTTGTATATTAATAAACCTTTAGTTTTTTACTTTTATCTACTTTGTATGCCTTCAGAGTCCAATTACTAGTTTCTAGTTTAGCAATTCATACAGTCCCAAGACACCCATGGACTTGTATGTGGCTGGGAGGAGGTGGCTGCGGATCATGTCGTCCTCAGTGACCCACAGGACTCGGCACTGAATGCCTCAGCAAAACTACGCTGCATGGTCTCCCTGATCCTGCAAAGCCTATGGAAGGATCCTCGTATTCGTGTGATCAAGGAGAGGGATCATTACTGGCTGGAAAGCCTCTTTGATCCACATTACAAGGCTAAGGTTGCGGACCTTATCTTGCCGGTGCAGAGGGAGCAGAGGATGAGGCATCTTCGGGAGGCCTTGCAGAAAGGTCTGTGCAACGCGTTCCCAGAGACTGGGAGGTTACAAATTCCTGGTCCTGGACAACGTGTTGCTGAGGCTTCGGTCAGTCAAAGAAGGAGCGGTGGAGAAGGTGGTCATCTGACCGATGCGTTCAGACAATTTTTTAGTCCGCAGCCCCAAGGTATGATCGGTTCCAGCAACCATCGCCAGCATCTGGTTTACATGATGCAGGAATACCTAGGGGCAAGATCAGACTTGGACACCTTTCCCACCGAAAATCCTCTGGGTTACTGGGTCTTGAGGATGGATCACTGGCCAGAGCTTGCACAGTATGCAATTGAGATACTGGCCTGTCCTGCATCCAGCGTTCTTTCATAACACACACTCAGTGCTGCTGGAGGCTTTGTAACCGATCACAGGGTGCGCCTATCAACCGACTCGGTCGATCGACTGACCTTCATAAAAAAATCAGTCTTGGATCACCTCCAGCTACCAAGCACCTGATGCTGATGTAACAGAATAATTTTCTTTGAAATGTCAGATCCCTTCAAGACTGCCTATGCTGATGCAGAGTGACTATCCTGTTATGCTGAGTGACTATCCTCTTCCTCCTCAATAATCATGTTGATAGCTTGAAAGAACATTTTTGGTTCTGGGCACTGGCAACAGTGGCTAAGGCCCAATTTTTCAGCCCCTGTTTAACAGGGGCGTGTATTTACAATTTTTGATCTAATAATTCACAGCAGGGCCCATTCCTGCGCCCACCAAGAGTAACTGTGAGGACTTACAGTCTTGTGGCACCAGCACCACCGCCACTAGGGATGAGCTTCGAGTTCGCTCATGTTCGACTCGAACATTGCCTGTTCGCCCGTTTGCCGAACAGCGAACAAATTGGGGTGTTCGCTGCAAATTCGAAAAATCTATGGGAGAAATCTAAAGTGCTAATTATAAAGGTTTATATGCAAGTTATTGTCCAAAAAAGTGTTTGGGGACCCGGGTCCTGCCCCAGGGGACATGTATCAATGCAAAAAGAAGTTTTAAAAAAGGCCGTTTTTTCTGGAGCAGTGATTTTAATAATGCTTAAAATGAAAAAATAAAAGTGAAATATTCCTTTAAATTTCGTACCTGGGGGGTGTGTATGATATGCATGTAAAGTGTCACATGTTTCCCGTGCTTAGAACTGTCCCTGCAAAAAATGTCACTTTTGAAAGAAAAAAAGTCATTTAAAACTCACTCGCGGCTATTAATGAATTGTCGGCTCCCGGCAATACATACAAAAGTCATTGATAAAAAATAAAAAAAAAGCGTGGGGGTTCCCCAGAATTCAATTACCAGGCCCTTCAGGTCTGGAATGGATATTAAGGGGAACCCCGCCGCAAATAAAAAAAAAATTGACGTGGGGTTCCCCCAAATATCCATTCCAGGCCCTTCAGATCTGGCATGGATTTTAAGGGGAACTCCACCCCAAATTTAAAAAAAATGGCGTGGAGTCCCCCTAAAAATCCATACCAGACCCCTTATCCGAGCACGCAACCTGGCCGGGCCGCAGGGGAAAAGGGGGGGACGAGAGAGCGGCCCCCCTCCCTCCTGAACCGTACCAGGCCACATGCCCTCAACATGGGGAGGATGTCCCCATGTTGATGGGGACAAGGGCCTCATCCCCACAACCCTTGCCCGGTGGTTGTGGGGGTCTGCGGGCGGGGGGCTTATCAGAATCTGGAAGCCCCCTTTAACAAATGGGACCCCCAGATCCCGCCCCCCCCCTATGTGAATTGGTAAGGGGTACATTGTACCCCTACCATTTCACGAAGAAAGCGTAAAAAAATGTTTAAAAAAACACACAAACACCTTGAAAAAGTCCTTTATTTAAAAAAAATAAAATAAAACATTCCAGCGATGAAATCCAGTGTCCCGCGGCGATCCCGATGTCCAGCGCTGTCCTTCATTGGTTGTGCCTGAGCGGACCTGATGGGGAACTCCCTCTCAGTATTTTAAATGTATAGACCCGCCCCTTCTAAAGTTCCCCATCAGGTCCGCTCAGCGGACCAGATGCGGAACATGAGAAGGGGCGGGTCTATACATGTATTACCAAAGTGAGAGCAGTTCCCCATTAGGTCCGCCCCCTCAGTATGTCGGACCCGCCTACGTCATTGGCTTGAGCGGGGAACTTCCTTCACTGTGTAATTTAAATTTACATAGTGAAGGAAGTTCCCCGCTCAAGCCAATGACGTAGGCGGGTCCGACATACCGAGGGGGCGGACCTGATGGGGAACTGCTCTCACTTTGGTAATACATGTATAGACCCGCCCTTCTCATGTTCCGCATCTGGTCCGCTGAGCGGACCTGATGGGGAACTTTAGAAGGGGCGGGTCTATACATTTAAAACACTGAGAGGGAGTTCCCCATCAGGTCCGCTCAGGCACAACCAATGAAGGACAGCGCTGGACATCGGGATCGCCGCGGGACACTGGATTTCACCGCTGGAATGTTTTTTTTTTTTTTTTTTAAATAAAGGACTTTTTCAAGGTGTTTGTGTGTTTTTTTTAAACATTTTTTTACGCTTTCTTCGTGAAATGGTAGGGGTACAATGTACCCCTTACCAATTCACATAGGGGGGGCCGGGATCTGGGGGTCCCCTTTGTTAAAGGGGTCTTCCAGATTCCGATAAGCCCCCCGCCCGCAGACCCCCACAACCACCGGGCAAGGGTTGTGGGGATGAGGCCCTTGTCCCCATCAACATGGGGACATCCTCCCCATGTTGAGGGCATGTGGCCTGGTACGGTTCAGGAGGGAGGGGGGGCCGCTCTCTCATCCCCCCCTTTTCCCCTGCGGCCGGCCAGGTTGCATGCTCGGATAAGGGGTCTGGTATGGATTTTTAGGGGGACTCCACGCCATTTTTTTTTAAATTTGGGGTGGAGTTCCCCTTAAAATCCATGCCAGATCTGAAGGGCCTGGAATGGATATTTGGGGGAACCCCACGTCAATTTTTTTTTAAATTTGCGGCGGGGTTCCCCTTAATATCCATTCCAGACCTGAAGGGCCTGGTAATTGAATTCTGGGGAACCCCCACGCTTTTTTTTTTTTTTTTATCAATGACTTTTGAATGTATTGCCGGGAGCCGACAATTCATTAATAGCCGCGAGTGAGTTTTAAATGACTTTTTTTCTTTCAAAAATGAAATTTTTTGCAGGGACAGTTCTAAGCACGGGAAACATGCGCCACTTTACATGCATATCATACACACCCCCCAGGTACGAAATTTAAAGGAATATTTCACTTTTATTTTTTCATTTTAAGCATTATTAAAATCACTGCTCCCGAAAAAACTGCCGTTTTTAAAACTTCTTTTTGCATTGATACATGTCCCCTGGGGCAGGACCCGGGTCCCCAAACACTTTTTAGGACAATAACTTGTATATAAGCCTTTATAATTAACACTTTAGATTTCGAACGTTCGAGTCCATTGTATTTAATAGGGTTCTAAAGTTCACACAAACATTTTGTCTGTTCGCAGGTTCTGGTGCGAACCGAACAGGGCGGTGTTCGGCTCATCCCTGACCGCCACCACCAAAGGCCCAATTTTTCAGCCCCTGTTCAACAGCTATGAGTAAGCGTCAATTCGTGACGTGAAACGCGTTAGCCACCCTTCCCTGCATGCACACCATCTGCATTTGTTGTTTTGGATTTATGGATTTATTTTGAATTTGGATTTTTTACCTGAAATTTTGGAATAAATAACTGTCTATACAGAGTGCGGCAGTCCAGGGTTTCTTTTTCTCCCATGCATCAGTGCAGAGCCAGCACCTGTGTGAGTGACCGGGCGGAAGCAGCTATTTGGTGAATTCTCAAGCTTTTGAGCGGTACGTTTTTCCTTTCCCCTGTTCAACAGGGGCATGCAATTACAATTCTTGATCTAATAATTCACAGCAGGGCGCATTCATGCGCCCACCAAGAGTAACTGTGAGGGCTTACAGTGTTGTGGCACCAGCACCACCACCAAAGGCCCAATTTTTCCTACCACTGTTCAACAATGGCATGTAATTACAATTCCTGATATAATAGTTGACAGCAGGGCATTCCAGCACCCACCAAGAGTAACTGTGAGGGCTTACAGTGTTGTGCCAACACCTAAGGGGCAAATTTCTGCAGAGTATATATGGCAGGCCCCTACTTTCAAACATCCAACTTACAAACGACTCCTACTTGCAACAGGAAGTGAGAGGAAATCTACCCCTAGGAAGGGAAATTCTCTCCTGTAAGAGTTAATATGGGAAAAGGGTGTCTCCTCTCTACTGATGCTTTATCACCAATCCTTGTTTCAATAAAAAAAACAAATGTTCCAAAAACATTTGTCATTGGGATGGAAAGTGAGGTGAAATGTTCTGAACAGGTGCACAGACAGCAAAACGAATGTTACAGGGTTGATAACCCTTCCCTATGTTCTCCAAAAAGCTTAAAAATAGATTTTTTGGTTAGAGCTACACTTAAAAAATGTACCTGTTCCAATTTACAAACAGATTGTACTTAACCACTTAACGACCGCTCACTGTATATATACGTTGGCAGAATGGCACGGACAGGCACAATCACGTACCTGTACGGACCCCCCTCCGGTACAGTGAGCGGCTGGGATCGCTTCGGGAGCGATTCGTGATGAGGGGGCCGCCATTCGATTCTGGCCACCCCTCGCGATCGCTCCCGGCGAATGAAAAGCTTCCTCTGCCTGTGTAGTGTTTACACAGGCAGGAGGAAGTGATGACATCTCTCCTGCGGCGCTCACATATACCGAGCGCCGCATGAGAGAAGACATCAGGTTAGTGCACTAAACAGCACACTGACACCAGGACACATAGGCACACGATCGCCCCCCAGGCCCCCCCAGACACCCCCAGATCACCCTCCAGATCAGCCCCAGTCACAGTGTCACTGATTGCAGTGACCATTTATTTACTGATCACTGCAATCAGTGACATTTGTGACTGTAAAAGAGTGTTTTAGGTCCAGTGTAGCCCCCTAACCCCCCCTAATAAAGGTTTAACCCCTTGATCACCCCCCCAGGTAACCCTTTCACCCCCTTTTGCCAGTGTCACTAAGCGATCGTTTTTCTGATCGCTGTCTTAGTGTCGGTGATTCCGATAGGTAGCCAGTTATTTTTTTTAGGTTCGCCGCAGGTTTTTATAGCGTCAGGTACCCCCATATATTACCTAATAAAGGTTTAACCCCTTGATCGCCCCCCCCAGCTAAACCTTTCATCCCCTTTTGCCAGTGTCACTAAGCGATCGTTTTTCTGATCGCTGTCTTATTGTCGGTGATGCCGATAGGTAGCCAGTTATTTTTTTTAGGTTCGCCGCAGGTTTTTATAGCGTCAGGAACCCCCATATATTACCTAATAAAGGTTTAACCCCTTGATCGCCCCCCAGGTAACCCTTTCACCCCCTTTTGCCAGTGTCACTAAGCGATCGTTTTTCTGATCCCTATATTAGTTATGCTGGTGCTGATAGGTAGCCAGTTATTTTTTTTAGGTTCGCGGCAGGTTTTTATAGCGTCAGGTACCCCCATATATTATCTAATAAAGGTTTTAACCCCCTAATTGCCCCTAGGTAACCCTTTCACCAGTGATCACTGTATAAGTGTTACTGGTGACACTGGTTAGCCAGTTAGTTATTTTGTTATTTAGGTTCCCCGTCAGGTTTTTATATAGCGTCAGGTACCCCCATATATTACCTAATAAAGGTTTAACCCCCTGATTGCCCCTAGTTAACCCTTTCACCAGTGATCACCATATAAGTGTTACGGGTGACGCTGGTTAGTTAGTTTGCTTTTTATAGTGTCAGGGCACCCGCCGTATATAACCCAATAAAGGTTTAACCCCCTGATCGCCCGGCGGGTGATATCAATTAGGTTTTAGTGTCAGAGAGGGTCTGCGTCGCCCCAGGCAGCGTCAGGTTAGTGCCAGGAACGCTAACACCCACGCGTGAAGCATACACCTCCCTTAATGGTATAGTATCTGAACAGATCAATATCTGATCTGATCAGATCTATACTAGCGTCCCCAGCAGTTTAGGGTTCCGAAAAATGCAGTGTTAGCGGGATCAGCCCAGATACCTGCTAGCACCTGCGTTTTTCCCCTCCGTCCAGCCCAGGCCACCCAAGTGCAGTATTGATCGATCACTGTCACTTACAAAACACAACACACATAACTGCAGCATTTGCAGAGACAGGCCTGATCCCTGCGACTCCAGTGCTGTAGGAGGTGATTTCACCACCACAGTTAAAAAAAAAAGAGCATATATGCCGAAGCAGGGGGGCAGCAGGGGCGGAGGAGCGATTTTGCTCCTAATGCCGCGTACATATGGTCGAAATTCCGACTGAGGCATGCCCGTGGAAAAGTCCGACCATGTGTGTGCGGCATAACTTTTGCGGGAGGATGCCCCCATGCTTCGGCATATATAAATGGTGCATGTATGCCAATCATTAGAAGTGGCTGAATGAAGGGAGGTATTCTAATGGTGGGCCTACCCACCGATCAATCTATTTTTTTCGTTCAGCCAACAGGCTGCATGAAAAAAAAAGATTACAATACATGTCCAACAAGGACCAGCAACGTACTGGTATGTTGCTGGACTTTGGTTATACCAGATTGATGCCTGCGGGTTTAGGTATCATCTTGGTATCATTCTTTTCAGCCAGCGGCCGACTTTCATGTAAAAGCAATCCTAATTAGCCTCTGGACTGCTTTTACAAGCAGTGGGAGGGAATGTCCCCCCCACCCCGGATATAAAAAGCGCCATTGGGAAATTGGGAAAGCATTTTATCACACCGATCTTGGTGTGGTCAGATGCTTTGAGGGCAGAGGAAAGATCTAGGGTCCAATAGACACCAGTTTTTTTTTAAAAAGAGTACCTGTCACTACCTATTGCTATCATAGGGGATATTTACATTCCCTGAGATGACAATAAAAATGATAAAAAAAAAAAATATGGAAAGAGCAGTTTAAAAATAAAATAAAAAATAAAAATTAATAATAATTAAAAAAAAAGCACCCCTGTCCTGCCCTGCTCTTGCGCAATGGCGAACGCAAGCGTCGGTCTGGCATCATATGTAAACAGCAATTGCATCATGCATGTGAGGTATCACCGTGAAGGTCAGATCGAGGGCAGTCATTTTAGCATTTGACCTAAGCAATATATCATTTAGTGACAACTTTTTGTAATTTTTTTTTTTTTTTTGTCATTATTCAATCACTTGGGACAAAAAAAAAAAAATTCAATGGGCTCAACATGCCTCTCAGCAATTTCCTTGGGGTGTCTACTTTCTAAAATGGGGTCATTTGGGGGGGTTTTGTGCTATTTTGGCATTTTATGGCCTTTGAAACTGTGATAGGTAGTGAGGAATGAAATCAAAAATTTGCGCCCTTAGAAATCCTGAAGGCGGTGCTTGGTTTTCGGGGGCCCGTACGCGGCTAGGCACCCAAAAAGTCCCACACATGTGGTATCCCCGTACTCAGGAGAAACAGCAACATGTATTTTGGGGTGCAATTCCACATATAACCATTGCATGTGTGAGCAATATATCATTTAGTGATAACTTTTTGTAATTTTTTTTTTTTTTTAGTCATCTTTCAATCACTTGGGACAAAAAAAATATTCAATGGGCTCAACATGCCTCTCAGCAATTTTCTTGGGGTGTCTACTTTCCAAAATGGGGTCATTTTGGGGAGGGTTTGTACTGCCCTGCCATTTTAGCACCTCAAGAAATGAGATAGGCAGTCATAAATTTAAAAGCTGTGTAAATTCCAGAAATTTTACCCTAGTTTGTAGACGCTATAACTTTTGCGCAAACCAATAAATATACGCTTTTTGATTTTTTTTTTACTAAAGACATGTGGTTGAATACATTTTGGCCTAAATGTATGACTAAAATTTAGTTTATTCAATTTTTCTTATAACAAAAAGTAGAAAATATAATTTTTTTTCAAAATTTTCAGTATTTTTCCGTTTATATCGCAAAAAAAAAAAAATGCAGAGGCAATCAAATACCATTAAAAGAAAGCTCTATTTGTGGGAAGAAAAGGACGCAAATTTTGTTTGGGTACAACATTGCATGCCCACACAATTTCCAGTTAAAGCAGCGCAGTGCCAAATTGTGAAATCACCTCTGGTCATTAAGCTGCGTAATGGTCCGGGGCTTAAGTGGTTAAGAACAAACCTACAGTTCCTGTCTTGTTTGCACCGCCTGTATACTGCTGTTAGTATATAGGGCCTTTTTTATTTTGGGTGCGGGGTTCCCCTTAATATCCATACAAGACCCAAAGGGGCTGGTAATGGGCTGGGTGGGAGGGGGGGTAATGGGGTAGCCATGCCATTTTTCTCAATGATTTTCATCCATATTGCCGGGACCAGACATTATATTAAAGCCGCAAGCAGTTTTAAATGGCTTTTTTTTCCTTTAGAAATGTCATTTTGTGCAGGGACAGTTCTAAACACGGGAAACACGTGCCACTTCACAGGCATACTTTAGACACCCCCCAGGTACGATATTTAAAGGAATATTCCACTTTTTTTTTCACTTTATGCATCATTAAAATCACTGCTCCCGAAAAAAACGAATGTTTTTTAAAATTATTTTTGCATTGATACATGTCCCCTGGGGCAGGACCCGGGTCCCCAAACCCTTTTTAGGAGAAAAAATTACATATTAGCCGTTATAATTAGCACTTTAGATTTCGAACGTTCTCATCCATTGTATTTAATAGGGTTCTAAAGTTTGCGCAAACTTTCGGTCCGTTCGAGGGTTCTGGTGCGAACCGAACGGGGGGGGGGGGGGTGTTCGGCTCATCCCTACACCACACAAGGCAATCTCCTGAAGCAAAAATTTCTTAAGAAAAGGTACCCCACAAAATTGGTAGATGATCCCTTATCTTTCTACCTAGACAATAAAAATAGGAGCCAGAATCGATCCAACACCCAAAGTAAATCTCAACCTTTGAGATTTACAACTCAATTCCACACCCATTATCGTAAAATGGAGCACATCTTTCTAAAACAATGGGCGATACTTCTAGAAGATCCCCATTTAAAACCATGATTGACCGATATACCTAAAATCTCCTACAGAAAGGCAGGTAATGTAAAAAAAAAAAAAATAGCCCCTAGTAAGCTAAAATCCACAAAGGGCCCCACCATCCCCCTTGAGACCTTCCTAGTCATCAAGGGAATGTACCAGTGCTGCAAAATGCCTCACGTGTAAACACATACAACATGGCCAAAAACAATATACCACCAAAGGCAAGACTTATTCATTGGACAAATTCTAAAATTTTTCGTCTGAAATCATTGTTTACTGCCTTTCATGTTGTCCTATTGTACATGGGGAGGGCAGTTGAAACCCTCAGAAAGAGATTTGGGGAACATAGACGGTCGGTTGAGAAGGGAGCTGACAAATCATATGAGCAACTAAATTACAAGTTTAAACACTAAGCATGGGAATCTCCCCAGCAAGGGCCCCAAAAGCCAAAGAAAATAGTAAGCTGAGGAAGACTCAGGGCAGAGACCCGCTACCAAAAAAGAACAGTCTCAGAAGGACTCAGAAGCCCAACAGTGACTCCATCGGGAACCACAAGACCGTAAAGAAAAAAAAAAATATAGAACACAAGTAATGAGTAGAAGATTAGAGGAGACTAGAGTCCCCAATCACAGCTATGGGTACCATGAGTCCCATAATTGTTATCACAAGATAAAAAACACCCTAGGCTAGTAAGTTAGTTCATGGTGGGTGAGAGTCCATGGTCTGACAAAACCCAGCCTCCTGCCACAAAGGTGAATTAGGGAGCAGTGGTAGCGATTACTTGGATGTACCAGGCCCACTGCTTGGTGGAGAGGCCACCGGATCTTGAACGAAGATTCCCAGCTGCAACATCAGACTTTCCCCTTCAGCAAAAGAGGAAAAACCATGAGACTTATTCCGGAACATAAAGGAAAGATGAAAAGGAAAGCCCATTGATGTTTGATTACCTTTCTTGTGAGTGCCAACAGCATAGGTTTGAAAGCCCATCGCCTTTGGATGGTATATGGCGAGAGATCTACAAAGACCTCAATTTCATGGTCTGGATAGCCAGAGAGGGGGAATCCCAGAAACATTTCATGACCGCCTCCTTCACCTTGTAATAATGGGGTTTTACAAGGATGTTCCTAAGCAAACCAGCCAGCAACCATTGTCTTGGAGAGACCGTGGTGGCAGTTTGCAAAGCCCAGTGAGCCCTATCCACTTCCAGGTGATGTTCATGAAGATCAGGCAATAGATTTCTCAAAAACATGTGAACTGCAGCCAGGTTATCTTTAAAGGATTTAGGGAGCCCTCTGATCCTGAAGTTGTAGTGCCTGGAGCAGTTCTCCAGGTCATCAATGTTTGCCAGTGCTGCTTCCAATTGTTCCTGGAAAGATTGAATGCAAGCAGTGATTTTGTTCATTCGTGTTACAGTCAGATGAACCTTGTGCTCAATAGTTTTAATACAGGATCCAAGGCCCTGCAGATCAGACTTAATATCAGTAGTAATTTGGGATGCTATTCTGGTCAGGCCTTTATCCAATAGATCTGAGAATTAAGCGAACAGAGAATACACTTTCAACAGTTCAGAAGAAGTCTGACAGGCTGCTAGATAGGGGGAGCAGGGCTCTGAGGCTGGGGCTGAGAAAGCACTAGCTCATCTAGTTCAATTAGGATTTTCTTGGAGGCTGGGGAGTCATAATCAGAAGCTGAAACACTCACTTGGGTGCCCTGAGTGTGACGCAGCTCAAATTGCTTATCTTCATCATCCACCATAGGGCTGGCATTCAGGCCGTATGGAGGCAAAGAAGGGCCAGGCAACCAGTTTGGAATTTTCGGTCTGCACCCACTTCACCAGTGGGGAGCGTAGCGGAGGCAGCAGCAAGCTCTGGGGTCTGCTCACCCAGGCATAGAGGGATGCTAGGAGGTCTGCCCAACCGCTCTCCAATAAAGAAACGGCAAAACGAGGACTGTGGGCGCTGTGACTGGCAAGCTCGGAATAGAGCTCTCAGCTCAGGCAGCAATTTTGGAGAGCTCCATGCATGCACTCCCTTTGTCGCCGGATTTTACTGGATTGCACTAGTGAAAGATTGCAGGAATACATTGAGGCAGTGCATACCTTAGCTGATCAGGGCAGATTTTCATTTAGAGAAATACAGCCTTTGGTTCAAGTTTGTTTTGAATTAGCTTTGACTGCTACATCTAATGACCATAATGATTTCACTCCTCCCTTTAATATGCCTTCGGTTGAGTCTTTGTTTGGTTGCTGGATGAGGATGACCCCTGTTGATGGGGTCCAGTCCGCCTCCATACAGCATGCTGATTTAGTCCAGTGCTCCTCTATACATGCCTACGATGATCCGCTGTCCGCTGCCAAGCCTGCCTCTGATGACATATCCTCCATAACAGGTAGCTGCATTTGCCTTCATGGCCCTGATAGGGTTGAGCTCCCGGGGGGTGACAGACTACCATTTGTGTGCCTTGCCATGAACCAAATGCAATTACTACAATTCCAGGTGCACTAGGGGATCCGGATCGGTTAACCATTATCTTGGAAAGACCTAGGTGGCAGTTGATGTGCAGAACAAATCTTGGGAAACAGGAAAGCTATGCAGTGTCAAGGTTCTGGTGTTGTCAAATGATCGCAGGGCTAAATTTGCAGATAACCCATGGTGCCCCAGAATTGGGATACCTACTGTCTTGAGGGACTTGAAGTATCACATTTCATATCTCTCAGAGAATCTGGCCAACAGGACCTCCAGCCAGTTGTTAAACCCCAGTGGTGGGGGGTAACTGTCAAAACCTGGATCATCTGTTGGTGGCACTAAGGTTCTCAGAGTGGAAGTTGTAGTTTCAATATCCACTGGGTGTATCCCAGCAGTTAGCCCTTCCTTCTCTACTACAGGGGCGGATCCAGGGGGGGGCAACAGGGCAATTGCCCCCCTGAGACCATCTGTCACACTCACTTGCTTGCTCTGTTTTGTTTTTTTTTGCGCCTGATCTCCCGGACTTTGGGGACCCGGTACCGGCTTGGCACACATGTAGCCCCATGTCTCCTCTACAAGTGTGCAAACTCTGGTGTCTGAGAGACCTACGGCCGGGGAGAACCGATTTTTCAAAGCCGGGCACTCCTTCCATAGACTCCCATGTTAAACATCAGTCTAGTCATGAGCTTAGTGAAGCATGGGCACAGTGAGGCATGGGCACAGTGAGGCAAAGTGAGGCACAGTGAGGCATGCAGATGGACACCCTAGGCTTATACTCGAGTCAATACGTTTTCCCAGTTTTTTTGGGTAAAATTAGGTGCCTCGGCTTATATTCGGGTCGGCTTATACTCGAGTAGATACAGTACTTGTTCTGCGGCTGCTGCTGCCTCTCTGAGTCTCTCTCTCAGTTTCTCACATCAGCCGATCAGTGGCGCAGAGAGAGAGACTCGTCTAATGTAGTTACGATACCAGGAGCAGAGGAGGAGGTGGGTGGAGCCTCTTCCCTGCACTCGTTGCTAACGCCTGGGCCGCTTGGCATCTAGCAACGAGTGACGTCAGTGAGTCACGTTGGGCCGCTCTGTGGGCATGTGCGATAGCGTGCGGCTCCACAGACGGGTAAGAAAGCGGGCGGCTCCGCTTGCGGCGCGGTTTGTGGGCGGGCGGCACGGTTCGTGGGCAGACCGTGCTGCTCAGTGTGTTGGCAGCGCAGGTGAGAGTGAGAGAGCAGGCTCAGTGTGGCAGCTGGCCAATCAGCTAGCCGGGAGCGGGGAGCAGAGAGATGAGATCATCTCTCACCGCCCGTGCCTGCCCTGCATTCCTGCAGTGACTTCCGCCCTCACTGTGCAGGCAGCAGAGAGATTACATTATCTCTCTGCTGCCTGACTCTGGGAGTCTGGGACACAGCAAGAGACAACCAAAACTACACCTTAGCAGGCAAGTTAGTGACAATCCGCAAGGTGTGGCAGGCGACGTGGCAAGTGACAATCCACAAATTGTGTCAGGTGACGTGGCAAATGACAATCTGCATCTGGTGGCAGGCAAGTGAAAATCAGCAAGGTGTGGCAGGTGACGTTGCAAGTGACAATCCGCAAGGTGTGGCTAGTGACAATCCGCAAGGTATGGCAGGTGATGTGGCAAGTGACAATCCACAAGGTGTGGCAAGTGACAATCCACAAGGTGTGGCAGGTGACGTGGCAAGTGACAATCCGCAACGTGTGGCAAGTGACACGCTCAGGGCTCCCACTAATTGCAGGTGATGGTGGCAAGTGACACACTCGGGGCTCCCACTGATTCTGCATTGAACTATTTAATTTTATATTACAATATATTATATATTACATAATATTGTAATAATAGAAATAATGCGCTTCAATCATCCTGACACCATAACAACCATGGTGCCGGGATGATTGAAGCGCCGACACCAGCCATTTCCCCGATAAATTTCCCACAAAAAAAAACTTTTTTTGCAGTGCCCCTCCCGAGAAAAGACTCTGGATCCGCCCCTGCTCTACTATTCCCTGGTGCTTCAGTGTTTTGGTCTGCTAACCAGATACTGCTTGCCATTAATCCTGAGTAGGGATGAGCTTCGTGTTCGAGTCGAACATACATTCGACTCGAACATCGGCTGTTCGATCGTTCGACGAAGATCGAACGATTTGGGCCGTTCGCGCCAAATTCGAGTGACGCGAACGGCCCACAATGCACTACGCCATCGCAGTGTCATCCAGGTGCTGTGATTGGCCAAGCATGCACTGTGACCCCGCATGCTTGGCCAATCACAGCGCCGGCAGCGAGGAGAGCAATGATTGGCCACAGGCAGGATGCCTGTGGCCAATTATTGCTGAGGGTGTTTAGTACATGCCCCACACTATAAAAGGCCGCCAGCACGGCAGCCTAGTGTAGTGTGTTCCGGAGCAGGGAAAGAGAAGCATAGGCAGGGACAGTGACATTTTTTTTTCTTGCTTAACCTGGATTCCTTTAGTTTAGGGAAAGAGAAGGATAGGTAGGGAGAAGTCAGTCTGTTTTACTGTGCTAAACCTTGTTTGTAGGGACAGGGAAGGACAGTGAGGGAAATTCTCATTGTGCTATACTGTGCTAAAGCATTCCTCATCAACCATCTTTAAAAAAAAAAATTTATAGGGACAGAAAACTATAGGTAGGGAGAGTGTCAGTGTGTTTTACTGTGCTAAACCTTGTTTGTAGGGACAGGGAAGGACAGTGAGGGAAATTCTCATTGTGCTATACTGTGCTAAAGCATTCCTCATCAACCATCTTTAAAAAAAAAAAATTATAGGGACAGAAAACTATAGGTAGGGAGAGTGTCAGTGTGTTTTACTGTGCTAAACCTTGTTTGTAGGGACAGGGAAGGACAGTGAGGGAAATTCTCATTGTGCTATACTGTGCTAAAGCATTCCTCATCAACCATCTTTAAAAAAAAATTTTTTTATAGGGACAGAAAACTATAGGTAGGGAGAGTGTCAGTGTGTTTTACTGTGCTAAACCTTGTTTGTAGGGACAGGGAAGGACAGTGAGGGAAATTCTCATTGTGCTATACTGTGCTAAAGCATTCCTCATCAACCATCTTTAAAAAAAAAATTTTTATAGGGACAGAAAACTATAGGTAGGGAGAGTGTCAGTGTGTTTTACTGTGCTAAACCTTGTTTGTAGGGACAGGGAAGGGCAGTGAGGGAAATTCTCATTGTGCTATACTGTGCTAAAGCATTCCTCATCAACCATCTTTAAAAAAAAATTTTTTTATAGGGACAGAAAACTATAGGTAGGGAGAGTGTCAGTGTGTTTTACTGTGCTAAACCTTGTTTGTAGGGACAGGGAAGGGCAGTGAGGGAAATTCTCATTGTGCTATACTGTGCTAAAGCATTCCTCATCAACCATCTTTAAAAAAACATTTTTTATAGGGACAGGAAACTATAGGTAGGGAGAGTGTCAGTGTGTTTTACTGTGCTAAACCTTGTTTGTAGGGACAGGGAAGGACAGTGAGGGAAATTCTCATTGTGCTATACTGTGCTAAAGCATTCCTCATCAATAGTGATGAGCCGAACACCCCCGGGTTCGGTTCGCACCAGAACCCGCGAACGGACCGAACGTTCGTACGAACATTAGAACCCTATTAAATACAATGGATGCGAACGTTCGAATTCTAAAGTGCTAATTATAACGACTATTATGCATGTTATTGTCCTAAAAAAGGGTTTGGGAACCCGGGTTCTGCACCAGGGGACATGTATCAATGCAAAAAGAAGTTTTAAAAACGGTCGTTTTTCGGGAGCAGTCATTTTAATGATGCATAAAGTGAAAAAAAAAAAGTCAAATATTCCTTTAAATATCGTACCTGGGGGGTGTCTAAAGTATGCCTGTGAAGTGCCACGTGTTTCCCGTGTTTAGAACTGTCCCTGCACAAAATGACACTTCTAAAGGAAAAAAAAAAACATTTAAAACTGCTTGCGGCTTTAATGTAATGTCTGGTCCCGGTAATATGGATGAAAATCTTTAAGAAAAATGGCATAGCTACCCCATGACCCCCCCCCCTACCCCAGCCCATTACCAGCCCCTTTGGGTCTTGTATGGATATTAAGGGGAACACCGCACACAAAATAAAAAAGGCCCTATATACTCTGAACAGCAGTATACAGGCGGTGCATACAAGACAGGGACTGTAGGTTTGTTCTTATGTAGAATGTGTTTGTAATTTTGAACAGGTACATTGTTTAAGTGTAGCTCCAGCCCAAAAATCTATTTTTAAACTTTTTGGAAAACATAGGTAAGGGTTATCACCCCTGTAACATTTGTTTTGCTGTCTGTGCCCCTGTTCAGAACATTTCACCTCACTTTCCGTCCCAATGACAACTGTTTTTGAAATGTGGTGTTTTTCTTGAAACAAGGATTGGTGATAAAGCATCAGTACAGAGGAGACACCTTTCTCCCATATTAATTCTTACAGGAGAGAATTTTCCTTCCTAGGGGTAGATTTCCTCTCACTTCCTGTTGTCTTCTTGCGTTTGCAAGTAGGAGTCGTTTGTAAGTTGGATGTTTGAAAGTAGGGACCTGCCGTATATACTCTGCAGAAATAGGCCCCTTAGTTGTTGGTGTTGGCACAACACTGTAAGCACTCACAGTTACTCTTGGTTGGTGCTGGAACGCCCTGCTGTCAACTATTATATCAGGAATTGTAATTACATATAATTGTTGAACAGTGGTAGTAAAAATTGGGCCTTTGATGGTGGTGCTGGTGCCACAACACTGTAAGCCCTGACAGTTACTCTTGGTGGGTGCAGCAATGGGCCCTGCTGTGAATTATTAGATCAAGAATTGTAATTGCATGCCCCTGTTGAACAGGGGCTGAAAAATTGGGCCTTTCGTGGTGGTGGTGGTGTTGCCACAACACTGTAAGCCCTCAGAGTTACTCTTGGTGGGTGCAGGAATGGGCCCTGCTGTGAATTATTAGATCAAGAATTGTAATTACATGCCCCTTTTGAACAGGGGCTGAAAAATTGGGCCTTTCGTGGTGGTGGTGGTGGTGGCGTTGCCACAACACTGTAAGCCCTCAGAGTTACTCTTGGTGGGTGCAGCAATGGGCCCTGCTGTGAATTATTAGATCAAGAATTGTAATTACATGCCCCTGTTGAACAGGGGCTGAAAAATTGGGCCTTAGGCACTGGTGGCACAACACTGCAACCCCTCACAGATACTGTACTTGGAGCACAGCAATGAGCCCTGTTGCAAAGTATTGCTTCAAAAATTGTAATGACACGCCCCTGTTAAACAGGGGCTGAAAAATTGGGCCTTAGGCACTGGTGGCACAACACTCCAACCCCTCACAGATACTGTACTTGGAGCACAGCAATGAGCCCTGTTGCAAAGTATTGCTTCAAAAATTGTAATTACACGCCCCTGTTAAACAGGGGCTGAAAAATTTGGCCTTAGCCACTGGTGGCGGCACCCATAAACAAAAATGATCTTCCAAGCTATCATCATCAATCGTATCATTGAGGACTCGGAGGAGGAGGATAGCCAGTCAACATAACAGCACAGGCACTCAGCATCAGCATCAGTCTTGAAGGGATGTGACATGTTAAAATCAATTAGTCTGTTATATCAGCATCAGGTGTGTTGTAGCTGGTGGTGATCCAAGACTGGTTCATCTTGATGAAAGTCAGTCGATCAACCGAGTCGGTGGACAGGCGCACCCTGTGATCCGTGACAAATCCTCCAGCAGCACTGAATGTGCGTTCCGAAAGAACGCTGGATGCAGGACAGGCCAGTAGCTCAATTGCATACTGTGCAAGCTCTGGCCAGTGATCCATCCTCAAGACCCAGTAAGCCAGAGGATTTTCGGTGGGGAAGGTGCCCAAGTCTGACCTTGCCCCTAGATATTCCTGCACCATGTTTATGAGACGCTGGCGATGGTTGCTGGAACCGATCATACTTTGGGGCTGCGGACTAAAGAATTGTCTGAACGCATCGGTCAGACGGCCACCTTCTCCACCGCTCCTTCTTTGACTGGCCGAAGCCTCAGCAACTCGTTGTCCAGGACCAGGAGTTTGTAACCTCCCAGTCTCTGGGAACGCGTTGCACAGACCTTTCTGCAAGGCCTCCCGGAGTTGTCTCATCCTCTGCTCCCTCTGCGACGGTAACATAAGGTCCGCAACCTTACCCTTGTACCGTGGATCAAGGAGAGTGGCCAGCCAGTAATGGTCCCTCTCCTTGATCCGAAGAATACGAGGATCCTTCCGCAGACTTTGCAGGATCAGGGAGGCCATGCAGCGTAGGTTAGCTGAGGCATTCGGTCCGGAGTCCTCTGGGTCACTAAGGACGACATGATCCGCAGCCACCTCCTCCCAGCCACGTACAAGTCCACTGGTTTCTTGGGACTGTAAATCATCCCTAAAAGACTGCTGCTGATGATGCTGAGTGCCAGCCTCCACCTCCATGCTGACACAATCCTCCTCCTCCTCCTCCTCTTCCTGTGCGATGGGTGGGACAGAAGGAACACTGTCTGGGTAAAGGGGGCCTTGAGAGGCAAGGAAGTCCTCCTCTTCCTGCCTCTGTTCTGCCTCAAGTGCCCTGTCCATTATTCCACGCAGCGTGTGCTCCAACAGGTGGACAAGAGGTACAGTGTCACTGATGCATGCACTGTCACTGCTCACCATCCTCGTGGCCTCCTCAAATGGTGCCAGGACAGTGCATGCATCCCTGATCATGCCCCACTGGCGTGGAGAAAAAAACCAAGCTCCCCTGACCCTGTCCTGGTGCCGTAGTCACACAGGTACTCATTGATGGCCCTCTGCTGCGTGTGCAGCCGCTGCAGCATGGCCAACGTTGAGTTCCACCTGGTGGGCATGTCACATATAAGGCGGTTCTTGGGCAGGTTCAACTCCTTTTGCAGCTCAGCCAGGCGAGCACTGGCATTATAAGATCTGCGGAAATGCACACAGACTTTCCTGGCCTGCCTCAGGACATCCTGTAAGCCCGGGTACCTACCCAAGAACCGCTGCACCACCAGGTTAAGGACGTGAGCCACACAGGGCACATGGGTCAGTTGTCCCTGTCGGAGGGCGGAGAGGAGGTTGGTGCCATTGTCGCAAACCACCATTCCTGGCTTAAGCTGGCGTGGCGTCAACCACCTCTCGGCCTGGCCCTGCAGAGCAGAAAGGACCTCTGCCCCAGTGTGGCTTCTGTCCCCCAAACACACCAGCGCAAGCACGGCATGGCATCTTTTTGCCTGCGTACTTGCGTAGCCCCTTGAACGGCTACGGAGCACCGCTGGTTCAGAGGACAAAGCACAGGAAGAGGCCATGGAGGAAGAAGAAGAGGAGGGGTGGAGGAGAGAGGTGTGTCACAACCAGTAGTAGCATTTTGGAGGCGTGGCGGTGGAACAACCTCCAACACTACTGCACCTTGTCCTGCATCCTTCCCAGCTGCCAAAAGAGTGACCCAATGGGCCGTGAAAGAAAGGTAACGTCCCTGTCCATGCCTGCTGGACCATGAGTCAGCGGTAATATGCACCTTACCGCTGACCGCCCTGTCCAGCGAGGCCAAGACATTGCCTTCCACATGCCGGTAGAGAGCCGGAATAGCCTTCCGTGAGAAAAAGTGGCGTTTGGGAACCTGCCACTGAGGAACCGCACATTGCACAAACTCACGGAAGGGGGCCGAGTCTACCAACTGAAAAGGCAGCAGTTGAAGCGCTAGCAATTTAGCCAAGCTAGCATTCAACCGCTGGGCATGTGGATGGCTGGGAGTGAACTTCTTTCGACGGTCCAGCAGCTGGGGCAGGGAAATTTGCCTGCTAGAATCGGACGTCGGTGTACTGCTAGCAGAGTGGCCGCAAGTACTTGGCTGTGACACACCTAATTCTACACCTTCATTCCTCTCAGTGCATGTTTCAGAGAGGACTGAAGTTATAGTGGGGTTGGAGATCCCAGCTGATGCGGTGCAAGGAGAGGTCCGCTTTGTTCTTTGGTGTGGGTCTTTGAGGTAGGCTTGCCAACGAGCTGCATGGCAGGTCAACATATGTCTGGTCAGGCATGTGGTACCCAAGCGGCTGATGTTTTGGCCACGCGATATACGCTTGAGACATATGTTGCAAACAGCAGCTGTGCGATCTGATGCACTAGCCTCAAAAAAGGCCCACACCAAAGAACTTTTTGAATGACGGGCAGAGGCAGCGCCCTGCACAGGCGGAGCTCTGCGGTGTGATTCCGTCGGTGTACTGCCCTTACGCTGGCCACCAAAGGGCATCCTGCCTCGTGGAGATGTGCCTCCTCCTCATCCTCCTCCTCCTCCTCTCTCCTATTAGGCACCCACGTGGAGTCAGTGACCTCATCATCCCCTCCTTCCTCATCACTGGAGCCAATCTGGCAGTATGCTGCAGCTGCTGGAACATGACTGCCAGATTGGTGTCCTTCTTGAGCATCCCCTCTGTCTGCTCTCACGCTACTGCCTTCCTCTAGCTGGGTTTCATCATCAGACCCTTCGAAACGCTGGGCATCCTCCTGGAGCATGTACCCAACACTGTGCTCAAACAGTTCGGGGGACTCCTCAGGAGGAGGACATGGTGGGTCTAGGGAAGGAGTGACTGATGATGAGTCTGACATTGATACCAGGGAAGAGGACGCTTTGGCAGCTGCTTTGCCAGTACCCTGAGCCTGGGTGAGAGAGGATGAGGAGGAGGAGGAGGGCTTGGTCATCCACTCTACCAAGTCTTCGGCATGATGTGGCTCAACATATCCAGCTGCCGAAAAGAAGGACAAGCGTGTCCCATGGCCATGTGCTGATGACAATGCACCGCGTCCACGACCAGCACTGTTGCCCCCAGACACAGAGCCTGCTTGCCCTCTTTTATTGCCTCCTGACTGTCTGCCTCTCCTTGTTTGCCTTCCAGACATTCTAATAGATGGCCTGCAGGGAGATGGGAAAAAAGCAATAAGGGCTACCTTCAGGTGTCCTTCTCTGTCCCTTTACTTAAGGATTTCTAAATATGGTTGAGGATGATTGCTTTTGCACAGAATAGCACAACGACAATTTCCCTGACTGTCCAAAAAACAAGGATTTCAAAGATGGTTGATGAGGAATGCTTTAGCACACTATAGCACAAGGAGAATTTCCCTCACTGTCCTTCCCTGTCCCTAGAAACAAGGATTATCACAGTGAAAGAAACTGACACTCTTCCTACCTATAGTTTTCTGTCCCTAGAAAAAATGTTTTTTTAAAGATGGTTGATGATCAATGCTTTAGCACACTATAGCACAAGGAGAATTTCCCTCACTGTCCTTCCCTGTCCCTACAAACAAGGATTAGTACAGTAAAACACACTGACACTCTCCCTACCTATAGTTTTCTGTCCCTATAAAAAATGTTTTTTTTTAAAGATGGTTGATGATTAGTGATGAGCCGAACACCCCCGGGTTCGGTTCGCACCAAAACCCGCGAACGGACCGAAAGTTCGAACGAACATTAGAACCCTATTAAATACAATGGATGCGAACGTTCGAATTCTAAAGTGCTAATTATAAAAACTATTATGCATGTTATTGTCCTAAAAAGGGTTTGGGAACCCGGGTTCTGCACCAGGGGACATGTATCAATGCAAAAAGAAGTTTTAAAAACGGTCGTTTTCCGGGAGCAGTCATTTTAATGATGCATAAAGTGAAAAAAAAAAAGTCAAATATTCCTTTAAATATCGTACCTGGGGGGTGTCTAAAGTATGCCTGTGAAGTGCCACGTGTTTCCCGTGTTTAGAACTGTCCCTGCACAAAATGACACTTCTAAAGGAAAAAAAAGCCATTTAAAACTGCTTGCGGCTTTAATGTAATGTCTGGTCCCGGTAATATGGATGAAAATCTTTAAGAAAAATGGCATAGCTACCCCATGACCCCCCCCCTACCCCAGCCCATTACCAGCCCCTTTGGGTCTTGTATGGATATTAAGGGGAACCCCGCACATAAAATAAAAAAGGCCCTATATACTCTGAACAGCCGTATACAGGCGGTGCATACAAGACAGGGACTGTAGGTTTGTTGTTATGTAGAATCTGTTTGTAATTTTGAACAGGTACATTGTTGAAGTGTAGCTCCAGACCAAAAATCTATTTTTAAACTTTTTGGAAAACATAGGTAAGGGTTATCACCCCTGTAACATTTGTTTTGCTGTCTGTGCCCCTGTTCAGAACATTTCACCTCACTTTCCGTCCTAATGACAACTGTTTTTGAAATGTGGTGTTTTTCTTGAAACAAGGATTGCTGATAAAGCATCAGTACAGAGGAGACACCTTTCTCCCATATTTATTCTTACAGGAGAGAATTTTCCTTCCTAGTGGTAGATTTCCTCTCACTTCCTGTTGTCTTCTTGCGTTTGCAAGTAGGAGTCGTTTGTAAGTTGGATGTTTGAAAGTAGGGACCTGCCGTATATACTCTGCAGAAATAGGCCCCTTAGTTGTTGGTGTTGGCACAACACTGTAAGCACTCACAGTTACTCTTGGTTGGTGCTGGAACGCCCTGCTGTCAACTATTATATCAGGAATTTTAATTACATATAATTGTTGAACAGTGGTAGTAAAAATTGGGCCTTTGATGGTGGTGCTGGTGCCACAACACTGTAAGCCCTGACAGTTACTCTTGGTGGGTGCAGCAATGGGCCCTGCTGTGAATTATTAGATCAAGAATTGTAATTACATGCCCCTGTTGAACAGGGGCTGAAAAATTGGGCCTTAGGCACTGGTGGCACAACACTGCAACCCTTCACAGATACTGTACTTGGAGCACAGCAATGAGCCCTGTTGCAAAGTATTGCTTCAAAAATTGTAATGACACGCCCCTGTTAAACAGGGGCTGAAAAATTGGGCCTTAGGCACTGGTGGCACAACACTGCAACTCCTCACAGATACTGTACTTGGAGCACAGCAATGAGCCCTGTTGCAAAGTATTGCTTCAAAAATTGTAATTACACGCCCCTGTTAAACAGGGGCTGAAAAATTGGGCGTTAGGCACTGGTGGCGGCACCCATAAACAAAAATGATCTTCCAAGCTATCATCATCAATCGTATCATTGAGGACTCGGAGGAGGAGGATAGCCAGTCAACATAACAGCACAGGCACTCAGCATCAGCATCAGTCTTGAAGGGATGTGACATTTTAAAATCAATTAGTCTGTTATATCAGCATCAGGTGTGTGGTAGCTGGTGGTGATCCAAGACTGGTTCATCTTGATGAAAGTCAGTCGATCAACCGAGTCGGTGGACAGGCGCACCCTGTGATCCGTGACAAATCCTCCAGCAGCACTGAATGTGCGTTCCGAAAGAACGCTGGATGCAGGACAGGCCAGTAGCTCAATTGCATACTGTGCAAGCTCTGGCCAGTGATCCATCCTCAAGACCCAGTAAGCCAGAGGATTTTCGGTGGGGAAGGTGTCCAAGTCTGACCTTGCCCCTAGATATTCCTGCACCATGTTTATCAGACGCTGGCGATGGTTGCTGGAACCGATCATACTTTGGGGCTGCGGACTAAAGAATTGTCTGAACGCATCGGTCAGACGGCCACCTTCCCCACCGCTCCTTCTTTGACTGGCCGAAGCCTCAGCAACTCGTTGTCCAGGACCAGGAGTTTGCAACCTCCCAGTCTCTGGGAACGCGTTGCACAGACCTTTCTGCAAGGCCTCCCGGAGTTGTCTCATCCTCTGCTCCCTCTGCGACGGTAACATAAGGTCCGCAACCTTACCCTTGTACCGTGGATCAAGGAGAGTGGCCAGCCAGTAATGGTCCCTCTCCTTGATCCGAAGAATACGAGGATCCTTCCGCAGACTTTGCAGGATCAGGGAGGCCATGCAGCGTAGGTTTGCTGAGGCATTCGCTCCGGAGTCCTCTGGGTCACTAAGGACGACATGATCCGCAGCCACCTCCTCCCAGCCACGTACAAGTCCACTGGTTTCTTGGGACTGTAAATCATCCCTAAAAGACTGCTGCTGATGATGCTGAGTGCCAGCCTCCACCTCCATGCTGACACAATCCTCCTCCTCCTCCTCCTCCTCCTCCTCCTCCTCCTCCTCTTCCTGTGCGATGGGTGGGACAGAAGGAACACTGTCTGGGTAAAGGGGGCCTTGAGAGGCAAGGAAGTCCTCCTCTTCCTGCCTCTGTTCTGCCTCAAGTGCCCTGTCCATTATTCCACGCAGCGTGTGCTCCAACAGGTGGACAAGAGGTACAGTGTCACTGATGCATGCACTGTCACTGCTCACCATCCTCGTGGCCTCCTCAAATGGTGCCAGGACAGTGCATGCATCCCTGATCATGCCCCACTGGCGTGGAGAAAAAAAACCAAGCTCCCCTGACCCTGTCCTGGTGCCGTAGTCGCACAGGTACTCATTGATGGCCCTCTGCTGCGTGTGCAGCCGCTGCAGCATGGCCAACGTTGAGTTCCACCTGGTGGGCATGTCACATATAAGGCGGTTCTTGGGCAGGTTCAACTCCTTTTGCAGCTCAGCCAGGCGAGCACTGGCATTATAAGATCTGCGGAAATGCACACAGACTTTCCTGGCCTGCCTCAGGACATCCTGTAAGCCCGGGTACCTGCCCAAGAAGCGCTGCACCACCAGGTTAAGGACGTGAGCCACACAGGGCACATGGGTCAGTTGTCCCTGTCGGAGGGCGGAGAGGAGGTTGGTGCCATTGTCGCAAACCACCATTCCTGGCTTAAGCTGGCGTGGCGTCAACCACCTCTCGGCCTGGCCCTGCAGAGCAGACAGGACCTCTGCCCCAGTGTGGCTTCTGTCCCCCAAACACACCAGCGCAAGCACGGCATGGCATCTTTTTGCCTGCGTACTTGCGTAGCCCCGTGAACGGCTACGGAGCACCGCTGGTTCATAGGACAAACCACAGGAAGAGGCCATGGAGGAAGAAGAAGAGGAGGGGGTGGAGGAGAGAGGTGTGTCACAACCAGTAGTAGCATTTTGGAGGCGTGGCGGTGGGACAACCTCCAACACTACTGCACCTTGTCCTGAATCCTTCCCAGCTGCCAAAAGAGTGACCCAATGGGCCGTGAAAGAAAGGTAACGTCCCTGTCCATGCCTGCTGGACCATGAGTCAGCGGTAATATGCACCTTACCGCTGACCGCCCTGTCCAGCGAGGCCAAGACATTGCCTTCCACATGCCGGTAGAGAGCCGGAATAGCCTTCCGTGAGAAAAAGTGGCGTTTGGGAACCTGCCACTGAGGAACCGCACATTGCACAAACTCACGGAAGGGGGCCGAGTCTACCAACTGAAAAGGCAGCAGTTGAAGCGCTAGCAATTTAGCCAAGCTAGCATTCAACCGCTGGGCATGTGGATGGCTGGGAGTGAACTTCTTTCGACGGTCCAGCAGCTGGGGCAGGGAAATTTGCCTGCTAGAATCGGACGTCGGTGTACTGCTAGCAGAGTGGGCGCAAGTACTTGGCTGTGACACACCTAATTCTACACCTTCATTCCTCTCAGTGCATGTTTCAGAGAGGACTGAAGTTATAGTGGGGTTGGAGATCCCAGCTGATGCGGTGCAAGGAGAGGTCCGCTTGGTTCTTTGGTGTGGGTCTTTGAGGTAGGCTTGCCAACGAGCTGCATGGCAGGTCAACATATGTCTGGTCAGGCATGTGGTACCCAAGCGGCTGATGTTTTGGCCACGCGATATACGCTTGAGACATATGTTGCAAACAGCAGCTGTGCGATCTGATGCACTAGCCTCAAAAAAGGCCCACACCAAAGAACTTTTTGAATGACGGGCAGAGGCAGCGCCCTGCACAGGCGGAGCTCTGCGGTGTGATTCCGTCGGTGTACTGCCCTTACGCTGGCCACCAAAGGGCATCCTGCCTCGTTGGAGATGTGCCTCCTCCTCATCCTCCTCCTCCTCCTCTCTCCTATTAGGCACCCACGTGGAGTCATTGACCTCATCATCCCCTCCCTCCTCATCACTGGAGCCAATCTGGCAGTATGCTGCAGCTGCTGGAACATGACTGCCAGATTGGTGTCCTTCTTGAGCATCCCCTCTGTCTGCTCTCACGCTACTGCCTTCCTCTAGCTGGGTTTCATCATCAGACCCTTCGAAACGCTGGGCATCCTCCTGGAGCATGTACCCAACACTGTGCTGAAACAGTTCGGGGGACTCCTCAGGAGGAGGACATGGTGGGTCTAGGGAAGGAGTGACTGATGATTTGTCTGACATTGATACCAGGGAAGACGACGCTTTGGCAGCTGCTTTTCCAGTACCCTGAGCCTGGGTGAGAGAGGATGAGGAGGAGGAGGAGGGCTTGGTCATCCACTCTACCAAGTCTTCGGCATGATGTGGCTCAACATGTCCAGCTGCCGAAAAGAAGGACAAGCGTGTCCCATGGCCATGTGCTGATGACAATGCACCGCGTCCACGACCAGCACTGTTGCCCCCAGACACAGAGCCTGCTTGCCCTCTTTTATTGCCTCCTGACTGTCTGCCTCTCCTTGTTTGCCTTCCAGACATTCTAATAGATGGCCTGCAGGGAGATGGGAAAAAAGCAATAAGGGCTACCTTCAGGTGTCCTTCTCTGTCCCTTGAAACAAGGACTTTCACAGTGAAAGAAACTGACACTGTCCCTACCTAGAGTTTTCTGTCCCTAGAATAAATGTTTTTTTTAATCACAATATAGCACAAGGACAATTCACTCAATGTCTCTCCAGGTCCCTGGAAACAAGGACTTGCAGAGTGAAAGAAACTGACACTGTCCCTACCTAGAGTTTTCTGTCCCTAGAATAAATGTTTTTTTTAAGCACAATATAGCACAAGGACAATTAACTCACTGTCCTTACAGGTCCCTGGAAACAAGGACTTGCAGAGTGAAAAAAAAAAACACTCTCCCTACCTACAGTTTTCTGTCCCTAGAAAAAATGTTTTTTTTAAGCACAATATAGCACAAGGACAATTAACTCACTGTCCTTACAGGTCCCTGGAAACAAGGACT
The DNA here is from genome assembly GCA_029206835.1 of Rana muscosa. NCBI lineage: Eukaryota > Metazoa > Chordata > Amphibia > Anura > Ranidae > Rana > Rana muscosa. The sequence continues at coordinate 104,878,132 of CM055119.1, read as the reverse complement.
TGCAGAGTGAAAGAAAAAAAACACTCTCCCTACCTACAGTTTTCTGTCCCTAGAAAAAATGTTTTTTTTAATCACAATATAGCACAAGGAAAATTAACTCACTGTCCTTACAGGTCCCTGGAAACAAGGACTTGCAGAGTGAAAGAAAAAAAACACTCTCCCTACCTACAGTTTTCTGTCCCTAGAAAAAATGTTTTTTTTAATCACAATATAGCACAAGGAAAATTAACTCACTGTCCTTACAGGTCCCTGGAAACAAGGACTTGCAGAGTGAAAGAAAAAAAACACTCTCCCTACCTACAGTTTTCTGTCCCTAGAAAAAATGTTTTTTTTAATCACAATATAGCACAAGGAAAATTAACTCACTGTCCTTACAGGTCCCTGGAAACAAGGACTTGCAGAGTGAAAGAAAAAAAACACTCTCCCTACCTACAGTTTTCTGTCCCTAGAAAAAATGTTTTTTTTAATCACAATATAGCACAAGGAAAATTAACTCACTGTCCTTACAGGTCCCTGGAAACAAGGACTTGCAGAGTGAAAGAAAAAAAACACTCTCCCTACCTACAGTTTTCTGTCCCTAGAAAAAATGTTTTTTTTAATCACAATATAGCACAAGGAAAATTAACTCACTGTCCTTACAGGTCCCTGGAAACAAGGACTTGCAGAGTGAAAGAAACTGACACTGTCCCTACCTAGAGTTTTCTGTCCCTAGAATAAATGTTTTTTTTAATCACAATATAGCACAAGGACAATTAACTCACTGTCCTTACAGGTCCCTGGAAACAAGGACTTGCAGAGTGAAAGAAACTGACACTGTCCCTACCTAGAGTTTTCTGTCCCTAGAATAAATGTTTTTTTTAAGCACAATATAGCACAAGGACAATTAACTCACTGTCCTTACAGGTCCCTGGAAACAAGGACTTGCAGAGTGAAAGAAAAAAAACACTCTCCCTACCTAGAGTTTTCTGTCCCTAGAAAAAATGTTTTTTTTAATCACAATATAGCACAAGGAAAATTAACTCACTGTCCTTACAGGTCCCTGGAAACAAGGACTTGCAGAGTGAAAGAAAAAAAACACTCTCCCTACCTACAGTTTTCTGTCCCTAGAAAAAATGTTTTTTTTAATCACAATATAGCACAAGGAAAATTAACTCACTGTCCTTACAGGTCCCTGGAAACAAGGACTTGCAGAGTGAAAGAAACTGACACTGTCCCTACCTAGAGTTTTCTGTCCCTAGAATAAATGTTTTTTTTAATCACAATATAGCACAAGGAAAATTAACTCACTGTCCTTACAGGTCCCTGGAAACAAGGACTTGCAGAGTGAAAGAAACTGACACTGTCCCTACCTAGAGTTTTCTGTCCCTAGAATAAATGTTTTTTTTAATCACAATATAGCACAAGGAAAATTAACTCACTGTCCTTACAGGTCCCTGGAAACAAGGACTTGCAGAGTGAAAGAAACTGACACTGTCCCTACCTAGAGTTTTCTGTCCCTAGAATAAATGTTTTTTTTAATCACAATATAGCACAAGGACAATTAACTCACTGTCCTTACAGGTCCCTGGAAACAAGGACTTGCAGAGTGAAAGAAACTGACACTGTCCCTACCTAGAGTTTTCTGTCCCTAGAATAAATGTTTTTTTTAAGCACAATATAGCACAAGGACAATTAACTCACTGTCCTTACAGGTCCCTGGAAACAAGGACTTGCAGAGTGAAAGAAAAAAAACACTCTCCCTACCTACAGTTTTCTGTCCCTAGAAAAAATGTTTTTTTTAATCACAATATAGCACAAGGAAAATTAACTCACTGTCCTTACAGGTCCCTGGAAACAAGGACTTGCAGAGTGAAAGAAACTGACACTGTCCCTACCTAGAGTTTTCTGTCCCTAGAATAAATGTTTTTTTTAATCACAATATAGCACAAGGACAATTCACTCAATGTCTCTCCAGGTCCCTGGAAACAAGGACTTGCAGAGTGAAAGAAACTGACACTGTCCCTACCTAGAGTTTTCTGTCCCTAGAATAAATGTTTTTTTTAAGCACAATATAGCACAAGGACAATTAACTCACTGTCCTTACAGGTCCCTGGAAACAAGGACTTGCAGAGTGAAAAAAAAAAACACTCTCCCTACCTACAGTTTTCTGTCCCTAGAAAAAATGTTTTTTTTAAGCACAATATAGCACAAGGACAATTAACTCACTGTCCTTACAGGTCCCTGGAAACAAGGACTTGCAGAGTGAAAGAAAAAAAACACTCTCCCTACCTACAGTTTTCTGTCCCTAGAAAAAATGTTTTTTTTAATCACAATATAGCACAAGGAAAATTAACTCACTGTCCTTACAGGTCCCTGGAAACAAGGACTTGCAGAGTGAAAGAAAAAAAACACTCTCCCTACCTACAGTTTTCTGTCCCTAGAAAAAATGTTTTTTTTAATCACAATATAGCACAAGGAAAATTAACTCACTGTCCTTACAGGTCCCTGGAAACAAGGACTTGCAGAGTGAAAGAAAAAAAACACTCTCCCTACCTACAGTTTTCTGTCCCTAGAAAAAATGTTTTTTTTAATCACAATATAGCACAAGGAAAATTAACTCACTGTCCTTACAGGTCCCTGGAAACAAGGACTTGCAGAGTGAAAGAAAAAAAACACTCTCCCTACCTACAGTTTTCTGTCCCTAGAAAAAATGTTTTTTTTAATCACAATATAGCACAAGGAAAATTAACTCACTGTCCTTACAGGTCCCTGGAAACAAGGACTTGCAGAGTGAAAGAAAAAAAACACTCTCCCTACCTACAGTTTTCTGTCCCTAGAAAAAATGTTTTTTTTAATCACAATATAGCACAAGGAAAATTAACTCACTGTCCTTACAGGTCCCTGGAAACAAGGACTTGCAGAGTGAAAGAAACTGACACTGTCCCTACCTAGAGTTTTCTGTCCCTAGAATAAATGTTTTTTTTAATCACAATATAGCACAAGGACAATTAACTCACTGTCCTTACAGGTCCCTGGAAACAAGGACTTGCAGAGTGAAAGAAACTGACACTGTCCCTACCTAGAGTTTTCTGTCCCTAGAATAAATGTTTTTTTTAAGCACAATATAGCACAAGGACAATTAACTCACTGTCCTTACAGGTCCCTGGAAACAAGGACTTGCAGAGTGAAAGAAAAAAAACACTCTCCCTACCTAGAGTTTTCTGTCCCTAGAAAAAATGTTTTTTTTAATCACAATATAGCACAAGGAAAATTAACTCACTGTCCTTACAGGTCCCTGGAAACAAGGACTTGCAGAGTGAAAGAAAAAAAACACTCTCCCTACCTACAGTTTTCTGTCCCTAGAAAAAATGTTTTTTTTAATCACAATATAGCACAAGGAAAATTAACTCACTGTCCTTACAGGTCCCTGGAAACAAGGACTTGCAGAGTGAAAGAAACTGACACTGTCCCTACCTAGAGTTTTCTGTCCCTAGAATAAATGTTTTTTTTAATCACAATATAGCACAAGGAAAATTAACTCACTGTCCTTACAGGTCCCTGGAAACAAGGACTTGCAGAGTGAAAGAAACTGACACTGTCCCTACCTAGAGTTTTCTGTCCCTAGAATAAATGTTTTTTTTAATCACAATATAGCACAAGGAAAATTAACTCACTGTCCTTACAGGTCCCTGGAAACAAGGACTTGCAGAGTGAAAGAAACTGACACTGTCCCTACCTAGAGTTTTCTGTCCCTAGAATAAATGTTTTTTTTAATCACAATATAGCACAAGGACAATTAACTCACTGTCCTTACAGGTCCCTGGAAACAAGGACTTGCAGAGTGAAAGAAACTGACACTGTCCCTACCTAGAGTTTTCTGTCCCTAGAATAAATGTTTTTTTTAAGCACAATATAGCACAAGGACAATTAACTCACTGTCCTTACAGGTCCCTGGAAACAAGGACTTGCAGAGTGAAAGAAAAAAAACACTCTCCCTACCTACAGTTTTCTGTCCCTAGAAAAAATGTTTTTTTTAATCACAATATAGCACAAGGAAAATTAACTCACTGTCCTTACAGGTCCCTGGAAACAAGGACTTGCAGAGTGAAAGAAACTGACACTGTCCCTACCTAGAGTTTTCTGTCCCTAGAATAAATGTTTTTTTTAATCACAATATAGCACAAGGACAATTAACTCACTGTCCTTACAGGTCCCTGGAAACAAGGACTTGCAGAGTGAAAGAAACTGACACTGTCCCTACCTAGAGTTTTCTGTCCCTAGAATAAATGTTTTTTTTAAGCACAATATAGCACAAGGACAATTAACTCACTGTCCTTACAGGTCCCTGGAAACAAGGACTTGCAGAGTGAAAGAAACTGACACTGTCCCTACCTAGAGTTTTCTGTCCCTAGAATAAATGTTTTTTTTAAGCACACTATAGCAGAAGCACAAAACACACTGACACTCTCCCTACCTATCCTTCTCTTTCCCTAAACTAAAGGAATCCAGGTTAAGCAAGAAAGAAATAACAGTCACTGTCCCTGCCTATGCTACTCTATCCCTGCTCCGGAACACACTACACTAGGCCGCCGTGCTGGCGGCCTTTTATAGTGTGGGGCGTGTACTAAACACCCTCAGCAATAATTGGCCACAGGCATCCTGCCTGTGGCCAATCATTGCTCTCCTCGCTGCCGGCGCTGTGATTGGCCAAGCATGCGGGGTCACAGTGCATGCTTGGCCAATCACAGCGCCTGGATGACACTGCGATGGCGTAGTGCATTGTGGGCCGTTCGCGTCACTCGAATTTGGCGCGAACGGCCCAAATCGTTCGATCTTCGTCGAACGATCGAACAGCCAATGTTCGAGTCGAACGTATGTTCGACTCGAACACGAAGCTCATCCCTATTGATGATCAATGCTTTAGCACACTATAGCACAAGGAGAATTTCCCTCACTGTCCTTCCCTGTCCCTACAAACAAGGATTAGCACAGTAAAACACACTGACACTCTCCCTACCTATAGTTTTCTGTCCCTATAAAAAATGTTTTTTTAAAGATGGTTGATGATCAATGCTTTAGCACAGTATAGCACAAGGAGAATTTCCCTCACTGTCCTTCCCTGTCCCTACAAACAAGGATTAGCACAGTAAAACACACTGACACTCTCCCTACCTATAGTTTTCTGTCCCTATAAAAAATGTTTTTTTAAAGATGGTTGATGATCAATGCTTTAGCACACTATAGCACAAGGAGAATTTCCCTCACTGTCCTTCCCTGTCCCTACAAACAAGGATTAGCACAGTAAAACACACTGACACTCTCCCTACCTATAGTTTTCTGTCCCTATAAAAAAGTTTTTTTAAAGATGGTTGATGATCAATGCTTTAGCACAGTATAGCACAAGGAGAATTTCCCTCACTGTCCTTCCCTGTCCCTACAAACAAGGATTAGCACAGTAAAACACACTGACACTCTCCCTACCTATAGTTTTCTGTCCCTATAAATTTTTTTTTTTTAAAGATGGTTGATGATCAATGCTTTAGCACACTATAGCACAAGGAGAATTTCCCTCACTGTCCTTCCCTGTCCCTACAAACAAGGATTAGCACAGTAAAACACACTGACACTCTCCCTACCTATAGTTTTCTGTCCCTATAAAAAATGTTTTTTTAAAGATGGTTGATGATCAATGCTTTAGCACACTATAGCACAAGGAGAATTTCCCTCACTGTCCTTCCCTGTCCCTACAAACAAGGATTAGCACAGTAAAACACACTGACACTCTCCCTACCTGTAGTTTTCTGTCCCTATAAAAAATGTTTTTTTTAAAGATGGTTGATGATCAATGCTTTAGCACACTATAGCACAAGGAGAATTTCCCTCACTGTCCTTCCCTGTCCCTACAAACAAGGATTAGCACAGTAAAACACACTGACACTCTCCCTACCTATAGTTTTCTCTCCCTATAAAAATTTTTTTTTAAAGATGGTTGATGATCAATGCTTTAGCACAGTATAGCACAAGGAGAATTTCCCTCACTGTCCTTCCCTGTCCCTACAAACAAGGATTAGCACAGTAAAACACACTAACACTCTCCCTACCTATAGTTTTCTGTCCCTATAAAAAATTTTTTTTTAAAGATGGTTGATGATCAATGCTTTAGCACACTATAGCACAAGGAGAATTTCCCTCACTGTCCTTCCCTGTCCCTACAAACAAGGATTAGCACAGTAAAACACACTGACACTCTCCCTACCTATAGTTTTCTGTCCCTATAAAAAATGTTTTTTTAAAGATGGTTGATGATCAATGCTTTAGCACACTATAGCACAAGGAGAATTTCCCTCACTGTCCTTCCCTGTCCCTACAAACAAGGATTAGCACAGTAAAACACACTGACACTCTCCCTACCTATAGTTTTCTGTCCCTATAAAAAAAATGTTTTTAAAGATGGTTGATGATCAATGCTTTAGCACACTATAGCACAAGGAGAATTTCCCTCACTGTCCTTCCCTGTCCCTACAAACAAGGATTAGCACAGTAAAACACACTGACACTCTCCCTACCTATAGTTTTCTGTCCCTATAAAAATTTTTTTTTTAAAGATGGTTGATGATCAATGCTTTAGCACAGTATAGCACAAGGAGAATTTCCCTCACTGTCCTTCCCTGTCCCTACAAACAAGGATTAGCACAGTAAAACACACTGACACTCTCCATACCTATAGTTTTCTGTCCCTATAAAACATTTTTTTTTAAAGATGGTTGATGATCAATGCTTTAGCACACTATAGCACAAGGAAAATTTCCCTCACTGTCCTTCCCTGTCCCTACAAACAAGGATTAGCACAGTAAAACACACTGACACTCTCCCTACCTATAGTTTTCTGTCCCTATAAAAAATGTTTTTTTAAAGATGGTTGATGATCAATGCTTTAGCACAGTATAGCACAAGGAGAATTTCCCTCACTGTCCTTCCCTGTCCCTACAAACAAGGATTAGCACAGTAAAACACACTGACACTCTCCCTACCTATAGTTTTCTGTCCCTATAAAAAATTTTTTTTTAAAGATGGTTGATGATCAATGCTTTAGCACACTATAGCACAAGGAGAATTTCCCTCACTGTCCTTCCCTGTCCCTACAAACAAGGATTAGCACAGTAAAACACACTGACACTCTCCCTACCTATAGTTTTCTGTCCCTATAAAAAAATTTTTTTTAAAGATGGTTGATGATCAATGCTTTAGCACACTATAGCACAAGGAGAATTTCCCTCACTGTCCTTCCCTGTCCCTACAAACAAGGATTAGCACAGTAAAACACACTGACACTCTCCCTACCTATAGTTTTCTGTCCCTATAAAAAATGTTTTTTTAAAGATGGTTGATGATTAGTGCTTTAGCACAGTATAGCACAAGGAGAATTTCCCTCACTGTCCTTCCCTGTCCCTACAAACAAGGATTAGCACAGTAAAACACACTGACACTCTCCCTACCTATAGTTTTCTGTCTCTATAAAAAAAAATTTTTTAAAGATGGTTGATGATCAATGCTTTAGCACAGTATAGCACAAGGAGAATTTCCCTCACTGTCCTTCCCTGTCCCTACAAACAAGGATTAGCACAGTAAAACACACTGACACTCTCCCTACCTATAGTTTTCTGTCCCTATAATTTTTTTTTTTTAAAGATGGTTGATGATCAATGCTTTAGCACACTATAGCACAAGGAGAATTTCCCTCACTGTCCTTCCCTGTCCCTACAAACAAGGATTAGCACAGTAAAACACACTGACACTCTCCCTACCTATAGTTTTCTGTCCCTATAAAAAATGTTTTTTTAAAGATGGTTGATGATCAATGCTTTAGCACACTATAGCACAAGGAGAATTTCCCTCACTGTCCTTCCCTGTCCCTACAAACAAGGATTAGCACAGTAAAACACACTGACACTCTCCCTACCTATAGTTTTCTGTCCCTATAAAAAATGTTTTTTTAAAGATGGTTGATGATCAATGCTTTAGCACACTATAGCACAAGGAGAATTTCCCTCACTGTCCTTCCCTGTCCCTACAAACAAGGATTAGCACAGTAAAACACACTGACACTCTCCCTACCTATAGTTTTCTGTCCCTATAAAAATTTTTTTTTTAAAGATGGTTGATGATCAATGCTTTAGCACACTATAGCACAAGGAGAATTTCCCTCACTGTCCTTCCCTGTCCCTACAAACAAGGATTAGCACAGTAAAACACACTGACACTCTCCCTACCTATAGTTTTCTGTCCCTATAAAAAATGTTTTTTTAAAGATGGTTGATGATCAGTGCTTTAGCACAGTATAGCACAAGGAGAATTTCCCTCACTGTCCTTCCCTGTCCCTACAAACAAGGATTAGCACAGTAAAACACACTGACACTCTCCCTACCTATAGTTTTCTGTCTCTATAAAAAATTTTTTTTTAAAGATGGTTGATGATCAATGCTTTAGCACACTATAGCACAAGGAGAATTTCCCTCACTGTCCTTCCCTGTCCCTACAAACAAGGATTAGCACAGTAAAACACACTGACACTCTCCCTACCTATAGTTTTCTGTCCCTATAAAAAAATTTTTTTTAAAGATGGTTGATGATCAATGCTTTAGCACAGTATAGCACAAGGAGAATTTCCCTCACTGTCCTTCCCTGTCCCTACAAACAAGGATTAGCACAGTAAAACACACTGACACTCTCCCTACCTATAGTTTTCTGTCCCTATAAAAAATGTTTTTTTAAAGATGGTTGATGATCAATGCTTTAGCACAGTATAGCACAAGGAGAATTTCCCTCACTGTCCTTCCCTGTCCCTACAAACAAGGATTAGCACAGTAAAACACACTGACACTCTCCCTACCTATAGTTTTCTGTCCCTATAAAAAATGTTTTTTTAAAGATGGTTGATGATCAATGCTTTAGCACACTATAGCACAAGGAGAATTTCCCTCACTGTCCTTCCCTGTCCCTACAAACAAGGATTAACACAGTAAAACACACTGACACTCTCCCTACCTATAGTTTTCTGTCCCTATAAAAAATGTTTTTTTAAAGATGGTTGATGATCAATGCTTTAGCACACTATAGCACAAGGAGAATTTCCCTCACTGTCCTTCCCTGTCCCTACAAACAAGGATTAGCACAGTAAAACACACTGACACTCTCCCTACCTATAGTTTTCTGTCCCTATAAAAAATGTTTTTTTAAAGATGGTTGATGATCAGTGCTTTAGCACAGTATAGCACAAGGAGAATTTCCCTCACTGTCCTTCCCTGTCCCTACAAACAAGGATTAGCACAGTAAAACACACTGACACTCTCCCTACCTATAGTTTTCTGTCTCTATAAAAAATTTTTTTTTAAAGATGGTTGATGATCAATGCTTTAGCACAGTATAGCACAAGGAGAATTTCCCTCACTGTCCTTCCCTGTCCCTACAAACAAGGATTAGCACAGTAAAACACACTGACACTCTCCCTACCTATAGTTTTCTGTCCCTATAAAAAATTTTTTTTTAAAGATGGTTGATGATCAATGCTTTAGCACAGTATAGCACAGGGAGAATTTCCCTCACTGTCCTTCCCTGTCCCTACAAACAAGGATTAGCACAGTAAAACACACTGACACTCTCCCTACCTATAGTTTTCTGTCCCTATAAAAAATGTTTTTTTAAAGATGGTTGATGATCAATGCTTTAGCACACTATAGCACAAGGAGAATTTCCCTCACTGTCCTTCCCTGTCCCTACAAACAAGGATTAGCACAGTAAAACACACTGACACTCTCCCTACCTATAGTTTTCTGTCCCTATAAAAAATGTTTTTTTAAAGATGGTTGATGATCAATGCTTTAGCACACTATAGCACAAGGAGAATTTCCCTCACTGTCCTTCCCTGTCCCTACAAACAAGGATTAGCACAGTAAAACACACTGACACTCTCCCTACCTATAGTTTTCTGTCCCTATAAAATTTTTTTTTTTAAAGATGGTTGATGATCAATGCTTTAGCACACTATAGCACAAGGAGAATTTCCCTCACTGTCCTTCCCTGTCCCTACAAACAAGGATTAGCACAGTAAAACACACTGACACTCTCCCTACCTATAGTTTTCTGTCCCTATAAAAAATGTTTTTTTAAAGATGGTTGATGATCAATGCTTTAGCACACTATAGCACAAGGAGAATTTCCCTCACTGTCCTTCCCTGTCCCTACAAACAAGGATTAGCACAGTAAAACACACTGACACTCTCCCTACCTATAGTTTTCTGTCCCTATAAAAAATGTTTTTTTAAAGATGGTTGATGATCAATGCTTTAGCACACTATAGCACAAGGAGAATTTCCCTCACTGTCCTTCCCTGTCCCTACAAACAAGGATTAGCACAGTAAAACACACTGACACTCTCCCTACCTATAGTTTTCTGTCCCTATAAAAAAAATGTTTTTAAAGATGGTTGATGATCAATGCTTTAGCACACTATAGCACAAGGAGAATTTCCCTCACTGTCCTTCCCTGTCCCTACAAACAAGGATTAGCACAGTAAAACACACTGACACTCTCCCTACCTATAGTTTTCTGTCCCTATAAAAATTTTTTTTTTAAAGATGGTTGATGATCAATGCTTTAGCACAGTATAGCACAGGGAGAATTTCCCTCACTGTCCTTCCCTGTCCCTACAAACAAGGATTAGCACAGTAAAACACACTGACACTCTCCATACCTATAGTTTTCTGTCCCTATAAAACATTTTTTTTTAAAGATGGTTGATGATCAATGCTTTAGCACACTATAGCACAAGGAAAATTTCCCTCACTGTCCTTCCCTGTCCCTACAAACAAGGATTAGCACAGTAAAACACACTGACACTCTCCCTACCTATAGTTTTCTGTCCCTATAAAAAATGTTTTTTTAAAGATGGTTGATGATCAATGCTTTAGCACAGTATAGCACAAGGAGAATTTCCCTCACTGTCCTTCCCTGTCCCTACAAACAAGGATTAGCACAGTAAAACACACTGACACTCTCCCTACCTATAGTTTTCTGTCCCTATAAAATTTTTTTTTTTAAAGATGGTTGATGATCAATGCTTTAGCACACTATAGCACAAGGAGAATTTCCCTCACTGTCCTTCCCTGTCCCTACAAACAAGGATTAGCACAGTAAAACACACTGACACTCTCCCTACCTATAGTTTTCTGTCCCTATAAAAAATGTTTTTTTAAAGATGGTTGATGATCAGTGCTTTAGCACAGTATAGCACAAGGAGAATTTCCCTCACTGTCCTTCCCTGTCCCTACAAACAAGGATTAGCACAGTAAAACACACTGACACTCTCCCTACCTATAGTTTTCTGTCTCTATAAAAAATTTTTTTTTAAAGATGGTTGATGATCAATGCTTTAGCACAGTATAGCACAAGGAGAATTTCCCTCACTGTCCTTCCCTGTCCCTACAAACAAGGATTAGCACAGTAAAACACACTGACACTCTCCCTACCTATAGTTTTCTGTCCCTATAATTTTTTTTTTTAAAGATGGTTGATGATCAATGCTTTAGCACACTATAGCACAAGGAGAATTTCCCTCACTGTCCTTCCCTGTCCCTACAAACAAGGATTAGCACAGTAAAACACACTGACACTCTCCCTACCTATAGTTTTCTGTCCCTATAAAAAATGTTTTTTTAAAGATGGTTGATGATCAATGCTTTAGCACACTATAGCACAAGGAGAATTTCCCTCACTGTCCTTCCCTGTCCCTACAAACAAGGATTAGCACAGTAAAACACACTGACACTCTCCCTACCTATAGTTTTCTGTCCCTATAAAAAATGTTTTTTTAAAGATGGTTGATGATCAATGCTTTAGCACACTATAGCACAAGGAGAATTTCCCTCACTGTCCTTCCCTGTCCCTACAAACAAGGATTAGCACAGTAAAACACACTGACACTCTCCCTACCTATAGTTTTCTGTCCCTATAAATTTTTTTTTTTTAAAGATGGTTGATGATCAATGCTTTAGCACACTATAGCACAAGGAGAATTTCCCTCACTGTCCTTCCCTGTCCCTACAAACAAGGATTAGCACAGTAAAACACACTGACACTCTCCCTACCTATAGTTTTCTGTCCCTATAAAAAATGTTTTTTTAAAGATGGTTGATGATCAGTGCTTTAGCACAGTATAGCACAAGGAGAATTTCCCTCACTGTCCTTCCCTGTCCCTACAAACAAGGATTAGCACAGTAAAACACACTGACACTCTCCCTACCTATAGTTTTCTGTCTCTATAAAAATTTTTTTTTTAAAGATGGTTGATGATCAATGCTTTAGCACACTATAGCACAAGGAGAATTTCCCTCACTGTCCTTCCCTGTCCCTACAAACAAGGATTAGCACAGTAAAACACACTGACACTCTCCCTACCTATAGTTTTCTGTCCCTATAAAAAATTTTTTTTTAAAGATGGTTGATGATCAATGCTTTAGCACAGTATAGCACAAGGAGAATTTCCCTCACTGTCCTTCCCTGTCCCTACAAACAAGGATTAGCACAGTAAAACACACTGACACTCTCCCTACCTATAGTTTTCTGTCCCTATAAAAAATGTTTTTTTAAAGATGGTTGATGATCAATGCTTTAGCACAGTATAGCACAAGGAGAATTTCCCTCACTGTCCTTCCCTGTCCCTACAAACAAGGATTAGCACAGTAAAACACACTGACACTCTCCCTACCTATAGTTTTCTGTCCCTATAAAAAATGTTTTTTTAAAGATGGTTGATGATCAATGCTTTAGCACACTATAGCACAAGGAGAATTTCCCTCACTGTCCTTCCCTGTCCCTACAAACAAGGATTAACACAGTAAAACACACTGACACTCTCCCTACCTATAGTTTTCTGTCCCTATAAAAAATGTTTTTTTAAAGATGGTTGATGATCAATGCTTTAGCACACTATAGCACAAGGAGAATTTCCCTCACTGTCCTTCCCTGTCCCTACAAACAAGGATTAGCACAGTAAAACACACTGACACTCTCCCTACCTATAGTTTTCTGTCCCTATAAAAAATGTTTTTTTAAAGATGGTTGATGATCAGTGCTTTAGCACAGTATAGCACAAGGAGAATTTCCCTCACTGTCCTTCCCTGTCCCTACAAACAAGGATTAGCACAGTAAAACACACTGACACTCTCCCTACCTATAGTTTTCTGTCTCTATAAAAATTTTTTTTTTAAAGATGGTTGATGATCAATGCTTTAGCACAGTATAGCACAAGGAGAATTTCCCTCACTGTCCTTCCCTGTCCCTACAAACAAGGATTAGCACAGTAAAACACACTGACACTCTCCCTACCTATAGTTTTCTGTCCCTATAAAAAATTTTTTTTTAAAGATGGTTGATGATCAATGCTTTAGCACAGTATAGCACAGGGAGAATTTCCCTCACTGTCCTTCCCTGTCCCTACAAACAAGGATTAGCACAGTAAAACACACTGACACTCTCCCTACCTATAGTTTTCTGTCCCTATAAAAAATGTTTTTTTAAAGATGGTTGATGATCAATGCTTTAGCACACTATAGCACAAGGAGAATTTCCCTCACTGTCCTTCCCTGTCCCTACAAACAAGGATTAGCACAGTAAAACACACTGACACTCTCCCTACCTATAGTTTTCTGTCCCTATAAAAAATGTTTTTTTAAAGATGGTTGATGATCAATGCTTTAGCACAGTATAGCACAATGAGAATTTCCCTCACTGTCCTTCCCTGTCCCTACAAACAAGGATTAGCACAGTAAAACACACTGACACTCTCCCTACCTATAGTTTTCTGTCCCTATAAAAAATTTTTTTTTAAAGATGGTTGATGATCAATGCTTTAGCACACTATAGCACAAGGAGAATTTCCCTCACTGTCCTTCCCTGTCCCTACAAACAAGGATTAGCACAGTAAAACACACTGACACTCTCCCTACCTATAGTTTTCTGTCCCTATAAAAAATGTTTTTTTAAAGATGGTTGATGATCAATGCTTTAGCACACTATAGCACAAGGAGAATTTCCCTCACTGTCCTTCCCTGTCCCTACAAACAAGGATTAGCACAGTAAAACACACTGACACTCTCCCTACCTATAGTTTTCTGTCCCTATAAAAAATGTTTTTTTAAAGATGGTTGATGATCAATGCTTTAGCACACTATAGCACAAGGAGAATTTCCCTCACTGTCCTTCCCTGTCCCTACAAACAAGGATTAGCACAGTAAAACACACTGACACTCTCCCTACCTATAGTTTTCTGTCCCTATAAAAAAAATGTTTTTAAAGATGGTTGATGATCAATGCTTTAGCACACTATAGCACAAGGAGAATTTCCCTCACTGTCCTTCCCTGTCCCTACAAACAAGGATTAGCACAGTAAAACACACTGACACTCTCCCTACCTATAGTTTTCTGTCCCTATAAAAAATTTTTTTTTAAAGATGGTTGATGATCAATGCTTTAGCACAGTATAGCACAAGGAGAATTTCCCTCACTGTCCTTCCCTGTCCCTACAAACAAGGATTAGCACAGTAAAACACACTGACACTCTCCATACCTATAGTTTTCTGTCCCTATAAAAATTTTTTTTTTAAAGATGGTTGATGATCAATGCTTTAGCACACTATAGCACAAGGAAAATTTCCCTCACTGTCCTTCCCTGTCCCTACAAACAAGGATTAGCACAGTAAAACACACTGACACTCTCCCTACCTATAGTTTTCTGTCCCTATAAAAAATGTTTTTTTAAAGATGGTTGATGATCAATGCTTTAGCACAGTATAGCACAAGGAGAATTTCCCTCACTGTCCTTCCCTGTCCCTACAAACAAGGATTAGCACAGTAAAACACACTGACACTCTCCCTACCTATAGTTTTCTGTCCCTATAAAAAATGTTTTTTTAAAGATGGTTGATGATCAATGCTTTAGCACACTATAGCACAAGGAGAATTTCCCTCACTGTCCTTCCCTGTCCCTACAAACAAGGATTAGCACAGTAAAACACACTGACACTCTCCCTACCTATAGTTTTCTGTCCCTATAATTTTTTTTTTTAAAGATGGTTGATGATCAATGCTTTAGCACACTATAGCACAAGGAGAATTTCCCTCACTGTCCTTCCCTGTCCCTACAAACAAGGATTAGCACAGTAAAACACACTGACACTCTCCCTACCTATAGTTTTCTGTCCCTATAAAAAATGTTTTTTAAAGATGGTTGATGATCAGTGCTTTAGCACAGTATAGCACAAGGAGAATTTCCCTCACTGTCCTTCCCTGTCCCTACAAACAAGGATTAGCACAGTAAAACACACTGACACTCTCCCTACCTATAGTTTTCTGTCTCTATAAAAAATTTTTTTTTAAAGATGGTTGATGATCAATGCTTTAGCACAGTATAGCACAAGGAGAATTTCCCTCACTGTCCTTCCCTGTCCCTACAAACAAGGATTAGCACAGTAAAACACACTGACACTCTCCCTACCTATAGTTTTCTGTCCCTATAATTTTTTTTTTTTAAAGATGGTTGATGATCAATGCTTTAGCACACTATAGCACAAGGAGAATTTCCCTCACTGTCCTTCCCTGTCCCTACAAACAAGGATTAGCACAGTAAAACACACTGACACTCTCCCTACCTATAGTTTTCTGTCCCTATAAAAAATGTTTTTTTAAAGATGGTTGATGATCAATGCTTTAGCACACTATAGCACAAGGAGAATTTCCCTCACTGTCCTTCCCTGTCCCTACAAACAAGGATTAGCACAGTAAAACACACTGACACTCTCCCTACCTATAGTTTTCTGTCCCTATAAAAAATGTTTTTTTAAAGATGGTTGATGATCAATGCTTTAGCACACTATAGCACAAGGAGAATTTCCCTCACTGTCCTTCCCTGTCCCTACAAACAAGGATTAGCACAGTAAAACACACTGACACTCTCCCTACCTATAGTTTTCTGTCCCTATAAAATTTTTTTTTTTAAAGATGGTTGATGATCAATGCTTTAGCACACTATAGCACAAGGAGAATTTCCCTCACTGTCCTTCCCTGTCCCTACAAACAAGGATTAGCACAGTAAAACACACTGACACTCTCCCTACCTATAGTTTTCTGTCCCTATAAAAAATGTTTTTTTAAAGATGGTTGATGATCAGTGCTTTAGCACAGTATAGCACAAGGAGAATTTCCCTCACTGTCCTTCCCTGTCCCTACAAACAAGGATTAGCACAGTAAAACACACTGACACTCTCCCTACCTATAGTTTTCTGTCTCTATAAAATTTTTTTTTTTAAAGATGGTTGATGATCAATGCTTTAGCACACTATAGCACAAGGAGAATTTCCCTCACTGTCCTTCCCTGTCCCTACAAACAAGGATTAGCACAGTAAAACACACTGACACTCTCCCTACCTATAGTTTTCTGTCCCTATAAAAATTTTTTTTTTAAAGATGGTTGATGATCAATGCTTTAGCACAGTATAGCACAAGGAGAATTTCCCTCACTGTCCTTCCCTGTCCCTACAAACAAGGATTAGCACAGTAAAACACACTGACACTCTCCCTACCTATAGTTTTCTGTCCCTATAAAAAATGTTTTTTTAAAGATGGTTGATGATCAATGCTTTAGCACACTATAGCACAAGGAGAATTTCCCTCACTGTCCTTCCCTGTCCCTACAAACAAGGATTAGCACAGTAAAACACACTGACACTCTCCCTACCTATAGTTTTCTGTCCCTATAAAAAATTTTTTTTTAAAGATGGTTGATGATCAATGCTTTAGCACACTATAGCACAAGGAGAATTTCCCTCACTGTCCTTCCCTGTCCCTACAAACAAGGATTAGCACAGTAAAACACACTGACACTCTCCCTACCTATAGTTTTCTGTCCCTATAAAAAATGTTTTTTTAAAGATGGTTGATGATCAGTGCTTTAGCACAGTATAGCACAAGGAGAATTTCCCTCACTGTCCTTCCCTGTCCCTACAAACAAGGATTAGCACAGTAAAACACACTGACACTCTCCCTACCTATAGTTTTCTGTCTCTATAAAAATTTTTTTTTTAAAGATGGTTGATGATCAATGCTTTAGCACAGTATAGCACAAGGAGAATTTCCCTCACTGTCCTTCCCTGTCCCTACAAACAAGGATTAGCACAGTAAAACACACTGACACTCTCCCTACCTATAGTTTTCTGTCCCTATAAAAAAATTTTTTTTAAAGATGGTTGATGATCAATGCTTTAGCACACTATAGCACAAGGAGAATTCCCCTCACTGTCCTTCCCTGTCCCTACAAACAAGGATTAGCACAGTAAAACACACTGACACTCTCCCTACCTATAGTTTTCTGTCCCTATAAAAAATGTTTTTTTAAAGATGGTTGATGATCAATGCTTTAGCACAGTATAGCACAAGGAGAATTTCCCTCACTGTCCTTCCCTGTCCCTACAAACAAGGATTAGCACAGTAAAACACACTGACACTCTCCCTACCTATAGTTTTCTGTCCCTATAAAAAAAATTTTTTTAAAGATGGTTGATGATCAATGCTTTAGCATAGTATAGCACAAGGAGAATTTCCCTCACTGTCCTTCCCTGTCCCTACAAACAAGGATTAGCACAGTAAAACACACTGACACTCTCCCTACCTATAGTTTTCTGTCCCTATAAAAAATGTTTTTTTAAAGATGGTTGATGATCAATGCTTTAGCACACTATAGCACAAGGAGAATTTCCCTCACTGTCCTTCCCTGTCCCTACAAACAAGGATTAGCACAGTAAAACACACTGACACTCTCCCTACCTATAGTTTTCTGTCCCTATAAAAATTTTTTTTTTAAAGATGGTTGATGATCAATGCTTTAGCACACTATAGCACAAGGAGAATTTCCCTCACTGTCCTTCCCTGTCCCTACAAACAAGGATTAGCACAGTAAAACACACTGACACTCTCCCTACCTATAGTTTTCTGTCCCTATAAAAAATGTTTTTTTAAAGATGGTTGATGATCAGTGCTTTAGCACAGTATAGCACAAGGAGAATTTCCCTCACTGTCCTTCCCTGTCCCTACAAACAAGGATTAGCACAGTAAAACACACTGACACTCTCCCTACCTATAGTTTTCTGTCTCTATAAAAAAAATTTTTTTAAAGATGGTTGATGATCAATGCTTTAGCACAGTATAGCACAAGGAGAATTTCCCTCACTGTCCTTCCCTGTCCCTACAAACAAGGATTAGCACAGTAAAACACACTGACACTCTCCCTACCTATAGTTTTCTGTCCCTATAAAAATATTTTTTTTAAAGATGGTTGATGATCAATGCTTTAGCACAGTATAGCACAAGGGGAATTTCCCTCACTGTCCTTCCCTGTCCCTACAAACAAGGATTAGCACAGTAAAACACACTGACACTCTACCTACCTATCCTTCTCTTTCCCTAAACTAAAGGAATCCAGGTTAAGCAAGAAAAAAAAATGTCACTGTCCCTGCCTATGCTTCTCTTTCCCTGCTCCGGAACACACTACACTAGGCCGCCGTGCTGGCGGCCTTTTATAGTGTGGGGCGTGTACTAAACACCCTCAGCAATAATTGGCCACAGGCATCCTGCCTGTGGCCAATCATTGCTCTCCTCGCTGCCGGCGCTGTGATTGGCCAAGCATGCGGGGTCACAGTGCATGCTTGGCCAATCACAGCGCCTGGATGACACTGCGATGGCGTAGTGCATTGTGGGCCGTTCGCGTCACTCGAATTAGGCGCGAACGGCCCAAATCGTTCGATCTTCGTCGAACGATCGAACAGCCGATGTTCGAGTCGAACGTATGTTCGACTCGAACACCGAGCTCATCCCTACTCATCAACCATCTTTAAAAAAAAAAAAATTATAGGGACAGAAAACTATAGGTAGGGAGAGTGTCAGTGTGTTTTACTGTGCTAAACCTTGTTTGTAGGGACAGGGAAGGACAGTGAGGGAAATTCTCATTGTGCTATACTGTGCTAAAGCATTCCTCATCAACCATCTTTAAAAAAAAAAAAATTTATAGGGACAGAAAACTATAGGTAGGGAGAGTGTCAGTGTGTTTTACTGTGCTAAACCTTGTTTGTAGGGACAGGGAAGGACAGTGAGGAAAATTCTGATTGTGCTATACTGTGCTAAAGCATTCCTCATCAACCATCTTTGAAATCCTTGTTTTTTGGACAGTCAGGGAAATTGTCATTGTGCTATTCTGTGCGAAAGCAATCATCCTCAACCAGATTTAGAAATCCTTAAGTAAAGGGACAGAGAAGGACACCTGAAGGTAGCCCTTATTGCTTTTTTCCCCATCTCCCTGCAGGCCATCCATTACAATGTCTGGAAGGCAAACAAGGAGAGGCAGACAGTCAGGAGGCAATAAAAGAGGGCAAGCAGGCTCTGTGTCTGGGGGCAACAGTGCTGGTCGTGGACGCGGTGCATTGTCATCAGCACATGGCCATGGGACACGCTTGTCCTTCTTTTCGGCAGCTGGACATGTTGAGCCACATCATGCCGAAGACTTGGTAGAGTGGATGACCAAGCCCTCCTCCTCCTCCTCATCCTCTCTCACCCAGGCTCAGGGTACTGGCAAAGCAGCTGGCAAAGCGTCCTCTTCCCTGGTATCAATGTCAGACTCATCATCAGTCAATCCTTCCCTAGACCCACCATGTCCTCCTCCTGAGGAGTCCCCCGAACTGTTTGAGCACAGTGTTGGGTACATGCTCCAGGAGGATGCCCTGCGTTTCGAAGGGTCTGATGATGAAACCCAGCTAGAGGAAGGCAGTAGCGTGAGAGCAGACAGAGGGGATGCTCAAGAAGGACACCAATCTGGCAGTCATGTTCCAGCAGCTGCAGCATACTGCCAGATTGGCTCCAGTGATGAGGAGGGAGGGGATGATGAGGTCACTGACTCCACGTGGGTGCCTAATAGGAGAGAGGAGGAGGAGGAGGATGAGGAGGAGGCACATCTCCAACGAGGCAGGATGCCCTTTGGTGGCCAGCGTAAGGGCAGTACACCAACGGAATCACACCGCAGAGCTCCGCCTGTGCAGGGCGCTGCCTCTGCCCGTCATTCAAAAAGTTCTTTGGTGTGGGCCTTTTTTGAGGCTAGTGCATCAGATCGCACAGCTGCTGTTTGCAACTAGGGATGAGCTCGGTGTTCGAGTCGAACATACGTTCGACTCGAACATCGGCTGTTCGATCGTTCGACGAAGATCGAACGATTTGGGCCGTTCGCGCCTAATTCGAGTGACGCGAACGGCCCACAATGCACTACGCCATCGCAGTGTCATCCAGGCGCTGTGATTGGCCAAGCATGCACTGTGACCCCGCATGCTTGGCCAATCACAGCGCCGGCAGCGAGGAGAGCAATGATTGGCCACAGGCAGGATGCCTGTGGCCAATTATTGCTGAGGGTGTTTAGTACACGCCCCACACTATAAAAGGCCGCCAGCACGGCGGCCTAGTGTAGTGTGTTCCGGAGCAGGGAAAGAGAAGCATAGGCAGGGACAGAGACATTTATTTTTTCTTGCTTAACCTGGATTCCTTTAGTTTAGGGAAAGAGAAGGATAGGTAGGGAGAGTGTCAGTGTGTTTTACTGTGCGAATCCTTGTTTCTAGGGACAGGGAAGGACAGTGAGGGAAATTCTCCTTGTGCTATAGTGTGCTTTAAAAAAACATTTTTTCTAGGGACAGAAAACTATAGGTAGGAAGAGTGTCAGTTTCTTTCACTGTGATAATCCTTGTTTCTAGGGACAGGGAAGGACAGTGAGGGAAATTCTCCTTGTGCTATAGTGTGCTAAAGCATTGATCATCAATCAGCTTTAAAAAAACATTTTTTCTAGGGACAGAAAACTATAGGTAGGAAGAGTGTCAGTTTCTTTCACTGTGATAATCCTTGTTTCTAGGGACAGGGAAGGACAGTGAGGGAAATTCTCCTTGTGCTATAGTGTGCTTTAAAAACACATTTTTTCTAGGGACAGAAAACTATAGGTAGGAAGAGTGTCAGTTTCTTTCACTGTGATAATCCTTGTTTCTAGGGACAGGGAAGGACAGTGAGGGAAATTCTCCTTGTGCTATAGTGTGCTAAAGCATTGATCATCAATCAGCTTTAAAAAAACATTTTTTCTAGGGACAGAAAACTATAGGTAGGAAGAGTGTCAGTTTCTTTCACTGTGATAATCCTTGTTTCTAGGGACAGGGAAGGACAGTGAGGGAAATTCTACTTGTGCTATAGTGTGCTAAAGCATTGATCATCAATCAGCTTTAAAAAAACATTTTTTCTAGGGACCGAAAACTATAGGTAGGAAGAGTGTCAGTTTCTTTCACTGTGATAATCCTTGTTTCTAGGGACAGGGAAGGACAGTGAGGGAAATTCTACTTGTGCTATAGTGTGCTAAAGCATTGATCATCAATCAGCTTTAAAAAAACATTTTTTCTAGGGACAGAAAACTATAGGTAGGAAGAGTGTCAGTTTCTTTCACTGTGATAATCCTTGTTTCTAGGGACAGGGAAGGACAGTGAGGGAAATTCTCCTTGTGCTATAGTGTGCTTTAAAAAAACATTTTTTCTAGGGACAGAAAACTATAGGTAGGAAGAGTGTCAGTTTCTTTCACTGTGATAATCCTTGTTTCTAGGGACAGGGAAGGACAGTGAGGGAAATTCTTCTTGTGCTATAGTGTGCTTTAAAAAAAAAATTTTCTAGGGACAGAAAACTATAGGTAGGAAGAGTGTCAGTTTATTTCACTGTGATAATCCTTGTTTCTAGGGACAGGGAAGGACAGTGAGGGAAATTCTACTTGTGCTATAGTGTGCTAAAGCATTGATCATCAATCAGCTTTAAAAAAACATTTTTTCTAGGGACAGAAAACTATAGGTAGGAAGAGTGTCAGTTTCTTTCACTGTGATAATCCTTGTTTCTAGGGACAGTGAAGGACAGTGAGGGAAATTCTTCTTGTGCTATAGTGTGCTTTAAAAAAACATTTTTTCTAGGGACAGAAAACTATAGGTAGGAAGAGTGTCAGTTTCTTTCACTGTGATAATCCTTGTTTCTAGGGACAGGGAAGGACAGTGAGGGAAATTCTACTTGTGCTATAGTGTGCTAAAGCATTGATCATCAATCAGCTTTAAAAAAACATTTTTTCTAGGGACAGAAAACTATAGGTAGGAAGAGTGTCAGTTTCTTTCACTGTGATAATCCTTGTTTCTAGGGACAGGGAAGGACAGTGAGGGAAATTCTCCTTGTGCTATAGTGTGCTTTAAAAAAACATTTTTTCTAGGGACAGAAAACTATAGATAGTGTGAGGGGGTTAGCTCGGCAGCGGGTGTGTGTGACCCCCGGGATGGGCTCCCCACACAAAAGCAGGCCCAGCAGACGGAGGTTGTGGTTTTCAAAATCAAAAAGGTGCGGTTTATTTTCTATTTACAGTGACAAAAACACAGCAAAGCAAAAGAAACATAAACAAAATAAATCCTGGTCAATTTGACCTCTGACTAAACATACAGGTTTCCTAACTAACAACTGGGATCAGCCTAGTGCTGTCCTAGTCCCTAAGTCCCTGGTTTTAAATGTCCAAGCAAATAGCCACACAGGCTTTGTCTCACCGCACAAGGGTTCACTCTCTCCAGGAAGTCCACACAGGTCTGCTTCCAGGCATGAACTAACACCTAATGAATCTGGGAGTTCTTATAGAGGCCTAAATGAGCTGACAAGCTTCAGCTGGTCTCATCAACTCCCTGTCTGCACGACGCCCCACACTCTCCCTAGAGGTATGAGTCATCCATGAGCCCACTATCCTCAGCTGGGCTTATACAACTCTCCACCTAGTTGTATAAGTCGGCGTAAAGCCTGAATCTGGGCGAAATATATCTACTCCCCTGGATGCAACCAGGTGACTTTACCTTCCTGCTGTCACATACCCCCCCCTCTTGTTTTAACCTCGGGGTTGGAACACCAGCAATCAGGCATTCATGTACTCGAGACAAAGCATCCACATTCCCCATTTGAACGCCAGGGCGATGCTTTACTGTGAAGTTGAATTCCTGGAGGGCCAGGAACCACCTATTCACTCTTCTATTTGTTTCCTTGTTTTGAGCCATCCACTTTAACGGAGCGTGATCCGTAACCATGTCAAAGTGCCTACCTAGCAGGTAGTACCGAAGGGAATCTAGAGCCCACTTCACCGCTAAACACTCCTTTTCAACGGTGGCGTAATTTACCTCATGGGACTTCAACTTCCTGCTGAGGTAAATGACTGGGTGCTCTTCCCCGTTCCAGACCTGGGACAATACTGCTCCTAACCCCACATCTGACGCATCACTTTGTACGACAAAGTCTTTAGAGAAGTCGGGTGAGTACAACACTGGCTGGCTACATAAGGCTTGTTTCAAGAATTGGAATGCTGCCTCAGCCTCGGGGGTCCATTTAATCATGACCGACCCTTTCCCCTTCGTCAGGTTGGTTAGGGGCACAGCCTTAGAAGCAAAGTGGGGAATGAATCGCCGATAATACCCAGCGATTCCCAGAAAGGCTCGTACCTGCTTCTTGCTGTTGGGACGTGGCCAACTCTGGATGGCCTCGACTTTGTTGAGTTGGGGTTTTATTACTCCCCTCCCAATGGTGTACCCAAGATATTTGGCCTCCTCCTTCCCAATGGTACACTTCTTGGGGTTAGCCGTAAACCCCGCTTCCCGAACAGAGTCCAGGACTGCTTGCACTTTTGGCAGATGTGAGGCCCAATCTGTGCTATGGACAATTACGTCATCCAGGTAAGCCGCAGCATACTTCCGATGGGGCCTCAGCATCTGGTCCATTTTCCGCTGGAATGTGGCCGGCGCATTCTGTAACCCGAACGGCATTCTTTTATATTGGAACGCCCCGTCTGGGGTTACAAATGCGGTTTTCTCTTTGGCCGACTTGGCCAGGGGGATTTGCCAATACCCTTTTGTGAGGTCAAGAGTCGTCATGTATCGGGCTGTTCCCAGCCGGTCGATCAACTCATCTATACGTGGCATGGGGTAGGTGTCAAATTTTGTAACTTTGTTCAACTGACGAAAATCGTTACAAAATCGCCAGCTCCCATCCGGTTTAGGCACCAACACAATGGGACTAGACCAATCACTTTGGGACTCCTCTATCACCCCTAAGTTCAGCATTTTCTGTACTTCCTCCCGTATTGCCTCCCGTCGGGCCTCTGGGATCCGATAGGGTTTTAACTTCACCCTTTCACCGGGCGGGGTAATAATGTCATGCTCTACCCCAGATGTTTGTCCCGGCAGCTCAGAGAATACCTCCTTGTTGCGAAGCACAAACTCCTTAACCTCCTGTTGTTGGGGTTGTGACAAGGTGGCTGCGATTCCAACCTCAGGAATCACGCAACCAGTTTGAGCTGGTGACCAAGTGTCTGCGACTAGGGACTCTCTATCCCTCCAGGCTTTCAACAGATTAACGTGATAGATCTGTTCGGGCTTTCGCCTTCCTGGTTGTCTGACCTTGTAATTCACTTCGCTCACTTTTTCCATTATCTCGTAGGGGCCTTGCCATTTGGCAAGGAATTTACTTTCAACCGTAGGGACCAGTACCAGTATCCTATCCCCCGGGGAAAAGGTACGGGTCTTGGCTCCACGGTTGTACACTCTCTGCTGTGCTAACTGCGCTTGGGCCAAATGTTCCTTCACGATGGGCATTACCTGTGCAATTCGGTCTTGCATCAGGGCGACATGCTCAATCACACTCCTGTGGGGAGAACTCTCACTTTCCCAAGTTTCCTTGGCAATATCCAACAGCCCTCTTGGGTGTCTCCCATACAGTAACTCAAAGGGGGAGAATCCCGTAGAGGATTGGGGCACCTCCCTAATAGCAAACATCAGATGAGGAAGTAGACAGTCCCAATCCTTTCCATCTCTATCCACCACTTTCTTCAACATTTGTTTTAGGGTTTTGTTGAATCTTTCAACCAGCCCATCGGTTTGGGGGTGATACACAGATGTACGTAATTGCGTCACTTTGAACAATTTACATAGCTCCTTCATAACCCGGGACATAAAGGGTGTACCTTGGTCCGTAAGCAGTTCTTTACAAATACCCACCCGGCTAAACACAAGAGATAGCTCTTTGGCTATGGTTTTGGCCGAGGTATTTCGGAGAGGGATCGCTTCTGGATAACGGGTGGCATAGTCCATTATAACTAATATGTACTGGTGCCCCCTAGCGGACTTGATTATAGGACCTACCAAATCCATGGCGATCCTCTCAAACGGGACCTCAATGATGGGTAGAGGGACCAGCGGGCTACGGAAATGTGGCATCGGGGCCGACCTCTGACACACAGGGCAGGAGGAACAATAATTTTCTATGTCCTTCATCACCCCCGGCCAATAGAATCTCTGTAATGCCCTCTCTCGGGTTTTCTCTGTCCCCAGATGACCTCCAAGAATGTGCCCATGGGCCAACTCCAACACCAACTTCCTGTACGGTTTGGGCACCACAAGCTGCTCAACGGTTTCTTCTGCCCTTTTTGCCACCCGATACAGTAGGTCCTTCTCTACGCTGAAGTATGGGTAAGTGCAGGTATTATCTGGGTTCACTAACTCGCCATCTATTTTCACTACGTTTTCCCGTGCCTTTATTAGGGCGGGGTCTTTCAACTGTTCTGTGGCAAAGTTTTCCCTGTGAACCTCAAGATCAGAAAACTCCACAGACGGTAGGTTTTCGTCTGAGGAGGTGGGCTCCTCTCCAGTTTCTTGAGTCTCCCCTGCCAATACTGACAAGGGAAATTCCGGAGAGTCCTCACCACTCTCAGGGGAGTTCTGGCTATCACATTCCTGGTACATAGGAGCACCAGTGGGGGGCTCAGGATCATCCCACAGTTCCCAGAACTTCGGAAAATCCCTTCCCACAATGGTGTCATGCGGTAACTGAGATACTAAGCCCACTGGATGAGAGAGGGTACCTTTGGGGGTCTCGAAACACACTGTAGTCACTGGATACTCTCGGGTGTCCCCATGCACACAAATAACAGCTACCTTGCTATTCCCAGAGACCTCTGTTTTAACTAACTCAGCCTTTATCAGGGTCACAAGGCTACCTGAATCCAGCAATACCACAACATTTCTACCATTAACACACATTTTGCATAAATGTTTCTCAGTTCCTCGAATGGCAGTGCATGCGACTGTCGCACACAGCGACTGACGTCTGCCCGTCAGAAAGTCACACTGCATGGGTTCCTCCACAACCGGGCAATTTGCTGCAATATGTCCCGCTTGCCGGCAGCGGTAGCAAACGATCCTTCTTGCCGCCTCTTGAGCCGCTGATTTCCCAGGCTGTTCTCGCCAAACTTGGGGTAGAGCTCCCACCCTCTCACTCTCTCCACCCTCACCCCTTGGAATCCTCTTATCCGCCCCTGGGGATGGTCTGGTCTTAGGGTGGAAAGTCCGAGTGTCTCTGGAAGAGGCCGTCAGGTTCTCTGTAGCCAAGTATTTCTCCACACGATCCACAAGACCATCGGCCGTCTCTGGGTCTCCATGGCTTACCCACTTTTGGATGGCAGTAGGAAGAGCTCTCAAAAACCGATCCATTACAACACGTTCCACAATCTTTGGTGCGGACAAAGTCTCTGGCTGTAGCCACTTTCTGCTCAGGTGAATGAGATCATACATTTGAGACCTGGGGGGTTTTCCAAGCTGGAAAGTCCAGTTATGCACACGCTGAGCCCGGACAGCCTGGGTGACACCCAGCCTTGCCAATATTTCAGCTTTTAGCATCACATAGTCTTTTGCTTGGTTAGGCTCTAGGTCATAGTAAGCTTTCTGCGATTCACCAGTTAACAGAGGAGCCACTAGTCCAGCCCACTGCTCCTCAGGCCACTTTTCTCTTTCAGCGGTCCTTTCAAATGTGGTCAAAAATACCTCTGGATCATCCTCTCCAGTCATTTTTGTCAATAAACGACTCACCCCAAAGGACGCGGTATTAGTGGGACGGCTTTCCTCACTGGTCTGCGGACGTTGCTGCATTACTGCTTCCATCTGTTGTTGTAGTCTCTGCTCTTGCTTCTGCAACAGGTCTATGAAGCGGGCCTCAGATTGCTGCTGGGCTTGTTGCTGAGCCTCCAGACTCTGTTGCAAAGTTGCGTTTGTCTGCTGCTGGGCTGCAAGGCTCTGTTGATGAGCTTGCTGCTGGGCTGCGAAGTTCTGTTGTTGAGCTGCAAGGCTCTGTTGATGAGCTGCAAGGCTCTTTTGCAAACCTGCATTTGTCTGCTGTTGATTGGCATTTGCTAGAGCCAGCTGTTTCAGTATCTCCTCCATGCTGGCTTAAAAAAAACTGCCCGCATTCTCCACCAACTGTGAGGGGGTTAGCTCGGCAGCGGGTGTGTGTGACCCCCGGGATGGGCTCCCCACACAAAAACAGGCCCAGCAGACGGAGGTTGTGGTTTTCAAAATCAAAAAGGTGCGGTTTATTTTCTATTTACAGTGACAAAAACACAGCAAAGCAAAAGAAACATAAACAAAATAAATCCTGGTCAATTTGACCTCTGACTAAACATACAGGTTTCCTAACTAACAACTGGGATCAGCCTAGTGCTGTCCTAGTCCCTAAGTCCCTGGTTTCAAATGTCCAAGCAAATAGCCACACAGGCTTTGTCTCACCGCACAAGGGTTCACTCTCTCCAGGAAGTCCACACAGGTCTGCTTCCAGGCATGAGCTAACACCTAATGAATCTGGGAGTTCTTATAGAGGCCTAAATGAGCTGACAAGCTTCAGCTGGTCTCATCAACTCCCTGTCTGCACGACGCCCCACACTCTCCCTAGAGGTATGAGTCATCCATGAGCCCACTATCCTCAGCTGGGCTTATACAACTCTCCACCTAGTTGTATAAGTCGGCGTAAAGCCTGAATCTGGGCGAAATATATCTACCCCCCTGGATGCAACCAGGTGACTTTACCTTCCTGCTGTCACAGTAGGAAGAGTGTCAGTTTCTTTCACTGTGATAATCCTTGTTTCTAGGGACAGGGAAGGACAGTGAGGGAAATTCTCCTTGTGGTATAGTGTGCTAAAGCATTGATCATCAATCAGCTTTAAAAAAACATTTTTTCTAGGGACAGAAAACTATAGGTAGGAAGAGTGTCAGTTTCTTTCACTGTGATAATCCTTGTTTCTAGGGACAGGGAAGGACAGTGAGGGAAATTCTCCTTGTGCTATAGTGTGCTTTAAAAAAACATTTTTTCTAGGGACAGAAAACTATAGGTAGGAAGAGTGTCAGTTTCTTTCACTGTGATAATCCTTGTTTCTAGGGACAGGGAAGGACAGTGAGGAAAATTCTCCTTGTGCTATAGTGTGCTTTAAAAAAACATTTTTTCTAGGGACAGAAAACTATAGGTAGGAAGAGTGTCAGTTTCTTTCACTGTGATAATCCTTGTTTCTAGGGACAGGGAAGGACAGTGAGGGAAATTCTCCTTGTGCTATAGTGTGCTAAAGCATTCCTCATCAACCATCTTTGAAATCCTTGTTTTTTGGACAGTCAGGGAAATTGTCGTTGTGCTATTCTGTGCAAAAGCAATCATCCTCAACCATATTTAGAAATCCTTAAGTAAAGGGACAGAGAAGGACACCTGAAGGTAGCCCGTATTGCTTTTTTCCCATCTCTCTGCAGGCCATCTATTAGAATGTCTGGAAGGCAAACAAGGAGAGGCAGACAGTCAGGAGGCAATAAAAGAGGGCAAGCAGGCTCTGTGTCTGGGGGCAACAGTGCTGGTCGTGGACGCGGTGCATTGTCATCAGCACATGGCCATGGGACACGCTTGTCCTTCTTTTCGGCAGCTGGACATGTTGAGCCACATCATGCCGAAGACTTGGTAGAGTGGATGACCAAGCCCTCCTCCTCATCCTCTCTCACCCAGGCTCAGGGTACTGGCAAAGCAGCTGCCAAAGCGTCCTCTTCCCTGGTATCAATGTCAGACTCATCATCAGTCACTCCTTCCCTAGACCCACCATGTCCTCCTCCTGAGGAGTCCCCCGAACTGTTTGAGCACAGTGTTGGGTACATGCTCCAGGAGGATGCCCAGCGTTTCGAAGGGTCTGATGATGAAACCCAGCTACAGGAAGGCAGTAGCGTGAGAGCAGACAGAGGGGATGCTCAAGAAGGACACCAATCTGGCAGTCATGTTCCAGCAGCTGCAGCATACTGCCAGATTGGCTCCAGTGATGAGGAGGGAGGGGATGATGAGGTCACTGACTCCACGTGGGTGCCTAATAGGAGAGAGGAGGAGGAGGAGGATGAGGAGGAGGCACATCTCCAACGAGGCAGGATGCCCTTTGGTGGCCAGCGTAAGGGCAGTACACCGACGGAATCACACCGCAGAGCTCCGCCTGTGCAGGGCGCTGCCTCTGCCCGTCATTCAAAAAGTTCTTTGGTGTGGGCCTTTTTTGAGGCTAGTGCATCAGATCGCACAGCTGCTGTTTGCAACATATGTCTCAAGCGTATATCGCGTGGCCAAAACATCAGCCGCTTGGGTACCACATGCCTGACCAGACATATGTTGACCTGCCATGCAGCTCGTTGGCAAGCCTACCTCAAAGACCCACACCAAAGAACAAAGCGGACCTCTCCTTGCACCGCATCAGCTGGGATCTCCAACCCCACTATAACTTCAGTCCTCTCTGAAACATGCACTGAGAGGAATGAAGGTGTAGAATTAGGTGTGTCACAGCCAAGTACTTGCGGCCACTCTGCTAGCAGTACACCGACGTCCGATTCTAGCAGGCAAATTTCCCTGCCCCAGCTGCTGGACCGTCGAAAGAAGTTCACTCCCAGCCATCCACATGGCCAGCGGTTGAATGCTAGCTTGGCTAAATTGCTAGCGCTTCAACTGCTGCCTTTTCAGTTGGTAGACTCGGCCCCCTTCCGTGAGTTTGTGCAATGTGCGGTTCCTCAGTGGCAGGTTCCCAAACGTCACTTTTTCTCACGGAAGGCTATTCCGGCTCTCTACCGACATGTGGAAGGCAATGTCTTGGCCTCGCTGGACAGGGCGGTCAGCGGTAAGGTGCATATTACCGCTGACTCATGGTCCAGCAGGCATGGACAGGGACGTTACCTTTCTTTCACGGCCCATTGGGTCACTCTTTTGGCAGCTGGGAAGGATGCAGAACAAGGTGCAGTAGTGTTGGAGGTTGTTCCACCACCACGCCTCCAAAATGCTACTACTGGTTGTGACACACCTCTCTCCTCCACCCCCTCCTCTTCTTCTTCCTCCATGGCCTCTTCCTGTGGTTTGTCCTCTGAACCAGCGGTGCTCCGTAGGCGTTCAAGGGGCTACGCAAGTACGCAGGCAAAAAGATGCCATGCCGTGCTTGCGCTGGTGTGTTTGGGGGACAGAAGCCACACTGGGGCAGAGGTCCTGTCTGCTCTGCAGGGCCAGGCCGAGAGGTGGTTGACGCCACGCCAGCTTAAGCCAGGAATGGTGGTTTGCGACAATGGCACCAACCTCCTCTCCGCCCTCCGACAGGCACAACTGACCCATGTGCCCTGTGTGGCTCACGTCCTTAACCTGGTGGTGCAGCGGTTCTTGGGCAGGTACCCAGGCTTACAGGATGTCCTGAGGCAGGCCAGGAAAGTCTGTGTGCATTTCCGCAGATCTTATAATGCCAGTGCTCGCCTGGCTGAGCTGCAAAAGGAGTTGAACCTGCCCAAGAACCGCCTTATATGTGACATGCCCACCAGGTGGAACTCAACGTTGGCCATGCTGCAGCGGCTGCACACGCAGCAGAGGGCCATCAATGAGTACCTGTGCGACTACGGCACCAGGACAGGTTCAGGGGAGCTTGTTTTTTTTCTCCACGCCAGTGGGGCATGATCAGGGATGCATGCACTGTCCTGGCACCATTTGAGGAGGCCACGAGGATGGTGAGCAGTGACAGTGCATGCATCAGTGACACTGTACCTCTTGTCCACCTGTTGGAGCACACGCTGCGTGGAATAATGGACAGGGCACTTGAGGCAGAACAGAGGCAGGAAGAGGAGGACTTCCTTGCCTCTCAAGGCCCCCTTTACCCAGACAGTGTTCCTTCTGTCCCACCCATCGCACAGGAAGAGGAGGAGGAGGAGGAGGAGGAGGATTGTGTCAGCATGGAGGTGGAGCCTGGCACTCAGCAGCATCAACAGCAGCAGTCTTTTAGGGATGATTTACAGTCCCAAGAAACCCGTGGACTTGTACGTGGCTGGGAGGAGGTGGCTGCGGATCATGTCGTCCTTAGTGACCCAGAGGACTCTGGACCGAATGCCTCAGCTAACCTACGCTGCATGGCCTCCCTGATCCTGCAAAGTCTGCGGAAGGATCCTCGTATTCTTCAGATCAAGGAGAGGGACCATTACTGGCTGGCCACTCTCCTTGATCCACGGTACAAGGGTAAGGTTGCAGAACTTATGTTACCGTCGCAGAGGGAGCAGAGGATGAGACAACTCCGGGAGGCCTTGCAGAAAGGTCTGTGCAACGCGTTCCCAGAGACTGGGAGGTTACAAACTCCTGGTCCTGGACAACGAGTTGCTGAGGCTTCGGCCAGTCAAAGAAGGAGCGGTGGGGAAGGTGGCCGTCTGACCGATGCGTTCAGACAATTCTTTAGTCCGCAGCCCCAAAGTATGAT
This sequence comes from Rana muscosa, assembly GCA_029206835.1. Taxonomy (NCBI): domain Eukaryota; kingdom Metazoa; phylum Chordata; class Amphibia; order Anura; family Ranidae; genus Rana; species Rana muscosa. The sequence continues at coordinate 104,846,433 of CM055119.1, read as the reverse complement.
CGGTTCCAGCAACCATCGCCAGCGTCTGATAAACATGGTGCAGGAATATCTAGGGGCAAGGTCAGACTTGGACACCTTCCCCACCGAAAATCCTCTGGCTTACTGGGTCTTGAGGATGGATCACTGGCCAGAGCTTGCACAGTATGCAATTGAGCTACTGGCCTGTCCTGCATCCAGCATTCTTTCGGAACGCACATTCAGTGCTGCTGGAGGATTTGTCACGGATCACAGGGTGCGCCTGTCCACCGACTCGGTTGATCGACTGACTTTCATCAAGATGAACCAGTCTTGGATCACCACCAGCTACCACACACCTGATGCTGATATAACAGACTAATTGATTTTAACATGTCACATCCCTTCAAGACTGATGCTGATGCTGAGTGCCTGTGCTGTTATGTTGACTGGCTATCCTCCTCCTCCGAGTCCTCAATGATACGATTGATGATGATAGCTTGGAAGATCATTTTTGTTTATGGGTGCCGCCACCAGTGCCTAACGCCCAATTTTTCAGCCCCTGTTTAACAGGGGCGTGTAATTACAATTTTTGAAGCAATACTTTGCAACAGGGCTCATTGCTGTGCTCCAAGTACAGTATCTGTGAGGGGTTGCAGTGTTGTGCCACCAGTGCCTAAGGCCCAATTTTTCAGCCCCTGTTTAACAGGGGCGTGTAATTACAATTTTTGAAGCAATACTTTGCAACAGGGCTCATTGCTGTGCTCCAAGTACAGTATCTGTGAGGGGTTGCAGTGTTGTGCCACCAGTGCCTAAGGCCCAATTTTTCAGCCCCTGTTCAACAGGGGCATGTAATTACAATTCTTGATCTAATAATTCACAGCAGGGCCCATTGCTGCACCCACCAAGAGTAACTCTGAGGGCTTACAGTGTCGTGGCAACGCCACCACCACCACCACCACGAAAGGCCCAATTTTTCAGCCCCTGTTCAAAAGGGGCATGTAATTACAATTCTTGATCTAATAATTCACAGCAGGGCCCATTCCTGCACCCACCAAGAGTAACTCTGAGGGCTTACAGTGTTGTGGCAACACCACCACCACCACCACCACCACGAAAGGCCCAATTTTTCAGCCCCTGTTCAACAGGGGCATGCAATTACAATTCTTGATCTAATAATTCACAGCAGGGCCCATTGCTGCACCCACCAAGAGTAACTGTCAGGGCTTACAGTGTTGTGGCACCAGCACCACCATCAAAGGCCCAAATTTTTCCTACCACTGTTCAACAATTATATGTAATTACAATTCCTGATATAATAGTTGACAGCAGGGCGTTCCAGCACCAACCAAGAGTAACTGTGAGTGCTTACAGTGTTGTGCCAACACCAACAACTAAGGGGCCTATTTCTGCAGAGTATATACGGCAGGTCCCTACTTTCAAACATCCAACTTACAAACGACTCCTACTTGCAAACGCAAGAAGACAACAGGAAGTGAGAGGAAATCTACCCCTAGGAAGGAAAATTCTCTCCTGTAAGAATTAATATGGGAGAAAGGTGTCTCCTCTGTACTGATGCTTTATCACCAATCCTTGTTTCAAGAAAAACACCACATTTCAAAAACAGTTGTCATTGGGACGGAAAGTGAGGTGAAATGTTCTGAACAGGGGCACAGACAGCAAAACAAATGTTACAGGGGTGATAACCCTTACCTATGTTTTCCAAAAAGTTTAAAAATAGATTTTTGGGCTGGAGCTACACTTAAACAATGTACCTGTTCAAAATTACAAACAGATTCTACATAAGAACAAACCTACAGTCCCTGTCTTGTATGCACCGCCTGTATACGGCTGTTCAGAGTATATAGGGCCTTTTTTATTTTATGTGCGGGGTTCCCCTTAATATCCATACAAGACCCAAAGGGGCTGGTAATGGGCTGGGGTAGGGGGGGGGGTCATGGGGTAGCTATGCCATTTTTCTTAAAGATTTTCATCCATATTACTGGGACCAGACATTACATTAAAGCCGCAAGCAGTTTTAAATGGCTTTTTTTTCCTTTAGAAGTGTCATTTTGTGCAGGGACAGTTCTAAACACGGGAAACACGTGGCACTTCACAGGCATACTTTAGACACCCCCCAGGTACGATATTTAAAGGAATATTTGACTTTTTTTTTTTCACTTTATGCATCATTAAAATGACTGCTCCCGAAAAACGACCGTTTTTAAAACTTCTTTTTGCATTGATACATGTCCCCTGGTGCAGAACCCGGGTTCCCAAACCCTTTTTAGGACAATAACATGCATAATAGTCGTTATAATTAGCACTTTAGAATTCGAACGTTCGCATCCATTGTATTTAATAGGGTTCTAATGTTCGTACGAACTTTCGGTCCGTTCGCGGGTTCTGGTGCGAACCGAACCCGGGGGTGTTCGGCTCATCACTAATCCTGAGCTTGATTGCTGCCTGAGCCTTCTCTTACCTTGTACTTACAATATATCCTGTACTCTATTGCCTTGTACCTGCTCCCCCTGATCCTGGTATTGGTCCCCCCTTCCTGACTGTTCCTTTTACCTACAGTTTTACCATATTCATCTGTGTTCCCTTTTTTATATATATTGTATTATAGTTAGTTTGCTAGTTAGGTATTTTGTCACGGAGTTTATGGTTAATATGTATTTTCTTTCAAATAATTTTTATTGGTATTTCTCTTACCGTCCATGGACTGACACAGCCTCTTAATATTTGACAAGTGGGTTTATGTCCCGGCTTAAAGGAGAGAACTAGGCAGAATGTTATAACATACATTCTAAAGACCAGAGCTGAACAGCCCCGCCCAGGGGGTGGCCCCTCCGGACATAACCCACCCACCTGCGCCAGCAGCCCTCAGTTTTTATCTGCCTAGCAGAAGGAGAGGACGTGGCTCAATTTGGAGTCAGTCTCCTGAAGAAATTTTCATTCCTTTTGGAATTTTATTATTTTATTTTTAGATCTTCTATCAACTATCAGCTGGGCAACAGGTTGGGTACATTGGATATCCTCGTAGTCTTCCCAGTCCGACCATTGAGCACGCTGAATCCTCGCTCCGGCGTGCGACTCAGTTCACGACATGCCCCATGACTCCAGGGGTGGCCGGTGGGCTTTTATGCTCCGCGGTCTGCTAAGATTGAACAGTACCCGCTGTCTCTTTTCGCGGTGGACCGGGCCGACAGCTACTCAGTACCGAACTGTGATAGGTCTGTCAGGAACACACCAGTAGGTCCTTCCGGACCGGGTAAGTAGTATCTCCTGCCTCTGCAGGTGAGTACATGCTGTGTGTTCCTATGTGTGGGGGATTTTCCCTGTCTCCCTCAGTTTTTTTGTTGCTCTCTGTTCACCTTGCTGGCTTTGTGCTGTCTGGGGGTGCCTGGGGGGTCACTCGCCCTGGGGGGGGGGGGGGCTCATGGGTATCTGCACTGAGGAATGTGTTGTGTTGGGCCTGGCGCCACTCAGCTCCATGCTTTACTGTGTCTCTGTGCTTTTTTCACACTGAGAGCATGGCGGCCACATTCTCCTCACTGTTCATTTGCGCTGTACAGCGCGGCATAGGCAGTGGAACCGAACGGTCCCCACTGGGACGGCGAGTCCCCTGGGTAACCCCCCACAGCCAGCACAGCCAGAGGGTGGATTTTTTGGTGGTTTAAAAAAAAAAAAGAAAACCCAAAAGTCTCAGAGAGTGGCGATATGGAGTCTGGTTCACCTGCTTCCCCATTCATATCAGAGGCAACAGGCAGTGTTTCAGCACCTGCGGTCCCTATGGACCAGTTGTCGGCAGTCCTGGAATAATTTCTTGTCAGGATGGAAGCGGTGTGCGAGTGCACGGGAGCTATGAAGCGCCCTCACCCCACACAATCTTTAGTGGAGGAGTGCTCTGTTTCAGATATGGGCCTGGCTGCAGCTCAGGACCTTAGCTCTGAATTGTTTGATATTTTTGAACTGGACATTCCTAGTGAGGAAGACTCCGGTTCTGAGTCAGCAAAGGACAGGGCGCTTGTAAGTGAACGCATTGATGCTGTAAGGGACGCTCTCAAGCTGGATGCTGCGGCTGAGGAATCTCAGGTGGACGCTGTCTCCTTTGGTTCTTTTAAAGCTAAGCCTTCTAAGAAAGTTTTTCCTTATGTAGCGTTACCCCCAGACTAAGGGAGCCGCTGGTTTGCTTTTGGGCCCTGTACACAGCACAGCCAATCCCCGGCAATCTACTCAGCCCTTCTCTGGCACAGCTAGTCTAGGGGTGGTATTTCCATATAGCTCTATAACAGTTCATGCACAATCCCACAATACCTTTCTTCTAGTGATAAGATATATATATATATATATATATATATATATATATATATATATAGACTCCAACACCAGATTTGAGTAAATGTAAAAGGTTTACTTGTAGATAAAAGAAAGGGGTTAACAATCAATATTACATATAACACATGCATGCAGAGCCCTGCAGTAATACTAACAGTAATTAATTATAGTGCACAATTAGTTCTAACACACACTAACATATAGCTTGAGTCCCCGTTAGCAATATGGCACTCAACAGTACTATCAACTCCCAGTCAGGCCTGACTCAAGTAAAACTCAGTCTCTAGAGACTGGAATCTTCGCATGCCAGATGATCGATGGTGCACATACAGGAACAATATTTGTAATCCAACAAGGTATAAAGTAGTAGAACAACTCCCCGGAGACTATGTGACTCTGTCCTCCAACTAGTCTCCTGACAGGAAAAGGGAAATATAACCCGATGGGCCAAGGCACTCTATAGGCCTAATAAAGTACTTGATTATAGCTGTGAGCAGGTGCTCTCTCACCCCTCCGGACTCGATCCCAGTCCGGGACTCCCACCGCTGTGTCTTCAAATACACCGGATCTGCCACCGCCTGATCTCCAGTTCGCTGACGTCCCTGAAGCAGGTAGATGTCTGTCGCCGCACAGGCTCCGCAACGAGGTGGAAGGCTCTCTGGAAGTGTGCAAGGCCCAGGCCTCGGGCCTTGCACTCGCAGAAGGTCCGCACAGGAAGTCCTCTTGCCAGCTGCGCGGTGTCCAAAGAGGCTGGGCTTAGCCTCGCCCTCCCCTTTTATACCCCACCCATGAGTCTCTGCGGCAGCCCAATGCACCCTGGGTGCCAAACGGGGTTCTGGGTAACGTATTCCATGGGGCCTCAAAGGAGACCCCGCTACACACTCCCCCCACTTAAACTCTTTGGTCCCCAAAGATAACTGTCAACAAACACTACGCACAACATTTGACAAAGTTGCGTATGATGTCGGCAGAGGAAGTTCCCACCAAAAATGAGAGGGTGAACTTCCTCGCCCACAGGTCACACTATCATAAGTGGCCTGCCTAACTGTGCCAGGGGGTGAGTTGGGGTTGTCCTCCACCAAATGAACAGTGGAAGGATCAGGTCTTTTTGCACTCTTCCTGGCAGTCGCCACCGTATACTCCGAGCTCCTCCCCATTTGTGGGTAAGTCAGCCTTCAGGGAGGCCTTATGGCCCTTTTCACCCTTCTCTCTCTTGGGACTTCTGGCTCCGACACTGTAGGTTCTTCTTCCGGAACAGACATGTCAGCTTCCACTGTTTCTGAAACATTTAACTCAGGAGCAGGAGAATTCACAGAACATCTTGGATTCTCCTCTGGGAGCAAGTCGAGGACATCTTCCCATGAGTCTGATAGAGGGCTGGACGGGATAAATTCAGTAGCTTCTGCATTCAGTTTACTGTCTATGGTGTCTTCCAAAGGTGGGAGATCTATAGCAGAAGTCACTGGGGCCTGGGAAGGCCATAGCCATCCCAACTCTTCCCTTTCATCCTCACTAGGCTCAGAAACATCTGTTTCTTCAGACTGGGATGTCTGAGACCGGGTATTTGGCCTAGGAGTATCCAGGATGGACGTTGGCTCAGAGGAATCCTTCACAGGGGGTATCCAGACTGCTTCGGCAAGTGGAAGTATGTGGTTCCGGTGCCAAGTCTTCAAAGGCCCTACCTTTCCCTCTGGCTTCAGCTGATAGACTGGTAGGCTGGGTAACTTCTTACAAATAACATATGGCTCCGGTCTCCATCTGTCTGCAAGCTTGTGCTTTCCAGGGACTCCCAAGTTTCGTAACAACACTCTGTCCCCTGGTTGCAGATCCTGAATTCGGACCTTCAGGTCGAAGTTTCACTTGTTGCGGGCTCCCCTTTGATCGGAAGCCGCTTGGGCCTGCTCATAGGCCAACTGTTAACAGTGTCTCAGCCGGTCCACATAGCCCCTATGAGAAGTGGCCGAGGAATGGTCTATGGAGGTGCCAAAGGCCAGGTCTACGGGTAGTCTTGCTTCTCTCCCAAACATGAGTCTGTAGGGAGAGTACCCTGTAGCATCACTTGTTGTGCTGTTGTAAGCATGCACAATTGCTGCTATGTGCCTGCTCCAATGCTGCTTCTTTTCACTTTCTAGAGTTCCCAGCATGTTGAGTAGGGTTCGGTTGAACTTTTCCGGCTGGGCATCCCCTTGCGGATGGTAGGGAGTGGTTCGGGTCTTCTTGATCCCTAAGGAGTCCAAGAGCTTCCGGATCAGTCGACTTTCAAAGTCCCTCCCTTGATCCGAGTGGAGTCGCTGTGGTAGCCCATAGTGCACAAAGTATTTTTCCATGAGTACCTTGGCCACTGTGGAAGCCTTCTGGTCTTTGGTTGGGAAGGCCTGGGCATACCGGGTGAAATGATCGGTTATCACCAGAACATTTCCTAGTCCACTCAAGTTGGGCTCGACCAGAGGAAATCAATGCATACCAAATCCATTGGGCCTTGACTCTGTAGGTGGCCCATTGGGTCAGCTTGACGGGGTAGAGTTTTCCGCTGGATGCAACGTGTGCATGAATGGCAGTATTCCTCTACTTCAGCCCTCATACAGGGCCAATAGACCTGACTTCTGACAAGTTGGAAGATCCTTTCAGCTCTTAAATGACCATGATGGTCGTGTAAGGCGGCCAAGACAGTCCCTCTGTGCTTCTCAGGCAAGAACAATTGCCATTTGTCTTCCAGGTCATCAGAGGGGCCCCTTCGGTAGACCACCCCTTGATACACTTGCAACCTGTACCACTCTTTCCGCAGCAGACGAGCTTCCTTTGAAGGGTGATGCAAGAGCCGATCTGGATCCTGACTCTCCAGGGCCTTGAGGGCCAACTTCCCCAAAGGGTCTTCCTTTTGATCACACCTAAAAAAAAAATTTGACAGCTTGGGTAAATCATCTTCCTCTATTTGAGTTACTCCACAGTATTGCTTGGGGACCCCCACTACTGTGACCCCTATCTCTTCCGCTCTGGACCCCCCACTGACTTGGAGTTCAGCCCCTTGACAGAGGGCCCGCACCCCGTCCGGGGCCACCTGGGTCCAGTCTTCTGTGCGGCTAGTGGGAGCATGAGACCTTCTGGACAGGGCATCCGCATCTCGATTCCCAGCCCCAGGTCTGTATTTCAGGCTGAAGTTGAATCCAGACAGGGCAGTCAGCCATCGATGGCCCGTGGCATCCAGTTTTGCTGTGGTGAAAAGATAAGTAAGGGGATTGTTGTCAGTTTTCACGGTGAATTCTGCCCCATATAGATAGTCCTTAAGCTTATCAACTACAGCCCACTTGAGAGCCAGGAACTCCAACTTGTGAGTGGGGTAGTTTTTTTCAGATGGGGTCAAACTTCTGCTCACATATGTGACAGGCCGCAGTTGCCCTTCATGCTCCTGGTAGAGCACTCCTCCCAGACCATCATGACTGGCATCTACATGGAGCTCATAAGGTTTCCTTGGGTCTGCATAGGCCAAGACAGGGGCAGTGGTTAAGCTCTTCTTCAGCATGTGGAAGGCCTCTTCGCACTTTCCATTCCACTGGTCTTCGACTGACTCTCCCGGCTTCCTGGGACACGAGTCATCCTCTTCCCCTTCTGTCTTCAAGAGTTCATTCAGGGGTCTGGCAATCTGTGCAAACCCCTATACGAATCTCCTATAGTAGGAGCAGAACCACAAAAAGGACCTGAGTTCTGTCACCGTGGTGGGTCGGGGCCAGGAGGTAACTGCCTCCAGCTTCCCGGGGTCTGTGGCAACCCCTTCTTCAGACACTATGTGCCCTAGATAGTTGACTGATGACTGGTAGAACTGACATTTCTCTGGCAAAAGCTTGAGTCCCTCTTCACTAAGCCTTCTTAGGACTTTTTCCAGCCTTTCCTCATGTTCTTCTAGAGTCTTCCCAAAGACAATGATGTCATCCAAGTACATGAGAACTTCGATGAGGTTCATGTCTCCTACGGTTTTCTCCATGAGGCGTTGAAAGGTGGCAGGGGCTCCAGACAGGCCTTGGGGCATCCGGTCAAATTCAAAGAATCCCACGGGGTTATGAAGGCTGTATTCTCCTTGTCTTCCGGATGCATAGGGATCTGATAGTATCCACTCTTCAGGTCCATAACACTGAACCACCTGGCTCCAGACAAACTCTGTAGGGCATCCTCTATCCTCGGGGTGGTATACTGGTCGGGTATCGTCCTCTGGTTGAGAGTCCTGTAGTCTATACACAACCTCAACGACCCATTCTTCTTCTGGACCACCACTATTGGAGAGGTATAGGGGCTCCTAGATTCCCGGATAACACCGGTTCGCTTGACCTCGGCGAGCTGTTCTCTGAGGTCTTCAAGGTCAGCTAGAGGAACTCGCCTGACCCTCTCCCTGAAAGGCTTGTCTTCCTGGAGGCGGATTTGATGGGTGGCACTCTTTGCACACCCTACGTCGAACTCATCTTTAGAGAAGATCTTCCTCCATCTGGTCAACTGGGCCTTTGCCCTCTCTTTCCAGGCTTTTGGCAGGTTAGGGTTCTCCATGCAGAGCTTCTCCCAAACAGTCTTGTCTCCCTCTGTCTTCTCCACATCTGATAAGACAATTGGGGCAGCAGGGCTCACCTGACCCAGCAGCATCCTTGCGGGGATCTCCATGGGAACACCCGTGGTATTCCTGATGCTCACTGGCACCTTACAGTGTGCCTTCTTCAGAGCTCTCAGCGGAACCATCTCTGGGATCACTTCTAAACCTGAGTATTCTTCCCGAGGGTCGGGTTCCAACATGACAAAGGGGGCCGGGTTGCTCCCAAGTAAGCTTCACAGTGGCCCTGAGACAGGTTACCTCACCGGGCTGCAACACTATTCCCTTCTTCTCCAGTCTCCAGACTTTACCCACCCCCTCTTCTGGGGCCTTGTGTTCCAAGACCAGTCGCTGATAGGCGGTCTTCAACATCGGGTGTATTCTGGTGACCGCAGGGTTCTTTCCTCCTGCCAGAGGGGCCAGAAGCCTCCGGACCAGGTCCGTATTTGTCCCTATTATTAAGGAGCTCTTGCTGGCTCCAGGCGGTCAGGGGCACACCACTGCCAGGGTATCAAACACTTCAGCCTTCCTGGCTACTGAGGGGTCGAAGGTCAGTTTAATGGGCAAGTAACCATCGTAGGGGAAACTCTGTGTTCCGATTCCCCATATTTCCAGATCTTCAATTCTCTGGATGGGCAAGTGACTCAGATGTCTGTCATAAAAGTCCCGGTATAACAGAGTCACCTGTGCTCCAGTGTCTAAAATGGCTCTCGTATAGACTCCCTCCACTTGAATAGGCACTACAGGAGAGGGGCCTATCAGTTCTTCTGGATAAGACTTCAAAGGGGTCTCTTTCTGTTGGTCCCTATTTTTTTTTTGGTCCTCTCCTTCTTGTGTTTGGTTGTTGGCTTTAGTCCCTCTTGGGCTCGGTATAGCATTGATCTCCCTCCTCTGTTTATGTGTATATTCCTGCTGAGGGACAGTATTTCTCTTTTTAGGTGTGTATTCTCGCTGAGGAGCACTGTTCTTCTTCTGAGGGGGTCTACTCCTTTTTCTTCTGAGCTTCTCATTCAGTTTGGGTACAGTGGAGCTCACTGGAGATGATGGGCACCCGGTTGACTCCTTCACCAGGGGCCTCTGAAGTTTTCCGCCGGCTTGCGATTATTTATCTTCTTTTTCTTGGGACTCGAACATACTTTCGCAATATGGCCAACTCCTCCGCAGTTAAAACAGACCACATCTCCCCAGTCTTGTAGTGAAGCGGGTGCTGAGGTCTCTGGGAACAATTCCTTCTTCGGTCCATTATTCTCTACGACCCTTGGATCCTTTGCCATCAAAGAGGTCAGCATCTCCAACACCTGAGACATTTGTGACTTCACGGTGTCTACTTCTGGGTCTCTTTCAGGGGTCATGGCTGATCTGACCATTACTGGTACAACAGGGGTATGTGCCTTGATCGCTTGCTGATCCTTCTGCAGGGCCTCCTCATCTCTAATGATCTTTACCAGATCAGGATAATTCAGCGACATACCTCCTCCAGAGGTTTTCAAATGGAGCCAGACTGGATCTAAGTGTAGTGCTCCTTTTAATATCTGCTTCATCCTTGCCCCATCTATAGCTTGGGGTACCATCCCTTTTTTTAGCACGATTTGACAAAGCATTTTGTTCAGTCTTCTTACATACTCTGACAGCTTTTCTCCTGGTTGCTGGAAGGTGTGTTCGAACTGATACTTTTTCTAACTGACCGAACTCCTCCTGTAGCATGGCTAAACAGTCATAAGCCGTGCAGGCAGCATTCCCAAACCGGAGACTTTTTACAGCTTCCGCATCTGCGCCTTTCAGACTTTCCATCACGCGCTGCTTCTTCTGCGTTTCAGGCACCTCCCATGCCTCTACTGCTGACAAGGCCTGTTCGATCCAGGTATCGAAGTCTTCCTCCCCTACAGGGATGGGCAGCTTCACTGAAAATGTTCTCAGCTTCCGGTAGCTGGCCTCTATGTGTACCGTACTTGTTTGCTGACACTTTGTGAGCAGATCTCCCAAAGCATTTAAAAGTTCTGGCCTTATGGCTGTAGTGGGTGTCACCGGAGGTGTCATGCTTCTCTGCCTCTCTGATGCATGGGGTATACCTGGCGGTGATCCCGTTGGGGATGGCGGAGGTGACTCAGTTTTCACAGTTATTGCGTGCACCAGACCATAGGTTTTTTGTTATCCAGCGACTGCACACTTTGTCCTTTAAGGTTCCCTGGTACTCCATCCATCCACTCTATAAGTGCATACTGAAACGAGGTGTCTGGGGCTGATTTCAGGTCTATCACCCTTGGTATATTATTTGGGGATAGCGACACTGCAAGTCGCTCTGCCGCGTTCACTGGCCATTCTTCTCCCGGGAGACTAATGACCACTGACGTGTCTGGGTTTGTCCTGGCTGCTTCGCACCACGCTTTCACTTCTAGCGGATCCATGCCGGTACTTTTGGCGTATCTGCTTGCCATATACAGGATCCCGGAAACGATGCCCCCACGTGTAGCGTTACCCCCAGACTAAGGGAGCCGCTGGTTTGCTTTTGGGCCCTGTACACAGCACAGCCAACCCCCGGCAATCTACTCAGCCCTTCTCTGGCACAGCTAGTCTAGGGGTGGTATTTCCATATAGCTCTATAACAGTTTATGCACAATCCCACAATACCTTTCTTCTAGTGATAAGATATATATATATATATATATATATATATATATGTATATATATATACTCCAACACCAGACTTGAGTAAACGTAAAAGGTTTACTTGTAGATAAAAAAAGGGGTTAAAAATCAATATTACATATAACGCATACATGCAGAGCCCTGCAGTAATACTAACAGTAGTTAATTATAGTGCGCAATTAGTTCTAACACACACTAACATATAGCTTGAGTCCCCGTTAGCAATATGGCACTCAACAGTATTATCAACTCCCAGTCAGGCCTGACTCAAGTAAAACTCAGTCTCTAGAGACTGGAATCTTCGCATGCCAGATGATAGGTGGTGCACATACAGGAACAATATTTGTAATCCAACAAGGTATAAAGTAGTAGAACAACTCCCCGGAGACTATGTGACTCTGTCCTCCAACTAGTCTCCTGACAGGAAAAGGGAAATATAACCCAATGGGCCAAGGCAGTCTATAGGCCTAATAAAGTACTTGATTATAGCTGTGAGCAGGTGCTCTCTCACCCCTCCGGACTCGATCCCAGTCCAGGACTCCCACCGCTGTGTCTTCACACACACAGGATCTGCCACCGCCTGATCTCCGGTTCGCTGACGTCCCTGAAGCAGGTAGATGTCTGTCGCCGCACAGGCTCCGCAGCGAGGTGGAAGGCACTCTGGAAGTGTGCAAGGCCCAAGCCTCGGGCCTTGCACTCGCAGCAGGTCCGCACAGGAAGTCCTCTTGCCAGCTGTGCGGTGTCCAAAGAGGCTGGGCTTAGCCTCGCCCTCCCCTTTTATACCCCACCCATGAGTCTCTGCGGCAGCCCAATGCACCCTGGGTGCCAAACGGGGTTCTGGGTAACGTAGTCCATGGGGCCTCAACGGAGACCCCGCTACACTTACATGCCTTTCTTTGACAGATTCATAGATCAGGTTTGGGAAAAGCCGCAGAAGACTTTCGCGCTTCCGCGGCGCCTGTCTACTAGGTACCCGTTTGAGGAGGCCTTGGTTAAGAAATGGGCCTTTCCTCCAGTGGTCGACCCTCCAGTTGCCCGGTTGAATAAAGCCACAACTCTCCCGATGGAGGGGACTCCTGCTTTTAAGGACCCCACTGACAGGAGGTCAGAAGTGGTGAGCAGAGCTATGTTCGCCTTGCTGGGATCCGCCTAACGTCCTATTGTAGCGGCGACCCTAGTCAAAGATTTTGCACCAGACTGTGCAGGAGCATAATCCTCCTCCAGAAACCATGGCACTGGCCCACCAATTGGTGCAGGGCCTAGTGTATGTGTGCGATGCCACTTTGAACACTGCTCCTTTGATCTCTAGGGTCTCAGTGTATGCTGTGGTGTTGCGTCGTCTTATCTGGTTCAAATGCTGGTCTGCTGACCTGGCTTCTAAGAAACTCCTGACTGACTTGCCCTTTAAGGGTGGTAGGCTGTTCGGTGCTGCCCTGGATGACATTATTAAAGATGTCACGGGGGGTAAGAGCACCCTGCTTCCTCAGACTACTAAGGGTAAGGAGTCCCGCCATAAGCCGGGCCCCTCCTTTCCAGCTCAGAAGAGTTTTTTTCGTCAGTCAGAGCCCACGGGTAAGCCCTCCCAGACTGAAAAAACTGCAGCTGGTGGACAAAAGCGTCCCTGGGTGCATAAGCCGACCAAGCCGGCTCCCAAACCTGCCACCGCATGAAATCTTGCCCCCGCCCGGCTCGGGGGTAGGGGGACGACTTTGCAGGTTTACGGATCGGTGGACCTCCCGCATCTCCGACCGGTGGGTGTGCGAGGTGGTCACCTCGGGGTACAGGATAGAGTTCCGTTCCTGGCCTCCAGACAGATTCTTTCCCTCAAATCTCCCTCTCCTTCCAGCGTGTCGGGTGGCCCTCTTGGGGGCAGTGCAGGACTTGCTCAGGTGCAGAGTAATTGTGCCGGTTCCGTCACAAGAGAGGTTTCAGGGGTTTTACTTGAATCTGTTTGTGGTCCCAAAGTAGGACAAAGTCCATCCAATCCTGGACCTCAAGGCCTTAAATTCCTTTGTGAAGGTTCAGAAATTCTGCATGGAATCCATTCGCACGGTGATTGCTGCGCTCCACCCAGGGGACTTTCTGGCATCCTTGGACATCAAGGACGCTTACTTGCATGTCCCAATCTGCGCAAGTCACCAGAAGTTTCTGCGCTTTGCGATAGGCGAAGTCCACTATCAATTTGTGGCACTTCCCTTCGGTTTAGCATCAGCACCGTGGGTTTTCACCAAGGTGCTTGCCCCGATTCTGGCTTTGCTGAGACAGCGAGGCATTGCTATCATGGGCTATCTGGACGATCTTCTTCTGAGAGCAGACACTGGCTCAGAATTAGAAGAAAATTTGGCAATAGTCAGTGAGACCCTCCGGGACTTCGACTGGCTACTGAACACTCAGAAGTTGGTCCTGGTTCCGACTCAGCGTCTGGAGTATCTCGGTTTGATCCTGGACTCCTCGGAAGCGAAGGTATTCCTTCCCTCTGAGAAATTGCAGACTCTTCAATCTGCGGTTCGAGTTCTGACGTACAGAAAATGGTCGTCGATCCGTTTCTGTATGAGGGTCCTGGGACTCATGGTGGCCTCCTTTGAGGCCGTTCCGTATGCCCAATCACACACTCGGGCCTTACAGAAGGAGATCCTGTCCACCTGGGACAAGTCCCCGTTATCACTAGATCATCAGATCCAGTGGACGGTGATCACAACGGACGCCAGCCTTACGGACGCCAGCCTTATGGGCTGGGGGGGAGTTTGGGGAGTCCTCTCAGCTCAAGGGCTATGGCCCCCGGCCAAATCCCATCCGAATACCGATCAATGTCCTAGAACTCTGAGCGATCCGACTGTGCCTCTCCTCGTGGTCGGAGAGGCTACATGGCCACTCCGTCAGGATCCAGTCGGACAACGCCAAGGCGGTGGCATATGTCAACCATCAGGGGGGAACTCAGAGCTCAGCGGCGGCATATGAGGTCGCTCACATCCTAGGGTGGGCGGAAAGAAGCGTGCCGGCTCTGTCGGCCGTTTATATTCCAGGAATAGACAACTGGCAGGCCGACTATCTGAGCTGCCAGATGTTGGACCAGGAAGAATGGTACTTGCATCCGGAGGTGTTCCATCTTCTTTGCCGGCGGTGGGGCACGCCGGATGTGGACTTGTTGGCCTCTCGCCTCAATCGCAAGGTGTCGAGGTTTGTGGCCAGGTCCAGAGACCCCTGGGCAGACGCCTCAGACACGTTGGTGGCCCCGTGGGATCAGTATCGCCTGCTATATGCTTACCCTCCGCTGCAGCTGCTGCCTCGCCTGCTTTGCAAAGTGGAGGCTGAGGACATTCCGGTGATCCTCATTGCTCTGGATTGGCCACGGCGTCATTGGTACGCCGATCTTGTGCGGCTCGTCGTGGACGTTCCTTGGCGACTGCCTCTGCTGGAGGACCTTCTGTCTCAAGGTCCTATACTTCATCCTGCTTTTCAGTCCTTGGCTTTAACGGCATGGCTATTGAAAGCCAGGTGCTGAGGGACCGAGGTTTCTCAGATTCGGTCATCTCAACAATGTTGAGGGCACGGAAATCTTCCTCTAGAAAGATTCATCACCGTATCTGGAAAGCTTACATCGCTATGTGCGAGGAGCTAGATTGGCGTCCACGGACGTATTCTGTTCCCAGAATTCTGCTGTTCTTACAGTGTGGTGTGACCCAAAAGCTGGCTTTGAGTACAATCAAGGGTTAAATTACGGCCCTGGCTGTCTTCTTTCAATGACCGCTAGCGGGCCATTCCTTGATTAGCACCTTTGTGCAGGGGGTTCGCCATGTGCTCCCCCCTGTCAAACCTCCTCTCCCTCCTTGGGATCTGAATTTGGTGCTCTCGGTTCAAGAACCTCCTTTTCTCGCTTCAAGAACCTCCTTTTGAAAACATCAGAAATATCCCTCTCTTGACGTTGTCTCAGAAGGTGGTTTTCCTGGTAGCCATCACTTCTGTCAGACGGGTGTCTGAATTGGCGGCATTGTCTTGCAAGCCGTCTTACTTGGTCATCCATAAGGATAAGGCTGTATTGCGTCCGTGACCTTCTTTTCTACCAAAGGTGGTCTCATCCTTTCACCTTAATGAGGACATTGTCCTGCCGTCCTTGTGTCCTCCATCCATCGCATCCCAGGGAGTTTGCGCTTCACTCGCTAGACGTGTTACGTGCCTTGCGGGTGTACCTGTCCGTTACTGCTCCCATTCGGAAGTCTGACTCGCTGTTTGTGGCTGTGTCAGGCCCACAACAGGGCCAAGCGTTTTCCCCTGCTACTATTTCTAGGTGGATCAGGCAGACCGTCATACAGGCCTATGCCCTTAATGGGCGGGCACCTCCCTTTACGGTTACGACGCATTCCTCCAGAGAAATTGGTGCTTCCTGGGCTTTCCGACATCAAGCGTCGGTTGCACAAGTGTGCAAGGCACAAGGTTGATGTGGCTGCATCTTCTGATAGTTCCTTCGGCCGCAAGGTGTTGCAGGCTGTTGTTTAAGTTGCAACTCCTCCATTGAGGAGCTCTGCTTGTTTGGAGTGAAGTTTGGTTTTCCTTTCTCTTTGCTCCCACCCCTCTTTTTGACACTGCTTTGGGACATCCCACTTGTCAAATATTAAGAGGCTGTGTCAGTCCATGGACTGTAAGAGAAAATAAGATTTTTGTACTCACCGTAAAATCTGTTTCTCTGACGTCCATGGACTGACACAGCACCCACCCTTCCTTTAAGGTTTGTACTGCTTTGTTACAAACTGAGGGCTGCTGGATGCAGGTGGGTGGGTTATGTCTGGAGGGACCGCCCCCTGGGCGGGGCTGTTCAGCTCTGGTCTTTAGAATGTATGTTATAACATTCTGCCAAGTTTTCTCCTACAAGCAGGGACATAAACCCATTTGTCAAATATTAAGAGGCTGTGTCAGTCCATGGACGTCAGAGAAACAGATTTTACGGTGAGTACAAAAATCTTATTTTTTCACAAAACACAGATATTTGCATACATACAGTTTGAAATAAGGTAACTAGGTAGTTTCTTGCATTTGCAATCATTAGACTGATAATTAACTGGGTAAGATAAAACAATCAGTATATATTTCAAAAACAAGGTAGTACATAACTTTGTCCTTGTCACGTACCTGGTTGGAGGCCAAAATGCAGAGAGGGCTCCCCTTGCAGCAGAGTGCAGTACACCTCTGAGGTTGGGTACAGAGGGTGTAGTGCCCAGAGAAGCACAGGTTGCCAGATGGGTCCAGGAGAGCAGAGCTGGTAAGATCCTGAAGAACACTGGTGGATGCAGGACACCGCTCAAGGAGTAGTAGTGGCAGCCAGGCTGAGGGTCAAACCCAGTAGATCCAGCAGAAGGAAGAGACAGGTTGCAGGAATGGAGACAAGCCAAAGTTCTGGTAACAGGAAACAGGCAGGAACAGATAACTATGGCAAAGTCCGTGGAACAAGCCGGGATCAAGTGAAGGAGAAGGCAACAAGTCGGTAAAGAAAGCCAGGGGGTCAAACCAGGAGAGCAGATCAGACAGGTCAGGAACAAGCCGGGTCACAATGGGAGATCCAAACAGCAGTTGAACAGAGTCTCAGGAACACAGGAAGGCTGAAGACTATCAAGCAATGAGATGGGCTCAGTGGCAGTCTTATATAGGCCAGCAAGTGGCTGCATCTGTTGCGTGCGCCGATTGATGCTCCCGCGCATGCGCGTGTGCCTGCTGGTTCCATTGCGCATGTGCGCGCGCCTATTCGCGCCGTTTGCGTCAGTACGCACAGGGATGTGCTGGAAGCGGCCATTACTAGTACTGGCCCTTTTGCCAGTTCTCCTACGGCCGTTTCCCTGACAGTGCCCCCCCCCAAGGGGCAGCCTCCAGATGCCCCCACAGGCCAATGCTTCAGGATGTCTACTGTGAAAGTCCCGCACCAGTCTAGGAGCGTGCACATTGTTTGCAGACTCCCAGGAATTGTCTTCGCGGGATATCCCTTCCACTTGATGAGATACTGGATCTGCCTACCTCTCCTCCGGCAATCCATAATGGCTTCAACCTCGAATTCCGTTTCCCCCTCTACTAAGACTGGTGGTGGAGGTGGCTCCTCTCTTCCAGGGAAAGGACTGGATACCGCTGGTTTGAGCAGGGAGGTGTGAAATACTGGATGGATCTTGTACGCATTGGGTAGTGCCAGCTCAAAAGCCACTGGATTTATTTCTCTTTTAATTTCAAAGGGACCGATGAACTTGGGTCCAAGCTTCCGGAAGGGACATGAGAGCTTAAGGTTCACTGAAGAAAGCCATACCTTGTCCCCAATCTTAAAGACAGGATTCCCTCTTCTTCTCTTGTCATGAAACCTTTTATAATTCTCTTGAGCTTTTCGCATGGCCTCCTGAAGTATCTTGTAGTTGGTTTGAATGGACCTTAATCGATCCTGGACAGCGGGAGTAGATGCTTCGGGTATAGTATTCGGAAGGAAGGAGGGGTGAAATCCATAATTTGCCCAGAAGGGAGACTGATTGATTGCTGCATGTAAAGAATTATTATATGCAAACTCTGTACAGGGAAGAAGGGAGATCCAGTCATCTTGTGAGCAGGTATAAAAACAGTGAAGATACTGTTCTAAGGTCTGATTAGTCCTTTCTGTTTGACTATTGCTCTGGGGGTGGTAAGCTGAGGAAAGACATACTTCAATTGATAAGGACTTGCAAAGATCTCCCCAGAACTTGGAAGTAAATTGTACTCCTCTGTCGGAGACCATGCTATCCGGTAGTCCGTGTAATCTTACAATCTCTTTAATAAACATGTTTGCTGTATCCGAAGCGGAGGGTGTGCCAATCATCGGGAGAAAATGTGCCATTTTGGAAAGGCGGTCTACCACTAACATGATGGTGGTACATCCCCCAGAGGGGGGCAAATCTACTATAAAATCCATGGATATTTCTTTCCAGGGTTGTTCAGGAATAGGTAGTGGCCTCAAAAGTCCCCATGGCTTGGTATTGGAACCCTTATTGCGCTGGCTCGTGGTGCAAGAATTAACATATTCTTTGCAGTCCTGTCTTAGGCTGGCCCACCAAAAGGGGCGCTGAACAAGTTCCATGGTTCTTCGTAACCCAAAATGTCCAGCAAGTTTATGGTCATGTGACATCTTTAGGACTTGGAGTCTAACTGGCTGGGGGACAAATATCTTATCCTGATGCCACAAAAATCCATCTTGGTCTCTCAATGAGGACACTTATGTCCCAGGGCACTGGGCAGAGGCTTGTTTGATCAAAGTCTTTAAATCAGGTTGGATGAGCAAAACATTTTGAGAGGAAAGGATCGTACTTGGCTCTGTTGTTTCAGGGGTGTTTGGAAACTTTCAGGAGAGTGCATCCGCTTTCCCATTCTTGGAACCTGGCCAATATGTAAGGTGGAAATTGAACCTGGAGAAAAACAAAGCCCATCGGGCTTGTCGAGGTCTTAAACGTTTGGCTGTCCTGAGGTACTCCAGGTTCTTATGGTCTGTAAAAATCATAATGGGATGAGTGGCACCCTCCAGTAAGTACCTCCATTCTTCTAAGGCAGATTTAATGGGCAGTAGCTCTCGATCTCCGACGTCGTAATTTCTTTCTGGTGGACTCATTTTTCGAGAGAAAAAGGCTATGGGGTAAAGAAGAGCCTTGGGACCCCACCATTGAGACAGGATTGCCCCTGTCGCTATTTCAAAAGCGTCTTCTTCAAATACATAAGGTAAGGTTGGATCTGGGTGCTGTAAGGTAGGTGCAGAAGTGAATAGATTATTTAATTTGTCAAAGGCTGTCTAAGTTTCTGGGGACCACTGGAAACGAGCCTTCTGACTAGGGATGAGCCGAACACCCCCCCAGTTCGGTTCGCACCAGAACTTGCGAACGGACCGAAAGTTTGCGCGAACTTTAGAACCTTATGAAATACAATGGATGCGAACGTTCTAAATCAAAAGTGCTAATTATAACGGCTAATATTCAAGTCATTGTCCTAAAAAGGGTTTGGGGACCCGCGTTCTGCCCCAGGGGACATGTATCAATGCAAAAATAAGTTTTAAAAACTGCAGTTTTTTCGGGAGCAGTCATTTTAATGATGCATAAAGTGAAAAAAAAAAAGTGAAATATTCCTTTAAATATCGTACTTGGGGGGTGTCTAAAGTATGCCTGTGAATTGCCACGTGTTTCCCGTGTTTAGAACTGTCCCTGCACAAAATTACATTTCTAAAGGAAAAAAAAGGTCATTTAAAACTGCTTGCGGCTTTAATGTAATGTCTGGTCCCGGCAATATGGATGAAAATCATTGAGAAAAATGGCATGGCTACCCCATCACCCCCCCCGGCCCATTACCTGCCCCTTTTGGTCTTGTATTTATATTAAGGGGAACCCCGTACCCAAAATAAAAAAAGGCCCTATATACTCTGAACAGCAGTATACAGGCGGTGCAAACAAGACAGGGACTGTAGGTTTGTTCTTAAGTAGAATCTTTTTCTAATTTGGAACAGGTACATTTTTTAAGTGTAGCTCTAGCCAAAAAATCTATTTTTAAGCTTTTTGGAGAACATAGGGAAGGGTTATCACCCCTGTAACATTTGTTTTGCTGTCTGTGCACCTGTTAAGAACATTTCACCTCGGGGCGCATGCGCGGCGCGAAGCTGGAAGGTCGCATCTAAGCAGAGCTCCGTACACCGCGGGGATTCTGACACCTTCCCTGGGGCCATCAAGCATTCAAACAAGGCTAATATTTACCTGCACCCCTGGGGGAAAGAGCAGTGCATGCCGTCCTCAAAGTCTCGCCGCGGAAAACCAGCGCAGAAGACCCTCATGAATTATCTCCTCAGAGTCCGGGAGATGTCAGGGAAGAACCAAGATGGCGCCGTCCCACAATGCGATCTACACGTGGCTCAAAGCCTGGCGGCTTCCCCTGCGCACTCGTCTATGGACGGTGAGTACAGCCTGCAGCTCAACAAGGCCGACCTGGATGACAGTCTGGCAGCCATGTACACTAAGCTGGCTGAAAAATTCCAGACTGAGCTCCATAAGTCCACGCACACCCTGCAGCAGGAGATGGCGGCCCTGGGGTGGAGGACGGATCTCCTGGAGACTAAACATGATGAGCTGCAGCTAGCTTACTTGGATCTCCGTAAGGATCATGAAATGCTTAATGACTCGGTAATTCAGCTCCAATCCCACTTAGAGGACTTGGACAACAGAAACAGGAGGAGCAACCTGAGGGTTAGAGGGGTCCCGGAGGGGGTCACGGAGCTCATCCCCGCCATCAACAAGCTGTTTCAGTCCTTGCTTCCTGCATCTCCGGTGGCGGCTTTTGCTTGCAATAGGATTCATAGAGCCCTGCGCCCTAAACCGCCGGATGACAAACCCCCCAGAGATATTGTATTATGCCTTAAAGACTACCTAATAAAAGAGGAGATACTGAGAGCTAGTGATGAGCCGAACACCCCCGGGTTCGGTTCGCACCAGAACCCGCGAACGGACCGAAAGTTCGAACGAACATTAGAACCCTATTAAATACAATGGATGCGAACGTTCGAATTCTAAAGTGCTAATTATAACAACTATTATGCATGTTATTGTCATAAATAGGGTTTGGGAACCCGGGTTCTGCACCAGGGGACATGTATCAATGCAAAAAGAAGTTTTAAAAACGGTCGTTTTTCGGGAGCAGTCATTTTAATGATGCATAAAGTGAAAAAAAAAAAGTCAAATATTCCTTTAAATATCGTACCTGGGGGGTGTCTAAAGTATGCCTGTGAAGTGCCACGTGTTTCCCGTGTTTAGAACTGTCCCTGCACAAAATGACACTTCTAAAGGAAAAAAAAGCCATTTAAAACTGCTTGCGGCTTTAATGTAATGTCTGGTCCCGGTAATATGGATGAAATTCTTTAAGAAAAATGGCATAGCTACCCCATGACCCCCCCCCCCCCTACCCCAGCCCATTACCAGCCCCTTTGGGTCTTGTATGGATATTAAGGGGAACCCCGCACATAAAATAAAAAAGGCCCTATATACTCTGAACAGCCGTATACAGGCGGTGCATACAAGACAGGGACTGTAGGTTTGTTCTTATGTAGAATCTGTTTGTAATTTTGAACAGGTACATTGTTGAAGTGTAGCTCCAGCCCAAAAATCTATTTTTAAACTTTTTGGGAAACATAGGTAAGGGTTATCACCCCTGTAACATTTGTTTTGCTGTCTGTGCCCCTGTTCAGAACATTTCACCTCACTTTCCGTCCCAATGACAACTGTTTTTGAAATGTGGTGTTTTTCTTGAAACAAGGATTGCTGATAAAGCATCAGTACAGATGAGACCCCTTTCTCCCATATTTATTCTTACAGGAGAGAATTTTCCTTTCTAGGGGTAGATTTCCTCTCACTTCCTGTTGTCTTCTTTCGTTTGCAAGTAGGAGTCGTTTGTAAGTTGGATGTTTGAAAGTAGGGACCTGCCGTATATACTCTGCAGAAATAGGCCCCTTAGTTGTTGGTGTTGGCACAACACTGTAAGCACTCAGTTACTCTTGGTTGGTGCTGGAACGCCCTGCTGTCAACTATTATATCAGGAATTTTAATTACATATAATTGTTGAACAGTGGTAGTAAAAATTGGGGCTTTGATGGTGGTGCTGGTGCCACAACACTGTAAGCCCTGACAGTTACTCTTGGTGGGTGCAGCAATGGGCCCTGCTGTGAATTATTAGATCAAGAATTGTAATTACATGCCCCTTTTGAACAGGGGCTGAAAAATTGGGCCTTTCGTGGTGGTGGTGGTGGTGGCGTTGCCACAAGACTGTAAGCCCTCAGAGTTACTCTTGGTGGGTGCAGCAATGGACCCTGCTGTGAATTATTAGATCAAGAATTGTAATTGCATGCCCCTGTTGAACAGGGGCTGAAAAATTGGGCCTTAGGCACTGGTGGCACAACACTACAACCCCTCACAGATACTGTACTTGGAGCACAGCAATGAGCCCTGTTGCAAAGTATTGCTTCAAAAATTGTAATGACACGCCCCTGTTAAACAGGGGCTGAAAAATTGGGCCTTAGGCACTGGTGCCACAACACTCCAACCCCTCACAGATACTGTACTTGGAGCACAGCAATGAGCCCTATGGCAAATTATTGCTAAAAAAATTGTAATTACACGCCCCTGTAAAACAGGGGCTGAAAAATTGGGCCTTAGCCACTGGTGGCGGCACCCATAAACAAAAATGATCTTCCAAGCTATCATCATCAATCGTATCATTGAGGACTCGGAGGAGGAGGATAGCCAGTCAACATAACAGCACAGGCACTCAGCATCAGCATCAGTCTTGAAGGGATGTGACATGTTAAAATCAATTAGTCTGTTATATCAGCATCAGGTGTGTGGTAGCTGGTGGTGATCCAAGACTGGTTCATCTTGATGAAAGTCAGTCGATCAACCGAGTCGGTGGACAGGCGCACCCTGTGATCCGTGACAAATCCTCCAGCAGCACTGAATGTGCGTTCCGAAAGAACGCTGGATGCAGGACAGGCCAGTAGCTCAATTGCATACTGTGCAAGCTCTGGCCAGTGATCCATCCTCAAGACCCAGTAAGCCAGAGGATTTTCGGTGGGGAAGGTGTCCAAGTCTGACCTTGCCCCTAGATATTCCTGCACCATGTTTATCAGACGCTGGCGATGGTTGCTGGAACCGATCATACTTTGGGGCTGCGGACTAAAGAATTGTCTGAACGCATCGGTCAGACGGCCACCTTCCCCACCGCTCCTTCTTTGACTGGCCGAAGCCTCAGCAACTCGTTGTCCAGGACCAGGAGTTTGTAACCTCCCAGTCTCTGGGAACGCGTTGCACAGACCTTTCTGCAAGGCCTCCCGGAGTTGTCTCATCCTCTGCTCCCTCTGCGACGGTAACATAAGGTCCGCAACCTTACCCTTGTACCGTGGATCAAGGAGAGTGGCCAGCCAGTAATGGTCCCTCTCCTTGATCCGAAGAATACGAGGATCCTTCCGCAGACTTTGCAGGATCAGGGAGGCCATGCAGCGTAGGTTTGCTGAGGCATTCGCTCCGGAGTCCTCTGGGTCACTAAGGACGACATGATCCGCAGCCACCTCCTCCCAGCCACGTACAAGTCCACTGGTTTCTTGGGACTGTAAATCATCCCTAAAAGACTGCTGCTGATGATGCTGAGTGCCAGCCTCCACCTCCATGCTGACACAATCCTCCTCCTCCTCCTCCTCCTCCTCCTCCTCCTCTTCCTGTGCGATGGGTGGGACAGAAGGAACACTGTCTGGGTAAAGGGGGCCTTGAGAGGCAAGGAAGTCCTCCTCTTCCTGCCTCTGTTCTGCCTCAAGTGCCCTGTCCATTATTCCACGCAGCGTGTGCTCCAACAGGTGGACAAGAGGTACAGTGTCACTGATGCATGCACTGTCACTGCTCACCATCCTCGTGGCCTCCTCAAATGGTGCCAGGACAGTGCATGCATCCCTGATCATGCCCCACTGGCGTGGAGAAAAAAAACCAAGCTCCCCTGACCCTGTCCTGGTGCCGTAGTCGCACAGGTACTCATTGATGGCCCTCTGCTGCGTGTGCAGCCGCTGCAGCATGGCCAACGTTGAGTTCCACCTGGTGGGCATGTCACATATAAGGCGGTTCTTGGGCAGGTTCAACTCCTTTTGCAGCTCAGCCAGGCGAGCACTGGCATTCAGGGATGAGCCGAACACCCCCCTGTTCGGTTCGCACCAGAACCTGCGAACAGACAAAATGTTCGTGTAAACTTTAGAACCCTATTAAATACAATGGACTCGAACGTTCGAAATCTAAAGTGTTAATTATAAAGGCTAATATGCAAGTTATTGTCCTAAAAAGTGTTTGGGGACCCGGGTCCTGCCCCAGGGGACATGTATCAATGCAAAAAGAAGTTTTAAAAACGGCCGTTTTTTCGGGAGCAGTGATTTTAATAATGCTTAAAATGAAAAAATAAAAGTGAAATATTCCTTTAAATTTCGTACCTGGGGGGTGTGTATGATATGCATGTGAAGTGGCGCATGTTTCCCGTGCTTAGAACTGTCCCTGCAAAAAATGTCATTTTTGAAAGAAAAAAAATGCATTTAAAACTGACTCGCGGCTATTAATGAATTGTCGGCTCCCGGCAATACATACAAAAGTCATTGAGAAAAAAAAAAAAAAAAGCGTGGGGGTTCCCCAGAATTCAATTACCAGGCCCTTCAGGTCTGGAATGGATATTAAGGGGAACCCCGCCGCAAATTAAAAAAAAAATTGACGTGGGGTTCCCCCAAATATCCATACCAGGCCCTTCAGATCTGGCATGGATTTTAAGGGGAACTCCACCCCAAGTTTAAAAAAAAAATGGCGTGGAGTCCCCCTAAAAATCCATACCAGACCCCTTATCCGAGCACGCAACCTGGCCGGCCGCAGGGGAAAAGGGGGGGACGAGAGAGCGGCCCCCCCGCCCTCCTGAACCGTACCAAGCCACATGCCCTCAACATGGGGAGGATGTCCCCATGTTGATGGGGACAAGGGCCTCATCCCCACAACCCTTGCCCGGTGGTTGTGGGGGTCTGCGGGCGGGGGGCTTATCGGAATCTGGAAGACCCCTTTAACAAAGGGGACCCCCAGATCCCGCCCCCCCCCCTATGTGAATTGGTAACGGGTACATTGTACCCCTACCATTTCACGAAGAAAGCGTAAAAAAAATGTTTAAAAAAACACACAAACACCTTGAAAAAGTCCTTTATTTAAAAAAATAAATAAATAAACATTCCAGCGGTGAAATCCAGTGTCCCGCGGCGATCCGATGTCCAGCGCTGTCCTTCATTGGTTGTGCCTGAGCGGACCTGATGGGGAACTCCCTCTCAGTATTTTAAATGTATAGACCCGCCCCTTCTAAAGTTCCCCATCAGGTCCGCTCAGCGGACGAGATGCGGAACATGTATTACCAAAGTGAGAGCAGTTCCCCATCAGGTCCGCCCCCTCGGTATGTCAGCCCCGCCTACGTCATTGGCTTGAGCGGGGAACTTCCTTCACTATGTAAATTTAAATTACACAGTGAAGGAAGTTCCCCGCTCAAGCCAATGACGTAGGCGGGTCCGACATACCGAGGAGGCGGACCTGATTTAAATTTACATAGTGAAGGAAGTTCCCCGCTCAAGCCAATGACGTAGGCGGGTCTGACATACCGAGGAGGCGGACCTGATTTAAATTTACATAGTGAAGGAAGTTCCCCGCTCAAGCCAATGACGTAGGCGGGTCTGACATACCGAGGAGGCGGACCTGATGGGGAACTGCTCTCACTTTGGTAATACATGTATAGACCCGCCCCTTCTCATGTTCCGCATCTCGTCCACTGAGCGGACCTGATGGGGAACTTTAGAAGGGGCGGGTCTATACATTTAAAATACTGAGAGGGAGTTCCCCATCAGGTCCGCTCAGGCACAACCAATGAAGGACAGCGCTGGACATCGGGATCGCCGCGGGACACTGGATTTCACCGCTGGAATGTTTTTTTGTTTTTTTTTAAATAAAGGACTTTTTCAAGGTGTTTGTGTGTTTTTTTAAACATTTTTTTACGCTTTCTTCGTGAAATGGTAGGGGTACAATGTACCCCTTACCAATTCACATAGGGGGGGGGGGGCCGGGATCTGGGGGTCCTCTTTGTTAAAGGGGTCTTCCAGATTCCGATAAGCCCCCCGCCCGCAGACCCCCACAACCACCGGGCAAGGGTTGTGGGGATGAGGCCCTTGTCCCCATCAACATGGGGACATCCTCCCCATGTTGAGGGCATGTGGCTTGGTACGGTTCAGGAGGGAGGGGGGGCCGCTCTCTCGTCCCCCCCTTTTCCCCTGCGGCCGGCCAGGTTGCGTGCTCGGATAAGGGGTCTGGTATGGATTTTTAGGGGGACTCCACGCCATTTTTTTTTAATTTGGGGTGGAGTTCCCCTTAAAATCCATGCCAGATCTGAAGGGCCTGGAATGGATATTTGGGGGAACCCCACGTCAATTTTTTTTTTATTTGCGGCGGGGTTCCCCTTAATATCCATTCCAGACCTGAAGGGCCTGGTAATTGAATTCTGGGGAACCCCCACGCTTTTTTTTTTTTTTTTATCAATGACTTTTGTATGTATTGCCGGGAGCCGACAATTCATTAATAGCCGCGAGTCAGTTTTAAATGCATTTTTTTCTTTCAAAAATGACACTTTTTGCAGGGACAGTTCTAAGCACGGGAAACATGCGCCACTTTACATGCATATCATACACACCCCCCAGGTACGAAATTTAAAGGAATATTTCACTTTTATTTTTTCATTTTAAGCATTATTAAAATCACTGCTCCCGAAAAAACGGCCGTTTTTAAAACTTCTTTTTGCATTGATACATGTCCCCTGGGGCAGGACCCGGGTCCCCAAACACTTTTTAGGACAATAACTTGCATATAAGCCTTTATAATTAGCACTTTAGATTTCTCCCATAGATTTTTCGAATTTGCCGCGAACACCCCAATTTGTTCGCTGTTCGGCGAACGGGCGAACAGGCAATGTTCGAGTCGAACATGAGTTCGACTCGAACTCGAAGCTCATCCCTACTGGCATTATAAGATCTGCGGAAATGCACACAGACTTTCCTGGCCTGCCTCAGGACATCCTGTAAGCCCGGGTACCTGCCCAAGAACCGCTGCACCACCAGGTTAAGGACGTGAGCCACACAGGGCACATGGGTCAGTTGTCCCTGTCGGAGGGCGGAGAGGAGGTTGGTGCCATTGTCGCAAACCACCATTCCTGGCTTAAGCTGGCGTGGCGTCAACCACCTCTCGGCCTGGCCCTGCAGAGCAGACAGGACCTCTGCCCCAGTGTGGCTTCTGTCCCCCAAACACACCAGCGCAAGCACGGCATGGCATCTTTTTGCCTGCGTACTTGCGTAGCCCCGTGAACGGCTACGGAGCACCGCTGGTTCATAGGACAAACCACAGGAAGAGGCCATGGAGGAAGAAGAAGAGGAGGGGGTGGAGGAGAGAGGTGTGTCACAACCAGTAGTAGCATTTTGGAGGCGTGGCGGTGGGACAACCTCCAACACTACTGCACCTTGTCCTGCATCCTTCCCAGCTGCCAAAAGAGTGACCCAATGGGCCGTGAAAGAAAGGTAACGTCCCTGTCCATGCCTGCTGGACCATGAGTCAGCGGTAATATGCACCTTACCGCTGACCGCCCTGTCCAGCGAGGCCAAGACATTGCCTTCCACATGCCGGTAGAGAGCCGGAATAGCCTTCCGTGAGAAAAAGTGGCGTTTGGGAACCTGCCACTGAGGAACCGCACATTGCACAAACTCACGGAAGGGGGCCGAGTCTACCAACTGAAAAGGCAGCAGTTGAAGCGCTAGCAATTTAGCCAAGCTAGCATTCAACCGCTGGGCATGTGGATGGCTGGGAGTGAACTTCTTTCGACGGTCCAGCAGCTGGGGCAGGGAAATTTGCCTGCTAGAATCGGACGTCGGTGTACTGCTAGCAGAGTGGCCGCAAGTACTTGGCTGTGACACACCTAATTCTACACCTTCATTCCTCTCAGTGCATGTTTCAGAGAGGACTGAAGTTATAGTGGGGTTGGAGATCCCAGCTGATGCGGTGCAAGGAGAGGTCCGCTTTGTTCTTTGGTGTGGGTCTTTCAGGTAGGCTTGCCAACGAGCTGCATGGCAGGTCAACATATGTCTGGTCAGGCATGTGGTACCCAAGCGGCTGATGTTTTGGCCACGCGATATACGCTTGAGACATATGTTGCAAACAGCAGCTGTGCGATCTGATGCACTAGCCTCAAAAAAGGCCCACACCAAAGAACTTTTTGAATGACGGGCAGAGGCAGCGCCCTGCACAGGCGGAGCTCTGCGGTGTGATTTCGTTGGTGTACTGCCCTTACGCTGGCCACCAAAGGGCATCCTGCCTCGTTGGAGATGTGCCTCCTCCTCATCCTCCTCCTCCTCCTCTCTCCTATTAGGCACCCACGTGGAGTCAGTGACCTCATCATCACCTCCCTCCTCATCACTGGAGCCAATCTGGCAGTATGCTGCAGCTGCTGGAACATGACTGCCAGATTGGTGTCCTTCTTGAGCATCCCCTCTGTCTGCTCTCACGCTACTGCCTTCCTCTAGCTGGGTTTCATCATCAGACCCTTCGAAACGCTGGGCATCCTCCTGGAGCATGTACCCAACACTGTGCTGAAACAGTTCGGGGGACTCCTCAGGAGGAGGACATGGTGGGTCTAGGGAAGGAGTGACTGATGATGAGTCTGACATTGATACCAGGGAAGAGGACGCTTTGGCAGCTGCTTTTCCAGTACCCTGAGCCTGGGTGAGAGAGGATGAGGAGGAGGAGGAGGGCTTGGTCATCCACTCTACCAAGTCTTCGGCATGATGTGGCTCAACATGTCCAGCTGCCGAAAAGAAGGACAAGCGTGTCCCATGGCCATGTGCTGATGACAATGCACCGCGTCCACGACCAGCACTGTTGCCCCCAGACACAGAGCCTGCTTGCCCTCTTTTATTGCCTCCTGACTGTCTGCCTCTCCTTGTTTGCCTTCCAGACATTCTAATAGATGGCCTGCAGGGAGATGGGAAAAATAGCAATAAGGGCTACCTTCAGGTGTCCTTCTCTGTCCCTTGAAACAAGGACTTTGACAGTGAAAGAAACTGACACACTCTCCCTACCTACAGTTTTCTGTCCCTAGAAAAAAAATTTTTTTTAAGCACAATTTAGCACAAGGAGAATTCACTCACTGTCCTTCCAGGTCCCTGGAAACAAGGACTTTGACAGTGAAAGAAACTGACACACTCTCCCTACCTACAGTTTTCTGTCCCTAGAAAAAATGTTTTTTTTAAGCACAATTTAGCACAAGGAGAATTCACTCACTGTCCTTCCAGGTCCCTGGAAACAAGGACTTTGACAGTGAAAGAAACTGACACACTCTCCCTACCTACAGTTTTCTGTCCCTAGAAAAAATGTTTTTTTTAAGCACAATTTAGCACAAGGAGAATTCACTCACTGTCCTTCCAGGTCCCTGGAAACAAGGACTTTGACAGTGAAAGAAACTGACACACTCTCCCTACCTACAGTTTTCTGTCCCTAGAAAAAATGTTTTTTTTAAGCACAATTTAGCACAAGGAGAATTCACTCACTGTCCTTCCAGGTCCCTGGAAACAAGGACTTTGACAGTGAAAGAAACTGACACACTCTCCCTACCTACAGTTTTCTGTCCCTAGAAAAAATGTTTTTTTTAAGCACAATTTAGCACAAGGAGAATTCACTCACTGTCCTTCCAGGTCCCTGGAAACAAGGACTTTGACAGTGAAAGAAACTGACACACTCTCCCTACCTACAGTTTTCTGTCCCTAGAAAAAATGTTTTTTTTAAGCACAATTTAGCACAAGGAGAATTCACTCACTGTCCTTCCAGGTCCCTGGAAACAAGGACTTTGACAGTGAAAGAAACTGACACACTCTCCCTACCTACAGTTTTCTGTCCCTAGAAAAAATGTTTTTTTTAAGCACAATTTAGCACAAGGAGAATTCACTCACTGTCCTTCCAGGTCCCTGGAAACAAGGACTTTGACAGTGAAAGAAACTGACACACTCTCCCTACCTACAGTTTTCTGTCCCTAGAAAAAATGTTTTTTTTAAGCACAATTTAGCACAAGGAGAATTCACTCACTGTCCTTCCAGGTCCCTGGAAACAAGGACTTTGACAGTGAAAGAAACTGACACACTCTCCCTACCTACAGTTTTCTGTCCCTAGAAAAAATGTTTTTTTTAAGCACAATTTAGCACAAGGAGAATTCACTCACTGTCCTTCCAGGTCCCTGGAAACAAGGACTTTGACAGTGAAAGAAACTGACACACTCTCCCTACCTACAGTTTTCTGTCCCTAGAAAAAATGTTTTTTTTAAGCACAATTTAGCACAAGGAGAATTCACTCACTGTCCTTCCAGGTCCCTGGAAACAAGGACTTTGACAGTGAAAGAAACTGACACACTCTCCCTACCTACAGTTTACTGTCCCTAGAAAAAATGTTTTTTTTAAGCACAATTTAGCACAAGGAGAATTCACTCACTGTCCTTCCAGGTCCCTGGAAACAAGGACTTTGACAGTGAAAGAAACTGACACACTCTCCCTACCTACAGTTTTCTGTCCCTAGAAAAAATGTTTTTTTTAAGCACAATTTAGCACAAGGAGAATTCACTCACTGTCCTTCCAGGTCCCTGGAAACAAGGACTTTGACAGTGAAAGAAACTGACACACTCTCCCTACCTACAGTTTTCTGTCCCTAGAAAAAATGTTTTTTTTAAGCACAATTTAGCACAAGGAGAATTCACTCACTGTCCTTCCAGGTCCCTGGAAACAAGGACTTTGACAGTGAAAGAAACTGACACACTCTCCCTACCTACAGTTTTCTGTCCCTAGAAAAAATGTTTTTTTTAAGCACAATTTAGCACAAGGAGAATTCACTCACTGTCCTTCCAGGTCCCTGGAAACAAGGACTTTGACAGTGAAAGAAACTGACACACTCTCCCTACCTACAGTTTTCTGTCCCTAGAAAAAATGTTTTTTTTAAGCACAATTTAGCACAAGGAGAATTCACTCACTGTCCTTCCAGGTCCCTGGAAACAAGGACTTTGACAGTGAAAGAAACTGACACACTCTCCCTACCTACAGTTTTCTGTCCCTAGAAAAAATGTTTTTTTTAAGCACAATTTAGCACAAGGAGAATTCACTCACTGTCCTTCCAGGTCCCTGGAAACAAGGACTTTGACAGTGAAAGAAACTGACACACTCTCCCTACCTACAGTTTTCTGTCCCTAGAAAAAATGTTTTTTTTAAGCACAATTTAGCACAAGGAGAATTCACTCACTGTCCTTCCAGGTCCCTGGAAACAAGGACTTTGACAGTGAAAGAAACTGACACACTCTCCCTACCTACAGTTTTCTGTCCCTAGAAAAAATGTTTTTTTTAAGCACAATTTAGCACAAGGAGAATTCACTCACTGTCCTTCCAGGTCCCTGGAAACAAGGACTTTGACAGTGAAAGAAACTGACACACTCTCCCTACCTACAGTTTTCTGTCCCTAGAAAAAATGTTTTTTTTAAGCACAATTTAGCACAAGGAGAATTCACTCACTGTCCTTCCAGGTCCCTGGAAACAAGGACTTTGACAGTGAAAGAAACTGACACACTCTCCCTACCTACAGTTTTCTGTCCCTAGAAAAAATGTTTTTTTTAAGCACAATTTAGCACAAGGAGAATTCACTCACTGTCCTTCCAGGTCCCTGGAAACAAGGACTTTGACAGTGAAAGAAACTGACACACTCTCCCTACCTACAGTTTTCTGTCCCTAGAAAAAATGTTTTTTTTAAGCACAATTTAGCACAAGGAGAATTCACTCACTGTCCTTCCAGGTCCCTGGAAATAAGGACTTTGACAGTGAAAGAAACTGACACACTCTCCCTACCTACAGTTTTCTGTCCCTAGAAATTTTTTTTTTTTAAGCACAATTTAGCACAAGGAGAATTCACTCACTGTCCTTCCAGGTCCCTGGAAACAAGGACTTTGACAGTGAAAGAAACTGACACACTCTCCCTACCTACAGTTTTCTGTCCCTAGAAAAAATGTTTTTTTTAAGCACAATTTAGCACAAGGAGAATTCACTCACTGTCCTTCCAGGTCCCTGGAAACAAGGACTTTGACAGTGAAAGAAACTGACACACTCTCCCTACCTACAGTTTTCTGTCCCTAGAAAAAATGTTTTTTTTAAGCACAATTTAGCACAAGGAGAATTCACTCACTGTCCTTCCAGGTCCCTGGAAACAAGGACTTTGACAGTGAAAGAAACTGACACACTCTCCCTACCTACAGTTTTCTGTCCCTAGAAAAAATGTTTTTTTTAAGCACAATTTAGCACAAGGAGAATTCACTCACTGTCCTTCCAGGTCCCTGGAAACAAGGACTTTGACAGTGAAAGAAACTGACACACTCTCCCTACCTACAGTTTTCTGTCCCTAGAAAAAATGTTTTTTTTAAGCACAATTTAGCACAAGGAGAATTCACTCACTGTCCTTCCAGGTCCCTGGAAACAAGGACTTTGACAGTGAAAGAAACTGACACACTCTCCCTACCTACAGTTTTCTGTCCCTAGAAAAAATGTTTTTTTTAAGCACAATATAGCACAAGCACAAAACACACTGACACTCTCCCTACCTATCCTTCTCTTTCCCTAAACTAAAGGAATCCAGGTTAAGCAAGAAAGAAATAAAAGTCACTGTCCCTGCCTATGCTACTCTATCCCTGCTCCGGAACACACTACACTAGGCCGCCGTGCTGGCGGCCTTTTATAGTGTGGGGCGTGTACTAAACACCCTCAGCAATAATTGGCCACAGGCATCCTGCCTGTGGCCAATCATTGCTCTCCTCGCTGCCGGCGCTGTGATTGGCCAAGCATGCGGGGTCACAGTGCATGCTTGGCCAATCACAGCGCCTGGATGACACTGCGATGGCGTAGTGCATTGTGGGCCGTTCGCGTCACTCGAATTTGGCGCGAACGGCCCAAATCGTTCGATCTTCGTCGAACGATCGAACAGCCGATGTTCGAGTCGAACGTATGTTCGACTCGAACACGAAGCTCATCCCTACTGAGAGCCTCCCGCAATACTCCAAACATTGTGCTGGACGGTGCTAAGATACAAATCTTTCCGGATATATCCCCAGCCATGCTAGACAAACGCAGCGGATTTAAAGAAATCACAATTCCTCTGCAGGAAGCCGGAATTCGGTACCGATGGGGATTCCCCTTTAAGCTACAGGTCCCATATCATGGGATTACACACACCGTTGTCACCATCCAAGAGGGGAAGGAACTCCTAGTCAAGCTTGGCCTTATGGCGAAAGAAGATCTTCCTAGGATGCCCTCCACCCCTGCCCATCGGCCATCTGGTCCACCCCATCGCCACACAGGGACCGCAGGAGCCGGAGGCAAGATCTACGGGAGCGTTTGAACTAAGAGCTGACATTTTCCATCGTATCCAGGCCCACCTGACGGACGGCTGTTTGTATCTCCTAATATCACCGTTTTTATTTTTTTTGAGGGTCTTTCTGGGACTGTTGAGGAGTGACTCCTACAAGCCAGGGGGAAGGGGTCTCTATTTGTGTTTTTTTCTTTTTACACCCCTACCTCAAGGACTCTTCCCCCTCACCCTCTCCGGGGCTTACTCCTCATTGCACCATATTTTGCCTGAACTGTTCCCCGCAGGGCGAACCTGCAGCGGTGCCCGTTTGGTTGTCCCCCCTCTCTAGTGGCTGCCACCTTTCTAAAAGGTAGTCAAGAGTGTTGGACGTTTTAGTCCTATTGGTCAGGAAGTTTGTAGCCTGACAAGTTATTACTTTAACCTACTGTCGGGATGGTCTATCCCCTCCCGACCCCCATGGTTTATGTGTGTTTTATCTTCTTTTTTGTTCTCGTTCATTTTTTGGTTTCAAGATATGGGACTCCTTTTGCTGACTCAATTTTTACTGTGCCTTATTTACATGCTCTTAGAACATATGTTACATCCAGATGCTTGATTATATTTGTTATTGCTTGGGTAGGCCGGACGGTAACCACCTCAATGATGCACAGGACCAAGATAGCTAGCTCTTCTGGACCTGCCCACAGGGTGATGACCCCATATGCCCCCACAATTAAGAAATGGGTATTAGATTAGTCTCCCACAAAACCAGGGGGTTTAATTCCCTTCAAAAACGGAAGAAGGCATTTAATTCCTATAAACGCCTGAGGGCGGACATTATATTATTGCAGGAGACCCATTTCTCAGAGAGTAATCACCCTTCATATTTTGATAGATCTTTTGGCCCAGGTAACTTTACAACTTTTGGGTCTAGGTCCCGAGGAGTGGCGATATTTTGAAAAAAGGTTTGATGAGGGCTCATTACAAGGGAAAAAGATAACAATAGCTAATGTATATGCTCCCAATGACTCCCAAGCAACTTTTTTTAGGATTTTTTTTCACATTTTAGATAAATATAGCTCCCCACATCTACTGTTGGGAGGGGACTTCAATTTAGTGGCACACTCTGCATTAGACAGAAGCAGGCCAGGTAGCGCTTCCAATGCTTTCCCCAAAACGTTGAAGTTGCTGCTGCACGCTCACAATTTGGTGGACTCCTGGAGAGCGCACAACGTGGGGGCCCGGGAATTCACGTTTTATTCCCACCCCACCAATAGCTACTCCAGGATAGATCATCTGTTCTGCTCCCCCATATTGCTAGCGAATTCCACCTCTGCTGCTATCCATTCCTGCCCATGGTCAGACCACCAGATGGTCTCCTTAGATGTCTCCCACATAGGCCTTAGAGCCTCTGTCGCAGGATGGAGACTGAATGAATCTCTCCTCACGGACCCTATAGTAGTATCGCAGCTGGCTAAGCACATGACGGATTATTTTGCCACCAATGACACAGGAGAGGTCTCCCCCCCCACCCCCCCCGACCCTTTGGGTGGCCCACAAGGTGGTGCTCAGAGGCCACCTTATTCAAATTGCAGCGGAAAGAAAGAAACAGCGGCTGATAGATATTACTAGACTCACTAAAGACCTGGATAGGCTATACCACGTACATTCACAAAACCACGCCACAGACCTTTTGAGTAAAATACAAGAATGTAGACTGGAGCTTAATAAGATTCTCTCTGAGCAGACGGAAAGGTCCTTGAGGTGGTCAGGAGCCAAGTTCCTGTTGCACAGTAACTCGGCCTCGACCATGTTCGCACGGAAGCTAAACCAATCAATTCAACCCCCCCCACACATATAAAATGAGGAACCCTACTGGGGGTCTGGTTTCCCACCCTACAGAGGTCTTGCAAATTTTTTCTAAATTTTATACCGAGCTTCTTTCCCTTCCTTCCGCACCCCCAGATCCTACTCTCAAATCCTGGTGAAGACCTGCCTCTCCCTACACTGGCACAGGAGCATCTGGCGGAGCTGAATGCACCTTGCTCAGAACTGGAGATTGCAGCAGTTATCAAGTCACTAAAGCCCTCCAAGGCTCCGGGCCCTGACGGGTACTCGGCCCCATATTCTAAAAAATTTAGAGACACTCTGGTTCCACCTCTGAAATCCCTCTTTGACCATATACTTGAGGGAAATGTCTTTCCGGATGACATGCTTCTTGCGAACATGTCGTTGATCCCGAAGCCCAATAGAGATCATACCCTGCCCCAAAACTATAGGCCCATTTCGGTCATTAATAACGACTTGAAGATTTTCGGTCGGGATATTGGCGGACCGACTATCAAATATTATTACCTCCCTTATCTCCCCAGATCAGACGGGTTTTATTCCGTCTAGACAAATTACAGACAATATTAGGCTCGCCTCTAACATTATACAGGACGCGAACTTACACGCCCGCAGGGTGCTACTCCTTGGCCTGGATATTCACAAGGCTTTCGATAGCGTGCTGTGGCCGTATCTTGAAATGACCTTGGAGAGGTTTGGCTTCTCAGGGGCCTTCGTTCATGGATTTAGGGCACTTTATAACCACCCTTGCACCCGTATTAAACTCCCGGCTGTAATTCTGATTACTTTAAGTTGGGTAGGGGTATGAAACAAGGGTGTCCATTATCCCCACTTTTGTTCGCACTCGCTATAGAACCTTTGGCCAGATCAATTAGCCTAGACCCTAACATTCAAGGATATTCTAAAGGGGATCGGGAGTTTAAAATTAGCTTATACGCAAACGATGTCCTTTTATTTCTACCAGACCCTATTGTCTCGATTCCAAACCTTATATCTACCCAAAGCACCTTCCAGAAACTTTCAGGTTTAGGGGTTAATCTCTCTAAATGCTCTCCCAATTAATCTCCCTATTAACTCCCTCCAATCTAATTTTAGTTTCTCTATGGAAACTCAAACATTATCATATTTAGGGATTAAACTAGCCCCTTTGCTTCATAACATGTATCTGGCCAATTACCCACCTGCCTTTTCCCGTATTAGGCATCTGCTACTGGCCTGGAGCCAGTACCATATAACGTTCTTGGGACGGGTTCAAGCAGTGAAAATGTCTATTCTCCCAAAACTTTTTTTTAGAGCTCTCCCCAACTATGTGCCCCGCCAAACGATTGATTTGTTACAAAGGGATGTGAACAAATTTATATGGCTTAATAAGACACCTAGGCTGGGTAGGCAGATGGTTTACAGGCCCAGGGTAATGGGGGGTCTAGGCTTACCACACCTATGGCTTTATTATATGTCCTCTAGACTTCTGCAGCTAGCACAATGGCATACCCCCCCTCGTGGGATCCCTTGCCTCCACTTCGAGCGGGTATCCGTGGTCCCATATTATCTCCCGGGTCTGCTTTGGGCAAAATCGATTAGCCCCGGAGAGGTCTCCGCTTTAAATTTGGTGGTGGGACAATCCCTACGGCTTTGGTCCCTATATAAGACAAGACTCTCCCTGTTGCCCCCCAAGCCCAGATTGGCCTCCTTCATTGGGGACCCCTCCTTCCCAGCGGCTTTTCCTGATAGGAATAATTTTGCACGGTGGATCAGTTACCCTGGACTCACTTCAGATAGATGGGGAGTTTTGCTCTTTCCAAGCCCTACAATCCTCTCATGCCTTCCCCAGATCGGAATTTTACAAATACTTACAAGTAAGGCATTTTTTTTCCTCGCGAGGAGCGGGAACAGTCCCTAATCACACCAATACATTTGAGAATCTCTGTGGCCCTACATCGAGGGACAGGGGGACCATCTCCCATTTATACGATTTTTTGGGAGGTTTAGGCCTTTCAGAAAAATCTACTGCAATACTAGGGTGGGAGAGGGAAATGGGAGAAGTTGCTTCCCCAGAGGAATGGAGTAATAGGATCTTGAATATGCACAAGTGCACAAGGTCGGTGGCGGTCAAGGAGACAGTGGTGAAGCTACATACCAGGTGATACTATACCCCTGCTAAGCTACATAGATTCTTCCCCACAGTCTCTGAGAGCTGCTTCAGAGGATGTCCAGAGGTTGGGACCCACTTACATATCTTTTGGAGCTGTGCAGCCTTGAGGGACATATGGGTTAAGGATACGGATAGGGTGGCGGGGATCACAGGGGGTCTTCCTACCCTGACGTATCAGATGTGCCTATTCTTTGCCGACATCCCTGGCTCCACCCCACCTGAACAGAAATTGGCGCACACACTCTTCAGTGCGGTACAATGGTCTATAGCCCTATTTTGGCGTACTCCAGGGGTCCCGTGGGACCAGGTTCTTAAGCGTATGGTGGCTATTCAGGTTATGGAGAGGGTATTCCACACCATCATGGATACTATGCCTATTTATGACCTGAAATGGAAACCGTGGGCCCCATAAATACCGTCCCCATATATCTAGGTAACATTTCTCATTTACCCTCATGCTAGGAAGGCATATAGTCAACACCTTCGGTGAAAGCTTCCCATATCGAAGCATGTTCTTCAGTTTTGATTAGTGTATCATTTGACTCTCTCTCTTTGTTACTCATATCCCCAGTTTTATGTGATCATAATTTTTTTTTCTACTAGAGAGTGAGTAGACAGAACTTAAACAAACATTGTTTTATGTTAGGAATGTTCCCTCTGTCGCTTTCTGTTTTTGTATTATATTCTCACTGTGTACCGGGATGGCCCGGGATGCCCCTGATTTGTAAGTTTGGATCCTCCTGAGGGCCGCCACAACAGAATTTTACTAAATGTTTGTATGTTTTTATATACTATACACTTGATACTAATTGTATGTACCTTTATTTTCTCAATCAAAAAATCGTTTGTATGAAAAAAAAAAAAAAAAAACATTTCACCTCACTTTCCATCCCAATGACAAATGTTTTTGGAAAAGTGGGGTTTTTATTGAAACAAGGATTGGTGATAAAGACTCAGTAGAGAGGAGACACCTTTTTCCCATATTAACTTTTACAGGAGAGAATTCCCCTTCCTAAGGGTAGATTTCCTCTCACTTCCTGTTGTCTCCTTCCGTTTGCAAGTAGGAGTCGTTTGTAAGTTGGATGTTTGAAAGTAGGGGCCTGCCGTATATACTCTGCAGAAATTTGCCCCTTAGGTGTTGGTGTTGCCACAACACTGTAAGCCCTCAAAGTTACTCTTGGTGGGTGCTGGAACGCCCTGCTGTGAACTATTATATCAGGAATTGTAATTACATGTGTAGCGCCTGCCCCTCTTCTCTCTCTGTGCGGCCCGCACTGTCTCTTGTCTAGGGGTATCTGGTAGAGTGGAGAGAGAAAGAGCGGGTGGGCTACGCCTAGCCTCCACCACATGGGAATGCCTGTAGTATCAGCAATGTCCTGTTTACCTTCGGGTCTGTGCCGTGCACCCGGATCCTCCCTCCAAGAGTCACCGTGAACTTCGTCCACCAGGAAGTGAGCCTCACACCATTAAAGTCCAACGCTCCTTTATTAGAACACACCATACAGGGACTTCCTTGATAGTTAGGACAGAAAAGGAGGTGTGAGTGTGAATAGGCCCAGACACAAATTCCCTCCTCCACTCTCCTCCTGGAGAGTGGGATATGGTCTCCGTACGAGAGGAAGGGGATCCTTCTGGACGGTCTCCGACAAGAGACTCACCCGTCACCGGCAGTCTGCTGCACCGGATCTTCGAGTGAGGAGCTCTCCCCGGTCCATTGCGTCTTACTCAGATTCAGGCCTCCATCCCCGAAGTACCTTAGGACCCTTCCCTCGCGGAACTCAGTGTTGGGCACTGAGCTCCGGACCCTCTTGTAAGTACCTCACCCCAGGGCTGAAGGTGCCTGAGGTAGAACACGATCTCCGTTGGTCCCCTAGGCTGAGGCCTCCTAGGGGACGAGCCCGAACCCACGTCCACAAGCTGAAGGTGCTTGGGACGAAGACCCCCGTGACCAAGATGGCCGGCCCCTTTATCTCCTCTCCCAGCAAGCACAGCGGGTTCCCCGCCCCACCATGCCGAGAGAGGACAAAAAGGACCTCTGCACACAGTGGTATTCATCCCCCCCCGGCCACGGTGACAGCGCCACCTAGTGAACCGCAAGGAACATAGCACTGATGTCACAGCTAGATTCAAAAAATACACCCGGGAAAGTAAGTACCCGCTACACATGCCATTGTTCAACAGTGGTAGGAAAAATTGGGCCTTTGGTGGTGGTGCTGGTGCCACAACACTGTAAGCCCTCACAGTTACTCTTGGTGGGCGCATGAATGGGCCCTGCTGTGAATTATTAGATCAAGAATTGTAATTGCATGCCCCTGTTGAACAGGGGCTGAAAAATTGGGCCTTTGGTGGTGGCCGTGGTGCTGGTGCCACAAGACTGTAAGTCCTCACAGTTACTCTTGGTGGGCGCAGGAATGGGCCCATCTGTGAAATATTAGATCAAGAATTGTTATTACATGCCCCTGTTGAACAGGGGCAGAAAAATTGGGCCTTAGGCACTGGTGCTGGTGCCACAACACTTCAACCAATCGCAGATACCGTATTTGGAGTGCAGCAATGAGCCCTGTTGCAAAGTATTAGATCAAGAATTGTAATTACATGCCCCTATTAAACAGGGACAGAAAAATTGGGCCTTAGGCACTGGTGCTGGTGCCACAACACTGCAACCCATCACAGATACTGTAGTTGGAGCGCAGCAATGAGCCCTGTTGCAAAGCATTGCATCAAAAATTTTAATTACACGCCCCTGTTAAACAGGGGCTGAAAAATTGGGCCTTAGCCACTGGTGCCACAACACTTCAACCCATCATAGATACTGTATTTGGAGCGCAGCAATGAGCCCTGTTGCAAAGTATTGCATCCAAAATTGTAATTATACGCCCCTGTTAAACAGGGGCTGAAAAATTGGGCCTTAGCCACTGGTGGCGGCACCCAGAATCACAAATGTTCTTCCAAGCTATCGGCAGGATCATTGAGGAGGAAGAGGATAGTCAGTCAACATAACAGGACAGTCACTCAGCATCATCATAGGCAGTCTTGAAGGGATGTGACATTTCAAAAAAAATTATTTGGTTACATCAGCTTCAGGTGCTTGGTAGCTGGTGGTGATCCAAAACTGGTTCATCTTTATGAAGGTCAGTCGATCAACCGAGTCGGTGGACAGGCGCACCCTGTGATCGGTTACAAAGCCACCAGCAGCACTGAATGTGCGTTCCGAAAGAACGCTGGATGCAGGACAGGCCAGTAGCTCAATTGCATACTGTGCAAGCTCTGGCCAGTGATCCATCCTCAAGACCCAGTAAGCCAGAGGATTTTCGGTGGGAAAGGTGTCCAAGTCTGACCTTGCCCCTAGGTATTCCTGGACCATGTAAATCAGATGCTGGCGATGGTTGCTGGAACCGATCAAACCTTGGGGCTGCGTACTAAAAAATTGTCTGAACGCATCGGTCAGACGGCCACCTTCCCCACCGCTCCTTCTTTGACTGACCGAAGCCTCAGCAACTCGTTGTCCAGGACCAGGAGTTTGTAACCTCCCAGTCTCTGGGAACGCGTTGCACAGACCTTTCTGCAAGGCCTCCCGGAGATGTCTCATCCTCTGCTCCCTCAGCGACGGCAAGATAAGGTCTTCGACCTTACCCTTGTACCGTGGATCAAGGAGAGTGACCACCCAGTAATGGTCCCTCTCCTTGAAACGAAGAATACAAGGATCCTTCCACAGGCTTTGCAGGATCAGGGAGGCCATGCAGCGTAGGTCAGCTATGGCATTCAGTCCGGAGTCCTCTGGGTCACTAAGGATGTGTCATGGATTTGCATTAATGTCTGTCTGCCATCTTACCTTTCCTCCTCATGTGTTCATCTTAGAGACCAGACCCCCTTCACCTGGCTTCCTTTATAATCTCCTCCCAGCCAGACTCCACCCCAGGCCCTATCACAGAACACTATATTAACCTGTGCACTGCAAGCCTGCTTTGCTGATCAACGTGTTTGTTAGCATTGTGTGTTTGGGTTCCTGCCTGCCGTGTGCTACGTCTGTCTCTCTGTTACGTTATTGGCTTGTCCCCGACTATCCCTGTCTGCTCGTGACCCTTGACCTTTGGCTTGTCCTTCGTTATCCTTGTCTGCTTGTGACCCTTGACCTTCGGCTTGTTATTCGTTATTCTTGTATCTTGTGCTGCTGCTTCCCCTCTATTCCCCTTATCCTACGGGGCGTGAGCTAGGAGACTCTAGGGGCCGCGACCTGGACCTAGCCTGCAGCATAACATCCTCACCACTAGAGGCTCTGGAGAAGACCTGCTGGGTCTTAGACTCCGCGCCCTGGGGAATCTTGGCTCTAGCTTCCTGTAGGATCCCGGTTGTGCTCCTCTGGTCCCGCTTTCCACAACCACCCAGTTTCCTATCCGCAGCAGTCAGCCATAGGGTTCACTATCTTGCGGTGCACTCCTGTCCCCCTACGGTGTGCACCTGTCATCTGGCCACAGGTGACCTGACAGTTTGATCAGCCATGGACCCGGCTGACGGGCCACTCCCCGCGGATGATCCATTACAGGGCATAGTCCGTAGACTTGAGACACAGGAATCAGATCAGACTCAGGTGATGCGATTCCTCCAGGATCTGGCTTCTCGCTTCGAGCAGCTTCAGACCTCCTTGGGAACCCCAAATCTGCAACCTCAAGTACAACCAGCGGCTGCGCCTTTCGCATCAGTCGCAGCCACACACTCACTAGAACTGCCAGCTCCGTTCCATTTCTCTGGGGACTCCAAGGCCTGCAGGGGGTTTCTCAGCCAATGTACGATTCATTTTGAGCTTCAGCCTCAAAACTTCCTGTCTGATCGGGCTAAGGTAGCCTATATCATCTCCCTCCTCTCCAGTGAAGCTTTAGCCTGGGCTGCCCCCTGTGGATAAGGAATGATTCGGTGGTTTCCATCCTGTCCGACTTCTTGGAGCTCTTTCGGAACATCTTCGAGGAGCCGGCTCGGGCTTCTTCAGCGGCTAGTGCTGTCTTACGTCTTCGCCAAGAAGCTAGTTCAGTGGGACAATACGCTCTTCAGTTCCGTATCCACACAGCTGAATTGAGCTGGAATAATGAGGCCCTGGTCGCTACCTTTTTACATGGCCTCTCTGACCGAGTGAAAGACGAATTAGCGGGAAGAGCCATTCCCGTCGGTCTGGACGATGTAATTTCTTTGTGCAACCAGATCGACATTCGTTTTCAGGAGAGGTCGCTAGAAAAAAGACGCCAGCACTCTCTGGGTCCTAGCCAGTCTGAGCTCCCCTCCCTTCGTCCCGTGGAGCATCTTCTGCCTGCTGAGGGACCTATGCAGCTGGGCCGGACCAGACTAACCCCCGAAGAACGTGCTAGGCGCAGAACTCTGGGCTTGTGCCTCTATTGTGGGGGCAAGGGTCATTTTCGTGACTGTTGCTCGCTTCTGTCCGGGAAACGCTCGGGCCTAATACATTTGGAAGGTGGAGTATTGGACCCTGAAACATCCCCTTCTTGCCTTCTCCTGCCGGTGTTCCTTCATGTAGGCACTTCTCCTCAATCAACCCTTGCATATCTGGATTCAGGGGCAGCCGGCAATTTTATGGATTGGGGAACTGCTTCTTCTATGAAGCTTACCCTTTCACCTCTCGCTACCCCATTGGTAGTCTCGGCAATTGATGGCACTGTTCTCCCAGGGGGCCCTATTCGCTTCCAGACGCTCCCCATTAGGATGTCGGTAGGTATTCTCCACCAGGAGTGGATATCCTTTCTCATTCTACCCAAGGCCTCTACCCCCATTGTATTGGGCCTTCCTTGGCTGCAGCTCCACTCTCCACATGTGGACTGGGCCTCTGGGCAGGTCCTGGCTTGGGGTCCCTCATGTTTCTCGTTATGTCTTCTCAAGGTGGCCCCCAAAGAGAGACTTCCGGTTGCTACCACTTCTGTTTCTTCTGATCTTCCCGCTGCATACAGTGATTACCGGGTTGTGTTCTGTAAGAAATCAGCTGAGGTGCTTCCTCCCCACAGGTCTTTTGACTGTGCTATTGATCTTGTCCCCGGAGCAATTCTGCCCAGGGGTCGTACCTACCCTCTGTCCATCCCAGAGACCCAGGCCATGTCTGAGTATGTTGCAGAGAATCTGGAGAGAGGTTTCATCCAGAAATCCGCATCACCTGCAGGGGCAGGGTTCTTTTTCGTTGCCAAAAAGGATGGTACCCTAAGACCCTGTATCGACTATCGAGGTTTAAACGCGGTTACTATTAAAAATCGATACCCCTTACCCTTAATATCTGAACTGTTCGATAGGTTGAAGGGTGCCTCCATTTTCACCAAGTTGGATCTCAGAGGCGCGTACAATCTCATTCGAATACGGGAGGGTGATGAATGGAAGACTGCATTTAACACTAGAGACGGGCATTATGAATACCTGGTGATGCCTTTTGGTTTGTGTAATGCCCCAGCTGTGTTTCAAAACTTTGTCAATGAAATCTTCAGAGATCTGCTGTACCAGTTTGTTGTTATCTATCTGGATGACATTCTGATCTTTTCTGAAAATCTGCTCGTCCACAGAAACCATGTCCGCACTGTACTTCAGCATCTTAGAGAGAACAATCTCTATGCCAAGCTGGAGAATTGTTCCTTTGAATGTTCTGAGGTCCTGTTTTTGGGGTGCTTTGTCTCATGTTCGGGTCTTCGTATGGATCCTGCGAAGGTCTTGGCTATTACCAACTGGCCTCTTCCTGCTAGCCTCAAGGCCACACAGCGCTTTCTTGGCTTCACAAATTATTATAGGCAGTTCATAAGGAATTACTCTTCCATTGCTGCGCCTATTATCGCTTTAACCAAGAAGGGTGCGAATGCCAAAGACTGGCCTCCCGAAGCTGTCTCTGCATTTCACGACCTGAAACAGGCCTTTGTTTCTGGACCTCTCTTGAGGAGACCAAATCCTGGGGATGCATTTTTTATTGAAGTGGACGCTTCCTCAATGGGGGTGGGAGCTGTGCTTCTTCAATTCTTTGAGAATAGACGTCAACCATGTGCGTTCTTCTCCAAAAAAAAATCTCAGGCAGAGAGGAATTATGCCATCGGTGATCGGGAACTTCTCACGATTAAATTGGTGTTAGAGGAGTGGCGTCATCTCTTGGAGGGTTCCCCTCACTCCATAACGATCTTTACTGACCACAAGAACTTACAGTATCTACAGAATGCTAAACGTCTGAATCCTAGACAGGCCAGGTGGAGTCTCTTCTTTGCCCGTTTTAATTTCACGATTACTTACAAACCTGGTTCCTGCAACGGTCGGGCTGATGCGCTCTCTAGGTCATTTGACACTTTTGACGAGGAGTCCGCCCCTGAACCTGAGCCGATCATTCCAACCTTGTGCATTGCTGC
The DNA here is from genome assembly GCA_029206835.1 of Rana muscosa. Taxonomy (NCBI): domain Eukaryota; kingdom Metazoa; phylum Chordata; class Amphibia; order Anura; family Ranidae; genus Rana; species Rana muscosa. The sequence continues at coordinate 104,801,592 of CM055119.1, read as the reverse complement.
CCACTCTACCACCCTGAAGTCAAAGATTCCGCCTGGTAAGACCTTTGTCCCCACTGAGCTAAGAGCTAAGATCCTTCGTTGGGGACATGATTCCAAGGTGGCAGGCCATTCTGGATTCCTCCGATCCTTCTTACTCATTAGTCGTCACTACTGGTGGCCTAATCTCCGCTCAGATGTCAAAGACTACGTTAAGGCTTGTCATGTCTGTGCTCAGTCTAAATCCTCCACACAAGCTCCTGCTGGTCTCCTCATGCCCTTGCCCATCCCTAAGGAGCCCTGGGCTCATATTGCCATGGATTTTAACACCGACCTCCCACTGTCTGAGAATAATACAGTCATTTGGGTGGTAATCGATCGGTTCTCCAAGATGGCTCATTTTGTTCCTCTTCCTGGTCTTCCTTCTGCTCCTGCCTTGGTTCCCATTTTTATTCAAGAAATTTTCCGCCTCCATGGGGTTCCTTCTCATATTGTTTCCGACAGAGGAGTCCAATTTACGTCTCGTTTTTGGAGAGCCTTTTGCAAATCCCTCAATATTGTCTTGGATTTTTCCTCTTCCTACCACCCTCAATCCAATGGACAGACTGAGAGGGTTAATCAGGAGTTAGAGGTCTTTCTTCGCACCTTTGTGTCTTCTCATCATGACGATTGGTCCTCTCTACTTCCGTGGGCAGAATTCTCCCATAACAATCATGTGAATACCAGCTCGCAGAAGACACCCTTTTTCACTGTTTATGGAAAACACCCTCAACTTCCTCTTCCCATGACCTGTTCTCCAGATATTTCAGCTTTGACTTCGGTTCAGGAGTCTCTCAATTCTGTTTGGGGTGACGTTCATGATTCCCTCCGGGCAGCTGCTGAAAAATTCAAAGGCTTTGCCGACTGCCGCAGGCATAAACCGCCTTCTCTTCAGCCAGGGGACAAAGTCTGGCTCTCCACCAGGAACATCAAGCTCGAGTTCCTTCTCTGAAGTTTGCTCCACGATTCATTGGTCCATACACTGTAACTGCTAAACTGAATCCAGTTTGTTTCAAACTCCAGATTCCTAAGAGCCTTAAAATCACTAACTCCTTCCATGTTGCCCTTCTGAAGCCTTTAGTCCTCAATAAATTCTCTCGTCCTCTCCCTACCGTGGCGCCTGTCTCTGAGGATAATCAGGAGTACGAGGTTAGTCAAATTCTGGACTCCCAACTTTGTAAAGGCGTTCTTCAGTACCTCATTCATTGGAAGGGGTTTGGTCCTGAGGAGAGGTCTTGGATCACTGCATCTGAGGTCTTTGCACCTCGTCTGTTAAAGGAGTTTCATCTTAAGTTTCCCTCCAAACCTGGGCCCAGGCGGGGAAGGGGGAGGCCTCGTAAGAGGGAGGGTACTGTAATGGATATGCATTAATGTCTGTCTGCCATCTTACCTTTCCTCCTCATGTGTTCATCTTAGAGACCAGACCCCCTTCACCTGGCTTCCTTTATAATCTCCTCCCAGCCAGACTCCACCCCAGGCCCTATCACAGAACACTATATTAACCTGTGCACTGCAAGCCTGCTTTGCTGATCAACGTGTTTGTTAGAATTGTGTCTTTGGGTTCCTGCCTGCCGTGTGCTATGTCTGTCTCTCTGTTACGTTATTGGCTTGTCCCCGACTATCCCTGTCTGCTCGTGACCCTTGACCTTCGGCTTGTCCTTCGTTATCCTTGTCTGCTTGTGACCCTTGACCTTCGGCTTGTTATTTGTTATTGTTGTATCTTGTGCTGCTGCTTCCCCTCTATTCCCCTTATCCTACGGGGCATGAGCTAGGAGACTCTAGGGGCCGCGACCTGGACCTAGCCTGCAGCGTAACATCCTCACCACTAGAGGCTCTGGAGAAGACCTGCTGGGTCTTAGACTCCGCGCCCTGGGGAATCATGGCTCTAGCTTCCTGTAGGATCCCGGTTGTGCTCCTCTGGTCCCGCTTTCCACAACCACCCAGTTTCCTATCCGCAGCAGTCAGCCATAGGGTTCACTATCTTGCGGTGCACTCCTGTCCCCCTATGGTGTGCACCTGTCATCTGGCCACAGGTGACCTGACAGGATGACATGATCCGCAGCCAACTCCTCCCAGCCACGTACAAGTCCACGGGTTTCTTTGGACTGTAAATCATCCCTAAAAGACTGCTGCTGATGATGCTGAGTGCCAGGTTCTACCTCCATGCTGACACAATCCTCCTCCTCCTCCTCCTCTTCCTGTGTGATGGGTGGGACAGAAGGAACACTGTCTGGGTAAAGGGGGCCTTGAGAGGCAAGGAAGTCCTCCTCTTCCTGCCTCTGTTCTGCCTCAAGTACCCTGTCCATTATTCCACGTAGTGTATGCTCCAACAGGTGGACAAGAGGTACAGTGTCACTGATGCATGCACTGTCACTGCTCACCATCCTCGTGGCCTCCTCAAATGATGCCAGGACAGTGCATGCATCCCTGACCATGCCACACTGGCGTGGTGAAAAAAAACCGAGCTCCCCTGACCCTGTCCTGGTGCCATAGTCTCACAGGTACTCATTGATGGCCCTCTGCTGCATGTGCAGCCACTGCAGCATGGCCAATGTTGAGTTCCACCTGGTGGGCATGTCACATATAAGGCGGTTCTTGGGCAGGTTCAACTCCTTTTGCAGCTCAGCCAGCCGAGAACTGGCATTATATGATCTGCGGAAATGCACACAGACTTTCCTGGCCTGCCTCAGGACATCCTGTAAGCCCGGGTACCTGCCCAAGAACCGCTACACCACCAGGTTAAGGACGTGAGCCACACACTGCACATGGGTCAGTTGTCCCTGTCGGAGGGTGGAGAGGAGGTGGGTGCCATTGTCGCAAGCCACCATTCCTGGCTTAAGCTGGCATGGCGTCAACCACCTCTCGGCCTGCCCCTGCAGAGCTGACAAAACCTCTGCCCCAGTGTGGCTCCTGTCCCCCAAACACACCAGCGCAAGCACTGCATGGCATATTTTTGCCTGCGTACTTGCGTAGCCCCTTGAACACCTACGGAGCACCGCTGGTTCCGAGGACAAAGCACAGGAAGAGGCCATGGAGGAAGAAGAAGAGGAGGGGGTGGAGGAGAGAGGTGTGTCACAACCAATAGTAGCATTTTGGAGGCGTGGCGGCGGAACAACCTCCAACACTACTGCACCCTGTCCTGCATCCTTCCCAGCTGCCAAAAGAGTGACCCAATGGGCCGTGAAAGAAAGGTAACGTCCCTGTCCATGCCTGCTGGTCCATGAGTCAGCGGTAATATGCACCTTACCACTGACCGCCCTGTCCAGCGAGGCATGGACATTGCCTTCCACATGGCGGTAGAGAGCCGGAATCGCCTTCCGTGAGAAAAAGTGGCGTTTGGGAACCTGCCACTGAGGAACAGCACATTGCAAAAACTCACGGAAGGGGGCCGAGTCTACTAACTGAAAAGACAGCAGTTGAAGTGCTAGCAATTTAGCCAAGCTAGCATTCAACTGCTGGGCATGTGGATGGCTGGGAGTGAACTTCTTTTGACGGTCCAGCAGCTGGGGCAGAGAAATTTGCCTGCTACAATCGGACGTTGGTGTACTGCTAGCAGAGTGCCCGCAAGTACTTGGCTGTGACACACCTAATTCTAAAAGATTGATGGGGAGAGCTGAGGGGTAGGAAGAAAGATTTGCGTGTCATCAGCATTGAACAGGGACGTGCAGTCAGGGGAGGCAGGGCCATTAACATAAAAAAAAAGCTTCAAGGGTTGTGGCCCATGACCTGGGGTATGTAGCCAAAGTCTTAACCCACCACTGGTAAAAAATTGGGGCTCCTATGACCTATGGTTTCAGAGATATGGGGCTCCTTGCACAGCCTGTCAGAAGCTAAATACAGAGAGGTCAGTTTAAACACAAGATGACACACTCTGCAGCAGACTGAGAGGTTGAGCTCACAGTGCATCTCACTTCTTGTCAGAGGCACTGAGCTCAAAGAACAGCTTGGAAACTTGGCACGCCTCTCACTGCAGTGTCATAGAAGGGGCATGTGTCTAAAAGACAAATGCTCCCTTCCAGCCCAGCCCTCTTATCTACAAGGAAAAATGTGTTTATGTGCAGTGCCGGACTGGCCTACCGGGATACCGGGACATTTCCCAGTAGCCTGCATGCCCTGGGGCCGCTTTGGGCTAAGTTGTGGCTGCAGCACAGCGCTCCCCTCCCTCCCTCCTCCTCCTCCACTACATGTCACACACAGTCAGCGGGAATTCCTGCCCATTCCTGCTATCCATTCCTGCCCATGGTCAGACCACCAGATGGTCTCCTTAGATGTCTCCCACATAGGCCTTAGACCCTCTGTCGCAGGATGGAGACTGAATGAATCTCTCCTCACGGACCCTATAGTAGTATCGCAGCTGGCTAAGCACATGGCGGATTATTTTGCCACCAATGACACAGGAGAGGTCTCCCCCCCCCCGACCATTTGGGCGGCCCACAAGGTGGTGCTCAGAGGCCACCTTATTCAAATTGCAGGGGAAAGAAAGAAACAGAGGCTGATAGATATTACTAGACTCACTAAAGACCTGGATAGGCTATACCACGTACATTCACAAAACCACGCCCCAGACCTTTTGAGTAAAATACAAGAATGTAGACTGGAGCTTAATAAGATTCAGTCTGAGCAGACGGAAAGGTCCTTGAGGTGGTCAGGAGCCAAGTTCCTGTTGCACAGTAACTCGGCCTCGACCATGTTCGCACGGAAGCTAAACCAATCAATTCAACCCCCGCACACATATAAAATTAGGAACCCTACTGGGGGTCTGGTTTCCCACCCTACAGAGGTCTTGCAAATTTTTTCTAAATTTTATACCGAGCTTCTTTCCCCTCCTTCCGCACCCCCAGATCCTACTGTCAAATCCTGGTGAAGACCTGCCTCTCCCTACACTGGCACAGGAGCATCTGGCGGAGCTGAATGCACCTTGCTCAGAACTGGAGATTGCAGCAGTTATCAAGTCACTAAAGCCCTCCAAGGCTCCGGGCCCTGACGGGTACCCGGCCCCATATTCTTAAAAATTTATAGACACTCTGGTTCCACGTCTGAAATCCCTCTTTGACCATATACTTGAGGGAAATGTCTTTCCGGATGACATGCTTCTTGTGAACATGTCGTTGATCCCGAAGCCCAATAGAGATCATACCCTGCCCCAAAACTATAGGCCCATTTCGGTCATTAATAACGACTTGATATTGGCGGACCGACTATCAAATATTATTACCTCCCTTATCTCCCCAGATCAGACGGGTTTTATTCCGTCTAGACAAATTACAGACAATATTAGGCTCGCCTCTAACATTATACAGGACGCAAACTTACACGCCCCCAGGGTGCTACTCCTTGGCCTGGATATTCACAAGGCTTTCGATAGCGTGCTGTGGCCGTATCTTGAAATTACCTTGGAGAGGTTTGGCTTCTCAGGGGCCTTCGTTCATGGATTTAGGGCACTTTATAACCACCCTCGCACCCGTATTAAACTCCCGGGCTGTAATTCTGTTTACTTTAAGTTGGGTAGGGGTACGAAACAAGGGTGTCCATTATCCCCACTTTTGTTCACACTCGCTATAGAACCTTTGGCCAGATCAATTAGCCTAGACCCTAACATTCAAGGATATTCTAAAGGGGATCAGGAGTTTAAAATGAGCTTTTACGCAGACGATGTCCTTTTATTTCTACCAGACCCTATTGTCTCGATTCCAAACCTTATATCTACCCTAAGCACCTTCCAGAAACTTTCAGGTTTAGGGGTTAATCTCTCTAAATGCTCCGCCCTCCCAATTAATCTCCCTATTAACTCCCTCCAATCTAATTTTAGTTTCTCTATGGAAACTCAAACATTATCGTATTTAGGGATTAAACTAGCCCCTTCGCTTCATAACATATATCTGGCCAATTACCCACCTGCCTTTTCCCGTATTAGGCATCTGCTACTGGCCTGGTGCCAGTACCATATAACGTTCTTGGGATGGATACAAGCAGTGAAAATGACTGTTCTCCCAAAACTTTTTTATTTTAGAGCCCTCTCCAACTATGTGCCCCGCCAAACGATTTATTTGTTACAAAGGGATGTGAACAAATTTATATGGTTTAATAAGACACCTAGGCTGGGTAGGCAGATGGTTTACAGGCCCAGGGTAACGGGGGGTCTAGGCTTACCACATCTATGGCTTTATTATATGTCCTCTAGACTTCTGCAGCTAGCACAATGGCATACCCCCCCTCGTGGGATCCCTTGGCTCCACTTCGAGCGGGTATCTGTGGTCCCATATTATCTCCCAGGTCTGCTTTGGGCAAAATTGATTAGCCCCGGAGAGGTCTCCGCTTTAAATTTGGTGGTGGGACAATCCCTACGCCTTTGGTCTCTATATAAGACAAGACTCTCCCTGTTGCCCCCCAAGCCCAGATTGGCCTCCTACATTGGGGACCCCTCCTTCCCAGCAGCTTTTCCTGATAGGAATAATTTTGCACGGTGGATCGAGGGGGATTTAGTTACCCTGGACTCACTTCAGATAGATGGGGAGTTTTGCTCTTTCCAAGCCCTACAATCCTCTCATGCCTTCCCCAGATCGGAATTTTACAAATACTTCCAAGTAAGGCATTTTTTTTTCCTCGCGAGGATCGGGAGCAGTCCCTAATCACACCAATACATTTGAGAATCTCTGTGGCCCTACATCGAGGGACAGGGGGGCCATCTCCCGTTTATACGATTTTTTGGGAGGTTTAGGCCTTTCAGAAAAATCTACTGCAATACTAGGGTGGGAGAGGGAAATGGGAGAAGTTGCTTCCCCAGAGGAATGGAGTAATAGGATCTTGAATATGCACAAGTGCACAAGGTCGGTGGCGGTCAAGGAGACAGTGGTGAAGCTACATACCAGGTGGTACTATACCCCTGCTAAGCTACATAGATTCTTCCCCACAGTCTCTGAGAGCTGCTTCAGAGGATGTCCAGAGGTTGGGACCCACTTACATATCTTTTGGAGCTGTGCAGCCTTGAGGGACATATGGGTTAAGGATACGGATAGGGTGGCGGGGATCACAGGGGGTCTTCCTACCCTGACGTATCAGATGTGCCTATTCTTTGCCGACATCCCTGGCTCCGCCCCACCTGAACAGAAATTGGCGCACACACTCTTCAGTGCGGTACAATGGTCTATAGCCCTATTTTGGCGTACTCCAGGGGTCCCGTGGGACCAGGTTCTTAAGCGTATGGTGGCTATTCAGGTTATGGAGAGGGTATTCCACACCATCATGGATACTATGCCTATTTATGACCTGAAATGGAAACCGTGGGCCCCATAAATACCATCCCCATATATCTAGGTAACATTTCTCATTTACCCTCATGCTAGGAAGGCATATAGTCAACACCTTCGGTGAAAGCTTCCCATATCGAAGCATGTTCTTCAGTTTTGATTAGTGTATCATTTGACTCTCTCTCTTTGTTACTCATATCCCCAGTTTTATGTGATCATAGTTTTTTTCTCTACTAGAGAGTGAGTAGACAGAACTTACACAAACATTGTTTTATGTTAGGAATGTTCCCTCTGTCGCATTCTGTTTTTGTATTATATTCTCACTGTGTACCGGGGTGGCCCGGGATGCCCCTGATTTGTACGTTTGGATCCTCCTGAGGGCCGCCACAACAGAATTTTACTAAATGTTTGTATGTTTTTATATACTATACACTTGATACTAATTGTATGTACCTTTATTTTCTCAATAAAAAAATCGTTTGTATGAAAAAAAAAAAAAAAGAACATTTCACCTCACTTTCCATCCCAATGACAAATGTTTTTGGAAAAGTGGGGTTTTATTGAAACAAGGATTGGTGATAAAGACTCAGTAGATAGGAGACACCTTTTTCCCATATTAACTTTTACAGGAGAGAATTTCCCTTCCTAAGGGTAGATTTCCTCTCACTTCCTGTTGTCTCCTTCCATTTGCAAGTAGGAGTCGTTTGTAAGTTGGATGTTTGAAAATAGGGGCCTGCCGTATATACTCTGCAGAAATTTGCCCCTTAGGTGTTGGTGTCGCCACAACACTGTAAGCCCTCACAGTTACTCTTGGTGAGTGCTGGAACGCCCTGCTGTGAACTATTATATCAGGAATTGTAATTATATGCCATTGTTGAACAGTGGTAGGAAAAATTGGGCCTTTGGTGGTGGTGCTGGTGCCACAACACTGTAAGCCCTCACAGTTACTCTTGGTGGGCGCATGAATGGGCCCTACTGTGAATTATTAGATCAAGAATTGTAATTGCATGCCCCTGTTGAACAGGGGCTGAAAAATTGGGCCTTTGGTGGTGGCGGTGGTGCTGGTGCCACAAGACTGTAAGTCCTCACAGTTACTCTTGGTGGGCGCAGGAATGGACCCATCTGTGAAATATTAGATCAATAATTGTTATTACATGCCCCTGTTGAACAGGGGCAGAAAAATTGGGCCTTAGGCACTGGTGCTGGTGCCACAACACTTCAACCCATCACAGATACCGTATTTGGAGTGCAGCAATGAGCCCTGTTGCAAAGTATTAGATCAAGAATTGTAATTGCATGCCCCTATTAAACAGGGGCAGAAAAATTGGGCCTTAGGCACTGGTGCCACAACACTGCAACCCATCACAGATACTGTATTTGGAGCGCAGCAATGAGCCCTGTTGCAAAGCATTGCATCAAAAATTGTAATTACACGCCCCTGTTAAACAGGGGCTGAAAAATTGGGCCTTAGCCACTGGTGCCACAACACTTCAACCCATCACAGATACTGTATTTGGAGCGCAGCAATTAGCCCTGTTGCAAAGTATTGCATCAAAAATTGTAATTAAATGCCCCTGTTAAACAGGGGCTGAAGAATTGGGCCTTAGCCACTGGTGCGACAACACTTCAACCCATCACAGATACTGTATTTGGAGCGCAGCAATGAGCCCTGTTGCAAAGTATTGCATCCAAAATTGTAATTATACGCCCCTGTTAAACAGGGGCTGAAAAATTGGGCCTTAGCCACTGGTGGCGGCACCCAGAATCACAAATGTTCTTCCAAGCTATCGGCAGGATCATTGAGGAGGAAGAGGATAGTCAGTCAACATAACCGGACAGTCACTCAGCATCATCATAGGCAGTCTTGAAGGGATGTGGCATTTCAAAAAAAAATATTTGGTTACATCAGCTTCAGGTGCTTGGTAGCTGGTGGTGATCCAAAACTGGTTCATCTTTATGAAGGTCAGTCGATCAACCGAGTCAGTGGACAGGCGCACCCTGTGATCGGTTACAAAGCCACCAGCAGCACTGAATGTGCGTTCCGAAAGAACGCTGGATGCAGAACAGGCCAGTAGCTCAATTGCATACTGTGCAAGCTCTGGCCAGTGATCCATCCTCAAGACCCAGTAAGCCAGAGGATTTTCGGTGGGAAAGGTGTCCAAGTCTGACCTTGCCCCTAGGTATTCCTGGACCATGTAAATCAGACGCTGGCGATGGTTGCTGGAACCGATCAATCCTTGGGGATGCGTACTAAAAAATTGTCTGAACGCATCGGTCAGACGGCCACCTTCCCCACCTCTCCTTCTTTGACTGACCGAAGCCTCAGCAACTCGTTGTCCAGGACCAGGAGTTTGTAACCTCCCAGTCTCTGGGAACGCGTTGCACAGACCTTTCTGCAAGGCCTCCCGGAAATGTCTCATCCTCTGCTCCCTCAGCGACGGCAAGATAAGGTCTGCAACCTTACCCTTGTACCGTGGATCAAGGAGAGTGGCCACCCAGTAATGGTCCCTCTCCTTGATCCGAAGAATACGAGGATCCTTCCGCAGGCTTTGCAGGATCAGGGAGGCCATACAGCGTAGGTCAGCTATGGCATTCAGTCCGGAGTCCTCTGGGTCACTAAGGATGACATGATCCGCAGCCACCTCCTCCCAGCCACGTACAAGTCCACGGGTTTCTTGGGACTGTAAATCATCCCTAAAAGGCTGCTGCTGTTGATGCTGAGTGACAGATTCTACCTCCATGCTGACACAATCCTCCTCCTCCTCCTCCTCGTCCTCTTCCTGTGTGATGGGTGGGACAGAAGGAACACTATCTGGGTAAAGGGGGCCTTGAGAGGCAAGGAAGTCCTCCTCTTCCTGCCTCTGTTCTGCCTCAAGTACCCTGTCCGTTATTCCACATAGTGTATGCTCCAACAGGTGGACAAGAGGTACAGTGTCACTGATGCATGCACTGTCACTTCTCACCATCCTTGTGGCCTCCTCAAATGGTGCCAGGACAGTGCATACATCCCTGACCATGCCCCACTGGCGTGGTGAAAAAAACCAAGCTCCCCTGACCCTGTCCTGGTGCCGTAGTCTCACAGGTACTCATTGATGGCCCTCTGCTGCGTGTGCAGCTGCTGCAGCATGGCCAACGTTGAGTTCCACCTGGTGGGCATGTCACATATAAGGCGGTTCTTGGGCAGGTTCAACTCCTTTTGCAGCTCAGCCAGCCGAGAACTGGCATTATATGATCTGCGGAAATGCACACAGACTTTCCTGGCCTGCCTCAGGACATCCTGTAAGCCCGGGTACCTGCCCAAGAACCGCTGCACCACCAGGTTAAGGACATGAGCCACACAGGGCACATGGGTCAGTTGTCCCTGTCGGAGGGCGGAGAGGAGGTTGGCGCTATTGTCGCAAACCACCATTCCTGGCTTAAGCTGGCGTGGCGTCAACCACCTCTCGGCCTGCCACTGCAGAGCTGACAGAACCTCTGCCTCAGTGTGGCTCCTGTCCCCCAAACACACCAGCGCATGCACGGCATGGCATCTTTTTGCCTGCGTACTTGCGTAGCCCCTTGAACGCCTACGGAGCACTGCTGGTTCCGAGGACAAAGCACAGGAAGAGGCCATGGAGGAAGAAGAAGAGGAGGGGGTGGAGGAGAGAGGTGTGTCACAACCAATAGTAGCATTTTGGAGGCGTGGCGGCGGAACAACCTCCAACACTACTGCACCCTGTCCTGCATCCTTCCCAGCTGCCAAAAGAGTGACCCAACGGGCCGTGAAAGAAAGGTAACGTCTCTGTCCATACCTGCTGGTCCATGAGTCAGCGGTAATATGCACCTTACTACTGACCGCCCTGTCCAGCGAGGCATGAACATTGCCTTCCACATGGCGGTAGAGAGCCGGAATCGCCTTCCGTGAGAAAAAGTGGCGTTTGGGAATCTGCCACTGAGGAACCGCACATTGCACAAACTCACGGAAGGGGGCCGAGTCTACTAACTGAAAAGGCAGCAGTTAGATCCTGGTGCCTAGACTACTGCAATTGTATGCCGACTGTTTTCAGAAGGGGGGCCTCCCCCCCTCCTTCTATGAGGCTCATATTGTACTGTTGGCCAAGCCGGACAAAGACCCAATGCTATGTTCTTCGTATAGGCCCATTTCTTTACTGAATATGGACTTCAAAATACTTACTAAGATGTTGGCTACTAGACTTATGTCGGTCTTGCACCATGTTATTTCCCCTGACCAAACAGGTTTCATGCCCAGGAAAGCCATGGATATCAATCTGCGTAGGGTGTTCACCCACACGCAGTTGGGCCCGGACAGTTCCAGTGGCGGGATACTGGTCTTTTTGGATTTGGAGAAGGCCTTTGATTCCGTTGACTGGAATTACATGAGGGTGGTGCTGGAGGTATTCGGTTTCGGGCCTCATTTCAGGAAGTGGATCGACATTCTATATCATTCCCCTACAGCGGCCATTAAGTTAAACAATATGTTGTCTTAATTTTTTTCAGTGCGGAGGGGCACTCGCCAGGGTTGCCCTTTGTCCCCGGGTCTATTTTCCATCATGATTGAACCCGTGGCTGCGGCCTTGCGGGCCTCTGAGGAGGTGCGGGGGATCATGGTGGGAGACTTGAACGAAAAGACGGCACTTTATGCGGACGACATGGTTCTTTTTCTGCGGGACTCCGGAAATTCCTTGTCGGCAGCACTAGATATCCTGAATTCTTTTGCACGTTTTTCGGGTCTGAAAGTCAACTGGGGAAAATCCCAAATTCTATCACTCAGGACGCCATCCCCCAGGTGCGAGATTCCTGTTGATTGTCCTTTACAGCGGGTGGAGGTGCTCAAATTTCTGGGGTTAAACATTTCTAATTCCGTGTCCGATTTTATTGCCTTAAATGTCGATCCACTTTTGACTAAACTGAAATCCAGGCTACAGGCATGGCAAAACTTACCTTTGAGGCTCATTGGTAGGGTGATTTTAGTGAAAATGAAATTTTTACCTTTGTTTTTGTATATATTTCGGAATTCCCCTGTTTGGATACCGAGATATGTTTTTAAGAAAATAGATAGTCTCATAACAACTTTCTTATGGCAGGGACGACGCCCTCGAATTAAATTCCGGGTGTTACAACTGCCGTGGAAACAAGGGGGACTGGTGGTCCCGGACTTCCACAGGTATTTCTTAGCTGGTCAGCTGGTATTTGTCCACAGGTGGTTCACTCTACCTGAGGACGACACTGCTAATATGCTGGAGGCGGCTGTTGTGGGTTTGTATGAGGCACTGAAGCATCTCCCGCTTCGGGGAATCAGGGCTCCGTATAGGCTCACGATATCCATGCGTGCCGCCTGTAGGGCATGGGTGGCAGTGAATAAGGTGGGTGGCGCCTCTGAAATTTCTCCTTACACACCACTTTGGAAGAATCCTCAGCTACCACACTTTTGTGAGTACCCCGATCCAGTCACCTGGACTAAGTATAGCATTAAGACTCTGAGAGACATAGTGGGGGGTGGGAAACTCTTACAGTTTGACGCCCTTAAAGCCAAGTTTGATCTGCCCAATACGCACTTGTTTCGTTTTCTTCAGCTCAGACATGCATTTAAGGCCCAATTTGGAGATATTGGTATCACCATGCAAACTAGTGATATGGAGTCTTTACTGAGAGAGGACACTTTAGACAAGGCCTTGTCTACAATATATAAACAGCTGTTGTTGAGTGAGGGAGGGGATCTCCTGGCAAAGTGTAGGGCGGCGTGGGGTGAGGTGTTCCCCCAGATGGACAGGGCCGATTTCATGCATGTATTTTGGAATTGCTCATTCATCCAAGGGTTCTGGAGAGGGGTTGCCGACTGCATAGCTGGGGTGACCACTAGACTTGTGCACAACGGAAAAATTTGTTCCGTTTCGGTTCGTTTCTTTCCGGTCCTGTTGATTCGTAATCATTCGTAATTTTGCTAGACGGGATTTTTCGTGTTCGGACTCATTCGTATTTTTGCAAGCGACATTTTTCGTTGAATTTTTTGTTGCTTTATAATTCGTACTTTCGGTAGAGTACGTTGTTTTTCGTTGATTCTGGACACAACTCCTACTTTCGTAACTTTTTTTTGGGTTCGTACTTTCGGTAGAGTACGTTGTTTTTCGTTGATTCTGGACACAACTCCTACTTTCGTAACTTTTTTTGGGTTCGTTGATTCGTAATTTTCCGTGTCTCTCTCACAACGACGCTGCCTATTATGCCTAATGTGCTTCGAATGGATTTGTACTTTTCTAAATACATTGCGGTTATTTGTAACGATTCGAAATCTCGTATTTTACTTTCGTTTTTAACATGCGGCTATAGGCTCCGCCCCTGTACACCATTTTGAGAGGGTTCAGCACGGTGAGGGAGAAGCAGAGAGCAGAGCAGAGTGTTATTGTGCTTCGAATGGATTCGAAATCTCGTATTTTACTTTCGTTTTTTACATGCGGCTATAACCTCCGCCCCTGTACACCATTTTGAGAGGGAGTTCAGCACGGTGTGGGAGAAGCAGAGAGCAGAGCAGAGTGAGTGTTATTGTGCTTCGTATGGATTCGTACATTCGTAACTTTTTCATAACGAATTATGCCGAAGACATTCGGGCATTCGCTATTTGCGGTATAATTTATTTCGGATTCGGTCTTATTCGTAATTGCTTTGTTCGGAAATTCGAATGCTTCCGAATGTCCGAAAGTTGCTAAATTCGGACGAATTTCAATTCGTTACGAAACGAATTGCACAAGCCTAGTGACCACCATCCAGTTACAGCCTTCAATTGAGGTATGCCTCTTGGGTCTGGTAGACAATCTAGCCCCAAGGAGAGCGACTCGGGCTCTGTTGACGATTCTCATATATTACGCCAGGAAACTGATAGTGTTATCATGGAAAAAGCCCAATCCGCCCACTGTGTCAGCATGGAAGGGGGTGGTGAATAGAGCTGTACCGCTGTACAAAGCTACGTATGATAGTAGGGGCGCACCTCAGAAGTTTGATAAAGTATGGGGTGGTTGGATGAATAGTGAACTTACGGTGGCGGATTGAGTGGCACCCATTATAAATGCACTTGCAGTAAGAGTTGATTATGGTTGTGATTATGTGACATTTCCAAACATCATATGACTGTGATTGAGTTAAAGTGACTTTCTAACTGTATTATTCCTGTTGATGGGTGGGGGTCTGGAGGGAGGGAGGGAGAGGGAGCCAATGCTGAAGATTTGTATTTAGTTTGTGTTTGGCCCATTGGGTCTGTTTGTTTTGTTAAAACTATAAATAAAACTTAAAAAAAAAAAGAAAAGGCAGCAGTTGAAGTGCTAGCAATTTAGCCAAGCTAGCATTCAACCGCTGGGCATGTGGATGGCTGGGAGTGAACTTCTTTTGACGGTCCAGCAGCTGGGGCAGGGAAATTTGCCTGCTACAATCGGACATTGGTGTACTGCTAGCAGTGTGCCCGCAAGTACTTGGCTGTGACACACCTAATTCTACACCTTCATTCCTCTCAGTGCAGATGCACACCAAAGAACTTTTGGAATAATGGGCAGAGGCAGCGCCCTGCACAGGCGGAGCTCTGCGGTGTGATTCAGTCGGTGTGCTGCCCTTGCGCTGGCCCCCGGAGGGCATCCTGCCTCGTTGGAGATGTTCCTCCTCCTCATCCTCCTCCTCCTCCTCTCTCCTATCAGGCACCCACGTGGAGTCAGTGACCTCATTATCCCCTCCCTCCTCATCACTGGAGCCAATCTGGCAGTATGCTGCAGCTGCTGGAACATGACTGCCAGATTGCTGTCCTTCTTGAGCATCCCCTCTCTCTGCGCTCACGCTACTGCCTTACCCTAGCTGGGTATCATCATCAGACCCTTTAAAACGCTGGGCATCCTCCTGGAGCATGTACCCAACACTGTGCTCAAACAGTTCGGGGGACTCCTCAGGAGGACATGGTGGGTCTAGGGAAGGAGTGACTGATGATGACATTGATACAAAGGAAGAGGATGCTTTGGCAGCTGCTTTGCCAGTACCCTGAGCCTGGGTGAGAGAGGATGAGGAGGGCTTGGTCATCCACTCCACCAAGTCTTCGGCATGATGCGGCTCAACACGTCCAGCTGCCGAAAATAAGGACAAGCGTGTCCCATGGCCACGTGCTGATGACAATGCACCGCGTCCACAACCAGCACTGTTGCCCCCAGACACAGAGCCTGCTTGCCCTCTTTTATTGGCTCGTGACTGTCTGCCTCTCCTTGTTGGCCTTCCAGGCATTCTAATGGCCTGCAGGGAGATGGGAAAACCAGCAATAAGGGGTAGCTTCAGGTGTATACTGTGCAGGAGGCACACTACGCCCACTGTAACTGCTGCAGATGCCTGCCTGTGTTACACAACAGGAAAACACAGCAGTAAGGGGTAGCTTCAGGTGTATACAGTGCAGGAGGCACACTATGCCCACTGTAACTGCTGCAGATGCCTGTTAGTGTAACACAAAAAAAAAAACCCACAAGCAATAAGGGGTAGCTTCAGGTGTATACTGTGCAGGAGGCACACTACGCCCACTGTAACTGCTGCAGATGCCTGTTAGTGTAACACAAAAGAAAAAAAACAACGAGCAATAAGGGGTAGCTTCAGGTGTATACTGTGCAGGAGGCACACTACACCCAATGTAACTGCTGCAGATGCCTGCCTGTGTTACACAACAGGAAAACACAGCAATAAGGGGTAGCTTCAGGTGTATACCGTGCAGGAGGCACACTACACCCACTGTAACTGCTGCAGATGCCTGTTAGTGTAACACAAAAGAAAAAAAAACACAAGCAATATGGGGTAGCTTCAGGTGTATACTGTGCAGGAGGCACACTACACCCACTGTAACTGCTGCAGATGTCTGCCTGTGTTACACAACAGGAAAATACAGCAATAAGGGGTAGCTTCAGGTGTATACTGTGCAGGAGGCACACTACGCCCACTGTAACTGCTGCAGATGCCTGTTAGTGTAACACAAAAGAAAAAAAACATGAGCAATAAGGGGTAGCTTCAGGTGTATACTGTGCAGGAGGCACACTACACCCACTGTAACTGCTGCATATGCCTGCCTGTGTTACACAACAGGAAAACACAGCAATAAGGGGTAGCTTCAGGTGTATACTGTACAGGAGGCACACTACACCTACTGTAACTGCTGCAGATGTCTGCCTGTGTTACACAACAGGAAAACACAGCAATAAGGGGTAGCTTCAGGTGTATACTGTGCAGGAGGCACACTACACCCACTGGAACTGCTGAAGATGTCTGCCTGTGTTACACAACAGGAAAACACAGCAATAAGGGGTAGCTTCAGGTGTATACTGTGCAGGAGGCACACTACACCCACTGTAACTGCTGCAGATGCCTGTTAGTGTAACACAAAAGAAAAAAACAAAAGCAATAAGGGGTAGCTTCAGGTGTATACTGTGCAGGAGGCACACCACACCCACTGTAACTGCTGCAGATGCCTGCCTGTGTTACACAACAGGAAAACACAGCAATAAGGGATAGCTTCAGGTGTATACTGTGCAGGAGGCACACTACACCCACTGTAACTGCTGAAGATGTCTGCCTGTGTTACACAACAGGAAAACACAGCAATAAGGGGTAGCTTCAGGTGTATACTGTGCAGGAGGCACACTACGCCCACTGTAACTGCTGCAGATGCCTATTAGTGTAACACAAAATAAAAAAACACAAGCAATAAGGGGTAGCTTCAGGTGTATACTGTGCAGGAGGCACACTACACCCACTGTAACTGCTGCAGATGTCTGCCTGTGTTACACGACAGGAAAACACAGCAATAAGGGGTAGCTTCTGGTGTATACTGTGCAGGAGACACACTACACCCACTGTAACTGCTGCAGATGTCTGCCTGTGTTACACAACAGGAAAACACAGCAATAAGGGGTAGCTTCAGGTGTATACTGTGCAGGAGGCACACGACACCCACTGTAACTGCTGCAGATGTCTGCCTGTGTTACACAACAGGAAAACACTGCAATAAGGGGAAGCTTCAGGTGTATACTGTGCAGGAGGTTTAGCAAAAATGACACTGACACTGTCCCCTGCCTATCCTTCTCTGTCCCTGTATACCAACACACTGTAAATGCACAAGGTTAATGAAAAGATATCACTGACACTGTCCCCTGCCTATCCTTCTCTGTCCCTGTATACCAACACACTGTAAATGCACA
This sequence comes from Rana muscosa, assembly GCA_029206835.1. Lineage (NCBI taxonomy): Eukaryota > Metazoa > Chordata > Amphibia > Anura > Ranidae > Rana > Rana muscosa. The sequence continues at coordinate 104,784,128 of CM055119.1, read as the reverse complement.
AGGTTAATGAAAGAATATCACTGACACAGTCCCCTGCCTATCCTTCTCTGTCCCTGTATACAAACACACTGTAAATGCACAAGGTTAATGAAAGAATATCACTGACACTGTCCCTGCCTATTCTTCTCTGTCCCTGTATACCAACACACTGTAAATGCACAAGGTTAATGAAAAAATATCAAAGACACTTTCCCTGCCTATCCTTCTCTGTCCCTGAACGCCAACACACTACACAAGGCCGCCGCGCTGGCGGCCTTCTATAGTGTGGGGCGTGTACTAAACCCCCCTGAGCTATAATTGGCCACAGGCATCCTGCCTGTGGCCAATTATGGCTCTCCTCGCTGCCGGCGCTGTGATTGGCCAAGCATGCGGGGTCACAGTGCATGCTTGGCCAATTACAGCGCCGGCAATTCACTGCGATGGCGCAGTGTATTGTGGGCCGTTCGCGTCACACAAATTTGGCACGAACGGCCCACAAAGTTCTGGTTTTGCCGAACAGGCGAACAGCCGATGTTCGAGTCGAACATGCGTTCGACTCGAACACCGAGCTCATCCCTACTTCTGACGGGTCAACTGAGTGATGGGTGCTATGGTGGTGGAGAAACCCTTCACAAACTTCCTGTAAAAATTGTAGAACCCTATGAAGCGCTGAACACCCTACTTGTCTGAGGGAGCTGGCCAGTCGAGTATTGCTTCCACTTTCTTTGGGTCCATTGCAATTCCTTCTGTGGAGATGATGAGGCCTAGAAATTAAATAGATGTTTTCTCAAAATCACATTTGTCTGCCTTGACATATAGTCCATGTTTTCTCAGGGTTAGGAGCACCTTTTTTACGTGGGTTCAGTGGAGTTCCAAAGAGGCAGAAAATATGAGAATATCATCGAGGTATACGATTACAAAGTAGTCAAAGAATTCCCGGAAGATATCGTTCACTAGATGCTGGAACGTAGCTGGAGCATTGCATAATCCGAACGGCATCACAAGGTATTCAAAGTGGCCGAACCTCGTCCGGAATGCTGTCTTCCACTCCTTTCCCTGGCGGATGCGGACAATATTGTAGGCACCCCTTAGATCTAATTTAGTAAAAATCAGGGCAGTTCGGAATCTTTGAAAGAGTTCAGGGACCAGAGGGAGCGGGTATCGATTCTTTACAGTAATTTTGTTGATGTCTCTGTAGTCTACACATGGTCGTAATGTGCCGTCCTTCTTCTCCACAAAGAATATACCCGCCCCAGCAGGAGAAGAAGAGGGTCGGGTAAACCCCTTTTCCAGGCTCTCATCAATATATAAACGTAGAGCTTCCAGCTCATTTTCGGATAGGGGAAAGATTCGTCCGAACGGAATCTCAGCCCCCGGGAGCAGTTCTATCGGACAATCATAAGGCCGGTGAGGTGGAAGGACATCAGCCTTTTTCTTGACGAAAACATCTATGAACTCATGATAAGCTGGGGGGACATGCTGGAGGTTGTCGAGAGCAGGTTGCACGGTCAGGCAGCTAGCAGGCTCACTGGAGTTGGGAGCAAAGCAATGTTGTAGGCAATTGTCAGGGAATTCCTGTGAGTCATTTTGCACACAGACGTGCACAAGCACATAGCCTTTGCCATAGAACGGCGAACAGGCGCGCGCATGCGCATCAGAGCCGCAATCGCGGGTGCGCACGCGCGCAAGCACACGCACGAGCCTCATTCTCCTTGGCGCCATACGGCCTATTTAAAGGGAGTCTGGGATCTCGTGCTTTGCTGACTGATCTTCAGCTGTGTTCCTGAATCCTGCTCTGATCCTGTGTGTCCTCCCAGTATTTAGACCCGGCTTGCTCTTGACCTTAGCTCTGTGTTCTGTTCCTGTACTGTTGCCCATCTCTGACCCGGCTCCGTTCCTGACTCTGGCTCTGTCTATGATTGGGTACCTCACTGTCCGCCTGCTGACGAACCTGGCTATCCCTGAGACCTTGCTCCTGTCTATGTTCCTGGTTGCTGTTAACTCTCGGTTACCTGCCTGGCTGTTTCCTGTTCCTGCTCAGCACATCACAGTCTACTCCAGACCGCTGAAACCTGCCAAGCTGTTCTCCCGGGACCTCCTGCTCCAGGCACTCGTGTCCCTCTTGTCCTTCGGCTTCCTCTGTCTCACCTTCAGCGGAGCCAGGATAGGAGATATAAGAGAGGCCAACCTCATCAAATCAGTCTCTCATCCGATCCCTGACACCACCATTGAAGCCTCACCGTGCCCATCATTGCAGCCTCACCGTGCCCATCATCGCAGCCTCACTGGGCCCATAATCACAGCCTCACCGTGCCAATCATTGCAGCCTTACCGTGCCCATCATTGCAGCCTCACCGTGCCCATCATTGCAGCCTCTCCGTGCCCATCATTGCAGCCTCACCATGCCCATAATCGCAGCTTTACCGTGCCCATAATCGCAACCTCACTGTGCCCATAATCTCGGCCTCACCGTGCCCATAATCGCAGCCTCACCATACCCATAATCGCAGCCTTACCATGCCCATTATCGCAGCCTTACCGTGCCCATAATCGCAGCCTCACTGTGCCCATAATCGCAGCCTCACCGTGCCCATAATCACAGCCTTAGCATGCCCATCATTGCAGCCTCACCGTGCCTATAATTGCAGCCTTACCGTGTTCATAATCGCAGCCTCACTACAGTGTCTGGATTACACACAGTCAGCAGGCATCTCCCGCTGTGTGTCTCAGAGCTCAGTGTGAAAAGTTTGGCCGCGCTGTGAGAAAAGTCCCGCCCTCCTCCTAGACCAGCTTGTGTGATAGACACAGTGTTCTGTCTATCACATGAGCTGATCTAGGAGGAGGGTGGGACTTTTCTCACAGCGCGACCAAACTTTTCACACTGAGCTCTGAGACACACATCGGGAGATGCCCGCTGACTGTGTGTGACATGTAGTGGAGGAGGAGAAGGGAGGGAGGGGAGCGCTGCGCTGCAGCCACAGCTTAGCCCAAAGCGGCCCCAGGGCATGCAGCCTACTGGGAAATGTCCCGGTATCCCGGTAGGCCAGTCCGGCACTGCACATAAACACGTTTTTCCTTGTAGATAAGAGGGCTGGGCTGGAAGGGAGCATTTGTCTTTTAGACACATGCCCCTTCTATGACACTGCAGTGAGAGGCGTGCCTCCACTTCAGCATTTTTATTGGACAGCTGGGACCAATGGTACATTACCATTGGTCCAAGTCTCCAAGCTGTTCTTTGAGCTCAGTGCCTCTGACAAGAAGTGAGAGGCACTGTGAGCTCAACCTCTCAGTCTGCTGCAGAGTTTGTCATCTTGTGTTTAAACTGACCTCTCTGTATTTAGCTTCTGACAGGCTGTGCAAGGAGCCCCATATCTCTGAAACCATAGTGAGTGAGTGAGTGAGTGAGTGAATAACTTGTATAGCGCTACAAATGCGAACTAAATCGCCTCAAGGTGCTTTGCATCCAGTGACATCCTGACCCTTCAGAATAGGTGGGTCTTAAGTTTTTTCCTGAAGGCCCGGTGGTTTTCTTCCATGCGGATGTTGGTGGGTAGAGCGTTCCATAGCCGTGGTCCTTGGACTGCAAATCTTCGTTCTCCCTTTGATTTGTAGCGGGACTTGGGGATGTGAAGGAGGTTTTGGTTGGTTGATCGGAGATTGCGATTGGGGGTGTAGTGTTTTATCTTCTCGCATAGATATTGTGGAGCGTTTCCCTGTGTGCACTTGTGGGTGAGACAGAGGGTCTTGAATGTGATCCGATCCTTTACGGTTAGCCAATGAAGGGTCCTTAGTGATGGGGTGATGGATTCCCAAGGTTTTTTTCCCGTTACCAGCCTGGCAGCCGTGTTCTGGATGACTTGTAGGCGCGAAATCTGGTATTTGGGTAGTCCGAGGTAGAGGGCGTTTGCGTAATCGAGTCGGGAGTTGATAATTGTTCCAACTACTACTGCTGTATCCTCTTTTGGGATGAAGGGGATGAGTCTACGTAGTAGACGGAGGAGATGGTGAGCTCCGCTGACTACTGATCCAATTTGTGCATCCATCGACATCTCCGAGTCAAAGATGACTCCGAGACTTTTGACTTTGGTGCTCGGGGTAACGGTCTGTCCAAGGATAGTGGGGAGTGTCCAAGAAGTCTTAGTTTTTGTCTTTCGGTTTGCGTGGAGGAGAAGGAGTTCTGTTTTGGATCCGTTGAGTTTGAGGGAATTCTCAGTCATCCATTCATCGATCAATGTGAGACAGGTTTCCAATCCGTGATATTGGTCTTTTTTCCCGGTGATACGAAAGTAGAGTTGGGTGTCGTCAGCATATGAGTGGTAGCACAGGCCCTGTTTGCTGATGATTTTGAGGAGTGGGCGGAGGTAGATGTTAAAGAGCACGGGTGACAGGGGTGATCCTTGGGGGACTCCGCAAGAAATTGTGCGAGTTTCAGAGGTGAAGGCTCCTAGTTTCACTGTCTGGGAACGATTGTCTAGGAAGGATGCGAACCAGTGTAGGTCAGGGTCTGCGACTCCGGCTACTTCTTTAAGGCGAATGAGTAGAGTTTTGTGGTCTACTGTGTCGAACGCTGCACTGAGGTCCGGCAGCACCAGGAGACATGATTCTCCGTCATCTGCTGCTTCGAGGGTGTCATCCCATATTTTAAGAAGTGCTGTTTCTGTGCCATGGCCTGGGCGGAAGCCTGATTGTAGTGGATCCAAGAGTTTGTGGGTGTCCAAATAGAGTTGTAGCTGTTGTACTACTGCTTTCTCCATGATCTTGGAGATGGTGTTGAGGCTTGTTACCGGTCTGCGGTAGTTTGGGTCTTTGGGGTCCAGGTTGGGTTTCTTTAGGAGGGGTTTGATTATGCCTTGCTTGAGAGAGATTGGAACAATACCTTCTTTGAATGATTGATTTATGAGGTGTGTTATGGTGGGTGCTAAAATGTCGGTACATTCTTTCAGGAGTTTTGTAGAGATTATGTCATTTGGAGATGTGCTGTCTCTGAGGCTTCTGATTATATTTTTGGTGGTGTCGATGGTGATCGGGACCAGCGAAAATGTTGTCAATTGTATAGTGTTCATATTGATTTCCTCTATTTGCTTTGGCAGAGCAGGGTTGGTTGTTTTTTTCTGTTGAATTGATTCTCAAATGTTTTCGATTTTGTCGATAAAAAAGTCCGATAGCTCATTACAGAACTCTTGTGTTTCGTTTGCTGAAGGTTCTAGGCAGGTGGGGTTCATAGTTTGAGTTACTAGTTTGAAGAGTTCACGAGGTCGGTTTAGGCCTTTTTTGATGGTGTTTGAGAAATGTTCCTTTTTTGCTTTGAAAATTGCTTTTTGATATTTCTTAGTGAGTGCTTTGTAATTAATGTGGTTTTCCTTAGTTGGGTTTCTTCTCCAGGCTCCTTCGGCTCTTCTGCGTTCTTGCTTCAGTAGGGTAAGAGTGTCATTAAACCAGCCGGAGTTGTTTCTGCGAATGAGGGCCCTGCGTCTCGGAGCGACTGTGTCTGCTGTTTGTAGTAATGCTTTGTTTAAGGAGTTGAGTGTTTGTTCCGTTGAGTGGTTGAGATTTTGCGTTCCTATTTTATTTGATAGAGTAGTTTTGAAGAGTTCCGAGTGTAGTTTCTTCTGAGATCTTGTCCATTTTGTTGTTATTGAGTGTTCTGATTTTTGGGAGATGGTGTTGGTGGTAAGTTTAAATTTGATAGCGTGGTGATCCGTCCATGGTAACGGCATGTTGTCCACTGTGTTGATGTCCAGATTTTGTTTGAAGATGAGGTCCAGAATGTGCCCCGATCCATGCGTGGGGGCATTTATCAGTTGCTGCAGACCTAATTCTTCCAATTGGTTGATGCAGGAGGTGGCGATGGGGTCCTGAGTGGAGTTAGCCCAGAGATTGAAGTCCCCGAGTAATAGGAAGTTTTTGGTTTTTAAAGTGTATGTCGAGATGAATTCGGTAAAGGGTGTGAGGAGATTTGTCTTTGGTCCTGGCGGTCTGTAGCATAGCAGTATGTGAATGGTGTCCTGGGGTGTTGTTTGGAGTTGCAGGTCATAGGAGCCCCAATTTTTTACCAGTGGTGGGGTAAGACTTTGGCTACATACCCCAGGTCACGGGCCACAACCCTTGAAGCTTATTTTTTATGTTAATGGCCCTGCCTCCCCTGACTGCACGTCCCTGTTCAATGCTGATGACACGCAAATCTTTCTTTCTACCCCTCAGCTCTCCCCATCAATCTTTTTGTGCATTGCCAATTTACTAACTGACCAATCAGTATGAATATCACACCAAATCCTCAAATTAAATCATTCTAAAACAAATCTCTTAATATTTCCTCCCCCGTGGCCCCTCCCCTTACTTCCCTATCAAGATCAATAGCACAAATATTTGCCCCTCCCCTCATACCAAATGCTAGGTGTATTTCTAAACTCTGTCCTCTCCTTTTAGCCGCACACCCAATCACTGTTTAAATCTTGTTGCCCTAACCGCCACAACATTAGGAATGAGCCGAACTCCTCCCGGTTTGGTTTGCAGCAGAAAAAATTTGTGCGAACACGCAAACACTGTTAAAGTCTATGGGACACAAACATGAAAAGTGTTCATTTTAAAGGCTTATATGCAAGTTAGTGCCATAAAAAGTGCATGGGGACCCAGGCACTGCCCCAAGGGACATGTATGAATGCAATTTTTTTTTTAAAAACCTTAGTGTTTGAAATACACCTTTAACCTCCCTGGCGGTATGATTTTTTCAGATTTTAGGTGCTGAAAGCGGTACCATTATTTTGCATGAAAAGTTGGCGTTTTATATTGTAGGCCTGTAATTCTTAGGAATAACTCACTTAACTCTGTCCACACAGGAGTCTAGTAGACATCATGGGTATGATAACGTTTGAAACACAAAATCATAAATTATAATATAATAAATAACTATAAAATAATTATAACAAATAATAATATAATAATAATAAAAGTGTTTTTCAGTGTTTGATGATGAATTTGCCCACAATCGATATTGCTCAATTCTGCAAGTGATTCTAATTTATTATCGCTGTTTTCTAGCTGGTCTAAAACCACTTTTGACGTAAAGGGATACTTTTTGGTTGCTATGGACAATCTCCAGTTTCCAGGCAGAAAGAAATGTATTTATAATGTAAAAGTGCATGCAGGGCACTGGATAAACCACTTGTGACAAAGGGGATGTGTAATTATTTGATACAGTATTGTAATATGCAAGATTACAGTGTACTGTATGTGTTTTGTGTTTTTTACTTTTTGAATTTGGCGCCGAACAACGTCCCCGTGCGTCGCAACGCTCGCAGGGAACGGAGCTCGGCACTGTGAATCGAGCGAGACACGGCGGCTCGCAGATCACAGCAGGGAGACATCGCAGGATCCAGGGAACAAGGCAAGTAACCTCTACATGGATCCTGCGAAGCAATCCCGAGTGTGGCTCCGGGTTACAGCTCTTGGTACTGAAAATTAATTCCGAGCCACACTCGGGAATACAGCCGCTCAGCAGGTTAAATTGTGTGCCGGGGGGGGTTTGTCTCCTTAAAGTAGTGCCTTTCCCATGTTCATAACAGTACCACAGTAAAATTACATTTCTAAAGGAAAAAATGTCATTTAAAACTGCTTGCGACTGTAATGTATTGTATTGTCGAATCCCGGCAATACGCCGCAAGTTTTTAGAGGCATGATAATCAGAGTCCTCGGGGTCACTGAGGATTACACTATGTAAGGGTGATGTCAGTTAGCGTCAGTTAGCATCAATCATAGACAGCGTCAGATTCCCCACCACATATTCACTAATACATTTTAACCCTTTGATTGTCAGTAACACTAACACACACACTATACAACTCCATTACTGGTATAGTCTGAACGGATCAATATATTTGATCAGTAGGGATGAGCTTCGTGTTCGAGTCGAACATACGTTCGACTCGAACATCGGCTGTTCGATCGTTCGACGAAGATCGAACGATTTGGGCCGTTCGCGCCAAATTCGAGTGACGCGAACGGCCCACAATGCACTACGCCATCGCAGTGTCATCCAGGCGCTGTGATTGGCCAAGCATGCACTGTGACCCCGCATGCTTGGCCAATCACAGCGCTGGCAGCGAGGAGAGCAATGATTGGCCACAGGCAGGATGCCTGTGGCCAATTATTGCTGAGGGGGTTTAGTACACGCCCCACACTATAAAAGGCCGCCAGCGCGGCGGCCTTGTGTAGTGTGTTCCGGAGCAGGGAAAGAGAAGCATAGGCAGGGACAGTGTCATTATTTTTCCTTTACTAATCCTGGATTCCTTGTGTTTAGGGACAAATAAGGATAGGTAGGGAGAGTGTCAATGACAGTGTGCTATTCTGTGCTAATCCTTGTTTGTAGGGACAGAGAGGTACAGTGAGGGAAAGTGTCAGTGTGCTATTCTGTTCTAAAACTATTTTGCTGAACCATATTTTCAATCCTTGAGTTGAGGGACAGAGAGGTACAGTGAGTGAAACTGACAGTGTGCTATTCTGTTCTAAACCAATTTTGCTGTTCCATATTTTCAATCCTTGAGTTTAGGGACAGAGAAGGACACTCATAGAAATTATCAGTGTGCTATTCTGTGCTAAATCTTGTTTGTAGGGAGGGACAGAGTAGGACAGTGAGGGAAAGTGTCAGTGTGCTATTCTGTTCTAAAACTATTTTGCTGAACCATATTTTCAATCCTTGAGTTGAGGGACAGAGAGGTACAGTGAGTGAAACTGACAGTGTGCTATTCTGTTCTAAACCTATTTTGCTGTTCCATATTTTCAATCCTTGAGTTGAGGGACAGAGAGGTACAGTGAGTGAAACTGACAGTGTGCTATTCTGTGCTAAATCTTGTTTGTAGGGAGGGACAGAGTAGGACAGTGAGGGAAAGTGTCAGTGTGCTATTCTGTTCTAAAACTATTTTGCTGAACCATATTTTCAATCCTTGAGTTGAGGGACAGAGAGGTACAGTGAGTGAAACTGACAGTGTGCTATTCTGTTCTAAACCAATTTTGCTGTTCCATATTTTCAATCCTTGAGTTGAGGGACAGAGAGGTACAGTGAGTGAAACTGACAGTGTGCTATTCTGTTCTAAACCAATTTTGCTGTTCCATATTTTCAATCCTTGAGTTTAGGGACAGAGAAGGACACTCGTAGAAATTATCAGTGTGCTATTCTGTGCTAAATCTTGTTTGTAGGGAGGGACAGAGTAGGACAGTGAGGGAAAGTGTCAGTGTGCTATTCTGTTCTAAAACTATTTTGCTGAACCATATTTTCAATCCTTGAGTTGAGGGACAGAGAGGTACAGTGAGTGAAACTGACAGTGTGCTATTCTGTTCTAAACCAATTTTGCTGTTCCATATTTTCAATCCTTGAGTTTAGGGACAGAGAAGGACACTCGTAGAAATTATCAGTGTGCTATTCTGTGCTAAATCTTGTTTGTAGGGAGGGACAGAGTAGGACAGTGAGGGAAAGTGTCAGTGTGCTATTCTGTTCTAAAACGATTTTGCTGAACCATATTTTCAATCCTTGAGTTGAGGGACAGAGAGGTACAGTGAGTGAAACTGACAGTGTGCTATTCTGTTCTAAACCAATTTTGCTGTTACATATTTTCAATCCTTGAGTTTAGGGACAGAGAAGGACACTCGTAGAAATTATCAGTGTGCTATTCTGTGCTAAATCTTGTTTATAGGGAGGGACAGAGTAGGACAGTGAGGGAAAGTGTCAGTGTGCTGTTCTGTTCTAAAACTTTTTTGCTGAACCATATTTTCAATCCTTGTGTTTAGGGACAGAGAAGGATAGGCAGGGGACAGTGTCAGTGTCATTGTTGCTAAGCCTCCTGCACAGTATACACCTGAAGGTAGCCCTTATTGCTGTTTTTCCCATCTCCCTGCAGGCCATCCATTAAAATGTCCGGAAGGCAACCAAGGAGAGGCAGACAGTCAGGAGGCAAAAAAAGAGGGCAAGCAGGCTCTGTGTCTGGGGGCAACAGTGCTGGTCGTGTACGCGGTGCATTGTCATCAGCACATGGCCATGGGACACGCTTGTCCTTGTTTTCAGCAGCTGGACATGTTGAGCCACATCATGCCGAAGACTTGGTAGAGTGGATGACCAAGACCACCTCATCCTCCTCATCCTCTCTCACCCAGGCTCAGGGTACTGGCAAAGCAGCTGCCAAAGCGTCCTCTTCTCTGGTATCATTATCTTCATTAGTCAATCCTTCCCTAGACCCACCATGCCCTCCTCCTGAGGAGTCCCCCAAACTGTTTGAGCACAGTGTTGGGTACATGCTCCAGGAGGATGCCCAGCGTTTGGAAGGATCTGATGATGATACCCAGCTAGAGGAAGGCAGCAGCGTGAGAGCAGAGAGAGGGGATGCTCAAGAAGGACACCAATCTGGCAGTCATGCTCCAGCAGCTGCAGCATACTGCCAGATTGGCTCCAGTGATGAGGAGGGAGGGGATGATGAGGTCACTGACTCCACGTGGGTGCCTAATAGGAGAGAGGAGGAGGAGGAGGATGAGGAGGAGGCACATCTCCAACGAGGCAGGATGCCCTTGAGTGGCCAGCGTATGGGCAGCACACCGACGGAATCACACCGCAGAGCTCCGCCTGTGCAGGGCACTGCCTCTGCACGTCATTCAAAAAGTTCTTTGGTGTGGGCCTTTTTTGAGGCGAGTGCATCAGATCGCACAGCTGCTGTTTGCAACATATGTCTCAAGCGTATATCGCGTGGCCAAAACATCAGCCGCTTGGGCACCACATGCTTGATCAGACATATGTTGACCTGCCATGCAGCTCGTTGGCAAGCCTACCTTAAAGACCCACACGAAAGAACAAAGCTGACCTCTTCTTGCACCGCATCAGCTGGGATCTCCAACCCCACTATACCTTCACTCCTCTCTGAAACCTGCTCTGAGAGGAATGAAGGTGTAGAATTAGGTGTGTCACAGGCAAGTACTTGCGGGCACTCTGCTAGCAGTACACCAACGTCCGATTCTAGCAGGCAAATTTCCCTGCCCCAGCTGCTGGACCGTCGAAAGAAGTTCACTCCCAGCCATCCACATGCCCAGCGGTTGAATGCTAGCTTGGCTAAATTGCTAGCGCTTCAACTGCTGCCTTTTCAGTTGGTAGACTCGGGCCCCTTCCGTGAGTTTGTGCAATGTGCGGTTCCTCAGTGGCAGGTTCCCAAACGACACTTTTTCGCACGGAAGGCTATTCCGGCTCTCTACAGGCATGTGGAAGGCAATGTCTTGGCCTCGCTGGACAGGGCGGTCAGCGGTAAGGTGCATATTACCGCTGACTCATGGTCCAGCAGGCATGGACAGGGACGTTACCTTTCTTTCACGGCCCATTGGGTCACTCTTTTGGCAGCTGGGAAGGATGCAGGACAAGGTGCAGTAGTGTTGGAGGTTGTTCCACCGCCACGCCTCCAAAATGCTACTACTGGTTGTGACACACCTCTCTCCTCCACCCCCTCCTCTTCTTCCTCCATGGCCTCTTCCTGTGCTTTGTCCTCGGAACCAGCGGTGCTCCGTAGGCGTTCAAGGGGCTACGCAAGTACGCAGGCAAAAAGATGCCATGCCGTGCTTGCGCTGGTGTGTTTGGGGGACAGGAGCCACACTGGGGCAGAGGTCCTGTCTGCTCTGCAGGGGCAGGCCGAGAGGTGGTTGACGCCACGCCAGCTTAAGCCAGGAATGGTGGTTTGCGACAATGGCACCAACCTCCTCTCCGCCCTCCGACAGGGACAACTGACCCATGTGCCCTGTATGGCTCACGTCCTTAACCTGGTGGTGCAGCGGTTCTTGGGCAGGTACCCGGGCTTACAGGATGTCCTGAGGCAGGCCAGGAAAGTCTGTGTGCATTTCCGCAGATCTTATAATGCCAGTGCTCGCCTGGCTGAGCTTCAAAAGGAGTTGAACCTGCCCAAGAACCGCCTTATATGTGACATGCCCACCAGGTGGAACTCAACGTTGGCCATGCTGCAGCGGCTGCACACGCAGCAGAGGGCCATCAATGAGTACCTGTGCGACTACGGCACCAGGACAGGGTCAGGGGAGCTTGGTTTTTTTTCACCACGCCAGTGGGGCATGATCAGGGATGCATGCACTGTCCTGGCACCATTTGAGGAGGCCACAAGGATGGTGAGCAGTGACAGTGCATGCATCAGTGACACTGTACCTCTTGTCCACCTGTTGGAGCACACGCTGCGTGGAATAATGGACAGGGCACTTGAGGCAGAACAGAGGCAGGAAGAGGAGGACTTCCTTGCCTCTCAAGGCCCCCTTTACCCAGACAGTGTTCCTTCTGTCCCACCCATCGCACAGGAAGAGGAGGAGGAGGAGGAGGATTGTGTCAGCATGGAGGTGGAGGCTGGCACTCAGCATCATCAGCAGCAGTCTTTTAGGGATGATTTACAGTCCCAAGAAACCAGTGGACTTGTACGTGGCTGGGAGGAGGTGGCTGCGGATCATGTCGTCCTTAGTGACCCAGAGGACTCCGGACTGAATGCCTCAGCTAACCTACGCTGCATGGCCTCCCTGATCCTGCAAAGTCTGCGGAAGGATCCTCGTATTCTTCGGATCTAAGAGAGGGACCATTACTGGCTGGCCACTCTCCTTGATCCACGGTACAAGGGTAAGGTTGCGGACCTTATCGTACCGTCGCAGAGGGAGCAGAGGATGAGACAACTCCGGGAGGCCTTGCAGAAAGGTCTGTGCAACGCGTTCCCAGAGACTGGGAGGTTACAAACTCCTGGTCCTGGACAATGAGTTGCTGAGGCTTCGGGCAGTCAAAGAAGGAGCGGTGGGGAAGGTGGCCATCTGACCGATGCGTTCAGACAATTCTTTAGTCCGCAGCCCCAAAGTATGATCGGTTCCAGCAACCATCGCCAGCGTCTGATATACATGGTGCAGGAATACCTAGGGGCAAGGTCAGACTTGGACACCTTCCCCACGGAAAATCCTCTGGCTTACTGGGTCTTGAGGATGGATCACTGGCCAGAGCTTGCACAGTATGCAATTGAGCTACTGGCCTGTCCTGCATCCAGCGTTCTTTCAGAACGCACATTCAGTGCTGCTGGAGGATTTGTCACGGATCACAGGGTGCGCCTGTCCACCGACTCGGTTGATCGACTGACTTTCATCAAGATGAAAAAGTCTTGGATCACCACCAGCTACCACACACCAGATGCTGATATAACAGACTAATTGATTTTAAAATGTCACATCCCATCAAGACTGATGCTGATGCTGAGTGCCTGTGCTGTTATGTTGACTGGCTATCCTCCTCCTCCTCCTCAATGATACGATTAACGATGATAGCTTGGAAGATCATTTTGGTTTATGGGTGACGCCACCAGTGGCTAAGGCCCAATTTTTCAGCCCCTGTTTAACAGGGGCGTGTAATTAAAATTTTTGATGCAATACTTTGCAACAGGCCTCATTGCTGTGCTCCAAGTACAGTATCTGTGAGGGGTTGCAGTGTTGTGCCACCAGTGCCTAAGGCCCAATTTTTCAGCCCCTGTTCAACAGGGGCATGCAATTATAATTATTGATCTAATAATTCACAGCAGGGCCCATTGCTGCGCCCACCAAGAGTAACTGTCAGGCCTTACAGTGTTGTGGCACCAGCACCACCATCACCACCACCACCACCACCAAAGGCCCAATTTTTAAGCCCCTGTTCAACAGGGGCATGCAATTATAATTATTGATCTAATAATTCACAGCAGGGCCCATTGCTGCGCCCACCAAGAGTAACTGTCAGGCCTTACAGTGTTGTGGCACCAGCACCACCATCACCACCACCACCACCACCAAAGGCCCAATTTTTCAGCCCCTGTTCAACAGGGGCATGCAATTATAATTATTGATCTAATAATTCACAGCAGGGACCATTGCTGCGCCCACCAAGAGTAACTGTCAGGCCTTACAGTGTTGTGGCACCAGCACCACCATCAAAGGCCCAATTTTTACTACCACTGATCAACAATTATATGTTATTACAATTCCTGATATTATACTTGACAGCAGGGCGTTCCAGCACCCACCAAGAATAACTGTGAGTGCTTTCAGTGTTGTGCCAACACCAACACCTAAGGGGCCAATTTCTGCAGAGTATATACGGAAGGTCCCTACTTTCAAACATCCAACTTACAAACTACTACTACTTGCAAACGGAAGAAGACAACAGGAAGTGAGAGGAAATCTACCCCTTGGAAGGAAAATTCTCTCCTGTAAGAATTAATATGGGAGAAAGGTGTCTCCTCTCTACTGATGCTTTATCACCAATCCTTGTTTCAATAAAAACACCACATTTCAAAAACAGTTGTCATTGGGACGCAAAGTGAGGTGAAATGTTCTGAACAGGGGCACAGACAGCAAAAAAAATGTGACAGGGGTGATAACCGTTCCCTATGTTTTACAAAAAGCTAAAAAAAAGGAATTTGCCATGGAGCTCCACTTAAACAATGCAGCTGTTCAAAATTATAAACAGATTCTACATAAGAACAAACCTACAGTCCCTGTCTTGTATGCACCGCCTGTATACGGCTGTTCAGAGTATATAGGTCCTTTTTTATTTTGTGTGCGGGGTTCCCCTTAATATCCATACAAGACCCAAAGGGGCTGGTAATGGGCTGGGGTGGGGGGGGGGGGTTGATGGGGTAGCTATGCCATTTTTCCTAAAGATTTTCATCCATATTACCGGGACCAGACATTGCATTAAAGCCGCAAGCAGTTTTAAATGACTTTTTTCCCTTTAGAAATGTTATTTTGTGCAGGGACAGTTCTAAACACGGGAAACACGTGGCACTTCACAGGCATACTTTAGACACCCCCCAGGTACAATATTTAAAGGAATAGTTGACTTTTTTTTTTCACTTTATGCATCATTAAAATGACTGCTCCCGGAAAACGTCCGTTTTTAAAACTTCTTTTTGCATTGATACATGTCCCCTGGTGCAGAAGCCGGGTTCCCAAACTCTGTTTCGGACAATAACATGGATAATAGTCGTTATAATTAGCACTTTAGAATCCGAACGTTCGCATCCATTGTATTTAATAGGGTTCTAATGTTCGTGCGAACTTTCGGTCCGTTCGCGGGTTCTGGTGCGAACCGAACCCGGGGGTGTTCGGCTCATCACTATTGATCAGATCAGAACTATACTAGCGTCTCCAATAGTATAGTGTTCCCAAAAATGTAGAATTAGCATAATCAGCCCTGACACTTGCCAGCACCTCCCCCCAACAAGTGCAGTGCCAGTAGATCAGTGTTTCTCAACTCCAGTCCTCAAGGCGCCCCAACAGGTCATGTTTTCAGGATTTCCCTCAGATGAAACAGCTGTAGGAATTACTAAAGCAGTTAAACTGATCAAATAACCTGTGCAAAACAATGGAGAGCCTGAAAACATGACCTGTTGGGGCGCCTTGAGGACTGGAGTTGAGAAACACTGCAGTAGATCACTGTCACTTCCTAAACACAGCACACAAAACAGCATCGTTAGGGGGGCGTGGCCAGAAGCCGGAGCGAATGGAAGCACACTGTATCCCGGGCTAGTAAGGGGCTTGGAGCGACACAAAGCCTTGTTTCAGGGCACACATTAGTACACCCAGCACGGGCACCTTCCCTGATGCCTTCCAGGAAGAGAAAGGATAGTGCTAAACTGGGGAAGATGTTGGCCTTCTTTCTCTGCCGCGCCGTTCTCACAGCCAAAATGACGCCGGCGGCCATACAGACTCTACATGCGGCTCTCCACAGCTTCACCAGCAGCACGGAACGGCACACACCATTGACCGCAGACGTAACAACAACAAACAGGGGTATAATCATTACCCCCCACCAACGTCAGCTTCTTCCAGCCCAGCCAAGAGAAAACAAAAGACATCCGCAGCATCGCCAGGCACTGAGGAGGTAAGCTGCTTCAACTCATCATTAGATGACACTAGGGAGTTGCAAGACTTGATTACAGACTTCCCCACACTGAACAGCCAGTAATGGACACAACTCTAAAAGATATGCTGGTATCTCTGTGATCCACTCTGCATGCTGACATTATGGCCATAACACAGCAGTTTAAAACAGAGGTATCTGCAGTCATCAATCGAGTGTCACACATCAAATCCAAAATTGGAGGAATTCGCGGCTACATTCAATGAAATGGTCGATGTCCATAATGATAGAGATGATGAAATACTGAAAATCAATACCAAATTAGCCAATTTTGGAAGACAGATCCAGACGAAACAATATTAAGATCCGAGGGATCCCCGAATCTGTCAAACCCCCAGATCTAAAAGGTTACTTTGTTAACCTCCTTAAGGCAGCACTTCCTAATGCACCGCTGGAAGATCTTGTAATTGATCGCATACACCGACTGCCAAGACCCAAAAATATCCCTTCTCATCTACCTAGAGACACTATAGTCCGAGTTCACTTCTACCACATAAAGGACCAATTTATGATGTCTGTTAGACGCCGAGAGAATTTGTCTTCAGACCTGCAAGATCTGTCCTTTTTTGCAGATCTCTCGGCTTTTACAATGCAGCAACGCAGGCAACTAGCCACTATTACAAAACCACTGAACAACCATCTCATCCCCTATCGTTGGCTCTATCCCGCCAAACTGCTGATTACAAAAGATGGCACCACATATGTGATAGCTAGTGTCCAGGAAGGCCTCCGTGTCATGAAAGACTGGCAAATTCTAGACCCACATCACAATGATGAGGACAAGCGACACTCACCTCTGTCAACCCAGGATAACTCGGACACGGAAACAGACTGATCACTGAATTTTCTTTCATCTCAGTACTATACCCCTGGCAGCCCAGGAATATACCACAAAGTTTGACTCTTGTTACCCCCAAGTTATAGCAGGGAAACTCTCAGCACAGATTCCTCACAGAATCGCACGTTTTTTTATTAACTTTGATTGTCTCATCTTTTTGCTCCTTTTTCCTTGTTTTTGTCTTTCCTTTTTATCGTTTCTCCTCTCAGGAATCAGTCCGGTCATATTCTCAACTGGAAAAGTAGTGATACGAAGGACTACCTCCCTTTACCCCCTCCCTTCTACCTACCTCGGCAACAAGGACAACTAACGTGCAGACAGGTAACCAAAGGAAACAACAGCTTATTGTACTTAATTTTGTCATTACCACAATGGCATTCAATATTACCTCATTTAATGTAAAGGGCTTGAACAGCCCTCACAAACGCCAAATGGCCTGGAAGGAAGCGTCCCGGCTCCGAAGTGACATTATATGCTTTCAAGAGACTCATTTTGCTTCACATAACCCTCCTTCTTTCCGCCACCAGAAATACCCGCATATATATTTGGCAAACGGTCCTAAGAAAAAGGGAGGAGTAGCAATTGCCATTAAGGATTCCATCACTTTCATGCTGCTTGAATCCCATCTAGATACCTCGGGTAGATTTATTGTCTTGATATGTGAGATATTTAAAATCAAATACACGTTGGTGAAACTGTATCTTCCAAACACAAATCAACTACGCCTCTTAAAGAGGATCTGGAAGAAGGTATCAACCATGAAACAGGGTAATTTGGTAGTGTGCGGATACTTTAATGCGATCTCAAATAAGGACTTGGTCCTATCTAGTTCTTCTTTTAACCATCTACCAAGGGCTACATTGGTCCAGTTTATCTCATCTTCTGGTCTAT
Organism: Rana muscosa; assembly: GCA_029206835.1. NCBI lineage: Eukaryota > Metazoa > Chordata > Amphibia > Anura > Ranidae > Rana > Rana muscosa. Next base: position 104,766,474 of record CM055119.1, on the reverse strand, counting down.
TCGATGTGTGGAGATGCCAACACTCCACAAAAAGGGACTTTACCCTTTTTTCTAATGAACATCATACGTACTCTCGTATAGATTTGTTTTTGGTGGATAAATTCATGTTACAAAAGATTGTCAAATCTAATATACATGTGATAACATGGTCTGACCATGCTCCTATTTCCATTTGTGTGGGAAATCGTGGCGCCGAAACAAGGGCAAATAGATGGCGCAATGACATTTATACTCTTTCTCAACCTGAGAATTCAAAACAAATTCGGGAAGCTCTAAAAGAGTTTTTCAAAATCAATGCCCCGTCGGTGGACGATCCCTTTACACTCTGGAATACACATAAGGTGTATATTAGATGCCTGCTCATACAATTGAGTACGAAACTTAGGAGGCAGCGGACGAAACAGCTCAATGACATGTTAACCAAAATTCAACACATTAAATCCCTCAACAAACAAAATACTACTCAAAAAACTAGTGATTTACTATTCTACGCCAGGCAGGAACTCCGTACACATTTGATTTCTCAGCAAGAAAACCGCCTCCGAGCACTGAAAGCCCGTACTTACCGATGTGGCAACAAGGCTGGGAAATTGCTGGCAAACCAATTGAAAGACAAAGTAGTCAAACAAAGAATCCCACACATAACAAATCCCAAAACAGGAGTTACCACCAGAAATGTTAACAGCTACCATAGTAAAGAGAGGAGTTACTGCTTAGATGTGACTGCTGATCTTGCTCACTAGATCCAGAGCCGTGGGTGCAGGCAATTGCATATGATAATGCAGGAACTGAAGAAAATGCTTGGATAGCCGCACTCCAAGAAAATTGGTTCTTTATTTAAAAAACGAGGTCACACAACACATGTCACAGCAAAAACGGTTGAATGGTTAATCTGATTTATTTGACTGAGTGGTCCAGAAGGCCTTCCCTGCTTCTTACTTTGGATGCAGAGAAGGCCTTTGATAGGGTGCACTGGGGATATCTCGCCAGGGTCTTAGAGCAATTTGGTATGATAGGCCCAATCCAAAAGGCAATTCTGGCGTTGTATTCTTCTCCTTCTGCTTACGTGTACACGGAAGGTATATTCTCCAGGAACTTCCAGATATCAAATGGGACGAGACAGGGTTGCCCCCTGTACCACTCATATTTGCCATGGTCATGGAACCCCTAGCGGAAAAGATTAGAAATCATCCACTAATCCAGGGCATCCAGTCGCAGGACACTCACCACAAGATTTCACTTTTTGCGGACGATGTCATATTGACTTTGTCTAACCCAGCTATCTCTCTCCCCGCAGCCCATGAAACTCTCCTCCAGTTCAGTAAGGTGGCTTACTACAAGGTTAATGCATCTAAATCAAATATTTTGAGCATAGAAATTGATACATCCACTAAAAAGTATCTTCAACAGAATCTACCTTACCCGTGGACCCCAAATTCTATAACTTACCTGGGTATTAAATTAACAACCCCTCTATCTAATCTCTATAAGATCAATTACGAGCCGCTAATCTCTGAATTCCAAAAATAAATTTCTAGAATCCAAAAACACTACATTTCCTGGTCTGGCCGCCTAGCAGCATATAAGATGTTATTACTTCCGAAAATTATCTACTACTTCAGGGCACTCCCAATTCCCCTCCCAAAATCCTTTTTTTGCGCAATGCAGAAAAAATTATCCAAATTTATATGGGTGGGTAGCAGAGCAAGAGTCTCCCCAAATTTGCAAAGGACCCACAAAAAAGTAGGCAGCATGGGCCTCCCAGTTCTGAAAGACTATTATATATCAGCTGTATTGGACCAGCTTAGAGGATGGTTTGATCAAACAGACACCAAGCCATGGAGCCAACTAGAACATGTATGGTTGTCCCCCAGTTCACCACTGTCTCTTCTAATTGCTCACAATCTTCTGCAAACAAACACCTCAATAGAACACCCCACCATACTAGTGTCAGTACAGGCATGGACATATATGAAAGAAGTAACACACTCATCAGTACCTTCCGCTGTGGTCCCTATACCGCTCAAGACCCTTCATTGGTTGATCCCAAATATAACCCTGACCCACTGGCTGAAAAAAGGAATCCAACACTTAAAAGACATTACAATGGCTGGCAAATTGTTGCCATTCTCTGACATACAAGCTAAATTTTGCATTCCTTCATCAGAATTCTTGACATACAGTCAGATCTCCTCCCTTCATCAGCACCTGAACACTGATTATACCTCAATCCCCACTCCAGTATGGAAACATTTAAATTCCACTAATCCAAAAGCGAAAGGTATATCTTTGATGTACAGTATACTCAACTCTAAGTCGGTTTTCACCAAATTTAATTCACTAATTAAATGGGAAACAGAACTAGGTAAGGTTTTCTCAGAGAAACAATGGCTATTAGCGATTAAAAATAACCTCCAATACTCGCGCTGTTCAAATTACGAGGAACTAGCACAAAAGTTTTTGGTAAGATGGCACTTCACCCGATACATAGTTGCAAAATTTTCTGTTACCAACTCGAATCTCTGCTGGAGGGGGTGCGGTCAGGTGGGGTCGCTTACTCATATGGTGTGGGCGTGCCCCCATCTCCGCAGCTTCTGATCAGAAACATTCAAACTAATTTCAAGAGTTACAGGAGTCTTTGAAAAAGCTATACTAAGTATTAATATGTCGGAGTACCCAACAATGGTCAGATCTATAGCAATGCATATCATTTTTGCTGCAAGATCTGTTGTGAAGAGTAAATGGAAAACAAATAAAGTTCCCAGCCTAAGAGAATTAATCACGAAAGTCAATGTAGTGGCCGAATATGAAAAAATATTAGCCTACAGGGACGGTTGTATATCTAGATATGAATCAAACTGGTTACTATGGAAATCTATGACAAAAACGAAGTAGTTGTCCCGGTACATACTTTGTCCTTCTCCCCTTGTCTCTCTCTTTTTCCTTTCTCCCTTTTTGTTTTTTTTATCCTAGAAAAAGCGTGAAAAGATAACTCAAAAATAGAGATACCTGGGGATCGGACTTTGAAAGCAATGACACATAGGATAAACAAAAAAATATAAAAGTTTATTATAAAAGACAAAAAGACAGTAACTACAGTAATTGAAAAAATTAAAACACTGTATACAGGATTATTTGTACAGATGTGGTCCCTGTGTGCTTCTACGCGTTTCGCCACAAGGCTTCTTTAGGAAGAACAGAGATAGCAAGAAAACACGCCTTACTATCTTCGGTGCAAGAGGGTATAATATGTATTACCCCTTGGTCAGAAAAAAGATTTTTTATTATTCTATAAGCAGACCCAGAACCGTTGTAGTGAGCGTGGGAACAATTCACATCTCACAGAATACCAGGATGGAATTTCAGGTGCTTCTTAGAGCAAAAGACAGCTAGAGACGAGGACCTCAAGACTCAGCATACCAGCTGAAATATATCTTAGCAGTCTGTTTACAGAGAAGAACTGCATGGGGACATCAGTGAATGAAATCAAGGCTAACGAAGTAATGCAGCCAAGCATATATGGGAATCAGGTAAATCCTTTAGATCCAGCCAAAATTATAAGCAGGATAATGGCCAAGCAGTAGTGGCCATGGATAGTATCAAACGCAGATGTCCCCGGAAACAGCAGGATGGTGTACAGCATCCTGCTGTTTCCGGGGACATCTGCGTTTCTGGGTCTGCTTATAGAATAATAAAAAATCTTTTTTCTGACCAAGGGATAATACATATTATACCCTCTTGCTCCCAAGATAGTAAGGCGTGTTTTCTTGCTATCTCTGTTCGTCCTAAAGAAGCCTCGCGGCGAAACGCGTAGACACACACAGGGACCACATCTGTACAAACCATCCTGTATACAGTGTTTTAATTTTTTAAATTACTGTAGTTACTGTCTTTTTGTCTTTTATAATAAACTTTTATATTTTTTTGTTTATCCTATGTGTCATTGCTTTCAAAGTCCGATCCCCAGGTATCTCTATTTTTGAGTTATCTTTTCACGCTTTTTCAAGTAATTTAACAGACGTGGCGTTGTGAGTGCTTCTCCTTCCCTCATTTATATACATTTTTTTTATCCTACACTATACTTTGTTATAGCCAATGTTCAAGATATTGATGTTAAACATTGAAGTTTCATGACAACACATTGCCAATATGTTTAAACTCCTTCAGATCTTATTGTTACATTTAAGTTCCAACACATAATTTCACATTAAAGTGGATGTAAACCCACTCTCATCCTTTCTAAAATACTGCCATAGTGCTGATCTATAAGGATATAGTTGCCTCCTGCATGTATTCTTATCTGTCAAATGTCTCCCCCCCTGTCTGTTATGAGACCTGAAAAACTGCAGATTCTGTGGGTGGATCTGTTGTCTTGAGCTCGGTGGGTGGAGTCGTGATGTCAGTAGACTCCCCGCCCACCTCTACACTCCCCTTGTCAACATGCATTTCATCCTGTGTATTCCTTCTGCTATGATCACTAACATCCAGTCAAAATCCAGAAAAGTAACCACATGACTTCAGAAAAGGAGTGGGGGTGGGAATTAAAAAATAATAATAAAGCTAGTGCTCGAGATATGTAAATAACTTGTCACTCACAGCAAGGGGACGGAACGGACAAAGGTAACTCTGTTTGTCCATTTTATCTCACTGAACAATTAAAGAGGACTGTTCAGAGCTGGATTAACTCTTTGTGGCAAGACCTGGCACAAATGATAGGAAATATTATACAGTACATTGTGACAGCAAAAAAAATAATAAAAAAAATCGGGTTTACATCCACTTTAAGCTAACGATAATTGAGAATAGAGTGCTTTGGTGTAAAATTATAGAAGTCTTTGTAAAACATGACGGCAAAGTTGTAAGTGCCTTGTGGTATAGCAATTTTGGTATACTTATGTTCTATTCTCTGTACAATGCTGTAACTCAATAAAAATCATTTGAATTAAAACCGCATCATTAGCAGAGTCAGGCCTGATCACTGCTAGCGCTAGCAGTTAAATTGTTTTGTAGTGGTTCAAACAGTCCTTGACAACCAGGTGCTTTTTTACCTATGAGTTGCACTAGGTACCTATACATTTTTTGGCCAAAATGTCAAACGAAAGGTACACTAGTGAAGAGGCCTACAGGATTCTGAGCATGACAGGTGAGAGCAATGGGGAGTCCTCACTGTCAGAATCAGGCTCAGTAGTCAAACCTGTAGAGAGCAGCGGCACCCTGACAGATAGCTCCGATGCCGGAGTTGAGGTCCCTGCTAAGGTCAGGCATAACCGACCCGTTCCCAGGTTGCTGAGGTGCTACAATCACATGATTCTTGTATACAGAGTGCCAGTCCTAGTGCCGCTCTACTTTCTGGTGAACTGGCAAGCACCAGCGGCCTAGTACATCCTGGTTGTAGACAAACCAGCACTGCAGTAACACTTGGTGATGTGGCGAGTCCCATAAGTGCAGTTCAAGCTGATGTGTTGATTAGCGCAAGTACTGTTCCACAGCCACCAAGAATTCAAACACAAGCCCATGGAGCCCATAGTGCCCTTCCTGATGAGCTTGCAAATTCTGATTGGCAGCTCACAGATTCTGCAGTGCTCATACTGCCCCAATTTACTCGCCAACGTGGAATTCAGGTGAAAAAAGATTTAACTCCCCTTCTATTTTTTGAGCTGCTTTTCAGAGAAGATCTGTACAGATCTATTGTGGACCACAGCAATTTATATGCCAATCAATTTATTGCCACAATCTCAAATATGACCCTGCCAGATTTGCATGGAAACCTATCACGGTTTCTGAATTTGAGACTTTTCTGGGCCTATCTCTTAACATGTGCATTACTAAAAAAAAAAGAGTTGCGGTCATATAGAAAAGCCTGCAGCAAAAGAAAAGAAGAAATAAGCGCAGGGCTACATGAAATGGGACCCGGTAGGCTGGGTCAGTGAGGGTTAAAATTATTCCTGAAGTTAACTTGTGCTCACAGGGGATTGGTCAGAGCGGAGTGAGGGGGAGGCAGTGTAGAGTGGAGGTCAGAGGTGAAGACATCCGGTCAGCACACGAGGATTAGAAAAGCTAGTGTGCTGACTAGGGATGAGTTCGGTTCGCAGCAGAACACGCAAACAGTCTATGGGACACAAACGTGAAAAATCAAAAGTGCTAATTTTAAAGGTTAATATGCAAGTTATTGTCATGAAAAATGTTTGGGGACCTGGGTCCTGCCCCAGGGGACATGTATCAATGCAAAATAAAAAGTTTTAAAAACGGCCGTTTTTTCGGGAGCAGTGATTTTAATAATGCTTAAAGTGAAACAATAAAAGTGAAATATTCCTTTAAATTTCGTACCTGGGGGGTGTCTATAGTATGCCTGTAAAGTGGCACATTTTTTCCATGTTTAGAACAGTCCCTGCACAAAATGAAATTTCTAAAGAAAAAAGGTCATTTAAAACTACTCGCGGCTTTTTTTTAATTGTATTTGTGAGAACCGTATATAACCCTTTATTTATTTATTTATGCAAAGGTATAGTTATCATTTGCATCAATCCAACTCCCCCAAAAAGAAAAAAGAAAAACTCCCTTCCTACTCACATTTCAAACTTTAAAATGTTACGTGCTCCCTTACCCTCTCTATTTTCCCCTCCCTCCCTCCCTCTCTTCCTCCTCCCTCTCTCTTCCTCCCTCCCTTCCCCCTCCCTTTATGTAACTTCCGTGGTATTTGTGTTTTTATTAATTAATGGGGGGAGGCGGGTATCTTACAAAAAAAAGGGGGGGTCCAACCCAAATTCCTTAGGAACTACCCTCTCTTCTCATGTAACCTTCATATACCATCGAGTGTCTAAATTCCTCCCAACCCTTCCAAGTCCTGATAAATTCAATTTTAGTATCCTTGTGCAGGTGTGTTACCTCTTCTATATATCTTGTTTTATCGACTTCCCTCAGCCATTCCTGTATCGTTGGGGCTTGTTTTAACCTCCATTGTCTTGGAATCAATAACTTTGCTGAGTTCAATAGGATTGGGATAATTGCTGCTCTATATTTTTTCCTAGGGATATCCGATGCATGGAACAGACATTGCCATGGGTCTATTCTAATTTCAATACCACTAATCGTCTTAATTAGGTCTATTATTTCCTCCCAATATGGTTGAATCTTGGGGCATTGCCACCATATGTGGGCATGGGTTCCCTCCTCCCCACATTCCATCCAGCATAGGGGTGAAGCCTGGGGATTCATTTTATGTAATTTCACCGGGACATAGTACCACCTGGCTAATAATTTATAGTTCATTTCTTTTATCTGTGCATCCACAGAGGTGGAGTGAACATAATCTAAAACTCTACCCCTCATTGTCTCTGGCAACAAGAGATTTAGTTCCAGCTCCCAGTTCTCTGTTGGGCATATCTGTCCCTCCTTGATCTGCCAATTTTTCACATATATTCAATTTATCCTTCCCCAAAGGGGTTTTGGGAGGGACTCTACAAAGTGTTGAAGTTGTTTGTATCTCCAGACATCCCATGGGGTTGTCCCATACCTTTCACGTAATTCCAAAAGGGAACAAAGAGCATTTCCTTTCATAACATCTTTTAATCTCAAAAAGGTCGATGTGGTCCATTTTAAATATAATTTATTATCTTTCCCCGGTGGAAAGTAATTATTGCCTGTTAGGGCCATTAAAGGGCTATTATATTGTCCCTGTGTATTTTTAATTAGTTTATCCCACACTCTCAGTGCTTCTAACGTAATTGGCACCACTTCTACTAGAGAACCTCTATACTGCCTTGGAATCCAAATTATCTGTCCTAGCATCTGTTTACTTATATTTTCCTCCAATTCCACCCATTTTTTTTGCCGTGGAGCGTGGACCCAGTCCATGACCCTCCGCAGAACTGCTGCCTCATGGTATTTTTCAAGGTCGGGGAGGAATATACCTCCCTTCTCTTTTGGTCTAGTCAATATCTTATAAGCAATGCGATTATTTCTATTATTCCACACAAATCTCTGTATTATTGATCTCAGGGTTTTAAAGTACACCACCGGAACATCAATTGGGAGACTTTGAAAAATGTACAAGACTTTTGGTAGAGTCATCATTTTAATCACACTTATTCTGCCAAACCATGACAATCTATGTGCGGGATATCCTTTTAATTCACTTTTAGATTTATTCAGGAGGGGTAAATAATTATCTTGATATAGGTCTAGTGTAGTGTTGAGCGAACCCGAACTGTAAAGTTCGGGTCCGTACCGAACTTTAGCTTTTTCCCGAACCCGAACCCGGACTTTGCGCAAAAGTCCGGGTTTGGGTTTGGGTTCGGAAATCTAATTACGCAGTTAGAAATGCTTCAGGGGCCAGCCAATCACCTTTTGATTAGCTGGTGTGCCCTTAGAAGCCATCATAGCCATGCCTACTAATGGCATGGCTGTGATTGGTCAGCTTCTATATAAGCTAGAGGCACACAGCACACACGTCACTCTGCTTCAGAATAGATAGGGAGAGGATCTTGTCTGCTGCTGCTGCTTTTAGGGAGAGATAGAAAAATACATGAGTTAGTCCTGATTCTGGAATCTGAGGGAAAAGATAGAGAGACAGTGTAGTGTAGGGCCAGGTTCCTGTTTTTTGCTTTTAGGGAGAGAGATATATTATATAGGAATAGGAGTCCAGATTCAGAGATATAACTCAGCGATCTGCATAGGTTTACCTGTTTGTGTTGCAGTGCAGTCTTTTTACACTGCTATGAGCCCAGTGTCAGAGAAAATCTACCTTTTATCTGCAAGCTCAGTGCACCAGCACTGCATATATTATGTTGAGAGATACACCGTTTCCATACTGTGGGTGTATTCTGCTCTTGGAAAAAGATCCATTTAGGACAAAAAAAAAAAGGCACTTTATTGTGCTCTTTTCCAAAAGACCCATTGGGCAAAAAAAATAAAAAATTTCCATTTTATTTTGCTCGTGCAAAAAAAGACCCGTTTAGGGCAAAAAATAAATAAAAAATTTGCACTTTAATGTACGCTTGCAAAAAGAGCCATTTAGGGCCACACAAAATATTTTGCAGTGTGTTATACATATGTGGAGGTGTGTGAAATAAACAATTTCTAAATAGTTTTCTTCTACTGTGCTATACTAAAAAAACAAAATTTTTTTTGAATAGCATTTTCTGCAGTTCTGTAGCTGTGCGATTCAGCGGTTACGTACTGTGGGTGTGTTGTGGTCTTCCAAAAATCCTACAGAATCCTACAGAATTAGGGTGTTTGAGCCTATTTACCACTCAAACACTTCCCTTAAATTTAGCACCCCGCTACATTTTTATTTCAAAGTATTTTATTTTCCCACTAGCTTATCCATTAAATTGAATAATTTATTCCAGAAAGGGCATATTCTGGGGCATTCCCACCATATGTGTGGCATCGTGCCGTTGAGTTTCTGAGGTCCTTAATGACTTCTGCCCCGTACACACGATCGTTTTTCATGCCGTTAAAACTGCCATTTTAAAAAATGGCCCTGAAAAATGATCGTGTGTATGCTCCAGAGCATTTTTAACGACGTGAAAAACGGCCATTAAAAATTCCGGACATGCTCTCTTTTTTCACGTCGTTTTTCATGTCGTTTTTTTAACGACGTGAAAAACGATAGTGTGTATGCTTTAACGACGTGAAAAAAAATGCGCATGCTCAGAATCAAGTATGAGACGGGAACGCTCGTTCTGGTAAAACTAGCGTTCGTAATGGAGATAGCACATTCATTACACAGTAACGGACTGAAAAGCGCGAATCGTCGCCCAAAAAACTTTACTAACATGAAGGGTGGCGCCATTCGAACGGAACTTCCCCTTTATAGTGCCGTCGTACGTGTTGAACGTCACTGCGCTTTGCTTGATCGTTTTTTTAAATGATGGTGTGTACGCAAGGCAGGCTTGAGAGGAAACATGTAAAAAAACAAGGAGAAAAACGTCGGTTTAAAAAATTACATTAAAAACGATCGTGTGTACGGGGCATTCCGTACCTCTTCTGCTGAAAAGGGGGCCTCCAGCATATTTTTTTAATTTTTTTAATGTTATTTTAAGTTATTTCCCTATCCACATTTGTTTGCAGAGCACTTGCCATGCTCTTAACAACATTTTGCTGCCATTTGCAGCCCTCTAGCCCTTTCCATTACTTTTTTAGAGCCTTTTTAGTCCTTAGAAGTCCGGGTCCCCATTGACTTCAATGGGGTTCGGGTTCGGGTTAAAGTTCGGTCCCGAACCCGAACTTTTTTCCGAAGTTCGGCCGAACCCGTCGAACCCGAACATCCAGGTGTCCGCTCAACTCTAGTCTAGTGTTGATTTAGACAGAAATACTCCCAAATATCTCAGGCCCCTTTGTTTCCACGTAAAGGGGTACATTTTTCTAAGCTCTCTACTTTCACTCAAGGGGACTGAAATATTTAATATTTCAGTTTTTTCCATGTTTATCTTTAAATTTGATACCCTCCCATAGTTATCCAATTCTTCCATAATCTTTGGGAGTGTCTGTCTAGGGTTTGTTATATAGACCATAATATCATCCGCAAAAGCGGATAACTTTTTACTCTTGATCCCCGACCTCTAAACCTTGGATCTCCTGATTTGCTCTTATAGATGCTAAAAAAGGTTCTAATGAAAACCCAAAAAGCAAGGGAGACAGTGGGCACCCCTGATGTGTGCCGTTAAAAAGTCGAAAAGTTTCCGAGAGGGTTCCATTTACTTGAATTTGCGCGGTGGGGTTTGAATACAATGCCTCTATCCATTTAAGCATACGGGGTCCCATGCCAAATTTATATAGTGTCTGCAGCATAAAGTCCCAATACAGCCTATCAAAGGCCTTCTCTGCATCTATTGATAGAAACAAGGCTGGCTTCTTCCCCTTCTTAGCCTCATGAATTAAGAGGGTTGCTTTTAGTATATTATCCCTGGTCTCCCTCCCAGGGACAAAACCTGCTTGATCTTTCCCTATATATTCTGGCATGTAGGGCTTTAATCTTTCGGCCAGTATCCACGCATAGATTTTTACATCTTCATTTATCAGGGATATCGGCCTAAAGCTTGAGCACATTGTGGGATCTTTTCCTTCTTTTACTAAAAGTGATATATAAGCGCCCAAAGCTTCCCCTCGTATCTTATGCCCCCCCCCTATTGAATTCATGTATGAATGATAGTGGGGAGTCAAGAGTCCAATACATTTTTTATAGTATAGGGACGTATAGCCATCCGGCCCGGGGCTTTTTCCTCCTTTACTGTTTTTAATTGCCTGCTCTATTTCCTCTTCAGAGATATCACTGCCCAGTATCCTTGAATCCTCTTCTGGTATTACAGGCAATATAATCCCCCTTAAATACTGTTCTATTTTATTTTTTCTGTTTTGCACAACCCCGGGATCTTGTGAATCATTCACCTTGTACAATGATTGATAGTACTCCGTAAATATTTTGCTGATGTCCCTGGTGGAGTACTTCGTCTCCCCTTTTTTATTTTTCATTTTTACTATGAAATTCGGGTTCCTCCTGGGTTTAATTTGTCCCGCCAACAATTTCCCTGATTTATTCCCAAATTTATATTGTTTATTTGCAGTTCTAATGAAGGCTTGTTTGGTCTCCTGCTCCATCAAATCCCTCAGGGCTTCGCGTTTTCCTGTTAATTCCACCCTTACCTCACTATCATTTGCTCTCTTATGTTTCTGTTCCAACTCCTGGATTTCCTGTTTTTTGGCCGTCCAAATTTTTTTTCTCTTAGCCCCTTCCGCTACTAATCTCCCTCTCATAAAAACTTTATAAGCTTCCCACAGAGTCGTTGGTGCAATATTTTCTATGTTATTCTCTGTAAAAAAATAATTAATTTCCTTTTCCAAGTCTCCTAGGATACCCTGATCTTATAGAAGTGATTCGTCCATCCTACAGGATCTTTGCCTCTCTGGGACATCCTTTAACTCCAAGCTTACTATAACCGGGGCATGATCAGAGAGGGTGATCGATTTCACTTCCGCTTTTAATAAACCTTCAAGGAGCTGATGGTCTAAGAAAATGTATTCAATTCTTGAGTAAGAGGAGTGTACCTGGGAGTAATATGTGAAATCCCTCCCCCTTGGGTGTAAAATTCTCCAAACCTCTACTAATTGCTGCTGATGGAGTTTTTGTTTAACTACTTTAAGTGTTTTCCCTCTGAACGAAGAGAGAGAGGTTGGGTATTTTTTATTTATTTTTCCTTTTGGAGACAGAGAGAGGTACTCATGTCTCCTCATAAACCAAAGACAACACAGAGGACACGAACACTAATTTATGGGGGAAAAGGGAAGAGAAGGGTAGAATAGGGAAAGGCACTAGGCACCTTAAACCTGGGATGGGGGGGGGAGAGATAAGGGTGAAGGAAAAAGGAGAAAGATAACATAGAGGCCACGTAAGTTAAATAAGGGAAAATAAAGAGAGGGGAGAAGAATAAATGAGGCTACAGGATAGACCCATATTGTGTATATATTGTTGAAAGTGTATGTATTGTTGATTTTTTTATGTAATGTAGTATAATGTGTTAATTGGTAATGATATGGAAAATATGTGAATGTATGTACAGAATTTTTTTTTTAATAAAAATAGATTTAAACAAAAAAATAAATACTACTTGCGGCTATAATGAATTGTGAATGGTTGTGGGGGTCTGGAGGTGGGGGGCTTATCGGAATATGGAAGCCCCCTTTAACAAAGGGGACCCCTGGATCCCACTCCCCCTATGTGAATTGGTAACTGGGTACATTGTACCCCTACCATTTCACAAAAAAAGTGTCAAAAATTGTCAAAAAAACACACAGACACAGCTTGGGACAAGTCCTTTATTAAAAATGAAAAACAAATTCCACCATGGTAGCCACCCGTGACATGCGTGGGTGACCCCGTCCCCTCTGACGCAACAGGGAAACGCTGCTGGGTTACCCAGTGACATGTATGGGTGACCCCGCCCCCTCTGACCCAACAGGGGTTTCCGTGGCATCAGAGGGGGCGGGGTCACCTGTGACGCCATGGAGAAACCGCCAGAAACCCCCCGTTGTGTCAGAGGGGGCGGGGTCACCCACGCACGTAACGGGTGGCCCCGCCCTCAGCTATTTAAGAGCTGTCACGGCGGGTCTAGCATCATTCGGTGGGCGTCTCCCATGGAGGCGGAATCGGATCGTGCGGTGTCATTTTCAGTATCCCGGGTCAAAGGATTATATCACTGAAAGTTATTTTTCTCTTTTTAAAAAAGGACTTGTCCCAAGCTGTGTTTGTGTGTTTTTTTACCATTTTTGACACTTTTTTTGTGAAATGGTAGGGGTACCCGTTACCAATTCAGAGGGGGGCGGGATCTGGGGGTCCCCTTTATTAAAGGGGGCTTCCAGATTCCGATAAGCCCCCCGTCCGCAGAACCCCACAACCACCGGGCAAGGGTTGTGGGGATGAGGCCCTTGTCCCCATCAACATGGGGACAACCTCCCCATGTTGAAGGCATGTGGCCTGGTACGGTTCAGGAGGGGGGCGCTCTCTCGCCCCCTCTTTTCCTGCGGCCTGCCAGGTTGCGTGCTCGGATAAGGGTCTGGTATGGCTTTTTTTGGGGGGGGGAACCCCACACCATTTTTTTTTAATTTTGGCGCGGGGTTCCCCTTAAAATCCATACCAGACCTGAAGGGTCTGATATGGATTTTGGGGGGACCCCTACACCATTTTTAACAAAAAAAAATTGGCGCAGGGTTCCCCTTAATATCCATACCAGACCTGAAGGGCCTGGTATGGAATTTGTGGGGACCCACACGCATCTTTTTTTACATTTTGGTTTGGGGTTCCCCTTAATATTCATACCAGACCCAAAGGGCCCGGTAATGGACTGGGGGGGAACCCATGCTGTTTTTTTAATGACTTATCTGTATTGCCGGGACCCGACAATTCATTAAAGCCGCGAGTAGTTTTAAATGCCTTTTTTTCCTTTAGAAATTTCATTTTGTGCAGGGACTGTTCTAAACACGGGAAAATGCGCCACTTTACAGGCATACTATAGACACCCCCCAGGTATGAAATTTAAAGGAATATTTTACTTTTATTGTTTTACTTTAAGCATTATTAAAATCACTGCTCCTGGAAAAACGTCCGTTTTAAAACTTTTTTTTGCATTGATACATGGCCCCTGGGAAAGGACCCAGGTCCCCAAACACTTTTTATGACAAAAACGTGCATATTAACCTTTGGAATTAGAACTTTTGATTTCCCCCATAGACTTTTAAAGGGTGTTCCGGGGCTTTCGAATTTGCCACGAACACCCCAAATTGTTCGCTATTCGGCGAACAGGCGAACACCCAATGTTTGAGTCGAACTTACCTTCGACTCGAACATCGGGCTCATCCCTAGTGCTGATGTGTCTGCCCCTGCTCTCCTCTGTAATGTATTTTCGAATCCTGGCAATATAGATAAAAATCATTGAAAAAAAGGACGTGGGCCCTTGGGGTCTGGTATGAATATTAAGGGGAACTCTGCGACAAAATAAAATAAAAATGGCGTGGGGGGGGCGAGGGAGCGACCCACTCCTGAACCGTACCAGGCCACATGCCCTCAACATGTGTGGTCCCCAAAACACCTTGTCCCCATGTTAATGGGGACAAGGGCCTCATCCCCACAACCCTTTCCCAGTGGTTGTGGGGGTCTGCGGGCAGGGGGCTTATCAGAATCTGGAAGCCCCCTTTAACAGGGGGGCCCCTAGATCCCGCCCCCCCTATGTGAATGGGTATGGGGTACATTGTACCCCTACTCATTCACCAGAAAGTGTCAAAAAAAGTAAAAATGACAGGGGACAGTTTTTCGAATCAATCGTTTTTTATTGGTATATTAGAAAGGGAATACAGAAAGAAAAAAAAGGGGGTATACAGACCTGTATACAATGATATACAAATATATAAAAGAATATACAAATATGGTACACAGGAAATACAAACACTGAAGTATACATATATTAATAAAAAGTGTAGCGCTACAAATTAAGAAAAAACAAACAAAAGAATGTCTCTCTACATATATGGTGAAAAATAAAATGAATATCACACCGAAAAGGATATGTGTGTATTCACTACAAAATCCATGAAAATCAACATGTATAATCGTAAAAAAAAACACATATATAAAGTGTCCATCAAAATAACCGTGAAGGCGCAATGAAGAAGAGGACATGTAGACTGAAGGTCCTCAAGAAAAACACAGCTTCCGACTACTAGAAAAATGGATGAAATACTCTTACAAGAGTTCGTGGATCTGCCTGCCCGTGGCAGCAGATCTTGTAAGCATGGAAGATCCCACCTCAGGACCGATCGGCTTGTCTGGTGGCTCCTATGGTGTTGGAATCTGGACCGTTGAAACTCGACAATTCACAAATCCAGACCTTGAATAGATATCCCGGATGGATGGAACAAACCTGGACTCCTATAGGAGTCCGGGCAGGCAGATCCACGAACTCTGGTAAGAGTATTTCATCCATTTTTCTAGTAGTCGGAAGCTGTGTTTTTCTTGAGGACCTTCAGTCTACATGTCCTCTTCTTCATTGCGCCTTCACGGGTTATTTTGATGGACACTTTATATATGTGTTTTTTTCACGATTATACATGTTGATTTTCATGGATTTTGTAGTGAATACACACATATCCTTTTCGGTGTGATATTCATTTTATTTTTCACCATATATGTAGAGAGTAGGGATGAGCTTCGTGTTCGAGTCGAACATACGTTCGACTCGAACATCGGCTGTTCGATCGTTCGACGAAGATCGAACGATTTGGGCCGTTCGCGCCAAATTCGAGTGACGCGAACGGCCCACAATGCACTACGCCATCGCAGTGTCATCCAGGCGCTGTGATTGGCCAAGCATGCACTGTGACCCCGCATGCTTGGCCAATCACAGCGCCGCAGCGAGGAGAGCAATGATTGGCCACAGGCAGGATGCCTGTGGCCAATTATTGCTGAGGGGGTTTAGTACACGCCCCACACTATAAAAGGCCGCCAGCGCGGCGGCCTTGTGTAGTGTGTTCCGGACCGGAGTAGGGAAAGAGAAGCATAGGCAGGGACAGTGTCATTATTTTTCCTTTACATAATCCTGGATTCCTTGTGTTTAGGGACAGATAAGGATAGGTAGGGAGAGTGTCAGTGACAGTGTGCTATTCTGTGCTAATCCTTGTTTGTAGGGACAGAGAGGTACAGTGAGGGAAAGTGTCAGTGTGCTATTCTGTTCTAAACCAATCTTGCTGAACCATATTTTCAATCCTTGAGTTTAGGGACAGAGAGGTACAGTGAGGGAAAGTGTCAGTGTGCTATTTTGTGCTAAATCTTGTTTGTAGGGACAGAGAGGTACAGTGAGGGAAAGTGTCAGTGTGCTATTTTGTGCTAAATATTGTTTGTAGGGACAGAGAGGTACAGTGAGGGAAAGTGTCAGTGTGCTATTCTGTTCCAAACCAATTTTGCTGTTCCATATTTTCAATCCTTGAGTTTAGGGACAGAGAAGAACACTCGTAGAAATTATCAGTGTGCTATTCTGTGCTAAATCTTGTTTGTAGGGAGGGACAGAGTAGGACAGTGAGGGAAAGTGTCAGTGTGCTATTCTGTTCTAAAACTATTTTGCTGAACCATATTTTCAATCCTTGAGTTGAGGGACAGAGAGGTACAGTGAGGGAAAGTGTCAGTGTGCTATTCTGTTCTAAAACTATTTTGCTGAACCATATTTTCAATCCTTGAGTTGAGGGACAGAGAGGTACAGTGAGTGAAACTGACAGTGTGCTGTTCTGTTCTAAACCAAATTTGCTGTTCCATATTTTCAATCCTTGAGTTGAGGGACAGAGAGGTACAGTGAGGGAAAGTGTCAGTGTGCTATTCTGTTCTAAAATTATTTTGCTGAACCATATTTTCAATCCTTGAGTTGAGGGACAGAGAGGTACAGTGAGTGAAACTGACAGTGTGCTGTTCAGTTCTAAACCAAATTTGCTGTTCCATATTTTCAATCCTTGAGTTGAGGGACAGAGAGGTACAGTGAGGGAAAGTGTCAGTGTGCTATTCTGTTCTAAAACTATTTTGCTGAACCATATTTTCAATCCTTGAGTTGAGGGACAGAGAGGTACAGTGAGTGAAACTGACAGTGTGCTGTTCTGTTCTAAACCAAATTTGCTGTTCCATATTTTCAATCCTTGAGTTGAGGGACAGAGAGGTACAGTGAGGGAAAGTGTCAGTGTGCTATTCTGTTCTAAAACTATTTTGCTGAACCATATTTTCAATCCTTGAGTTGAGGGACAGAGATGTACAGTGAGTGAAACTGACAGTGAGCTGTTCTGTTCTAAACCAAATTTGCTGTTCCATATTTTCAATCCTTGAGTTGAGGGACAGAGAGGTACAGTGAGGGAAAGTGTCAGTGTGCTATTCTGTTCTAAAACTATTTTGCTGAACCATATTTTCAATCCTTGAGTTGAGGGACAGAGAGGTACAGTGAGTGAAACTGACAGTGTGCTGTTCTGTTCTAAACCAAATTTGCTGTTCCATATTTTCAATCCTTGAGTTGAGGGACAGAGAG
Organism: Rana muscosa; assembly: GCA_029206835.1. Classification (NCBI taxonomy): domain Eukaryota; kingdom Metazoa; phylum Chordata; class Amphibia; order Anura; family Ranidae; genus Rana; species Rana muscosa. The sequence continues at coordinate 104,748,925 of CM055119.1, read as the reverse complement.
GTACAGTGAGTGAAACTGACAGTGTGCTGTTCTGTTCTAAACCAAATTTGCTGTTCCATATTTTCAATCCTTGAGTTGAGGGACAGAGAGGTACAGTGAGTGAAACTGACAGTGTGCTATTCTGTTCTAAACCAATTTTGCTTTTCCATATTTTCAATCCTTGAGTTGAGGGACAGAGAGGTACAGTGAGGGAAAGTGTCAGTGTGCTATTCTGTTCTAAAACTATTTTGCTGAACCATATTTTCAATCCTTGAGTTGAGGGACAGAGAGGTACAGTGAGTGAAACTGACAGTGTGCTGTTCTGTTCTAAACCAAATTTGCTGTTCCATATTTTCAATCCTTGAGTTGAGGGACAGAGAGGTACAGTGAGTGAAACTGACAGTGTGCTATTCTGTTCTAAACCAATTTTGCTCTTCCATATTTTCAATCCTTGAGTTGAGGGACAGAGAGGTACAGTGAGGGAAAGTGTCAGTGTGCTATTCTGTTCTAAAACTATTTTGCTGAACCATATTTTCAATCCTTGAGTTGAGGGACAGAGAGGTACAGTGAGTGAAACTGACAGTGTGCTATTCTGTTCTAAACCAATTTTGCTCTTCCATATTTTCAATCCTTGAGTTGAGGGACAGAGAGGTACAGTGAGTGAAACTGACAGTGTGCTGTTCTGTTCTAAACCAAATTTGCTGTTCCATATTTTCAATCCTTGAGTTGAGGGACAGAGAGGTACAGTGAGGGAAAGTGTCAGTGTGCTATTCTGTTCTAAAATTATTTTGCTGAACCATATTTTCAATCCTTGAGTTGAGGGACAGAGAGGTACAGTGAGTGAAACTGACAGTGTGCTGTTCTGTTCTAAACCAAATTTGCTGTTCCATATTTTCAATCCTTGAGTTTAGGGACAGAGAAGGACACTCGTAGAAATTATCAGTGTGCTATTCTGTGCTAAATCTTGTTTGTAGGGAGGGACAGAGTAGGACAGTGAGGGAAAGTGTCAGTGTGCTATTCTGTTCTAAAACTATTTTGCTGAACCATATTTTCAATCCTTGTGTTTAGGGACAGAGAAGGATAGGCAGGGGACAGTGTCAGTGTCATTGTTGCTAAGCCTCCTGCACAGTATACACCTGAAGGTAGCCCTTATTGCTGTTTTTCCCATCTCCCTGCAGGCCATCCATTAAAATGTCTGGAAGGCAACCAAGGAGAGGCAGACAGTCAGGAGGCAAAAAAAGAGGGCAAGCAGGCTCTGTGTCTGGGGGCAACAGTGCTGGTCGTGTACGCGGTGCATTGTCATCAGCACATGGCCATGGGACACGCTTGTCCTTGTTTTCGGCAGCTGGACATGTTGAGCCACATCATGCCGAAGACTTGGTAGAGTGGATGACCAAGCCCACCTCATCCTCCTCATCCTCTCTCACCCAGGCTCAGGGTACTGGCAAAGCAGCTGCCAAAGCGTCCTCTTCTCTGGTATCATTATCTTCATTAGTCAATCCTTCCCTAGACCCACCATGCCCTCCTCCTGAGGAGTCCCCCGAACTGTTTGAGACAGTGTTGGGTACATGCTCCAGGAGGATGCCCAGCGTTTGGAAGGATCTGATGATGATACCCAGCTAGAGGAAGGCAGCAGCATGAGAGCAGAGAGAGGGGATGCTCAAGAAGGACACCAATCTGGCAGTCATGCTCCAGCAGCTGCAGCATATTGCCAGATTGGCTCCAGTGATGAGGAGGGAGGGGATGATGAGGTCACTGACTCCACGTGGGTGCCTAATAGGAGAGAGGAGGAGGAGGAGGAGGATGAGGAGGAGGCACATCTCCAACGAGGCAGGATGCCCTTGAGTGGCCAGCGTATGGGCAGCACACCGACGGAATCACACCGCAGAGCTCCGCCTGTGCAGGGCGCTGCCTCTGCCCGTCATGCAAAAAGTTCTTTGGTGTGGGCCTTTTTTGAGGCGAGTGCATCAGATCGCACAGCTGCTGTTTGCAACATATGTCTCAAGCGTATATCGCGTGGCCAAAACATCAGCCGCTTGGGCACCACATGCTTGATCAGACATATGTTGACCTGCCATGCAGCTCGTTGGCAAGCCTACCTTAAAGACCCACACCAAAGAACAAAGCTGACCTCTTCTTGCACCGCATCAGCTGGGATCTCCAACCCCACTATACCTTCACTCCTCTCTGAAACCTGCTCTGAGAGGAATGAAGGTGTAGAATTAGGTGTGTCACAGGCAAGTACTTGCGGGCACTCTGCTAGCAGTACACCAACGTCCGATTCTAGCAGGCAAATTTCCCTGCCCCAGCTGCTGAACCGTCGAAAGAAGTTCACTCCCAGCCATCCACATGCCCAGCGGTTGAATGCTAGCTTGGCTAAATTGCTAGCGCTTCAACTGCTGCCTTTTCAGTTGGTAGACTCGGCCCCCTTCCGTGAGTTTGTGCAATGTGCGGTTCCTCAGTGGCAGGTTCCCAAACGACACTTTTTCGCATTGAAGGCTATTCCGGCTCTCTACAGGCATGTGGAATGTCTTGGCCTCGCTGGACAGGGCGGTCAGCGGTAAGGTGCATATTACCGCTGACTCATGGTCCAGCAGGCATGGACAGGGAAGTTACCTTTCTTTCACGGCCCATTGGGTCACTCTTTTGGCAGCTGGGAAGGATGCAGGACAAGGTGCAGTAGTGTTGGAGGTTGTTCCACCGCCACGCCTCCAAAATGCTACTACTGGTTGTGACACACCTCTCTCCTCCACCCCCTCCTCTTCTTCTTCCTCCATGGCCTCTTCCTGTGGTTTGTCCTTGGAACCAGCGGTACTCCGTAGGCGTTCAAGGGGCTACGCAAGTACGCAGGCAAAAAGATGCCATGCCGTGCTTGCGCTGGTGTGTTTGGGGGACAGGAGCCACACTGGGGCAGAGGTCCTGTCTGCTCTGCAGGGGCAGGCCGAGAGGTGGTTGACGCCACGCCAGCTTAAGCCAGGAATGGTGGTTTGCGACAATGGCACCAACCTCCTCTCCGCCCTCCGACAGGGACAACTGACCCATGTGCCCTGTATGGCTCACGTCCTTAACCTGGTGGTGCAGCGGTTCTTGGGCAGGTACCCGGGCTTACAGGATGTCCTGAGGCAGGCCAGGAAAGTCTGTGTGCATTTCCGCAGATCTTATAATGCCAGTGCTCGCCTGGCTGAGCTTCAAAAGGAGTTGAACCTGCCCAAGAACCGCCTTATATGTGACATGCCCACCAGGTGGAACTCAACGTTGGCCATGCTGCAGCGGTTGCACACGCAGCAGAGGGCCATCAATGAGTACCTGTGCGACTACGGCACCAGGACAGGGTCAGGGGAGCTCTGGTTTTTTTCACCACGCCAGTGGGGCATGATCAGGGATGCATGCACTGTCCTGGCACCATTTGAGGAGGCCACGAGGATGGTGAGCAGTGACAGTGCATGCATCAGTGACACTGTACCTCTTGTCCACCTGTTGGAGCACACGCTGCGTGGAATAATGGACAGGGCACTTGAGGCAGAACAGAGGCAGGAAGAGGAGGACTTCCTTGCCTCTCAAGGCCCCCTTTACCCAGACAGTGTTCCTTCTGTCCCACCCATTTCACAGGAAGAGGAGGAGGAGGAGGAGGAGGAGGATTGTGTCAGCATGGAGCTGGAGGCTGGCACTCAGCATCATCAGCAGCAGTCTTTTAGGGATGATTTACAGTCCCAAGAAACCAGTGGACTTGTACGTGGCTGGGAGGAGGTGGCTGCGGATCATGTCGTCCTTAGTGACCCAGAGGACTCCGGACTGAATGCCTCAGCTAACCTACGCTGCATGGCCTCCCTGATCCTGCAAAGTCTGCGGAAGGATCCTCGTATTCTTCGGATCAAGGAGAGGGACCATTACTGGCTGGCCACTCTCCTTGATCCACGGTACAAGGGTAAGGTTGCGGACCTTATTGTACCGTCGCAGAGGGAGCAGAGGATGAGACAACTCCGGGAGGCCTTGCAGAAAGGTCTGTGCAACGCGTTCCCAGAGACTGGGAGGTTACAAACTCCTGGTCCTGGACAACGAGTTGCTGAGGCTTCGGGCAGTCAAAGAAGGAGCGGTGGGGAAGGTGGCCGTCTGACCGATGCGTTCAGACAATTCTTTAGTCCGCAGCCCCAAAGTATGATCGGTTCCAGCAACCATTGCCAGCGTCTGATATACATGGTGCAGGAATACCTAGGGGCAAGGTCAGACTTGGACACCTTCCCCACCGAAAATCCTCTGGCTTACTGGGTCTTGAGGATGGATCACTGGCCAGAGCTTGCACAGTATGCAATTGAGCTACTGGCCTGTCCTGCATCCAGCGTTCTTTCAGAACGCACATTCAGTGCTGCTGGAGGATTTGTCACGGATCACAGGGTGCGCCTGTCCACCGACTCGGTTGATTGACTGACTTTCATCAAGATGAACCAGTCTTGGATCACCACCAGCTACCACACACCAGATGCTGATATAACAGACTAATTGATTTTAAAATGTCACATCCCTTCAAGACTGATGCTGATGCTGAGTGCCTGTGCTGTTATGTTGACTGGCTATCCTCCTCCTCCTCCTCAATGATACGATTAACGATGATAGCTTGGAAGATCATTTTGGTTTATGGGTGACGCCACCAGTGGCTAAGGCCCAATTTTTCAGCCCCTGTTTAACAGGGGCGTGTAATTAAAATTTTTGATGCAATACTTTGCAACAGGCCTCATTGCTGTGCTCCAAGTACAGTATCTGTGAGGGGTTGCAGTGTTGTGCCACCAGTGCCTAAGGCCCAATTTTTCAGCCCCTGTTCAACAGGGACATGCAATTATAATTATTGATCTAATAATTCACAGCAGGGCCCATTGCTGCGCCCACCAAGAGTAACTGTCAGGCCTTACAGTGTTGTGGCACCAGCACCACCATCACCACCACCAAAGGCCCAATTTTTAAGCCCCTGTTCAACAGGGGCATGCAATTATAATTATTGATCTAATAATTCAGAGCAGGGACCATTGCTGCGCCCACCAAGAGTAACTGTGAGGCCTTACAGTGTTGTGGCACCAGCACCACCATCACCACCACCACCACCACCAAAGGCCTAATTTTTCAGCCCCTGTTCAACAGGGGCATGCAATTACAATTCTTGATCTAATAATTCACAGCAGGGCCCATTGCTGCGCCCACCAAGAGTAACTGTCAGGCCTTACAGTGTTGTGGCACCAGCACCACCATCAAAGGCCCAATTTTTACTACCACTGATCAACAATTATATGTTATTACAATTCCTGATATAATAGTTGACAGCAGGGCGTTCCAGCACCCACCAAGAGTAACTGTGAGTGCTTACAGTGTTGTGCCAACACCAACACCTAAGGGGCCAATTTCTGCAGAGTATATATGGCAGGTCCCTACTTTCAAACATCCAACTTACAAACGACTACTACTTGCAAACGGAAGAAGACAACAGGAAGTGAGAGGAAATCTACCCCTTGGAAGGAAAATTCTCTCCTGTAAGAATTAATATGGGAGAAAGGTGTCTCCTCTCTACTGATGCTTTATCACCAATCCTTGTTTCAATAAAAACACCACATTTCAAAAACAGTTGTCATTGGGACGCAAAGTGAGGTGAAATGTTCTGAACAGGGGCACAGACAGCAAAAAAAATGTGACAGGGGTGATAACCGTTCCCTATGTTTTACAAAAAACTAAAAAAAAGGAATTTGCCATGGAGCTCCACTTAAACAATGCAGCTGTTCAAAATTATAAACAGATTCTACATAAGAACAAACCTACAGTCCCTGTCTTGTATGCACCGCCTGTATACGGCTGTTCAGAGTATATAGGTCCTTTTTTATTTTGTGTGCAGGGTTCCCCTTAATATCCATACAAGACCCAAAGGGGCTAGTAATGGGCTGGGGTAGGGGGGGGGTTGATGGGGTAGCTATGCCATTTTTCCTAAAGATTTTCATCCATATTACCGGGACCACACATTGCATTAAAGCCGCAAGCAGTTTTAAATGACTTTTTTCCCTTTAGAAATGTTATTTTGTGCAGGGACAGTTCTAAACACGGGAAACACGTGGCACTTCACAGGCATACTTTAGACACCCCCCAGGTACAATATTTAAAGGAATATTTGACTTTTTTTTTTTCACTTTATGCATCATTAAAATGACTGCTCCCGGAAAACGTCCGTTTTTAAAACTTCTTTTTGCATTGATACATGTCCCCTGGTGCAGAAGCCGGGTTCCCAAACTCTGTTTCGGACAATAACATGGATAATAGTCGTTATAATTAGTACTTTAGAATCCGAACGTTCGCATCCATTGTATTTAATAGGGTTCTAATGTTCGTGCGAACTTTCGGTCCGTTCGCGGGTTCTGGTGCGAACCGAACCCGGGGGTGTTCGGCTCATCACTAGTAGAGAGACATTCTTTTGTTTGTTTTTTCTTAATTTGTAGCGCTACACTTTTTATTAATATTTTGTTCACAATTTTTGTCACATTGGTGTGTAGCAGCTTTTTGTTCCCTTTTCACCTTCATTAGGCTTAGCACTCAGCGCAATATTTTTCCACTTTTTTACCAAGTATACATATAGACTGGAAAAATGATGGAAAAAGAAACTGCGCTAGGATATTTGGAGACAGACAGATGAGTCAAACCGTCTGAATGGGGGAAGCAGCAACTAACCTGAAAACAATCATCAGTTAAACAAAATAAAAAAATATATATAGTTGCGCTAAATATGAAATCAATCATAAAACACACCGCTGGGTGATTTAAAAATCTATATAAATACAGCAGTGGCAAATATGGTTATAAAGTGCTCAGTGAAGAACCAAAATACAAAATCAATATATACAATATTAGTGGTTGAAATATAGAAAATGAATGAATGGATAAATGAGTATTAGTCCACTGGTCATTTATACAAACGACCTCAAAGTTCATATGTTGTGATCCAAACAAAAAACACCTGTGCAGATATCCAGACAATAAGGAAGGAAAATCCAATCTTCATTAAAAGAATACCAAATGTAAAAATCCACCACCATCAGTAAGTAGTCCTGCTTACCAGATAGAATTGGTCCCCTATGACGGAGGACCTCAATCTGCATGTGATAAATCTCAGATGATACCGCCAGACCCCAAACAACAGATAGTGGATCTCAGTTGGTACCGCTAGACAGCCCATGTATCATCATTCAGATGCCAGTATTCCACACCATTGGATGCACATAGAAAGAAGGGGGACACTGGATAGTGTAAAATCCTTGGGTTTTATTGTTAAAAAAAGCATAAAAACATACTCACAAGAGCAAAATTGGTAGACAGCCTTAAGTATAGCAGCGCCGGCCGGTCAGGCGCTGGCACACAGACACGTCCGTGGGAACCGAGCAGTGGAGGGTGACGTCAGCACATCGCTCATATCCGCCCTGCGCATTTCGTGAAAGTTCACATCGTCTCGGGGCACGGGCGGTGGGCTGCGTCACCCCCTCTTTATAGGGAACACACCAGGAAGTGACCAATCCAAAGGAGTATGAGCCTGGTCGTAATGCCTAGACACAGAATGTTTGTCGAAGCCTTTTCGGATATTAGCTATATGTTCATTGAGTCTCACCTTCAGTGCCCTCTTGGTTCTCCCCACATATTGAAGGCCGCAAGGGCACTGTATAAGATAAATGACTTCCAAAGATGAACATGTTATGAACGGTTAAACTTCATAGGACCGACCAGTACTAGTCGAAGAGAATTGGCTGATCTTCCTATCTCTACAACTGTTAAGGCTACACACTTGACATTTCTTACATCGGTAATAACCCGTCAGGTTCTCTAAAAAGGTCCTATGTGCCCGTGGGGGATCCTGAACACTCAGGGCAATTCTATTAGAGAGCGATGAAGCTCCTCTAAATACAATAGAGGGTCTCTCAGGGAGAGAGGGTGCTAACACTTGATCACTGGTTAGCACATGCCAGTGTTTGCGTATCAGACGTTTAATAGTCTGATGCTGTGTGGAAAATGTAGTGATAAATGGGAGATAAAAATTTCCATCCCCTGCCACTTTCCCTCTGTCCTCCAAGAGGGGCCCTCGATCAGTCTCTCTCACAGTCTGAATCAAATAAAACATATCACTCTGCTTGTAACCTTTGTCTACAAATCTTTTGGAAAGGATTTCCGCCTGACTGTTGAAAGCCTCTATATCCGTACAGTTGCGCCTCAGCCTAGTGAATTGACCCTGCGGAACCGCTTTGAGCCAAGGGGCATCATGGCAGCTGTCAAGCGGAATATATGAATTCCTATCAGTTTGTTTAAAATAGGTGGTCGTGATAAATTTATTGTTGACAACTGAGATGTTCAGATCCAAATAGTGGATCGATTTCTGGCTGGCCTCAAAAGTAAATCTATTGCCCTTGTTGTTGTCATTGAGGGACTGCATGAAATCCCGCAAAGCGGGTTCACTGCCATCCCATAGGAGGAGGACATCGTCGATGTACCTTGCCCGGAGAGCCACTTCAGGTCTTCGGCAGGCATCCACGACATCCTCCTCCCATTTGGCCATAAAAAGATTGGCCAGGCTGGGGGCGTACTTCGCCCCCATTGCCACACCACGGTCTTGCCGATAGAGTTGATTATCAAACCAAAAATAATTATGACTCGCTGCATATCTCAGCAGGGTCATAATAAATTCAATCTGCCGAGGTACAAGGTCTGACCCTCTAACCAAATAGAGCTCCACAGCTTCGAAACCACATTTGTGGGGAATAATGGTATAGAGTGAGTTCACGTCAGCCGTGAGCAACCACATACCATTTGTGGGAACAAAGTCTGCCAATAAGTTAATAACTTGTTTAGTATCTCTTATAAATGAGGGGATCTTCTGGATCAAGGGTTGTAAAAAGAAATCAATGTATTTCCCCCCCCCGGGACGTGATTGAGTCAATCCCACTCACAATGGGTCGTCCCGGGGGGGGGAAGTCTGGCTCTTATGTATCTTCGGGAGATAGTAAATAACAGGAGTGCGGGGGACACATGGTATCCTTGTCACTCAAAATTCCTTCCCGATGACCCTGGTCCACAATGATTTCTAAGTCTTTCTTATACTTAATGACAGGATCTCTATTCAGAGGAGTGTAAGTTTCAACGGCATTGACAATCCGATGCAACTCTTTCAGGTAGTCACACCTGTCAAGGATGACTACCCCCCCCCCCTTGTCTGCAGGTCTAATGACTAGGGATTTATTAGAGCACAGAGACTCAAGGCCATTTTCCAAATTCCTCTGCATCTTAACCTTCTTTACCTTAATCTTTTCTAGATCTTTAAGTACTACATCCCGGAATACTCTGATACTAGGAGCCAATGAGCCAGGGGGATTAAACAATGACACATTCCCTAGACCAGTATGTTTATATTCAGGTAAAGGAACCACTCTATCCGTAATAGGGTTGGACAAAAAATGTCTTTTAATGTTAAGCTTTCTTGCAAACTTATGAACATCCATAAAGGTTTGAAACTTGCTCAGGCTCCTCCGCGGAGCAAATATCAAACCCTTGTCCAAAAGGCTTTGCTCAGACTCTGACAGAGTCTGGCAACTCAAATTGAATATACCAGCACCTACACTCTTTTTCTTTTTGAGCGACTGGGCCCTCCTCCCCCTCTGACTCCTCTCTTAGTTATAGTGGGCCTAATCGGCCCTGATGGCTCATGGGAAAACCCCAACTAGGGCTGGGTCTGAAGTCCGATGGGCCTGGAGGGTAGTAGGGTCTTGAATAATCATAGCCCCCTTCATAGTGACTAGATTGGGAGAACTGAAAGTTCCTATCCTGATTATCAGATCCATACCGCCTATCTACAGATCCACACCCAACTGGGCCCAATGAATCTAACAGGGGAAAGAACCGATTCTGTGTAGGAATGTTGTATTCCCGCATACTACTGGTCTCATATCTACGCCTCGGAAAGCCCTGGTTATATCCAACATCATATTGGGGGGGTCTGGATGGGATATGTTCCCAACCACGTGGAGACTCCTCCCGATAATGCTGATATTGGGCATCAGGTTTCTGAACTCTCGTTTTTTTATATGGCAACCTAGATGGAGTAGGGCCTTGATTAGGACCATTCTTTGATTTAGTTTTATTTTTCTGTTGTGCTGTAGTCTGCTTGGGAGGGTGAGTTGCCCCTCCTCTTCCCACCACCAGAGTATTCGGAACCGAACCAGGTGTCACCAGTCCCTGAGGGACGGTGTCCATTACATTTTCGCTTGCCTCCTCTGTGGCCAATTTTTTCTGCCACAGAAAAATAAGTCCAGACTGATAGTCTTCAAAATCTCTTAGATATTTTTTCTTCCTTTTTGCTTTTTGGTCTTTTTCTTCCCTCTCAAGGATTTTTTGTAGAGAATTGGAACATTCCCTATATTCCTCTCCACTTTTGAAAGAGACCAATAAGTCTCCTTATTTCCTGTTTACACACGGAAGATCCTCCCTTCGGAGGTTGCTCACGCTGTTTCCTGCTGCCGCAGTTAAGTCGGTGCGTGGCGTGACCTATTCCCAAGGCCGCGCCGGCGTGCTCTCACGTGATGACGCACGTGTGGTGGCTCCGAAAGCGAGGCTTGGTTACCCCTCGGTGAGATCTGCGCGCGCATCCTCCTTTGGATTGGTCACTTCCTGGTGTGTTCCCTATAAAGAGGGGGTGACGCAGCCCGCCGCCCGTGCCCTGAGACGACGTGAACTTTCATGAAACACGTAGGGCGGATAGGAGCGATGTGCTGACGTCACCCTCCACTGCTCGGTTCCCACGGACGTGTCTGTGTGCCAGCGCCTGACCGGCCGGCGCTGCTATACTTAAGGCTGTCTACCAATTTTGCTCTTGTGAGTATGTTTTTATGCTTTTTTTAACAATAAAACCCAAGGATTTTACACTATCCAGTGTCCCCCTTCTTTGTATGTGCATCCAATGGTGTGGAATAGTGATGAGCCGAACACCCCCGGGTTCGGTTCGCACCAGAACCCGCAAACGAATCGAAAGTTTGCACGAACTTTAGAACCCTATTAAATACAATGGATGCGAACGTTCGAAATCTAAAGTGCTAATAATAACGACTAATATGAATTGTCCTAAAAAGGGTTTGGGAACCCGGGTTCTGCACCAGGGGACATGTATCAATCCAAAAAAAAGTTTTAAAAACGGCCGTTTTTCGGGAGCAGTCATTTTAATGATGCATAAAGTGAAAAAAAAAAAAAGTCAAATATTCCTTTAAATATCGTACCTGGGGGGTGTCTAAATTATGCCTGTGAAGTGCCACGTGTTTCCCGTGTTTAGAACTGTCCCTACACAAAATTACATTTCTAAAGGAAAAAAAGCCATTTAAAACTGCTTGCGGCTTTAATGTAATGTCTGGTCCCGGTAATATGGATGAAAATCTTTAAGAAAAATGGCATAGCTACCCCATCACAGCCCCCCCCCCACCCCAGCCCATTACCAGCCCATTTGGGTCTTGTATGGATATTAAGGGGAACCCCGCACACAAAATAAAAAAGGCCCTATATACTCTGAACAGCCGTATACAGGCGGTGCATACAAGACAGGGACTGTAGGTTTGTTCTTATGTAGAATCTGTTTGTAATTTTGAACAGGTACATTGTTTAAGTGTAGCTCCAGCCAAAAAATCTATTTTTAAGCTTTTTGGAAAACATAGGGAAGGGTTATCACCCCTGTAACATTTGTTTTGCTGTCTGTGAAGTGTGCACCTGTTCAGAACAGTTCACCTCACTTTCCGTCCTAATGACAAATGTTTTTTGAAAATTTGGGGTTTTTATTGAAACAAGAATTGGTGATAAAGCATCAGTGGAGAGGAGACACTTTTTTTCCCATATTAACACTTACAGGAGAGAATTTGCCTTCCTAGGGGTAGATTTCCTCTCACTTCCTGTTGTATCCTTCCGTTTGCAAGGAGGAGTCGTTTGTAAGTTGGATGTTTGAAAGTAGGGGCCTGCCGTATATACTCAGCTGAAATTTGCCCCTTACATGTTGGTGTTGCCATAACACTGTGAGCCCTCACAGTTACTCTTGGTGGGCGCATCAATGGGCCCTGCTGTGAATTATTAGATCAAGAATTGTAATTGCATGTCCCTGTTGAACAGGGGCTGAAAAATTGGGCCTTTGGTGGTGGTGGTGTTGACACAAGACTGTAAGGCCTCACAGTTACTCTTGGTGGGCGCAGGAATGGGCCCTGCTGTGAATTATTAGATCAAGAATTGTAATTGCATGCCCCTGTTGAACAGGGGCTGAAAAATTGGGCCTTTGGTGGTGGTGGTGGTGGTGTTGACACAACACTGTAAGGCCTCACAGTTACTCTTGGTGGGCGCAGGAATGGGCCCTGCTGTGAATTATTAGATCAAGAATTGTAGTTACATGCCCCTGTTAAACAGGGGAAGAAAAATTGGGCCTTAGGCACTGGTGCCACAACACTGCAACCCCTCACAGATACTGTACTTGGAGCACAGCAATGAGCCCTGTTGCAAAGTATTGCATCAAAAATTTTAATTACACGCCCCTGTTAAACAGGGGCTGAAAAATTGGGCCTTAGCCACTGGTGCTGGTGCCACGACACTGCAACCTCTCCCAGATACTCTAGTTGGAGTGCAGGAATGAGCCCTGCTGCAAAGCATTGCATAAAAAATTATAATAACACGCCCCTGTTAAACAGGGGCTGAAAAATTGGGCCTTAGCCACTGGTGGCGGCACCCAGAAACAAAAATGTTCTTCCAAGCTATCATCATCAATCGGATCATTGAGGAGGAGGAGGATAGTCAGTCAACATAACAGGACAGTCTCTCAGCATCAGCATCAGTCTTGAAGGGATGTGACATTTGAAAATAAATTAGTCTGTTATATCAGCTTCAGGTGTTTGGTAGCTGGTGGTGATCCAAGACTGGTTCATCTTTATGAAGGTCAGTCGATCAACAGAGTCGGTGGACAGGCGCACCCTGTGATCCGTGACAAATCCTCCAGCAGCACTGAATGTGCGTTCTGAAAGAACGCTGGATGCAGGACAGGCCAGTAGCTCAATTGCATACTGTGCAAGCTCTGGCCAGTGATCCATCCTCAAGACCCAGTAAGCCAGAGGATTTTCGGTGGGGAAGGTGTCCAAGTCTGACCTTGCCCCTAGGTATTCCTGCACCATGTATATCAGACGCTGGCAATGGTTGCTGGAACCGATCATACCTTGGGGCTGCGGACTAAAGAATTGTCTGAACGCATCAGTCAGACGGCCACCTTCCCCACCGCTCCTTCTTTGACTGACCGAAGCCTCAGCAACTCGTTGTCCAGGACCAGGAGTTTGTAACCTCCCAGTCTCTGGGAACGCGTTGCACAGACCTTTCTGCAAGGCCTCCCGGAGTTGTCTCATCCTCTGCTCCCTCTGCAACGGTAAGATAAGGTCCGCAACCTTATCCTTGTACCGTGGATCAAGGAGAGTGGCCAGCCAGTAATGGTCCCTCTCCTTGATCCGAAGAATATGAGGATCCTTCCGCAGACTTTGCAGGATCAGGGAGGCCATGCAGCGTAGGTTAGCTGAGGCATTCGGTACGGAGTCCTCTGGGTCACTAAGGACGACATGATCCGCAGCCACCTCCTCCCAGCCACGTACAAGTCCACTGGTTTCTTGGGACTGTAAATCATCCCTAAAAGACTGCTGCTGATGATGCTGAGTGCCAGGCTCCACCTCCATGCTGACACAATCCTCCTCCTCCTCCTCCTCTTCTTCCTGTGCCATGGGTGGGACAGAAGGGACACTGTCTGGGTAAAGGGGGCCTTGAGAGGCAAGGAAGTCCTCCTCTTCCTGCCTCTGTTCTGCCTCAAGTGCCCTGTCCATTATTCCACGCAGCGTATGTTCCAACAGGTGGACAAGAGGTACAGTGTCACTGATGCATGCACTGTCACTGCTCACCATCCTCGTGGCCACCTCAAATGGTGCCAGGACAGTGCATGCATCCCTGATCATGCCCCACTGGCGTGGTGAAAAAAACCCGAGCTCCCCTGACCCTGTCCTGGTGCCGTAGTCGCACAGGTACTCATTGATGGCCCTCTGCTGCGTGTGCAGCCGCTGCAGCATGGCCAACGTTGAGTTCCACCTGGTGGGCATGTCACATATAAGGCGGTTCTTAGGCAGGTTCAACTCCTTTTGCAGCTCAGCCAGGCGAGCACTGGCATTATAAGATCTGCGGAAATGCACACAGACTTTCCTGGCCTGCCTCAGGACATCCTGTAAGCCCGGGTACCTGCCCAAGAACCGCTGCACCACCAGGTTAAGGACGTGAGCCACACAGGGCACATGGGTCAGTTGTCCCTGTCGGAGAGCGGAGAGGAGGTTGGTGCCATTGTCGCAAACTACCATTCCTGGCTTAAGCTGGCGTGGAGTCAACCACCTCTCGGCCTGCTCCTGCAGAGCAGACAGAACCTCTGCCCCAGTGTGGCTCCTGTCCCCCAAACACACCAGCGCAAGAATCTTTTTGCCTGCGTACTTGCGTAGCCCCTTGAACGCCTACGGAGCACCGCTGGTTCCGAGGACAAAGCACAGGAAGAGGCCATGGAGGAAGAAGAAGAGGAGGGGGTGGAGGACAGAGGTGTGTCACAACCAGTAGTAGCATTTTGGAGGCGTGGCGGTGGAACAACCTCCAACACTACTGCACCTTGTCCTGCATCCTTCCCAGCTGCCAAAAGAGTGACCCAATGGGCCGTGAAAGAAAGGTAACGTCCCTGTCCATGCCTGCTGGACCATGAGTCAGCGGTAATATGCACCTTACCGCTGACCGCCCTGTCCAGCGAGGCCAAGACATTGCCTTCCACATGCCGGTAGAGAGCCGGAATCGCCTTCCGTGAGAAAAAGTGGCGTTTGGGAACCTGCCACTGAGGAACCGCACATTGCACAAACTCACGGAAGGGGGCGGAGTCTACCAACTGAAAAGGCAGCAGTTGAAGCGCTAGCAATTTAGCCAAGCTAGCATTCAACCGCTGGGCATGTGGATGGCTGGGAGTGAACTTCTTTCGACGGTCCAGCAGCTGGGGCCGGGAAATTTGCCTGCTAGAATCGGACGTCGGTGTACTGCTAGCAGAGTGCCCGCAAGTACTTGGCTGTGACACACCTAATTCTACACCTTCATTCCTCTCAGTGCAGGTTTCAGAGAGGACTGAAGGTATAGTGGGGTTGGAGATCCCAGCTGATGCGGTGCAAGAAGAGGTCCGCTTTGTTCTTTGGTGTGGGTCTTTAAGGTAGGCTTGCCAACGAGCTGCATGGCAGGTCAACATATGTCGGGTCAAGCATGTGGTGCCCAAGCGGGTGATGTTTTGGCCACGCAATATACGCTTGAGACATATGTTGCAAACAGCAGCTGTGAGATCTGATGCACTCGACTCAAAAAAGGCCCACACCAAAGAACTTTTTGAATAACGGGCAGAGGCAGCGCCCTGCACAGGCGGAGCTCTGCGGTGTGATTCCGTCGGTGTGCTGCCCTTACGCTGGCCCCCCGAGGGCATCCTGCCTCGTTGGAGATGTGCCTCCTCCTCATCCTCCTCCTCCTCCTCCTCTCTCCTATTAGGCACCCACGTGGAGTCAGTGACCTCATCATCCCCTCCCTCCTCATCACTGGAGCCAATCTGGCAGTATGCTGCAGCTGCTGGAACATGACTGCCAGATTGGTGTCCTTCTTGAGCATCCCCTCTCTCTGCTCTCACGCTACTGCCTTCCTCTAGCTGGGTATCATCATCAGACCCTTCAAAACGCTGGGCATCCACCTGGAGCATGTACCCAACACTGTGCTCAAACAGTTCGGGGGACTCCTCAGGAGGACATGGTTGGTCTAGGGAAGGAGTGACTGATGATGACATTGATACCAGGGAAGAGGACGCTTTGGCAGCTGATTTGCCAGTACCCTGAGCCTGGGTGAGAGAGGATGAGGAGGATGAGGAGGGCTTGGTCATCCACTCTACCAAGTCTTCGGCATGATGCGGCTCAACACGTCCAGCTGCCGAAAAGAAGGACAAGCGTGTCCCATGGCCACGTGCTGATGGCGATGCACCGCGTCCACGACCAGCACTGTTGTCTCTAGACACAGAGCCTGCTTGCCCTCTTTTATTGGCTCCTGACTGTCTGCCTCTCCTTGTTTGCCTTCCAGACATTCTAATGGCCTGCAGGGAAATGGGAAAACCAGCAATAAGGCCTAGCTTCAGGAGTATATTTTGCAGGAATCACACTACGCCTGCTGTAGGTGCTGCAAATGCCTGTTGGTGTAACACACCAGGAAAAAGCAGCAATACAGGCTAACTTCAGGTGTAATATGATCAGGAGGCACACTCCGCCCGCTGTAAGTGCTGCAAATGCCTGTTGGTGTAACACACCAGGAAAAAGCAGCAATACAGGCTAACTTCAGGTGTAATATGATCAGGAGGCACACTCCGCCCGCTGTAAGTGCCGCAAATGCCTGTTGGTGTAACACACCAGGAAAAAGCAGCAATACAGGCTAACTTCAGGTGTAATATGATCAGGAGGCACACTCCGCCCGCTGTAAGTGCCGCAAATGCCTGTTGTTGTAACACACCAGGAAAAAGCAGCAATACAGGCTAACTTCAGGTGTAATATGATCAGGAGGCACACTCCGCCCGCTGTAAGTGCCGCAAATGCCTGTTGGTGTAACACACCAGGAAAAAGCAGCAATACAGGCTAACTTCAGGTGTATTATGATCAGGAGGCACACTCCGCCCGCTGTAAGTGCCGCAAATGCCTGTTGGTGTAACACACCAGGAAAAAGCAGCAATACAGGCTAACTTCAGGTGTAATATGATCAGGAGGCACACTCCGCCCGCTGTAAGTGCCGCAAATGCCTGTTGGTGTAACACACCAGGAAAAAGCAGCAATACAGGCTAACTTCAGGTGTAATATGATCAGGAGGCACACTCCGCCCACTGTAAGTGCTGCAAATGCCTGTTGGTGTAACACACCAGGAAAAAGCAGCAATACAGGCTAACTTCAGGTGTAATATGATCAGGAGGCACACTCCGCCCGCTGTAAATTTTTATATATTTGAAAAAACTGCTACCAATATTTACAATATGTACAGTAGTTAAACAATATATACATTAACAAAATCCTGACACATAAAACTAATACATATTTACAAATTTACCACCACCACCCTTACCCATCCTCATCCGACCAACCCACACGTGGGTCTCATTATTTTTATTTTCCCATCACCCTGGAAAAGAACAAGAAGAACACATCACCCAAAAAAAAAAAAATCAAACCACACAAACCCTAATACTACATATTAACCCAACACTAACACCACACCCTAATATATATACAAAACCTACTACCTAACACCAACCACCCATCGGCTACTGACAGGCGAGAATGCAAGGTCTAGAATGCCTAAAGCCCTACTGTTCAGAAAAAAAAAGAAACCAAAAGACCTAAAGGGGGTGAAAAGGACAGAAAGAACCACCCCAAAAGGAAGAAGGATTGGAGCCTCAGGGAGGCCGGAAGGAGAAACCCCTCCACAGCCGGGCACTCCTATTGGCCCCAACCCTCCCCCTCTCAAGACTCCTCACCTTCACCAGCTCCCGAAAAATATCACCCACCACCTCATGCGTGGACAGGACTTTGCCCCTAGTGGACACCAAACACCGAGCGTGCCATGTGTAATAGAGAGCCACTAAGCTGACTAAATAAAGTGACGACAACTCAAACCCTCTGTGGACCCTAAAGTTGCCGTACACCACCTCAGAATAGGTCAAGGATGAGAGTCGGGGATAACCAATGGCTTCCCCTGCCCCCTCAAGAACCTCAATGTTGAAGGGGCATTCGACCAAAAAATGGTCCATGGTCTCCAATGCCCCCCCACATTCTGCACGAGGACAACCTCTGTCCCCTAGGTTCTTATATTTTAGGTTTCCCCGGACATAGAGGCGTCCGTGGAAAGCCCTCCATGCAAGATCCCAAAACTTGCTTGGGATTCTTGGGGAATTCAGAAGGGCTAATCCCTTCTCGAGGACTCTCTCCGGGCAGTCCCTTAAAGACAGTGGCCTCAAAATGTCCGAGGCCATGACTCTTGAGTACAGCTCACGTCGACCCACAGAGCCCACCTCGAGAGCAGTTATCCGCCACTGCCTCAGTACCTTCAACACTTGAGGGACATAGGACGGGAGATACCCGTGCGATCTACGAAGATCACCAGGCCGTCCCCCATCCTCCCACCTACTCAGGAACAGCAAGAGCCAGTTCTTGCATGAGCGCTCCCACAGAGTAGGTAGGTCCACAAAGATGGACTGCAGGTTGAATTTCACAAAAATGGTGATGAAAAACACCACCGGATTGATCATATCCAGCCCACCGTGCCTCCTCTGTCGGTACGTGACCTCCCTCTTGATCAGATTTAGCCTGTTTCCCCACAACAGCAGGAAGAACAGGCCAGAGATCCGGGCATAGAGAGATGCAGGCAAAATACAGACGTAGCTGACATAGAGGAATTCTGGCAGCAAGTACGTTTTGACCAGGCTCACCCTTTCCCTCAGTGACAGCTTCCAGCCCTTCCAGGCATTCACTTTCCGAGATGCACCGACCAGTCTGCGCTCCCAATTTAGCTTGGGGTAATCACCCGGGCCAAATAGGATGCCAAGAATTTTCACTTCTGGCTGGGGCTGGGGAAACACGTCCGGAAGAGCGAACTGCTTGCCTTCCCTCCCCAACCAGAGAACTTCGCTCTTGCCCCAATTGACCAACGAACCAGATGCCTCGGAGTAGCTCCCAATTTGCATCTCCACAAAGAGAGCCTCCTTGCGGCTGGACACCACCACCGAGACATCGTCCGCGTAGGCCACCACCCTCACTGCCGGATCCAGACCAGTGCAAGGCTCCACCGGACCCCCCCCCAAACGCTCGCAGTCGAGCCTTCTCACGAAGGGATCGACTGCAAAGACGTAGAGAAGGGGGCTCAACGGGCAACCCTGCCTGACTCCAGAGTCCACAGCAAAGGCAGGACCCACCCAACCGTTGACAAGAGGGAAGCTCACCGCCCCTCTGTACAATACTTTCAGCCAATTCACAAATTGCTCCGGCAAACCGTACTTTCTCAGAAGAAGCCACAGGTACTCATGGCTCACCTGGTCAAAAGCCTTGGCCTGGTCTAATGCCAGCAGATACCGCCCATCCCCCGTTGCCCTGCACCTTTCCACGGCCTCCCGGACGTTCAGGACGGCACTAAAGGTGCCCCGACCAGGAATTGCGCAGTGCTGGGAGACAGAAAGCATCTTGTCAGCGACTGCTGACATACGTAAAAAGAGTATTTTTGCCAATATCTTCCTATCTGTAGTGAGGAGGGCGATCGGGCGCCGGTTCTCAATTACAGTCGGATCTTTACCCTTTGACAGCAGGATCAGAGCTGACCTTCTCATTGAGGGAGGGAGCAGGCCATTAGCCAAACATTCATTGAAAACCTCCCCCAAATGAGGAGCCAACAGGCTCTTGAAGGTTTTATATAATTCAGCCGTGAGCCCATCGGGCCCCGGCGACTTTTTTAGGGACAAAGAGTCGATGGCCTGCTCGACTTCTTCAACCGAGATCTCTGCTGTCAGAGAGTCTGGGAGACCAGGCCCCGCGCAAAGCGGGGTCTCATCAAGAAACACCCTGGCTTTCTCCATATCCAAAGGCTTCCTACGGAGGAGGTCTGAAAAATGGTCCCCGATGACACCCAGGATACCCGGTCTGGACTGGACCAGGGATCCCGAAGCGTCCCTCAGGCCATGTACGACCTTCGAACTCACCGCCTCACCACAGCTCTTGTAGGGATCCGGGGAGGAGAACTTCCCGTAATCCCTCTCAAGGACCAGGGAGGCGAGACGGTCATACTGACACCCCTTCATCTGAAGCTTCAGATCAGATATCTGCTCCTGAGGGCCCCCAGAAGAAACCAGGCGGTCTAACTGCCTGCGCAACTTCTGGTAGGCCAGGTACTTGGACGCCGCCCGGTACCTAGAGATCCTGCGGAAAAAGCCCTCCGACCTCTTCTTCACCACTTCCCATCACTCCTGGCGGGAGCAGCCGCTCTCAAGGAGCGAGGCCTGATCCGCAAGAAAGATCTCATAGGCCTCCCTAACCTCGAGGTCCTCGAGTAGCGATCCATTGAGACGCCAGAGGCCTCCACCATTCTGAGGAGTGTCGGCCACATTCAAAGTCACAGAAACCATACAGTGATCGGAGAACTCCATCGCCTGCAACACAGGTGCCGCAAAGGAAGAGTCCCTATTTAAAAAAAAACATATCTAACCTACTCCTACTGCTACCTCGGGCATAAGTGAACCCAGTGTGGTTGGGGAGGCACTGAACATGCACATCCACCAACCCGGCTTCCCTCACTACACTACTCAGAAAGATACTATCATATCCCAGGGGGCCTGAAGCGCCTGCCCGATCCTTTGATCTGGTGACCATGTTAAAGTCACCACCAAAGACCACCTGCTGGGACGTGAACAAGTAGGGCTTGACCATCGTGAGGAGGCTCTTCCTATCCCTCTTGGTCTGAGGGCCATAAAAGTTGATGAGCCTAAGGAATTGCCCCCCCCATGACGGCATCCACCACTAGGCACCTACCGACCTCCACCTCAATCACTCGTCGACAAGCCACCGGACCAGTCTTAAAAAGGACTGCAACTCCACTGCAGGGCTCGGCCGCAAGAGACCAGAGGGAGGGCCCACATCTCCACTTCCTCTTTGCTAGATGCATCTCTGCCACCGATGCCAGCCAGGTCTCTTGCAAAAACAAAATGTCAGCTTCAACTCGGCTGAGAAAATCGAAGGCCATGAAACGAGCCGCCGCAGAACGCACACTTGCGACATTAATGGTCGCAACGCGTATTGGAGAGGGTACCGCCATCCTTAGTGATTTTGGCCTGCATTCTCCTCTGCACTTTCACCTACACCCCAGAGTCCTCCTCCGAATCGGTGAAGACCCCGAACATATTCCCTAGGATCACCGGGGGGGGCCCCCCAGGGTCCCTATCAGGGACAACCCGGGGTCCCCTAAACCCCCCCCCCAGGATCCTTCTTTCTCGTTGTAACGGGAAGGCTCGGGGAACTCAGAATCGCTTAGGAAGTATGAAATACCCTTGCGCCAGCTTCCCCAATGGCTCTTATGTGTCAATCACCCTGTGTCTCTATTAGGGGCACAGGGTGAATGAAAACCCCAATATGGTCTATGATGGCCATATTCAATGCTGTACATACATTTTATCTAGATGGGGTCTGTAATATTCATCCACCATATTCCCCAGGAATACCTGCAAGGAACTCTCTACTGTTTGATTATGACCTCAACAGGTTAATTAAAAAGTGACGCCTTCATGATGGTTAGACACATACTTGTGTGTATTGTAAAGGCAGACTGGGATTTACAATACAAAGGGATTTAAGATGTAAAGGGTTTAGAACCTGTTGTCGCCAGACAGACTGGCTGCCAACCCTTTGTGGGAAGATGTGTATTGGAGATCGTATATTCTATTGTGTTGGGATCTTTTGAAGCCTAGCAGACGTCAGGATGAGGTGTTGAGTTTTGGGATGTGTGGGTGGAGCTGGGCCCTTGTTCATGTTAAATCATGTGCCTTGAATTGTGTATAAAGTTACAATGTTTCTCAAAAAAATAAAGTCTTTCCTACTACAGAAGAGACAGAGTGTGTCTCGTCTTCTTCCAGAGGGGTCGGCTCCTATAGGAAAGGGTCGTTTAGCTGTGGATATCGGTAGCGAGTGGATGTGTGTCTAGGAGAGGGAACATCTTAAACGGCGTTAATACCCCTTGAGATTGGGGTGCCGTTACACTCGTCCTCTTCCTCACCTTCCTCTGCAGCCAGCCCGCCTGGATCTGGCCGCCCACCTCGTCGCCGGAGTGCCCGCTAGAGGCCCCCATGGGCCTCTTGTGCAGGCCCCTCGACGACTCGGCCACCTCCATCTCCTCCCCCGAATCCTGGGGATACAAAAGAGGATCCAGGATGGGACGGAGGGAGGAAGGAGGTGGAGAGGAAGGGGGAAGAGGAGAAGAGGAATGGGGGGAACGAGGGGAAGGGGGAGGAGGAAGGGAGGAAGAAGGGGAGGGATGGGGAAAGGGGGAAAGGGGAGGTGGAAAGGAGGAGGGGGGGAACAGAAGGAGAAGAGGAGGGGGAAAGAGGGGGGGTAGAGAGAGGAGGGGGCACAGAGGAAAGAGGGGGAGGGGTACGGCCCCCCGCAGAGGCCCATACCTCGGCCATCTCTTGATCATTCAGGCCGTCAGAGGCCACCACCCGGAAGTGCTTCTGGCTGCCCCCAACCACTTCCGGTATAGACCCTACTTCCGGGTCAGCCCGCCCGCCCACTTCCGGTTCACGCTGGCCAGGGAAACCGGAAGTGGTCATAGAAGCACTTCCCGACCTTCCCGGCTCCACCTCCCGCCCGGACTCCCGCCCAAACTCCTCCCCCGACCATCCAGCCCACCAGAGCCATGCCCCAAAGCCCCGCCCCTACTGTCAGCAAAGGTGGTTGTTTTTACTGGCGCCAAACCATCCCCTGGTTGTGCAGCAGTTTGTTGTTGCTCACTGCACTTTGGTAATGGCTTCCCCCCCTCCTCCCCACCGCTCCTTGCAGCCTTCACATTCCCATCATCAATACTTAGTCTTTCAACACTTCCTGCTTGGGTTTGTCCATATCCATGATTGCCAGACCCCTCTCCCTCCTCCACAGCATGAGCGGCACAGGCAGGATCCATCATTAGCAGTGGTCTGCCTTGTACCTGGCTGCATGCGGGAATCACAGGGGTCATTAGGGTCTTAACAACAGCAGCATGCTTAAGAGTCTTTCCAGCAACAGTCTCAGGCCTGATCCGTGGGAGCGGTGTGAGAACCACCACTGGGGTGCACCCCAGCTTTCCCATCCCCACTGAATTTCCCTCAGCATTCCCCCCGGTGTTCCCCTCCTGATTTCCCCTAGCTGTATCCTCAGGTACCCTACCCGAGCCTGCCTGAGTGCTGGTAGCTTTTTCTGACCCGAGCACCGCAAGGTCCCGGGGACCCTCCACAGCCAGGTTACCAGGGACTACGCTTCCCGGGGGAAGGGGGGTGGGGGGGGGAGGGGGGAAGGTTCCTCACCAGCTCTATTTCCAGCTCCACCGGCCAATCCTCCTGGGCATGATGCATTCATAGGTCTTTCCTCCAGCTGCTGTACTTGCTGGCTCCGCTGTTTGCTGTGCCTGACAGCCTGGGATCCTTCTCTGCTGGCCCTTGTCAGCTCCTCCCTTATTTCCAAAAGGAAGTCGGTCTCACCTAGCCCCCTCTCACAGAGGCCACCCAGCAGGCCCCAGAGTTCCCCACACTGGCCTTTCAGGGAGTTAATGGCCACACTGAACTCCCCCCTCCTGAAGCTGCTGGTCTGGTCCCTGCGATTCCGGAGGTCGGTCAGCACTGCAGACTTCCCACAGAAGGCCCGGCTGGCCTTCTGGATTAAATCCTTGATTCTTGCGATCCTTCGCTGCACCTTAGCCGGACCTTCCCCAGGCTGGGCCAGAGTCCAATCAAGCAACTCGTGCTGGGTCTTCAAAAATAATGTCTCCTCCCTGGACAGGTCTTTAATCCCCAGGGAGGAGGCAGCAACATCAGGCCGGGAAAGCTGCCCCGGTCCTGGGCTGGAGGAGGCCATCACACCCCCTCCTCCTGGAGCTCCAGGAGCTCCCTACAGGCACGTCCTCTCACTCCAAAGGTCTCACAGCAACTGACACACTCCGCCCGCTGTAAGTGCCGCAAATGCCTGTTGGTGTAACACACCAGGAAAAAGCAGCAATACAGACTAACTTCAGGTGTAATATGATCAGGAGGCACACTCCGCCCGCTGTAAGTGCTGCAAATGCCTGTTGGTGTAACACACCAGGAAAAAGCAGCAATACAAGCTAACTTCAGGTGTAATATGATCAGGAGGCACATTCCGCCCGCTGTAAGTGCTGCAAATGCCTGTTGGTGTAACACACCAGGAAAAAGCAGCAATACAGGCTAACTTCAGGTGTAATATGATCAGGAGGCACACTCCGCCCGCTGTAAGTGCCGCAAATGCCTGTTGGTGTAACACACCAGGAAAAAGCAGCAATACAGGCTAACTTTAGGTGTAATATGATCAGGAGGCACACTCCACCGGCTGTAAGTGCCGCAAATGCCTGTTGGTGTAACACACCAGGAAAAAGCAGCAATACAGACTAACTTCAGGTGTAATATGATCAGGAGGCACACTCCGCCCGCTGTAAGTGCTGCAAATGCCTGTTGGTGTAACACACCAGGAAAAAGCAGCAATACAGGCTAACTTCAGGTGTAATATGATCAGGAGGCACACTCCGCCCGCTGTAAGTGCTGCAAATGCCTGTTGGTGTAACACACCAGGAAAAAGCAGCAATACAGGCTAACTTCAGGTGTAATATGATCAGGAGGCACACTCCGCCTGCTGTAAGTGCCGCAAATGCCTGTTGGTTTAACACACCAGGAAAAAGCAGCAATACAGGCTAACTTCAGGTGTAATATGATCAGGAGGCACACTCCGCCCGCTGTAAGTGCCGCAAATGCCTGTTGGTGTAACACACCAGGAAAAAGCAGCAATACAGGCTAACTTCAGGTGTAATATGATCAGGAGGCACACTCCGCCCGCTGTAAGGGCTGCAAATGCCTGTTGGTGTAACACACCAGGAAAAAGCAGCAATACGGGCTAACTTCAGGTGTATAATGTGCAGGAGGCTTAGCAACAATGACACTGACACTGTCCCCTGTCTATCCTTCTCTCTCCCTGCACACAAGGTTTCTCAAAGTATATGACACTGACACTCTCCCTGCCTATCCTTCTCTCTCCCTGCACACAAGGTTTAGCAAAGAATATGACACTGACCCTGTCCTCTGCCTATCCTTCTCTCTCCCTGCACACAAGGTTTATCAAAGTATATGACACTGACACTCTCCCTGCCTATCCTTCTCTCTCCCTACACACAAGGTTTAGCAAAGAATATGACACTGACACTCTCCCTGCCTATCCTTCTCTGTCCCTACACACAAGGTTTAGCAAAGAATAGATTTGACACTGTCCCTGCCTATCCTTCACTTTCCCTGCTCCGGAACACACTACACGAGGCCGCCGCACTGGCGGCCTTTTATAGTGTGGGGCGTGTACTAAACCCCCTCAGCTATAATTGGCCACAGGCATCCTGCCTGTGGCCAATCATTGCTCTCCTCGCTGCCGGCGCTGTGATTGGCCAAGCATGCAGGGTCACAGTGCATGCTTGGCCAATCACAGCGCCGGGATTACACTGCGATGGCGCAGTGTATTGTGGGCCGTTCGCGTCACTCGAATTTGGCGCGGATGGCCCAAATCGTTCGTTGTTCGCCGAACGCGCGAACAGCCGATGTTCGAGTCGAACTTATGTTCGACTCGAACACCGAGCTCATCCCTAGTGTGGAATACTGGCATCTGAATGATGATACATGGGCTGTCTGGCGGTACCAACTGAGGTCCACTTTATGTTGTTTGAGGTCTGGCGGTATCAACTGAGATTTATCACATGCAGTTTGAGGTCCTCCGTCATAGGGGACCAATTCTATCTGGTAAACAGGACTATTTACTGATGGTGGTGGATTTTCACGTTTGGTATTCTTTTAATGAAGATTGGATTTTCCTTCCTTATTGTCTGGATATCTGCACGGGTGTTTTTTGTTTGGATCACAACATATGAACTTTGAGGTCGTTTGTATAAATGACCAGTGGACTAATACTCATTTATCCATTCATTCATTTTCTATATTTCAACCACTAATATTGTATATATTGATTTTGTATTTTGGTTCTTCACTGAGCACTTTATAACCATATTTGCCACTGCTGTATTTATATATATTTTTTAATCACCCAGTGGTTTTATGATTGATTTCATATTTAGCGCAACTATATATATTTTTTTATACATATAGACTAATTGGTAATGGTACAAGCTAATTGGTGGTTAAAAAAACCTCTGTTGTTTGGGGATTTTTAAGGCAACAAAAATGCATGAGTTAACCTAATTTCAAGCTAATAGGTGGTAGAACAAACTATCTGAACAAACTATTAGAAATTAATACCGACTGTTGGTCATTAGTGCAACCGTTGGATACTCATACCATTTTCCCCTATTGGTTCATGTTGGATAATCAGTAGGGAGACCCAGAAGTATAAGTATATATTACGAATTATATCAGTAAATTACAGTATGTTAATAGCAGGCATGTCTTTTATTGGGGCATGTTTTAGTTCTAGGTTGGTTGGTCTAATTGAGCTAAGATGAGTTTGTAATCCTACTGGTCCATATTTCCCATTGTTTATTAAATTTCATACTAGTGAGGGAGTTGATGGCTAGTATGCGTTCAAAGGTATAATTTTGTTGTACTAAGGAGGTCACCACTGAGAGGTTGGGGGATATGTCAGATTTCCATTTTCTAAGAATGATTGAGCGGGCTGCAAGTAGGATGTGTGTGACCACACTTCTATCCAAGTTTGGGTATAGATCTATACCGATATTAAGAAGTGCCAGGCTTGGATTAGGGGGTGTTGGTATGCCTGTCACTGAGGATATAAATTTAAATACTTGTTTCCAAAAGCTCGTCAAGCTGGGGCATTCCCATAGGGTGTGTAGCAGGTGTCCTACTTGGTCACAGTTTCTCCAACACTTGGTTGATGACGAGTTTGAGAATTTGGCTAGCCTGTATGGAGTATAGTACCATCTGTGTGTAATTTTAAGTGTCATTTCCCAATGCATAGTGCAATGAGTTGCTTGATGAATTGTTCGAAAGGCTCTTTGCCATTGTAAGGGAGAAATTGTGGAATGAAGGTCTTTTTCCCTTTTGGTCATTGTTGTGGTTTTTTGAAAGGTATGTTTGTTTTGGAGGATGTTGTAAAAAATGGAAATTCCACTATTTATCGTTTTTTGTGAGGTATAGAATTCTCGTGCTTTAGGGTGCATATTAAATTTAGGGATGGGAGTTTTAGCTAGGAAGTGAACAATGCGAGCAAATGTGAAATGATGCTCTCTTGGGAGATCATATTCAGTTATTATTACTTCCACCGTTTTGGGTCTATTACCCTGCATGAGATCTGTAATAGACTGTACCCCATGTTGTGGTAGGAAGCTGAGGGATATTTTGGGATCTAGAGCTTCTAGGATGTGTAGAGAGTAGTCAGTCAGTTGTGGGTCTGTTTGTGTATCCGATTGTTGGAGCAGGTATCTCCAAGCTAGGATTGATGCTTGGGTAGGAGCAGTTAGTGCTGAGATGTCCCACGGTTTCCAGAGGTCACATTCAAGAAGGGTTCTTAGATTAGAGCTGGGGGCAAGCACTGTTTCAATTTCTGTCCAAAGTGGAATGTCTTTATCTTTGAGACAAAACTTAAGTTGATCCAAATGGACCGCCCAAAAGTAGTCACGGATGTCTACCACTCCTGCTCCCCCAACCGATCTATGTTTGATCAAGTTAGAATGTTGACATCTTTCTTTCTTGTGGTCCCATAGAAATTTTTGAAAGAGGCTCAACAGGGTTTGGAAGTAATGATTAGGTATGTGAACAGGTAAGGCTCTAAAAAAGTAGAGAATTTGTGGGAGTATCGTCATCTTGAAGGCTGCCAGCCTCCCTACCCAGGATAGTTCATGCCTTGAGATGTGTCGTAGCTGTTCTGTTACCCTGATTATCAGTGGGTTTAGGTTGGCTGTGACTAGGGAAGAGATAGTGTGTGTCAAGGTAATGCCCAGCTATGGGATTCCTTTTGTACTCCACTTGAAGGGGAATTGCCTTTGTAAGTCTAGTTTGGTCGCTGTGCTTAGGCCAAGGTCCAGAATCAGAGATTTTGTATAATTGACCTTGTAGTATGATATAATGCTGAATTGTGACAATATTTGGTGGGCGTGTGGGAGTGAGTTTGTTGGGTCCGTCATAATTAGGATCACATCATCTGCAAAGAGATTTATTACATGTCGGAAAGAATGGAATTTGAAACTTGAGATTGAAGGATGTGTCCGAATCATTTCTGCTAGGGGTTCAATCATTAGATTGAAGATGGTCGGTGAGAGTGGACAGTCTTGTCGAGTTCCATTAGAAATGTTGAACGCTTTGGAGAGAAGGCCAGAGGTGTAGACATGCGCTGATGGTTGTGAGTATAAAGCTAGAATAGCCCATAGTATATTACCTTGAAATCCAAATTTACATAATACCGATGACATATATTGCCAGTGAACTCTGTCAAACGCCTTCTCTGCGTCTATGGAGAGCAGCAGAGAAGGCGTTCGAGTTTGCTCTGCATAGTGCACAATATTAAGTACTCTTCTTGTTGCTTCAGAAGTCTGCCTGCCCCTTATGAATCCCATCTGATTGTTTTTGATTAAAGTCGGCATAATATCCGTAAGGCGTTTGGCTAATATTTTTGCATACACTTTGATGTCAGTGTTTAGAAGTGATATTGGCCTAAAATTAGCCCGTGTCATAGGATCTTTCCCGTGTTTAGGTAAGGTGACAACATAAGCAGTTAGCATCTCCTTGGGGAGGGAAGATGTTAGGGCTGCTTTTGTGTAGACTTGTAGTAAGTGAGCAGATAAAATGTTGTTGAAAATTTTAAAATATTCATTGGAGAAACCATCCAGGCCTGGGGATTTCCCATTGGGGAGTGATAATATAGTGCTTTCGATTTCTTTGGTTGTAAACGGGGCATTGAGCTTAAGTAGGTGTACGTCTGAGAGGGTAGGTAGGTTAAATTTCAGTAGGAAAGCGTTAATGTTCTCTTCTGAAGCTTGGGGAGAGTTAGTGTCATCTCTCAGATTGTATAAAGCCCCGTAATAGTCAACAAATTGGTCTGCTATATCCTGGGGGTTGGTGATTTTGTGGTGTAGGGTGAGATGAATTAAATGAGTAATTCTGGATTTAGCGTGGCTATTTTTATCCGATTGGCCAGGTGTTTGCCTGCTCTGTTGGTGTTTGCATAGGAGTTTGTCTTTAGACTGCGGAGAATTTTGTCAAACTGCTGATTTAGCAGGTTTCTTAAGTCCTCCCTTAATTTGCTAAGAGTTATAAAGGGATTTTTATAACAGCTTACCTGTAAAATCCTTTTCTTGGCGTACATCACGGGACACAGAGCGACTTAGTCATTACTAATGGGTTATATAGTTTACCTTCAGGTGCTGGCACTGGCAACTTCCAAACCGGAAGTACCCTCCCCTATATAAGCCCCTCCCATCCGGGAGCACCTCAGTTTTGTAGCAAAGCAATAAGTGTCCCAAAAAGAGGGGTGGGAGCTCTGTGTCCCGTGATGTACTCCAAGAAAAGGATTTTACAGGTAAGCTGTTATAAAAATCCCTTTTTCTTTTTCGTACATCACGGGACACAGAGCGACTTAGTCATTACTAATGGGACGTCCCAAAGCAATGCCAAATGAGGGGGGGGATACATAAGCTGGGCGCCATCAGGCATGAGGATCTTTTGCGGCCTGCAACACACTGCGCCCAAAGGCGACATCCTCCTGACTTCTAACGTCTACCTGGTAGAATCTAGTAAACGTGTGTACTGAAGACCATGTTGCGGCCTTACAGACTTGAGCCAGGGAGGCCTGGTGATGCACTGCCCATGAAGTTCCAACTGCTCTTGTGGAGTGCGCCCTAACTTTGAACGGAGGCGGTCTCTTTCTCAAGCCATAGGCTTGTATTATGACCTGTCGAATCCACTTGGCTAAAGTAGATTTTGATGCTGCCTGACCCTTTCTAGGGCCTTCCGGCAGAATAAACAAAGTATCCGTTCTGCGAATCTGAGCAGTGGCTTTTAGATAAGCTTTAACTGCTCTTACTACATCCAAAGAATGCAATAACTTTTCCTCTACCGAGCTAGGTTTGGGGAAAAAAGAAGGAAGAACCACATCTTGGTTCAAATGAAACCTCGATACCACCTTAGGAAGAAAGGCTGGATGAGGACGTAATACTCTGTCCTTATGGACAACCAGATATGGCTCCTTACAGGACAAGGCGGCTAATTCCGATACTCTTTTAGCCGAACAAATGGCTACTAAGAAAATCAATTTCCTGGTGAGAAGAACCAAGGAAATGTGTTGCAATGGTTCAAACGGTTGTTTCTGTAGAACCGACAGAACCAGGTTTAAGTCCCATGGACAGATGGGAATACTAACCGGAGGGCTAATACGCATCACTCCTTGTATGAAAGCTTTGACTAGTGAATGCGAAGCCAAGGGCCTTTGAAAAAATATTGACAAGGCCGAAATCTGACCCTTGATAGTACTCAAGGCCAGCTTCCTATCTACAGCCCACTGTAGGAAGTCCAAAATCCTACCTATCACGTACTTACGTGGATGCCATTTCTTGGCCTCACACCACGTAATGTACGCCTTCCAGATCCTATAATAGATCTGCCTGGATACCGGCTTCCTGGCATTGATCATGGTAGATACCACAGAATTAGAGAGCCCTCTCTTTTTCAGAATGTGGGCTTCAATAGCCAGGCCGTCAAACCTAGGGCTGGTAAGGAAGGGTGGTATATCGGTCCTTGCGACAGCAGGTCCGGACGATGTGGGAGGGTCCAAGGACTCCTCACTGACATTTTTACAATCTCCGCGTACCATGCCCTTCGGGGCCACACTGGAGCCACCAGAATCACTGGTTTCTTTTCTACCCTGATTCTGCGGATTAATCGCGGTAACAATTGTGGCGGTGGGAATGCATATATCAGCTTGAACTGATCCCAAGGGAACACTAGGGCATCCGAGCCGCAAGCTAGGGGATCCCTTGTGCGAGACACAAATCTGTCCACCTTTGCGTTGAATCTGGATGCTAGCAGATCTACATCCGGTGTTCCCCACCGCTGGCATATTGCCTGGAAAACCTCGGGGTGAAGAGACCATTCCCCCGGGCATAATTGTTGGCGACTTAAAAAGTCCGCTCTCCAATTTTCCACTCCTGGGATGAAAACCGCGGATATGGCTGGGACATATCTTTCTGCCCACTCCATGATGCAATCTGCTTCCCTCTGGGCTGCACGACTCCTGGTGCCACCCTGGTGATTGATATATGCCACTGCTGTGGCATTGTCTGATTGAATTCTGACAGGGGACCCTTGGAGTTTGGATGTCCATGCTACTAGGGCATACCGGGCTGCTCGTATCTCTAAGAGATTGATGGGCAGGGCCTTTTCTGCTTCTGACCACTTGCCCTGGAGAGACCATTGCTCCAGTACTGCCCCCCAGCCTATGAGGCTGGCATCTGTAGTGACCACCTTCCAAGAAACCGGACTGAAGGGTTTCCCTTTTTCCAGATTCTGGGGCACCAACCACCAATGGAGGCTCTTGCGAACGGAAGGGGACAGGGACATTGGTAAGTCTAAAGCCTGAACTTTTTTGTTCCAGGCTGATAGTATGGCCCTTTGCAAATTCCTTGAATGGAATTGACCGTAGGGTACTGCTTCGAATGAAGCCACCATTTTTCCCAGCAGCCTCATGCACAGGCGTATGGATGGTTTTCTTTTTGTACCCACTAAGTGGGTCAAATCTTTTAAAGACGACACCTTCTCTGGAGGTAAGAAAATCTTTCTCTGATTTGAATCCAGCCTTAGCCCTAAGTATTCCAGACTTTTGACTGGTCTTAGAGCTGACTTGTCCCGGTTGATAATCCAACCGTGATATTCCAGATACTTGATTGTCTTGTGAATAGCTACTTCCAGCTTTTCCACTGAGTGGTCTATTAGTAGCAGGTCGTCTAGATATGCCATTATCGTTACACCTTGTGTTCTTAGATTGGCCAATAGTGGGGCCAGAACCTTTGTGAACACTCGTGGTGCTGTGGCCAGACCGAAAGGTAAGGCTCTGAACTGAAAATGGCGCCCTTCTACTGCAAAGCGTAGAAATTTCTG
This sequence comes from Rana muscosa, assembly GCA_029206835.1. Taxonomy (NCBI): domain Eukaryota; kingdom Metazoa; phylum Chordata; class Amphibia; order Anura; family Ranidae; genus Rana; species Rana muscosa. The sequence continues at coordinate 104,716,977 of CM055119.1, read as the reverse complement.
GTGGGCCGGAAAGATGGGAATATGCAGATAAGCATCCCTTATGTCGATCGAGGCTAACCATTCCTGCCCTTGTAGGGCGGTGGCCACCGATCGGATCGACTCCATCCGAAAAGTCCTGATATTTAGGAACTTGTTTAGCCCTTTTAGATTTAATATGGGCCTCACGTCCCCATTTGGTTTGGGGACTGTGAAAAGGTTCGAGTAAAACCCGAATCCGCTTTCTTCCAGGGGAACCTTCATGATTACACCTTGGAGCAATAGTTGTTCTAGTGCCAGAAGGAGGGATCCTCTCTTCTGGGGATCTCTTGGCACGTTTGACCTCATAAATTGGGCAGGAGGAGTGCCTTTTAACTCCAGCTTGTATCCCAGACTTACTGCGGAGAGCACCCATCTGTCTCTGATGGTGTCCCGCCAGGTCTCTGTGAACAACTGAAGCCTTCCCCCCACCCGATTGAGTGGGGGCAACGCTTCATGACTTGGGGGGAGGTTTTGTACCTCTCTTGATCCAGGGCTTCTTGTTACCCTGTGATTGTCCCTGATTTCTGCCCCCTGAATTTGACCGCGGAGGCCGTCGGAACTGTTTCACAGCCGATGTGCCCGGGACTGGAGAAGTAGGCCTCTTAAAAGAAGGACTTCTACTCTTGTTCTTAACCGGTAAGAGTGAACTTTTTACCGGCAGAAATTTTCTGGATATATTTGTCCAGATCTTCTCCAAATAAGCGTTCTCCATGAAATGGGAAGCTAACCAGCAGTTTCTTACAGGGAGCTTCAGCAGACCAGTTTTTGAGCCACAGGAGCCTACGCATATGTACTACAGACAGCGTAAAGCGGGAGGCCTGTTGGATTGTATCCTTTATGGCGTCCACCGCAAAACACAAGGCTCTAGGCAGGTCAGCTAGGGCAAGAGCCTGCTGATCTGGTAAGTCCCTCAAGACTTGTTTCAACTGATCTTTCACTGCTTGGCAGACTCCAATCGCTGCTACCGCAGGTTGTGTCACCATGCTTGCTGTAGAGAAAGCAGATTTTAGTAAAGACTCCAATTTTTTATCTATTGGGTCTTTGAACATTGGAACATTATCTACTGGACATGTCAGTGATTTGTTCACAGAAGAGATGGCTGCGTCCACTGTAGGGACCCTCCATTTTTTTATGAACTTATCCTCCATGGGATAGATCACCGGAAATCTCATGGGGAGAGCAAATATTTTATCAGGATGCTCCCAATCCTGGTAAATAAGCCCTTCTAATAAAGGGTGGATTGGGAAGGAACAGACAGCCTGGGGAGCTTTTAGCGACCCCAGCGAGGAAACCGTAGTGGTTGATGGTTCCGCCAGAGGCATTTTAAATGCTGATCGGACCATGTTAGTCAGAGACTGAACCCATAATCTTTCAGCCTGAGATGCTGAGAAAGGTTCTTCCACTGTTGATTCCTCCATAACTGAATCAACCTCATCCTGATCCCCTTCAGGTAGGTCGATCTCTGTGTGGGGCTGTTCCTCCACTAACAGGCACTCTGAAGGAGGAGACGGAGATCGGACGCGCTTTCCCTGTGACAGGGAAGCAGCGATCAATGCTGTTAATCTCTCTTCCAATCCTCCCAGAGTTGAGGATAAAACCTCCTCTGTTATATATACAGGAGCAGGTGGACTGGGGACAGCCGCAGCACCAGGCACTCCTGTGGGGTTTCTACGGCTACTGACCTCTGAATTCTCAGGGGAGATTGGTGCAGTACAAGCATGCCCAATATCCTCAGAGCCCGATGGAGACCCCTTTGGCTTCCTGGAAGACTTATTTCCGGAGCGTCTGGACGACATATCCTTTAAGCACAAAGCTGAGGTATTCCCGTCGTCATACACCAATTTTGCTGGCAATAGTCTAACACAGGTGCTGCTATATACCAGCTGGTGTCCACTAAAGTGCCTTTCTATGGGGATGCCTGCATCAAACGCCTCTGTGTGCCACTGTTTGTTGCTAGCTCTGTTTGCATCCAGCTGACACTTGTACTGTGTCTTTATACAAGCTGGGACGCCTGCACATGTGCAGAAGCGCCGTGGCGCGCATCGAGCGTCATCCACCCGCCCCGCCCCTTTTTTTCATAGGAGGCGCGTGCACGTGCCCGCGCGCGCGCCCGTGCGCCATTGGCGCCCTTTTCGAAAATCAAACAGGGACTAGGAGCCAGGGCCCTTTTTGCCGGAGGGCCTGTGCGGTGGATGAACGCAGCAACAGGGCAGAGGAAGTGGATTCCCACAGAGAAACTTATCAACTGCCTGGATCTTTTGACTTGAGAAAACCAAAGATCCACATGACAAGAAAAATGGACCACAGCGGCCTCTAGTGGTTTAACACAGGTACCGCGGTCCTCTTTTTTTTTTTTTTTTCTTGACTACTATTAAAATTTTACATTTTCAGTAGTTACAGGCATACACAGATATTAGCGGGAATACCGTTAGGTAACAGACAGAAAGACAAATTAGGCTTGGGGGTCCCCCAATAGAACCAAGTTCCTGGGGGCCCCCACTTACCTGTTCCCCGCCGCAGGACTCTGTTTGGTCCACAGAAGCCCAAACTTCACCTATCACGGCAGGCATTGTAATTAAACCTTCAGGGACCGGGTTCCCAAGGATTCCACTCCCCTGGACCTGTATAGCACCCTGCACAGACAACATCTTGGTCGTGGGTATGACCAGAGCTCTGGATCCCAGGGTCCAGCCCTCCTAAGAGAGGCATTACAGGCAAAACCTTGCTCTTCTGTTGCAAGGCCCGGGTACCGACCGTTTAGCTATGAAGCTTTTTTGGTGGGATCCGGAACAGCTTACTAAGGCCCGTAAAAGAACCTGTACGCAAGCCCAGTGAAAACACATGTTACTCTTTGGCCAACACCTTAGACACTGGCAAAAAACTGAGGTGCTCCCGGATGGGAGGGGCTTATATAGGGGAGGGTACTTCCGGTTTGGAAGTTGCCAGTGCCAGCACCTGAAGGTAAACTTTATAACCCATTAGTAATGACTAAGTCGCTCTGTGTCCCGTGATGTACGAAAAAGAAAGATGTGTTCTGGTTGATGTCACATTTGTTCTGGGATTCTAAGCTATGTATTTCAGACATAAGGGAATTGAGCTTGAGGTTATAAAAATGTTTTGCCCTAGCCCCCAGCTGAATTAAAATACCTCTCATGTATGCTTTATGAGCATTCCATAAGGTGTAGGGGTTATCAACAGAAGATGCATTAATTTGAAAAAAGTCATTAAGATGTTGAGTGATAATTTGAGAGCTGGTAGGCTCTTGTAGTAAGCGAATGTTACAGCGCCAGATGGGAACAGAGGGGGAGGCATGCTTCTCTTCTATAGTTATGGAAATTGCAGCGTGATCGGACCAAGTTATATCATGTATCCTGGATGAGGATATCTTTTGTAATAGCCATTTATCAGACACAAACATGTCAATACAGGAATATGTACGATGTCTGGGAGAGAAGTAAGTGTAATCTCTTTCGCTCACATGTTGGCATCTCCAGACATCGTACAGTTCCTCTGAATTAAGCAGTTGACGTAATGAGGCATTACGACCTGTCACCTGAGAGCTGTTGTCTAGGTGAGGGTCTATTATTAAGTTAAAGTCTCCACGTAACAAAAGTTGTCCGTATTTCACAGACGCAATGTGTTTAAAGAGTGTACGTAAAAATCTAAGTTGGTGTGAGTTTGGTGCATATAATGCCAACAATGTATATGGCTGTGCGTTGATGTCACAGGTAATAATGATGAACCTGCCTTGTGGGTCCAAGATGGATTCCTTTAGATGGAAAGCAAGAGAGTTTTGAATGGCTAGAAGAACGCCTTTTTTATTTTCCTGGGCACATGCTTGATACACGTAGGGATAGTCTTTACGTGAGCATTTGGGTATGCAGGAGGCTTGAAAGTGTGTTTCCTGGATGCTGAATATGTCAGCTTTATGCGTGCGTGTTTCCTTCCACATAGAGAAACGTTTGGCGGGGTGGTTCAGGCCCCTAGCATTGAGTGACAGGCAAGTGAAGGTCATGTTTTAATGTCATGGATGTGTGTGATGATGTAGTGCTTCTACTCACGGGTACGGTAAGTTTTTGGTGTTTGCTGGTGGTTTCCTCCGTGCCCGTTGTCATCTCTGGGTGGAGATTGTATCCGTCGTTGGTGGTTCGGGTTGGATATCTTGTCCGTTTGCCGAAGTAGGAGGGGTGTGCCGTTGAGTCAAAAGTCTCAGAAGTGATTATCAGGTGTTTCCCAGCATGCTGTATACCGTAAAAGGGGAGAGAAAAACAAAAAAGTACAAAAAACAGTAACTGGAACATAGGTAACCATAAAAAAGAGGATCCCTTGTCAGATCCAAGTGCAATAAATGCAACTGATGTGGAGGGGAGAAGGAAGGTATGGATAACTTTCCTCTAACTGGGGGGTTGTGCTCTGTTGGGTGATATGTAGAAGAGCTATGATCCACCACCATGCTTTTTATTATTTCTTCTGTGTGATACCACCTGCCATTCCGGTTCCACAGTAAGCGACCGTATTGGCTGGGTTGGTGCGGATGTAAGTTCAGGAAGTATGCCCCATTGTCATAGGGTGGTCAGACCCTCTTCTAGTGTTGACGCTGTGGTCGTCACTCCATTGTGGGTAATGGAAAGTGTAGCAGGGTATTTCCATTTATGTAGAATCCAATGGTTTCTTAGTGCTTTGGTGATTGTTGCCAAGTTGCGGCGACGTTGAAGGGTGTGTCTGGATAAATCAGGTAGGAGCTGAAGCGTTGCATATACATCTGGTAGTTTCTCAGCCTTCCTGAATGATGTCACCAGCACTTCCTTCACGTGTTAAAAATGTACTCTTAAAAAGGACATTCCTGGGCACCTCAGCAGCCAGAAAAGATGGTTTTGGCAATCTGTGGATCAATCGTTAGATCTTGTGCCGACAGTGCTGGTGCTAAGGAGGAAAATAGGCTCAGTACAAATTGTTGCAGTTGCTTGGGTGGCACAGAATCGGGGATTCCTCTGATTTTGATGTTATTCCTCCTGGATCTGTCTTCCAGGTCAGAAATCTTGTCTTTTAACAAAGTAATTTCTTCATTTTGTGCATTATGGAAGTCCACTAGAGTATTAAAGGATGCAGAGTATTCCCCTATGGTGTGTTCCACATGATCTATTCTGCCTCCTAATACTTGCACTTCCACTTGGCACTGTTTCACAGTGGACATTAAATCAGCCTGTAGCGCTAAGTGACAGCATCATGTCCTTCAGTACAGTATCTGACACAGGCTGTCCTGTAGTGGGAAAGGCTGACATGGGGTCTGTTACTGAGGTGATGCCTTTGGATGTTTGGGGCCCACTCACTTCCATGTCTGGTGCCACTTGTTCCCTGGGTGGAGAGTGTTTGCGGGCCTATGATTTCACTGGGCTCCTTGTGGTCGGGCTGGAGGAGCTGGAGGAGGTGCTGCTGTGGCCCCCTTTCTGTCCCCTGTGTTCGTTGTGCTGGCCGCAGCTTGCCGCATTGTTCTCTGCACGCTTGTATGGCTGTGAGGAGCAGGCACCATCTTGCTGTGGCTTGCTGTGGCTTTATTTTTCGGTCCCTTCAGGGCTGTGATTGAAGATGGATGGATATCACGGGACACTTATTTTATAACTTTTTTTAAATAAAGGAATTGTTCAAAAACTGTCCCCTGTCATTTTTACTTTTTTTACACTTTTTTAGGTGAATGAGTAGGAGTACAATGTGGCCTGGTATGGTTCCAGGAGGGGGTCGCTCTCTCGTCCCCCCTTTTCCTGTGGCCTGCCAAGTTGTGTGCTCGGATAAGGGTTTTGCATGGATTTTGGGGGTAACCCCACACCACTTTTTTTATTTTGGCGTGGGGTTCCCCATAATATCCATACCAGACCTGAAGGGCCAGTGGTCTATTCTCATGATCCAGTAACCCTGTGGATCATCTACTGGAAAGCTCTCCATGTCTGTTTTTGCCCCTAAATAATCTTGCACCATATTATGCAGACATTACCGATAGGATCTTTAAACTAACAGGCCTGGGCGCTGAGGACTAAAATAAATTTGAATGCATCACTTAGGTGGCCCCCTTCTCCACTACTCCTCCTTTGAGCAACAGAAGCCTCAAAAATACCTTTTCCATTAGACCAGGGGTCTCAAACTGGTAGCCCTACAGCTGTTGAGAAACTACAAGTCCCATCATGCCTTTGCCTGTGGGAGTCATGCTTGTAACCAGTGGCGGTGCGTCCATAGTGGGCGCAGGAGCGCCGCCCCCTCTCGCTCCTGCGCCCGTCACTCACAACTCTGCAAGGGCAGAATGAGTTCTGAGACTTTCCTCTTGTAGCGGTTGTCAAGGCTAGTTGCCAACCAATAATGATCCTTCTCCTTGATGCCACAAACCATCCTTTTGCAGGCTTTGAAGAATAAGAGAGCCCATGCACCACAAGTTTGTAGAGGCATGATAATCATAGTCCTCGGCTCACTGAGGATTACACTATGTAAGGGAGATGCCAGTTAGCGTCAGTTAGCATCGATCATAGACAGTGTCAGATTGCCCACCACATATTCACTAATACATTTTAACCCTTTGATTGGCAGTAACACTAACACACACACACTATACACCTCCATTACTGGTATAGTCTGAACAGATCAATATATTTGATCAGATTAGAACTATACGAGCGTCCCCAATAGTATAGTGTTCCTGAAAATGCAGAATTATCATAATCAGCCCGACACTTACCAGCACCTGTGTTTAGCCCTTCCACCCTGTCCCCCCAACAAGTGCAGTGCCAGTAGATCACTGTCACTTCCTAAACACAGTACACAAAACCGCATCGTTAGCAGAGTCAGGCCTGATCTCTGCTAGTGCTAGCGCTAGCAGTTAATTTTTTTTGCAGTGGTTCAAGTGGTCCTTGACAACCAGGTGCTTTTTTACCAATGAGTTGCACTAGGTACCTATACATTTTTTTGGCCAAAATGTAAAACGAAAGGTACACTAGTGAAGAGGCCTACAGGATTCTGAGCATGACAGGTGAGAGCAATGGGAACTCATCACTGTCAGAATCAGGCTCAGTAGTCAAACATGTAGAGAGCAGCGGCACCCTGACAGATAGCTCTGATGACGGAGTTGAGGTCCCTACTAAGGTCAGGCATACCCGTTCCCAGGTTGCTGAGGGGCTGCAATCACATGATTCTCGTATGGAGAGTGCCAGTCCTAGTGACGCTCTACCTTCTGGTTTACTGGCAAGCACCAGCGGCCTAGTACATCTTGGTTGTAGACAAACCAGCACTGCAGTAACACTTGGTGATTAGGGATGAGCCGAACACCCCCCGGTTCGATTCGCATCGAGAACATGCGAACGGACCGAAAGTTTGCGCAAACTTTCGAACATCGTTAAAGTCTATGGGACTCGAATGTGAGAAATCAAAAGTGCTAATTTTAAAGGCTAATATGCAAGTTATTGTCCAAAAAAGAATTTGGGGACCCGGGTTCTGCCCCAGGGTACATATATCAATGCAAAAAAAAGTTTTAAAAACGGAAGTTTTTTCAAGAGCAGTGATTTTAATGATGCTTAACCACTTGACCACTGGGCACTTAAACCCCCTTAATAACCAGACCAATTTTCAGCTTTCGGTGCTCTCACATTTTGAATGACAATTACTCAGTCATACAACACTGTACCCATATGAATTTTTTGTCCTTTTTTTCACACAAATAGAGCTTTCTTTTGGTGGTATTTAATCACTGTTGGGTTTTTTATTTTTTGCGCTATAAGAGAAAAAAGACTGAAAATTTTGTAAAAAAATGATTTTTTTTTCGTTTCTGTTATAAAATTTTGCAAATTACTATTTTTTCTTCATAAATTTTGGCCAAAATTTATACTGCTACATATCTTTGGTAAAAATAAGTACAAATTGGTGTATATTATTTGGTCTTTGTGAAAGTTATAGAGTCCACAAGCTATGGTGCCAATATCTGAAAATTGATCACACCTGAAGTACTGACGGCCTATCTCAATTCTTGAGACCCTAACATGCCAGAAAAGTACAAATACCCCCCAAATGACCCCTTTTTTGGAAAGAAGACATTCCAAGGTATTCAGAAAGAGGCATTGTGAGTTTTTTGAAGTTGTCATTTTTTCCCACAATTCTTTGCAAAATCAAGATTTTTTTTTCTCTTTTTTTTTTTTCACAAAATTGTCATATTAGCAGGTTATTTCTCACACACAGCATATGCATTCCACAAATTACACCCCAAAACACATTCTGCTATTACTCCCGAGTATGGCGATACCACATGTGTGAGACTTTTACACAGCGTGGCCACATACAGAGGCCCGACATGCAGGGAGCACCTTCAGGCGTTCTGGAGCACCCAGGCCAATTCTGACATTTCTCTCCTACATGTAAAAATCATCATTTGTTTGCTAGAAAATTACATATAACCCCAAAACATTATATATGTTTTTTTACCAAAGACCTTAGAGAATATAATGGTGGTTGTTGCAACTTTTTATCTCGCACGATATTTGCGCAGCAATTTTTTTAAAGCGTTTTTTACGGAAAAAAAATGTTTTGTGCTTAAAAAAAAAAAAAACTGTAAAGTTAGCCCAATGTTTTTGCATAATGTGAAAGATGAAGTTACGCCGAGTAAATAGATACCTAACATGTCGCCCTTAAAAATTGCACACACTCGTGGAATGGCGCCAAACTTCGCTACTTAAAAAATCCCCATAGGCGACGCTTTAAATATTTTTACTGGTTACATGTTTTGAGTTACAGAGGAGGTCTAGGGCCAAAATGATTGCTCTCGCTCTAACGTTCGCAGAGATACCTCACATGTGTGGTTTGAAAACCGTTTTCATATGTGGGCGGGACTTGCGTATGCGTTCGCTTCTGTATGCGAGCTCACGGGGACAGGGGCGCTTTAAAAAAAAAAAAATAATTATTCTTCATTTTACTTTATTTATTTTAGTTTGACATGTTTTTCCGCCCCAAACATTTTTTTGATCACTTTTATACCTATTACAAGGAACGTAAACATCCCTTGTAATAGGAATATGGCATGACAGGTCCTCTTTACAGTGAGATATGGGGGGGTGTCAATAAGACCCCACATCTCACCTCTAGGCTGGGAAGCCTGAAAAAAAGACAAAAAAAAAAACAACAATCCTGGCTTTGATCGTAGCGGTGAGTCGGTAGAAGCACCGGAGGGCGGCGGGGGGGGACATCCCCTCTTGCCTCCCGTAAGAATGATCAAGCGGCGGAACAGCCGCTATGATTGTTCTTATGGTGTAGGGAATCGCCGGCTGAAAAAGCTAATATCTGAATGATGCCTGTAGCTGCTCCCATCATTCAGATATCCCCGCACAAAGTCAAGGACGTCATATGACGGCCGGAGGGTGGGAAGTGGTTATTGCAGAGTATTGCCGGGCATTGCGGAGTATTGCCGGGCATTGCGGAGTATTGCTGGGCATTGCGGAGTATTGCAGGGCATTGCGGAGTATTGCGGACTATGGCAGGGTATTGCGGTGTATGGCAGAGTATTGCACGGGTATTGCACAGGGTATTGTGGAGGGTATTACAGAGTATTGTGGAGGGTATTGCAGAGTATTGTGGAGGGTATTGCAGAGTATTGTGCAGGGTATTGCAGAGTATTGTGCAGGGTATTGCAGAGTATTGTGCAGGGTATTGCAGAGTATTTTGCAGAATATTGCGCAGGGTATTGCAGAGTATTGCGCAGGGTATTGCAGAGTATTGCGCAGGGTATTGCAGAGTATTGTGCAGGGTATTGCAGAGTATTGCACCAGAGTATTGCAGAGTATTGCACCAGAGTATTGCAGAGTATTGCACCAGGGTATTGCAGAGTATTTTGCAGGGTATTGCGCAGGGTATTGCAGAGTATTTTGCAGGGTATTGCGCAGGGTATTGCAGAGTATTGCGTAGGGTATTGCAGAGTATTGCGCAGAGTATTGCAGAGTATTTTGCAGGGTATTGCAGAGTATTTTGCAGGGTATTGCAGAGTATTTTGCAGGGTATTGCAGAGTATTGCGCAGGGTATTGCAGAGTATTTTGCAGGGTATTGCAGAGTATTTTGCAGGGTATTGCAGAGTATTTTGCAGGGTATTGCAGAGTATTGCGCAGGGTATTGCAGAGTATTGCACCAGGGTATTGCAGAGTATTGCACCAGGGTATTGCAGAGTATTGCACCAGGGTATTGCAGAGTATTGCACCAGGGTATTGGCAGGGTATTTTGCAGAGTATTGGCAGGGTATTTTACAAAGTATTGGCAGGGTATTTTGCAGAGTATTGGCAGGGTATAGCACAGGGATGGCTGAGCAGGGATGGATGGATGGCTGGATCTGTGACTGCAATTGTCACAGATCCAGCCCACAGTGCTGCTGCTGCCATCCGCTCCCTCCCCCTCCCCTCTCACACTGTACCGATCGGTACAGAGAGGGGAGGGAGAAACCGGCATCATCAAATGACGCCGGTCTGTTTACACGTGATTGCTCCGTCATTTGAAGGAGCGATCACGTGGTAAACGGCCGCTATCAGCGGCGATTTACCGCGATTCGTGATCCGCCGGGTCCTCTGGACCCGGCGGTCACGGAGTTTCCCGTGTGCGCGCCCCAGGGGGCGCGCGGGAGCGCGATTCTGGGAGGACGTTATATAACGTCCTCCCAGAGTTAAGCAACCACCTTGTCGACTTTATTTGTCGGCAGGTGGTTGTTAAGTGGTTAAAGAGAAAAAAATAAAAGTGAAATATTCCTTTAAATGTCATGCCTGGGGGTGTCTATAGTATGCCTGTAAAGTGGCGCGTGTTTCCCGTGTTTAGAACTGTCCCTGCACAAAATGACATTTGTAAAGGAATATAAGTCATTTTAAACTGTTTGCCGCTTAAATGTAATATCTGGTCCCGGCAATAGGGATGAGCCGAACACCCCCTGGTTCGGTTTGCACCAGAACCTGCGAACGGACCGAAAGTTCACGCAAACTTTAGAACCCTATTAAATACAATGGACACGAACGTTCGAAATGTAAAGTGCTAATTATAACGGGTAATATGCATGTTATTGTCCTAAAAAGGGTTTGGGGACCCGGGTCCTGCCCCAGGGGACATATATCAATGCAAAAAGAAGTTTTAAAAACGGTTGTTTTTTCGGGAGCAGTGATTTTAATGATGCATAAAGTGAAAAAAAAAGTGAAATATTCCTTTAAATATCGTACCTGGGGGGTGTCTAAAGTATGCCTGTGAAGTGGCACGTGTTTCCCGTGTTTAGAACTGTCCCTGCACAAAATGACATTTCTAAAGGAAAAAAAGCCATTTAAAACTGCTTGCGGCTTTAATATAATGTCTGGTCCTGGGAATATGGATGAAAATCATTGAGAAAAATGGTATGGCTACCCCATCACCCACCCCTACCCCAGCCCATTACCAGCCCCTTTGGGTCTTGTATGGATATTAAGGGGAACCCCGCACCCAAAATAAAAAAAGGCCCTATATACTCTGAACAGCAGTATACAGGCGGTGCAAACAAGACAGGGACTGTAGGTTTGTTCTTAAGTAGAATCTGTTTTTAATTTGGAACATGTAAATTTTTTAAGTGTAGCTCTAGCCAAAAAATCAATTTTTAAGCTTTTTGGAGTACATAGGGAAGGGTTATCACCCCTGTAACATTTGTTTTGCTGTCTGTGCACCTGTTCAGAATATTTCACCTCACTTTCCGTCCCAATGACAAATGTTTTTGGAAAATTTGTTTTTTTTATTGAAACAAGGATTGGTGATAAAGCATCAGTAGAGAGGAGAAACCTTTTTCCCATATTAACTCTTACAGGAGAGAATTTCCCTTCCTAGGGGTAGATTTCTTCTTACTTCCTGTTGTCTCCTTCCGTTTACAAATAGGAGTTGTTTGTAAGTTGGATGTTTGAAAGTAGGGGCCTTGCGTAGATACTCTTCAGAAATTTGCCCCTTAGGTGTTGGTTTTGCCACAACACTGTAAGCCCTCACAGTTACTCTTGGTGGGCGCTGGAACGCCCTGCTGTCAACTATTATATCAGGAATTGTAATTACATGCCATTGTTGAACAGTGGTAGGAAAAATTGGGCCTTTGGTGGTGGTGCTGGTGCCACAACACTGTAAGCCCTCACAGTTACTCTTGGTGGGCGCATGAATGGGACCTGCTGTGAATTATTAGATCAAGAATTGTAATTGCATGCCCCTGCTGAACAGGGGCAGAAAAATCGGGCCTTATGCACTGGTGCCAAAACACTGCAACCCCTCACAGATACTGTACTTGGAGCGAAGCAATTAGCCCTGCTGCAAAGCATTGCATAAAAAATTGTAAATGCACGCCCCTGTTAAACAGGGACTGAAAAGTTGGGCCTTAGGCACTGGTGCCACGACACTGCAACCCCTCACAGATACTGTACTGGGAGCAAAGCAATGAGCCCTGCTGCAAAGCATTGCATCAAATATTGTAATTACATGCCCCTGTTAAACAGGGGCTGAAAAATTGGGCCTTAGCCACTGGTGGCGGCACCCAGAACCAAAAATGTTCTTCCAAGCTATCAGCAGGATCATTGAGGAGGAAGAGGATAGTCAGTCAACATAACAGGACAGTCACTCAGCATTATTATTATTCGGTTACATCAGCTTTAGGTGCTTGGTAGCTGGTGGTGATCCAAGACTGATTCATTTTTATAAAGGTCAGTCGATCGACCGAGTCGGTGGACAGGCGCACCCTGTGATCGGTTACAAAGCCTCCAGCAGCACTGAATGTGCGTTCCGAAAGCACGCTGGATGCAGGACAGGCCAGTAGCTCAATTACATACTGTGCAAGCTCTGGCCAGTGATCCATCCTCAAGACCCAGTAACCCAGTGGATTTTCGGTGGGAAAGGTGTCCAAGTCTGATCTTGCCCCTAGGTATTCCTGCACCATGTAAAACAGATGCTGGCGATGGTTGCTGGAACCGATCATACCTTGGGGCTGCGGACTAAAAAATTGAACGCATCGGTCAGACGGCCACCTTCTCCACCGCTCCTTCTTTGACTGACCAAAGCCTCAGCAACACGTTGTCCAGGATCAGGAATTTGTAACCTCCCAGTCTCTGGGAACGCGTTGCACAGACCTTTCTGCAAGGCCTCCCGAAGATATTTCATCCTCTGCTCCCTCTGCGACGGTAAGATATGGTCCGCAACCTTACCCTTGTAACATGGATCAAGGAGGGTTGCCAGACAGTAATGATAGCACGAATACGAGGATCCTTCCGCAGGCTTTGCAGGATCAGGGAGGTCATGCAGCGTAGGTTTTCTGACCCTGTCCTGGTGCCATATTGGCAGAGATACTCATTGATGGCCCTCTGCTGCATGTGCACCTGCTGCAGCATGGCCAACGTTGAGTTCCACCTGGTGGGCATGTCACAGATTAGGCGGTTCTTGGGCAGGTTGTATTCCTTTTGGAGGTCAGCCAGCCGAGCACTGGCATTATATGACCGGCGTAAATGCACACAGAGTTTCCTGGCCTGCCTCACGGCCTCCTGTAAGCCTGGGTATCTGCCCAAGAACCGCTGCACCACCACGTAAAGTACGTGAGCCAAACAGGGCACATGGGTCAGGTGTCCCTGTCGGAGGGCGGAGAGGAGGAAGGTGCCATTGTCTCAAACCACCATTCCTGGCTAAAGCTGGCATGGCGTCAACCACCTCTGAGCATGCCCCTGCAGAGCTGACAGAATCTCTGCCTCAGTGTGGCTCCTGTCCCCCAAGCACACCAGCTCAAGCACCGCATGGCATCTTTTTGCCTGCGTACTTGCGTAGCCCCTTGAACGCCTACGGAGCACCGCTGGTTCCAAGGACAAAGCACAGGAAGAGGCCATGGAGGAAGAAGAATAAGAGGGGGTGGAGGAGAGAGGTGCGTCTGAATCACCAGTAGTAGCATTTTGAAGGCATGGTGGCGGAACAACCTCCAACACTACTGCACCTTGTCCTGCATCCTTCCCAGCTGCCAGCAGAGTCACCCAATGTACCGTGAAAGATAGGCAATGTCCCTGTCCATGCCTGCTGGACCATGAGTCAGCGGTAATATGCACCTTACCACTGACCGCCCTGTCCAGCGAGGCTAAGACTTTGCCTTCCATATGCCGGTAGAGAGCCGGAATCGCCTTCCGTGAGAAAAAGTGGCATTTGGGAACCTGCCACTGAGGAACCGCACATTCCACAAACTCACGGAAGGGGGCAGAGTCTACCAACTGAAAAGGCAGCAGTTGAAGTGCTAGCAATTTAGCCAAGCCAGCATTCAACCACTGTGCATGTGGATGGCTGGGAGCGAACGTCTTTCGGCGGTGCTGCAGCTGGGGCAGGGAAATTTGCCTGTGTGACAGCAGGAAGGTAAAGTCACCTGGTTGCATCCAGGGGGGTAGATATATTTCTCCCAGATTCAGGCTTTATGCTGACTTATACAACTAGGGAGGGAGTTGATGAAGCCCAGCTGAGGCTAGTGGGCTCATGGATGACTCATACCTCTAGGGAGAGGGCTGGGCGTCGTGCAGGCAGGGAGTTGATGAGACCAGCTGAAGCCTGTCAGTTCGTTTAAGGCCTCTATAAAAACTCCCAGCTTCATTAGATGTTAGCTCATGCCTGGACCCAGACCTGTGTGGACTGTCTAGGGAGAGTGAACCCCTGTGCGGTGAGGCAAAGCCTGTGTGGCTATTTGTTTGGACTTTTACTAAACCAGGGACTTAGGGACTAGGACAGCACCAGGCTGATCCCAGTTGTTAGTTTAGGAAACCTGCATGTTTAGTCAGAGGTCAAACTGACCAGGATTTATTTTGTTTATGTTTCTTTTTGGCTTTGCTGTGTTTTTGTCACTGTACATAGAGAAATAAACCGCACCTTTTGATTTTGAAAACCACAACCTCCGTCTGCTGGCCCTGTTTTTGTGTGGGGAGCCCAACCAGGGGGTCACACACACCCGCTACTGAGTTAACCCCCTCACAGTTGGTGGAGAACCAGTGGCAGTTTTTTTTAAGCCAGCATGGAGGAGATACTGAAACAGCTGGCTCTAGCAAATGCCAATCAACAGCAGACAAATGCAGGTTTGCAAAGGAGCCTTGCAGCCCAGCAGCAAGCTCATCAACAAGCCCAGCAGCAATCTGAGGCCCGCTTCATAGACCTGTTACAGAAGCAAGAGCAGAGACTACAACAAATGGAAGCAGTAATGCAGCAACGTCCGCAGACCAGTGAGGAAAGCCGTCCCACTAATACCGCGTCCTTTGGGGTGAGTCGTTTATTGACAAAAATGACTGGAGAGGATGATCCAGAGGTATTTTTGACCACATTTGAAAGGACTGCTGAAAGAGAAAAGTGGCCTGAGGAGCAGTGGGCTGGACTGGTGGCTCCTCTGTTAACTGGTGAATCGCAGAAGGCTTACTATGACCTAGAGCCTGACCAAGCAAAAGACTATGTGATGCTAAAAGCTGAAATATTGGCAAGGCTGGGTGTCACCCTGGCTGTCCGGGCTCAGCGTGTGCATAACTGGACTTTCCAGCTTGGAAAACCCCCCAGGTCTCAAATGTATGATCTCATTCACCTGAGCAGGAAGTGGCTACAGCCAGAGACTTTGTCCGCACCAGAGATTGTGGAACGTGTTGTAATGGATCGGTTTTTGAGAGCTCTTCCTACTGCCATCCAAAAGTGGGTAAGCCATGGAGACCCAGAGACGGCCGGTGGTCTTGTGGATCGTGTAGAGAAATACTTGGCTACAGAGAACCTGACGGCCTCTTCCAGAGACTCTCGGACTTTCCACCCTAAGACCAGACCATCCCCAGGGGCGGATAAGAGGATTCCAAGGGGTGAGGGTGGAGAGAGTGAGAGGGTGGGAGCTCTACCCAAAGTTTGGCGAGAACAGCCTGGGAAGTCAGGGGCTCAAGAGGCAGCCAAAAGGATTGTTTGCTACCGCTGCCGGCAAGCGGGACATATTGCAGCAAATTGCCCGGTTGTGGAGGAACCCATGCAATGTGACTTTCTGACGGACAGACGTCAGTCGCTGTGTGCGACAGTCGCATGCACTGCCATTCGGGGAACTGAGAAACATTTATGCAAAATGTGTATTAATGGTAGAAATGTTGTGGTATTACTGGATTCAGGTAGCCTTGTGACCCTGATAAAGGCTGAATTAGTTAAAACAGAGGTCTCTGGGAATAGCAAGGTAGCTGTTATTTGTGTGCATGGGGACACCCGAGAGTATCCAGTGACTACAGTGTGTTTCGAGACCCCCAAAGGTACCCTCTCTCATCCAGTGGGGTTAGTATCTCAATTACCGCATGATGCCATTGTGGGAAGGGATTTTCCGAAGTTCTGGGAACTGTGGGATGATCCTGAGCCCCCCACTGGTGCCCCTATGTACCAGGAATGTGATAGCCAGAACTCCTCTGAGAGTGGTGAGGACTCTCCAGAATTTCCCTTGTCAGTATTGGCAGGGGAGACTCAAGAAACTGGAGAGGAGCCCACCTCCTCAGACGAAAACCTACCGTCTGTGGAGTTTTCTGATCTGGAGGTTCACAGGGAAAATTTTGCCACAGAACAGTTAAAAGACCCCGCCCTAATAAAGGCACGGGAAAACGTAGTGGAAATAGATGGCGAGTTAGTGAACCCAGATAATACCTGCACTTACCCATACTTCAGCGTAGAGAAGGACCTACTGTATCGGGTGGCAAAAAGGGCAGAAGAAACCGTTGAGCAGCTTGTGGTGCCCAAACCTTACAGGAAGTTGGTGTTGGAGTTGGCCCATGGGCACATTCTTGGAGGTCATCTGGGGACAGAGAAAACCCGAGAGAGGGTATTACAGAGATTCTATTGGCCTGGGGTGATGAAGGACATAGAAAATTATTGTTCCTCCTGCCCTGTGTGTCAGAGGTCGGCCCCGATGCCACATTTCCGTAGCCCGCTGGTCCCTCTACCCATCATTGAGGTCCCGTTTGAGAGAATCGCAATGGATTTGGTAGGTCCTATAATCAAGTCCGCTAGGGGGCACCAGTACATATTGGTTATAATGGACTATGCCACCCGTTATCCAGAAGCGATCCCTCTCAGAAATACCTCGGCCAAAACCATAGCCAAAGAGCTATCTCTTGTTTTTAGCCGGGTGGGTATTTGTAAAGAACTGCTTACGGACCAAGGTACACCCTTTATGTCCCGGGTTATGAAAGAGCTGTGTAAATTGTTCAAAGTGACGCAATTGCGTACATCTGTGTATCACCCCCAAACCGATGGGCTGGTTGAAAGATTCAACAAAACCCTAAAACAAATGTTGAAGAAAGTGGTGGATAGAGATGGAAAGGATTGGGACTGTCTACTTCCTTATTTGATGTTTGCTATTAGGGAGGTGCCCCAATCCTCTACGGGATTCTCCCCCTTTGAGTTACTGTATGGGAGACACCCAAGAGGGCTGTTGGATATTGCCAAGGAAACTTGGGAAAGTGAGAGTTCTCCCCACAGGAGTGTGATTGAGCATGTCGCCCTGATGCAAGATCGAATTGCACAGGTAATGCCCATAGTGAAGGAACATTTGGCCCAAGCGCAGTTGGCACAGCAGAGAGTGTACAACCGTGGAGCAAAGACCCGTACCTTTTCCCCGGGGGATAGGATATTGGTACTTGTCCCTACGGTTGAAAGTAAATTCCTTGCCAAATGGCAAGGCCCCTACGAGATAATGGAAAAAGTGAGCGAAGTGAATTACAAGGTCAGACAACCAGGAAGGCGAAAGCCCGAACAGATATATCACGTTAATCTGTTGAAAGCCTGGAGGGATAGAGAGTCCCTAGTCGCAGAAACTTGGTCACCAGCTCAAACTGGTTGCGTGATTCCGGAGGTTGGAATAGCAGCCACCTTGTCACAACCCCAACAACAGGAGGTTAAGGAGTTTGTGCTTCGCAACAAGGAGGTGTTCTCTGAGCTGCCGGGACAAACATCTGGGGTAGAGCATGATATTATTACCCCGCCCGGTGAAAGGGTGAAGTTAAAACCCTATCGGATCCCAGAGGCCCGACGGGAGGCAATACGGGAGGAAGTACAGAAAATGCTGAACTTAGGGGTGATAGAGGAGTCCCAAAGTGATTGGTCTAGTCCCATTGTGTTGGTGCCTAAACCGGATGGGAGCTGGCGATTTTGTAACGATTTTCGTCAGTTGAACAAAGTTACAAAATTTGACACCTACCCCATGCCACGTATAGATGAGTTGATCGACCGGCTGGGAACAGCCCGATACATGACGACTCTTGACCTCACAAAAGGGTATTGGCAAATTCCCCTGGCCAAGTCGGCCAAAGAGAAAACCGCATTTGTAACCCCAGACGGGGCGTTCCAATATAAGAGAATGCCGTTCGGGTTACAGAATGCGCCGGCCACATTCCAGCGGAAAATGGACCAGATACTGAGGCCCCATCGGAAGTATGCTGCGGCTTACCTGGATGACGTAATTGTCCATAGCACAGATTGGGCCTCACATCTGCCAAAAGTGCAAGCAGTCCTAGACTCTATCCGGGAAGCGGGGTTTACGGCTAACCCCAAGAAGTGTACCATTGGGCAGGAGGAGGCCAAATATCTTGGGTACACCATTGGCAGGGGAGTGATAAAACCCCAACTCAACAAAGTCGAGGCCATCCAGAGTTGGCCACGTCCCAACAGCAAGAAGCAGGTACGGGCCTTTCTGGGAATCGCGGGTTATTATCGGCGCTTCATTCCCCACTTTGCTTCTAAGGCTGTGCCCCTAACCAACCTGACGAAAGGGAAAGGGTCGGTCATGATTAAATGGACCCCCGAGGCTGAGGCAGCATTCCAATTCTTGAAACAAGCCTTATGTAGCCAGCCAGTGTTGTACTCACCCGACTTCTCTAAAGACTTTGTCGTACAAAGTGATGCGTCAGATGTGGGGTTAGGAGCAGTATTGTCCCAGGTCTGGAACGGGGAAGAGCACCCAGTCATTTACCTCAGCAGGAAGTTGAAGTCCCATGAGGTAAATTACGCCACGGTTGAAAAGGAGTGTTTAGCGGTGAAGTGGGCTCTAGATTCCCTTCGGTACTATCTGCTAGGTAGGCACTTTGACATGGTTACGGATCACGCTCCGTTAAAGTGGATGGCTCAAAACAAGGAGACAAATAGAAGAGTGAATAGGTGGTTCCTGGCCCTACAGGAATTCAACTTCACAGTAAAGCATCGCCCTGGCGTTCAAATGGGGAATGTGGATGCTTTGTCTCGAGTACATGAATGCCTGATTGCTGGTGTTCCAACCCCAAGGTTAAAACAAGAGGGGGGGGTATGTGACAGCAGGAAGGTAAAGTCACCTGGTTGCATCCAGGGGGGTAGATATATTTCTCCCAGATTCAGGCTTTATGCTGACTTATACAACTAGGGAGGGAGTTGATGAAGCCCAGCTGAGGCTAGTGGGCTCATGGATGACTCATACCTCTAGGGAGAGGGCTGGGCGTCGTGCAGGCAGGGAGTTGATGAGACCAGCTGAAGCCTGTCAGTTCGTTTAAGGCCTCTATAAAAACTCCCAGCTTCATTAGATGTTAGCTCATGCCTGGACCCAGACCTGTGTGGACTGTCTAGGGAGAGTGAACCCCTGTGCGGTGAGGCAAAGCCTGTGTGGCTATTTGTTTGGACTTTTACTAAACCAGGGACTTAGGGACTAGGACAGCACCAGGCTGATCCCAGTTGTTAGTTTAGGAAACCTGCATGTTTAGTCAGAGGTCAAACTGACCAGGATTTATTTTGTTTATGTTTCTTTTTGGCTTTGCTGTGTTTTTGTCACTGTACATAGAGAAATAAACCGCACCTTTTGATTTTGAAAACCACAACCTCCGTCTGCTGGCCCTGTTTTTGTGTGGGGAGCCCAACCAGGGGGTCACACACACCCGCTACTGAGTTAACCCCCTCACACCTGGTACAATCTGACGTTGGTGTACCGATAGCAGATTGTCCTTCTTGGGCACCCCCTCTCTCTGGGCTCATGTTACTGCCTTCCTATAGCTGGGTACCATCATCTGAGCCTTCAAAACGATGGGCATCCTCCTGGAGCATGTACCCAACACTGTGGTCAAACAGTTCAGGGGACTCCTCAGGAGGACATGGTGGGGCTAGGGAAGGAGTGACTGATGCCATTGAGCCGAGGGAAGAGGCCGCGTTGGCAGCTGCTTTGCCAGACAAAGTACCCTGAGCCTGGGTGAGAGAGGATGAGGAGGATGAGGAGGATGAGGATGGCTTGGTCATCCACTCTACCAAGTCTTTGTCATGTTGCGGCTTAACACGGCCAGCTGCTGAAAAAAAGGACAAGCGTGTCCCGTGGCCACATGCTGATGAGAATGCACCGTGTCCACGACCAGCACTGTTGCCTCTAGACAGAGCCTGCTTTCCCTCTTTTATTGGCTTGTGACTGTCTGCCTCTCCTTGTTGGCCTTCCAGACATACTAATGGCCTGCAGTGAGATGTAGCTTCACAAAGCTGGGATGTATATATATACTGATTATACTGCAGCTAGCAGAATCAACTGCCTGTGTGTAGTATTATTAGTATGAGAACACCATCAGTTGTCTTCAGGTAGCTTTAGGTGCACACTGTGCAAAGGACACAGTACACTAACTGTAAATACTGCAGCTGCCTGCCTGTGGTATTAATATGATCAGAAAAACACCAGCAATTGTCTTCAGGTAGCTTTAGGTGCACACTGTGCAAAGGACACAGTGCACTAACTGTAAATACTGCAGCTGCCTGCCTGTGGTATTAATAGGATCAGAAGAACACCAGCAATTGTCATCAGGTAGCTTTAGGTGCACACTGTGCAGAGGACACAGTACACTAACTGTAAATACTGCAGCTGCCTGCCTGTGGTATTAATAGGATCAGAAGAACACCAGCAATTGTCTTCAGGTAGCTTTAGGTGCACACTTTGCAGAGGACACAGTACACTAACTGTAAATACTGCAGCTGCCTGCCTGTGGTATTAATAGGATCAGAAGAACACCAGCAATTGTCTTCAGGTAGCTTTAGGTGCACACTGTGCAAAGGACACAGTACACTAACTGTAAATACTGCAGCTGCCTGCCTGTGGTATTAATAGGATCAGAAGAACACCAGCAATTTTCTTCAGGTAGCTTTAGGTGCACACTGTGCAAAGGACACAGTATACTAACTGTAAATACTGCAGCTGCCTGCCTGTGGTATTAATAGGTTTAGAAGAACACCAGCAATTGTCTTCATGTAGCTTTAGGTGCACACTGTGCAAGCAAAGGACACAGTACACTAACTGTAAATACTGCAGCTACCACAATAACCTGCCTGCCTGTCAGTATATTAGGAAGAGAATAACAGGAATGGATCTAGCTAAACTGAATACAGTGTGTATATTGTGAGGGGGTTAACTCGGTAGCGGGTGTGTGTGACCCCCTGGTTGGGCTCCCCACACAAAAACAGGGCCAGCAGACGGAGGTTGTGGTTTTCAAAATCAAAAGGTGTGGTTTATTTCTCTATGTACAGTGACAAAAACACAGCAAAGCCAAAAAGAAACATAAACAAAATAAATCCTGGTCAGTTTGACCTCTGACTAAACATGCAGGTTTCCTAAACTAACAACTGGGATCAGCCTGGTGCTGTCCTAGTCCCTAAGTCCCTGGTTTAGTAAAAGTCCAAACAAATAGCCACACAGGCTTTGCCTCACCGCACAGGGGTTCACTCTCCCTAGACAGTCCACACAGGTCTGGTTCCAGGCATGAGCTAACACCTAATGAATCTGGGAGTTCTTATAGAGGCCTAAATGAGCTGACAAGCTTCAGCTGGTCTCATCAACTCCCTGCCTCACGACGCCCAGCACTCTCCCTAGAGGTATGAGTCATTCATGAGCCCACTAGCCTCAGCTGGGCTTCATCAACTCCCTAGTTGTATAAGTCGGCATAAAGCCTGAATCTGGGAGAAATATATCTACCCCCCTGGATGCAACCAGGTGACTTTACCTTCCTGCTGTCACATACCCCCCCCTCTTGTTTTAACCTTGGGGTTGGAACACCAGCAATCAGGCATTCATGTACTCGAGACAAAGCATCCACATTCCCCGTTTGAACGCCAGGGCGATGCTTTACTGTGAAGTTGAATTCCTGTAGGGCCAGGAACCACCTATTCACTCTTCTATTTGTCTCCTTGTTTTGAGCCATCCACTTTAACGGAGCGTGATCCGTAACCATGTCAAAGTGCCTACCTAGCAGATAGTACCGAAGGGAATCTAGAGCCCACTTCACCGCTAAACACTCCTTTTCAACCGTGGCGTAATTTACCTCATGGGACTTCAACTTCCTGCTGAGGTAAATGACTGGGTGCTCTTCCCCGTTCCAGACCTGGGACAATACTGCTCCTAACCCCACATCTGACGCATCACTTTGTACGACAAAGTCTTTAGAGAAGTCGGGTGAGTACAACACTGGCTGGCTACATAAGGCTTGTTTCAAGAATTGGAATGCTGCCTCCGCCTCGGGGGTCCATTTAATCATGACCGACCCTTTCCCTTTCGTCAGGTTGGTTAGGGGCACAGCCTTAGAAGCAAAGTGGGGAATGAAGCGCCGATAATAACCCGCGATTCCCAGAAAGGCTCGTACCTGCTTCTTGCTGTTGGGACGTGGCCAACTCTGGATGGCCTCGACTTTGTTGAGTTGGGGTTTTATTACTCCCCTGCCAATGGTGTACCCAAGATATTTGGCCTCCTCCTGCCCAATGGTACACTTCTTGGGGTTAGCCGTAAACCCCGCTTCCCGGATAGAGTCTAGGACTGCTTGCACTTTTGGCAGATGTGAGGCCCAATCTGTGCTATGGACAATTACGTCATCCAGGTAAGCCGCAGCATACTTCCGATGGGGCCTCAGTATCTGGTCCATTTTCCGCTGGAATGTGGCCGGCGCATTCTGTAACCCGAACGGCATTCTCTTATATTGGAACGCCCCGTCTGGGGTTACAAATGCGGTTTTCTCTTTGGCCGACTTGGCCAGGGGAATTTGCCAATACCCTTTTGTGAGGTCAAGAGTCGTCATGTATCGGGCTGTTCCCAGCCGGTCGATCAACTCATCTATACGTGGCATGGGGTAGGTGTCAAATTTTGTAACTTTGTTCAACTGACGAAAATCGTTACAAAATCGCCAGCTCCCATCCGGTTTAGGCACCAACACAATGGGACTAGACCAATCACTTTGGGACTCCTCTATCACCCCTAAGTTCAGCATTTTCTGTACTTCCTCCCGTATTGCCTCCCGTCGGGCCTCTGGGATCCGATAGGGTTTTAACTTCACCCTTTCACCGGGCGGGGTAATAATATCATGCTCTACCCCAGATGTTTGTCCCGGCAGCTCAGAGAACACCTCCTTGTTGCGAAGCACAAACTCCTTAACCTCCTGTTGTTGGGGTTGTGACAAGGTGGCTGCTATTCCAACCTCCGGAATCACGCAACCAGTTTGAGCTGGTGACCAAGTTTCTGCGACTAGGGACTCTCTATCCCTCCAGGCTTTCAACAGATTAACGTGATATATCTGTTCGGGCTTTCGCCTTCCTGGTTGTCTGACCTTGTAATTCACTTCGCTCACTTTTTCCATTATCTCGTAGGGGCCTTGCCATTTGGCAAGGAATTTACTTTCAACCGTAGGGACAAGTACCAATATCCTATCCCCCGGGGAAAAGGTACGGGTCTTTGCTCCACGGTTGTACACTCTCTGCTGTGCCAACTGCGCTTGGGCCAAATGTTCCTTCACGATGGGCATTACCTGTGCAATTCGATCTTGCATCAGGGCGACATGCTCAATCACACTCCTGTGGGGAGAACTCTCACTTTCCCAAGTTTCCTTGGCAATATCCAACAGCCCTCTTGGGTGTCTCCCATACAGTAACTCAAAGGGGGAGAATCCCGTAGAGGATTGGGGCACCTCCCTAATAGCAAACATCAAATAAGGAAGTAGACAGTCCCAATCCTTTCCATCTCTATCCACCACTTTCTTCAACATTTGTTTTAGGGTTTTGTTGAATCTTTCAACCAGCCCATCGGTTTGGGGGTGATACACAGATGTACGCAATTGCGTCACTTTGAGCAATTTACACAGCTCTTTCATAACCCGGGACATAAAGGGTGTACCTTGGTCCGTAAGCAGTTCTTTACAAATACCCACCCGGCTAAAAACAAGAGATAGCTCTTTGGCTATGGTTTTGGCCGAGGTATTTCTGAGAGGGATCGCTTCTGGATAACGGGTGGCATAGTCCATTATAACCAATATGTACTGGTGCCCCCTAGCGGACTTGATTATAGGACCTACCAAATCCATTGCGATTCTCTCAAACGGGACCTCAATGATGGGTAGAGGGACCAGCGGGCTACGGAAATGTGGCATCGGGGCCGACCTCTGACACACAGGGCAGGAGGAACAATAATTTTCTATGTCCTTCATCACCCCAGGCCAATAGAATCTCTGTAATACCCTCTCTCGGGTTTTCTCTGTCCCCAGATGACCTCCAAGAATGTGCCCATGGGCCAACTCCAACACCAACTTCCTGTAAGGTTTGGGCACCACAAGCTGCTCAACGGTTTCTTCTGCCCTTTTTGCCACCCGATACAGTAGGTCCTTCTCTACGCTGAAGTATGGGTAAGTGCAGGTATTATCTGGGTTCACTAACTCGCCATCTATTTCCACTACGTTTTCCCGTGCCTTTATTAGGGCGGGGTCTTTTAACTGTTCTGTGGCAAAATTTTCCCTGTGAACCTCCAGATCAGAAAACTCCACAGACGGTAGGTTTTCGTCTGAGGAGGTGGGCTCCTCTCCAGTTTCTTGAGTCTCCCCTGCCAATACTGACAAGGGAAATTCTGGAGAGTCCTCACCACTCTCAGAGGAGTTCTGGCTATCACATTCCTGGTACATAGGGGCACCAGTGGGGGGCTCAGGATCATCCCACAGTTCCCAGAACTTCGGAAAATCCCTTCCCACAATGGCATCATGCGGTAATTGAGATACTAACCCCACTGGATGAGAGAGGGTACCTTTGGGGGTCTCGAAACACACTGTAGTCACTGGATACTCTCGGGTGTCCCCATGCACACAAATAACAGCTACCTTGCTATTCCCAGAGACCTCTGTTTTAACTAATTCAGCCTTTATCAGGGTCACAAGGCTACCTGAATCCAGTAATACCACAACATTTCTACCATTAATACACATTTTGCATAAATGTTTCTCAGTTCCCCGAATGGCAGTGCATGCGACTGTCGCACACAGCGACTGACGTCTGTCCATCAGAAAGTCACATTGCATGGGTTCCTCCACAACCGGGCAATTTGCTGCAATATGTCCCGCTTGCCGGCAGCGGTAGCAAACAATCCATTTGGCTGCCTCTTGAGCCCCTGACTTCCCAGGCTGTTCTCGCCAAACTTTGGGTAGAGCTCCCACCCTCTCACTCTCTCCACCCTCACCCCTTGGAATCCTCTTATCCGCCCCTGGGGATGGTCTGGTCTTAGGGTGGAAAGTCCGAGAGTCTCTGGAAGAGGCCGTCAGGTTCTCTGTAGCCAAGTATTTCTCCACACGATCCACAAGACCACCGGCCGTCTCTGGGTCTCCATGGCTTACCCACTTTTGGATGGCAGTAGGAAGAGCTCTCAAAAACCGATCCATTACAACACGTTCCACAATCTCTGGTGCGGACAAAGTCTCTGGCTGTAGCCACTTCCTGCTCAGGTGAATGAGATCATACATTTGAGACCTGGGGGGTTTTCCAAGCTGGAAAGTCCAGTTATGCACACGCTGAGCCCGGACAGCCAGGGTGACACCCAGCCTTGCCAATATTTCAGCTTTTAGCATCACATAGTCTTTTGCTTGGTCAGGCTCTAGGTCATAGTAAGCCTTCTGCGATTCACCAGTTAACAGAGGAGCCACCAGTCCAGCCCACTGCTCCTCAGGCCACTTTTCTCTTTCAGCAGTCCTTTCAAATGTGGTCAAAAATACCTCTGGATCATCCTCTCCAGTCATTTTTGTCAATAAACGACTCACCCCAAAGGACGCGGTATTAGTGGGACGGCTTTCCTCACTGGTCTGCGGACGTTGCTGCATTACTGCTTCCATTTGTTGTAGTCTCTGCTCTTGCTTCTGTAACAGGTCTATGAAGCGGGCCTCAGATTGCTGCTGGGCTTGTTGATGAGCTTGCTGCTGGGCTGCAAGGCTCCTTTGCAAACCTGCATTTGTCTGCTGTTGATTGGCATTTGCTACAGCCAGCTGTTTCAGTATCTCCTCCATGCTGGCTTAAAAAAAACTGCCACTGGTTCTCCACCACCTGTGAGGGGGTTAACTCGGTAGCGGGTGTGTGTGACCCCCTGGTTGGGCTCCCCACACAAAAACAGGGCCAGCAGACGGAGGTTGTGGTTTTCAAAATCAAAAGGTGCGGTTTATTTCTCTATGTACAGTGACAAAAACACAGCAAAGCCAAAAAGAAACATAAACAAAATAAATCCTGGTCAGTTTGACCTCTGACTAAACATGCAGGTTTCCTAAACTAACAACTGGGATCAGCCTGGTGCTGTCCTAGTCCCTAAGTCCCTGGTTTAGTAAAAGTCCAAACAAATAGCCACACAGGCTTTGCCTCACCGCACAGGGGTTCACTCTCCCTAGACAGTCCACACAGGTCTGGTTCCAGGCATGAGCTAACACCTAATGAATCTGGGAGTTCTTATAGAGGCCTAAATGAGCTGACAAGCTTCAGCTGGTCTCATCAACTCCCTGCCTCACGACGCCCAGCACTCTCCCTAGAGGTATGAGTCATTCATGAGCCCACTAGCCCCAGCTGGGCTTCATCAACTCCCTAGTTGTATAAGTCGGCATAAAGCCTGAATCTGGGAGAAATATATCTACCCCCCTGGATGCAACCAGGTGACTTTACCTTCCTGCTGTCACAATATATATATATATATATATATATATATATATATATATATATATATATGTATATATATATATATATATATATATATATACACACACAACACCTAGGATGCATATATATCCTCCATACACTGTAACTGCAGCTAATTGACTCGCCTGCCTGCTCTATCTAGCTTAAATCAAATTACACTGTCTCTCTGTCTATCCACTCAGGCGGCCTTATATAGTGTGGGACATATACTAAACCCCCTGGACCACCTAGGCTCTGAGGAAAAGGGTGCGCCCCAGAAACGCGTCAGCCATCTGGATGTTTTGGGGTATCGTCCGACCCTCTCTGTTGTTGAGTCCAGTCGGTGGATGCCAAGAATTTTAGCCCTTTTGTCCAATAAGCTTGTACCTAAGCTTTGTCTGTGAGTAGGACTATCGATTTTTATTCATATTTTAATAAACCTTTAAGTGGTAATGCACTAGGTCGGTGCGCCCTCCCTTTTTCCTTTTTCCTTTCTTTTTCTAGCCATATGAACACCCATTGTTCTGAGGAGGGCTGCAAGATTTTAGACTTTGCCTCTAGACGGAACCACACCACCCGTGTTTTGACGATACACCGAGAGCACAGGAGATTTTTGTCTTACGCGTGTACTAAACCCCCTGAGCCATAATTGTTTCACTTTAAGCATTATTAAAATCACTGCTCCCGAAAAAATGTCTGTTTTTAAAACTTTTTTTGCATTGATACATGTCCCCTAAGGCAGGACCCGGGTCCCCAAACACTTTTTATGACAATAACTTGCATATTAACCTTTAAAATTAGCACTTTTGATTTCTCCCATAGACTTTTAAAGGGTGTTCCGCAGCTTTTCGAATTTGCCGCGAACACCCCAAATTGTTCGCTGTTCGCCAAATGGGCGAACAGCCAATGTTCGAGTCAAACTCACTGGAGATTACACTGTCTCTCTGTCTATCTCTATCCGCCGCCGCAACACACTACACAAGACCGCCACACGATTTAAGTTAGATAGAGCAGGCAGGCGAGTCAGTTAGCTGCAGTTACAGTGTATGGAGGATATATATGCATCCTAGGTGTTGTGTGTGTGTATATATATATATATATATATATATATATATATTGTGAGGTTGTGGTTTTCAAAATCAAAAAGGTGCGGTTTATTTTCTATTTACAGTGACAAAACACAGCAAAGCAAAAGAAACATAACCAAAATAAATCCTGGTCAAGTTGACCTCTGACTAAACATACAGGTTTCCTAACTAACAACTGGGATCAGCCTAGTGCTGTCCTAGTCCCTAAGTCCCTGGTTTAGTAAAAGTCCAAACAAATAGCCACACAGGCTTTGCCTCACCGCACAGGGGTTCACTCTCCCTAGACAGTCCACACAGGTCTGGTTCCAGGCATGAGCTAACATCTAATGAAGCTGGGAGTTCTTATAGAGGCCTAAATGAGCTGACAAGGTTCAGCTGGTCTCCTCATCTCTGTCTGCACGACGCCCCACACTCTCCCTAGAGGTATGAGTCATCCATGAGCCCACTAGCCTTATACAACTCTCCACCTAGTTGTATAAGTCGGCGTAAAGCCTGAATCTGGGCGAAATATATCTACCCCCCTGGATGCAACCAGGTGACTTTACCTTCCTGCTGTCACATACCCCCCCCTCTTGTTTTAACCTCGGGGTTGGAACACCAGCAATCAGGCATTCATGTACTCGAGACAAAGCATCCACATTCCCCATTTGAATGCCAGGGCGATGCTTTACTGTGAAGTTGAATTCCTGGAGGGCCAGGAACCACCTATTCACTCTTCTATTTGTTTCCTTGTTTTGAGCCATCCACTTTAACGGAGCGTGATCCGTAACCATGTCAAAGTGCCTACCTAGCAGGTAGTACCGAAGGGAATCTAGAGCCCACTTCACCGCTAAACACTCCTTTTCAACGGTGGCGTAATTTACCTCATGGGACTTCAACTTCCTGCTGAGGTAAATGACTGGGTGCTCTTCCCCGTTCCAGACCTGGGACAATACTGCTCCTAACCCCACATCTGACGCATCACTTTGTACGACAAAGTCTTTAGAGAAGTCGGGTGAGTACAACACTGGCTGGCTACATAAGGCTTGTTTCAAGAATTGGAATGCTGCCTCAGCCTCGGGGGTCCATTTAATCATGACCGACCCTTTCCCCTTCGTCAGGTTGGTTAGGGGCACAGCCTTAGAAGCAAAGTGGGGAATGAATCGCCGATAATACCCAGCGATTCCCAGAAAGGCTCGTACCTGCTTCTTGCTGTTGGGACGTGGCCAACTCTGGATGGCCTCGACTTTGTTGAGTTGGGGTTTTATTACTCCCCTCCCAATGGTGTACCCAAGATATTTGGCCTCCTCCTGCCCAATGGTACACTTCTTGGGGTTAGCCGTAAACCCCGCTTCCCGAACAGAGTCCAGGACTGCTTGCACTTTTGGCAGATGTGAGGCCCAATCTGTGCTATGGACAATTACGTCATCCAGGTAAGCCGCAGCATACTTCCGATGGGGCCTCAGCATCTGGTCCATTTTCCGCTGGAATGTGGCCGGCGCATTCTGTAACCCGAACGGCATTCTTTTATATTGGAACGCCCCGTCTGGGGTTACAAATGCGGTTTTCTCTTTGGCCGACTTGGCCAGGGGGATTTGCCAATACCCTTTTGTGAGGTCAAGAGTCGTCATGTATCGGGCTGTTCCCAGCCGGTCGATCAACTCATCTATACGTGGCATGGGGTAGGTGTCAAATTTTGTAACTTTGTTCAACTGACGAAAATCGTTACAAAATCGCCAGCTCCCATCCGGTTTAGGCACCAACACGATGGGACTAGACCAATCACTTTGGGACTCCTCTATCACCCCTAAGTTCAGCATTTTCTGTACTTCCTCCCGTATTGCCTCCCGTCGAGCCTCTGGGATCCGATAGGGTTTTAACTTCACCCTTTCACCGGGCGGGGTAATGATGTCATGCTCTACCCCAGATGTTTGTCCCGGCAGCTCAGAGAATACCTCCTTGTTGCGAAGCACAAACTCCTTAACCTCCTGTTGTTGGGGTTGTGACAAGGTGGCTGCTATTCCAACCTCAGGAATCACGCAACCAGTTTGAGCTGGTGACCAAGTGTCTGCGACTAGGGACTCTCTATCCCTCCAGGCTTTCAACAGATTAACGTGATAGATCTGTTCGGGCTTTCGCCTTCCTGGTTGTCTGACCTTGTAATTCACTTCGCTCACTTTTTCCATTATCTCGTAGGGGCCTTGCCATTTGGCAAGGAATTTACTTTCAACCGTAGGGACAAGTACCAATATCCTATCCCCCGGGGAAAAGGTACGGGTCTTGGCTCCACGGTTGTACACTCTCTGCTGTGCCAACTGCGCTTGGGCCAAATGTTCCTTCACGATGGGCATTACCTGTGCAATTCGATCTTGCATCAGGGCGACATGCTCAATCACACTCCTGTGGGGAGAACTCTCACTTTCCCAAGTTTCCTTGGCAATATCCAACAGCCCTCTTGGGTGTCTCCCATACAGTAACTCAAAGGGGGAGAATCCCGTAGAGGATTGGGGCACCTCCCTAATAGCAAACATCAAATAAGGAAGTAAACAGTCCCAATCCTTTCCATCTCTATCCACCACTTTCTTCAACATTTGTTTTAGGGTTTTGTTGAATCTTTCAACCAGCCCATCGGTTTGGGGGTGATACACAGACGTACGCAATTGCGTCACTTTGAACAATTTACACAGCTCTTTCATAACCCGGGACATAAAGGGTGTACCTTGGTCCGTAAGCAGTTCTTTACAAATACCCACCCGGCTAAAAACAAGAGATAGCTCTTTGGCTATGGTTTTGGCCGAGGTATTTCGGAGAGGGATCGCTTCTGGATAACGGGTGGCATAGTCCATTATAACTAATATGTACTGGTGCCCCCTAGCGGACTTGATTATAGGACCTACCAAATCCATGGCGATCCTCTCAAACGGGACCTCAATGATGGGTAGAGGGACCAGCGGGCTACGGAAATGTGGCATCGGGGCCAACCTCTGACACACAGGGCAGGAGGAACAATAATTTTCTACGTCCTTCATCACCCCCGGCCAATAGAATCTCTGTAATACCCTCTCTCGGGTTTTCTCTGTCCCCAGATGACCTCCAAGAATGTGCCCATGGGCCAACTCCAACACCAACTTCCTGTAAGGTTTGGGCACCACAAGCTGCTCAACGGTTTCTTCTGCCCTTTTTGCCACCCGATACAGTAGGTCCTTCTCTACGCTGAAGTATGGGTAAGTGCAGGTATTATCTGGGTTCACTAACTCACCATCTATTTTCACTACGTTTTCCCGTGCCTTTATTAGGGCGGGGTCTTTCAACTGTGGTCAAAAATACCTCTGGATCATCCTCTCCAGTCATTTTTGTCAATAAATGACTCACCCCAAAGGACGCGGTATTAGTGGGACGGCTTTCCTCACTGGTCTGCGGACGTTGCTGCATTACTGCTTCCATCTGTTGTTGTAGTCTCTGCTCTTGCTTCTGCAACAGGTCTATGAAGCGGGCCTCAGATTGCTGCTGGGCTCGTTGCTGAGCCTCCAGACTCTGTTGCAAAGTTGCGTTTGTCTGCTGCTGGGCTGCAAGGCTCCTTTGCAAACCTGCATTTGTCTGCTGTTGATTGGCATTTGCTAGAGCCAGCTGCTTCAGTATCTCCTCCATGCTGGCTTAAAAAAAAACTGCCACTGGTTCTCCACCAACTGTGAGGTTGTGGTTTTCAAAATCAAAAAGGTGCGGTTTATTTTCTATTTACAGTGACAAAACACAGCAAAGCAAAAGAAACATAACCAAAATAAATCCTGGTCAAGTTGACCTCTGACTAAACATACAGGTTTCCTAACTAACAACTGGGATCAGCCTAGTGCTGTCCTAGTCCCTAAGTCCCTGGTTTAGTAAAAGTCCAAACAAATAGCCACACAGGCTTTGCCTCACCGCACAGGGGTTCACTCTCCCTAGACAGTCCACACAGGTCTGGTTCCAGGCATGAGCTAACATCTAATGAAGCTGGGAGTTCTTATAGAGGCCTAAATGAGCTGACAAGGTTCAGCTGGTCTCCTCATCTCTGTCTGCACGACGCCCCACACTCTCCCTAGAGGTATGAGTCATCCATGAGCCCACTAGCCTTATACAACTCTCCACCTAGTTGTATAAGTCGGCGTAAAGCCTGAATCTGGGCGAAATATATCTACCCCCCTGGATGCAACCAGGTGACTTTACCTTCCTGCTGTCACAATATATACACACTGTATTCAGTTTAGCTAGATCCGTTCCTGTTATTCTCTTCCTAATATACTGACAGGCAGGCAGGTTATTGTGGTCTCCATACCCACCCACCAGAACGACCCGATCTCCGGTGCTGCCGACGGCTCCGGTAAGCCACAGTGCTCACGGGAGAGTCGCGGGAGGGGGGCCTCTCCCGCCGCCGATAAAAGTGATTTCAGGGCAAATCCACCGCAGAGACCACCATTATTGGAAACCGGACCGCTGACATGGAAAGTTGGCTGTACACAGAGCGCACACCATATCCCCAATCTCCTGTGCTAATAAGCACACATTTCGTCTAATGATATAATGCATCTTATCCATCATTCTATTTCCTGTATGTCCCCAAAAACCCACTCATCCAAGTAAACAGACATGATCATACCTTTATGTTCTCAGCTCCTCAGCATGACTGCTAGAGACCAGTCTGCCCGGCTCTTTTATTCGTAAATAACAAAAGCTTTCACAAACAGAAAGTGATGGCTCCAGCAGCCAATCAGTTCCTCCATGGGAAGTGACATCACAGGATGTGACCTCCACACAGGAAATTACCAAATAAGGATGTGACAACACAGGATGTGACAACATAGGAAATCCTTCCAACAGGATTAGTTAATACAAACAACATGAATAATACAACAACCCATGAACACAGTTCCTGCCGATGAGAGCTTATCTGCAGGTGTACGCCCATGGCACCACAAATATGTTGATCAGGCACACAGGGGTGACACAAGCGTACATCCGCTAAACTGATAATGTGTTTGCAGAGCGGACACATCCCCCCCAGACGAACGTCTGTGCATCACACAGGGGCCTTTCGCCGGCAGACATATCCTCACTCTGCAAACTCCTCTCTCCAACAACAGGAAGTTTCCCACTAACAGATCTCAACCAGCGTCAGTCTGCCCCAGTCAGCTCTTTAGAGCGGGTTGCGGGAGAACTAACACTGGGAGACACTATGACAATACATATTAAATACATCTTCATAAAATTTCCATGACACCGCCCACTGAAGAAGAGGATACCTGGGTTATGGCAGCTAGCTGCTGCCATAACAAAGATATCCCTTTTCAAACAGCTGACGTATATCGGCGTGCGGCGGTACGGAAGTGGTTAATATACTGCAGTAAAAGTGCACAAACTCAGTTCAATATACTCCAGTAACATTGCACTAACACACTTCAATATACTGCCATAAAAGTACCTTGACACACTTAAATATACTGCAGTAAAACTGCACTAACACACTTCAATATACTGCAGTAAAACTGCACTAACACACTTCAATATACTGCCGAAAAAAGTGCACTAACACACTTCAATATACTGCCGAAAAAGTGCACTAACACACTTCAATAAACTGCAGTAAAAATATCCGGATGCAATTCAATATACTGGAGTAAAAGTATCCTGACGCAAATCAATATACTGCAGTAAAAGTACACTATAGCACTTCAATTTACTGCAGTAAAAGTGCACTAACGCACTTCAATATACTGCCATAAAAGTACCTTGACGCACTTAAATATTCCGCAGTAAAACTGCACTAACACACTTCAATATACTGCTGAAAAAAGTGCAGTAACACACTTCAATATACTGCCGAAAAAGTGCACTAACACACTTCAATAAACTGCAGTAAAAGTATCCTGATGCAATTCAATATACTGGAGTAAAAGTATCCTGACGCAATTCAATATACTGCAGTAAAAGTGCACTAACGCACTTCAATATACTGCAGTAAAAGTGCACTGACACACTTCAATATACGGCCGAAAAATTGCACTAATAAACTTGTACCGAACCTCCGTCCTCAACAGGACTATGTCCATCATAAATGCTTCCTCTGTCTGGTACCACACGATCCAAGACCCTTTAGCCCACCCAGTCACTAGCCGTAATTCAGTGTAGGGTGAAAAACATCAGACTCTTTATTCAAACAGATGTATCAACAGATATACAACTCAGGGATAGTGTTGAGCGGACCCGAACTGTAAAGTTCGGGTCCGTACCGAATTTTGGCGTTTTCCCGACCCCGGACCCGGACCCGGATTTTGCGCTAAAGTCCGGGTTCGGGTTCGGATTCGGGAATTTAATGGCGCAGTTAGAAATGCTTCAGGGGCCAGCCAATCACCATTTGATTAGCTGGTGTGCCCTTAGAAGCCATCATAGCCATGCCTACTAATGGCATGGCTGTAATTGGTCAGTGCAACATGTGACCCAGCATGTGACCAGCTTCTATATAAGAAAGAGGCACACAGCACAGATCGTCACTCTGCTTTTAGACAGTGTAGGGAAAGGATCCTGGCTGCTGTTGCTGTGAGGGAGAGAATAGGAGTTAGTCCTGATTCTGCAATCTACTGATAGAAAAGATAGGGAGACAGTGTAGTGTAGTGTAGTGTAGGGGCAGGATCCTGTTTGTGCTTTCAGGGAGAGAGATTTAGATAGGAGTCCAGATTGAGAAATATAATAGCTCAGCAATCTGCATAGGTTTATCTGTTTGTGTTGCAAGCTCAGTGCACCAGCACTGCATTACGTTGAGTGATACACCTATTCCATACTGTGGCTGTATTGTGCTCTTGCTAAAAGACCTATTTTGGTCAGAAAAAAAAAGGCACTTTATTGTGCTTTTGCTAAAAAGACCCATTTTTGGGCCCCAAAAAAAAAAAAAGGCACTTTATTGTGCTGTTGCAAAAAAAAAAAAGGCACTTTGTTGTGCGCAAAAAAGACCTATTTTTGGGCAAAAAAAATATTTTGCAGTGTATATCTCTAGTTGTGTGAAATAACCAATTTCTATATATTTTTCTTGTACTATGCTATACTAAAAAAAAAAAAAAAACTTTTTTTTGAATAGCATTCTCTGCAGCTGTGCGATTCAGCGGTTATATACTGTGGTTGTGTTGTGCTCTTTCAAAAAACGCCATTTAGGGCCACAGAAAATATTTTGCAGTGTGAAATACACATGTGGAGGTGTGTAAAATAAACAATTTCTATATATTGTACAGTGCTATACTACAAAAAACAACATTTTTTTTGAATAGCATTCTCTGCACTTCTATAGCTGTGCGATTCAGTGGTTAAATACTGTGGTTGTGTTGTGCTCTTTCAAAAAACGCCATTTAGGGCCACAGAAAATATTTTGCAGTGTGAAATACACATGTGGAGGTGTGTAAAATAAACAATTTCTATATATTGTACAGTGCTATACTAAAAAAAACAACATTTTTTTTGAATAGCATTCTCTGCACTTCTATAGCTGTGCGATTCAGTGGTTAAATACTGTGGTTGTGTTGTGCTCTTTCAAAAAACGCCATTTAGGGCCACAGAAAATATTTTGCAGTGTGAAATACACATGTGGAGGTGTGTAAAATAAACAATTTCTATATATTGTACAGTGCTATACTACAAAAAACAACATTTTTTTTGAATAGCATTCTCTGCACTTCTATAGCTGTGCGATTCAGTGGTTAAATACTGTGGTTGTGTTGTGCTCTTTCAAAAAACGCCATTTAGGGCCACAGAAAATATTTTGCAGTGTGAAATACACATGTGGAGGTGTGTAAAATAAACAATTTCTATATATTGTACAGTGCTATACTAAAAAAAAAAACATTTTTTT
This sequence comes from Rana muscosa, assembly GCA_029206835.1. NCBI lineage: Eukaryota > Metazoa > Chordata > Amphibia > Anura > Ranidae > Rana > Rana muscosa. The sequence goes on along the minus strand of CM055119.1, from coordinate 104,681,090 downwards.
TGAATAGCATTCTCTGCACTTCTATAGCTGTGCGATTCAGTGGTTAAATACTGTGGTTGTGTTGTGCTCTTTCAAAAAACGCCATTTAGGGCCACAGAAAATATTTTGCAGTGTATATCTCTAGTTGTGTGAAATAACCAATTTCTATATATTTTTCTTGTACTATGCTATACTAAAAAAAAAAAAAAAAACTTTTTTTTGAATAGCATTCTCTGCAGCTGTGCGATTCAGCGGTTATATACTGTGGTTGTGTTGTGCTCTTTCAAAAAACGCCATTTAGGGACACAGAAAATATTTTGCAGTGTGAAATACACATGTGGAGGTGTGTAAAATAAACAATTTCTATATATTGTACAGTGCTATACTACAAAAAACAACATTTTTTTTGAATAGCATTCTCTGCACTTCTATAGCTGTGCGATTCAGTGGTTAAATACTGTGGTTGTGTTGTGCTCTTTCAAAAAACGCCATTTAGGGCCACAGAAAATATTTTGCAGTGTGAAATACACATGTGGAGGTGTGTAAAATAAACAATTTCTATATATTTTCCTTGTACTGTGCTATACTAAAAAAAACAACCTTTTTTTTTGAATAGCATTTTCTGTAGCTGTGCGATTCAGCGGTTACGTGCTGTGGGTGTGTTGTGGTCTGGCAAAAAACGCCATTTAGGGCCACAGAAAATATTTTGCAGTGTGAAATACACATCTGGAGGTGTGTGTAAAAAAACAATTTATATATATTTTCCTTGTACTGTGCTATACTAAAAAAAACAACCTTTTTTTTTTGAATAGCATTTTCTGCAGTTCTGTAGCTGTGCGTTTCAGCCATTACGTACTGTGGGTGTGTTGTGGTCTTCCAAAAAACGCCATTTAGGGCAAGATCCTAAATTTGGAAAATATGAGGGGAAGGTCAAAGGGACGTGGTGGCCCCGGTCGTGGTGCTGCTGGTGGAGCTCCTGTTGCAGGGAGAGGACGTGGTGGATCTGTGCCAGCTACACGCACAAGTGAAACACCTTCCTCAGGTGCGAGTAGGCGACCGAGCCTGCGGCGGTATTTTGTCACGCCTAATGAGGCTGTACCAATGTTTAGGCCAGGACAAGTACAGGCGATAGTAGATTGGGTTGCTGACAGTGCCTCGGGTTCCTTCACATTGTCTCCCACCCACTCTTCTGCTGAAAGATCAGAGATGGCACCTGAAGCCCATGTCCATCAGTCTTTCACCTCACCCCCTTGCAAATCAGCCAAGCAGTCTGAGCCCCAAATCATGCAGCAGTCTCTTCTGCTTTTCGATGACTCTGTTAGCAGGGTTTCCCAGGGCCATCCACCTAGCCCTGCCCCAGAAGTGGAAGAGATTGAGTGCACCGATGCCCAACCACTTATGTTTCATGATGGGTACATGGGAGGACCATCGCAGCACGTCTCGGATGATGACGAAACACAGGTGCCAACTGCTGCTGCTTTCGCAATTGTGCAGACAGACATGGAGGGCAGGGGTGAAGACTGGGTGGAAGATGATGTGGAGGACGATGAGGTCCTCGACCCCACATGGAATCAACGTTATGCAGGTGACCAGTGTAGTTCGGAGGAAGAGGCGGTGGTCGCACAGAGCCACCAGCACAGCAGAAGAGGGAGCAGGGTGCAAAAACTGAGCATTCGTCCCCTAGACAGTACATCTGCTACTGCCCAACGCAGCAAGGGACCGAGCACACCAAAGCCAGGTCCAAGGACTTCCCTAGCGTGGCAGTTCTTCACACAGTGTGTTGATGACAAGACACGAGTGGTTTGCACGCTGTGCAATCAGAGCCTGAAGCGAGGCATAAACGTTCTCAACCTGAGCACAAGCTGCATGACCAGGCATCTAAGTGCAAAGCACGAGCTGCAGTGGAGTAGACACCTCAGAAACCAAGAAAGGTCTCTGGCTCCTCCTGCTTCCTCTTCTGCCGCAGTCTCGGCCTCTTCATCCACCTCTGTAGTGACAGTGGCACCTGTCACCCCGCAAACAGAGGATCTGCCAGCAACACTACCACCTGGGTCACCGACCATCTCCACAATGTCCCATGGAAGCGTTCAGCTCTCTATCTCCCAAACATTGGAGCGGAAGAGGAAGTACCCCCCTAGCCACCCGCGATCCCTGGCCCTGAATGCCAGCATTTCAAAATTCCTGGCCTTTGAAATGCTGTCATTCCGTCTGGTGGAGACGCAGAGTTTTAAAAGCCTGATGGCATTGGCTGTCCTGCAGTACGTCGTGCCCAGCCGCCACTACTTTTCCAGGCGAGCCATCCCTTCCCTGCACAACCAGGTGGGGGACAAAATCAGGTGTGCACTGCGCAACGCCATCTGTGGCAAGGTCCACCTAACTACGGATGCGTGGACCAGTAAGCACGGTCAGGGACGTTATATCTCCCTAACAGCACACTGGGTAAATGCAGTGGCTGCTGGGCCTGAGGCAGATAGCGGTTTGGCGCATGTCCTTCCACCACCGAGGATTGCAGGGCGCTTCAGTTTGCCTCCTGTTGCTAACTCCTCCTTCTCCGCTTCCTCATCCTCTACCGCCTCCTCATCCATTCAGCGTAACACCTTCACCACCAACTTCAGCACAGCCAGGGGTAAACGACAGCAGGCAGTTTTAAAACTTTCCTGTTTGGGGGAAAATCCCCACACCGCGCAGGAGTTGTGGAGGGACATGGAACAACAGACCGATGAGTGGTTGCTGTCAGTGAGCCTCAAGCCCGGCCTGGTGGTGTGCGATAATGGGCGAAATCTCGTAGCAGCTCTGGGTCTAGCCGGTTTGACGCACATCCCTTGCCTGGCGCATGTGCTGAACTTGGTGGTCCAGAGGTTCCTTAAAAATTACCCCAATATGCCAGAGCTGCTGCAGAAAGTGCGGGCTGTGTGTGCGCACTTTCGGCGTTCTCACCCTGCTGCTGCTCGCCTGTCAGCGCTGCAGCGTAACTTCGGCCTTCCAGCTCACCGCCTCATATGTGACGTGCCCACAAGGTGGAACTCCACCTTGCACATGCTGGCCAGACTGTGCGAGCAGCAGCAGGCAATAGTGGAGTTTCAGCTGCAGCAATCACGCGTGAGTCGCTCTGCGGAACAGCACCACTTCACCACCAATAACTGGGCCTCCATGCGAGACCTGTGTGCCTTGTTGCGCTGTTTCGAGTACTCCACCAACATGGCCAGTGCCAATGACGCCGTTCTCAGCGTTACTATCCCAGTTCTATGCCTCCTTGAAAAAACGCTTCGTGCGATGATGGAAGAGGATGTGGCACAGGAGGATGAGGAGGAGGAGGAGGAAGCGGGATCATTTCAAAGGCTTTCAGGGCAGTCTTTCACAAGTGGCTACGAGGGTGGGTTCCTGCACCAACAAACGCCAGGTACACAATTGTCCGGCAGAAAGGGCACAGTTCTGGAGGATGACGAGGTGGAGGAGGAGATGGAGGAGGAGGAGGAGGAGGAGGAGCCATGTTCACAGCAGGGTGGCACTCAGACCAGCTCGTGGCCATTACTGGTGCGTGGCTGGGGGGATACAGAGGACACAGACGATACACCTCCCACAGAGGACAGCTTTTCTTTGCCTCTGGGCAGCCTGGCACACATGAGCGATTACATGCTGCAGTGTTTCCGCAACGACAGCCGAGTTGCCCACATTTTAACTGGTGCTGATTACTGGATGGCCACCCTGCTGGATCCCCGTTACAAGGACAACGTACCGTCCTTAATTCCCTCACTGGAGCGGGATCGTAAGATGCGCGAGTACAAGCGCACGCTGGTAGACGCGCTGCTGGTGGCATTCCCACCTGACAGCGGGCGTACGGTGGAAGCACAAGGCGAAGGCAGAGGAGGAGGAAGAGGTCGCCAACGCAGCCGGGGCACCGGCAGCACCTCAGAAGGCAGGGTTAGCATGGCCGAAATGTGGAAAAGCTTTGTCAGCACGCCACAACAACCAGCACCACCAGCTGAGATGGAACGTCTTAGCAGGAGGCAGCATTTCACCAACATGGTTGAGCAGTATGTGTCCACAGGCCTACACGTACTGGATGACGGGTCTGCCCCCTTTAACTTCTGGGTCTCCAAATTGGGCACATGGCCTGAGCTTGCCGTTTATGCCTTGGAGGTGCTGGCCTGCCCTGCAGCCAGTGTATTATCTGAACGTGTATTTAGCACGGCAGGGGGCGTTATCACAGACAAGCGCAGCCGCCTGTCCAGAGCCAATGTGGACAAGCTCACGTTCATTAAAATGAACCAGGCATGGATCCCACAGGACTTGTCCGTACCTTGTGCAGAATAGACATGTATACCGGTGTTGTGACAAAAACTGTCCGGCCATCGGATTGTGCCCGGCCCGTACTGCGCAGGCGCAGCGCTTGCGCAGTACAGAGGACAAGGAGATTCACAAAATCTCCGAAGATGAACAGCGCCTGCGCTGTGAGTGCAGGTTCAAGCCCCACCATCCAAGAGGACATACGGTAGCACATAGTAACAGGGCCGCTCACGGGCTCGCTTCGATCGCGGCCTTGCTTGGCTCGGCTTGAACCACGGATGGTGTGGCCTTCACCTGAACTCAACACGCAGGCGCCGTTAGTCTTGGGAGATTTTTGAAATCCCCTTGTCCTACATACTCAGCAAGCGCAGTACAGGGCGGACACTATTCGACAGGGGACAGAATTCGACACATCACCGGCCTTACCCAGCCATTGTTGTATTTTTGAACCAGTGTTGGCTACCTCGTCCTCCTCCACCGCCGCTTCCACCTACACAGCCACATCCACCGCCACCTCAACCTCCTACTCCATATGGACCTCGTCCTGCTAGGCCAAGATTAAAAAAAATTTTTTATTTTTTTGTAGCGCACAGATCCTTTCCCCCTTACCTGCCTTTATGTTGTTGGCTCTTCGCAGGAGGGAGAAAGGCACACCGCACTACCAGCCCGTATCATCCTATATAAAGAGGTTGAGCGGTGTACTTGACGGGCCGTGTCCACAGCCGGAGTCAAAACTCCTCCAGAGGATGATTCTCACCTCTACTGTAGGTAGAGGCAAGTCCTTTAATTGCCAGTAAAGTCAATGTCCACACCAGCTGAAACTCCAACTCTTATTCTCTCATGGCAAAATAAACTGTACTCAGATAGAAAAGGTTAGAGCAAAGAAACAGGACAGCTTAAGGTGTGGAGGAGGTCCAGGCACAAACGTAGCACATTCACTTCACTGCTTAGGTTTCTCAAACAGTTTTTGGCGCACGGTCTCTGCCACAGACATTGAGGTTGGTCTCTGCCACAGACCGGGTGTACAAGGCCCCTGCCACGGGCCTGGAGAACTTTGGTCTCAGCCACAGACCAGGGTGTATAAGGCCCCTGCCACGGGCCGGTTGAATAAGGCCTCTGATACAGTCAAGGTGACCTTGAGCTTCTCCTTCTACGAACCTAGCCCATATCAAGGGGAAGACATCTCTCCAGGGAGTCAACAGACCATTCCTTCACCGTGACTCCCGCATCGGTCCATCAGAATGATCCTCCCTTCCCTGGAACAGGGTCCCCTACACGAGGCGGCTCTGGACTCCAGGCTTTACTCCCGCCCCTAGGCCTCCATACCCAGGGCAGCAAGAACTCCAGGATAGTACCTCACCCCGGGCTAAAGGTGCCCGAGATGGAACAGGAACACATGCACCCAGGCCGAAGGCACCTGGGCGCGGACCCCACTGGACATCAGCCCCCAGGCCAAAGGTCTGCCCCTTTTATATGCTCTCCCGGCATGCACAGCAGGTTCCCCGCCCCGCTGTACTACTGCCAAGAGGGGACACAAAAGGCGCCACCTGTAGGCCGCAGGGAACTGCACACCAATACTGTCCCCCAAGGACAAAATGGTCCATGAATCCTACAGAATTAGGGTATTTGAGCCTATTTACCACTTAAACACTTTCCTTAAATTTAGCACCCCGCTACATTTTTATTTCAAAGTATTTTATTTTCCCACTAGCTTATCCATTAAATTAAATAATTTATTCCAGAAAGGGCGTATTCTGGGGCATTCCCACCATATGTGTGGCATTGTGCCGTTGAGTTTCTGAGGTTCTTAATGACTTCCTGTACCTCTTCTGCTGAAAAGGGGGCCTCCAGCATATTTTTTTATTTTTAAATTTTTTTTATGTTCTTTTAAGTTATTTCCTATCCACATTTGTTTGCAGAGCACTTGCCATGTTCTTAACAACATTTTGCTGCCATTTGCAGCCCTCTAGCCCTTTCCATTACTTTTTTAGAGCCTTTTTAGTCGTCAGAAGTCCGGGTCCCCATTGACTTCAATGGGGTCCGGGTCCGGGTCCGGGTTCGGGTTAAAGTTCGGTCCCGAATCCGAACTTTTTTCCGAAGTTCGGCCGAACCCGCCGGACCCGAATATCCAGCTACCCGCTCAACTCTACTCAGGGACACTCCCCCCATTCTTGGATTCTGGGGGGGTAAATTGTCCAATAGACACACAGGTCAGGTGTATTCAAACTACTCATCAGTAAACAGTCTTATCAGCAGGGAGGGGCAGCTGGAGGAGTCCCCCCTCCACATAGAAATGCATCTCATAATATACCTTTCTCCCAAGGCTAACAGACACAACAGAACAATTGAATATAACAACACCCAAAGGAACTTCCGTCCCAGGGACACTTGGCGCAAACACTTGTAGGGCTGGTGCAGGGGAACAGTAGGGCAATCAGGTAATGTAGGGTCCCAGTGACAGCACTTTTATATACATTAACACACTTCAATATATGGCAATAAAAGTGCACTAATGCGCTTCTATTTGCTGCAGTAAAAGTGCACGGAATTCAGTATACTGCATTATAAGTGCACTAACATTCTTCAATACACTGCAGGAAAAGTTCACAAACGCACTTCAATATACTGCTGTAAATGTGCACTAACACACTTCAATATACTGACGTAATAGTTCACTGACGCACGTCAATATACTACAGTAAAGGTGTACTAACGCACTTCAATATACTGCCTTAAAAGTACGTTGACGCAATTCATTATACTGCAGTAAAAGTGCACTAACGCACATCAATATACTGCAGTAAACGTGTACCGAGGCACTTTACTATACTGCAGTAAAAGTACCCGAACGAACTTCAATATACTACAATAAAAGTGCTCTAACACACTTCAATATACTCCCGAAAAAGTGCACCAACACACTTCAATACACTGCAGTAAATGTGCACTAACGCACTTAAAATAAACTGCCGTAAAAGTGCACTTACGCACTTCAATATACTGCCGTAAAAGTGCACTAATGCACTTTAATATAGTTACATAGTTACATAGTTAGTCAGGTTGAAAAAAGACAAAGTCCATCCAGTTCAACCATAAAAAAAAAAAAAAAATATCGTACAATCCCATATACCCAATTCTATACCCACAGTTGATCCAGAGGAAGGCAAAAAGCCCCAGCAGAGCATGATCCAATTTGCTACAGCAGGGGAAAAAATTCCTTCCTGATCCCCCGAGAGGCAATCGGATTTACCCTGGATCAACTTTACCTATAAATGTTAGTACTCAGTTATATTATGTACTTTTAGGAAAGTATCCGGGCCTTTCTTAAAGCAATCTACTGAGCTGGCCAGAACCACCTCTGCAGGGAGTCTGTTCCACATTTTCACAGCTCTTACTGTGAAGAAACCTTTCCGTATTTGGAGATAAAATCTTTTTTCCTCTAGACCTAAAGAGTGCCCCCTTGTCCTCTGTGTTGACTGTAAAGTGAATAACTCAACACCAAGTTCACTATATGGACCCCTTTTATATTTGTACATGTTAATCATATCCCCCCTTATTCTCCTCTTCTCAAGAGTGAATAAATTCAGTTCCTCTAATCTTTCCTCATAGCTGAGCTCCTCCATGCCTCTTATCAGTTTGGTTGCCCTTCTCTGCACTTACTCCAGTTCCCCGATATCCTTTTTGAGAACTGGTGCCTAAAACTGAACTGTATATTCCAGATGAGGTCTTACTGATGATTTGTACAGGGGCAAAATTATGTCTCTCTCTCTGGAGTCCATACCTCTCTTAATACAAGAATGGACTTTGCTCGCTTTGGAAACCGCAGCTTGGCATTGCATGCCATTATTGAGCTTATGATCTACCATAACCCCCAGATCCTTCTCCACTATGGACCCCCCCAGTTGTACTCCCCCTAGTATGTATGATGCATTCATATTCTTAGCCCCCAAGTGCATAACTTTACATTTATCAACATTAAACCTCATCTGCCACAGTCGCCCAATTAGACAGAGTATTGAGGTCGGCTTGTAATTTGAAGACATCCTGTAAGGACGTTATTCCACTGCATAGCTTGGTGTCATCTGCAAAGACAGAAATGTTACTTTTGATCCCAGACCCAATATCATTTATAAAGATATTAAAAAGTAAGGGTCCCAGCACTGAACCTTGGGGTACACCACTGATAACCTTAGACCATTCAGAGTAAGAATCATTAACCACTACTCACTGAATTCTGTCTTTTAGCCAGTTTTCTATCCATTTACAAACTGATATTTCCAATCCTGTAGACTTTACCTTACACATGAGCCGTGTGTGCGGAACTGTATCGAACGCTTTTAAAAAATCCAAGTATACCACGTCCACCCCTCTGTTCAAGGTTTTACTTACCTCTTCATAAAAAGAAATCAGGTTTTCCTGACAACTTCTGTCTTTCATGAATCCATGCTGTCTGTTGCTTAAATCGTTTTTTTCCAGCAAGAACTCATCTATGTGGTCTTTTATTAATCTCTCCAGTATCTTCCCAACTATAGAAGTTAAACTAACAGGTCTATAGTTACTTGGTAAAGACTTTGTTCCCTTTTTAAATATAGGCACCACATTGGCCCTGCGCCAATACAGTGGCACTATTCCTGTCATTAATGAGTCCCTAAAAATTAGATACAATGGCTTTGAAATTACAGAGCTCAATTCATTTAGGATCCGTGGGTGGATGCCATCTGGTCTAGGTGCTTTATCCACCTTTATTCTGTCTAAATATTTCTGGACCATATCACTTTTGAGCCATTGTGGATTTGGGGCTGTGTCACTACCACTCCCATTATGGACATGAGCTCCCCCATGTTCCATTGTATACACAGAGCTGAAGAAAGAATTTAATAAATTAGCCTTCTCTTTGTCCCCAGTCACCCACTCTAGATTATTTTGTAAAGAGCCCACATGCTCAGACTTGACCTTTTTACTATTAATATATTTGAAGAATTTTTTGGGGCTTGTCCTACTATCTTTTGCAATCTGTCGTTTGTTTTGAATTTTTGCATCTTTGATTTCCTTTTTACATATCCTGTTATATTCTTTGTAACATTCAAACGTCACTAGTGTTCCTTCATTTTTATATTTTTTAAAAGCTCTTTTCTTATTGTTTATAGCTTTTTTAACTTTAACCGTGAGCCACATAGGTTTTATTTTTAGCCTTTTAAACTTATTGCCCATGGGAATATACTTTGCAGTGAGTTCACAAACAGTCTTTTTGAAGAATTCCCATTTCTGTTCTGTGTTAATCAATGCCAATATTCCCTCCCAGTCTGAAGCCTCGTACACACAACGAGTTTCTCGTCGAAAAACGACAAGAAACTTGCTGGCAGAGCTTTCTTGCCCTGTAAATCGGTCATGTGTACGCGGCTATCAGGTTTCTCGTCAAGAAAACCGACAAGAATCTCGACGAGAAAAAGTAGAGAACCTACTCTCTATTTTCTCGTCGAGATTCTTGTCAGCATGTTTCTCGACGAGAAAAGTGTGTGTGTGTACACTTACCTGTCCTCCGGGAAGCCGGCGCATGCTCGAAATGACTTTGACGCATGCGCGGTAGCTTCCTAGGCATAGGTAGGGTGTAGCAAGATGGCGGCGATGACATCGATTGTGACGAGCGCACGCTCGTCGTAGTCGATTACGTCACCGCGTTCGCTCCATTCAAAGAACCGCGGGTTCTTTGAAAGGAGCGTCTGTACACTCGGCCGGGACAAGTTTCTTGTCCAAGAATCTCGTCAAGAAAAACAACGTATTTTTTCTGGACGAGATTCTCAGTCGTGTGTATGAGGCTTGAGTCCTGGAGAGCAGCCCTCATCCTTGGAAAATTTGCTTTATTGAAATTAAGTGTTTTTATCTTTCCTGCATGTATTTCTTGCTTACAGCTAACATCAAATGAAATCATGTTATGGTCACTGCTACCCAGGTGTTCCTTTATCCGAACATTAGTAATACGCTCTGCATGGTTTGAGATTACCAGGTCCAACAGAGCATCATTCAGAGCAGTTAAAGTACCCTGACACACAACAACATACTGCAGTAAAAAAACACTTATACAATTCAATATACTGCCGGAAAAGTGCACTAACACTCTTCAATATACTGCAGTAAACTTTCACTAATGCACATGAATATAAAGCCATAAAAGTGCACTAATGCACTTAAATATACCGCAGAAGAAGTGCACTAATGCTCTTCAATATACTGCAGTCAAGAGGAATAATAACGCACTTTCATATACTGCAGTCAAAGTGAACTAACATACTTCAATACACTGCAGTAAATGTGCACTAACGCAATTCAATATACTGCAGTAAACGTGCATTAATGCACTTCAATATACTGCAGTAAACATTTCAGTACTAAAGAAGACCATAATTCGTGTCCAGATTAGGTATAAGGCCTATGCAGACAGACACCGTGATCCTGCCCCTCAGTACCAACCAGGTGATCGAGCAGTGGCGGCCCGTAAATAGGGGGCGCAGGGGCGCCGCCCCCCAAAGCTACTTATTAAAAGAAAAAAAAAGTCCCTTTAATTGGGTGTGTTAAAGGCACCGGACACGGGGTGCTATTGGAGGAATGACCCATGTGTAAACACGTGATTGGGGCTAAGAAGCTCTATTGGCGTTTAGAGTGTGTTCGGGGCGCAAAGCTTGTAGCCATGAAAACTCCACCTCTAGCATTAGGTTTCCAGTGCTTGTAATTGATTGAGTCCATAGGGTGGGGCTTTAATCAGTCCTGCAGCGTCATTGGCTCACAGGCTGCCTGTCTCCTTCAGTAAGTGAGGGGGGAATCACCAGCAGAAGAGAACTGGTCAGGGCAGACAGGGAGCGATGTGCAGAGGCAGCTCCATTCATCTCCCTGTGACACAGACTCGGCATCCAGCAGTGCACACAGAAATGTTCAGCTACACTACATGCCAGGACAGGAGGGGGGAGGGGGCAGAAGGGGCTATTATCACTTTGTCCTGAGTGACTGTACAGCAGCATTTTAATCTCCAACTTTACTTCACCTCTCTCCATGGGGAGAGAAACAAAAGGCATTGTTCTTAAATTAACATTATTCACGTGTAAATCGTGCGGGCATTGTTATGCAAATTAGATTGATCGCCGCGATTCATATGCAAATCACGCCCCATCCTCTGCACCTAGACAGCATACAGGTGAGCATAGGGGGCATGTAGAAGTAATCAAAAACGGGGGCTTGAGGTGCAGAGGTGAGCAGAGGAGGTGTGCAGTCAGAGGTGGTGTACAGAGGTGCAGAGCGGATGGGAAGGAAGGGTTGGATTGCAGAGGTTAGCAGATGATGAGTTTGGGGCAGAGTTGTACTGATGGGAGATAAGAATGCAGAGATTAGTAGACAGATGGGGGGGTACTGTAAATACACCTGTTATATGGCTAGTCACTGTAAATATCTCAATTACATTGGTGGTTGATGAAAATACTTCTGTTGTGTTGGGGTCAGTGTAAATGTCCCAGTTACATTGGGGATCAGTTTAGGGTGCCCCCTTACATTGGCTGTCAGTGTAGAAATATTAGTTGGTTATATTTTATTAAATATTTTAGTTCACTATTTGGTTCAGATTTTTTTTTCATATTTTCCTCCTATAAAACCTAGGTGCGTCTTATGGTCAGGTGCATCTTATGGAGCAAAAAATACGGTAGATATTCACTGCTCACATCCTGCAGCCTCCCGGTCTCAGATCTGATCATTCCAATCACCGCTTCACACCCTTTCCATTCCAGATTACGTTTTATCTCTTCCAAACTGTTTAGCAGATCAGAACATTCTCTGCAGTGCAATCATTTAAGGTGGCTGTAGGAATGACATTACAAAGGAATCCTCTATTCTATGAGTGCAGAATGTACTGATCTGCTCAACAGTTTGGAAGAGATAAAAAGTAATGTGGAATGGAGAGGGTGTCCATCAGTGATTGGACCCCTAAAAAGGAATGCCCAGATCTGAGACCACACTTGTAAAGAAGAACTCAGCATAGGGATGGTGGGAACCCCTCATAATGGGCACAGCGGGTGAACAGACCCGGGAACTTGGCACAGGGATGGTGGGAACCCCTCATAATAGGCACATCAGCTTACAGACCCGGGAACTCGTTACTGGGATGGTGGGAACCCCCATAATGGGCACATCAGGTTACAGACCCAGGAACTTGCCACAGGGATGGTGGGAATCCCTCATAATGGGCACAGTAGGTGTACTAGGTGTACAGACCCAGGAACTCAGCACAGGGATGATGGGAACCCCTCATAATGGGCACAGCAGGTGTACAGACCCAGGAACTCGTTACAGGGATGGTGGGAACCCCTCATAATGGGCACAGTAGGTGTACAGACCCAGGAACTCAGTACAGGGATGGTGGGAACCCCTCATAATAGGCACAGTAGGTGTACAGGGATGGTGGGAGGAACCCTCATAATCGGCACAGCGGGTGTACAGACCTAGGAACTCGGTTCATAACCAATGAATTTATACACCAGAATTTGATTTAGAGTGTTGTCAACATCCCGTGTGTTATGGAACAATAGGAAATGTCCCCCTAACTAGGGGTTGGGACTTTAAGGGCAACAAATATGACAAGTATATGAGTACAAAAATTTATTAAATAATTAATTTTAAGAAGCCAAATGAATGGCAGAGTGAAACAGCTGAATGTGCATTTAAACAAATAGGTAGAAACAACAACAAGATTCGTTCTTTCCAAATAGGGGTGGTTTTCCGACGCGTTTCAGGGATTGTACCCTTTCCTAAGGGATGAACCTCAATTGGAGAATAAAATATCTATAAAATATACAAAAAATATATGATTGGTAAAATGCATACAGAGGAAGAATGAGCATCGTTAAGAAAGAAAAGAGCTCTTTTCTTTCTTAACGATGCTCATTCTTCCTCTGTATGCATTTTACCGATCAACCACCCCTATTTGGAAAGAACGAATCTTGTTGTTGTTTCTACCTGTTTGTTTAAATGCACATTCAGCTGTTTCACTCTGCCATTCATTTGGCTTCTTAAAATTAATTATTTAATACATTTTTGTACTCATATACTTGTCATATTTGTTGCCCTTAAAGGAACTCGGTACAGGGATTGTGGGAACTCCTCATAATGGGCACCTCAGGTGTACAGACCCAGGAACTCTGCACTGGGATGGTGGGAACCCCGCATAATGGGCACAGTAGGTGTACAGACCCAGGAACTCAGTACAGGGATGGTGGGAACCCCTCATAATGGGCACCGTAGGTGTACAGACCCTGGAACTCAGTACACCCTGTCCTTATACATTTACTTGAGATCACTTAGAACCGGTGGGTCTCTATAGTGGGAGGTAGCGCCAACACCCCAATCTTTTATATTATATCCTATTCTCCCTAGGGAGTTTTTAGGGGGGCTGCAACCTCTATCTGGTGTTTTCCTGAGCGCGGATTCCCTACTTCTTTAATAATAGTCTAATGTCCATAACAATTCATAATCTACCCAATAGACCTCATGCACACAGGGTGTTTGCTTTGCTCCTCTAAACATCAGAACTCCTGGCAGGAGAAAAGCCCACTGCAGGTGCATCATGCGTTTTATCGTAAATGTATCCTATTGGCCAAAATATTTATTTGTTCTGGCCACTTAATTGCATTACCTCTCAAATGTGCCTAAATGCGCCTAGTGTTTCAGTGTGTTTAGCTTTTTTCTGCGCTTCACCTCCTCTCCTAAACGTGCTTTCCATGTTTTTTTTTTTTTCAGACTGTAATTGCTCTGCTTCTAATATGTCTGTAAACGCCTGTGTGCACATGGACACATAAGCTAACATACAGGTGCTTTTACAGGCTGAGAAAAATAATGTCAAATGCCAGTATTTTTCAAGCTTTAATCGGAGCCCTTTGTAATCTCATGTAGCCATATTCCTAAGCTATCATCACAAGTCTTTTTCTGTGCTTGATATACCATCAGTCCGATTCATGCTTCAGAGTAAGTTTAAGGCCCCATTCAGGCTAGATTCACACTGTTGTGCAGAGAGGCTCAAAGCAGGGGCTCGGTGCGTCCCTGTTCTCCATTTCAGGGATGAATCGGGCCCGAATTTTTGCCTGCATTTGGACCTAAAACAAATCATATTTCCAGGTTGTAAGTTGGCAAATGTCATTGCAGATCCCTACTTGTTATTGCTTGTATTGAAACTTACATAACACAGTTGGTGTTCTGTACATTGACTGTGTACAAAACACCACCCTACATGTACACCATGTTTAAACATTTGCCAGTTTTATGAGTCATAGCGGGCAGCAGATGAAACTACTTAGGTAATTGTAATTGTAAAAATACAAAATGTAGTGTAGTACTTAAATTTTTTTCTTATCAAAAGCGAAATTACCTTTTAAATGCAACCCCTTTCGTCTAACGTTTAATGTTGTAGAGAGGCTATGCAATGGGATAATAAAGTCAGAACTTAAAATGCAAGTTTAAACCATTTTCTAGTCTGTGATCTCGAGATACCGTCTGGGTTTTAAAACAAATTGAAGCTTTGTCGGCGTATAATGTGCAGCCTGGTATATGATGTGCAGAGCCCTATATATATATATATATATATATATATATATATTAGCAGAGAATCTAGAGAATAAAATGGCGATCGTTGCAATATTTGCAGATCAGCTGGGAATAAGGATGGCCAAAAAGTTAGATGGGTTTTAAAACTAGGCGACGGGGGGGAGGGTCCAGAGATAGTGAGAGTCAGCGGGGAACATATTCTAGAGGGTAGTATTAGGGTCATTAGTGGTAGGGTAACCAAAGCACATAAACCCAAGGTAAGTATAGTAGCAAGTCCTAGTTGCAATCTGGGAACACCCAAGAGGATAGTGACCGGTCAAAATATATTAATGTATTAAAGTGTCTGTTCACCAATGCCAGAAGTCTGCCAAGCAAAATAGGTGAGTTGGAAGCTCTGGTGCATGAGGAGAGCTATGATGTAATCGGTATTGCTGAAACTTGGCTTCATTCCTCACATGACTGGGCTATTAATATTCCTGGCTATGCACTCTTTCGGAAAGACAGGGTAAAAAGGAAAGGTGGAGGGGTCTGTCTCTATGTGAGAAGTGATCTCAAAGCGAGTGTGAAAGAGGACCTGGTGGATGGAGAGTGGGATGAGTCTGAAGCATTATGGGTGGAACTGCATACAGATGTGCGTAGTTCAAAGCTAATCATTGGAGTTTGTTATAGACCACCCAATGTTAATGAGGAGGTGGAGACTCAGCTCCTTGCACAGATAGAAAGGGCTGCAAGGGCTGGGATGGTGATAATAATGGGGGATTTTAACTATCCAGAAATTGACTGGAGTAATGGAACTGCTGGGACAGTTAAAGGGCAAAAATTTATAAACCTATTGCAGGACAATTTTATGGTCCAGTTTATTGAGGCCCCAACTAGGAATGATGCTCTGTTGGACCTGGTAATCTCAAACCATGCAGAGCTTATTACTAATGTTCAGATAATGGAACACCTGGGTAGCAGTGACCATAATGTTGATGTTAGCTGTAAGCAAAAATCACATACGGGAAAGATAAAAACACTTAATTTCAAGAGAGCAAATTTTCCCAAGGATGAGCGCTGCTCTCCAGGACTTAGACTGGGAGGGAATATTGGCATCAATGGGCACAGAACAGAAATGGGAATTCTTCAAAAAGACTGTTTGTGAACTCACTGCAAAGTATATTCCCATGGGCAATAAGTTTAAAAGGCTAAAAATAAAACCTATGTGGCTCACTGCCAAAGTTAAAAAAGCTATAAACTATAAGAAAAGAGCTTTTAAAAAATATAAAAATGAGGGAACACTAGTGTCATTTAAATGTTACAAAGAATATAACAGGATATGTAAAAAGGAAATCAAAAGATAGTAGGACAAACCCCAAAAAATTCTTGAAATATATTAATAGTAAAAAAGGTCAAGTCTGAGCATGTAGGCCCTTTACAAAATACTCTAGAGTGGGTGACTGGGGACAAAGAGAAGGCTAATTTATTAAATACTTTCTTCAGTTCTGTGTATACAAAGGAGCATGGGGGAGCTCATGTCCAAAATGGGGGTGGTAGTGACACAGCCCCAAATCCACAATGGCTCAAAAGTAATATGGGCCAGAAATATTTAGATGGAATAAAGGTGGATAAAGCACCTGGACCAGATGGCATACACCCACGGATCCTAAAAGAATTGAGCTCTGTAATTTCAAAGCCATTGTATTTAATTTTTAGGGACTCATTAATGACAGGAATAGTACCACTGGATTGGCACAGGGCCAATGTGGTGCCTAAATGTAAAAAGGGAATTAAGTCTTTACCAGTAACTATAGACCTGTTAGTTTAACTTCTATAGTTGGGAAGATACTGGAGAGATTAATAAAAGACCACATAGATGAGTTCTTGCTGGAAAAAAAACTATTTAAGCAACAGACAGCATGGATTCATGAAAGACAGAAGTTGTCAAACAAACCTGATTTATTTTTATGAAGAGGTAAGTAAGACCTTGGACAGAGGGGTGGCTGTGGACGTGGTATACTTGGATTTTGCAAAAGCGTTCGATACAGTTCCCCACTCACGGCTCATGTGCAAGGTAAAGTCTACAGGATTGGAAATATCAGTTTGTAAATGGATAGAAAACTGGCTAAAAGACAGAATTCAGAGAGTAGTGGTTAATGATTCTTACTCTGAATGGTCCATGGTTATCAGTGGTGTACCCCAAGGTTCAGTGCTGGGACCCTTACTTTTTAATATGTTTATAAATGATATTGGGTCTGAGATCCAAAGTAACATTTCTGTCTTTGCAGATGACACCAAGCTATGCAGTGGAATAACGTCCTTACAGGATGTCGCCAATTTACAAGCCGACCTCAATGCTCTGTCTAATTGGGCGACTATGTGGCAGATGAGGTTTAATGTTGATAAATGTAAAGTTATGCACTTGGGGGCTAAGAATATGAATGCATCATACATACTAGGGGGAGTACAACTGGGGGGATCCGTAGTGGAGAAGGATCTGGGGGTTTTGGTAGATCATAAGCTCAATAATGGCATGCAATGCCAAGCTGCGGTTTCCAAAGCGAGCAAAGTCCATTCTTGTATTAAGAGAGGTATGGTCTCCAGAGAGAGAGATATCATTTTGCCCCTGTTCAAATCATTAGTACGACCTCATCTGGAATATGCAGTTCAGTTTTGGGCCCCAGTTCTCAAAAAGGATATTGGGGAACTGGAGAAAGTGCAGAGAAGGGCAACCAAACTGATAAGAGGCATGGAGGAGCTCAGCTATGAGGAAAGATTAGAGGAAATGAATTTATTCACTCTTGAGAAGAGGAGATTAAGGGGGGATATGATCAACATGTACAAATATATAAGGGGTCCATATAGTGAACTTGGTGTTAGGTTTTTCACTTTACGGTCAACACAAAGGACAAGGGGGCACTCTTTGCGTCTAGAGGAAAAGAGATTTCCCCTCCAAATACGGAAAGATTTCTTCACAGTAAGAGCTGTGAAAATGTGGAATAGACTCCCTGCAGAGGTGGTTCTGGCCAGCTCAGTAGATTGCTTTAAGAAGAGCCTGGATTCTTTCTTAAATGTACATAATATAACTGGGTACTGACATTTATAGGTAAAGTTGATCCGGGGAATATCCGATTGCCTCTCGGGGATCAGGAAGGAATTTTTTCCCCTGCTGTAGCAAATTGGATCATGGTCTGCTGGGGTTTTTTGCCTTCCTCTGGATCAACTGTGGGTATAGAATTGGGTATATGGGATTGTACGATATTTCTTTTTTTTATGGTTGAACTGGATGGACTTGTGTCTTTTTTCAACCTGACTAA
Organism: Rana muscosa; assembly: GCA_029206835.1. Lineage (NCBI taxonomy): Eukaryota > Metazoa > Chordata > Amphibia > Anura > Ranidae > Rana > Rana muscosa. Next base: position 104,662,953 of record CM055119.1, on the reverse strand, counting down.
CTATGTAACTATTTTATGTCACACAGTATTTGTGCAGCTGTGTTTTAAACGCAACTTTTTTGGAAAAATTAACTTTCATGAATTTTAAAAAAATTCAAAAGTAAAGGTAGTCCAATTTTTTTGTATAATGTGAAAGATGATGTTACGCCGAGTAAATAGATACCAAACATGTCATGCTTTATAATTGCCCGCACTCGTGGAATGGCGACAAACTACGGTACCTTAAAATCTCCATAGGCGATGCTTTAAAAATTTTTTACGGCTACTAGGTTAGAGTTACAGAGGAGGTCTACATCTATAATTATTGCTCTCGCTCTGACGATTGCGGCGATACCTCACATGTGTGATTTGAACACCGTTTTCATATGCGGGCGCGACTTCTGTATGCATTTTCTTTGCTGCGCGAGCTCGTGGGGACAGGGGTGCTTTAAAAAAAAAAAAAAGTTTTCTTATTTATTTTATTTATTTTTATAATAAAAAATTGTGTTTAAAAAAAAAAAATTGATCACTTTTATTGGTGTCACAAGGAATGTAAACATCCCTTGTGACAGTAATAAGTGGTGACAGGTACTCTTTATGGAGAGATCGGAGGTCTAAAATACCCCCAATCCCTCCTTTGCACTTGAAAGTATTCAGATCACCAAAAACGGCGATTCTGAATACTGTGTACTTTTTTAAATCCGGCGCCATTGGCAGCCGAGTAACCCGGACATGACATCATGATGTCGCTTCTGTGGTTACAGTGAAGAGACTAAATCAAAGCCATTCGTGGCTTTGTTTCAGTCTGTCTCTAGGCGCCCAAGGTGGCGGATCGTGGAGCGGGTCTTCCGGTGGGATGGGAGGCCCGGTAAGAGTGGCAGAGGCGGCGGGAGGGGGGATTTCCCCTCCCGCTTCCCCTGGTATAACAACTGAGTGGCTTTTAGCCGCATGGGTTGTTATACCTGGAAAGCCAATCGCTGGCTCTAAACAACGGTACCGGGATCAAGCCTGCAGCTGCAGGCATGATCCCGGTATAACCCCCGAAAGCCGAGTATGCATATGTGCGTACTCACGGCGGGAAAGGGATAATGTGTAGCCTGGTATATGATGTGTAGGGATGAGCTCCGGTGTGTTCGCATACTCCACGTGCAGAGCCCGCCAGGAAGTCGGCACGGCGCTGCGCTACGCTAATCACAGGCAGGGAGACATTGTCCCGATGCTCTGCTGCAGAGATCGGGAAATGTCTCCCTTCCTGTGATTAGCACAGTGCCGTGCCGACTTCCTGGCGGGCTCTGCATGTGGAGTATGTGAACAGAGCTCATCCTTAATGATGTGCAGAGCCCTGTGTATAATGTGCAGCCTGGTATATGATGTGCAGAGCCCGGTGTATAATGTACAGCCTGTTATATGATGGGCAGAGCCCTGTGTATAATGTGCAGAGCCCTGTGTATAATGTGCAGCCTGGTATATGATGTGCAGAGCCCTGTGTATAATGTGCAGCCTGGTATATGATGTGCAGAGCCCTGTGTATAATGTACAGCCTGGTATATGATGTGCAGAGCCCTGTGTATAATGTGCAGCCTGGTATATGATTTGCAGAGCCCTGTGTATAATGTGCAGCCTGGTATATGATGTGCAGAGCCCTGTGTATAATGTGCAGCCTGGTATATGATGTGCAGAGCCCTGTGTATAATGTGCAGCCTGGTATATGATGTGCAGAGCCATGTGTATAATGTGCAGCCTGGTATATGATGTGCAGAGCCCGGTGTATAATCTGCAGCCTGGTATATGATGTGCAGAGCCCTGTGTATAATGTGCAGCCTGATATATGATGTGCAGAGCCCTGTGTATAATGTGCAGCCTGGTATATGATGTGCAGAGCCCTGTGTATAATGTGCAGCCTGGTATATGATGTGCAGAGCCCTGTGTATAATGTGCAGCCTGGTATATGATGTGCAGAGCCCTGTGTATAATGTGCAGCCTGGTATAAGATGTGCAGAGCCCTGTGTATAATGTGAAGCCTGGTATATGATGTGCAGAACCCTGTGTATAATGTGCAGCTTGGTATATGATATGCAGAGCCCTGTGTATAATGTACAGCCTGGTATATGATGTGCAGAGCCCTGTGTATAATGTGCAGCCTGGTATAAGATGTGCAGATCCCTGTGTATAATGTGAAGCCTGGTATATGATGTGCAGAACCCTGTGTAAAATGTGCAGCTTGGTATATGATATGCAGAGCCCTGTGTATAATGTGCAGCCTGGTATATGATGTGCAGAGCCTGGTGTATAATGCTGACACTATGAGTGGAAGCAAGTGGAATGCAAGGGACAGAGTGGGTGGATTCTATAAGGGGTGTGGCTTATGAGAAGTGGAAGGGGACAACCATGGAGGTGTGGAGTCTTGCGCCTCCCATCCTAAAACTTTACCAGCCACCACTGTGATCGAGTATGGTTGTCCACCTTGTTCCTAAAACTGAAATGTCCTACCCGAACATTGGAACAGAGATATGTGGGACCTTTTGCTATTGAATGTGTCATTTCCCCCGCTGCAATGAAATTGGGTCTACCTGATTCCTATAGGGTTTATCCTGTCTTTCATACTTCTCTGTTAAAGCCTGCTGTACCAGATCCTTGTCCCTCTCGCTCCCTATCTACTGCAGATCCTATTATTGTAAATGTAGAGGAAGAATATGAGGTGGAGGACATCTTAGATACTAGATTACGTCGTTGTCGTCTGTAGCCTTTCCAGTTAATCAAGTATTCCAGATGACCACAGTACAATCTAGTATCTAAGATGTCATCCACCTCATTCTTCCTCTCCATTTACAATAATAGGATCAGCAGTAGATAGGGAGCGAGAGGGACAAGGATCTGGTACAGCAGGCTTTAACAGAGAAGTATGAAAGACAGGATGAACCCTATAAGAATTAGGTAGACTCAATTTCATTGCAGCAGGGGAAATGACACGTTCAATAGCAAGGGGGTTCCACATATCTCGGTCCTAATTTTCAGATAGGACATTTCAGTTTTAGGAACAAGGTGGACAACCATACTCAATCACCTGGTTGGTACTGAGGGGCAGGATCACCGTGTCTGTCTGCATAGGCCTTTTACCTAATCTGGGAATGAGTTATGGTCTTCTTTAGTACTGAAACGTTTACCTCAGTATATTGAAGTGCAGTATATTAAAGTACGTTGGTTTATGTTTACTGCGGTATATTGAAGTGCGTTAGTGCATTTTTACTGAAGTATATTGAATTGCATTAGTGCACTTTTACTGCAGTACATTGAAGTATGTTATGCCTCGTACACACGACCGGTTTTCCTGACATGCCAAAAACCAACGTTTTTCCCGACGTGATTCCTCTCAAGCCTGCCTTGCGCACACACGTTCAGGCAAAAAAACGCTCGACCAAAGCGCGGTGACGCACAACACGTACAACGGCACTATAAAGGGGTGCCACCCTTTGGGCTGCTTTTGCTGATCTCGTGTTATCGTATGTTAGTAAAAGTTTGGTGAGAGACGTTTCGCCCTTTTCAGTCTTCTTGCTTTCAGATCGTTTTCTGCTGTTCAGAATGCTGACAAATGTGCTACTGTATCTCCATTACGAACACTAGTTTTACCCGAACGAGCGCTCCCGTCTCATACTTGATTCTGAGCATGCGTGTTTTTTTCCCCTCGGAAAAGCATACACACGAGCGGTTTTCACAACGAGAAAAAGACTGACGGGAAACACAACGGGAAAAAATAGAGCAGGTTCTAATTTTTTTGCGGGCAGTTTTTTCGTCGGGTAAACTGCTATGGAGCATACACACGACCGGTTTTCCCGACCAATCTAAAAAATGGCAGTTTTCTCGTCTGGAAAACTGGTCATGAGTACGAGGCATTAGTGTCAGTGTTTGGGTATGGGGAGCCCAATGGCTGGGGTACACACCTTGGATAAAGATACTCAGGAGTCAGGAGGTGAATCCAGCACAGTTTCCAAAAACATGGTACAAAAATGAAAGTCCAATAATCAAAGTCAAATGTAGCACAGGTCAGGTAGCAATATCACATGGCAAGGAACAGGAACACACTGCGGGTAGCTCTAAAACAACTGAGCACTCTCTCTCTCTGAGCACTCTCTTCTGATGTGCAGGAGCATACACATCAGGAGCAGGAACCCTGGAACGGTCTTCAACACTGTAGCCTTTCCAGTGAATCAAGTATTCCAGTGTTGAAGATCATTCCTAGGTTCCTGCTGCTGATGTGTAAACTCCTGCAGTTGTACTCTCTTTTCATAGACGTCATCCTGGCCTTCCTGTCCTTTTGCACTCCCAGAGCTCACGCCTTGTGGAGGGGGGCACTGTCACAACCCGCAACCTACTTGTACCAACCGCAGGGGTCCTCGCACTGGCAGCATGTCAGTCCTTGGCACTCTAGTTGGTGGACTGTGTCCTCTGGCACCCCCGCGTGAGTATAGTGAGGCTTCCAGCACATGTCTGATGGCATCCTCATATCAAGATGGCAGCACCGAAGTGCTTCCTATTATAGACAGCAATTGCATCACTTACACCACAACCTCCGGAGGACACTTCCTTTTTAATCACTATAAGCTGAGAAGTTCCAGAGTTTTCAGTTGATTTTGAGCTACCCATAGTTTGTACCTATTCCTTGCCATGTGATATTGCTACCTGACCATTGCTACGTTTATAGACTCTGATTAGAGTTGAGCGGACACCTGGATGTTCGGGTTCGACGGGTTCGGCCGAACTTCGGAAAAAAGTTCGGGTTCGGGACCGAACTTTAACCCGAACCCGAACCCCATTGAAGTCAATGGGGACCCGGACTTCTAAGGACTAAAAAGGCTCTAAAAAAGTAATGGAAAGGGCTAGAGGGCTGCAAATGGCAGCAAAATGTTGTTAAGAGCATGGCAAGTGCTGTGCAAACAAATGTGGAAAGGGAAATAACTTAAAATAACATAAAAAAAATAAAAAAATTTGAAAATATGCTGGAGGCCCCCTTTTCAGCAGAAGAGGTACGGGAAGTCATTAAGAACCTCAAAAACTCAACGGCACAATGCCACACATATGGTGGGAATGCCCCAGAATACGCCCTTTCTGGAATAAATTATTCAATTTAATGGATAAGCTAGTGGGAAAATAAAATACTTTGAAATAAAAATGTAGCGGGGTGCTAAATTTAAGGGAAGTGTTTGAGTGGTAAATAGGCTCAAACACCCTAATTCTGTAGGATTCATGGACCATTTTGTCCTCGGGGGACAGTATTGGTGTGCAGTTCCCTGCGGCCTACAGGTGGCGCTGCCATGGTAGGCTAGGGTTGAACCGCCGATACAGTGCTGTGCCTTTTGTGTCCCCTCTTGGCAGTAGTACAGCGGGGCGGGGAACCTGCTGTGCATGCCGGGAGAGCATATAAAAGGGGCAGACCTTTGGCCTGCGGGCTGATGTCCAGTGGGGTCCACGCCCAGGTGCCTTCGGCCTGGGTGCATGTGTTCCTGTTCCATCTCGGGTACCTTTAGCCCGGGGTGAGGTACTATCCTGGAGTTCCTGCTGCCCTGGGTATGGAGGCCTAGGTGCGGGAGTAAAGCCTGGCGTCCAGAGCCTTCGTCTGGAGTCCGCTAAGGGTCGAGGAGTCTTAGGGTGCCGCCTCATGTAGGGGACCATGTTCCAGGGAAGGGAGGATCATTCTGATGGACCGATGCGGGAGTCACGGTGAAGAAAGGGTCTGTTGACTCCCTGGAGAGATGTCTTCCCCTTGATATGGGCTAGGTTCATAGAAGGAGAAGCTCAAGGTCATCTTGACTGTATCAGAGGCCTTATTCACCCGGCCCGTGGCAGGGGCCTTATACACCCTGGACTGTGGCAGAGAACAAAGTTCTCCAGGTCCGTGGCAGGGGCCTTGTACACCCGGTCTGTGGCAGAGACCAACCTCAAGGTCTGTGGCAGAGACCGTGCACCTAAAACTGTTTGAGAAACCTAAGCAGTGAAGTGAATGTGCTACGTTTGTGCCTGGACCTCCTCCACACCTTAAGCTGTCCTGTTTCTTTGCTCTAACCTTTTCTATCCGAGTAGAGTTTATTTTGCCATGAGAGAATAAGAGTTGTAATTTCAGCTGGTGTGGACATTGACTTTACTGGGAATTAAAGGACTTGCCTCTACCTACAGTAGAGGTGAGAATCATCCTCTGGAGGAGTTTTGACTCCGGCTGTGGACACGGCCCATCAAGTACACCGCTCAACCTCTTTATATAGGAGGGTACGGGCTGGTAGTGCGGTGTGCCTTTCTCCCTCCTGCGAGGAGCCAACAACGTAAAGGCAGGTAAGGGGGAAAGGATCTGGGCGCTACAAAAAAATAAAATAAAAATTATAATCTGGACCTAGGAGGACGAGGTCCATATGGAGTAGGAGGTTGAGGTGGCGGCGGTGGAGGAGGACGAGGTAGCCAACACTGGTTCAAAAATACAACAATGGCTGGGTAAGGCCATGTCATGGATATGCATTAATGTCTGTCTGCCATCTTACCTTTCCTCCTCATGTGTTCATCTTAGAGACCAGACCTCCTTCACCTGGCTTCCTTTATAATCTCCTCCCAGCCAGACTCCACCCCAGGCCCTATCACAGAACACTATATTAACCTGTGCACTGCAAGCCTGCTTTGCTGACGTGTTTGTTAGGCATTGTGTGTTTGGGTTCCTGCCTGCCGTGTGCTACGTCTGTCTCTCTGTTATACATTTAGCTTGTCCCCGACTATTCCTGTCTGCTCGTGACCCTTGACCTTCGGCTTGTCCTTCGTTTTCCTTGTCTGCTTGTGGCCCTTGACCTTCAGCTTGTTATTCGTTACTCTTATATCTTGTGCCACTGTCACTACAGAGGTGGATGAAGAGGCCGAGACTGCAGCAGAAGAGGAAGCAGGAGGAGCCAGAGACCTTTCTTGGTTTTTGAGGTGTCTACTCCACTGCAGCTCGTGCTTTGCACTTAGATGCCTGGTCATGCAGGTTGTGCTCAGGTTGAGAACGTTTATGCCTCGCTTCAGGCTCTGATTGCACAGCGTGCAAACCACTTGTGTCTTGTCATCAGCACATTGTGTGAAGAACTGCCACGCTAGGGAACTCCTTGGACCTGGCTTTGGTGTGCTCGGTCCCTTGCTGCATTGGGCAGTAGCAGACATACTGTCTAGGGGACGGACGCTCCGCTTTTGCACCCTGCTCCCTCTTCTGCTGTGCTTGTGGCTCTGTGCGACCACCACCTCTTCCTCCAAACTACACTGGTCACCTGCATAATGTTGATTCCATGTGGGGTCGAGGACCTCATCGTCCTCCACATCATCTTCCACTCAGTCTTCACCCCTGCCCTCCTTGTCTGTCTGCACAATTGCGAAAGCAGCAGCAGTTGGCACCTGTGTTTCGTCATCATTCGAGACGTGCTGCGATGGTCCTCCCATGTACTCATCATGAAACATAAGTGGTTGGGCATCGGTGCACTCAATCTCTTCCACTTCTGGGGCAGGGCTAGGTGGATGGCCCTGGGAAACCCTGCTAACAGAGTCATCAAAAAGCAGAAGAGACTGCTGCATGATTTGGGGCTCAGACTGCTTGGCTGATTTGCAAGGGGGTGAGGTGAAAGACTGATGGACATGGGTTTCAGGTGCCAACTCTGATCTTTCATCAGAAGAGTGGGTGGGAGACAATGTGAAGGAACCCGAGGCACTGTCAGCAACCCAATCTACTATCGCCTGTACTTGTCCTGGCCTAAATATTCGTACAGCCTCATTAGGCGCGACAAAATACCGCCGCAGGCTCGGTCGCCTACTCTCACCTGAGGAAGGTGTTTCACTTGTGCGTGTATCTGGCACAGATCCACCACGTCCTCTCCCTGCAACAGGAGCTCCACCAGCAGCACCACGACCGGGGCCACCATGTCCCTTTGACCTTCTCCTCATATTTTCCAAATTTAGGATCTTGCCCTAAATGGGTGTTTTTGGAAGAGCAGAACACACCCACAGTACGTAACCGCTGAATCGCGCAGCTACAGAACTGCAGAAAATGCTATTAAAAAAAAATGTTTTTTTTTTAGTATAGCACAGTAGAAGAAAACTATATAGAAATTGTTTATTTCACACACCTCCACATATGTATAACACACTGCAAAATATTTTTTGTGGCCCTAAATGGCGTTTTTTGGAAGACCACAACACACCCACAGTACGTAACCGCTGAATCGCACAGCTACAGAACTGCAGAAAATGCTATTCAAAAAAAATGTTTTTTTTTTTAGTATAGCACAGTAGAAGACAAATATATAGAAATGGTTTATTTCACATGCCTCCACATATGTATAACACACTGCAAAATATTTTTTGTGGCCCTAAATGGGTCTTTTTGCAAGCGTACATTAAAGTGCAAATTTTTTTTTTTGCCCTAAATGGGTCTTTTTTTGCACGAGCAAAATAAAATGCACATTTTTAATTTTTTTTGCCCTTAATGGGTCTTTTGGAAAAGAGCACAATAAAGTGCCTTTTTTTTTTTTGCCCTAAATGGATCTTTTTCCAAGAGCAGAATACACCCACAGTATGGAAACGGTGTATCTCTCAACGTAATATATGCAGTGCTGGTGCACTGAGCTTGCAGATAAAAGGTCGATTTTCTCTGACACTGGGCTCATGGCAGTGTAAAAAGACTGCACTACAACACAAACAGGTAAACCTATGCAGATCACTGAGTTATATCTCTGAATCTGGACTCCTATTCCTATATAATATATCTCTCTCCCTGAAAGCACCAACAGGAACCTGGCCCTACACTACACTGTCTCTCTATCTTTTACCTCAGATTCCAGAATCAGGACTAACTCATGTATTTTTCAATCTCTCCCTAAAAGCAGCAGCAGCAGACAAGATCCTCTCCCTATCTATTCTGAAGCAGAGTGACGTGTGTGCTGTGTGCCTCTAGCTTATATAGAAGCTGGGTCACATGTTGCACTGACCAATCACAGCCATGCCATTAGTAGGCATGGCTATGATGACTTCTAAGGGCACACCAGCTAATCAAAAGGTGATTGGCTGGCCCCTGAAGCATTTCTAACTGTGCCATTAGATTGCCGAACCCGAACCCGGACTTTCGCGCAAAGTCCGGGTTCGGGTTCGGGGAAAAAGCTAAAGTTCGGTACGGACCCGAACTTTACAGTTCGGGTTCGCTCAACCCTAACTCTGATGCTTTGCTGCCTGCCCTGACCTTCTGCTACGTTTGACTTTGATTATTGGACTTTCCCTTTTGTACCATGTTTTTGGAAACTGTGCTGGATTCACCTCCTGGGTATCCTTATTCAAGGTGTGTACCCTTGCTATTGGGCTCCCCATACCCAAACACTGACACTAACGCACTTTAATGTACTGCAGTAAAAGTGCAATAATGCAATTCAATATACTGCAGTAAAGGTGCACTAACCCACTTTAATATACTGCAGTAAAAGTGCACTAATGCAATTCAATATACTGCAGTAAAAGTGCGCTAATGAACTTCAATATACTGCAGTAAAAGTGCACTAACGCATTCAAAATACTGCAGTAAAAGTGCACTAACGCACTTCAAAATACTGCAGTAAAAGTGTACTAACGCACTTCAATATACTGCAGTAAAAGTGCACTAACCCACTTCAATATACATTAGTAATTGTGCACTAACACACTTCAATACACTGCAGTAAAAGAGTACTAACGCACTTAAATATACTGCAGTAAAAGTGCCCTGTCATTCTACACTGACGCACTTCAATATACTGCAGTAAACCTGCCCTGAAACACTAAACTGACACTATAGTTAAAATGAATGGTCGCACTACACTCATACTGCACTATCACTATATTCACACTAAACTGACACTAAAGTAAAAATGAATGGTGGCACTACACTCATGCTGCACTATTACTATATTCACAAAAAAAATTCCAACAACCCCCCAATACTGGCATTCAGACAACCACCCAAACTCAGACATAAACTAATCAGCAGGAATCTTCATTCTAATTATGAAGTCACAAATAATGTAAGAAAACCCTGCAAAAAAAAAAACGCTTTAAACTGTGCAACCAAATCAACCCATCCAAAAGTGTCACACACAAAAGGAGCCTTCAATATCACAGGATCGTACAACTGCACCTTCAGTAATGTTGTGTACCCCATCCAATGCAAGAGATATAGAAAAGGATCCTACGTTGGCAAAACAGGACAGAAGTTACTAGCAAGGATGAATTTGCACAGACATACCATCAAGGAACATAAAGAAGTTAGTTTCTGTACACCAGTGGGATATCATTTCTCACAACCAGACTACACTATGGAAGACCTCAATGTCTTAGTTCTTAAAGAGGATTTCAAAACTATTCAGGAAAGGCAAACTTTTGAACTAAGAATGATAGTTCTAGTTGACGCAAACGATAAAGACCCAAATTTAGATGTGGGTTTTCTTACTCATTATCCAACAGTTTTACGACTCCCTCTGTGAATGTCATCACTAGAGTTGAGCGGACAGTTGAGTGGACACCTGGATGTTCGGGTTCGATGGGTTCGGCCGAACTTCGGTAAAAAGTGCGAGTTCGGGACCGAACTTGACCCGAACTTGACCCCGAACCCGAATCCCATTGAAGTCAATGGGGACCCGAACTTCTGAGGACTATTAGCGCTTGTTTCCCGTGCTTAGAACTGTCCCTGAACAAAGTGTCATTTCTGAAGGAAAAAAAGTCATTTAAAACTCACTTGCGGCTATTAATGAATTGTCGGCTCCCGGCAATACATAGAAAAGTCATTGATAAAAAAATAAAAAAAAAGCGTGGGGGTTCCCCCAAATTCAATTACCAGGCCCTTCAGGTCTGCTATGGATATTAAGGGGAACCCTGCCGCAAATTAAAAAAAAATGCGTGCGGTTCCCCCCAAATATCCATACCAGGCCCTTCAGGTCTGGAAAGGATTTTAAGGGGAACTCCACCCCAAATAAAAAAAAAATGGCATGGAGTACCCCCAAAAATCCAGACCAGACCCTTTATCCGAGCACGCAACCTGGCAGGCCGCAGGAAAAGAGGGGGGGATGAGAGAGCGCCCCCCCTCCTGAACCGTACCAGTCCACATGCCCTCAACATGGGGAGGATGTCCCCATGTTGATGGGGACAAGGGCCTCATCCCCACAACCCTTGCCCGGTGGTTGTGGGGGTCTGCGGGTGGGGGGCTTATCAGAATCTGGAAGACCCCTTTAAAAAGGGGACCCCCAGATCCCGGCCCCCCTATGTGAATTGGTAATGGGGTACATTGTACCCCTACCATTTCACAAAGAAAGTGTAAAAATTATAAAAAAATACACAGACACCATTGGGAAAGTCCTTTATTAAAAATAAAAAAGAAAAAGAAACATTCCAGCGATGAAATCCAGTGTCCCGCGGCGATCCCGAAGTCCAGCGCTGTACAGACGAAATGTCATTGGCTGAGCCTGAGCGGACCTGATGGGGAACTTCCTCGGCAGTGTATTAAATGAATAGACCCGCCCCTTCTAAAGTTGATGCGGAACGTGAGAAGGGGCGGGTCTATTCATGTATTAAACTGTGGATGAAGTTCCCCATCAGGTCCGCCCCCTCGTATGTCAGATCCCGCCTACGTCATTGGATGAGCGGACCTGATGGGAAACTTCCTCCGCAGTATAATACATGAATAGATCCGCCCCTTCTCACGTTCCGCATCAGGTCCTCAGCCTTACACTACGTCATTGGCTGAGCGGACCTGATGGGGAACTTTAGAAGGGGCGGTTCTATTAATTTAATACACTGCAGAGGAAGTTCCCCATCAGGTCAGCTCAGGCTCAGCCAATGACATTTCGTCTGGACAGCGCTGGACAACGGGATCGCCGCGGGACACTGGATTTCATCGCTGGAATGTTTTTTTTTTTTTTAATAAAGGACTTTCCCAATGGTATCTGTTTATTTTTTTACAATTTTTACACTTTCTTTGTGAAATGGTAGGGGTACAATGTACCCCATTACCAATTCACATAGGGGGGCGGGATCTGGGGGTCCCCTTTGTTAAGGGCATGTGGCCTGGTACGGTTCAGGAGGGGGGGAGCGCTTTCTCGTCCCCCCCTCTTTTCCTGCGGCCTGCCAGGTTGCGTGCTCGGATAAAGGGTCTGGTCTGGATTTTTGGGAGTACTCCACGCCATTTTGTTTTTAAATTTGGGGTGGAGTTCCCCTTAAAATCCTTTCCAGACCTGAAGGGCCTGGTATGGATATTTGGGGGGAGCCGCACACATTTTTTTTTACATTTGTGGCAGGGTTCCCCTTAATATCCATAGCAGACCTGAAGGGCCTGGTAATTGAATTTGGGGGAACCCCCACGCTTTTTTTTTATCAATGACTTTTCTATGTATTGCCGGGAGCCGACAATTCAATAATAGGCGCGAGTGAGTTTTAAATGACTTTTTTTCCTTCAGAAATGACACTTTGTGCAGGGACAGTTCTAAGCACGGGAAACAAGCGTGACTTTACATGCATATTGCCGAACACCGGACCCGAACCCGAACATACAGTCAATTGTTCGGGTTCGGGTCCAGGACCCCAAAACCCAAAAGTTTGGTACGGACTCAAACTTTACAGTTCGGGTCCGCTCAACCCTAGTCATCACCCCCAGTCTATTGCTCTCCCTCTGTATTATCTCACTAACTATGCTAGTTTTATTACCATTGTGTGTACATTTGTTTGTGTGTGTTCCTCAGAGATTGACTTTTTTTAACATTCTGCTTAAACTTTTGTGAATTAGTGCTGCTGGGACATTGAAGAAGGGGACATGCCCCAAAAGCTTGTCCTGAAAATTGTATGTTAGAAACAAAAGTAAAAAAGTATCATGGGCAGTACTCAATTCTGTCGCAAGTGCACTACACTACTACAGCTACAATCACCTCAAGCAGCAGGGAAAATCATAAATTCTTCTGAACTCTAAAAGATTAATTAGGACTATAAGTCTAGGAGTTAAAGTTGGTCTACATGCAAACACATTAATAGCAGAACAGTAAAAACTATTATCTGCATATACAAGCAAAAAATCTGAAAAGAAAAGGTGAACATCTAGTTACTGATTGTAAATAGCTTATTGCTTCTTCACCCCATATGACCTTCAAATTCATCATCTCCAAACAAAGGAATTGACATTAAAGCTTTCATTTGTTTTATATCTCAGGCGCCACTAACAGAAACATAATCGGTAGAAAATCAAAGTTTAAAAGCTGCAGAAGTGAACATAAATGGGTAGATAGTAAAGTTTGTCTGCACACAGTGCCTAATATATATATATATATATATATATATATATATACTGTGAGGGGGTTAGCTCGGCAGCGGGTGTGGGTGACCCCCGAGATGGGCTCCCCACACAAAAACAGGCCCAGCAGACGGAGCTTGTGGTTTTCAAAATCAAAAAGGTGCGGTTTATTTTCTATTTACAGTGACAAAAACACAGCAAAGCAAAAGAAACATAAACAAAATAAATCCTGGTCAAGTTGACCTCTGACTAAACATACAGGTTTCCTAACTAACAACTGGGATCAGCCTAGTGCTGTCCTAGTCCCTAAGTCCCTGGTTTTAAATGTCCAAGCAAATAGCCACACAGGCTTTGTCTCACCGCACAGGGGTTCACTCTCCCTAGACAGTCCACACAGGTCTGGTTCCAGGCATGAGCTAACATCTAATGAAGCTGGGAGTTCTTATAGAGGCCTAAATGAGCTGACAAGCTTCAGCTGGTCTCTTCAACTCCCTGTCTGTACGACGCCCCACACTCTCCCTAGAGGTATGAGTCATCCATGAGCCCACTAGCCTTAGCTGGGCTTATACAACTCTCCACCTAGTTGTATAAGTCGGCGTAAAGCCTGAATCTGGGCGAAATATATCTACCCCCCTGGATGCAACCAGGTGACTTTACCTTCCTGCTGTCACAATATATATGTAGCGGGTACTTGAATTTAGGTTCTTGGAGGACTCTGGTGGTGTGAGGTTCCCTGTGGCCTGCAGATGGCATTGTCGCCCTGGGCCGGAGCTGAACCCACACCGCAAGACTGTGCCTTTTTGTCCTCCCCTGGCGCTGGTACAGCGGGGTGGGGAACCTGCTGTGACGCAAAAGGGAGAGGGGATAAGGGGGGCAGGCGCCAGAGTTCCGGGTTCATTGTTGGTGGTTGGTCGTGGGAGAGGAGTCAGAGGACTCGGCCGCACCCAGGCACCTTCAGCTTGGGTGCTGGCGTTCCAGTGTTCCAGGCCTAGGTGCCCTTGACCTGGCCGGAGCAGAGATGGAGTCCATCTCAGGCACCTTTAGCCTGGGGTGAGGTACTATGGCGGATGCCTGGGGCTCAGTACCTTCGACTGAGTTCCGCGAGGGTGGAGGAATCCGAGGGGGCCCTAACTCCTTGGGTGTCCGTGTCTGAGTTCGTGAGGACTGGTGTGCGGAACTTCTCTGAAGAGTTCGGCGCAGCATTGCTGGTGACAGAGAGGCCTCCGGTTTCTCCCTTGGACGGATCTCCTTCCCCTGACAGGGGCCGTGCTAGCGAAGGTAATAGTCAGTGGCAGTGACTATTTACCACTGGTGATACCACAGTGGTTAGCAGCAGAAGTGAAAGGATTGTGCCTCGATCTACCCCCATTACTACTAAGGAAAAGAAACTGTATGTTTGTACGCCAAGAAGAATAAAACTGTGTTGGACCTATTCACTGTGTGGAACTCTGGTTACTAGGAGCAAAGGAGTCAGGGACGAAGTACAGGACTTGACTCTAGGACACCTACACAAGGCCCGATTGTTCAGGCCTTCACCTCTCAGCTATGGAGGACATGGGCCGTGGTGTATCTCATCCCTCTCCCCAGCACTAATACCCCTAGACGAAGAAAGACAAGCCGAGCATGAGAAGGGGAGAGAGGGGTGAGGCCGATACACGTGGGGGCATCGTGTCCGGGATGTGTATGGTGTCTGAACTTGAACTTTGCTGCCCGGAGGAGTTCCGAGTAGGTCAGCCATATTGGCCAACGCACCACGAGGCAAACCATAGCTGCGTAGTTCCTGGGCGGGAGAAGAGAAAGCCCGCGAACAAGTGCAGAGTGTGGGAGGAGTCTGGCCATGTGGACGTACGCACGTGGATATTCCGGCACGGGTGGATCAGTGCGCAATGGAGCAGTGAACCGTGAAGATGACTTCAAACACTCCGTGGATTTCAGCTTCTTCCTTCACGGACATGACTTCTCTGGCTGCTCCGATTATGGATACGGGAATAAGACTAAGGCCCTGGGGGCGATTGGCTCTGTACACCTGCAGAGACATTGAGGCCCTTGGTGTGATCTGTCCCGGCTGTTCGGGACTGGTGGTCCAGCTAAAGCCGTTCAGGCGATGTGAGGTCTGCAAGGAGTTTCTCTTCGAGGTGGAGCCATCCACAGTAAAGCCTCGCGCTTTCCACCTCAACTACCTCACAGGGACTGCCACTCCGGAGGGAGAGATCGATGCCTATGCGTTTCCCGTGCGCACTGATCCGGGCAAAGTGACTGCCCAAGCGGAGATAAAAAGAGAAAAATCCGAGGATGCTGCCTCGGTCACCAGGAGCTCCCAGCTCCGACCGCCGAAGAGGAAAGTCGGCCTAGTGATGGCCTTGTGTGGTCATGGAAGAGCTTCGCCCCGCTGCTTGCCTGGCCTGGATGGATCTGGAGGAAAGAGCCCTGGACATCCCTGTTCTTCTGAAGGCCCAGGTGAGCCAGGGGTTGGGACTGTCTGTGTGGTTAAAAGTGGGGATAGATCCGTGACTGGGAATTATCTGCCCGCTGAGTACTATGACACCTCTGTCTTGGACTCATTGTCTGACAATGGCGATGATGGGGAGATAGACGAAATCTTCCACCAGAAGGGATGGGACAAGATGAAACTGCCCTCGTCCCGTGTCACAAGGGACCCACCTATGTCTGCTGGGGATGGTGCACCCCAGGTGGAGGCCTCAGCGCCTGGGGAAGAATCTGGTCCCCTGTCTGAAATTCCTCTTCTGGATTCAACTTCTATTTCACCTACTCCTGTTGCAGGAGTGTAACGCAAGTCACTGAGGGCCCCTATGCCCAAATCTACTGAGGTGGTGAGCGCATCTCGCCATCCGGAAGCAATTGTTCCGCCTGGAGAAGGAGACCGGGCCACCATGCCACCTCTGTCAAGGCTGCAGCGTCTCTTCGGCCAGAAGGTTGCCCAAGAGTATGGGTGGGAGTACCCGTACCTGCCTCGAGAATTGCTTTATGAGGTGGAAGTTTTTTGCCAAAGATGGTACAGTACCTTTGTGTGGGACAAACTTAAAGTACCGCAAGCACGGCGATATCTTTCTTGTTCACCAACGGTCACCAAGAAGTTCCAGGACTGTAAAGCTAAGTGGATGCTGGGAAGGCATATTCATGCGGACAGAGTGGTGATTTGCCGCAAGGAAGGAGGAAGTGTTGATTACAATGTGGAGGTTTTTGACAATCGTTTGAAGCCTGTGTACCTGCCGCATCCGAAGTTTTACCTTTAGGAGAAAAAGACTCCTGTGTGTTCTTTCTTGCTGTTCATTGCTGAACTTTCCGGAGTGCCTTTGCCGGAACACAAGGACTGTGCCCTAGTTTTTTTTTGCATTTGGACGTTCTACTCTTTGGAGAAATGGGAGCTGTTGTTGTTTTGTTCTCCCTCCTTCTCCTTGCACTTCAGAGAAAACAGTGACTTTGTTTTTTTTTTAGTCAGTGTAGGGTCACAGAGAAACGATCAAGAGAGAAAAGTTCATCTGGAAGTGATAAGTGTCTTGACCGCGGCATTGTCCCCAGGTGGCAGTGTTGCGCAACGATTGTTTGTTTTTTTGACATTATGCAGCACTTATTGGAGTGAATGGGATAGACCCATTCGTTCCAAGCAGACACACATATATTGTTAGGATGTATGTTTTTTTCTTTCCCTCTGCAGGAGACTCGACTATCAAGGCTGCTGAGAATGGGGTGGTCCTTAGGTAGTCAGGGGAAGGGAAAGATGTAAATGTGTAAAATGTTTAAGTATTTTATTCCAAAGTTTGTGGTTTTATATTCCTGTTTCCCTTTCCTTTTCTAGGTCCTGGCACAATTCCTGGTCAAAATTGTTGAGTTTGAATATTTGTCTCTGGGTTGAACTTATGTTACCACTCTTTTGGAGACATGAGTTTGCACCAGACACTGGGGACCAGTGTCAAATCACCAGGGGGAGTGTGTAGCGGGAACTTGAATTTAGGGGGGAGCATCTGGGTGGTAGTGTAACCCTGATGCACTGATCGTTAGGAAATTCAAGGTCTGCTTTATGGTTCTTGGAGGACTCTGGTGGTGTAAGGTTCCCTGTGGCCTGCAGGTGGCATTGTCGCCCTGGGCCGGAGCTGAACCCACAACGCAAGACTGTGCCTTTTTGTCCTCCCCTGGCGCTGGTACAGCGGGGTGGGGAACCTGCTGTGACGCAAAAGGGAGAGGGGATAAGGGGGGCAGGCGCCAGAGTTCCGGGTTCGTTGTTGGTGGTTGGTTGTGGGAGAGGAGTCGGAGGACTCGGCCGCACCCAGGCACCTTCAGCTTGGGTGCTGGCGTTCCAGTGTTCCAGGCCTAGGTGCCTTTGACCTGGCCGGAGCGGAGATGGAGTCCATCTCAGGCACCTTTAGCCTGGGGTGAGGTACTATGACGGATGCCTGGGGCTCAGCACCTTCAACTGAGTTCCGCAAGGGTGGAGGAATCCGAGGGGGCCCTAACTCCTTGGGTGCCCGTGTCTGAGTTTGTGAGGACTGGTGTGCAGAACTTCTCTGAAGAGTCCGGCGCAGCATTGCTGGTGACAGAAAGGCCTCTGGTTTCTCCCTTGGACGGATCTCCTTCCCCTGACAGGGGCCGTGCTAGCGAAGGTAATTCACTTTCTACCTCACATAGTCAGTGGCAGTGACTATTTACCACTGGTGATACCACAGTGGTTAGCAGCAGAAGGGAAAGGATTGTGCCTCGATCTACCCCCATTAGTACTAAGGAAAAGAAACGGTATGTTTGTACGCCAAGAAGAATAAAACTGTGTTGGACCTATTCACTGTGTGGAACTCTGGTTACTAGGAGCAAAGGAGTCAGGGACGAAGTACAGGACTTGACTCTAGGATACCTACACAAGGCCCGATTGTTCTGGCCTTCACCTCTCAGCTATGGAGGACATGGGCCGTGGTGTATCTCATCCCTCTCCCCAGCACTAATACCCCTAGATGAAGAAAGACAAGCCGAGCATGAGAAGGGGAGAGAGGGGTGAGGCCGCTACACATGTATGTATGTATTGTGAGAGTGAGAGCGCCTGGCTTAGTAGAAATGTGTTTAAAGTGGACAAAGGACTCTCAAAGAAGCTATTTGAGAAGTTCCAGCAAAAGATTGCTGAGCAGAGAAAACTATGCTTTAAGTTTTCCCTGGATTTTGTAAGTCTGGATTGGGGCTGGAAACTTGAAGACTTCAAATAGCATTGGGAGGGATGGAGTCTTCAGTCGTGTGTCTGGGTTTTCTAGGAGCTCTGCAGGTTGTGTGTGTCCAGGTGCACACACTCGTTAAAAGGCAGAGCTGAAGATAGCTCAGTGTGTGTGGGAAAGGAGTTGGTGTGTCAGCAGTTGCTGGAGGGAAGTGGGCTACTGTGGAAGAACTCAGGCAACATCCTTAAGATGGTTCTCCATCTGGGAGAGGTTCCAGGTCAGTGGACTGAGAGAGTTGGGCTAGCTGAGAGAGTCGGGGAGACTATAGCTGAGACAACTGGAAAAGAGTCTTGAGGACCAGCGGGGACTGTAAGTCTTAGAGGAGTGTGAAAGCCTGGAGTGTCAGGAGAGCCCTTCCTAGAGGCCAGGAGTGGGCCTGTGCAGCAAGGAACTGCGCCCAAGACTGAGCGAGCCTTAAAGAGCCAGGTGGATTGGCATTTTCATGTGTTGATGTTTTTGGGAGAAGAGCCCCCGTGTGGGAAACCAAGTGCATGTATGAACTTTCCTTTTTGTTTCTTTCAATAAAAGTGGGCCACCACGCCCTTAAACCTTAGTTCCTGTTGGCTGTGAACTCACTTACAATGCATCTATCACTGAGCTAAAACGCCCCAATATTACAGTGTGTGTGTGTATATATATATATATATATTGTACAGGACGCCAAGGTTGGGTCCTGGACTGGCACCAATATTTGGGTTGTGGTCCCTTTAAGGAGTGGTGATGGTGTTCAAGGGGTCACCCAGAATGGGTGAGGAATTCCCGGCAAAAGAAGTAGTCCAGAGAGGACTGGCTCGCAGTCCTCTTTGTCTTGATAGAGAGTTATTTGGGGCCCGGAATTTCGGAGGCTCTAAAGTGATATTCAGGTGGGATAGAGCCTCCACTCCTGACCACTGGGAGTCAGCACACAGGGGGTTAAAGGCTTCCAGGAAACAGCTCATAAAACAGGAAGTGGTGCAAGAGGTGTTGTGAAAGGAGTATGGGGATTGCACCTGTGAAGATGAGCTGTGTGTCTTCTGGGAGCTTTTAAGGATTCAGCAAGGGCTCTGGAAGGTCTGGGGGAAGACCCCTCTACAAAAACTGTATGTGCCTTTTCTTTAATTTGTTTTGTGCTGAAGACAAGCAGGACTTTACTTTATGCTGGAGATAAGTGGACTTTGTTTTTATATTTTTCCTGTTTGCTGAATGAAGCTTTATTTTTGGTTTATTTACAAATAAAAGCCTTTTTGTTCAAGTTCAACGGTTTATGCACTTGGTCCCGTGGAGCTATAATCCCCAAAAGTTTACAATATATATATATATGTATACATATATATGTATGTATGTATTACTCACCACCCCTTCTCCCCTTGGCTCACTCGTGGGAGAAAGGGCACACCTATGCCACATGCCCTTACCCTCCTGTGTGAAGAGGTTAATGTAATGTACCTGGGTCTCTGTGGTTGAGTCACCCCATAGAATGTAAAAGAAGGGAACAAGCATTTGGGCCCGCCTTCATGGGCTTGCTGCAGCCCCACCTACTTCTCGCTTATAAAATGTTCTATTAATTCTGAGGTAAAGAAGTAATACAATTTATAGGTTACTGTCTCTTTAAGGATTCAAGATGAGGGGTTATTTAACCAATTAGAAGCTGTGGAAGCTTCTAGAAGGTATTGGTACTCCTATATAAAGGGGGGCCATGTGGATTTTCCCTCACAGCTGGTCAAGCCTTAGGCAAAAGAGCTACCCACCCTACCCTCCCTGTCGTTGGTGCTTATGTGGTTTAAGTCACCCTGGATTTCTGGGGGGGATGTTTAATGTTAATTTAATTATTTTGGCTCGAGTTCCAATAACTGAGCTTACATATTTATTGGATTTCTGATTCATGGAAATTTTTGATTTAATAAAAATTTTAATAATATTTACTGTTTGATACCAATAAAGTGCCACGGCCATTATTTTATGCCAAATATACTTTTTTGTGTGTTTTTTCGTTATTTATTAAGGCGGTAAGGTTTTTTAGAATGTTTATTATTTTGAGTTCAATCTTATGGTGTGGGCTAAATGCAATCCCATGGCTCCCGTCTTCACTGTTATAAAGACAAGTCTCTATTCCCCAATAACTTCAAGGTCCACACCAATTGCAACTCCAACATAGAGTTTATTTCTCTCTTATACACGATAATTAGACAGGAAAAGGTTGGAGGAAGATCAGGACAGCAAGAGGTGTGGGAATAGGTCCAGGCACAAACAAATTCTTATTCACTACCCATATCTTCAGGTAGACTCAGCTCATCCGGATAGTCTCCCAATGGAGTGGATCCTAGCAGCTGGAATGATGCTCGAATCAGAGTACACGCACAGTCTCTGCCACAGACCTGGTGAACGTTGGTTCTAGCTTTAGGCCTCTAACGGGAAATTGACATCCCTCCAGAGAGTTACCAGGCCCCTTCCTTCACTGTGATCTCTCATCAGTCCTTCGGAACGGTCCTCCCCCCGGCCTCCTCATCTAGATGCGGGCCTCCTCGCAAGGCAGCACCCTGGGATTCCCTCTCCCTCCCCAGCTCCAGCCAAAGGCGCTAGACCCGAAGCCTCCAGTCGCAGCCCAAGGGCTAAAGGTGCCTGGGACTGATCCGCCAGTGTACCGAACCAGGAACTCCACCCCAGGGCTAAAGGTGCCTGGGGTGGCCACGAACAGAATCACATGCTCCCGGGGTCGGACCCCCAGTAACTCACCCCCGACAGACAGGGTCTGCCCCTTTTATATCTCCTCCCGGGATGCACAGCAGGCCGACACGCCCACCATACCACCGCCGAAAGGGGACATCCAAGGCACAGCACTGTACCAGTGGTTCAACCCTGGCCTCCGATGGCAGCCGCACCAACAGGCCACAGGTAACTACACACCAGTATCCCACCTGCAGCTCAAAATGGGTTTTACTGAACCCTATCAAATAGTGTGTTTGAGCACAACTACCACTCAAACATTCCCCTAGATTTCAAAGCCCCGCTACACACTCCCCCAAGACAGATAGACACTGTCCCCAGTGTCTGGGGTAAACCCACATACCTCAAGCCTGAGTCTACGCATGTTTATCTCAGAACTATATACAAAAAAAATGGTTTGTTTGTGCCGGAACCTAATTGTGGGGAAAGGGGTTGAATAAAAAAATGAAGGAAGATCAACAAGAGGAGAAAAAAAATCAGCTCCCGCCCACAGACCCCGACAACCAATGGCCAGGGTTGTCGGGAAGAGGCCCTTGTCCCCATCAACATGGGGACAGGGTGCTTTGGGGTGGGGGGGCCGCAGGTCGCCCCCCTGCCCCAAAGCACCCACCCCCCATGTTGAAGGCCCACGGCCTGGTACGGTTCAGGAGGGAGGGGGGGCGCTCTCGTCCCCCCCTCTTTTCCTGCGGCCTGCCAGGTTGCGTGCTCGGATAAGGGTCTGGTTTGGATTTTGGGGGACCCCCACGCCGATTTTTGGGCTTAGGGGATTCCCCTTCAAATCCATACCAGACCGAAGGGCCTGGTATGCTCCTGGAGGGGGAACCCATGACGGTTTTTTATTTAAAAATTGGAGTGGAGTTCCCACTCAGGATTCATACCAAACACAGTGCCTGGTATTGGCGGGAATCCACGTCGGATCCCGTTCAATACAGTGCCGCGTCTCCTTCTCGCTATTGCAGTGAGCACGAGATGTCGCCACCCTGTCGCCGAGATGTCGGCACCCTGTCGCCGAGAATCTCCGCGATGGGATCGCGATGAATATACAATGTCGGCGGCACCTACTGTACATCCCATTCTCAATGTCACACATATAATATAAAACACATCACCTTATACACTAACATCTCCCTCCCCTCCTCATCTAGCTAACCCACCCATGCTCAGTGGTTGCCAGACGTTCACCTGCAAAGGGAGAAAACACATACAAAACATGATCATATCCTACACCATTATTTACAAAAGAAGGGAACTACCCTCCCCTAGGGGAGAATATTTTCCTTCTACTAAAGTACTCATTACACTAGTCCTAGTGTAAATAGAAACTATTAATACAAACAAAACAAAAATCTCCTGCGCTCTCGGTGTATTCTCAAAACATAGGTGGCGTGGTTCTGTCTAGAGGCAAAGTCTATAGTCTTGCAGCCCTCCTCAGAACAATGGGTGTTCATATGGCTAGAAAAAGAAAGAAAACAGGAGGGCGCACCGACCTAGTGTATTACCACTTACAGGTTTATTAAAATGTAAATAAAAAGCAATAGTCCTACTCACAGACAAAGCTTAAATACAAGCTTATCGGACAAGATGGCTGGAAATCTTGGCCTTCACTGACAGGACTTGACAACAGGGAGGGTCTGACGATACCCCAAAAACATCCAGATGGCTTACGTTTCAGGGGCGCACCCCTTTCATCAGAGAGTTTTTACAGACCATTTAGGCTCTGATGAAAGGGGTGCGCCCCTGAAACGTAAGCCACCTGGATGTTTTTGGGGTATCGTCAGACCCTCCCTGTTGTCAAGTCCTGTCGGTGAATGCCAAGATTTCCAGCCATCTTGTCCGATAAGCTTGTATTTAAGCTTTGTCTGTGAGTAGGACTATTGATTTTTATTTACATTTTAATAAACCTGTAAGTGGTAATACATTAGGTCGGTGCGCCCTCCTGTTTTCTTTCTTTTTTTAGAAACTATTAATATACATCAATTATATATCTTTTCTCTTTGAGCGCACAGAAACCCTTCGCAACACCGCCACCTAGTGGAAGTGTCACCGTCATAACATTGTCTCAAGATTTGAAAATGATATCTTTCATTTCTTCTTCTGCTGTGGCCCTAACTGTACCTACTCCCCAAAGTCTCTGTCTTTGTAGCTCTGTGAGCGGAGAGCAACAGCAACAGCTCCCCTAGCTCCCAGCGGAGTAGATTACCCTAATTCACAAGGGCAAAGTCCCTGGACTCCAGGAGAGTACTCTCCGGAAACAATAGAACACATAGAGCCCAGTCTCTTATAGATAAAATTTGGGATCGGGTAAAACAAGGAGCTTCCAATTCTTGTCAAAAGTTTCAATGGAATACACAGCATCCTCCCGCTCCTTCCGACACACAACCACCCGTTGGTTGAACAGCCGTTGCATCCTGGAAAGCGGAGGAAGGGTAGCGCGGTCTCCTGCACCCGGTAGGGCAATGGCATCCGGATGCCTAGGCACTTTCACTGCTTTGAGACCCAACATAGTAGCCCGCAATGGCGCATACTCAGCCACGGCGACAGGCACAGGCAATGCAGGCCTGGGGTCAGGTATCTCCTCTAACACAGGGGCCTCCGCGGGGGGTACAATAGCCCCAGGAACTTTGGGTACATCTCTTCTACTTCTTGCGGAGGATAGGGGTATCGTATCCCAGCCTTTCTTGACAAACAGCTCGTCTATTTCGGCATCATCTCCCACCTCAGAGGATGACTCTAGATCAGAGGTATCGTATTCCTCTGCTGGCAAATAATTTTTGGTGGTGGAGGAATCACTGTCCTTAACAAGTTCCTTAGGGTCGGGAACCCAAACATCCCCTATACTTCGGACACTAGCTTTTGTCCCTTTCCCAGGCTTACCTCGGCCTGTAGCTGTCGCGGATTGTCTGAAGGTCCCTCCGACTGGACAATCCGTTTCAGGCAAGCGCAGGGGTGTGATAAGGAGAATGAAGCCGCGCAAATGGAATTTAAGCAATGACAGTGCAAAAAAAAGTGTAAGCAAGACAGAATGGACTGCTGCCTCTACTGATTACCAACATCTAGATGTGGTAATGGTAAGTGAAAGAGAGAGGGAGTAGGAATGGCGCTGTCTATTTACTGCCTTGGTACCATACCAATAAAGGTGTGTACATAAGAGGATAAATATGCCGATTAAAATATAATTAAATATGCCAGTAATAATATAAGCTGCTAAAATGCAATAAATGGAAATTGGTAGTGGCAATGAACAATATTACATAAAAATGATAGTAATAAAAACATATCTGTGATAATTCCTTGATAGTAAAAAACTTAATGTGATATGGTGGAATAAGATAAACAAAATAAAGTCCGTGGTGACAAAGTGCTGTGACTCAGAACGAAAATCAATAAATAAATAAATGATTCCAATAATTTCAGGAAAAAAATGATTCAGAACAAAAAAGAAAAGAAAAGTTAATTTGCTTCATATAAATAAAGTGCTGGTGCTGGCAAAAAAAATTTTTCTGGTGTGATCTTGGTGGTCACTGCAAACCGTGGTGCATCCGTGCTCTGATAGAAATGCTCACTCACCAGATAATTCTTACCCTCAAGGGGTATATGGCACCCACAGTGTTAGCCACTGTGAGGCTCTGTGGCACAAAACTCTATTCCTCTATGTTCCTCAATGCTTGGTAATCCAGCTCCAATGTCACCCAGATGGAAGAAAGACAAAGGGGGATACTCCCAATAGTGTGATACCGCTTATGTACACAATCTTTATTCATAAACATATACAGGGTACTCACATTTTAGAAGTTTAAAAATGAGTGCTTAAGCATACAAACAATGCTTTGCAGGGAAGTGGTGTGATGCTGTGCTTGCTGCTCAAGAGCAGCAAGATCACACCAGAAAAAAAAAAATTGGCAGCACCAGTACTTTACTATATTTATATGAAGCAAATTAACTTTTCTATTCTTTTTGGTTCTGAATCATTTTTTTCCTGAAATTATTGGAATCATTTATTTATTTATTTATTTTTGTTCTGAGTCACAGCACTTTGTCACTACTGACTTTATTTTATTTATCTTATTCCACCATATCACATTATTACGTTTTTTACTATCAAGGATTTATCAAGGATTTATCACAGATATGTTTTTATTACTATCATTGTTATGTAATATTGTTCATTGCCACTACCAATTTCCATTTATTGCATTTTAGCAGCTTATATTATTACTGGCATATTTAATTATATTTTAATCAGCATATTTATCCTCGTATGTACACACCTTTATTGGTATGGTACCAAGACAGTAAATAGACAGCGCCATTCCTACTCCCTCTCTCTTTCAAGCGCAGGGGTGTAGCTCGACCACGGCCCCAGGAGGCTTTCACATAGCCCACCTTTCGCTTTGGCGGTGGGAGCGACGACTCTGTAATGACAGAGGCAACATCCTCTGGTTTCTCCGCCTCCAGTTCCTCTTCCACCGGAACATCCGGAACGACTTTTTCCGAAGTCACGACAGTGCGCATGGGGGTGGCTGCAGAAGCACTGGTTTTCTCCTCAAGAGTAGTGGCGCCTGTGACGGATCTCGCATACCCCAGGTGGGCACATCCGCCAGACCTGTGTCTCCTGTCCTCCAAACGCACCCGCAGCCTGCAGATACGCCATAACCAGCCCTTAACCCCTCAATCACGAGACAATCCACACAGGTGTTGAGGGTTAAACATGCAGAGCATTAACCGTTTATTAAATCCAAAACATACACTTTTACACACAGTTAGGGACACTCCCCTTAGCCTTGTCATAGAGGGGGGGTAGGGGACAAGGAAGAACCAATGGGAACTTAACATTGGAACAGAGACTACAGTTAAACATAAAGGGATTATGGTAAGCAGGCAGCCCTTCAATACACATCCCCTGCGGAGAGATGTCTGCAGTCCAGACCATTGTCTATGTGCCATGAACCAACACAATTGAACACAGCAACAAGAGGGGGGGTGGATGGGGGAGAAGGGATGTAGCATTACATTACATTATCTCAATGCCAGCTTTCCCCCAGTCTCTCAGTCTGGGCCATAATCTGTGGGTAAGCGGCCAGCCCACAGTCCCTTCCAAAACACACAGTGACAGTGGGTTCTGTCACATTTCTCCCCTTTTAAAAACAGACTAACCAGGTTCCTGACCCCCAACTGGTCTGGACCTGCGTTAGTCACAAACTTCCACCCCAGGCAACCAGGAAAAGGAAAAGTACGTCTCTGGCGCTGGGGAGCAAAATCGCACATACGGTCTCCCGTGAAAAAAAACAGCTGCTGCAGATTGGGAACAGCTGTCCGCACTCCCGTGATCCGGGGCTGGGTTGCAGATATTGAGGGGAGCTGAATTGTCCTTTGCCCCGATGCCAGCACTTCCACTGGTAGGGAACGTAGGCTGGTAGTGCTATGCATTTGGGGAGGAAAAGGTACTTGCTTTTCTCCTGGAGTAGCTACCAGCCGCTGAGGAGGTATCTTGCAGGGACTATCTCCCGGACTCTCCATCTCTTTTTCTGATGCTGGGCAGAGGCCAACAGCGCTCTGCCCCGTAGCCAGTGCTTCTGCTAGGGGGACATATACAATGGTAGAGTTCAGCCGCTGGAGAGGGGGAAGGGTTTTCTCCCCTCCTGGTTCTGTGACCAGCTGCTGAGGCGACTTCTGACAGGGGCTGTCTCCCAAACCCTCCAAAAACCTACCGAGGGCTGGGTCGGGGCCGGTGACACTCTGCCATGCAGCCAGCGCTTCTGCTGGGGGGATATACACTGGGATAGTGTCCAAGTGCTGGGCAACCAGCTCACTGAGGTCATCCCTCGGACTCCCTGGATCTAACTCTGAGGGTGGGCAGAGGCCAGCGGCACTCTGCCCCGTAGCCAGCGCTTCTGCTGGGGGGATGAACACTGGGGTAGTGTCCAAGTGCTGGGGAAACAGCTCACTGAGGTCATCCCTCGGACTCCCTGGATCCAACTCTGAGGGTGGGCAGAGGCCAGCGGCACTCTGCCCTGCAGCCTGCGCTTCTGCTGGGGGGATGAACATTGGGGTAGTGTCCAATTGCTGGGGAGGGAGAATTGCTTCCTCCACTCCCTTTGGGGATATTTGCTGTTGGGGAAACGGCTCACGAAAATCATCTCTCAGACTCTCCGGATCCAACTCTTTTTCTGATGCTGGACAGAGGCTAGTGGCACTCTGCCCTGTAGCCAGCGCTTCTGCTGGGGCACCGGATGCGATACTCTCGACTTGCTGCTGATCACCATTTACCAGCCTTCCAGCGCCCGTCTCAACTTCCCCTTCTGAGACCTTTATGCTATTATCTTGTCTCTCTGCTTGGGGAGCTTCCGGTGTGCTCCGGCATTCTAGCACTCGCAGTGCCCTCTGTATCATGGCCGCTTCTTCCATTGCGGTTAGGACGGGAAAACGTAGGGGCGCCCCTAGCCCCATTTGCTCCACATCTTTGTGACTGTCCGCTATTTCTCCAGGACAGTCCCAGGCAACGGGAGCCATGCCAGGCTGCTGATCACCGTCAAACAGCCACTTGTAGGCAATCTCGAGCTCCCATTCCTGCTCAACCAGGAACTCCAATTCCTCCAGGTCACACGCCTCTTCGGGGAGGTCCAGCACCTCATCTCGGCAGTCCAGGATGTTTTCCAGCCGCCACTCCTCATCGCTCCCAAAGTCTGGGTCTCCGTACATTTTTTGATGGAGCAGCCCCACGCCGCCGTAGCCAACGCCTTCTGTTGGGCTGCCATCTGCTGTACTTGGCCACAGTTGAGCCGCAAACTACCGGAGGGCTCTGTAGCTGGCGTCCAGCCTCATCTCCTCCTGGACCAATCTTCCGAGCTCCGTCTTCCACTCATCTCGCGGTCGTTCCCTCAGGAACACCTCTCGCGCATGGTACTGCGTCCAGTACATCTCTGTGGAGGAGGGAAGGATCTTCCCCTGATGGTGCCGCTCGTGGCTTAGCGTTTCATGCCAGAGTTGCCAGCGGATCACATCCCCCCAGCCAAGCATGGTGCGCTCTGTCGCTGATCCCAGATGTTGCTTCCGCATGCCTTGCAGCCTCCTCCCGAACTCCGCTCTCATGCTGGCTGGTCCCCGTATTGCTCCTCGGCGGCTGCCCAGATCTTGAATCCTGGTGGTGGTTTGAATGGCCCGGATTGCAGGAGACATCCCACCGCTGCCAACACTGTGACGGATCTCGCATACCCCAGGTGGGCACATCCGCCAGACCTGTGTCTCCTGTCCTCCAAACGCACCCGCAGCCTGCAGATACGCCATAACCAGCCCTTAACCCCTAAATCACGAGACAATCCACACAGGTGTTGAGGGTTAAACATGCAGAGCATTAACCGTTTATTAAATCCAAAACATACACTTTTACACACAGTTAGGGACACTCCCCTTAGCCTTGTCATAGAGGGGGGGTAGGGGACAAGGAAGAACCAATGGGAACTTAACATTGGAACAGAGACTACAGTTAAACATAAAGGGATTATGGTAAGCAGGCAGCCCTTCAATACACATCCCCTGCGGAGAGATGTCTGCAGTCCAGACCATTGTCTATGTGCCATGAACCAACACAATTAAACACAGCAACAAGAGGGGGGGTGGATGGGGGAGAAGGGATGTAGCATTACATTACATTATCTCAATGCCAGCTTTCCCCCAGTCTCTCAGTCTGGGCCATAATCTGTGGGTAAGCGGCCAGCCCACAGTCCCTTCCAAAACACACAGTGACAGTGGGTTCTGTTACAGCGCCCGTAAGGCAATTCAAACGGTAGGCCCGAGGTTTTTCTGTAGGTTGCTCCACCTCGAAGATAAATTCCTTGCACTTTTCACATCTTCCAAAGGGCCGAAGGTGCACCACCAGTCCCTGGCATCTGGGACAAACCACTCCAAGGGCCTCCGCATCTCTGCAGACGTAGAGAGCGAAGTGACCCTGAGGCTTCAGCCGAATCTCCGTATCCATCAAGGGAGCAGCGAAAGAGGCAACGTTCATGGTAGAAGAACTTGGAATCCATGGGGCATTAGTCGCCATGTTGCTCACTCGCCGATCCATCATGCACTGTCCATTTGGCGCCAAAGCCACCATACACGACTCACCGCATGGCGAGTGTCCCTCCCATTTTCCTGCAATGTTCACGGGCTTTTACTTTCCTTGACACACCCACAAACTACACAGCTTGGGCTCTCCTCGTGGCACAGCCAGAATTCTTCCAAAGATGGCCAACCTCCACGAAGCCTCACAAGGGGAATAAAGTCCAACTTTTGGGGGGTTTTTTACCACAGAAATCCTGGACTCGAGCCCCCATGTGTAGCACTCACCAACCCTTCTCCCCTTGGCTCACTCGTGGGAGAAAGGGCACACCTATGCCACATGCCCGTACCCTCCTGTGTGAAGAGGTTGAGCAGTGTAATGTACCTGAGTCTCTGTGATTGAGTCCCCCCATAGAATGGCTCCCGTCTTCACTGTGATAAAGACAAGTCTCTATTCCCCAATAACTTCAAGGTCCACACCAATTGCAACTCCAACGTAAAGTTTATTTCTCTCTTATACACGATAATTAGACAGCAAAGGGTTGGAGGAAGATCAGGACAGCAAGAGGCGTGGGAATAAGTCCAGGCACAAACAAATTCTTATTCACTACCCATATCTTCAGGTATATAAATGTTATAAAGTGTGGCGCTAATGGAAATAAGGTAAGAAACCCTATTGTAATGGGGAGTGAAAATACACAGTGTAATGTGATATGATCAAATATAAATTGTGTAACATGAAATATTTGCGTAAAAAACAACAAACCACCATGAAAGGTACTAATTAGTATCCACCTTGATCCGTCTGTGATTGGTAGCACAGACTAGTGATCATCAAACCAATAAACTGGTAAATATGTATAAAACAAATAAATATTCGTGAAAATTTGTATAACACGAAAACAGATTCGTATAGGGCATCACAGGTGAGTGTATGTCCATTAGATTGCCATACAGCAAATAGAGTTCAAAAATCAGGATCCAATAGAGAATTTGCAGTGACTGCAGGATATACTGTAAAGGTGAGTTAATCAGACATTCTATGTAGACATATGAAGTGTGTACCATCACTCGGGAGTGCCTTCACCTTGGGCCAATAGGGGAAACGTAATCTTACCAGCCAGAGTGGATCCAACACACCGTACGGCGGTGGATCATCAGACCTTTATCCACTCCATGGACGAAAAGGGCAGCAGGGATCTGTAGAACACCCCCTCCTAGTGCTGATAGCACTCCTGATCCGTGTCTTCAAGCCAAAGGGAGAATCCAAATATCGAGCAGCAATCACCTCATTTAGTAATGACCATGGAAGAAAAGAAAATCCTCCACATGGTGTGAATCCAAAAAGATTTATTCGAAATCCATAAAAGTTCAAACAGTTTGAACATCAATAAAAATCCATAAAAACCAAATACAGAAAGGGAAAAATCTGTTCTGAAGGAAAGGAAGTCCACCCACCTTAAAATTTGTTTCTAACACAAACGCCACATCAATACAAGAACGTTTCAAATCATTAAGAAGCATCTTCCACTTTTCAGGGACTTTAAGCCCCTTATCGTTTAAAGCAGTGGAGGCCTGTCAATAGGGGGTGCAGGGGCGCCGCCCCCCCCAAAGCTACTTATTAAAAAAAAAAAAAAAACATTTTTTTTAAAGTGTCCCTTTAAGTTGGTGTGTTAAGGGCACCGAACACAGGGTGCTATTGGAGGCATGACCCGAGTGTAAACACATGATTGGGGCTAAGAAGCTCTATTGGCATAGTTTAGAGTGTGTTCGGGTCACAAAGCTTGTAGCCACGAAAACTCCACCTCTAGGCTCTAGCATTAGGTTTCCAGTGCTTGTAATTTATTGGGTCCATAGGGTGGGGCTTTAATCAGACCTGCAGTGTCATTGGCTCACAGGCTGCCTGTCTCCTTCAGTAAGTGAGGGGGAAACCGCCAGCAGAAGAGAACTGGTCAGGGCAGACAGGGAGAGCGATGTGCAGAGGCAGCTCCATTCACCTCCCTGTGACACAGACTTGGCATCCAGTAGTGCACACAGAGGGATCACACAGAAATCTTCAGGTACATTTCTACATGCCAGGACTGGAGGGGGAGGGGGAAGAAGGGGCTATTATCACTGTGTCCTGAGAGACTGCAAAGCAGCATTTTAATCTCCAACTTTACTTCACCTCTCTCCATGTAATGCAAGTCTGTACACCTTCCTTTTTCTCCCCTGCCTTCAGCTGCTATAGAGAGACAAAAGGCATTGTTCTTAAATTAACATTATTCACATGTAAATCGTGTGGTTATTGTTATGCAAATTAGATCAGCCGCCACGATTCATATGCAAATCACGCCCCATCCACTGCATGCCTCCCACCTAGACAGAATACAGGTGAGCATGGGGGGCTTGAGGTGCAGAGGTGAGCAGAAGGAGGTGTGCAGTCAGAGGTGGTGTACAGAGGTGCAGAGTGGATGGGAAGGAAGGGTTGGATTGCAGAGGTTAGCAAAGTAGGGGTTTGGGGGACAGAGGTTAGCAGATGATGAGTTAGGGGCAGAGTTGTACTGATGGGAGCAGGGCTGGTGCAAGGATCTTTGACACCCTAGGTGAAACCTAATTTTGCCGCCCCCCCGGCTGCGCGCCTGACTCCACTTTACCCTGCCCTTGCAACACATGTGACCTATCTGACCCACCTGACAATTACACTGACCTGACACATACACTGACCCCCCCTTACCTGACACATACAGTGGCCCCCCTTACCTGACACATACAGTGGCCCCCCTTACCTGACACATACAGTGACCCCCCTTACCTAACACATACACTGACCCCCCTTACCTGACACATACAGTGACCCCCCTTACCTGACACATACAGTGACCCCCCCTTACCTGACACATACAGTGACCCCCCTTACCTGACACATACAGTGACCCCCCCTTACCTGACACATACAGTGACCCCCCCTTACCTGACACATACAGTGACCCCCCCTTACCTAACACATACACTGACCCCCCCCTTACCTGACACGTACAGTGACCCCCCCTTACCTGACACATACAGTGACCCCCCCTTACCTGACACATACAGTGACCCCCCTTACCTGACACATACAGTGACCCCCCTTACCTGACACATACAGTGACCCCCCTTACCTGACATATACAGTGACCCCCCCTTACCTGACATATACAGTGACCCCCCCTTACATGACACATACAGTGACCCCCCCTTACCTGACATATACAGTGACCCCCCCTTACATGACACATACAGTGACCCCCCTTACCTGACACATACACTGACCCCCCTTACCTGACATATACAGTGACCCCCCTTACCTGACACATACAGTGACCCTCCTTACCTGACACATACAGTGACCCTCCTTACCTGACACATACAGTGACCCCCCCTTACCTGACACATACAGTGACCCCCCCTTACCTGACACATACAGTGACCCCCCTTACCTGACACATACAGTGACCCCCCCTTACCTGACACATACAGTGACCCCCCCTTACCTGACACATACACTGACCCCCCTTACCTGACACATACAGTGACCCTCCTTACCTGACACATACAGTGACCCCCCCTTACCTGACACATACAGTGACCCCCCTTACCTGACACATACAGTGACCCCCCCCTTACCTGACACATACAGTGACCCCCCTTACCTGACACATACAGTGACCCCCCTTACCTGACACATACAGTGACCCTCCTTACCTGACACATACAGTGACCCCCCCTTACCTGACACATACAGTGACCCCCCCTTACCTGACACATACAGTGACCCTCCTTACCTGACACATACAGTGACCCCCCCTTACCTGACACATACAGTGACCCCCCTTACCTGACACATACAGTGACCCCCCTTACCTGACACATACAGTGACCCCCCTTACCTGACACATACAGTGACCCCCCTTACCTGACACATACAGTGACCCCCCCTTACCTGACACATACAGTGGCCCCCCTTACCTAACACATACACTGACCCCCCCCCCCCTTACCTGACACGTACAGTGACCCCCCCCTTACCTGACACATACAGTGACCCCCCCTTACCTGACACATACAGTGACCCCCCCTTACCTGACACATACAGTGACCCCCCTTACCTGACACATACAGTGACCCCCCTTACCTGACACATACAGTGACCCCCCTTACCTGACACATACAGTGACCCCCCTTACCTGACATATACAGTGACCCCCCCTTACATGACACATACAGTGACCCCCCCTTACCTGACATATACAGTGACCCCCCCTTACATGACACATACAGTGACCCCCCTTACCTGACACATACACTGACCCCCCTTACCTGACATATACAGTGACCCCCCCTTACCTGACACATACAGTGACCCTCCTTACCTGACACATACAGTGACCCTCCTTACCTGACACATACAGTGACCCCCCCTTACCTGACACATACAGTGACCCCCCCTTACCTGACACATACAGTGACCCCCCTTACCTGACACATACAGTGACCCCCCCTTACCTGACACATACAGTGACCCCCCCTTACCTGACACATACACTGACCCCCCTTACACCTGACATATACAGTGACCCCCCTTACCTGACACATACAGTGACCCTCCTTACCTGACACATACAGTGACCCCCCCTTACCTGACACATACAGTGACCCCCCTTACCTGACACATACAGTGACCCCCCCCTTACCTGACACATACAGTGACCCCCCTTACCTGACACATACAGTGACCCCCCTTACCTGACACATACAGTGACCCTCCTTACCTGACACATACAGTGACCCCCCCTTACCTGACACATACAGTGACCCCCCTTACCTGACACATACAGTGACCCTCCTTACCTGACACATACAGTGACCCCCCCTTACCTGACACATACAGTGACCCCCCTTACCTGACATATACAGTGACCCCCCTTACCTGACACATACAGTGACCCCCCTTACCTGACACATACAGTGACCCCCCCTTACCTGACACATACAGTGACCCCCCCTTACCTGACACATACAGTGGCCCCCCTTACCTAACACATACACTGACCCCCCCTTACCTGGCACGTACAGTGACCCCCCCTTACCTGACACATACAGTGACCCCCCCTTACTTGACACATACAGTGACCCCCCCTTACCTGACACATACAGTGACCCCCCTTACCTGACACATACAGTGACCCCTCTTACCTGACATATACAGTGACCCCCCCTTACATGACACATACAGTGACCCCCCCTTACCTGACATATACAGTGACCCCCCCTTACATGACACATACAGTGACCCCCCTTACCTGACACATACACTGACCCCCCTTACCTGACATATACAGTGACCTCCCCTTACCTGACACATACAGTGACCCTCCTTACCTGACACATACAGTGACCCCCCTTACCTGACATATACAGTGACCCCCCCTTACCTGACACATACAGTGACCCTCCTTACCTGACACATACAGTGACCCCCCTTACCTGACACATACAGTGACCCCCCCCTTACCTGACACATACAGTGACCCCCCTTACCTGACACATACAGTGACCCCCCTTACCTGACACATACACTGACCCCCCTTACCTGACATATACAGTGACCCCCCCTTACCTGACACATACAGTGACCCTCCTTACCTGACACATACAGTGACCCCCCCTTACCTGACACATACAGTGACCCCCCCTTACCTGACACATACAGTGACCCCCCTTACCTGACACATACAGTGACCCCCCCTTACCTGACACATACAGTGACCCCCCCTTACCTGACACATACACTGACCCCCCCTTACCTGACATATACATTGACCCCCCCTTACCTGACATATACAGTGACCCCCCCTTACCTGACACATACAGTGACCCCCCCTTACCTGACACATACAGTGACCCCCCCTTACCTGACACATACAGTGACCCCCCCTTACTTGACACATACAGTGACCCCCCTTACCTGACACATACAGTGACCCTCCTTACCTGACACATACAGTGACCCCCCTTACCTGACACATACAGTGACCCCCCCTTACCTGACACATACAGTGACCCTCCTTACCTGACACATACAGTGACCCCCCCTTACCTGACACATACAGTGACCCCCCTTACCTGACATATACAGTGACCCCCCTTACCTGACACATACAGTGACCCCCCCTTACCTGACACATACAGTGACCCCCCTTACCTGACACATACAGTGACCCCCCCCTTACCTGACACATACACTGACCCCCCTTACCTGACACATACAGTGACCCCCCCCTTACCTGACACATACAGTGACCCTCCTTACCTGACACATACAGTGACCCCCCCTTACCTGACACATACAGTGACCCCCCCTTACCTGACACATACACTGACCCCCCTTACCTGACATATACAGTGACCCCCCCTTACCTGACACATACAGTGACCCTCCTTACCTGACACATACAGTGACCCTCCTTACCTGACACATACAGTGACCCCCCTTACCTGACACATACAGTGACCCCCCCTTACCTGACACATACAGTGACCCCCCTTACCTGACACATACACTGACCCCCCCTTACCTGACACATACAGTGACCCCCCCTTACCTGACACATACAGTGACCCCCCCTTACCTGACATATACAGTGACCCCCCTGACTACTACTTCCTGCACTACTCAAACACACACACACCCCCTCCCCTCATACAGCTCAAGGTAGATCAGGGACGGGGAGGATCCGTCCTCCTCCTTACCTCTGCTCAGGGGTCAGGGGTCAGGCCAGCGCCAT
The DNA here is from genome assembly GCA_029206835.1 of Rana muscosa. Classification (NCBI taxonomy): domain Eukaryota; kingdom Metazoa; phylum Chordata; class Amphibia; order Anura; family Ranidae; genus Rana; species Rana muscosa. The sequence goes on along the minus strand of CM055119.1, from coordinate 104,626,918 downwards.
CCATCCGCTCCACAGTGTCCCTGCCAGGGTCAGGCCAGCGCCATGCCATCCACCCGCTCTACGGAGTCCTCGCTGGGCAGGAACGGGAGGTCAGCTGCTCCTCTCAATGCTCCCATCTTCGTCGAGCCCCGCCCCTCCGCTGCACACACAGACACACAGCGCCGCACCAGAGGGACATGCTGGAGCAAAGGAGTCCCGGAGCGGCGCTGTGTGATACCTGTCTGAGGAGATGTGACAGCGCAGGGGGGGGGGGGGCGCGTTTAGCGCTACACATGGGGGATTGGCGGCGATACTGAATGGGGCGAGCGATCAGGAGAGGAGAGCTGATCTCACCCAGGACAAAGGCTGTGGTTGCGCCCTAGGTGGTAGTGCGCCCCTAGGCGGCTGCCTACTTCGCCTAGTGGTAGCGCCGGCCCTGGATGGGAGATAAGAATGCAGAGATTAGTAGACAGATGGGGGGGGCACAGTAGGTGTACAGACCCAGGAACTCAGCACAGGGATGATGGGAACCCCTCATAATGGGCACTGCAGGTGTACAGACCCAGGAACTCAGCACAGGGATGGTGGGAACCCCTCATAATGGGCACAGCAGGTGTACAGACCCGGGAACTCAGCACAGGGATGGTGGGAACCCTCATAATGGGCACAGCAGGTGTACAGACCCGGGAACTCAGCACAGGGATGGTGGGAACCCTCATAATGGGCACAGCAGGTGTACAGACCCAGGAACTCATTACAGGGATGGTGGGAACCCCTCATAATGGGCACAGTAGGTGTACAGACCCAGGAACTCAGTACAGGGATGGTGGGAACCCTCATAATGGGTACAGCAGGTGTACAGACCCGGGGAACTCAGCACAGGGATGGTGAGAACCCTCATAATGGGCACAGCAGGTGTACAGACCCAGGAACTCAGTACAGGGATGGTGGGAACCCCTCATAATGGGCACAGTAGGTGTACAGACCCAGGAACTCAGTACAGGGATGGTGGGAACCCTCATAATGGGCACAGCAGGTGTACAGACCCGGGAACTCAGCACAGGGATGGTGGGAACCCTCATAATGGGCACAGCAGGTGTACAGACCCGGGAACTCAGCACAGGGATGGTGGGAACCCTCATAATGGGCACAGTAGGTGTACAGACCCGGGAACTCAGTACAGGGATGGTGGGTACCCTCATAATGGGTACAGCAGGTGTACAGACCCGGGGAACTCAGCACAGTGATGGTGGGAACCCTCATAATGGGCACAGCAGGTGTACAGACCCAGGAACTCGTTACAGGGATGGTGGGAACCCCTCATAATGGGCACAGTAGGTGTACAGACCCAGGAACTCAGTACAGGGATGGTGGGAACCCTCATAATGGGCACAGCAGGTGTACAGACCCAGGAACTCAGTACAGGGATGGTGGGAACCCCTCATAATAGGCACAGTAGGTGTACAGGGATGGTGGGAGGAACCCTCATAATGGGCACAGCGGGTGTACAGACCTGGGAACTCAGTACAGGGATGGTGGGAACTCCTCATAATGGGCACCTCAGGTGTACAGACCTAGGGTCTCTATAGTGGGAGGTAGCACCAACACCCCATTCTTTTGAAAAGCAGAGAAAAGGAAGCCGCTCAGGTGTAGAAATCCTCCAAATTACCTCCTCCCAGCAGCCAAGGGTGCAAGCAATTAGTGATGAGCCGAACACCCCCGGGTTCGGTTCGCACCAGAACCCGCGAACGGACCGAAAGTTCGAACGAACATTAGAACCCTATTAAATACAATGGATGCGAACGTTCGAATTCTAAAGTGCTAATTATAACAACTATTATGCATGTTATTGTCCTAAAAAGGGTTTGGGAACCCGGGTTCTGCACCAGGGGACATGTATCAATGCAAAAAGAAGTTTTAAAAACGGTCGTTTTTCGGGAGCAGTCATTTTAATGATGCATAAAGTGAAAAAAAAAAAGTCAAATATTCCTTTAAATATCGTACCTGGGGGGTGTCTAAAGTATGCCTGTGAAGTGCCACGTGTTTCCCGTGTTTAGAACTGTCCCTGCACAAAATGACACTTCTAAAGGAAAAAAAAGCCATTTAAAACTGCTTGCGGCTTTAATGTAATGTCTGGTCCCGGTAATATGGATGAAATTCTTTAAGAAAAATGGCATAGCTACCCCATGACCCCCCCCCCCTACCCCAGCCCATTACCAGCCCCTTTGGGTCTTGTATGGATATTAAGGGGAACCCCGCACATAAAATAAAAAAGGCCCTATATACTCTGAACAGCCCTATACAGGCGGTGCATACAAGACAGGGACTGTAGGTTTGTTCTTATGTAGAGTCTGTTTGTAATTTTGAACAGGTACATTGTTGAAGTGTAGCTCCAGACCAAAAATCTATTTTTAAACTTTTTGGAAAACATAGGTAAGGGTTATCACCCCTGTAACATTTGTTTTGCTGTCTGTGCCCCTGTTCAGAACATTTCACCTCACTTTCCGTCCCAATGACAACTGTTTTTGAAATGTGGTGTTTTTCTTGAAACAAGGATTGCTGATAAAGCATCAGTACAGAGGAGACACCTTTCTCCCATATTTATTCTTACAGGAGAGAATTTTCCTTCCTAGTGGTAGATTTCCTCTCACTTCCTGTTGTCTTCTTGCGTTTGCAAGTAGGAGTCGTTTGTAAGTTGGATGTTTGAAAGTAGGGACCTGCCGTATATACTCTGCAGAAATAGGCCCCTTAGTTGTTGGTGTTGGCACAACACTGTAAGCACTCACAGTTACTCTTGGTTGGTGCTGGAACGCCCTGCTGTCAACTATTATATCAGGAATTTTAATTACATATAATTGTTGAACAGTGGTAGTAAAAATTGGGCCTTTGATGGTGGTGCTGGTGCCACAACACTGTAAGCCCTGACAGTTACTCTTGGTGGGTGCAGCAATGGGCCCTGCTGTGAATTATTAGATCAAGAATTGTAATTACATGCCCCTGTTGAACAGGGGCTGAAAAATTGGGCCTTAGGCACTGGTGGCACAACACTGCAACCCCTCACAGATACTGTACTTGGAGCACAGCAATGAGCCCTGTTGCAAAGTATTGCTTCAAAAATTGTAATGACACGCCCCTGTTAAACAGGGGCTGAAAAATTGGGCCTTAGGCACTGGTGGCACAACACTGCAACTCCTCACAGATACTGTACTTGGAGCACACCAATGAGCCCTGTTGCAAAGTATTGCTTCAAAAATTGTAATGACACGCCCCTGTTAAACAGGGGCTGAAAAATTGGGCCTTAGGCACTGGTGGCACAACACTGCAACTCCTCACAGATACTGTACTTGGAGCACAGCAATGAGCCCTGTTGCAAAGTATTGCTTCAAAAATTGTAATGACACGCCCCTGTTAAACAGGGGCTGAAAAATTGGGCCTTAGGCACTGGTGGCACAACACTGCAACTCCTCACAGATACTGTACTTGGAGCACACCAATGAGCCCTGTTGCAAAGTATTGCTTCAAAAATTGTAATGACACGCCCCTGTTAAACAGGGGCTGAAAAATTGGGCCTTAGGCACTGGTGGCACAACACTGCAACTCCTCACAGATACTGTACTTGGAGCACAGCAATGAGCCCTGTTGCAAAGTATTGCTTCAAAAATTGTAATTACACGCCCCTGTTAAACAGGGGCTGAAAAATTGGGCGTTAGGCACTGGTGGCACAACACTGCAACTCCTCACAGATACTGTACTTGGAGCACACCAATGAGCCCTGTTGCAAAGTATTGCTTCAAAAATTGTAATGACACGCCCCTGTTAAACAGGGGCTGAAAAATTGGGCCTTAGGCACTGGTGGCACAACACTGCAACTCCTCACAGATACTGTACTTGGAGCACAGCAATGAGCCCTGTTGCAAAGTATTGCTTCAAAAATTGTAATTACACGCCCCTGTTAAACAGGGGCTGAAAAATTGGGCGTTAGGCACTGGTGGCGGCACCCATAAACAAAAATGATCTTACAAGCTATCATCATCAATCGTATCATTGAGGACTCGGAGGAGGAGGATAGCCAGTCAACATAACAGCACAGGCACTCAGCATCAGCATCAGTCTTGAAGGGATGTGACATGTTAAAATCAATTAGTCTGTTATATCAGCATCAGGTGTGTGGTAGCTGGTGGTGATCCAAGACTGGTTCATCTTGATGAAAGTCAGTCGATCAACCGAGTCGGTGGACAGGCGCACCCTGTGATCCGTGACAAATCCTCCAGCAGCACTGAATGTGCGTTCCGAAAGAACGCTGGATGCAGGACAGGCCAGTAGCTCAATTGCATACTGTGCAAGCTCTGGCCAGTGATCCATCCTCAAGACCCAGTAAGCCAGAGGATTTTCGGTGGGGAAGGTGTCCAAGTCTGACCTTGCCCCTAGATATTCCTGCACCATGTTTATCAGACGCTGGCGATGGTTGCTGGAACCGATCATACTTTGGGGCTGCGGACTAAAGAATTGTCTGAACGCATCGGTCAGACGGCCACCTTCCCCACCGCTCCTTCTTTGACTGGCCGAAGCCTCAGCAACTCGTTGTCCAGGACCAGGAGTTTGCAACCTCCCAGTCTCTGGGAACGCGTTGCACAGACCTTTCTGCAAGGCCTCCCGGAGTTGTCTCATCCTCTGCTCCCTCTGCGACGGTAACATAAGGTCCGCAACCTTACCCTTGTACCGTGGATCAAGGAGAGTGGCCAGCCAGTAATGGTCCCTCTCCTTGATCCGAAGAATACGAGGATCCTTCCGCAGACTTTGCAGGATCAGGGAGGCCATGCAGCGTAGGTTTGCTGAGGCATTCGCTCCGGAGTCCTCTGGGTCACTAAGGACGACATGATCCGCAGCCACCTCCTCCCAGCCACGTACAAGTCCACTGGTTTCTTGGGACTGTAAATCATCCCTAAAAGACTGCTGCTGATGATGCTGAGTGCCAGCCTCCACCTCCATGCTGACACAATCCTCCTCCTCCTCCTCCTCCTCCTCCTCCTCTTCCTGTGCGATGGGTGGGACAGAAGGAACACTGTCTGGGTAAAGGGGGCCTTGAGAGGCAAGGAAGTCCTCCTCTTCCTGCCTCTGTTCTGCCTCAAGTGCCCTGTCCATTATTCCACGCAGCGTGTGCTCCAACAGGTGGACAAGAGGTACAGTGTCACTGATGCATGCACTGTCACTGCTCACCATCCTCGTGGCCTCCTCAAATGGTGCCAGGACAGTGCATGCATCCCTGATCATGCCCCACTGGCGTGGAGAAAAAAAACCAAGCTCCCCTGACCCTGTCCTGGTGCCGTAGTCGCACAGGTACTCATTGATGGCCCTCTGCTGCGTGTGCAGCCGCTGCAGCATGGCCAACGTTGAGTTCCACCTGGTGGGCATGTCACATATAAGGCGGTTCTTGGGCAGGTTCAACTCCTTTTGCAGCTCAGCCAGGCGAGCACTGGCATTATAATATCTGCGGAAATGCACACAGACTTTCCTGGCCTGCCTCAGGACATCCTGTAAGCCCGGGTACCTGCCCAAGAAGCGCTGCACCACCAGGTTAAGGACGTGAGCCACACAGGGCACATGGGTCAGTTGTCCCTGTCGGAGGGCGGAGAGGAGGTTGGTGCCATTGTCGCAAACCACCATTCCTGGCTTAAGCTGGCGTGGCGTCAACCACCTCTCGGCCTGGCCCTGCAGAGCAGACAGGACCTCTGCCCCAGTGTGGCTTCTGTCCCCCAAACACACCAGCGCAAGCACGGCATGGCATCTTTTTGCCTGCGTACTTGCGTAGCCCCGTGAACGGCTACGGAGCACCGCTGGTTCATAGGACAAACCACAGGAAGAGGCCATGGAGGAAGAAGAAGAGGAGGGGGTGGAGGAGAGAGGTGTGTCACAACCAGTAGTAGCATTTTGGAGGCGTGGCGGTGGGACAACCTCCAACACTACTGCACCTTGTCCTGAATCCTTCCCAGCTGCCAAAAGAGTGACCCAATGGGCCGTGAAAGAAAGGTAACGTCCCTGTCCATGCCTGCTGGACCATGAGTCAGCGGTAATATGCACCTTACCGCTGACCGCCCTGTCCAGCGAGGCCAAGACATTGCCTTCCACATGCCGGTAGAGAGCCGGAATAGCCTTCCGTGAGAAAAAGTGGCGTTTGGGAACCTGCCACTGAGGAACTGCACATTGCACAAACTCACGGAAGGGGGCCGAGTCTACCAACTGAAAAGGCAGCAGTTGAAGCGCTAGCAATTTAGCCAAGCTAGCATTCAACCGCTGGGCATGTGGATGGCTGGGAGTGAACTTCTTTCGACGGTCCAGCAGCTGGGGCAGGGAAATTTGCCTGCTAGAATCGGACGTCGGTGTACTGCTAGCAGAGTGGGCGCAAGTACTTGGCTGTGACACACCTAATTCTACACCTTCATTCCTCTCAGTGCATGTTTCAGAGAGGACTGAAGTTATAGTGGGGTTGGAGATCCCAGCTGATGCGGTGCAAGGAGAGGTCCGCTTTGTTCTTTGGTGTGGGTCTTTGAGGTAGGCTTGCCAACGAGCTGCATGGCAGGTCAACATATGTCTGGTCAGGCATGTGGTACCCAAGCGGCTGATGTTTTGGCCACGCGATATACGCTTGAGACATATGTTGCAAACAGCAGCTGTGCGATCTGATGCACTAGCCTCAAAAAAGGCCCACACCAAAGAACTTTTTGAATGACGGGCAGAGGCAGCGCCCTGCACAGGCGGAGCTCTGCGGTGTGATTCCGTCGGTGTACTGCCCTTACGCTGGCCACCAAAGGGCATCCTGCCTCGTTGGAGATGTGCCTCCTCCTCATCCTCCTCCTCCTCCTCTCTCCTATTAGGCACCCACGTGGAGTCAGTGACCTCATCATCCCCTCCCTCCTCATCACTGGAGCCAATCTGGCAGTATGCTGCAGCTGCTGGAACATGACTGCCAGATTGGTGTCCTTCTTGAGCATCCCCTCTGTCTGCTCTCACGCTACTGCCTTCCTCTAGCTGGGTTTCATCATCAGACCCTTCGAAACGCTGGGCATCCTCCTGGAGCATGTACCCAACACTGTGCTGAAACAGTTCGGGGGACTCCTCAGGAGGAGGACATGGTGGGTCTAGGGAAGGAGTGACTGATGATTTGTCTGACATTGATACCAGGGAAGACGACGCTTTGGCAGCTGCTTTTCCAGTACCCTGAGCCTGGGTGAGAGAGGATGAGGAGGAGGAGGAGGGCTTGGTCATCCACTCTACCAAGTCTTCGGCATGATGTGGCTCAACATGTCCAGCTGCCGAAAAGAAGGACAAGCGTGTCCCATGGCCATGTGCTGATGACAATGCACCGCGTCCACGACCAGCACTGTTGCCCCCAGACACAGAGCCTGCTTGCCCTCTTTTATTGCCTCCTGACTGTCTGCCTCTCCTTGTTTGCCTTCCAGACATTCTAATAGATGGCCTGCAGGGAGATGGGAAAAAAGCAATAAGGGCTACCTTCAGGTGTCCTTCTCTGTCCCTTGAAACAAGGACTTTCACAGTGAAAGAAACTGACACTCTCCCTACCTACAGTTTTCTGTCCCTAGAAAAAATGTTTTTTTTAATCACAATATAGCACAAGGACAATTCACTCACTGTCCTTACAGGTCCCTGGAAACAAGGACTTGCAGAGTGAAATAAACTGACACTCTCCCTACCTACAGTTTTCTGTCCCTAGAATAAATGTTTTTTTTAAGCACACTATAGCACAAGGACAATTCACTCACTGTCCTTACAGGTCCCTGGAAACAAGGACTTGCAGAGTGAAATAAACTGACACTCTCCCTACCTACAGTTTTCTGTCCCTAGAATAAATGTTTTTTTTAATCACAATATAGCACAAGGACAATTCACTCACTGTCCTTCCAGGTCCCTGGAAACAAGGACTTGCAGAGTGAAATAAACTGACACTCTCCCTACCTACAGTTTTCTGTCCCTAGAATAAATGTTTTTTTTAAGCACAATATAGCACAAGGACAATTCACTCACTGTCCTTACAGGTCCCTGGAAACAAGGACTTGCAGAGTGAAAGAAAAAAAACACTCTCCCTACCTACAGTTTTCTGTCCCTAGAAAAAATGTTTTTTTTAAGCACAATATAGCACAAGGACAATTCACTCACTGTCCTTACAGGTCCCTGGAAACAAGGACTTGCAGAGTGAAAGAAAAAAAACACTCTCCCTACCTACAGTTTTCTGTCCCTAGAAAAAATGTTTTTTTTAATCACAATATAACACAAGGACAATTCACTCACTGTCCTTCCAGGTCCCTGGAAACAAGGACTTGCAGAGTGAAATAAACTGACACTCTCCCTACCTACAGTTTTCTGTCCCTAGAATAAATGTTTTTTTTAAGCACAATATAGCACAAGGACAATTCACTCACTGTCCTTACAGGTCCCTGGAAACAAGGACTTGCAGAGTGAAAGAAAAAAAACACTCTCCCTACCTACAGTTTTCTGTCCCTAGAAAAAATGTTTTTTTTAATCACAATATAGCACAAGGACAATTCACTCACTGTCCTTCCAGGTCCCTGGAAACAAGGACTTGCAGAGTGAAATAAACTGACACTCTCCCTACCTACAGTTTTCTGTCCCTAGAATAAATGTTTTTTTTAAGCACAATATAGCACAAGGACAATTCACTCACTGTCCTTACAGGTCCCTGGAAACAAGGACTTGCAGAGTGAAAGAAAAAAAACACTCTCCCTACCTACAGTTTTCTGTCCCTAGAAAAAATGTTTTTTTTAATCACAATATAGCACAAGGACAATTCACTCACTGTCCTTACAGGTCCCTGGAAACAAGGACTTGCAGAGTGAAAGAAAAAAAACACTCTCCCTACCTACAGTTTTCTGTCCCTAGAAAAAATGTTTTTTTTAATCACAATATAACACAAGGACAATTCACTCACTGTCCTTCCAGGTCCCTGGAAACAAGGACTTGCAGAGTGAAATAAACTGACACTCTCCCTACCTACAGTTTTCTGTCCCTAGAATAAATGTTTTTTTAAGCACAATATAGCACAAGGACAATTCACTCACTGTCCTTACAGGTCCCTGGAAACAAGGACTTGCAGAGTGAAAGAAAAAAAACACTCTCCCTACCTACAGTTTTCTGTCCCTAGAAAAAATGTTTTTTTTAATCACAATATAGCACAAGGACAATTCACTCACTGTCCTTACAGGTCCCTGGAAACAAGGACTTGCAGAGTGAAATAAACTGACACTCTCCCTACCTACAGTTTTCTGTCCCTAGAATAAATGTTTTTTTTAAGCACAATATAGCACAAGGACAATTCACTCACTGTCCTTACAGGTCCCTGGAAACAAGGACTTGCAGAGTGAAAGAAAAAAAACACTCTCCCTACCTACAGTTTTCTGTCCCTAGAAAAAATGTTTTTTTTAATCACAATATAGCACAAGGACAATTCACTCACTGTCCTTCCAGGTCCCTGGAAACAAGGACTTGCAGAGTGAAATAAACTGACACTCTCCCTACCTACAGTTTTCTGTCCCTAGAATAAATGTTTTTTTTAAGCACAATATAGCACAAGGACAATTCACTCACTGTCCTTACAGGTCCCTGGAAACAAGGACTTGCAGAGTGAAAGAAAAAAAACACTCTCCCTACCTACAGTTTTCTGTCCCTAGAAAAAATGTTTTTTTTAATCACAATATAGCACAAGGACAATTCACTCACTGTCCTTACAGGTCCCTGGAAACAAGGACTTTCACAGTGAAAGAAACTGACACTCTCCCTACCTACAGTTTTCTGTCCCTAGAAAAAATGTTTTTTTTAATCACAATATAGCACAAGGACAATTCACTCACTGTCCTTACAGGTCCCTGGAAACAAGGACTTGCAGAGTGAAATAAACTGACACTCTCCCTACCTACAGTTTTCTGTCCCTAGAATAAATGTTTTTTTTAAGCACACTATAGCACAAGGACAATTCACTCACTGTCCTTACAGGTCCCTGGAAACAAGGACTTGCAGAGTGAAATAAACTGACACTCTCCCTACCTACAGTTTTCTGTCCCTAGAATAAATGTTTTTTTTAATCACAATATAGCACAAGGACAATTCACTCACTGTCCTTCCAGGTCCCTGGAAACAAGGACTTGCAGAGTGAAATAAACTGACACTCTCCCTACCTACAGTTTTCTGTCCCTAGAATAAATGTTTTTTTTAAGCACAATATAGCACAAGGACAATTCACTCACTGTCCTTACAGGTCCCTGGAAACAAGGACTTGCAGAGTGAAAGAAAAAAAACACTCTCCCTACCTACAGTTTTCTGTCCCTAGAAAAAATGTTTTTTTTAAGCACAATATAGCACAAGGACAATTCACTCACTGTCCTTACAGGTCCCTGGAAACAAGGACTTGCAGAGTGAAAGAAAAAAAACACTCTCCCTACCTACAGTTTTCTGTCCCTAGAAAAAATGTTTTTTTTAATCACAATATAACACAAGGACAATTCACTCACTGTCCTTCCAGGTCCCTGGAAACAAGGACTTGCAGAGTGAAATAAACTGACACTCTCCCTACCTACAGTTTTCTGTCCCTAGAATAAATGTTTTTTTTAAGCACAATATAGCACAAGGACAATTCACTCACTGTCCTTACAGGTCCCTGGAAACAAGGACTTGCAGAGTGAAAGAAAAAAAACACTCTCCCTACCTACAGTTTTCTGTCCCTAGAAAAAATGTTTTTTTTAATCACAATATAGCACAAGGACAATTCACTCACTGTCCTTCCAGGTCCCTGGAAACAAGGACTTGCAGAGTGAAATAAACTGACACTCTCCCTACCTACAGTTTTCTGTCCCTAGAATAAATGTTTTTTTTAAGCACAATATAGCACAAGGACAATTCACTCACTGTCCTTACAGGTCCCTGGAAACAAGGACTTGCAGAGTGAAAGAAAAAAAACACTCTCCCTACCTACAGTTTTCTGTCCCTAGAAAAAATGTTTTTTTTAATCACAATATAGCACAAGGACAATTCACTCACTGTCCTTACAGGTCCCTGGAAACAAGGACTTGCAGAGTGAAAGAAAAAAAACACTCTCCCTACCTACAGTTTTCTGTCCCTAGAAAAAATGTTTTTTTTAATCACAATATAACACAAGGACAATTCACTCACTGTCCTTCCAGGTCCCTGGAAACAAGGACTTGCAGAGTGAAATAAACTGACACTCTCCCTACCTACAGTTTTCTGTCCCTAGAATAAATGTTTTTTTTAAGCACAATATAGCACAAGGACAATTCACTCACTGTCCTTACAGGTCCCTGGAAACAAGGACTTGCAGAGTGAAAGAAAAAAAACACTCTCCCTACCTACAGTTTTCTGTCCCTAGAAAAAATGTTTTTTTTAATCACAATATAGCACAAGGACAATTCACTCACTGTCCTTACAGGTCCCTGGAAACAAGGACTTGCAGAGTGAAATAAACTGACACTCTCCCTACCTACAGTTTTCTGTCCCTAGAATAAATGTTTTTTTTAATCACAATATAGCACAAGGACAATTCACTCACTGTCCTTCCAGGTCCCTGGAAACAAGGACTTGCAGAGTGAAATAAACTGACACTCTCCCTACCTACAGTTTTCTGTCCCTAGAATAAATGTTTTTTTTAAGCACAATATAGCACAAGGACAATTCACTCACTGTCCTTACAGGTCCCTGGAAACAAGGACTTGCAGAGTGAAAGAAAAAAAACACTCTCCCTACCTACAGTTTTCTGTCCCTAGAAAAAATGTTTTTTTTAAGCACAATATAGCACAAGGACAATTCACTCACTGTCCTTACAGGTCCCTGGAAACAAGGACTTGCAGAGTGAAAGAAAAAAAACACTCTCCCTACCTACAGTTTTCTGTCCCTAGAAAAAATGTTTTTTTTAATCACAATATAGCACAAGGACAATTCACTCACTGTCCGTACAGGTCCCTGGAAACAAGGACTTGCAGAGTGAAAGAAACTGACACTGTCCCTACCTACAGTTTTCTGTCCCTAGAATAAATGTTTTTTTTAAGCACAATATAGCACAAGGAGAATTCACTCACTGTCCTTCCAGGTCCCTGGAAACAAGGACTTGCAGAGTGAAATAAACTGACACTCTCCCTACCTACAGTTTTCTGTCCCTAGAATAAATGTTTTTTTTAAGCACAATATAGCACAAGGACAATTCACTCACTGTCCTTACAGGTCCCTGGAAACAAGGACTTGCAGAGTGAAAGAAACTGACACTCTCCCTACCTACAGTTTTCTGTCCCTAGAATAAATGTTTTTTTAAGCACAATATAGCACAAGGACAATTCACTCACTGTCCTTCCAGGTCCCTGGAAACAAGGACTTGCAGAGTGAAAGAAACTGACACTGTCCCTACCTACAGTTTTCTGTCCCTAGAATAAATGTTTTTTTTAAGCACACTATAGCACAAGCACAAAACACACTGACACTCTCCCTACCTATCCTTCTCTTTCCCTAAACTAAAGGAATCCAGGTTAAGCAAGAAAGAAATAACAGTCACTGTCCCTGCCTATGCTGCTCTATCCCTGCTCCGGAACACACTACACTAGGCCGCCGTGCTGGCGGCCTTTTATAGTGTGGGGCGTGTACTAAACACCCTCAGCAATAATTGGCCACAGGCATCCTGCCTGTGGCCAATCATTGCTCTCCTCGCTGCCGGCGCTGTGATTGGCCAAGCATGCGGGGTCACAGTGCATGCTTGGCCAATCACAGCGCCTGGATGACACTGCGATGGCGTAGTGCATTGTGGGCCGTTCGCGTCACTCGAATTTGGCGCGAACGGCCCAAATCGTTCGATCTTCGTCGAACGATCGAACAGCCGATGTTCGAGTCGAACGTATGTTCGACTCGAACACGAAGCTCATCCCTACAAGCAATGCCAATATCAGCAAACAGGAACAAAAAAGTCTTCTGGATAGCAGCACTCCAAAAATAAAAGCCTTTATTTTAAAATTCAGGGATCCAAATACACACTGCACAATCACCGGCCAGGGTTGTCAGGAACATCCCAAAGCACCCTTCCCATATTAAGGGCAAGCGGCCTGGTATGGTTTAGGAGGGAGGGCGCTCATTTGTCTCCCCCTCTTTCCTGGCCCGCCAGGCTGCTTGCTGGGACAAGGTTCTGGTATGGATTTTTTTTGGGGGGGGACCCACACCAATTTTTTTACAATTTTGGCATGGAGGTTCCATTAAAACCTATACCAGACCCAAAGGGCCTGATATGGATTTTGGGAGGGACCCCATGCCATTTATTTTCTTAATTCTGTCATAGGGTTCTCCTTAACCACTTCAATACACTGTATTATATACTCTGCACTGTGTTATATACACTACACTAACTGCACTATATACTCTGCACCGAATTATATATACTGCACTATATACTCTGCATTGCGTTATATACACTACACTGACTGCAGTATATACTCTGCACTGCGTTATATACACTACACTGACTGCACTATACTGTATATATGTGTTCAGGTGTATTTTGTTAAAGCAAAAACAGTAAAGTAGTATGCACTTATAGCAAGGAATGAAGCTTTGACACAAAGAAAGAATGTTTTAGTAAAAAAACTAGATAACTGCTAAATCTGTGTACTTTGTTCAAACCATAAATAATAACATGATATTAGGGTTTTTCTTTACTCCAGGAGTGTATAATGAGTTTTGAAATGCTAGAGAAATTCTTAAAATGGACGTAAATCCTCCATACACCCAGTGAAGTGAACAGCCTCAGATTATACTCAGGGATGAACCAAATCTCCCTACATAGGTTTTACATATATATCTGCTGTCTTCACATTTATATACTGTTTAGAAAGTTCAGATAGTGTTAGCAGATTTTCTCTTCCTGTTTAACAAAGAGTGTGATGTCTGGGCATACAGCCAAGATAGCTAACAGTGCTGATTGGAGGAAAGGCACACACACCCTCGTTTTGTAATAGGGCCAGCTGCCTGCTAATCTATTTTAACAACCTCCCCGGACAGAAATGACAAGCTGCTTTTATCTGATGTGTCAGAGAATTTGTCAGGAGTTATCAGGCTGATAACAGAGGAACGGTTCAGGAGAGAGCTACGGGATTTAGCTCTTTGAAGAGAGATAGCAAAACACTACAGATGTATGTGCCCAGCTCAAATTTCATGAATCGGGTTTACATCCACTCTAATGCTCTACAATTTAACTAAAATGTACTGGAGATTTTAGTTGACTAAAATCTCCAGTACATTTTATATATAAATATGACTAAAACTAAAACAATTGCAGATGACTAAAATGGGACTAAAACTAAAATGGCATTTTAGTCAAAAGACTATAACTAAAACTAAATTAACGACTATGTGTCAAGAAAAAGGTTAAGCGGGGTGGGACTTTGTGTGTGCCTCAGAGGAGTAAATAAATATAGAAATACCAGAATTATAGAAAAATAAACAACTTTTATTTTTCTGCCATATGGCAGTAATATCAAAAGATTCAAAACATGAGATAAAATCAAGTTACAGTTCTGAGGATTTCAAATTCAGGGTGTGCGATTCCCAAGCATGAAGAGTGAAAAGGCCAATGCGTTTTGCGGATTTCCGCTTCTTTAGGGCCTTTAAAAATGGCACAGTAAGATATTGTATAAACTCTAAAAACAAAGAATGTTGATAGAAATATGTATAAATATGTTATCCAATATAATTCAATACATATGAGGTAGTGAAAAGGGAAGAATAAGTAAATAAGAAATTAATAATAATAATAATAATAATAATAATAATAATAATAATAATGAACATACAAAGGCATACAGATGTTACTGTTTATACGTTCACTGAATATACATTTATAGTTTTCAATAAGCATTGTTGCAGATTAGATGTTGTATTATATTAAAAGACACTTCAAAGTATGTGCATGGTTACATGTATATATAGCGGTATCTTGTGTGTCAAAATAATATATAACAAGAGGAGCACTACAGTGCATATTATCTATGTATATTAACATTGTTACATATGTTGGGTGTGTATCTATATCTGAGAGGAAACACACTTACCAAGAAGCTGTAACTGTAAGAATCCGGTGCCGCGGACAGATAAGGCTTACGTGCCTGTGAGGACACTTCCCCCTATTATGCCTGCGCAGAGAAAATAGGCGGATCCCTATATACAGTATGTGAGCAAAGAAAACAAATGAATTGATGGCTGGGAAGTGAATGTGTGTGGGAAACGGGAGGGGTGGGTGAGGGAAATAGAGAAGGAGAACGATGAAGGATGACAAAAAAAGGGGGGAAGGGAAACAAAAGGGGGAGAGGAGAGAAAGAGTGGATAGGGGGAGATAAGGGGAAAAGTTGAAGGATGGGGAGGGTGGGAGAGTAAAAGAGGGGGATGGGGGTAAAAATGGGGGGAAGAAAGGGAAGGGAAGGGAGGGGGAAGGGGGGAAGAGGGCAAAAGAAAAAAACAAAGGAGGAAGCAGAAGAAATATCGAAAGAAGAGGGGGGGAAGGGGGGGAAGGGAAAAAGAGGGGGGGTTTGGGAGTGGGGAAAAAGAAGGAAAAGGAGGGGGAAGGGGAAAAAAAGGATGGAGGGGAGATGGAGATGAAAAAAAGAGGGGAAAGAAAGAAAAAATAGGAATAGGGATGAAGGTAGAGGGGAGAGAAAGGAAAAAGAAAGGACAAGGGGAAAAAAAGGAGGGGGAGGGGAAAAAAAGGAGGGGGAGGGGAAAAAAAGAAGGGGGGAAATAGAGGAGAAAAAAAAGGAAAGGGGGGAAGAAAAGAGGGGGTGAAATAGGAAAGAGGGAGGGAGGGGAAAGGGAGGGGGAAAGGGGGGGTGACGTCTCCCCAGCTCCTCCATGTGGGAACAGTTAACATGGCGCCGCTGCATGCCTCTCCCACCTGCGGCCTTGGGATCAACACAGGCGGTCCCACCGGAGATCACTGAAGGTTTCCCCAGCAGCATGTCAACTCGCAGCAAGCCCGAACCCTCTACAAACTCTTCAGCTCTGCTAACGCTGCACAGGCCTCTTCCTCCTACCCACATGGAGCAGACTGTGCCATCTTCCGGGGTGAACCCAGGGATGCCTCCGAAGTCTCTGCAGGTGAGCGCATCACCCACTCCTTCATCCCCTAGGGACCCTGATAGAGACTCCCTCTCCCTCTGCTGGCATTTCAGCACTGGGGACTCTCACCTTCCCACCATGTGAGCTGCTCACAATCCCTGCAGCAGCTGCGACCCATCCCTATTGCCACTAAGACCCTATCTTCCCTCCCTGACTCTCCAAAGCACCACTTCTGGGGGGGGGCATTGTCTCCCCTGTGACCCCCTCTCCTGTAGACCCAAAAGAACCCCCTCTGTTCCCCGTGACATCCACACAAATGGATGAGCAGATAGAATGGTTTGAACCATGGGACTCGCCTATATGGGCAACTACCCATCACCATGTCCTTCCCAGGATACTATCAATCCTCACTGCAGTTGAACTAGTCTCATGGCGAGAACAACTTCATTCCCTACATACTAAAAATTATTTTAAATTGCTGATCTCTGAATTCAAGGAGGCCTGCCGCAGTGAGATTAAAATGTTACAGACTTTCACCAGCTAGCTACCCAGGTGGAAGACATAGAGGAAGACTTGCAATCTACAAAGCTCACAGTCCACTGTGTTCAGTCCCAACAAGTGGACGATCGCTTCATTCTCCGGGACATGCAACGCCATCTTGAGGACCTAGATAACTGCAACCCCCACAACAACATCCGGGTCCGTGGTCTTCCGGAGTCCAAAGGTCCAGAGGATTTGAGAGCAGTCTTTCATACCATTTTCAACAACCTATTGGGGGCCCCTGCCTCCACACACATTAAAATGGACAGGGCCCACAGAGCTCTAAAACCTAAAGGCCCAGCATCAAGCCCTAGAGATGTCATCTGCAGAGTTCCCTCATTTTCTTTAAAGGAGGAGATTATGCGCAAAGCTTGAGTGTATAAGCCAATCCTGTTTGGGGATACTCCAATTCACTTATTTCCTGACCTTTCCTGGATTACTCTACAGAAGCGCAGAGTACTTTAACCACTTCTCCACACCTTACAGGATAGTGCCATTATGTACCGCTGGGGAATCCCCTTCAGCTTATCGGCTACACACAATGAGAAGAAAGTGGTTCTCCGGATTCCTGAAGACCTACGTATGTTCTTGAAGATTATAGAGATCCCAGCACCAGACCTTCCAGGGTGGGATATTACCCCCCCATTGACGGGATGGCAAAGAGTTTCCACAAAAAGCAGGGAAGACCCCCCGATTCCCCCGCAAGAGCCCTAAGCAGCGACCGGGCCTGAAGGTCCTTCCAGTGTGGTAAAAAAACTCCATCACCTTTTCTCTTTTTTTTTTATTCTTGTGGTTTATAAGCCACTCAACGGGAGGACTGTCTGGCTTATTATGCTTAATTACAGTGGAATTACACATCTCTGTAGAGTGCACTAAATTTTCCCTAGCTGTTGCTCCCTCACAGATTTGAATGGACTTCATCTTTCTGGGTTGACTGATCCTTAGTGAGGTTGCTGGGGACCGGAATGTGCAGTCTGGGAGTTTGTTTTTTCTGACAACTCACCCCTGTTGCGGGCGCCCTCCTGTTTATAACTTTCAATACTCAAACTACCAAATCTACAGTGCCTTGCAAAAGTATTCACCCCCTTGTAATTTTTCGTGTTTTGTTGCCTCACAACCTGGAATTAACATGGATTGTTTGAGGATTTGCATCATTTAATTTACAGAACATGGCCACAACTTTAAAGATGTTTTTTTTTTATTATTGTAAAGCAAACAACAAATAGGACAAAATAACTGAAAAAGTCAATGTGCATAACTATTCACCCCCCTAAAGTCAATACTTTGTAGAGCCACCTTTTGCGGCTATCACAGTGCCAAGTCGCTTTGGATAAGTCTCTATGAGCTTGCCACATCTTACCACTGTGATTTTTGCCCATTCCTCCTTGCAAAATTGCTCCAGCTCCTTCAAGTTAGAAGGTTTGCGCTTGTGAACAGCAATCTTTAAAGAGGTTGTAAACCTTTGTGTTTTTTAACTTAATGCATCCTATGCATTAAGGTGAAAAAACACCTTGCAGTGTCCGGCCCCCCAGACCCCATTTTACTTACCTGAGCCCCGAATTTCCATGGGCGCCATCCCACGTCGCTCTCTCCACGGCTTCCTCGGCTCTTCATTGGATAGATTGATAGCAGCGCAGCCATTGGCTCCCGCTGCTGTCAATCAAATCTAATGACGCGTGCGCCGGGGGCAGGGCTGAGTCATACACTCGGCGGCTATGGACGCAGAGTGTATGACACGGGAGTGCGCTCGCAAGGTAACCCCCTCGGGAGAGAGCTTCCCAGAGGAGGTTATCTATTGTGGGGAGGAGCTGAGAGAGCCGCTGTGGGACACAAGAACAGGATCATCGGAGGCCCCTCTGTGCAAAACTAACTGCACAGTGGAGGTAAGTATGACATGTTTGTTATTTTTATTTTTTTTAAACGGGAACCTTTACAACCACTTTAAGTCTGACCACAGATTTTCTATCGGATTGAGGTCTGGGCTTTGACTTGGTCATTCCAATACATTTACATGTTTCCCCTAAACCACTCAAGTGTTTCTTTAGCAGTGTTTTTGGGGTCATTGTCCTGCTGGTAGGTGAACCTCCGTCCTAGTCTCAAATCACACACAGAGTGGTTGTCAGATAAGGGTACTCACTGAGGCCGAGATGCAGAGAGCGGCTCACTCTTGCGACTAAGCGCACTCCACCCCCTGGAGATGGGACAGAGGGTGGATGGCACCAAGAGGCACAAGCTACCAGCAGGCAGGAAAGGACTTGCGTGAAGGTCTCTGAGGGCTTGTGTAGACACTGACAGGTAGCAGAGCTCAGCTGGTGTTATGTAACAGAAAGTCCAAAGCAGGCCGGGGGTCAAACACCAGAGAGGAGAGGAGTCCAAGACAAGCAAAAGGATCAAGACGCTGGAGACTGGAGACAATCTGGGTCACAGGCAGAAGGTCAGGTGCAGGAGACTGAAGGCAAGTCCGGGTCACAAGGCAGAGGGTCAAACACAGGAGAGAGCAGCAAAGTCCAATAAGCAAGCCAGGAGTCAGGTTTAGGAGAGATCAGGGTGGTCAAGGCAATCCGGGTCACAGCAGAAGATCAAACAGACAGGAAACAGGAACTTGGATCACAGGAAGCTGAAAGACAAAACAGCAATTTGCTTGGGGATTTGCCCAGCTTTTATAGGCAGCCAGGATGCCATGTGACATGCTGAACAAATGGAAGCCGTTTACTTCCTGACAGGCAGCCAGGATGTTATATGACACGCTGAACAGATAGAAGCTGTTTACTTCCTGACAAGCAGCCAGGATGTCATGTGATACACTGAACAGATAGAAGCTCTTTTCTTCCCTGACAGTGCCCCCCCCCTGAGGGATGGCCTCTGGATGCTTAAGCTGGACATCAATTCCAGATGTCCCCGATGAAAAGCCTGAATTAAGCGTGGGGCATGCAGGTTTCTTGAAGGTTCCCAGGAATTATTTTCAGGGGGATACCCCTTCCATTTGATCAGGTACTGTAGTTGTCTACCCCTCCTCCTGCAATTCAAAATGGCCTCTACCTCAAACTCCTCTTTCCCATTCACTTTGACTGGTGGAGGAGGTGATTCCTCTCTTCCTGGTAAAGGACTAGGAGTCAGTGGTTTCAGTAAGGATGCATGGAAAACTGGGTGAATCCTGTAGGAAGTGGGTAGGGCTAATTCAAAAGCCACAGGGTTTATCATTCTTTTGATTTCAAAAGGCCCTATAAATTTTGGGCCCAATTTCCGTGAGGGACAGGGTAACCTGAGGTTTGCTGCTGATAGCCACACCTTGTCGCCAATCTTAAAAACTGGGTTCTCCTTTCTTCCTTTGTTATAATATTTCTGATAATTATCTTGGGCTTTCTGTAGAGCGTCCTGAATTTCCTGAAAGTTCTTTTGGATAGTGGTCCTGTACCGCAGGGACTGATGTTTCAGGAATAGAGTTTGGGAGGAAGGAAGGATGGAACCCAAAGTTTGATCAGAAGGGTGTTTGGTTAGTGGCAGTATGGACTGAATTGTTGTACGCAAATTCTGCGTAAGGAAGCAGAGAGGACCAATCATCCTGGGAGCCGGAACAAAAGCAGCGGAGATACTGTTCCAAAGTTTGATTTGTTCTCTCCGTCTGGCCATTGCTTTGGGGATGATATGCGAAAGAAAGGCAAAACGTGATTTCTAGTGCGTTGCAGAGCTCCCTCCAAAATTTGGAGGTGAATTGACCCTGTCTCTGGGAGAGAATGGCTCCGGTGGCAGTTTCTGAAGCATCCACCTCTAATACGAATGGCAAGGCTGGATCCGGGTGCTTTAAAATTGGGGCGGTAGTGAACAGGTCTTTGAGTTTAACAAAGGTTTCCTTGGCCTCCTGGGACCACCAAAACTGGCTGTGCTGACGGGTGAGTTGAGTAATGGGTGCAACAATGGAGGAAAAACCAGCAATGAACCTCCTATAGAAGTTGGTAAACCTGATGAATCGCTGCATCCCCTTCTTATTTACTGGAGCCGGCCACTCCTGGATGGCCTTGACCTTTTGAGGATCCATTGCGACCCCATTGGTGGAAATGATGAAACCTAGAAATTGCACCACAGTCTTTTCAAATTCAAATTTCTCCGCTTTCAGATATAACCCTGTTTCCTGAGGATTGTAAGAACAGTCTTTACATGGACCCGGTGTAACTCAATAGTAGCGGAGAAAATGAGAATGTCGTCCAGGTAAATGATTAGGAAGTTGTCTAGGTATTCCTGAAATATGTCATTTACCAGGTGCTGAAAGGTGGCCGGGGCATTACATAGCCCAAACGGCATCACCAAATACTCAAAATGACCAAACCTGGATCTGAAGGCGGTCTTCCATTCATCCACAGGACCGATTCGTATGAGGTTGTAGGCACCTCGTATGTCCAATTTAGAAAATATTCGGGCAGTCCGGAAATGCTGGAACAACTTTGGAATGAGTGCCTGCCACCGGGTAGCGGTTTTTAATGGTTATCTTGTTTAGCTCTCTATAACCAATACATGGTCTGAGGGACCCATCTTTTTTTTCTACAAAGAAGATGCCTGCTCCGGCTGGTGAAGAAGAAGGGCGGATAAAGCCTTTTTCCAGGTTCTCGTCGCTGTAGGCCTTGAGGGCCACCAATTCTGTTTCAGACAGAGGAAATATATGCCCAAAAGGTACTTCAGAGCCAGGTAGCAGCTCGATGGGGCAGTCATAAGGCCTATGTGGTGGTAGACAATCAGCCTTTTGTTTGTCGAAAACGTCTTTAAATTCGTAGTACTCTGAGGGGACGTGCTGGAGATTGTCAGGCATTGGTGTCACAGATAGACAAGAGACTGGAGCCGGAGGGAGGCAGTGCTGGGAGCAGAAAGGAGAAGTGAAGAGGACCTCTTTTTTATTCCAGCTAATGTTAGGTTCGTGTGTCTGCAGCCAAGGGAGTCCCAGATTGGGGATAGGAAACATGGGGGAGAGCATAATGTAGGGACTCCTGATGACCGGAGTCTGTGGTAACCCAGATGGGCTCAGTCTCTTGCATGACAAGTCAGGAACGGGGAAGAGAGCTGTCAGTCAGATGGACTTGAAGACTTTGTTTCTTGGTCTGCAGAGGAATGTGTAGTTTTTGAGCAATTGAGTCCAGGAAGCAGCTGCAGGCTCCGGAGTCAATTATGGCTGGCAGATGGGTCTCCTTTCCCGCTAGCAGTAGAGAAACAGAAAGAGTGACAAAAGTCTGTGAAAAGTCAATGGTTTGATAGTTCATGATAAACTGTGAGCGCGACTTACTGGGTCTCACAGGGCAGGTGCGAAGAAAATGTCCTGTTCCCCCACAGTACAGACAGAGGTTGGCCTGTCTTTCCTCTGGGGTCAATGGAGCACGGATCAATCCCAACTGCCTAGGTTCAACTACAGGAGCAGAGGTGACAGGCGGAACTGGAAAAGATGAATGGACAAGAGAGGGCCTGGGGGGCGTCCAACCAGGACGAGGAGCCTGGAAGCGCTCAGAGTGTCTCTC
Organism: Rana muscosa; assembly: GCA_029206835.1. NCBI lineage: Eukaryota > Metazoa > Chordata > Amphibia > Anura > Ranidae > Rana > Rana muscosa. The sequence continues at coordinate 104,604,779 of CM055119.1, read as the reverse complement.
ACGCATGCGCCTGTCCAGCTTGGTTGCGGCTTGGATCAAGTCTTCCAGTGTGGCTGGGGTCTCAATCCAGGCTAACTCATCTTTCAAGCCTTTCCGAAAGACCCTGACGGTACTGGTAATTTAAAGCTGGTTAATTCCAGCCAGTGTCAGCTGACCACTTGCGGAATTCTGCGGTGTAGTCCTCTACCGGCCTTTTCCGCTGAGACACTGTATGTAGAATGGCTTCAGCTGTTGCAGTCCGTTGGGGGTCGTCATAAAGTTGGGCCATACTGTCAAAGAACGTATCAACTAAGTTTAACGAAGGGCTTCTTTGTTTCATTAGGCCATGGGCCCAAGCTTGAGGTTCTTCAGCCAGAAAGGATATAATAAATCCTACTTTAACAACTTCAGATGAAAAAGTCCTGGGCTGGAGGCCTAAATACAAGGAACAGGCATTTTTAAAAGCTCGAAATTTCTTGCGGTCACCAGAAAATCGCTCCGGTGTGGGGACCCTGGGTTCAGGGGCAGCCATGATCACAGTAGAACTGGGTGACGCTTGAGATGAGGAGGCCCCACTAACCTGAGCCTGAGCTGTGGCTGCTGGTGCAGGTGAGCCGGACAGTTGCTGGAGACGGCTGTCAATCTGAACATAGACTTCCTGCAACTTTTGGACTGCGTCAGTGAGGACTGAACCTTTCTGGCACAAGACATCAAAAGGTGAGCGCGCTCTGTCGGCCTCTGACATGGCTGTTTTTTACTATCAGATAAGGGTACTCACCGAGGCCGAGATGCAGAGAGCGGCTCACTCTTGCGACTAAGCGCACTCCACCAACTGGAGATGGGACAGAGGGTGGATGGCACCAAGAGGCACAAGCTACCAGCAGGCAGGACAGGACTTGCGTGAAGGTCTCTTAGGGCTTGTGTAGACACTGACAGGTAGCAGAGCTCAGCTGGTTTTATGTAACAGAAAGTCCAAAGCAGGCTGGGGGTCAAACACCAAAGAGGAGAGGAGTCCAAGACAAGCAAAAGGATCAAGACGCTGGAGACTGGAGACAATCCGGGTCACAGGCAGATGGTCAGGTGCAGGGGACTGAAGGCAAGTACGGGTCACAAGGCAGAGGGTCAAACACAGGAGAGAGCAGCAAAGTCCAATAAGCAAGCCAGGAGTCAGGTTTAGGAGAGATCAGGGTGGTCAATCTGGGTCACAGCAGAAGATCAAACAGACATGAAACAGGAACTTAGATCACAGGAAGCTGAAAGACAAAACAGCAATTTGCTTGGGGATTTGCCCAGCTTTTATAGGCAGCCAGGATGCCATGTGACACACTGAACAAATGGAAGCTGTTTACTTCCTGACAGGCAGCCAGGATGTTATGTGACACGCTGAACAGATAGAAGCTGTTTACTTCCCTGACAGTGGTACAGGTTTTGCTCAAGAATATCCCTGTATTTAGCACCATCCGTCTTTCCCTCAACTCTGACCAGTCTCCCAGGCCCGACTGTTGAAAAACATCCCCACAGCATTATGCTGACACCACCATGTTTCACTGTGGGGATGGTGTTCTTTGGGTGATGTGATGTGTTGAGTTTGCGCCAAGCATAGCGTTTTCTTTGATAGTCAAAAAGTTAAATTTTAGTCTCATCAGACCAGAGCACCTTCCTCCATAGATTTTGGGAGTCTCCCACATGCCTTTTCGCAAACTCAAAACGTGACATTTAGTTTTTTTTGCTGAAAGTAATGGCTTTCTTCTGGCCACTCTGCCATAAAGTCCAACTCTATGGAACGTACTGCTTATTGTCGTCCTATGTCGTCCTATTCCAGTCTCTGCTGTGGAACTCTGCAGCTCCTCCAGGGTTACCTTAGGTCTCTGTGCTGCCTCTCTGATTAACCACTTGCCGACCACCTCCTGTACTTATACGTCGGCAGAATGGCACGGACAGGCACAATCACGTACCTGTATGTTGCCCTTTAAATGTCTGACGTGTGGTCGCGTGCGCGCCGCCGGCGGCACGCTCGCGACCCTGCCGCCTTCCCTGTGAGTCGGACCGTGGGTCCCGTGTACTCGGAGCGAAGATCAGTGTCATGTGACACACAGCCCACCCCCCCTACAGTAAGAAACACTCAATAGGGAACACTTAACCCCTACAGCGCCACCTAGTGGTTAACCCCTTCACTGCCAGTGTCATTTTCACAGTAATCAGTGTATTTTTATAGCACTGATCAATGTAAAAATGACAATGGTCCCAAAAATGTGCCAAAAGTGTCCGATGTGTCCACCCTAATGTTGCAATCACAATAAAAATCGCTGATCGCCGCCATTACTAGTAAAAAAAAAATTATAAAAATGACTTAAAACTATCCCCTATTTTGTAGATGCTACAACTTTTGCGCAAACCAATCAATAAACGCTTATTGCGATTTTTTTTTTTACCAAAAATATGTAGAAGAATATGTATAGGCCTAAACTGAGGAAAAATATATTTTTTTTATATATTTTTTGGGGATATTTATTATAGCAAAAAGTAAAAAATATTGAATTTTTTTCAAAATTGTCGCTCTATTTTTGTTTATAGCGCAAAAAATAAAAACCGCAGAGGTGATCAAATACCACCAAAAGAAAGCTCTATTTGTGGGAAAAAAAGGACGCCTATTTTGTATGGGAGCCACGTCTCACGACCGCGCAATTGTCAGTTAAATCTACGCAGTGCCGAATCGCAAAAAGGGGCCTGGTCCTTTAGCTGCAAAATGGTCCGGGGCTGAAGTGGTTAATGCCCTCCTTGCCCTGTCCGTGAGTTTTGGTGTGTGGACGTCTTTTGGCAGGTTTGCTGTTGTGCCATGTTCTTTCCATTTGGTTATGATTTATTTATTTATTCATTATTTATTCATTTAATGGTGATACCTTAGACTGACAAGGACCATACACTTAGTGGAAGTTACAGACCCATAGCTCTACTGAATTTGGATTGAAAAATGTTCACAAAATTATTGTCCCTCCGTCTAAATGAAGTCCTCCCCTCCCTGATTCATAAAGATCAGGTGGGTTTTGTCCCCAGGTGGCAGGCGGGAGATAATACCAGGAGAGTCATCAATTTAACCCCTACGCTGCCAGGCCCTGTGCTCCATTTTGTACACTCAGGTGGCCAGACCATTTTTGCAATTTTTCTAAATTGTTTGTAAAAGATCCCTCAAACCATATATTTTCTGAAAGAACATGACCAGTAAAATAAAAAGAAGGTGCTACTGATTTCTAAGGTCCCCCGATATTTGCGCAAATGTTTATCAAAACAATATTTTTGCTAAAAATCCACTAAAATCTTATTTAGCAGATAAATACACAGCAAATATTAAAAAATTCCTACTAAATATAAAAAAATGCCTACTAAATATAAAAGCGTAACCTGTATTGAGTTAATAAATAACAAATATTTGTATCTTTTAAATTGCGCCTTTTTTGCAAAATGGTGAAAATTGAACAGACGCAAAAGTGTAAATATTCTCCCTGCTAGGGAATTTTATAGATGTTTGCAAATCCGCCACTTTTTTCAGGCACACTACGCAAGCACCCCACTGGATTCTAACTCCTCCTTTGAATCCCTTTGCCACACATCCCCCAGACAAAAAAAGGCTTAATCTCGGCAATTTACAAATCTATGGAAGGGGTTGGGGACTGCCCCATGCTTAGAATATGATCACAAGGACTGGGAAGCTAACTGGCAGAACCTGCGAAAATGCACAAATTCTCTTACTATTAGGGAGATGGCGATTAAACTATTTACTCGCTGGTATTATACTTCCCAAAGATTGGGCAGCATATTCCCTAAGTCCTCTTTGCTATGTTTCCATGGCTGCTCTCTTTCGGGTTATTTTCTGCACCTGTTCTGGGAATGTGAAAAGTTGCAGCCCACATTGGAAGGAGACCCAGGAACTGATAGATAAGCTGGCGGGGAGACACATGGCTCTGACACACACTCACTGTCTGCTATTTGAAAGAATTCCTGATACCACTAAACCTTTAATGAAATTTTTACACACTATTTGCATTGCATTGCATTGGACAATTGCCCTTTGTTGGAAGTCTAACCCGGTTCCGTTCGCTCAAGTTCTTGATAGGCTTGATCAGATAATGTTATCGGAAAAGATTTTCCATACACTGCGGGACTTGGTTCCCATTTATAAAGCTAAATGGAACCCTTGGCTTTTGCTCCGTCTTCAAGATTGACCTCAGTTTTTGTTCTAGTTTTTCTTTCTTTTTATTAATCTCTTTTTTATGCTTGCAGTCTAATTGGACATACCTTACTGTTGTGCAGCTGGACATTTTTTAATGATCTCTTTGAACCTCTGTGAATACTACTAACCCTTGTTGGTTCTTTCTATATTGTTATACTCAAACTGTTGATCACATGCTTGACTTCTTGTACTGCAATTGTTTTTTTTTTCAAATAAAACTTTTTAGTAAAATAAAAAAAAAGTGTAAATATCCAAATTTCTCAGAAAATCTAAAGGTTTTAATTTTTCCCTTACAGCTTTCAGAATTTGTGAAAGACCCCCAAAACCATATATTTTCTGAAAGCATATGACCTCCAGCATGAAAAGAAGGTGCTACTGATTTTTTAGACCCTGCAGTATTTGCGCAAATGTTTATCAAACCAATATATTCACAAAAAATACACTAAAACCATTATTAGCAAATAAAAACACAGCTAATTTTACAAAATTCCTGCTAAATCCCTACTAAATATAAAAGCTTAACCTGTATGGAGTTAATAAATGACAAAAAAAAATTATTTTTACATTGCGTCTTTTTGCAAAACGGTGAAAATCGAACGTACACAAAAATGTATATATCCAAATTTCTCAAAAAATCTGAAGGTTTAAATTTTTTGATTTGACTGGTGGGGGGGGGGGGGGGACACATCTGGACCCCTACAAGCCCCATGCAGCACCTGAAGCCGGCAGGATCAGCAGTGGAGGGATGCTGGCTTCTAAAGGTAGCTGCAGGGAATCCCTTTGCAGAGGGGGGTTTGATCAGGTGGAGGGGGGTAATCAGTACTAAGGAGGAGAAGGGGGTTGAAGGATAGGAAAGGAGAGTGGAAGGACAACTTTAAGTAGAAGGGAGCGGTGGCTGGTGGAGAGGCTGGGGGACAGGGAAGCGGTGGCATGGGGGGCGGTCAAATTTCAGGTTAATAACTGTAATAGTTGTAGAATTGTTAAGCAGAGTCTGCTGAACAATTCTGATATAAGCTTTTTGTCATTGAAGTGACCTTGAGCTTACAGGAGAGGGAGAAAGGAGGTCCGTACCCCGTACGAACTTGGCCACCTGCAGGCACTTCTGTAGGTCCGTACTGCGTACGGATTTGGCAGTGAAAGGGTTAATATATATTGTTAACAGACAGAACACGGAGGCACTGTTACTCAGTCTGGATGCTGAAAAGGCCTTTGACGTGCTTGCCTGGCCTTTCCTGTTTGCAACCCTTGAATATCTGGGCTTCCAGGGGCCGTTCCTCAGGGCAATTAGACACTTGTATACAACTTCACCTCTATTAAAACACATTTTGCGGCGTCCCCCCCTTTACCATTTAAAATGGGATGAGACAGGGATGCCTGTTCTCCGTTGCACTTTGCCCTGTGTATTGAGACCCTGGCGGCCCAGATTCGACAGGACTCCAACATTAGTGGGGTATTGGTGAGTTTAAAATCTGCCTGTTTGCTGATGACTAGAGTTGTGCGGACACCTGGATGTTCGGGTTCGACGGGTTCGGCCGAACTTCGCAAAAAATTTCGAGTTCAGGACCTGAACTTGACCCTGAACCCGAACCCGATCGAAGTCAATGGGGACCCGAACTTTTGAGGACTAAAATGGCTCTAAAAAAGTAATGGAAAGGACTAGAGGGCTGAAAATGGCAGCAAAATGTTGTTAAGAGCATGGCAAGTGCTCTGCAAACAAATGTGGATAGGGAAATAACTTAAAATAACATAAAATACATAAAAATAAAAAATAATAATCTTGACCTAGGAGGACGAGGTCCATATGGAGTAGGAGGTTGAGGTGGCGGTGGATGTGGCGGTGTAGGTGGAAGCGGCGGTGGAGGAGGACGAGGTAGCCAACACTGGTTTTTGTTTTTATTTGTATTTTTTTAAATTAGAGTACACCCTAAAAGAGTGAGAAAGATCAAAAATACAACATTGGCTGGGTTAGGCCGGTATACATGTCTATTCTGAACAAGGTACGGACAAGTCCTGTGGGATCCATGCCTGGTTCATTTTAATGAACGTGAGCTTGTCCACATTGGCTCTGGACAGGCGGCTGTGCTTGTCTGTGATAACGCCACCTGCCGTGCTAAATACACGTTCAGATAATACACTGGCTGTAGAGCAGGCCAGCACCTCCAAGGCGTAAAGGGCAAGCTCAGGCCATGTGCCCAATTTGGAGACCCAGAAGTTGAAGGGGGAAGACCCGTCATTCAGTACGTGTAGGCGTGTGCACACATACTGCTCCACCATGTTGGTGAAATGCTGCCTCCTGCTAAGACGTTCCATATCAGCTGGTGGTGCTGGTTGTTGTGGCGTGCTGACAAAGCTTTTCCACATTTCGGCCATGCTAACCCTACCTTCTGAGGTGCTGGCTGTGCCCCGGCTGCATTGGAGACCTCTTCCTCCTCCTCTGCCTTCACCTTGTGCTTCCACTGTGCCCCCACTGTCAGGTGGGAATGCCACCAGCAGCGCGTCTACCAGCGTGCGCTGGTACTCGCGCATCTTACGATCATGCTCCAGTGAGGGAATTAAGGACGGTACGTTGTCCTTGTAACAGGGATCCAGCAGCGTGGCCACCCAGTAATCAGCACTAGAGTTGAGCGGACACCTGGATGTTCTGGTTCGACGTGTTCGGCCATACTTTGGAAAAAAGTTTGGGTTCGGGACCGAACTTGACCCGAACTTGACCCCGAACCCCATTAAAGTCAATGGGGACCCGAACTTCTGAGGACTAAAAAGGCTCTAAAAAAGTAATGGAAAGGGCCAGAGGGCTGCAAATTGCAGCAAAATGTTGTTAATAGCATGGCAAGTGCCCTGCAAACAAATGTGGACAGGGAAATAACTTAAAATAACATAAAAAAAATAAAAAAATATGCTGGAGGCCCCCTTCTTAGCAGAAGAGGTACAGGAAGTCATTAAGAACCTCAGAAACTCAACGGCACGATGCCACACATATGGTGGGAATGCCCCAGAATACGCCCTTTCTGTAAAAAATTATTCAATTTAATGGATAAGCTAGTGGGAAAATAAAATACTTTGAAATAAAAATGTAGCGGGGTGCTAAATTTAAGGGAAGTGTTTGAGTGGTAAATAGGCTCAAACACCCTAATTCTGTAGGATTCATGGACCATTTTGTCCTCGGGGGACAGTATTGGTGTGCAGTTCCCTGCGGCCTACAGGTGGCGCTGCCATGGTAGGCTAGGGTTGAACCGCCGATACAGTGCTGTGCCTTTTGTGTCCCCTCTTGGCAGTAGTACAGCGGGGCGGGGAACCTGCTGTGCATGCCGGGAGAGGTTATAAAAGGGGCAGACCTTTGGCCTGGGGGCTGATGTCCAGTGGGGTCCTTGCCCAGGTGCCTTCGGCCTGGTTGCACATGTTCCTGTTCCATCTCGGGCACCTTTAGCCTGGAGTGAGGTACTATCCTGGAGTTTGTGCTGCCCTGGGTATGGAGGCCTAGGGGCGGGAGTAAAGCCTGGAGTCCAGAGCCTTCGTCTGGAGTCCGCTAAGGGTCGAGGAGCCTTAGGGTGCCGCCTTGTGTAGGGGACCCTGTTCCAGGAATAGGAGGATCATTCTGATGGACCGATGCAGGAGTCACGGTGAAGGAAGGGTCTGTTGACTCCCTGGAGAGATGTCTTCCCCTTGATATGGGCTAGGTTCATAGAAGGAGAAGCTCAAGGTCATCTTGACTTTATCAGAGGCCTTATTCACCCGGCCCGTGGCAGGGGCCTTATACACCCTGGTCTGTGGCAGAGACCAAAGTTCTCCAGGTCCATCGCAGGGGCCTTGTACACCCGGTCTGTGGCAGAGACCAACCTCAAGGTCTGTGGCAGAGACCGTGCGCCTAAAACTGTTTGAGAAACCTAAGCAGTGAAGTGAATGTGCTACGTTTGTGCCTGGACCTACTCCACACCTTAAGCTGTCCTGTTTCTTTGCTCTAACTTTTTCTATCCGAGTACAGTTTATATTTTGCCATGAGAAAATAAGAGTTGGAGTTTCAGCTGGTGTGGACATTGACTTTACCGGGAATTCAAGGACTTGCCTCTACCTACAGTAGAGGTGAGAATCATCCTCTGGAGGAGTTTTGACTCCGGCTGTGCACACGGCCCGTCAAGTACACCACTCAACCTCTTTATATAGGAGGGTACGGGCTGGTAGTGCGGTGTGCCTTTCTCCCTCCTGCGAGGAGCCAACAACATAAAGGCAGGTAAGGGGGAAAGGATCTGTGCGCTACAAAAAAAAATAAAAAAAATAATAATCTTGACCTAGGAGGGCGAGGTCCATATGGAGTAGGAGGTTGAGGTGGCGGTGGATGTGGCTGTGTAGGTGGAAGCGGCGGTGGAGGAGGACGAGGTAGCCAACACTGGTACAAAAATACAACAATGGCTGGGTAAGGCCGGTGATGTGTCGAATTCTGTCCCCCGTCGAATAGTGTCCGCCCTGTACTGCGCTTGCTCAGTATGTAGGACAAGGGGATTTCGAAAATCTCCCAAGACGAACGGCGCCTGCACGGTGAGTCCAGGTGCAAGCCACACCATCCGAGGTTCAAGCCGAGCCAAGCGAGGCAGTGCCCGAAGCATGGCGATCGAAGCGAGCCCGTGAGGGGCCCTGTTACTATGTGCTACCGTATGTCCACTTGGATGGTGGGGCTTGAACCTGCACTCATGGCGGAGGCGCCGTTCATCTTCGGAGATTTTGTGAATCTCCTTGTCCTTTGTACTGCGCAAGCGCTGCGCCTGCACAGTACGGGCCGGACACAATCCGATGGCCGGACAGTTTTTGTCACAACACCAGTATACATGTCTATTCTGCACAAGGTACGGACAAGTCCTGTGGGATCCATGCCTGGTTCATTTTAATGAACGTGAGCTTGTCCATATTGGCTCTGGACAGGCGGCTGCGCTTGTCTGTGATAACGCCCCCTGCCGTGCTAAATACACGTTCAGATAATACACTGGCTGCAGGGCAGGCCAGCACCTCCAAGGCGTAAAGGGCAAGCTCAGGCCATGTGCCCAATTTGGAGACCCAGAAGTTGAAGGGGGCATACCCGTAATCCAGTACGTGTAGGCCTGTGGACACATACTGCTCAACCATCTTGGTGAAATGCTGCCTCCTGCTAAGACGTTCCATATCAGCTGGTGGTGCTGGTTGTTGTGGCGTGCTGACAAAGCTTTTCCACATTTCGGCCATGCTAACCCTGCCTTCTGAGGTGCTGGCGGTGCGCCGGCTGCATTGGCGACCTCTTCCTCCTCCTCTGCCTTCGCCTTGTGCTTCCACCGTACGCCCGCTGTCAGGTGGGAATGCCACCATCAGCGCATCTACCAGCGTGCTCTTGTACTCGCGCATCTTACGATCCCGCTCCAGTGAGGGAATTAAGGACGGTACGTTGTCCTTGTAACAGGGATCCAGCAGGGTGGCCACCCAGTAATCAGCACCAGTTAAAATGTGGGCAACTCTGCGGTCGTTGCGGAAACACTGCAGCATGTAATCGCTCATGTGTGCCAGGCTGCCCAGAGGCAAAGAAAAGCTATCCTCTGTGGGAAGTGTATCGTCTGTGTCCTCTGTATCCCCCCAGCCACACACCAGTGATGGCCATGAGCTGGTCTGGGTGCCACCCTGCTGTGAACATGGTTCCTCCTCCTCCTCCTCCATCTCCTCCTCCACCTCGTCATCCTCCAGAACTGTGCCCTTGCTCCCGGACAATTGTGTACCTGGCGTTTGTTGGTGCAGGAACCCACCCTCGTAGCCACTTGTGAAAGACTGCCCTGAAAGCCTTTGAAATGATCCCGCTTCCTCCTCCTCATCCTCCTGTGCCACATCCTCTTCCATCATCGCCCGAAGCGTTTTTTCAAGGAGGCATAAAACTGGGATAGTAACGCTAAGAACGGCATCATTGGCACTGGCCATGTTGGTGGAGTACTCGAAACAGCACAACAAGGCACATAGGTCTCGCATGGAGGCCCAGTTATTGGTGGTGAAGTGGTGCTGTTCCACAGAGCGACTCACGCGTGATTACTGCAGCTGAAACTCCACTATCGCCTGCTGCTGCTCGCACAGTCTGGCCAGCATGTGCAAGGTGGAGTTCCACCTTGTGGGCATGTCACATATGAGGCGGTGAGCGGGAAGGCCGAAGTTACGCTGCAGCGCTGACAGGCGAGCAGCAGCAGGGTAAGAACACCGAAAGTGCGCACAGACGGCCTGCACTTTCTGCAGCAGCACTGGCATATTGGGGTAATTTTTAAGGAACCTCTGGACCACCAAGTTCAGCACATGTGCCAGGCAAGGGATGTGCGTCAAACCGGCTAGGCCCAGAGCTGCTACCAGATTTCACCCATTATCGCACACCACCAGGCCGGGCTTGAGGCTCACTGACAGCAACCACTCATTGGTCTGTTGTTCCATGTCCCTCCACAACTCCTGCGTGGTGTGAGGTTTTTCCCCAAACAGGAAAGTTTTAAAACTGCCTGCTGTCGTTTACCCCTGGCTGTGCTGAAGTTGGTGGTGAAGGTGTTACGCTGACTGGATGAGGAGGCGGTAGAGGATGAGGAAGCGGAGTAGGAGGAGTTAGCAACAGGAGGCAAACTGAAGCGCCCTGCAATCCTCAGTGGTGGAAGGACATGCGCCAAACTGCTCTCTGCCTCAGGCCCAGCCGCCACTGCATTTACCCAGTGTGCTGTTAGGGAGATATAACGTCCCTGACCGTGCTTACTGGTCCACGCATTCCGTAGTTAGGTGGACCTTGCCACAGATGGCGTTGCGCAGTGCACACCTGATTTTGTCCCCCACTTGGTTGTGCAGGGAAGGGATGGCTCACCTGGAAAAGTAGTGGCGGCTGGGCACGACGTACTGTGGGACAGCCAATGCCATCAGGCTTTTAAAACTCTGCGTCTCCACCAGACGGAATGACAGCATTTCAAAGGCGAGGAATTTTGAAATGCTGGCATTCAGGGCCAGGGATCGCGGGTGGCTAGGGGGGTACTTCCTCTTCCGCTCCAGTGTTTGGGAGATAGAGAGCTGAACGCTTCCATGGGACATTGTGGAGATGGTTGGTGTCCCAGGTGGTAGTGTTGCTGGCAGATCCTCTGTTTGCAGGGTGGCAGGTGCCACTGTTACTACAGAGGTGGATGAAGAGGCAGAGACTGCAGCAGAAGAGGAAGTAGGAGGAGCCAGAGACCCTTCTTGGTTTTTGAGGTGTCTACTCCACTGCAGCTCGTGCTTTGCACTTAGATGCCTGGTCATGCAGGTTGTGCTCAGGTTGAGAACGTTTATGCCTCGCTTCAGGCTCTGATTGCACAGCGTGCAAACCACTCGTGTCTTGTCATCAGCACATTGTGTGAAGAACTGCCACGCTAGGGAACTCCTTGGACCTGGCTTTGGTGTGCTTGGTCCCTTGCTGCGTTGGGCAGTAGCAGACGTACTGTCTATGGGACTGAAGCTCCGCTTTTGCACCCTGCTCCCTCTTCTGCTGTGCTGGTGGCTCTGTGCGACCACCGCCTCTTCCTCCAAACTACACTGGTCACCTGCATAACGTTGATTCCAAGTGGGGTCGAGGACCTCATCGTCCTCCACATCATCTTCCACCCAGTCTTCATCCCTGCCCTCCTTGTCTGTCTGCACAATTGCGAAAGCAGCAGCAGTTGGCACCTGTGTTTCGTCATCATCCGAGACGTGCTGCGATGGTCCTCCCATGTACTCATCATGAAACATAAGTGGTTGGGCATCGGTGCACTCAATCTCTTCCACTTCTGGGGCAGGGCTAGGTGGATGGCCCTGGGAAACCCTGCTAACAGAGTCATCGAAAAGCAGAAGAGACTGCTGCATGATTTGGGGCTCAGACTGCTTGGCTGATTTGCAAGGGGGTGAGGTGAAAGACTGATGGACATGGGCTTCAGGTGCCAACTCTGATCTTTCATCAGAAGTGTGGGTGGGAGACAATGTGAAGGAACCCGAGGCACTGTCAGCAACCCAATCTACTATCGCCTGTACTTGTCCTGGCCTAAACATTCATACAGCCTCATTAGGCGCAACAAAATACCGCCACAGGCTCTGTCGCCTACTCGCACCTGAGGAAGGTGTTTCCCTTGTGCGTGTAGCTGGCACAGATCGACCTCATCCTCTCCCTGCAACAGGAGCTCCACCAGTAGCACCATGACGGGGGCCACCACGTCCCTTTGACCTTCTCCTCATATTTTCCAAATTTAGGATCTTACCCTAAATGGGTGTTTTTGGAAGAGCAGAACACACCCACAGTACGTAACTGCTGTATCACACAGCTACAGAACTGCAGAAAATGCTATTCAAAAAAAATGTTGTTTTTTTAGGATAGCACAGTAGAAGAAAAATATATAGAAATTTGTCAGAGATTGTTAATTGACCAGACTGTGTGACTTCATAAAAGGAAACCAAACGGGTGTAGGTGAAAATATATATAATTTATTACGGTGAGTGACCAACATACAACAACCAATAAAACGCAGTGCAATAAACCAACAGTGACTACAAACAATATATACAAATAAGGGAGATACCAGAATCGTAGTAGAAGCCAGGCCGAGGTCATACACAAGGGGATCAAGCAGATGGGTATGGATGGGAGGAAGCAGGAACAGGGAGGGGACGGATGGATAGGCTGCAGAGCAGGGATCCAGGTAACAGAAGGGAAAGCTGCAGGATGGGCACAAGGCAAGGATCAGGTTAAACAGGATGCGGGTTCAAGGTAGGGATCGGGTCGGATCAGATCAGGCAGGGTGCAGGTTAGGATCAGATACAGGCTAAAGTCTGGGTAACAGGTCCAGGGGGTCAGGAAGACAGATACCAGGGCAACGAGTGTTTGCATTTTCCGGGTATATAAAGAAGTCCAGAGGATTGAGCTTCAGGTCACAGCTGACCACAGGAAGTGCTGCCTGCCCCATACTGCCATAATACACCCACTGGTGGATGCCGGTACTGCAGTCCACGTATCATGTGTTACCACCAGCAGGTGAGATCCTCCAACAGAGATATTGGCTGCAGGAGGACACCTGCTGGCGGACACTAGCACTGCAGTCCAAAGGACCAACAGCACCACCAGCGGGTGAAGCCTTTCCTGACAGTACCCCCCCTCAAAGGAGCGGCCTCCGGACGCTCCAACGACCTGCTGCTGGGGGAAGTTCATAGCAACAAGCTGGGCAACAGGCAAGGTCACATCCGGGCAGACAGCGGGCACATCCGGGCAGGAAATAGTCATATCAAGCTGGACAGCGGACAGGGGCACACCAGGCTGGGCAGCAGACGGGAACACCTCAGGCTGGGCAGCAGACGGAAACACCTCAGGCTGGGCAGCAGACGGGAACACCTCAGGCTGGGCAGCAGACGGGAACACCTCAGGCTGGGCAGCAGACGGGAACACCTCAGGCTGGGCAGCAGACGGGATCATCTCAGGCTGGGCAGCAGACGGGATCATCTCAGGCTGGGCAGCAGACGGGAACACCTCAGGCTGGGCAGCAGACAGGAACACCTCAGGCTGGGCAGCAGACAGGAACACCTCAGGCTGGGCGGCAGGCTCCGGGTCATCGAGCTGGGCGGCAGGCTCCGGGTCATCGAGCTGGGCGGCAGGCTCCGGGTCATCGAGCTGGGCGGCAGGCTTCGGGTCATCGAGCTGGGCGGCAGGCTTCGGGTCATCGAGCTGGGCGGCAGGCTTCGGGTCATCGAGCTGGGCGGCAGGCTCCGGGTCATCGAGCTGGGCAGCAGACAGGAACATGTCAGACTGGGTAGTAGGCTCCACAGACTGGGACACGGGCCTCATACCCTCAAGCCGGGAAACGGGCACCACAACCTCGAGTCGGGAAACGGGCACCACAACCTCAAGCCAGGGAACGGGCACCGCAGAGGGCACCACAACCTCAGGCCGGGAAACGGGCACCACAATCTCAGGCCGGGAAACGGGCACCACAACCACAGGCCGGGAAACGGGCACCACAACCACAGGCCGGGAAACGGGCACCGGATCTTCCGACTGGGACACTGTCATCAGGACTTCAGTTTGGAAGGCTGGCACGGGAACTCCACGCTGGCAGGCTGGCACGGGAACTCCACGCTGGCAGGCTGGCACGGGAACTCCACGCTGGCAGGCTGGCACGGGAACTCCACGCTGGCAGGCTGGCACGGGAACTCCACGCTGGCAGGCTGGCACAGGGTCTTCAGGCTGGCAGGCTGGTACAGGGTCTTCAGGCTGGCAGGCTGGTACAGGGTCTTCAGGCTGGTACAGGGTCTTCAGGCTGGCAGACTGGCACAGGAACCTCCGGCTGGAAGGCCGGTTCTGGAACTGCAGGCTGGAAGGCTGGCTCGGGAACTGCAGGCTGGAAGGCTGGCTCGGGAACTGCAGGCTGGAAGGCTGGCTCGGGAACTGCAGGCTGGCTCCAGAACTGCAGGCTGGAAGGCTGGCTCGAGAACTGCAGGCTCTGGGACTGCAGGCTGGAAGGCTGGCTCGAGAACCACAGGCTGGAAGGCTGGCTCGAGAACCGCAGGCTGGAAGGCTGGCTCGAGAACCGCAGGCTGGAAGGCTGGCTCGAGAACTGCAGGCTGGAAGGCTGGCTTGTAGTCTGGCTCTGGGACTGAAGGCTGGAAGGTTGGCTCGAGAACTGCAGGCTGGAAGGCTGGCTCCAGAACTGCAGGCTGGAAGGCTGGCTCAAGAACTGCAGGCTGGAAGGCTGGCTCAAGAACCGCAGGCTGGAAGGCTGGCTCAAGAACCGCAGGCTGGAACAGGTTGGTGGGTGTGGAGGTAGGTTGGATTGTGTGGGTCGGGAAGTACTTCCGCTTTTTCTTAGATTTAGTCACTGCAGGTTTGCAAGTAACAGGGGGAATATATGAAAATGTTGGGATAGGACAAATGGAAGACAATGACAGAGGTGCAGGGACAGTGGCTGGAGGAGGTTCTTGTGGATTGGCTACAGATAGGAGGGAAGAAGCAGGTGGATTGAAGGCAGGGTAGGTGCAACAGGTAGAAACGGGGTAGTAGTATTTGGGGGGCTGAACACACTGGACGGTAGCTGGGGTTGCCATAGGCAATGGGCGGATATATTCTTGGGAAGGCAGGTGATTGATGGAGGGGCTGGGATGTTGTGGCTTGGCTGAATTCGGGAGGAGATCTGACCATGCCTGCAGCAAAGGCTGAACAAAAACTAGTCCGCACTCACGCCTTTTAATTAGAGACTGCACTGACCTCACACAATCATGTAACACCTGCTGGGAACAGAGGGAATAATGCTCATAGAAAGAAGCTGGATCATCCTCTAACAAGCATACTAGGGATTCTACTTGGTCACCATTGAAAGGGGGAGAGAAGTCATCACCTCCTTTGGGAACAAACGACAGGGCTGGTTCAACACATAACCGGGTTAACGGCAGAACATCCTCAGGCTGTAAGTAACCCTGATCCACCCAAAAATTTGCTAATCGAATAGTTTCCCTTAGTTGGTCACTAGTCCAACCCTCTAAAACCTGGCGACAATGTTTGCCATCCTCTGCTGCCAGCAGTGAGTAGTAAAGGATCTCATTATAATCTATATCCGCCAAACACAATAACAGGATGGTTCCTTAATGAAGTCACGTCTGATCAGGGATGGCCCTGGTATACTGTCAGAGATTGTTAATTGACCAGACTGTGTGACTTCATAAAAGGAAACCAAACGGGTGTAGGTGAAAATATATATAATTTATTTACGGTGAGTGACCAACATACAACAACCAATAAAACGCAGTGCAATAAACCAACAGTGACTACAAACAATATATACAAATAAGGGAGATACCAGAATCGTAGTAGAAGCCAGTCCGAGGTCATACACAAGGGGATCAAGCAGATGGGTATGGATGGGAGGAAGCAGGAACAGGGAGGGGACGGAAGGATAGGCTGCAGAGCAGGGATCCAGGTAACAGAAGGGAAATCTGCAGGATGGGCATAAGGTAAGGATCAGGTTAAACAGGATGCGGGTTCAAGGTAGGGATCGGGTCGGATCAGATCAGGCAGGGTGCAGGTTAGGATCAGATACAGGCTAAAGTCCGGGTCACAGGTCCAGGGGGTCAGGAAGATAGATACCAGGGCAACGAGTGTTTGCATTTGCCGGGTATATAAAGAAGTCCAGATGATTGAGCTTCAGGTCACAGCTGACCACAGGAAGTGCTGCCTGCCCCATACTGCCATAATACACCCGCTGGTGGATGCCGGTACTGCAGTCCACGTATCATGTGTTACCACCAGCAGGTGAGATCCTCCAACAGAGATATAGGCTGCAGGAGGACACCTGCTGGCGGACACTAGCACTACAGTCCAAAGGACCAACAGCACCACCAGCGGGTGAAGCCTTTCCTGACAAAATTGTTTATTTCACACACCTCCAGATTTGTATAACACACAGCAAAATATTTTTTGTGGCCCTAAAAGGGGCTTTTTGCAAGACCACAACACACCCACAGTACGTAACGGCTGGATCGCACAGCTACAGAACTGCAGAAAATGCTATTAAAAAAAAAAATTTTTTTTGGGATAGCACAGTAGAAGAAAACTATATAGAAATTGTTTTTTTTTAGGATAGCACAGTAGAAGAAAAATATATAGAAATTGTTTATTTCACACACCTCCAGATTTGTATAACACACTGCAAAATATTTTTTGTGGCCCTAAATGGGACTTTTTGCAAGACCACAACACACCCACAGTATGTAACCGCTGGATCGCACAGCTACAGAACTGCAGAAAATGCTATTAAAAAAAATGTTTTTTTTTAAGGATAGCACAGTAGAAGAAAAATATATAGAAATTGGTTATTTCACACACCCCCAGATATGCATAAAACACTGCAAAATATTTTTTTGCCCTAAATGGGTCTTTTTGCAAGAGTACATTAAAGTGCAATTTTTTTTTCCCTAAATGGGTCTTTTTGCACGAGCAAAATAAAATGCAATTTTTTTTTTGCCCTAAATGGGTCTTTTTGCAAGAGCACAATGAAGTGCATTTTTTTGCCCTAAATGGGTCTTTTTGCAAGAGCACAATAAAGTGCCTTTTTTTTGCCCTAAATGGGTCTTTTTGCAAGAGTATGGAAATGGTGTATCTCTCAACGTAACATATGCAGTGCTGCTGCACTGAGATTGCAGATAAAAGTTAGATTTTCTCTGACACTGGGCTCATTACAGTGTAAAAAGACTGTGCACTGCAAAACAAACAGGTAAACCTATGCAGATCGCTGAGTTATTAGATCTCTGAATCTGGAATCTCTGAAAAGGATAACAAATTATACAACAACCTTATAGCGTACTTAAGGAAATACAACTGAGTAGTATAGGTTATGTAGCGGTGCACTCTGGGCACAAGTTCAACAGATTCACACATCACCTTGTTGTCTCACCCTCCATTCATCCATTTGTCTCACTCTCCCTCCTTTAGACACAATGAAGAGTCACTTGCGTTACCTTGTGGTATTTTTATTATAAAAGGTTTCTTGGGTAGAGTTGGGTAAAGGTGTAGTGACATGGGATGCCCATAGATAATAGCACTTTAGTAGATTAGGTTCTGAGGATAAGGCACAACACAGATTGAAGATAGGTGAGCTGCGTCACTGCAGACTATTGCTCCCTTGTATGCTGTACTGATTCCTGCAGAGTATTGCTTTAAGGATTCATAAGTAAAACCCTAATGCATTTATGATCTACACTATAAAGCTGGCCATATATAAATCGAATATCAGCTGGTTCAGCAGAGACCGGACAAGATTTGCTCCCTTTAAGGGCAGTTTGATTGTACCCAAGTTGATTAATTGATCGACTTGGGTACAAATAGCATGTTGGACTTTTGTATGCGTTTATTGCCAGTAGCTATAGCTGCTAGCAATAATCATTGTGTTCTCCCAAGAGGGACGGCTCAGCACTCCCCACCCCCTCCCTCCGCCTAGAGAACACAACCAATGGTTGCAGTAAATAAAATTGCATAATCTATGGCCTGCCTAAGTGTGTGGTCTTGGAGTGGGTGAGCTCTTGTCCAATCCTCAGGGTAAAGGTGCAGATGGGATTTTTTAATCACCATTTGGATATTCATCACACTGTCATGAAGGGCAATCTAACCTGTGAGTTGGCGACGCTTCGGCGCACGCGCGTGTGCGCAGTGATGGCACTTCGGCGTTCGTGGGTGCGCGCCTGCGCAATAGCGGCGCTTCGGCGTTTGCGCATGCGCGGCAACGGCTTTCGGGTGTGCATGGGAGCGCGCAGTGACACTTCTTGGCGCCAATCTGGGGCTATTTAAAGGGGCTGATGCCTGGGTTCCTTGCTGTCTGGTCTACAGCGTCCCCGAGACCCATCTGCAACCTGATAGTTACTCTACTGATCTGTTCCTGTGACCCGGCTTGTTCCTGACGCTTCCTGCCTTCCGCCTGCCCTCTGACTCCCGGCTTGTTGACCTTGCTTCTGCCTGCTCCTTGTGCCACCTGCTGCCTGCCCGTTGCCAACCCGGTCTGAATAACGACTCTGCCTCTGCCTTTGAATTGTACCTGATCTGCCAGCCAGTGGATGACCCGGCCTGTTTGGACTTGTCTGTGCCCTGTACTACGGGACACCTTCCCCGCTGTCTGCTGCCTCTCTCCTCAGTTCCTGTGTGCCAAGCCTGCCTGCTGTTCCAGCTTCCCTGCTGTCGCTGACACCTGCACAGAGCTTCCTGAAGTCCAGCTCCATCTCTGCACCAGTGTTCCTGACAGGCACTTGTGCGACTCTGCACTCCCGAGCTCCCTGTTCCCACCTTCAGGGATTCCGGAGTAAGAGGTGCAAAAGAGGCCACTCCCTGCATTCCAGGCTCACCACCAGGTACGTGACAGTACCAGACAGCCATGTCCCACGCCTGCGCAGGGAGCAAACCCAATGGAGGATCTATGCCGGCACCTGGATGGGCTAACCCAGGCCGTCAGAAGTCTGCAAGAGGGTTATACCCGACTGGAGGGCCAAATCCAGGCCCTATCCTCCTCAGCTTCCTCCTCTACTGGAACTTCCGCTTCTCCTTCAGTGGTCATGATGCCGCCTGAACCTAAGGTACCCACACCCGAGAGATTCTCAGGGGAGCGGAGCAGATACAGAGCCTTTCGGAATGCCTGCAAGCTCTTCTTTCCTTGCAACCACGGACCTTCTCATTAGAATCCACCAAAGTGGGGTTCGTCATTTCTCTCCTGTCTGGTGAGCCTCAAGCCTGGGCCCACCGCCTATTGGAGCATAAAGACATTTCACTTAATACCCTGGACACCTTCTTCCAGGCCATGTCTCAACTTTACGAGGATCCGCACCAAGCCGCCACTGCCGAACCAGCCCCGCATGCCCTTCAGCAAGGCCGCAGACCGGCGGAGGATTACGTTTCCAAATTCAGGAGATGGAGCTCAGACACTAATTGGAACGATGCTGCCCTTTGTTACCAATTCCGATTGGGACTCTCAGAACCGCTCTGATCAATCTGACCATCCAGATTGACCGACGTCTAAGGGAACGTAGGACTGAACGAGCCACCGGGCCGTCTCGCCCGGTTTGGATGTTGCCCTGGGTACCCAGCTCTGCCAACCCAGCTCCTTCATTTCCAGTCACAGCCTCCTCTGACAGCCCAGAACCCATGCAGCTGGGACTTCTCCGTCCCTCGCTCACACCTGAGGAACGTCAACGCAGACGAACCCTTAACCTGTGCCTATACTGCGGAGAACCCAGACACTATGTACGGACCTGCCCTGTGAAACTCTGTAAGTGCCTCTCCATGTCGTCTGTGCATTTACCCGTTATACCCAGTAATTCAGCTCACCTGGCAATTCCCATTCTTTTGCAGCTCCCAGGAGGGAATATCCAAGTCAGCGCTATCATTGACTCCGGGGCCTGCAGTTGTTTTCTGAACTTAGCTTTTGCCACCACACATCACATTCCTCTGCGCCCTAGAGCTAAGGGGCTTTCAGTACACCTCGCCGATGGGTCGACCCTCAAATCCGGGCCAGTCACACAGGAGACCTTACCTCTAGCCACGACCATTGCTAGCACCCATCAGGAGTTACTGTGCCTGGATGTCATCGAGTCTCCTCTGTTCCCCATCATCCTGGGCATGCCCTGGTTACAGGCCCATAACCCGCAAATTAATTGGAAATCAGGAGAAGTCAGTTTCTGTTCCCCCTACTGCCATCAACATTGTCTGCAGGAAGTTTTGAGTGCTCCTTCTCCCTTTCTTTGCATGGACTCTGATGCTGAGGTCCACCAGTCTGTCCCTGAAGCATACCACAACTTCTTGGACGTTTTCAGCAAGAAGGGGGCTGAGACTCTTCCCCCACACAGGCCTTACGACTGCCCGATTGAGCTCCTCCCCGGGGCTGAAATCCCCTTTGGCAGGATTTTTCCCCTGACAGAACTTGAACTCGAGACCCTCAAGACTTATGTTGATGATAATCTTAAGAAAGGGTTCATCCGTCCTTGTACGTCACCGGCAGGGGCAGGGATCTTCTTCGTTGAGAAAAAGGACCATTCTCTCCGCCCTTGTGTGGACTACAGGGAGCTCAACAAAGTAACCATAAAGAACCGGTACCCCCTTCCTTTAGTACCGGAATTGTTCCAAAGACTAGGATCGGCAGTCATTTTCACAAAACTGGACCTCCCTGGGGCCTATAACCTGGTGCGGATCTGAAGCGGTGATGAGTGGAAAACTGCCTTTCGCACTCGCTTTGGGCACTTCGAATACCTAGTAATGCCCTTCGGACTTTGCAATGCCCCGGCTACGTTCCAACATTTTGTGAACGACATTTTTAGAGACTACCTTGACCTTTTTGTTATCATCTTTCTGGACGACATCCTAATCTTTTCCCCCTCTTTGGAGAAACATCGAGTACACGTTCAGAATGTGCTCGCGCGGCTTCGAACGCACGGGTTATACGCAAAACCCGAAAAATGTCAATTCGAATGCCAAAGCATCCAATTCCTTGGACTTGTCATCTCGGTGGAGGGTATCACGATGGACTCCCAGAAAGTGGCTGCAATTCTTGACTGGCCGGTGCCCGTGGATAAGAAAGGCATACAGCGCTTCGTCGGGTTCGCAAACTTTTATAGGAAGTTCATCAGGGGGTTCTCTTCCATCATCACCCCAATAACCAACCTAACCAAACAGACTGTCTGATTCCAGTGGTCTTCAGAAGCCCAAACGGCCTTCGAGACCCTTAAGAAATTATTTACCTCTGCATCCGTTCTGAGGCACCCTGATGCGGCTCTACCATACATCCTCGATGTAGACGCCTCGGAAACAGCAGTTGGGGCAGTTCTCTCCCAAAGACAGGGGCCCAAGGCTCTCTTACATCCGGTTGCCTTCTTTTCTCGTAAGCTGTCAGATTCAGAGAAAAACTATGATGTGGGAGACCGGGAACTACTGGCAATCAAAGCCGCCCTGGAGGAATGGCGGTACCTCCTGGAAGTAGCAGCGCATCCAATCCTGATCTATACGGACCACAAGAATCTGGAGTATCTGAAAGTGGCAAAAAGACTGAAACCCCGGCAGGCCAGGTGGGCACTTTTCTTCACACGATTCTCTTTCCATATAACGTATAGACCAGGATCGAAGAATACCAAACCTGATGCTCTCTCACAAATGTTCTGTGATCCTGAAACACCTGCCCCTCCGGACATCATCTTGTCATCAGAAAACTTTCTCTTGCTCCAAGATGACCTGCTATCTCGGATCAAGCAAGCATCCAAGGAGATCTCTCTCTCACCTGGGACAGAGTTGCAGCTCAAGGATGGACTTCTATGGTACAAGGACAAAATCGTCGTACCAGAGGACTTGCGAGTCGCGGTCCTTAGTTCCTGCCATGATAACAAACTGGCTGGGCACTTCGGGGTACTCAAGACCTCTGAACTCCTACAACGCATGTTCTGGTGGTCGCAACTGTCAAAGGACTGTAGGAGCTACGTGGAATCATGCATCACATGTATAAGGAACAAGGGAAGTAAGTCCAGAGCCTGGGGTCTGTTGAAACCATTGCCCGTACCCGAGAGGCCATGGAAGATGATTTCCATGGACTTCATCGTAGAGCTTCCCCCCTCGGAGCTTTTCACCACTATCTTCGTGGTTGTGGATAGACTGTCAAAAATGGCACACTTCTTGCCCATGAGGGGTACGCCCTCTGCTCCTGAGACAGCTAACATTTTTGTCAAAGAAATTGTAAGGCTCCATGGCATCCCTGTGAACATTGTGTCGGATCGAAGGGTGCAATTCACTTCCAGGTTCTGGAAGGCCCTGTGTGAAGCCCTCGGGATTAACTTGTCCTTCTCGTCTGCCTACCATCCACAATCAAATGGCCAGACTGAACGGACGAATCAAACACTTGAGCAATACCTACGCTGCTTTTCTTCATTCTCACAGGAAGACTGGGTACCTCTGCTGCCGCTGGCCGAATTTGCATACAATAATTCGGTCCACTCTACCACAAAGCAATCCCCGTTCTATGCAAACTACGGCTTTCACCCCTCATTCTTTTCCAACTGTATCCCGGAGTCTACTGTACCTGCTGTCCAAGAGACATTGGATTTTTTCAGAACAAACAACGAATTATTACGAGACACGGTGACTAAGACACAGGAATATAATAAAGAAGTGTTCGACAAAAAAAGAAGAGGAGAACTCAACCTGAAACCCGGAGATCAGGTGTGGTTATCTACATTGAACCTTAGACTTGCCTGTCCCTCAAAGAAATTGGGTCCCAAGTTTGTGGGTCCTTTCCCCGTCAGGAGACAGATTAACAGTGTGGCCTATGAACTGGAGCTGCCAGAGTTGTTCCGGATCCACCCGGTCTTTCATGTTGCCCTACTTAAGCCTACTGTTCCTGATCCCTTCTCGGGGCGTGACACCGGCCCTCCCGAACCAATCTTGGTCGACGGTGAAGAGGAGTTTGAGGTGGAATCCATCTTGGATTGTAGAAAAAGGCGCAACCAAGTCCAGTTTCTTGTAAACTGGAAGGGATATGGCCCTGAGGAGAACTCATGGGAACCCGAGTGCAACATCCATGCCAAAAGATTGGTTCAGTCCTTCAAAGACTCTCATCCAGATAAGGTGGCCCAGTTGGGCATCCGGAGGCTGCCCATTGGAGGGGGGCAATGTCATGAAGGGCAATCTAACCTGCGAGTTGGCGACGCTTCAGCGCGCGCGCGTGTGCGCAGTGATGGCACTTCGGCGCTCGTGGGTGCGTGCCTGCGCAATAGCGGCGCTTCGGCGTTCGTGCATGTGTGGATGTGCGGCAACGGCACGCGGGTGTGCGCGGGTGCGTGCGGGAGCGTGCAGAGACACTTTTTGGTGCCAATCTGGGGCTATTTAAAGGGGCTGATGCCTGGGCTCCTTGCTGTCTGGTCTACAGCGTCCCCGAGACCCATCTGCAACCTGATAGTTACTCTACTGATCTGTTCCTTGTTTCTGACGCTTCCTGCCTTCTGCCTGCCCTCTGACTCCCGGCTTGTTGACCTTGCTTCTGCCTGCTCCTTGTGCCACCTGCTGCCTGCCCGTTGCCAACCCGGCCTGAATAACGACTCTGCCTCTGCCTTTGAATTGTACCTGATCTGCCAGCCAGTGGATGACCCAGCCTGTTTGGACTTGTCTGTGCCCTGTACTACGGGACACTTTCCCCGCTGTCTGCTGCCTCTCTCCTCAGTTCCTGTGTGCCAAGCCTGCCTGCTGTTCCAGCATCCCTGCTGTCGCTGACACCTGCACAGAGCTTCCTGAAGTCCAGCTCCATCTCTGCACCAGTGTTCCTGACAGGCACTTGTGCGACTCTACATTCCCGAGCTCCCTGTTCCCACCTTCAGGGGTTCCGGAGTAAGAGATGCAAAAGAGGCCGCTCCCTGCATCCTAGGCTCACCATCAGGTATGTGACACACACTTTATGGATACATATTAAAACTTTGTGTATGGAAACATAGGGGTCTATGTATAAAAAAATCACTGGATGAACATGACAAATTAAAATAGACATATTTTGTGGAATAGGATTATTTCCTATGATTGTAAGTGCCATCTAGTGGCTATAATTCAGTATAAACAGCACCATCAGGAAAGCAGTATGGCCAATAAGTGGCACTTTGGATTACAGAAAATAGCCATATTACACAAAATATTCTGATTTTAGTTGGAGATGTGTGAATGTTTTTCACATTCATACAGAAATTTTTTATACGTAGAAACCCATAACATTTAAGAACACAAATTTTTCAATTATTTACATTTATTTTTATTTTATTTTTCATTTTGTATGTACATTTTTTATACAGTATACATTTTAGAAATCATATATGGGTAGTAACACTGCATGGGAGCTATTTGTGTATGTTTCTGTAATTTTTTTTGTTTGTATTTAATTTTTTACAGGATAGTTTATGATAACACTATATTGATATTATTAGCTTTTAACCCTTTCTAAAAAAAAAAAAAAGAATTGAATATAGATTTTATAGATGTTTCTACCTAGTTCATATAGTTTATGTATGTTTGAGGATCATATACTGTAAATGTCTGTCAGTAAGATTCATAGTCAATTCCTAGGCATTTTGGTAGAGTGGGATTCGTGGACAAGCTCTTTGGATATTGTCTTCACAGTTTAAAACAGCCTGTCAGGAGAGAAATATGAAAGCTGCTGACTTGTTTTTGAAGGTGAATGTTCAATGATTTTTATACATATCCTTCCTTCCCAACTTGGTGAGTAAAGTACCTGCAACATGCATGTGCCTGGCAGGTGTCCCAACAATTTTCTGACTGCACACTTGCTTCATGTCAGTGATTCAATGATGTAGAAGCAGTGAACTTGGTTTCAGAAAAGAACTCCAGGAACTTGCACCTTAAAAAATAACATAGTAATTGCAATTCTCACAATTTTGACGGTATCAACAAAAGTTGATACCGTCAAAATTTTTATCTTTTATTTTTATTTTTTTTATAATTGTCAATTTTTATTAAAAAAAAAAAAAAAATTCTGTACAAAAATAGAAAATAAAATGAAAAATAATATTAACATTCTCTGGATACAGTTATATTAGATATATTAGCTATATACAGATATATTATATTCTCTGGATAGCATGCTTGCCTCCAATAAAAAAAAATTGAGATGAGACATAGCCTGTTAACATTATACACACATATCTCAAATATAAATGATAACACAGTCCTAGATTAATAATAGTACGAGGACCACTATCTAATATACTATATCAGCATGTTAGTAACTTACAATGGCGTAGTCTGCATATCCATGAGAGATAAAAAAGAAAAACATAACGATAGTTGAAATCAACCAGCTGGGCTCATAACTCCTGGGTCCACAGGCTCATCCCACAGGAAAGAAGAAGTCTTAAGATATCAGGGGTGTCTATCCTGAGGTACCAAGGCTCCCATACTGCATTATGAGAGTCTACCTTATCAGCCAATCGAGCAGACAAGGATTCCATAACTTCCACATCCTTAATCCTAGCATATAGTTCAGTCAGTGTTGGGGGGTTCCATGTTTTTTCCAATTGAGGGCAATTAGACATCGGGCCGCAGTTAGTATATGTGTAAATAATTTTTTGACTAGCCCTGGTAATTTAGGAGGGAGGAGTCCCAATAGAAAAACCTTTGGAGAAAAAGGGATATCCGCCTCAAACAACCGACGGAGAAGGTCCCGGACTGAGCACCAATAAGGCTGTAAAGTTGGGCATTGCCAACAGATGTGGAATAACGTGCCCCTGTCCCGGAAACACCTCCAACAGCGGTCCGAGGCCGATGGATAGATAGCATGTAAGCAAGATGTTGTCATGTACCAAAAGAATAGTACCTTATAAGTATTTTCCTTATAGAGGGCACATATAGAGCTTTTGGCTGCACGGGACCATATCATTTTCCATTGTTCTGGGGAGGGTTCTTCTCCAAGATTTCCCTCCCATTTAAGCATGTAAGTATGTTTCCCCAAAGAGTCCATATAAGAGTTTAGGATTTTATATATCTGAAGTCAACCCCCTCTGGGAGGGACCAGATAAGATTAGGTACTCAAATGGGGATAGCTTAGAAAATTGAAGGTTAGGTGCAAAGGTAAGGGCTTAGTGCTGAATTTGAGGATAACCAAAGAAAGCGCTATGGGGTAAGTCATGCTTAGCCAGGAGTTTGTCAAAAGATAGTAGTACCCTTGTTACTGGATTCACTAGCTAGCCATAGTGGAAGAGGTTCCTCTGTAACCAAGGAGATATCATCTGGTAAGTTAGACTGTCTGGCAGTTTAGGGTTATAGTGGAAGGCTGTCACTAGGGAGGCCTCAGATTAGAGAGAATGAGTGCGGTTTAGCTGCCTCCATATATTACGTAGCAGATTCATAGTGTGTGGTAGAGAGGCGGAGGAGACATCAGCACATGTATTATACAGTAAGTTGTTCGGATGGATGTGGCTAACCATAGTTTATCTATTTGGGTCCAACAAAAATAAGAGGTTATAGCTCGCAGCTGGGCAGCATGGTAGTAGCGAAGGAGATTTGGAAAAGCCAATCCTCCCTCACTTCAAGAGGCATAAAGTATTAAATGGGCTACACAGAGACTCCCCCAACCAATTTCTCTTAGCTCGAGAAACCACCTTAACTCACAACACAGTCAACTCCAACACGGATTTGACTTTCCTAAAAATTAGGTCACTTCGGGCCTATTGCTGCGTACACACGCTCGGAATTTCCGACAACAAATGTTCAATGGGAGCTTTTGGCCGGAAATTCCGACCGTGTGTAGGCCCCATCGGACATTTTCTGTCGCCATTTCTGACAACAAAAATTTGAGAGCTGGTTCTCAAATTTTCCGACAACAAAACTTGTTGTCGGAAATTCCGACCATGTGTACACAATTCTAATGCACAAAACTCCATGCATGTTCGGAATCAAGCAGAAGAGCCGCACTGGCTATTGAACGTCATTTTCCTCGGCTCGTCGTACATATTGCACGTCACCGCGTTCTTGACGTTTGGAATTTCCGACAACATTTGTGTGACCGTGTGTATGCAAGACAAGTTTGAGCCAACATCCGTCGTAAAAAAATCCACGGTTTTGTTGTCGGAATGTCCAATTGTCTGTACGCGGCAAAAGTGTTACAAAGTCTGTTAATACTCACCATATAAGTGTAGCGCCCACTACCTTTCGGTATGTGCTAAATAGTGTTTCTTTTTATTATTTTTTAAACTGTCAGTGCAGGCAAATTTAGTCAGGCCTTTGCATTAAGCTAGGCCTGATTGTTTTGATCTGGGACTGAGAGTGTCAGAGTAGCAGTGGGTGTGCCCACCTGTGCTCAGACTCTGGAACTCCTCCCCTGCTTCTGGAAGGAATGTTCTAGAAGGGGGCGGAGCTGGAAGCTTTGAGCGACAGGCAGTTTGTATAGCAGCTCTGACCAATCCCCAACGAGGGTTGGCAGGGGGCGGGACTGCTATATAGGCTGAGGTAACATGCCACTGGGGAGGAGTCATGAGAGGACAGAGAATGAAGCAGTAGTGTCTGTGTGACAAGGCCCCGGCCTGAGGGTCTGGGGCCTACCCGGTGCTGAAGAGGACCATCTTTCTTTAACACCGCATAGGAAGAACTAAGAACTAAGATCAAGCATCCTGGAACTGTTACTGCTGGACTGTGCGGTTTAACCATGTCCCTTCCATGGACCGGGGACCATGGAACAGGTCAGTGGGTACACTACAGCTAGTGATGGGACCAGAGGAGTCTGTTCAAGGAGCTTGGGAATATCTGCTGTTGCCCCTAGTAACTGAACGACACAAGGGGGTGTCTTTGACGGGATGTTGCACGGTCAGTCCTACACAGCAGGATATTACAAGGAGTGACTCTATTCTTATTTAAACTCAATATGGAAGGCTGTGGCTGGGGAACTCACCTTCCATATCACTGGACTATTTGGGCCTAGTAGTCCCTCAGTTACCATTTGCAAGTAGATGGACTGTGGTGTCAGAGGGGCGTGTCTGTGTGAATGAGCTCCAGACACAGGGCCAGCATTTGGATGACTGATTAATTACCTCAGAAAGTCATTCAGAGTGACTATTCCAAAAGTAATCTAAAAAGGGGGTGATTTACAATCTTTCCAAACACAAACACTGGGGTTGATTTATTAAAAACAAATAGGCTGTTCACTTTGCAAGGAAATATTGCCTTGGTTTAGTGAATGTGGTGAAAAATTCACTTGGCAAGGAATACTCAATCATGTGTAAGGAAAAAAAAAACAATATTTTTGCTTGTACATGATTGGATGATGGAAATCAACAGAGCTTCACCTCATTCACTAAGCTAAGGGAATATTCCCTTGTAAAGTGAACAGCCTATTTGCTTTTAGTAAATAAACTCCATTCTCTCTACATTAGATAATAAGCACTCTCCAATGGCTGCTCAAACATTTTTCCTTTGTCTGTAACCAATGCAATACCTTATGTGGAGTAGGTTATGTTTTCAATGTTTGCACAGTAAGAGCAGCTATTTCATTGTTTGAATGTAGTACTTTCATTTATGGGAATGCTGCAATATTTGTTGCAATACATGAACTGAGAATGATTTCTGTTTTATTTAGCAGTGTTTTACTTAGGCATACACCGTTTTACAATTTTGCCCTGACATACATTGTCAGCGCAAAATAGTATTAATTGGTAATATATTTTTATTACTGTCTGTATCTCAAGTGGACACAAAAGTGAACAAAATATCTTCAACAAAGACACGTATAGTCAATAAGACACTTAAAAAAAATACAAAAAGCAATAATATCACTTTTTTGAAGATTATAAAAGAATTAGAACCTCAATCTTTGACAGAAGTCCACAATGCAATGAAAGTTCTAAATGGAGTCTCTAGCTGGCCAAATGCTGATAATCTTTTTTTTTTTGTTTGTTTGTTTTTTTTCATTCACCCTGTACATCTTGGATAGACAATCTCCCAATTTGCTTCATGTATATTGACAGCCAGCCCCGCTGGTATTTCGGACAACAATTTTCCATCTTGTTCTTTTGATTTTGCAAGCAAGGTAAAGTACCCAGTGTATGGCCAACTCTGTCCACAAAAGGAAAAAGGATTTCAGCTGAAGCATCATTTAAAGATGGCAAAACCACTCTACTTATCTGAATAATAGCATCAAGAAAATTAAAGCACTTCATATGTAGAAAGATTTAATAGCTCCCAATATATTTCTTAAAAAACACTGAAATCTTTTTTGTCTTTGTGTAAGGATAACCAATACACCAGTAAGGATGGAAGAATAACACCAGATGAATTTCATTTGAAAAATTCACTTTTGGAATGTTTGTTCAAAACTTTTTTTCTGTTTCTAATAATAAATGGAGTTAAACCATAGTGACAATGAAAATTGATGAAGAAGGATTGAAAATGTTTCTTTAATGAACACATTTCTAACTGTGAATGTAGTTTTAGTTTGGGGGGAAAAAACATACCTATTGTAATGCACATGTGTATCCCAAAATCTAATGTGGAATTCAAAACATTTTCATGTGAATTTTTTTTCAAGTCCATAATCATATTATTGAGTGTTCTGATAAGCAATTTCTCTGAATTTCCATATGAACATTTGAACAAAATTCTACTTAAGCTGACAAGTTGATACTCTGCTGCCTCTATAGAAATGGGCATGTTTTAGCTGGGAAATGGATAAAACATGTGTAGTGTAGGCATTTAAAAAATGTTATTGACTAAATTTTAGCTACCCTTTCCCCTAGGTGTCTAATTAAGTACAGTATATGTGGTAACAAATGACAATTAATAGATTTAAAAAAGCTTATTCGTTAAAAAAATAATAATATTTTACTCTGTATTTTGTCACGTGATTGTAAATGTGATTCACGTGGCTATGAATCCACCTGCTGAAAAAATAAAAATGTGTCCCTTCTCACTTCTACAAAAGAAAGTGTGCCCATTGAGACAACAGTAAATATAACAGGAAAAAAAATATTGGAAAAAATAAGGAAAATGCAATAAATTAAAACATATTGTAACATACACTTTAGGCATCCCTGTACGTGGTAAAGGTTTTAGAACAACATTCAGGCTTACCATCTTAACGACAAACAGATGAAGTAATAAAGGTTTTAATGACACATTGTTTAAATACAGATTTGCATACTTCTAATTTGTACGGTTTTGCAAAAATGCTGATTATTTTGGGATTACTTTGTGTTTGTTTATAAGGTGATTGTAGCTGTAAATTTGTGTTTATGTGAACCTGTAACACTTTTAGTGTATTTTATTATAAACATTGTTTTAATCAGTAGTTGCTGAACTATTATGGGATGTACAATATCAAGAGTATTATATTTTTATATTGAAACCTGAACCTGATTGCAACACACGCATTTTAGATTTAAATAGTTCTTCATAGAAGTTTTACATGTATTTTAAATGGGGACAAACAAGGAAAGAGACTAACAGAAGGCGGAGGACAGGACTCTAGGGCAGTGGAAAATCGTAAGCTCATGTTTCACGCCACAGCATTTTATCAAAGGACTTTTATTCCTGGGGCTCCATTACTGTGCCCACACTTGTGTCTATCGGCCGGTCTCACCACCAAGCACACACTAGAGTTGTTATACCGCACTTCCCCCAAACCATCTGGGACCATACAACCCTCTATTTGGAGTTGTGGCAGTTCCATTCAAGGGACCCCTGTTATCGATGGACTGATGTTAACCCCTTCCTTGCTTCTTGGACTCAGCAATGGTATTGTTTCAATTATTTTATCCATTATCCATTAGCTACAATGACTGTCTGATTTTTATGTAGCTACAGCATTATTTTAATTTTTTTCAGTGCAATATCCAATTTATATCATTTTAATTTTCAAGACTATAAAGTTTTTATTACTAATTCCATTGAACGCTGCCCTTATGTTTGTTGGCTCTCTCTTCCTCTCCTCCACTAATCCCGACTGACATCAGCGGGGGAATGTCGACCCCACTTGCTGCAGCTATCAGACGGGGAGAGGAGAGAGCCGGCCGGTTACGTGAACGCCGAACAGTGCTCCGAAATACTGTATATACTGCATTCTTTTTATAAATCAAAGAGACAGGAGCACACGGCATTAGCAAACACACAGGATTCTATAAAGTTAAATGAGTGGGTTAACAACCACTTTAAAGTTTACTTAAAAAAAAAAAAAATGCACATTTTTTGCAGGTAAAAAACGTGCATTAATTTTTTTTTTTTTTTTTTGGAGCCTGTAAAGCATTGCAAATCGCTGGTGCCATGCAGGTCTCCTGCAGATCTTTCTGTGCATCTGTCTGCCCATACATCCTGTACGAGTAAGAAGATACACTGACAAGAAGGATCAATGAACTACCATGATGCTCCACAGCGCCATTGTAGTTCATTGAGAACTACAGGCCAACAGCCGCAAAAGATGTCTTGGCTTGTAGTTCATTCACACACAGAGCTGTGTGAATGAATGATGCCACTGTGTGGGTGGAGCCCTGCACATCCGTGCTAATTTAAAAAAGAGACGGATAGTACAGGGAACTTCTTCCTGTACTTCAGTCACATGGGGGGGGGGCTGCAGCATTGGGGACATGTTACATGTTCCACCCTAAAAACGGTTGAAATATGTAAGATGTTGCCAAAGGAGAACGTATCTGTTAAATTGATTGTTTATCTAAGATTAAGAATGAATCACCCATTACATATAATAATTTAGGTACTAACACAATTTAAATGATTTCCTAGGTATCAGAATTTGTGTTTCTATAGTTGCCCCCTATAATTGGTCAATGTGACATTGCCATGAAAATAGGACATACGTTTTGGCAACACCAGAGTAAACATGATCAGCAACATAATATATATTTTTTTAAATAACATGGTTATGCGTCCTTATACTGAAGTTGAATTGTCACATTGCTATGTCCCCCGTATGTTACACAGTAGGGATGAGCTCGGTGTTTGAGTCGAACATACGTTCGACTCGAACATCGGCTAATCGATCGTTCGACGAAGATCAAACTTTTTGGGCCGTTCGCACCAAATTCGAGTGACGCGAACGGCCCACAATACACTGCGCCATCGCAGTGCAATCCTGGTGCTCTGATTGGCCAAGCATGCACTGCGACTCCGCATGCTTGGCCAATCACAGCGCCGGCAGCGAGGAGAGCCATAATTGGCCACAGGCAGGATGCCTGTGGCCAATTATAGCCCTAGGGGGTTTAGTACATGCCCCACACTATAAAAGGCCGCCAGCGCGGTGGCCTTGTGTAGTGTGTTCCGGTTCAGGGAGAGAGAAGGATAGGCAGGGACAGTGTTAGTGATATTTGTTCATTTACCTTGTGTGTAGGGAGAGAGAAGGATAGGCAGGGACAGTGTCAGTGATATTCTGCTAAACCTTGTGTGCAGGGAGAGAAAAGGATAGGCAGGGGACAGTGTCAGTGATATTCTGCTAAACCTTGTGTGCAGGGAGAGAGAAGGATAGGCAGGGACAGTGTCAGTGATATTCTGCTAAACCTTGTGTGCAGGGAGAGAGAAGGATAGGCAGGGGACAGTGTCAGTGATATTTTTGCTAAGGCTCCTGCACAGTATACACCTGAAGCTAGCCCTTATTGCTGTGTTTTCCTGTTGTGTAACACAGGCAGGCATCTGCAGCACTTACAGCAGGTGTAGTGTGCTTCCTGCAAAATATACACCTGAAGCTAGCCCTTATTGCTGTTTTTTCCTGTTGTGTAACACAGGCAGGCATCTGCAGCACTTACAGCAGACATAGTGTGCCTCCTGCACATTATACACCTGAAGCTACCCCTTATTGCTCGTAGTTTTTTTTCTTTTGTGTTACACTAACAGGCATCTGCAGCACTTACAGCAGGCGTAGTGTGCTTCCTGCAAAATATACACCTGAAGCTAGCCCTTATTGCTGTTTTTTCCTGTTGTGTAACACAGGCAGGCATCTGCAGCACTTACAGCAGGCGTAGTGTGCTTCCTGCAAAATATACACCTGAAGCTAGCCCTTATTGCTGTTTTTTCCTGTTGTGTAACACAGGCAGACATCTGCAGCACTTACAGCGGACGTAGTGTGCCTCCTGCACATTATACACCTGAAGCTACCCCTTATTGCTGTGTTTTCCTGTTGTGTAACACAGGCAGGCATCTGCAGCACTTACAGCGGACGTAGTGTGCCTCCTGCACATTATACACCTGAAGCTACCCCTTATTGCTCGTAGTTTTTTTTCTTTTGTGTTACACTAACAGGCATCTGCAGCACTTACAGCAGGCATAGTGTGCTTCCTCCAAAATATACACCTGAAGCTAGCCCTTATTGCTGTTTTTTCCTGTTGTGTAACACAGGCAGGCATCTGCAGCACTTACAGCAGGCGTAGTGTGCTTCCTGCAAAATATACACCTGAAGCTAGCCCTTATTGCTGTTTTTTCCTGTTGTGTAACACAGGCAGGCATCTGCAGCACTTACAGTGGACGTAGTGTGCCTCCTGCACATTATACACCTGAAGCTACCCCTTATTGCTGTTTTTTCCTGTTGTGTAACACAGGCAGGCATCTGCAGCACTTACAGCGGACGTAGTGTGCCTCCTGCACATTATACACCTGAAGCTACCCCTTATTGCTCGTAGTTTTTTTTCTTTTGTGTTACACTAACAGGCATCTGCAGCACTTACAGCAGGCATAGTGTGCTTCCTCCAAAATATACACCTGAAGCTAGCCCTTATTGCTGTTTTTTCCTGTTGTGTAACACAGGCAGGCATCTGCAGCACTTACAGCAGGCGTAGTGTGCTTCCTGCAAAATATACACCTGAAGCTAGCCCTTATTGCTGTTTTTTCCTGTTGTGTAACACAGGCAGGCATCTGCAGCACTTACAGTGGACGTAGTGTGCCTCCTGCACATTATACACCTGAAGCTACCCCTTATTGCTGTTTTTTCCTGTTGTGTAACACAGGCAGGCATCTGCAGCACTTACAGCGGACGTAGTGTGCCTCCTGCACATTATACACCTGAAGCTACCCCTTATTGCTTGTAGTTTTTTTTCTTTTGTGTTACACTAACAGGCATCTGCAGCACTTACAGCGTGTAGTGTGCTTCTTGCAAAATATACACCAGAAGCTAGCCCTTATTGCTGTTTTTTCCTGTTGTGTAACACAGGCAGGCTACTGCAGCAGTTATAGCAGGCGTAGTGTGCTTCTTGCAAAATATACACCTGAAGCTACCCCTTATTGCTGGTTTTCCCATCTCCCGGCAGGCCTTTAGAATGTCTGGAAGGCAAACAAGGAGAGGCAGACAGTCTGGAGCCAATAAAAGAGGGCAAGCAGGCTCTGTGTCTAGAGACAACAGTGCTGGTCGTGCACGCGGTGCATCGTCATCAGCACGTGGCCATGGGACACACTTGTCCTTATTTTCGGCAGCTGGACGTGTTGAGCCGCATCATGCCGAAGACTTGGTAGAGTGGATGACCAAGCCCTCCTCATCCTCCTCATCCTCTCTCACCCAGGCTCAGGGTACTGGCAAAGCAGCTGCCAAAGCGTCCTCAATATCATCATCAGTCACTCCTTCCCTAGACCCACCGTGTCCTCCTGAGGAGTCCCTCGAACTGTTTGAGCACAGTGTTGGGTACATGCTCCAGGAGGATGCCCAGAGTTTCGAAGGGTCTGAAGATGATACCCAGCTAGAGGAAGGCAGTAGCTTGAGAGCAGAGAAAGGGGATGCTCAAGAAGGACACCAATCTGGCAGTCATGTTCCAGCAGCTGCAGCATACTGCCAGATTGGTTCCAGTGATGAGGAGGGAGGGGATGATGAGGTCACTGACTCCACGTGGGTGCCTGATAGTAGAGAGGAGGAGGAGGATGAGTTGGAGGCACATCTCCAACCAGGCAGGATGCCCTCCGGGGGCAAGCGTAAGGGCAGCACACCGTCTGAATCACACCGCAGAGCTCCGCCTCTGCAGGGCGCTGCCTCTGCCCATTATTCCAAAAGTTCTTTGGTGTGGGCCTTTTTTGAGTCGAGTGCATCAGATCGCACCGCTGCTGTTTGCAACATATGTCTCAAGCGTATCTCGTGTGGCCAAAAAAATCAGCCGCTTGGGCACCACATGCTTGACCAGACATATGTTGACCTGCCATGCAGCTCGTTGGCAAGCCTACCTTAAAGACCCACACCAAAGAACAAAGCGGACCTCTTCTTGCTCTGCATCAGCTGGGATCTCCAACCCCACTATACCTTCAGTCCTCTCTGAAACCTGCACTGAGAGGAATGAAGGTGTAGAATTAGGTGTGTCACAGCCAAGTACTTGCGGGCACTCTGCTAGCAGTACACCGACGTCCGATTCTAGCAGGCAAATTTCCCTGCCCCAGCTGCTGGACCGTCGAAAGAAGTTCACTCCCAGCCATCCACATGCCCAGCAGTTGAATGCTAGCTTGGCTAAATTGCTAGCACTTCAACTGCTGCCTTTTCAGTTGGTAGACTCGGCCCCCTTCCGTGAGTTTGTGCAATGTGCGGATCCTCAGTGGCAGGTTCCCAAACGCCACTTTTTCTCACGGAAGACGATTCCGGCTCTCTACCGGCATGTGGAAGGCAATGTCCATGCCTCGCTGGACAGGGTGGTCAGTGGTAAGGTGCATATTACCGCTGACTCATGGTCCAGCAGGCATGGACAGGGACGTTACCTTTCTTTCACGGCCCATTGGGTCACTCTTTTGGCAGCTGGGAAGGATGCAGGACAAGGTGCAGTAGTGTTGGAGGTTGTACCACGCCTCCAAAATGCTACTACTGGTTGTGACACACCTCTCTCCTCCACCCCTCCTCTTCTTCTTCCTCCGTGGCCTCTTCCTGTGCTTTGTCCTCGGAACCAGCGGTGCTCCGTAGGTGTTTAAGGGGCTACGCAAGTATGCAGGCAAAAAGATGCCATGCCGTGCTTGCGCTGGTGTGTTTGGGGGACAGGAGCCACACCGGGGCAGAGGTTCTGTCAGCTCTACAGGGGCAGGCCGAGAGGTGGTTGACGCCACGCCAGCTTAAGCCAGGAATGGTGGTTTGAGACAATGGCACCAACCTCCTCTCCGCCCTCCGACAGGGACAACTGACCCATGTGCCCTGTGTGGCTCACGTCCTTAACCTGGTGGTGCAGCGGTTCTTGGGCAGGTACCCGGGCTTACAGGATGTCCTGAGGCAGGCCAGGAAAGTCTGTGTGCATTTCCACAGATCATATAATGCCAGTGCTCGGCTGGCTGAGCTGCAAAAGAGTTGAACCTGCCCAAGAACTGCCTTATATGTGACATTCCCACCAGGTGGAACTCAACGTTGGCCATGCTGCAGCGGCTGCACACGCAGCAGAGGGCCATCAATGAGTACCTGTGCGACTACGGCACCAGGACAGGGTCAGGGGAGCTCTGGTTATTTTCACCATGCCAGTGGGGCATGATCAGGGATGCATGCACTGTCCTGGCACCATTTGAGGAGGCTACGAGGATAGTGAGCAGTGACAGTGCATGCATCAGTGACACTGTACCTCTTGTCCACCTGTTGGAACATACGCTGCGTGGAATAATGGACAGGGCACTTGAGGCAGAACAGAGGCAGGAAGAGGAGGACTTCCTTGCCTCTCAAGGCCCCCTTTACCCAGACAGTGTTCCTTCTGTCCCACCCATCGCACAGGAAGAAGAGGAGGAGGAGGAGGAGGAGGATTGTGTCAGCATGGAGGTGGAGCCTGGCACTCAGCATCATCAGCAGCAGTCTTTTAGGGATGATTTACAGTCCCAAGAAACCCGTGGACTTGTACGTGGCTGGGAGGAGGTGGCTGCGGATCATGTCGTCCTTAGTGACCCAGAGGACTCCGGCCCGAATGCCTCAGCTAACCTAAGCTGCATGGCCTCCCTGATCCTGCAAAGTCTGCGGAAGGATCCTCGTATTCTTCAGATCAAGGAGAGGGACCATTACTGGCTGGCTACTCTCCTTGATCCACAGTACAAGGGTAAGGTTGCGGACCTTATCTTACCATCGCAGAGGGAGCAGAGAATGAGACAACTCCGGGAGGCCTTGCAGAAAAGTCTGTGCAATGCGTTCCCAGAGACTGGGAGGTTACAAAACTCCTGGTCCTGGACAACGAGTTGCTGAGGCTTCGGTCAGTCAAAGAAAGAGGGGTGGGGAAGGTGGCCGTCTGACCGATGCATTCAGACAATTCTTTAGTCCGCAGCCCCAAGGTATGATCGGTTCCAGCAACCATCGCCAGCGTCTGATATACATGGTGCAGGAATACCTAGGGGCAAGGTCAGACTTGGACACCTTTCCCACTGAAAATCCTCTGGCTTACTGGGTGTTGAGGATGGATCACTGGCCATAGCTTGCACAGTATGCAATTGAGCTACTGGCCTGTCCTGCATCCAGCGTTCTTTAAGAACGCACATTCAGTGCTGCTGGAGGATTTGTCACGGATCACAGGGTGCGCCTGTCCACCGACTCGGTTGATCGACTGACCTTCATAAAGATGAACCAGTCTTGGATCACCACCAGCTACCAAGCACCTGAAGCTGATATAACAGAATAATTTCTTTTCAAATGTCACATCCCTTCAAGACTGATGCTGATGCTGAGAGACTGTCCTGTTATGTTGACTGACTATCCTCCTCCTCCTCAATGATCCGATTCATGATGATAGCTTGGAAGAACATTTTTGTTTCTGGGTGCCGTCACCAGTGGCTAAGGCCTCGTACACATGACCGATTTTCTCGTCGTAAACAGTCAAGAAAAGTGCCGCGAGAGTTTTTTTGTCTAGAAAAACGTTCGTGTGTATGGTTTTACGACGAGAAACTTGACGAGAATCTCGACGAGAAAATAGAGAACCTGCTCTCTATTTTCTCGTCAGGATTCCAGATTTCCTCGTCGTGTTTCTCGTCGGCCTGTTTTGTGACGAGAAAATGGTTCGTGTGTATGCTTTTACGACTCTTCCAAAAGCGCGCATGCTCACAAGCAACTATGAGACGGGAGCGCATCTTCTGGTAAAACAAGCCTTCATAATGGAGAGAGCACATTCGTCACGCTCATAAATATTTCATCGTTTAAATGTTCTGCATTGAATTCTTCGTTAGAATGTTACATTAATCAAAACGAGAGACCTTCTTTTGCTGCTGATATTCACACAGAGTTCTGCCTTATTTTTAACCTTTTTCATGCTGCTCTTTATAAGATTTATGTGTATTATATCGTGCAAGTTTTTAGGAATAATTTAAATGGTTAGATTTTTCAAAATGATGTTAATTATAATTTCTCAATGTTTTGATAGCGATCTCACATTTAATTTTCTAATCTATATTTTTAAAATTTCACACCATGTTTTTGAGCTAATCAGATTTAGTTATTCTTTTGGGGGGGGTGATATCTGTGCCTTTTATTGTCAGTCAAATGTATCTGCTTACTCCAAAGCTTTTTTTTTTTATTTAAAAATACACATAGTCAAGTATGAACTTAAACAAAAAAACATTTATTCATGTTTATAAATTAAATAAAGAGAAGGCAGCGCTGGAGAAGCTGCTGCCATTTGTGCATCCCAGGGACCCCAGAGCACACACCAACCCTGTGTGGACACTAAAATTGGGAGCTTGAGAAGGCCCACATTTCAGAACACAATCTGATGCTGGCCTCCCAGAGGTCAGGAACAGCAGCAGGTGAGATATATGTCCCAAGTGTGTGGTACTACAACAGGCTGCCTTCTGTCCGACCAGTGCGACCACAATGAAGCAATGCCATCACTTCCTCTTCTTCCTGGCAACCTTCCCTGCAGCCTTTCCTGAAGCCTTTCCTGAAGCCTTTCCTGCAGCCTTTCCTGCAGCCTTCCTTCTTCGTTTAGCTGGAGGCTGGCCCACTGGAGGGGTACTCCTGTCAGGAGGAGGAGGTGGAGGTGTAGCAGAAGGGGGTGGGGCAGAAGAAGAAGGTGGAGGTGTAGCAGAAGGGGGTGGGGCAGAAGGTGGAGGTGTAGCAGAAGGGGGTGGGGCAGAAGGTGGAGGTGTAGCAGAAGGGGGTGGGGCAGAAGGTGGAGGTGTAGCAGAAGGGGGTGGGGCAGAAGGTGGAGGTGTAGCAGAAGGGGGTGGGGCAGAAGGTGGAGGTGTAGCAGAAGGGAGTGGGGCAGAAGGTGGAGGGGTAGCAGAAGGGGGTGGGGCAGAAGAGGAAGGTGGAGGTGGAGGTTGAGGTTGGGTCAGTTGGGCCACCTCACATATGGCGGTATTGGGGGTAATTTGCTCCATCACCCCCCTGTTGAGCAAGGTGATGAGCAGGGGTTCGCATAGGAGGCGTTGCTCCATGCTCATCACCTTGAACTTAGCCTCCACTAGGCCGGCAATGGCCTCTTCAGGGGATGTGGGCTCCTTGAGGGTGGCATGGGCCTCTTTAATAAGGGCCATTGCTGCGTCACTGGTGGTCCTGCCCCTCCTGCCTCTTTTGTGAAGCCTGATGGGAGGCACCTGGGATCTGGTGCTTCTCCTTTGCCCTGCCACCTCCTGTCTGCCACTGGGCCCTGCCACCTCCTGGCTGCCACTGGGCCCTGCCACCTCCTGGCTGGTACTGGGCCCTGCCACCTCCTGGCTGCCACTGGGCCCTGCCACCTCCTGGCTGGTACTGGGCCCTGCCACCTCCTGGCTGCCACTGGGCCCTTCCTCCTCCTGCCTGACAGTTTCCAGACCCTCCTCCTGGCTGATTTCATCCTGTGTATGAAAAAGAAACATAGTTTAATATGTTGGTTTAATCTTTGCCTCAAACTTTGTAATCCTGATGGAAGCAATTAGAATGTAAATGCATAAATCCTTGCTTTAAATTTACCACTACATCAGCTTGACTATTTACCACACAATTAAGTGCAGAATAATGTCTACAGATCATGATTTCACTTGTGGAATACAAAATAATGTATGTTTCTCATCCTGACATATTTGGGAAACATTAATTTTATCCCACTACATTTTCAGTTAATACTATACCTGGCTCCAGATGGACAAATCAGGATCATCCAGGATGGCTGCCTCCTCTTGCTCCAGAGAAGGCTCAGGTTGGCTGCAGGGAAGTCTGGGGGGAAGAGTGGAGAGTGATGGCCTTGGCTCAATGTGGTCATCCAGGAAGGACATCCTGCTGTAGTACCACAAAACCGGGACATAAACATCATCTGCTGCTGCTCCTGACCTCTGAGAAGCCAGCACCTTAGAGCGTTCAGTCCTGTAGGTACCTCTCAAGCTCCCAATTTTAGTGTCCACTTGTTTTGCTGTGGCTGTGGGCACCTTGGTATGCACAAATGGGAGCAGCTTCTCCAGCGCTGCTTTTCTCACCCCTTTTTTTTTTATGGATGGGGTTTTTGGTCTCCCACAGAGCCGGCAGCTCCCTTACCCGGTCAATAAATTCCGCCAGGAACTCTTTGTCGCTAATAAAGACATTCATATTGTATCTGCAAGTAAAATAATTTATATTTAAATAATGTGAGGCAAACAGTCTAACCTCCTTCACATCCTAGTCACCATATATATCCTCCACCAATCTCAAGACAGTATAGGCCCACAATTTTTACAAGTCTCACAAAATCACATACCTTCGTTCGCACGTCCGTCACTTGAACTCCTCTCTCCGCACACCGAACGTACTATAGTCACATGTGTGTTTGCTATATACACACCACGCATGCGTCCAAATTCGAACACGTCGCTCCGCACACGTCGCCCGCCCATGACGTTCTAACTAACATCTTTTCCCCGCCCCTTCTCTTTCGGCGCGCAGACAGATATGGCGGAGTTACAGCAGGTGTCTGATAATTCCGCAACTAGCGAGGAGACAAGCCCAGAGACCGAGGACACGTCACGATCAAGGAGGAGATTCAAGGCATCGAATATGTCTTTGGCGGAGATGGCGGAGATGGTGGACATCTTGGTCAAGGCTGATTATGATGCCAAGCATGGGCCGTATAGCAAACCAAATAGAAGGAAGGCCAAAATCCTCACTAAAGTTGTGAAGAGTCTGAGGGCGAAGTTCGGGGTGAAACGCTCAAATGAGCAGCTCAGAAAGAGGTGGTCAGACCTCAAACTGAGGGAGCCAGACCAGTTGAGGAGCATAAAGAGGATGCTCGCTAAAAGTAAGTAAAATGACGACCTTTCTGCTATTAATCTTTTTAGAAACTGACCTTTTTTTTTTTTTTTTCATATTGGACTCCCTTCCAAAATGTAATATTTTGAACTAGGTTGGGCACAGTAATCGTTCGTTACGTTACCGACACTTCGTTCGGCCACTATCCGCGGTTTTGGCTTATTTAAGACCCCCAAAAGTAATTAGACATCTGCCATTTTTGATCAAGTATTGTGGCTAATTTTTAAGTCTAGATGATGTGTTTGTAAGGAGAATGAAATGCAAACTTTAATCAGTGTAAAGGAGAGGACACTCAGCAGCTGCTTCCACATCTGTACTTTGGAGCACTATAGTGTGGGCCACCAGACCCGCCTTTTTTGGGTGTCCCACACAGGTGCATCAGAGTTTATTTGTGGTGCCTCCATGTCCAAAAAATTACATCCAAATGTGAATACTAAACATATTTGGGGTCATAAATAATGCATTTTTCTTTAAATTCCGCACAAACGCACACTTGTACCCCACTT
This sequence comes from Rana muscosa, assembly GCA_029206835.1. Classification (NCBI taxonomy): domain Eukaryota; kingdom Metazoa; phylum Chordata; class Amphibia; order Anura; family Ranidae; genus Rana; species Rana muscosa. Next base: position 104,562,948 of record CM055119.1, on the reverse strand, counting down.
CCAAACAATTTAGCCTGTTTTAAGTTTAAAAATGAGATTTTTACAGTGTGATAAATAGACCTTTGGTTTTATTCTCATAGGGGAGAGAAGACTGGGAGGAGGACACTCCAGGGAGCACATGCACCCCACAACTTCCAAGCAACCCCAAACTCCCAAAGATCCACAACCGAAAGATGTGCAGGAAGTTGAGGTGGAGGAAGGAGAAGTGCAGGAAGGAGAGGTGGATGACGTTGTGGATCTGGTCACCACAACAGGTCAGTATCTGACACCACAGCTTAAGGTAAGCGAGGTAGGCCTGCAGAGTTTTATTAATTTTTTTTTATGGTTTTTAGGGGATGGAAATGTTGTGAAGGATAGCACACCGTTCTCTGCTGACAGTGCCCTCCGCCTCATCCAGCAAGTGATGGAATGTAGCACGGAACTGGACCTAATTAAACAAAGAATCCATGTGATGGAACAAACATTTAAAGACATTCTCGATGTTTTGGGGAGAATTCAATAAGCCATCCAAACACATTTGTTTTTACATGTTTGTTTTTATATTTTTACTAATTTTTTGAGTAACAAAGCAGCCAAAAATTGAATATGCACACAGTGTGTGAACATGTGCTATCTGCCATCAGGGGATATCCATGTACGTCTTTTGTGGGTGCAACCCCTTCCTCGTATCAAAAGTCGGTGAACTGAGGAAGGGAATGCACCCCCAAAACACGTCCATTGATCACCCCTGATGGCAGATAGCACATGTTGACAATAGGGATCAGGATTGTAAACTTCCTATTTGCAAAAAATTAAAAATGTGTGCATATTGAATTTTTGGCTGGGCAAGGGGTGGCAGGACCCCATATTAGGACGGGCACATAGAGACATAGTTTGTGTAACTGAATGTCTCAGATTGCTCAGAGGTATCCAATGTTGTCATTTTAGAAATGCAAGTGGTATTTTTGTATTTTCATAAGCCAAAATTTGCCGGGTTGTGGCCAGGCCAACCCCAAAGTAAAAAAAAAAAAAAAAGTGCAGAGAGTAAAATATTTGACCACAAACAACGTGTAGCTTCTTTTTATAATACTCTCTAAGCTTATTTGGTTCTTTTGTAAGGTAACATAGTGAAATTGGTTGTTATTTACTAAAGTAAAATACACTTGCCACTACAAATGCACAAAGACAAACTAGGAGACAGGAAAGAACAAATAATTAAAGGTTTAAACAAGATTTTTATTGGGATACTTAGACATAGGCTGGCATAGGAATTGCCCCCCTACCCGTGAAATACTCCATGTATTTGTCCCGAACCACACGGGCATTTTGGGGGGGCAAGCCAAGACGGGCAGATTCCAGGCCCGGAAGGGGATTTGCAGGGGAAAGTCCAGCCTCTGGCAAAACTGAGGCCATATACGAATTAGATTTTTGGCTCAGAAAGTTGTGTAGCACACAGCAGCATAACACTACATAGTTTATTTTGTAGTCCGCCAAGTGGATGGAAGTCATAAAAAGGCGGAACCGGCTGGCCATTATGCCGAAGGCATTTTCAACGACTCTTCGGGCCCTGGCCAGCCGGTAATTGAACACACTCTTCTCTGGGGTCAGGGTCCTCTGTGGAAATGGCCTCATAAGATGCCGTCCGAGTCCGAAGGCTTCATCAGCCAAGAAAACAAAGGGGAGTCCTTCAATATTCCCTGCATCCGGTGGCAATGCAAGGTCGTCACTCTGGAGACGGAGGGCAAACTCCGTCTGGATGAAGGATCCCCCATCGGACATCCGGCCATTCTTCCCTACATCAACATAGAGGAATTCATACCGTGCTGACACCACCGCCATCAGCACAATGCTATGAAACCCCTTGTAGTTGTAGTAGTAGGACCCAGAACGGGGTGGCGGCACGATGCGGACGTGCTTCCCGTCTATGGCACCACCGCAGTTGGGGAAGTCCCACCGCGTGGCAAACTCCGATGCCACAGTCTGCCATTCCTGTGGCGTGGAAGGAAGCTGTGGAGTGAAACAAGATGAAATAATATTAGAAAAACAAAGGCATACATTACAAGCAAATTCTAAACCAAAAAATTAGAGACCAACATCAATCTAATTATACGTTTATTAAGGTGTGTAAAAAAAGTATAATGGAAGGCTCATTTATCATATTCATCACCACCTCTGATGGGCCATTACTAAATTATTTTGGGGGGGGGGAGATGTGTTTGGCCACAGGATAGCATTGCAGTGGCGGTGCGTCCAGAGTGGGCGCTGGAGCACTGTCCCCTCTCTCCTGTGCCCATCACTCAGAACAATACATAGGTTCATGCGTTGCATGAACCTATGTATTGTCTATGCCGCACACTATTCAGGTGGATGGCCTCTTGTAAAGCGACCGACATATGAATAATTGCGTCATTTAGGGGGTTAAAATTGCAGAGCAGAAACAGGTATTAAAAAAGTCTTGCAAATTACAACCTGAGGGATGTAATTGGCTTCCTCAAAGAAAAATCGGGGACGCAAGGAGGGGGCATTCCTTGTGTAAACACTGACAGGCTGCTCTGGCAATCATGTTCACCAAGTCTGTTTAATGGTAACATGATTGGCTGATGCAACATGAAGGGAAGGAGAAGACATCAAGGACAGAAGAAGGATGGCGCTGACCACAAGAAGGTAAGTGCAGGGCTGGGGGGAAACTGGCTGCATTAGAGGGGACTAAATGGCTGCATTGGAGGGGACAACTGGGGGCGTTTATTAGGCAACAGAGCAAAAAAGGAGGAAGTTTATTTCCGAAATTGGGGTTGGAACCCCCCAACATTTGGAGCAACAGGCGCCCCTGCTGGAAAAGTTAGTGAGGGGAAATATTTAGGGAGGATAAAAAAGGGGCAATCTAAAGCTTCCAACATGCATGGGGACAAAGGGGACATTCTCAGCATATTACAATCATGGTAATTAGGGAAGGATGAAAGAAATACAATACATTAGCATACATGTAATACATAAAATGTGATGTTAAGGGAGAAAACTTACCCTAATATAGTCCTCCTGCAGGACTTGTATAATAGCAGAACAGGTGTCTGGGATTATGAGGCCCAGAGCCTGGGGGGAGATGCCTGTGGTGAACTTCAAGTCCTGAAGACTTCTCCCTGTCGCCAGGTAACGCAACGTGGCGATGAGCCTCTGCTCAGCACTGATGGCTTCCCGCATAACGGTGTCCTTCCTGGTAATATAGGGGGACACCAAAGCCAACAGTTCCTGAAAAACGGGGTCAGACATCCTCAGAAAATTCCTGTAGTCCTCAGGATTATTCTCGACGATCTCCCGCAGCAGAGGCATGTGGCAGAATTGGTCCCGCTGGAGCAACCAATTCTTGGTCCATGAACTCCTCCTCACACCATTCATGGACTGGTCTTGGTCCAAAACAAGCAGACCAACACCAAGCGCACGCACAGCACGAACTCGACGACGAGAACGTCCAGGCGACATGGCTAGGAAACGGTCGTCTAATCAGAACGTACAGAACAGAACGCACTTTAGAACAGCAAGGCCTATGAATAACGAACTGAAATTCAGAAACGAACAGGCAATAACGCACTGTAAAACAGATACGACCTGCCTAGACGCCCTGAAAGTCAAGATACGAACCCACAAGCACAAACTGAACCGCAGAAAACGATCTGAAAAGTACGAAGACTGAAAAGCGCGAATCGTCTCTTCCCAAACTTTTACTTCACACGCGGTAACACGAGATCAGCAAAAGCAGCCCAAGGGGTGGCGCCAAGAAAAAAGATCTTCCCCTTTATAGTGCCGTCGTACGTGCTGGACGTGAGCGCAGAGAACCACGAGGAAATTGGAAAATGACAGTGTGTACGCATAGAAAGCTTGACGAGAAAATCGACAAGCTTAACAAGAATCTCGTCGAAAAAAACGACGTGTTTTTTACGACGAGAAAATCGGTCGTGTGTACGAGGCCTTAGGCCCAATTTTTTAGCCCCTGTTTAACAGGGGCATGTAATTAAAATTTTTGATGCAATGCTTTGCAGCAGGGCTCATTCCTGCACTCCAACTAGAGTATCTGGGAGAGGTTGCAGTGTCGTGGCACCAGCACCAGTGCCTAAGGCCCAATTTTTCAGCCCCTGTTTAACAGGGGCATGTAATTACAATTTTTGATGCAATGCTTTGCAGCAGGGCTCATTCCTGCACTCCAACTAGAGTATCTGGGAGAGGTTGCAGTGTCGTGGCACCAGCTCCAGTGCCTAAGGCCCAATTTTTCAGCCCCTGTTTAACAGGGGCGTGTAATTACAATTTTTGATGCAATACTTTGCAACAGGGCTCATTACTGTGCTCCAAGTACAGTATCTGTGAGGGGTTGCAGTGTTGTAGCACCAGTGCCTAAGGCCCAATTTTTCACCCCCTGTTTAACAGGGGCGTGTAATTACAATTTTTGATGCAATACTTTGCAACAGGGCTCATTACTGTGCTCCAAGTACAGTATCTGTGAGGGGTTGCAGTGTTGTGGCACCAGTGGCTAAGGCCCAATTTTTCGACCCCTGTTTAACAGGGGCGTGTAATTACAATTTTTGATGCAATACTTTGCAACAAGGCTCATTGCTGTGCTCCAAGTACAGTATCTGTGAGAGGTTGCAGTGTTGTGGCACCAGTGGCTAAGGACCAATTTTTCAGCCCCTGTTCAACAGGGGCATGCGATTACAATTCTTGATCTAATAATTCACAGCAGGGCCCATTCATGCGCCCACCAAGAGTACCTGTGAGTGCTTACAGTGTTGTGGCACCAGCACCACCACCAAAGGCCCAATTTTTCCTACCACTGTTCAACAATGGCATGTAAATACAATTCCTGATATAATAGTTCACAGCAGGGCGTTCCAGCGCCCACCAAGAGTAACTGTGAGGGCTCACAGTGTTGTGGCAATACCAACATGTAAGGGGCAAATTTCAGCAGAGTATATACGGCAGGCCCCTACTTTCAAACATCCAACTTACAAATGACTCCTACTTGCAAACGGAAGGAGACAACAGGAAGTGAGAGGAAATCTACGCCTAGGAAGGGAAATTCTCTCCTGTAAGAGTTTATATGGGAAAAAGGTGTCTCCTCTCTACTGATGCTTTATCACCACTCCTTGTTTCAATAAAAACCCCACTTTTCAAAAACAGTTGTCATTAGGACGGAAAGTGAGGTGAAATGTTCTGAACAGGGGCACAGACAGCAAAACAAATGTTACAGGGGTGATAACCCTTCCCTATGTTTTCCAAAAAGCTTAAAAATATATTTTTTGGCTGGAGCTACACTTAAAAAACAGATTCTACTTAAGAACAAACCTACAGTCCCTGTCTTGTTTGCATCGCCTATATACTGCTTTTTCAGAGTATATAGGGTCTTTTTTATTTTATGTGCGGGGTTCCCCTTAATACCCATACAAGACCCAAAGGGGCTGGTAATAGGCTGGGGTATAGGGGGGGGGGGGTCTGATGGGGTAGCTTTGCCATTTTTCTCAAAGATTTTCATCCATATTACCGGACCAGACATTACATTAAAGCCGCAAGCAGTTTTAAATGGCATTTTTCCTTTAGAAATGTCATTTTGTGCAGGAACAGTTCTAAACACGGGAAACACATGCCTGCCACTTCACAGGCATACTTTAGACACTCCCCAGATACGATATTTAAAGGAATATTTGACTTTTTTTTCCACTTCATGCATCATTAACCACTTCCCTACTGTGCACGAAAACCCCCTTCCTGCCCAAGCCATTTTTCAGCTTTCAGCGCTGTCACATTTTGAATGACAATTGCGCGGTCTTGCGACGTGGCACCCAAACAAAATTTGCGTCCTTTTTTTCCCACAAATAGAGCTTTCTTTTGGTGGTATTTGATCACCTCTGCGGTCTTTATTTTTTGCGCTATAAACGAAAGAAGAGCGTCCAGTTTGGAAAAAAACACAAAATTTTTTCCTTTTTGCTATAATAAATACCCATTTTTTTTTCAATTAAAATTTTCCTCAATTCAGGCCGATACCTTTCTTCTACATATTTTTGGTAAAAAAAATAATCGCAATAAGCGCATATTGATTGGTTTGCGCAAAAGTTATAGCGTCTACAAAATAGGGGATAGATTTATAGCATTTTTTTTTATTAGTAATGGCGGCGATCTGCGATTTTTATTGTGACTGCGATATTGCGGCGGACACATCAGACACTTTTGACACATTTTTGGGACCATTCACATTTATACAGCGATCCCTGCTATAAAAATGCATTGATTACTGTATAAATGTGACTGGCAGGGAAGGGGTTAACCCCCAGGGGGTGGGAAGGGGTTAAATATGTTCCCTTAATGTGTTCTAACTGTGGGGGGAGGGGACTGACTGGGGGAGGTGACCGATGGTTGTCCCTATGTACAAGGGAAACACCATCGGTCCCCTCTCCCTCACAGGACGTGGATCTGTGTGTTTACACACACAGATCCACTTTCCTGCTCGGTTCCCGGGCAATCGCGGGTGCCCGGCGGCAATCGCGGCTGCCGGGCAAGCGCATCGGGTCCCTAGCAACGCGGCGGGCGCGCACGCGTGCCCCCTAGATCGTTTTAAAGGCAGGACATCATATGACGTCCTGTCAGAACGAGAGTGCCCTCCGCCCGCCGTCAATTGGGCGGTGGACAAGTGGTTAAAATGACTGCTCCCGAAAAACGTCCGTTTTTAAAACGTCATTTTGCATTGATACATGTTCCCTGGGGCAGAACCCGGATCCCCAAACCCTTTTTAGGACAATAACATGCATATTAGTTGTTATAATTAGCACTTTAGATTTCGAACGTTCGCGTCCATTGTTTTTAATAGGGTTCTAACGTTCGCGCAAACTTTCGGTCCGTTCGAAGGTTCTGGTGCGAACCGAACGGGGGGGGGGGTGTTCGCCTCATCCCTATTACACAGTACATATCAGTAAATTAATAATGTTATTCTGTAAAAAGTATACAGTCTCTACAACAATGAAAAAAAAATGAAAAAAAAAACACTAGTGATAAACTCCACCCATTGATAACGTCAACTGGATTTAAGCCAGTGTTTACCCTTATAAAACCTTGGCTTGAGAAGAGCACTAGGGAGATTCCTTTTCGAATATATCTCAAGTGTGAACTCGAATTTTTGGTTAAAATGAAGCTTCAGATCACTTTATGGATTTTGATTTTGCACACTCATTCTTCAATAAGTACAGGTATGTCAAAACATTTAAATGCCAAATATTCCTTCCATGACTTTTATTTAATTCCCATTCATCAAGCTACAAAAGCAATTTGGGTGTAATAATCTGTCCGCTAATGCAATAATATTACAGACTATGATATTTCTTAACAGGCAAATTTAACTTTATGTATTGTAACTCCTATTGAAGCTTTATCAATCAGGTCTGACTATTTGAAAACATTAGCATTTATATTGTATGTGTCAACTATTTTGGTGGTAATAGCATTTAATATTTATTATGCTTGAGTAGGCAAGATGTAATTACTGTACTATAAGTTTTTTTTGTTTCTGTGTTACATACAGTAAGATAAATATTCACCAAAGAAAAAAAATAACTAATAGTTTTTTTGTAGCTGAATACACATGAACTCTTTTATTTGGCAAAAGCAATTTGGAAGAATCTAAATGCACAAGGGTTGTATTTTGCCCATCTCAATGATATTTATAATTAAAAATAATAGATGTATGCTTGTTTTTATATGAAAAGTGTATTGCCAATAATTTGGTTAAGCTGATTAAGATTGTGCCAAAAGTAGAATTTATTATTTTAAGAAGACATGCCAAGGAATGGCACAACAATGAAGTACATTTATAAATAATGTTTTAATGTGAAGGAAATGTGGAATAAGTCATGTTATATGTGGGTAATTTGTGAAGGTATTTACAGCACTTCTGGAAAAATATCAGTCTCTGTTATGCGTGTGCAAAGATGGAAACCGAGGCATTTTTTAATAAGTACCCGTGTACCATGCATGGTTCAGTACCCCAAGCAACAAATTAGCAACAATAAGTACCACGTAGCAACAGTTATGCATTTATGCCTATTTAAAGAAGAACTGCAGTCTGCTCATATAATTTGTAATAAAAACACGTTTGCCATTCTGAAGCTTCCCTCCAACCACTTTGTAAATTATTTTGTATATATTGTATATATATTTTGTGATTCTGTACTTGCCAAATATGCTGCAGAAATCTCCGTCCACTGAGTCTGGCTGTAACTGTGGGCTGCTGAATCTGCTGCCTGTTCACTTCCTGGATTTACACAGACACACAGAGGCACACCTCCAGCTCTGCAGCCCTGCAGCTCTCATTGCCCTCTTATGACTCATCCCCCTCCCATCCTGGAAAACTCTCACGAGAGTGAAAGAGAGAGCTGTGCATGATCTCATAAGCCTAGGCACATTACTAGACAAGAAACAGGAAGTCGGCTGTATAAGGTATTTACTGGCAGAAAAAAAATATGTTTTACTATCCAAAGTTAAAACAACAAGGGCAGAAGATGGATAGATAGATGGAAAGTTGAAAAAATTACTGAGGCCCGGTTCTCACAGGGGCGGCACGACTTCAGGGGCGACTCGGCGGCACGATCTCAAGACGACTTGAGACGCCCGCCTGAGGTGATTTTCATAATGACTTCTGTATAGAAGTCAATGCAGGTCGCCCTGAGTCGCCCCCCAAAAGAAGTACAGGAACCTTTTTCTAAGTCGGAGAGACTCAGGTCGCTCCTATTAGAACGGTTCCATAGTACAGAGCGGGACGCCCCTATGTGAACCGGGCCTTAGGGTCAGCTTTAATTTGTCTGCACTAAATGATTCAATGTTAAGTAGATGCTATTACCTGCTATATACTATTTCACTTTGCACTTAGCATTTTGTCATTTTATGAGAATGTGAAGTTACTATGAATATGTCAAGTTTTAAAAGGAGTAAAATTAAAAAAAGGAAAAAAAAATGTTGTTGATAGACTTATGCCCCATACACACAATCGGATTTTCCGTCGGAAAAACCTTGGATGTTTTTTCCAACGGAATTCCGCTCAAGCTTGGCTTGCATACACACGGTCACACAAAAGATCTCAGAACTTTCGACCGCCAATAACGCAGTGACGTACAACACTACGACGAGCCGAGAAAATAAAGTTCAATGCTTCCGAGCATGCGTCAAATAGTTTCCAAGCATGCTTCGGAATTTTGCGCGTCGGAATTGCATACAAACGGAATTTCCGATAGGAAATTTTTTCGTCTAAAAAATAAAGAACCTGCTCTCAATCTTTTGCTGGCGGAAATTCCGACAGCAAAAGTCCGATGGAGCATACACACGGTTGGAATTTCCAACCAAAAGGTCACATCTGACTTTTGCTGGCAGAAATTTTGACCGTGTGTACGCGGCATTACAGCAGAAATAATCTTATGCTACACTTATGACACTTTTTTTTAATTATTTAAACATAAATATCCCCTGTCCCCTGCATGTGCCGATGTAATCAGCACATGCGCACTAGAGCAAACTGAAGCAATGGCACGTATGTGCCAGATGATGACTTTTTAGTTGAAACGCGTCGGATGGACCCATTCACACACATCGCTCTTGCATTTTGTGATATGCCTATGATGTTCTTCCAAATGTGAGTGTACATTTTTTAATATTTTTTAATCTTTTAATATTTAAATTTTTAATCTTTTTTAATCTTTTTTAATAAATACTTCCTTGTACGGTATCACACTATGTGAGTTTTTTTTCCCATTACGCATGTTATGTGGTTACCGTATCTCTGGCTCCAACAAGACTATATGTATTCACACTTCCTGGTGTTTACGGGAATTTGCGGTGCCGACTGATATGCGGATTCAGGACCAGCTGGATACACCTTGCTGACTGATTATTTAAGCCTGTTTGACTTGGGTGGTATACACCTTACCAAGTCAATACCATCTGGTAAGCCTCCTCCTTATATCGGTGGTGGTGTCTCTATCCTTTCACAGAGAGGGTCATATCCATGTGGGACTCTTTATTTCAACCTTGCAGTTTTTTCTACACTTTTGGACTGTCATTTGTGTGTGGTCACAATAGAGGACTGCTTCGTTCTGATTTATTTGTTACATATAATATTTTTTTCACGGATCACACTCAGTCACTTGGTGTCACTCAAATTATTATATATGCATGTTTTCAACATTTGATATGTTGGTAACTGACTCTTTCACAAAAATAAGCGCTACACTTTTTCATATTCAGTCAGTGAGCCATTACCGGCGGCTCCCACGCGCATGTGCGGAAATTATGTTGTCATGGCTCCGGCCAATCACAGCGCCAGAGCTAGTATGCTATGCATACTAGCTCGTTATGCCTTTGTCTTGCAAGGTTTTATTTTTTTATAGGGTTTACAACCACTTTAAGTTTTATTTTAACCAGTTGAAGACCACGCCTATTTCTGACATTTGTTGCTTACAAGTTAAAATCAGTATTTTTTGTTGAAAATTACTTGGAACCCCTAAACATATACCGTATTTTTCGGACTATAAGACACACTTTTTTCCCCCAGAAATATGGGGGAAATGTCCCAGCGTCTTATAGTGCAAATATATGAGAGGCCCCCCCCGCCGCCGCTGGCACTGCCCCCTGCCACCACTCGCATCGCATCCCGCCACCACCACCGGAAGAGAGGCAGGAGAGAGGGGGCAGACTTCCAAAAGAAAACAGAGCATTCGGCCGCCCAGGCTGCTCTCTCTTCTGTTACCGTAGGTAGAAGAGATAACATTAGGTAAGGCTGCAATTGTGGCAACATTCACTCTGCATTTCTATGGCATGGTCACTCTGCATTTCTATGGCATGGTCACTCTGCATTTACTATGGCAATGGTCACCTTGCATTTACTATGGCAATGGTCACTTTGCATTTACTATGGCAATGGTCACACTGCATTTACTATGGCAATGGTCACTCTGCATTTACTATGGCAATGGTCACTCTGCATTTACTATGGCAATGGTCACTCTGCATTTACTATGGCAATGGTCACTCTGAATTTACTATGGCAATGGTCACTCTGCATTTTCTATGGCAATGGTCACTCTACATTTCTCAGGCTGCATTTCATGGGCACTGGAAAATATTTTAGTACACCATTTGGTTCAGAATATTTTTTTTTCTTGTTTTCCTTCTCTAAAACCTAGGTGCATCTTACGGTCAGGTGTGTCTTATGGAGCGAAAAATCTGTATATATTTTAGCAGAGACCCTAGAGAATAAAATGGTGGTCATTGCAATATTTTATGTCACACTGTATTTGCGGAGCTGTCTTTCAAACTCAAAAAATGTACTTCAATTAATGAAAAAAAAAAAAAAAAACATCGTAACGTTAACCAAATTTCTTTGTATAATGTCAAATATGATGTTATGCCTAGTAAATAGATACCTAACATATCACGCTTTAAAATTGCACACACTAGTGGAAAGGCGACAAATTTCAGAACTTAAAAATCTCCATAGGCGACACTTTAAACATTTTAACCGGTGACCTGTTTAGAGTTACAGAGGAGATCTTGCGCTAGAACTATTACTCTCACTCTAATGATCCTGGCAATACCTCACATTAGTTAGAACACTGTTTACATTTGCGGGCGTGACTTTCGTATGCTTAGGCACGTGACTTCGGCGGGATCGGGCACTTTATTATTAGTTTCTTTTTTTCTTTTTCTTTTTTTACAGTATCCCTTTAAAAAAAAATTGATCACTTTTACTGTTGTCACAAGGGATGTAAACATCCCTTGTGACAGTAATAATACAAGGACAGGTACTCTTTATGGAGGGATCTAGGGTCTAAAAGACCCAAAACCCCTCCTCTGCACTTGAAAGTATTCAAAACACCAAGATCAGCATTTTTGAATACTGTGCATTTTTTAAAACTGGCGCCAATGGCTGGCGAGTTAAACAGGATTGACGTTGTGACATCGCTTCCAGGTTACTAAATCTGAGACCTGATCGAAGCTGATTCTGGCTTTGTTTTTGTTTTTTATAATTTTGTTTTTATTTAAAATTTTCTGAAGAAAACATACGATACAGTATCACATTGGTATAAGTGAACAGATTATACCATAATACAAATAGTAAATCTTAATGGATAATATAATATAATAATAGGGGGCATGGCTACCGAGCTACTGCATAGACGCTTGAGCAGATAGCTCCGTGCCAGTCACTGGAATCTCAGCATGTCAAGGAGTTCCTGAACGGCCCTCATTGCTCCAGGTGACCTCTAAAGCGCCGGCCATCACACTGGGATGACTCGCAAGTGAAAAGAATCATCCCAGCTAAAGAAGCTACCAAATTTCTTTCTGCCGGCGGCCCGCAGCCCGATCCAAGATGGCGCCGGCGGCATCTCTCCGGCCTCCTCCAGCGGCTCCAGCTCTGTGACACCAAGCCCAGGCTCACATTGACACCCCCACCGACGATCACTGGAGGCCTCTACACCATTGTCCCGCAGCCCAGCCAAGTCCAAGCCCCGCATGGCGTCGGATCTCAGCAGGGGTAAGGTGAGCACATGTCAGGAATCAATGGATGACACGAGGGAGCTGGCAGAGACAATCAATTCCTTCCCCATGGCCAACCAGCCTGTTTCTGACACTACATTTAAAGATATGCTCCCTCTCCCTCCGCAGCTCCCTCCATGCCTACATGATGGCATGCATGAGGGGTTTTAAAGCTGAAGTGAGTGAATTGGGGGAGAGAGTGGATCATGTGGAGCATAAAATCGGGGAATATGCTTCTTCATATAACTCACTAGTGGATGCCCACAATGAGCAATCTGATGAGGTGACCTGGCTGAAGGCCAAAGTCGCAGATCTCGAAGACAGGTCTAGGAGAAACAACATAAAACTCTAGGGTGTCCCTGAATCCATACAACCTGGGCATCTCCAGCAATACGCCCAAGACCTTATGAAAGCCTTTCTCCCCGATCTGTCTGACTCAGATCTAGCGATAGACAGAATTCATCAACTGCCCAAGCCGTCTCATCTCTCTGATAACATTCCAAGAGACATTCTCATGAGAGTACATTTTTTCCATATAAAGGAGCGCTTTATGTCAGCTTTCCGCAAAAATAAACAACCACCTGAGCAATATACCTCCATCCAACTGTTTGCGGACCTCTCACATTTCACCATGCAGAGATGCAAATCCCTTCTGCCCATCACAAAATCTCTACGTAACCATGATATCACCTACCGTTGGGGATACCCACCCAAATTGACTGACACAAAAGATGATCATATGTCTGTAATCAACAACCTGGATGAGGGACTCGCAGTAATCTGAACCTGGGACATACTCCCTGACCACCCCAACAAGGGCCTACTCTCCATGTCTAAACTGGAGACCCAGGATACCTGACAGGTGGTATCACACAAAAAGAAAGCCAAACAGCACAACAGCTGAACACCTTTATATCCTACTCTACCCTAACCTACTAGATTCCTATGGCACTACGAAACTCTGATGCTGTGTACACACGATCGGAATTCCGATGGGCTAAAATCCAATGGATTTTTTCATCGGAATTCCATTCAAAGCTTTCTTGCATACACACCATCAGACCAAATTCTGACCGTCCAAAACGCGGTGACGTACAACTTCACTATAAAGGGGAAGTTCAATTCCAATGGCGCCACCCTTTGGGCGGCTTTTGCTGATTTCGTGTTACTGCGTGTTAGTAAAAGTTTGGGACAGATACCGGGGTCTGAGGGGTCTGGAGGATAGTTAGGCCGGCCCTCAGGCCTGTGGCTGAACCTGACCAGTGCCGCGCCTCCGCCATCTTGGGGCCTGTACCTGCACCGGATCCATCCTGACCGGGTAATCCTGCGGACCAAACGGCGACACATCCGGATCGCAGCACGGAAGATTGCCTGACCCCACGGCAGGATAACTGGACTGGAGAGGTCTGTAGGCCGGCCCTCAGACCTGCGGCCGAATCCATCCAGCGCCGCGCCGCCGCCATCTTGGGACCCGTGACTGCCTCTGAATCACCCCGCTCTGGTAATTAACGCCGCAGATCACCCAGCGACAGATCCGGAGCGCGGCCCGGACGACCACCTTATCCCACATCAAAACTGAAGGCAGGCAGAAGGTGGGTTACCTAACTAGGACCGGAGATAGACTGCAGTGTCCGGCGGCCATCTTGCTGCACCCAAGATCAGACGAGGACACCCTCCCTGCTACCAAACGGCTTGGAACTTCTCTGAAAAGTGGAGGGATCACTACATCCAAACCACAGGTGAGGCGACCTGACATTCAGATCAAGGTGACTGGCCAGTTATATGATAGCCTTGTCCCTGTGATCCTGAACGGTGGCCATCTTGCTACACCCTGGGCCTAACAGTAGTAGAGACTCAGGCATGCCTGCCCCCTACCAATAAGCCACTATACTGCAGGTGCAATCAAACAGAGACACACAGTCGGCTGTAATAAAATCCTGCTATACTGAATTGCAACCGGTCTTTCCCACTTTACCACTTGATGCAAGAGAAGTCCCTCCCTCACCGCAACTAATGCACTAATCACACCTACCCCTCCTATTGTGATTATATTCTCACAAAACTGTTTTGCTTCCTACTATCCTCACCTAGGATTTAGGGATAGTGGCTTGGCGCACAGCACCGATGGCAGATGTGTGAGTGAAAACTGAGCTGCTGTGAGACCTGGGTCTGAAAATTAACCGTACGCATAGTGAATATGACCACACAAATCAGAAAGGGAACACATGACCACGTTCTCCGCTCTCTGACTACCCCCAAAAGAAAGATAACTTCAACAAACCTGAACAAATACAGATATAGCGGGGGAAGGAGAAACTCCAAAATGACGACACCTCACAAGCAAAATATGGAGGAAGAATTAGAAGACGACGAAGTTTCCTTACCGCCATCTGAGGACTCGGCAGCGGGCCACGATGAAGGTGACAGACCTCTGACCTACGCTATCATGACAGATATAGCTGCGGATATTAAAAGATCATTCACCTCCGCCATTACGGACATTAAAACGGAGCTGCTTAGGCTCTCCGAACAAATGGCTGTAACGGAACAAGCGGGAAAAAGGAGAGACAGGGCACTGGTCAGACTGGATGACATCACTACCTCCCACTCTCAACACTTGATTGAAATGAATAGACATTTGGAAGACTTGGATAATAGAGGAAGGAGACATAATATAAGAATCAGAGGTGTTCCTGAGACTGTTCTACCAGACCAAGTCAAACCGGCGCTGACTTCCATCTTCAACAAGCTCCTAGATAGACCTGAACAATCTCCCATAGAATTTGACAGGGCTCACAGGGCTCTCCGACCTAGGGCACCAGATGGAAACCCACCCAGGGATATCATATGTTGCCTACCCAACTTTGGTCTAAAAGAAGACGTTCTCCAGAAAGCAAGATCCAATGACCAAATCCTATTTAATGAGACCACAGTGCAATTGTTCCAAGACCTGTCACCAATTACCCTAAAGAACAGAAGAGCACTGAGACCGCTGCTGGAAGTCCTTAGAGAAAAAGGCATAATCTATAGATGGAAATTCCCATTTGCACTACAAGCCTCTCATATGGGCAAACAATACTTGCTCAAAATTCCTGAAGATTTAAAAAAATTCTGCGAAAATCTACAAATAACCCCAATAGATCTCCCTGATTGGTACGCGGAATTCTTGCTGCCGCCGGAAATCAACAATTACCAATCTGGATCTGGTTCAACACCCACCCGTCCTCCTTCCCAACAAGGACCCTACCGCAGAAATACCAACAGGAGCAACTCCGACTCTCCCTCTTCCTTCAAAGGAACTAGAAACCCAAGACCCAAGTAAAAATCTAATATTCACTTTTACAGAACTCACTGACGCAAGGGAGGAGAACAAAGAGAGAGGGGGATGTCCCCCCCAAGATTTTATTTTATTTAATTTTTTTTTTTTTTTATGTTCTCGCAGCAGGAAACTTTAGATTGAAACTTCTGCATGGGCATTCAGTCTGTTTAGGTGTTATGTTATTCTAAGATACCCCTTTTACCCTAGTAAAATATTACCTGGTTTGTTTCCCGGGAGATATCCGCACACCCCTCTCGGATTAAAAGTGGGACAGTTGAGCACAGATGATACGCTCATGAACATGCCTTATTGAACCTACCCTCAAGGTCTAACAAAATAACTCCTTCTCCCACAAACTAACCGCATTAATGATGCAAGGAGAGTGTGCTCCCTAGACAAACGAGAGAGAACAAAAATGCATCTGCTCTGGCACCTGGACTTTGAATGTCCTCACATGTACCGGTATGTACTGAGGGAGACAGACTTGTTCTCAAGCCGGTCTAATTGTAACCTGTCAAAATGTAACCATTTATCGGAGATCACCGATTTTTGGTAATGAGGGTCTTGTATATGTGACTATTGCTCTATGCTCTGTGCCAACCCACACAAGCACTTATTGGGGTATGTCTGACCTCTTAACTGTATGTTCCACATGGGGCACTAGGTTACACGCACGGTGCGGGGTGAGGGGAAGGGGCTTCCATATGCTGCTAATGCCTACAGAATCTCACTATGCATTTCACGTCAGACAAGAATTATTTCAGAAAATCTGGTAGATCTGTGAGGACTCTCCTCCTTAGACCCCCTTTCGAGAGGGGGGGGTTTGTTTTTTTTTTGTTTTTTTCAGGTCTTTTTGCCTCTCTCCTCCCTTGACTGCTGTTACGTTGTTAAAGTTATCGGTTTGAGTTTATATTACAATTCTATGATGCTCACTTCCCCCCAGGTCTCCCAGTTCTGCTCTCATTCTATATGAGAGATAACCTCACACGCAACACATTCTAGTGATACATTTTTGGTAAACATCATTCCACTGCCAAATTTGTGCCACTGCGCCTCCCTTATATCCCTCAGAGTTGACATCGTTGTCTCGTTTTAAAGACAACTTACTTGCTCCCCACCTATCAGGTGTAACGTGAGCATTCACTCAACCTCCCCTATCTGTTCACCCCCCTTTCACTCTCACTACCCCTACTCCCTTCCTTAACCTACCCATAACCCACCTAATAACAAGATATTGCCCTAACCACAAACCCCTCGACTATAAGGCAAACCGTACCGGAATCTCAATCATACGATACGTAAATACACAAATTAGATCATGGCTTATACCCATCTAGGAAAATCCCCGACCCTGATATCCCACAATGTCAATGGCCTCAACATCCCTGAGAAGAGATCCAAACTGTTAAAAGAACTTAAAAAAGTCCATCCGTCCGTAGTCTTCTTACAAGAAACACACTTCAAGAGCAAACGTGTCCCTACATTCACTGATAACATGTTTACAAAAATGTACCATGCCACAAACCCTCTAGCCAAAACAAAAGGAGTTTCTATATTGATTAACAAGGATTCCCCCTTTGAAGTCAAACAACTCCTTTCAGACCCAGAGGGCCGCTTCCTCTTCCTCAAAGGCGTTTGGGCAGGCTCACCTGTTACACTCGCCAATGTTTACTTCCCAAATGCCGCCCACATCACATTCTGTCATAAGATAATAGACGAGCTAAAATGGTTTGCAGAGGGGTGTATCATCTTGGGAGGAGATTTCAATATTCCCCTCTCTCCCCTCAAAGACACCTCCATGGGACACACAGCTGTAACATATAGAATCCTCAAGCGAATCAAATCACTTTTAAGATCCCTATCTTTGGTAGATACTTGGAGATCTATACACACCACTGGGAGGGACTATACCTTTTTTTCCTCCCCACATAAACGATACTCACGAATTGACTTGATCCTGATCTCACAAAGGGATTTGTGCAACCTACAAAGGGCTGAGATAGGTATAATCTCCCTATCCGACCACGCACCCACAACCATCTCACTGACTTTTGATCCTCCGAAGCGCACTACTTTTAGTTGGAGACTCAATGCGTCACTCTTGACTGATCAGACCATAAAAGACGACATTCATGGAGCGATTAATGAATACTTTAAAAGCAATGTAGACGCAGATACTAATCCCCTAAATAACTGGGAAGCTCACAAAAGTGTGATAAGGGGAGAATTTATGAGATGGGGCGCCAGGAAAAAGAAAGAGAAGGAGAAAGAAATAGTCAATTTGTCCTCGCAAATAGCCACATTGGAATCACAACACAAACAATCACTCTCCATCAAGGTAGAAGAAGAACTGACGCGCTGTAGGGCCGCCCTCAAATCTGTACTTGACCTCAAAATTAGAAAGGCCCTCTTTTTCAAAAAAAGTATCTATTTCGAACACGGAGATAAAAGTGGCAAACTACTAGCCAAAGCATTAAAAGATACCACCATGGCAGGCAACATACATGCCATAAGGGATAAAGATGGTACCCCTAGACATAAGACTACTGAAATAGCTGACCTTTTTCAGAAGTATTACTCAAAACTTTACGACCTCCCAGAACAACATAAGCCACCACATTTGACAACCACAAAACAAGAAACGATATCTGATTTCCTTAAGGATAGCCAACTTCCCACGCTCACTCAGGAAGACGCAGCGAAGTTAGAAGAACCCATTGATACCGAAGAAATTTTAGAGGCAATCAAAGGCCTTAAAACAGGGAAAAGCCCAGGACCAGACGGTTTTACTTCACAGTACTACAAAACCTACACACATTTACTTATAAAGCCCCTTAGGTCCACATTTAACTATCTAGCTAAGACTGACCATAACTCGGAATCCTTCCTTATGGCACACATTGCAGTAATACCCAAACCGGACAAAGACCAGACGGAATGTGCAAACTATAGACCCATCTCCCTATTGAATATAGATCTAAAACTTTTGGCCAAAATACTAGCTAACAGACTGAAACCCCTACTGTCAAAAATTATAGGACCAGAACAAGTAGGATTCATGCCGGGCAGATAAGCACGAGATAATATCACCAAAGCACTAAACTTAATACACTTCTCCCGACACTCTAAAACAAAGGGATTGTTGCTTTCTACTGATGCTGAGAAGGCTTTCGATAGGGTCTCCTGGGACTATATGATGGCCACATGCTCCCATATTGGCTTAAATGAAAATATGCTTTCTTGGATCACAGCCCTCTATCGAAATCCGAGTGCAAAGGTCAAGGTCAACAATACCTTTTCTGAATCCATTAAGATCCACAATGGTACACGACAGGGATGCCCCCTTTCCCCCCTTCTCTTCATCATCTCTCTGGAGCCTCTGATAAGGAAAATAAACCTAGTAGAGGATGTCTCAGGCTTTAAGATAGGGAAAAGAGAATACAAAGTAGCCGCCTATGCGGATGATTTATTATTTTTTCTATCACAGCCGCACATATCCATCCCTAACTTAAAAATAATTTTTGAGACGTTTGGATTTATATCCAATTTTAAGATTAATCAATCCAAATCTGAAGCCCTGAATATTAACCTTCCTCCTGATCAACTAAAATTAATGAAGGACAACTACAATTATAGATGGGAACGAGACACATTGAAGTACCTAGGAATACACCTGACTAACAATTTAGACTCTCTTTACCAATACAACTACAAGCCACTACTCAACTCACTGACTAGAGAACTCCGAAAATGGTCCTCCAAGACCTTCTCGTGGTTTGGCAGAGCTTCAATTTTAAAAATGACGGTTCTCCCAAGACTGCTCTACCTCTTCAATGCACTTCCCATTAAAATCCCAGAGGCTTTTTTCACAAGCCTCCTCAGAGCCCAGAGACGCTTCCTATGGGCAGACAAGAAACCAATAATTAATTTTGATTTGCTGACACGCCCCAAACATAGGGGAGGAATTGGTTTGCCTGACTTTAAAAAATACCACCAAGCCACCCACATTACTAGGATACTAGATTGGCACTGCCACGGTCAGGATAAAGACTGGATCCAACTGGAACAAAGCTTAACTCCAAACAACCTACTTTTCTACCCTTGGACACAACACTCCAAAACAGACAAAACTCAGACACATCCTTTAGTAGCAAACACCCTTCAGGTCTGGCACAAAATTGCAGGCAGATACAACATTGCCTCCATACCTGGGCCTCTGACCCCAGTTACTAACAATCCCGATTTTATTCCGGGCCAACGCCTGAAAGAAATACACACATGCACAACCTCCCAATGCCTATCAGACTCAAAAGTCAAATCTTTGGATACAATGCAGGCAGAATGGGGAGGGCCGTTCCCGGGCCTCTGGTTTTACATGCAACTAAGAGATTTCCTGATTAACAGCAAATTTAGGTCATCGTACTGTAGGCCAATGTCCCCATTTGAGAAACTTTGCTTCAAGAGATCCTCAGTAGCTCATACCACTTCTCTAGCCTACACCTGGTTAACCCAGGCTCAGCACACAGACGACTCGAAACATAAGGCTAAATGGGAAAACGACCTCAAAATTACGATATCGACACAACAATGGGAGAGAGAAGGCATGTATTATGACACACAAATGCTCCTTAAGCGCTAAATATCAGGAGATCTCTTATAAAATTCTTACCCAATGGTACATTACACCCCAGAGGTCTGGGAGATGGTCCACCACAGCCTCAAATACATGCTGGCGCTGTGATCACGCTATTGGTTCCTTCCTCCATATATGGTGGGAATGTCCAAAAATTCTAGAGTACTGGGATGAGGTCAGGAAATGGGTCCAATTCATAACTGAAACCAGTCTCAATCTTACAGCAGCAGCCTGCCTGATTAACGTTAACAATTTCACCATAAGCAAATATAAGAAATCCCTCACTAGACATCTCCTCCTTGCAGCGAAAACACTCATACCCCTTCACTGGAAGACCAAACAGGTGCCAAAAATTAGGGACTGGTTGGATAGAATACACCATATACACAAAATGGAAGAAATTGCAGCTATGAAGAGGGAGAGTAACACCAATTTTGCCGAAATCTGGCAACCTTGGGTCTTATTCTCATACTCCTCTGAATTCCAATCACTTACTGCATAAGCCCTATCATAGAGAATGTATACATGTGACGGAAGGTTGTTGTTTCCCTTCTACCTATACTGCCATGCTTCAATCATTCCACTTCTCCCACCCCCCGCCCACCCCTTCCCTCCCTCCCTCTTGCCCATTCTTTTTACCTTTCCCATTCCCCCACCATTACATTTACTCAAATATATGTTCAATTTATGTTTGTTTTAGGTTACCCTATTACTATCATCAGGGCTTTATATTTTGTTATGCCTATGCCTATTTACTCTGCATATTACTGAGCCCTGAATGTTCAATTCTGTATTTTATATGCCCGATTTATTACTTGTTATCTGTAACAAACTTTAATTTGATTGTGAAAAAAAAAAAAAAAGTTTGGTGTTAGCCGATTCGCACTTAAAATAAATATTAAGATATTTTGGAGACCTGGCTTTAAAATAAAATACAAAGATTCATGAGATCACAAGAAACAAAGAAATAAGTTTGTCAGAACTCGGTGTGAATATCCGCAGCAAAAAATAAAATAAAATTTGTTCTAGCATTAGAAAGAAGAAAAGAATGCGCTACATTTAACGATGCAATAATTTGCAGCATGGCGAATGTGCTATCTCCATTACGAACGCTAGTTTTACCAGAACGAGTGCTCCCGTCTCCTAATTTAGTCTGAGCATGCATGGATTTTTCTCCTATGGAGTTCCACGCAGACGAACGGAATTTCCTATCGTTTTTTTTTTCCATATGAAAAATTTAAAACAAGTTCTATTTTTTTACACCAATGGAAAAAAGTCCGATGGGGCCCACACACGATCCATCTGACTTTTTTCATTGGAAATTCCGATCGTGTGTACAGGGCATGAGTGCACAAATTCCCCCCCCCCCCCCTCCTAAGATATGTGCAGTACTACTGCCATCAGATTCGTGTTAGAATCTCCCTTTATACCACACTGGTTCAAACCATTTGACTTGTTATGTTTTTGATTTCCTTTGTTCTCTTTTCTCCATATTCTATCTGAGATGGACCACTATTTATCGAGTGAAGCTCTACTCAAGTTTCAGCAAAACTCACGACCTACTGGATGTCGCCCAGCAATAAAACACCTGGACACCCTTGAGGTATTGCCTTTATCATTTTTACCAACTGACCATGGTACTGAACATAATCTCATTTAATGCCCACGGGCTAAACCACCCAGCAAAGAGATCATCTCTGTGGAAAGAGGCTCAAAAGTTGCATGCGGATATAATGTGCATACAAGACTCACACTTCCTGACCTCTGATCCACCCTATTTTAAACACAAGAATTACCCACATATATACTTAGCCTCAGCCTCGCAAAAACGGAAAGGAGTAATCATTGCCAACCCGGGACTCTGTAGCCTTCACACCCAAACAAGTCATAGCAGACCCTGAAGGAAGATATTTAATCCTGGTCGGAGACTTTAACAACCAAACTTATACCATAGTTAGTCTATACGCACCCAACTCCCACCAATTGAGATTTCTTAAAAGGTTGCTCAACTCCAATTTCAGAGGTCAAGAAAGGAGCTTTAATCATCTGTGGAGACTATAACCTCACAACGGACTATACTATGGACACCACCACTAAATCCAAGCGTCCCCTACCCACACTCCAGTCTACTCTTCATACAGAAGATCTATATGATGTCTGGGGGTGTCAACACTCTAACGAGCGTGATTACACCTTTCACTCCTCCAGACACAATTTGTATTCTCGTATTGATATGATTGTTGTAGACAAAATTTTGTTACAGGCAGTATCCTCCTCCACCATTCATGACATTTCGTCGTCTGACCACGCTCCTGTCTCTATCACAGTGATGGAGGAGAATGCTCTTTTTTTTTCTCAAACAAAGGTCTTTATTGAGCAGAAGTAAAAGAACAAAGAGTTCCAGATTACAAACAGTACATTCAAGCAGTGTGACGCAGCACACCCATAGCCATCTAATCTGTTATAACACACGTTCCCCCCATCAAGATGTTGTCATCCCTACTACCAGAGCCTGCACCCACCCCTAAACTACACCTCCCATCAGTATATTCTTACAAGTACAGTATACAACATAGCCAGTTATAGAAAGTCACACACCCGCCCTGAGCGGGCTCAGAATAGTCGATCGTATACCAGATCCATCGGGGCCAGACCCGGGACTTTCAGCCATGGGTCCCACAGTTTATCATACTTAGCACTAGTCCCTCTACAATGATACACAAGTTTTTCCAATCGGAGTGTAACCCCCATCTGTGTGATCCACTCCTGCACCCTAGGTGGCTCAGTATCTTTCCAGTGTCTCAAGAACGGGCCAGAAACAAGGCTCTGCCAACAGCCTGCTTGGAGATATCCTCCATCTGGAGGCCATATATTATCCCCAGCAGGCAAGCTTTAGGATCCAAAGGTATCTGGACCTGGAAAGCACCATTAAGAGTGTTGATGATCATCGCCCAATACAAGTGGAGCTTCGGGCATCTCCACAACAGGTGGATAAGATCACTGTGATCCCTGCAGCACCTGGTACAGGACGGATCAACATTCACCCCCATACGGGCTAGTCTAGCCGGTGTGTAATGGACCCTCAGGAGGATATAAAGCTGAGATAGTCTGTGTGCCACGTTCAGGGAGCACGTGTGGACCACCTGTAAGGCCTCCTCCCTGTTATGTGCAGAACGTACCTGGTCGTAGAGCCTGACTTTGTAGAAGGAGACCTCTCTTACAGCCCTGGCTCAGGAGCCACTGGAGTGGGAACAGTGAACTCGAGAGCGCAGTGAGGTAGGAGTGCCTGTGGTGGGTGTAGTGGTAGGCGCCGTGGCAAGGTAGTGATCCTCCAGGGATGGCTGGAGCTGTAGGCAGCAGAGCAGGTGGTTGCAGGTCAGCGACCCGGAAGCTGGCGGATACCGGAACAGCGGAAGCTGGAGCAAGGTGAGATAAACCTGGTTAGGTTGCACACAACAGCAGACAGCAGGAGGGTCAGACAAGCCGGGTCAGAGCAGGTAGTCAGATTTATGGATCAGCAGGCTTAGACATAGTCGGGAACACAGGCAAGGTTTGGCAGCAGGTAGGCAGGTTAGAGACAGAGCAGGGTCAAGGCGAGCCGAGGTCAGGGTTGGAGAGGTATCGGGTGGTCGAGCAAGCCGGGTCGGTACTGGTAACAGGTAGCAGGTATGCAGGTATTCGGATTACAAAGCTGCAGATCAGACAGCAATGCACTGTTGTAACTGCTGGCCTTTTAAAGGCCTAATGGCGCCATATCTTTAGCGTGCACGTGCGCGCACACTTCGCGCACGCGCGTGCGCAATTGGCGCATGCGCGTGCGCAATTGGCGCGCGCCGACGCACAGGTACAGAGGGAAGCAAGAATTGTCTTCTGTTTCTGGCAGGTCCCTGACACTCCCACTGCTCATCCTCAAACGCGCCCACATCTTGTTCCCACAGGGACACTGCCTTCAGAGGAGCGCCCTGAACAAAGAGATTAAGCAACCTGGCACAACAGCAAGAAATAAATCCCTTATAGGTAGTCACCTCAAACAGGTAATTGAAGACAGGCGCAGAGTCCAAGGACCAAACATCCGTCTCCCTCTGTGCATCAACTGCATGTTTAAGCTGCAGATAGTAAAATTGCATGGAAGCCGGCAGCCGAAATTCCACACTGAGCTCCTGAAAGGATCTCAGTCTGCCCTCCCTAAATATGTGAGTCATATGAGACACCCCATATTGTGTCCACTTCAGACCATACGGCAATTTGGCCATTTTCCTGTAGTATTGGTTGTCCCATATAGGGCTGCAGGTAGTAAATCCAGTCACCCCCCTGAAGCGTTCTGACCTTGTTCCAAATCCAGACCATCCGCCAACCCCCCCCCCCCCAGGTCATGAAACTGAGCAACTGGACCGAAGAGTCCAGCAAATTCAGTGCCAGGTCCTGTCGAGGGCATATAACTTGTGCAATATGTTGCATTTGGAAAGCTAAGTAATACAACCAGGGATTGGGCAATGCCACCACACCGGTGTCCTTTGAGCATTGCAGTTGTTCAAGTTTACCCCTAGGGGGCTTGGCGAGCCATATAAGTGATCGAAAGATCGAATTAATAATTCTAATTTTTTTCAGGGGAATGACCATAGGAGAATTGTGAAGCACATATAGCAGTTGCGGCATTAGAATCATCTTTATCAAGTTTACTCTCCCCCCCCGGGGACAGCTTTAGCTTGCTCCATACCTTGACCCGATCGCGGCAGCGATTGATCAGAGGGGTGAGGTTAAGGTTGACATATTCCAGCAAGCAGGCAGTAACCTGGATGCCCAAATATTTAAAGGACGTGGCAACAGGGATGTCCTGCACGGTCAGAGAGGATGAGTAAAGCTCACGGTCTAGCAATAGGAGAGAGGACTTGGTCCAATTAATAACTAAACCCAAATATATTCCAAACCACCGCACTATAGTCATGGCCTCCGTCAGTGAAGTGGAAGTATCCCCCAGGAGCAGCATAGTGTCATCTGCATATAGCATGATCTTCTCCTGAAGATCTCCATACCGAAATCCCTGTACTGAGGGACAGTCCCGGATCATGGTAGGCAGGGGCTCGATGGCCAGGGGACAGGGGGGGACAGGGGGCAACCCTGTCGTGTGCCTCTATATAAGTTAAACGTATGTGAAATCCCCCCATCCCGTATAGCCGCTACTGGGGATGAGTACAAAAGCTGCACCCATGGCGGTGGGGGCGTGGTCTGGAGATGACTGAGTGAGAGAGAGACACACGCATCAGCAGAGCAGAGCTCCCGGACCTCCGACCTAACCCGCATGAGCTGCCAAGGATAGAAGGCTGATAGAAGGCTGACACCGTGGTTGATACCGTGGCATGAATAGTGGCCGCAAATACGGGACCAGAGCTGCTGTGAGAAAAGCGCCTGCAAGCACTTATCGAGGGGATAGCCAACAAGACATCCAACAGTACCTGGTTACACCCCCATCTGTGCGGCGATCTCTGGAGACAGTGGAGCCGGGATTGCGGACCCGAGGAAGCGGTGTGGGAGCGAGGCAGAGCGAGGCAGAGCATACAGAGCGTACGTCGGACGTCTTCCGGGTGGTGCCGTGGGTCAGGTGAGAGGCAGGAAGCGGAGATAGCACTGCCTTCACAGAACGGAGCACAGAGGACACAAGACGCAGTGAGATACAGCGCAAGAGACACGGCAGACATAGCTCCAGCTTCAGCTGTAGAGATGGAGGTAGGAGATATTAAAGCCATACTGGCTACACTCCCCACACGACAAGATTTAGCAGCACTACCAACCCGCCAGGACATAGAGGATCTAATTAAACAGATGGAAGAAACACACCGCCAGGACCTTGCGCTCATAAGGGCGGATGTTAAAACATTAACAGGGAGGATGGAGGTGGGGGAGGGCTCAATTGCGGGTGTAGAACAGCGGGTCAGCTATCTGGAAAAAATGCAAGTAAAACAAGTAAATACAACAGTAGACCTGCAACTGCAAATTGAGGCCCTCAAAGACAGAAGTCGCAGGAACAACATACGATTAAGGGGGTCCCAGAAATAATAGACTCAGAGACAGAAGATCTGGAGATTAAAGTGTGTGGGATATTTCAGTCTGTTCTAAAGTTGCCACAGATGAAGCTAGAGATCGATAGAGTGCACAGAGCGCTGGGCCCTAAGCCTAAAACTTTACATAGAACACGAGATATAATTTGTCGGCTACATAGATATTACCAAAGGGAGCAGATCCTTAGAGCTGCATGGGACCAGGGAGATATCCCATGGGATGGGGGAGGAATTAAAATCCTGCCAGACATATCCCAGGCTACACTCCAGCGCAGAGACTGCCTATGCCCAATTTTAGATCGGGCTAGGGAACAAGGATGCACATATAGATGGGCCTATCCTTTAGCAGTTAGCTTTCGAAGGGTATCAGGTCTGTTTACTTTACGGTCACCAGCAGAACTACCTGAACTTTTTTCTTACCTAGAAACTGCACCTTTCCAAATCCCAAACTGGCTTGCCCCCTTTTCATATACGGGGAACCGTTGAGGCCTGTTAGATATCAAGGGCCAGGGCAAGAACTTACAAGCAAGTCGACAACAAAAAAGGGACTTGACCCCCCGGGAGGTAGCTGAGGACTCAAATTTGGAACCCGTGCTACGGTAACCGGGATAGGAACAGAAGGATAGAAGACCGACCTTGGGCCCTGGACATCCCTGCGAGTATAGTTGGTCCTATGTTTGTATGTGGAGGAGAAACTGGACTTGGACCCCCCTTCCCTCCCGCCTTCCCCCATTTCCCCTGTCCCCCCCACCCTGCCCCCATCACCCCCTTTCTTTTGAAGTAACGGAGTAACAGAATAATGAGACCAGGGAGCCAGGACAGAGAAATACTAAAGTGGATATTTTGATTTGAATAATTATAGGACACTATAGGATACCCCCCCCCTTCCCTCCCCTTCCTGTCCCAGGAGGTCTTAGCAAGTATACATGTATTTATAAATCTAAATGTGTGAATGTATGGTTCAATACGAGAGGTATGTGAGGTAGGTAGGATTTATATATGCAGAAATAAATAGATATAGGCAGGAGAAACAGGATAATGGATATCCTGATATTATAACTTTTTTTAGGGGGTTTTTGGTGAATTTTTTCCTTTTTTTTTCTCTCCTTCCCCCTTCCCCCCGGATCTCTCTGGGTTCTTTTTGTTGAAGTGGGTTTTTTTTTTGGAAGTGGGGTCTGGTACCCCTTCTAGATCTCTAATTGTTTTATGGGTTAACTGCCTTGTAGTGATGGGGCACATTTTACTTTTTCTTTTGGGGGATCCAATTGGGTCTGTGTTTTTTTTTCTTTTTTTTTTTCTTTTTCGCTTGGACTAAATTGGATACCCCCCGTAAATTCACCCCCCTAAGGATAAGGGAATAGGATACACAAATAGGTACACAAGTACACACAGGACATACAAGTTAAACCACAATTATGGGTATTTTTTTTTTCTCTTGTCTTGGGGGTTTGAGGGTTTGTTTGGTTTGTTTTGGTTTAAAATAACAGAGAGGACGACACAAGTAGTTATTTTTTTTTTTGGAATTCGAAAACTCACATAAAGCACATAAAAGAGAAATATAAAGTCACTCAATCACAAAGACACAATGACACAAAAGGCATGAGAAAGCCCTACACTTTTTTTATTATTCTTTAGATTTCATAAAAACCAGTAACATTTAAAAATAGGCTGACTCTAAACCAGGGATAACTAGGGGGTAAGGGGATGGGGATTATTGGGGGGGGGGGTCTGGGGGATGTTCTGAAGGGGGGGTATGTGGATAAATAGAGATAAGGATATACGAGAAGGTATGGATACAAAATAAAAGCGATACAATGGGGACCGGGAGGTGGGAATATTGAGGCGAAGGGATGGGAGTGATTGGATGTTATAGAGAATTTGTCTTTCTTTTCCCTCTCCCCCCTCCTCCTCTCCCTCCCCCTCACTTTAGGTGTTTTGACTCTGTGGATGGAAGGTTGGAGGGGGTAGGGGGTTAGGGGAGAACTGAATACTAAAATAGGAGACTAGAAGATAAAATAGAGGGATTTAGAGGATCGAGACAGGGAAGTAGCTTAGGGATATATGAATTATGGAGGAGAAACATGGAAATATGGAAGAAATACGAAGTGGATAAGTTTGGTTTCCTTTCTGTGTAAATTGATCTGATGAGATAAGAGGTATATTTTAATCTATGAATTTACCATTCCTTATTAGACTAATTAACCTTTCTCTAGAAAAAGGTAGAGAAAATGTATATATAAACTGTTATATAATAGAAATATTAGGATATATAAAGAAATATTAGGATATATGATATATGATGTTAATAAAATAGATGAGGAGATTGATATTGGCATTGCATATATAAGCCTTGATTCTCCCTCATAATTTCCGTTTCCCTTCTTCCTATCTTTTCTTCCTATTTTCCCCCCCCCCTCTCTAGAAGATATCCAGAAGATATCTAGGGCCACTAGTTCTTACTAATTTTTTTTTTTTTTTTTTGGTGGTATGTAGTTGTAGCTTGTAGTTACTCAGTTTCTGATCTCGTAGGGTATTAGCCAGTGATTTCCCACATTTATCCCCTGATTCATATGAAAACTTCCTACATGTCTGTAGCGCCGCTTTAGCCTTATAGTAGAGAAGGTCTGTGATTTGCGTTCTTTTATCAACTAGATTTCTCTCTAATGATATTGAACGTGTTTGTTTGTGTTTAGCCTCCAGGATAGTTAATTCCTCTAATAGATATTTTAATTGTTCTGTACGTTTCTTCTTAATCCTAGCTCCGTGTTTAATCAACACTCCCCGAATAACCGCCTTATGTGCTTCCCAGATGGTTCCTGGGTCGCAGTCTGGGGTATCATTCGTACTAAAATAAAACTGTATTTCTTTAATTACGTCTTCCAGGACTTCTTTGTCCTGTAAGAGGCTTTCATTTAGTCTCCATTGGTTAAGTCTAGATCGAACGAAATCTTGTAATGCATATGTCAAAAAAACAGGTGCATGGGTCTGACCACGTAATCAAGCCCACCTCCGCTGTTTTAACTGAGTGAAGTTGAGAATGTGGGACAAGAAAAAATCTATCCGAGAGTAGACTTTATGGGAAGAGGAGTAGAATGTAAAATCTTTTTCCTTAGGATGTAGAAGCCGCCAAACATCAATCAATTGATTATTATGTAAAGTTTGGGCTATACGATTCCGCGCACTAAGGGGGATAGATGAGACTCCCGACGAAGTATCTTCTTTAGGATCTAATGTAATATTCAAATCACCCCCTAATATTAATTGCCCTTGTGTAAATCCCATCAGTCGTTTAATCGTTTTACCGAAAAAAACGTCTTGATGGCAATTAGGGGCATATATGGTTGCTAGTGTAACCTCCGTATCTCCTATTTTACCTCTCACAAACAGGTATCGCCCTAAGGGATCTCTTATAGAGTCTATGTGTACCCACGGTATTTTCCCTGCTAGTAAAATAGAGACCCCTTTTGACTTAGCTATCTGATTGGTCGCGTGGTATACTGTTGGGAAAAACTGATTTTTTAATGTCGGGGTTTTGTCATCTCTAAAATGTGTCTCCTGTATGAAGGTGACGCTTATTTCCAGGCGCCGCATGTCATGTAGGAGCACCCTTCTTTTTTCTGGTGTATTTAGTCCTTTTACATTCAGTGACATTATTTTCAATGTCTCCATTTTGGAACCCGTGAGGGAGGCCGTAATGCCCCATACACACGATCATTTTTCATGCCGTTAAAAATGCCATTAAAAAAAATGGGCATTAAAAATGATCGTGTGTATGCTCCAGAGCATTTTTAACTAAGTGAAAAACGGGCATTAAAAATTTCGAACATGCTCTCTTTTTTTACGTCGTTTTTCATGTCGTTTTTTTTAACGACGTGAAAAACGATAGTGTGTATGCTTTAACGACGTGAAAAAAAATGTGCATGCTCAGAATCAAGTATGAGACGGGAGCGCTCGTTCTGGTAAAACTAGCGTTCGTAATGGAGATAGCACATTCGTCACGCTGTAACGGACTGAAAAGCACTAGACTGAAAAGAGCGAATCGTCTCTCACCAAACTTTGCTAACATGAAGGGTGGCGCCATTCGAACGGAACTTCCCCTTTATAGTGCCGTCGTACGTGGTGTACTTCACCGCGCTTTGCTTGAACATTTTTTAAAATGATGGTGTGTACGCAAGACAGGCTTGAGAGGAAACAAGAAAAAAAATGACGAGAAAAACGTCAGTTTTAAAAATGACATTAAAAATGATCGTGTGTATGGGGCATAAGAGAGGACGAAGAGAGACAAGGGTGAGAGGGCGAGAGAAGGGAAAGAGAAGAGAACGAGGAGGAGAGAGAAGAAAAAAAAAACCCACAAAACAAACACAAAAAAAAAAAATATTAAAATAAAAAATAAAACAAAAAACAAAAAAGGGAAAAAGGACCAAAAATAAAATAAAAAAAGGCCCTTCCCTACCTATTACTCTTAGCTATATTCTAAGAGATAAAAAAAAAGACGCACACCGGTTTAACGGTATTTGAGCGTCAACCTATGTGGGTGCGTGTACCTGGATTAGACTGAGGAGCCCATCGCCAGGCCAGCTCCCGGAGCCTCCGTACCGCCCATTTTGACTTCTTAACCAGAAGGTCTTGTAGACCACCAAAAAAAAAAAAAAAAACATTAGTAAGAACTAGTGGCCCTAGATATCTTCTGGATATCTTCTAGAGGCGGGGGGGGGGGGGGGAAATAGGAAGAAAAGATAGGAAGAAGGTAAACTGAATTTATGAGGGAGAATCAAGGCTTATATATGCAATGCCAATATCAATCTCCTCATCTATTTTATTAACATCATATATAAAGATCCAGCCTCCTGTGGAAGCTATCGCCCAATTTCATTGTTAAACTCAGATCTTAAACTTTTTACCAAAATTTTGGCAAACAGGATTCAGCAGTTTATTCCGAAACGAATACATTTAGATCAGGTGGGATTTGTCCCCACAAGGGAAGCTCAAGATAATACTACAAAAGCCATCAACCTGTTACATATAGTGAATAAAACACAAATGCAGTATGTATTTTTGAATACAGACGTAGAGAAAGCATTTGACAGAGTGAATTGGAAGTTTATGCAGGCAGTCCTTCAATATGGAGGATTCGGAAGTAACTTAATACGGTGGATTGCCTCGATCTACTCATGCCCAACAGCTCAAGTAAGGGCAAATGGGAAACTATCAGAGCCCTTTCCTATTAAAAACAGGACACGACAAGGGTGTCCCCTGTCCCCACTCCTCTTCGCTCTGTCATTGGAACCGTTCTTCTGCACACTACGACACAATCAGGACATAGCTGGGATTAAAATAGGAAATATTCAATGTAAGATCTCGGCGTACACGGACGACATGCTTTTCACTCTAACTAATCCTTTGACTACGATTCCGAATCTTTTGAGAGAATTTGAGAAATATGGGGCACTTTCGAATCTTCGAATCAATTTTAAAAAATCAGAAGCAATGGGGGTCAATATATCACATACAACGATTACACTATTGAAACAAAACTTTAAATTTAAATGGACAGACAGAGCTTTAACGTATCTAGGAACTTTTCTCCCAAGAAATATAGCAAAGATTTATGAGTTAAATATTCCCCCTTTATTGCAAAGGGTTAAGATCCTACTAGATAAATGGAGAACAGGTTTTCATACTTGGATGGGACGATGTAATATAATTAAGATGAGCATACTTCCTAAGTTTATTTATTTAATACAAGCATTACCGGTAAACAGGGATGAGCCGAACACCCCCCTGTTCGGTTCGCACCAGAACCTGCGAACAGACAGAATGTTCGTGTGAACTTTAGAACCCTATTAAATACAATGGACTCGAACGTTCGAAATCTAAAGTGCTAATTATAAAGGCTAATATGCATGTTATTGTCCTAAAAAGTGTTTGGGGACCCGGGTCCTGCCCCAGGGGACATGTATCAATGCAAAAAAAGGTTTAAAAATAGACGTTTTTACGGGAGCGTGATTTTAATAATGCTTAAAATGAAACAATAAAAGTGAAATATTCCTTTAAATTTCGTACCTGGGGGGTGTGTATAATATGCATGTAAAGTGGCGCATGTTTCCCGTGCTTAGAACTGTCCCTGCACAAAGTGTAATTTTTGAAGGAAAAAAAGTAATTTAAAACTCACTCGTGGCTATTAATGAATTGTCGGCTTTTATCAATACATAGAAAAGTCATTGATAACAAAAAAAAAAAAAAAAAAGCGTGGGGGTTCCCCCAAATTCAATTACCAGGCCCTTTAGGTCTGGAATGGATATTAAGGGGAACCCCGCCGCAAATTTTAAAAAAAAATGGCGTGGGGTTCCCCCTAAATATCCATACCAGGCCCTTCAGATCTGGCATGGATTTTAAGGGGAACTCCGGCCCAAATTTTTTAAAAAAATGGCGTGGAGTCCCCCCAAAAATCCATACCAGACCCTTATCCGAGCACGCAACCTTGCCGGCCGCAGGGGAAGAGGGGGGGACGAGAGAGCGCCCCCCTCCCTCCTGAACCATACCAGGCCACATGCCCTCAACGTGGGGAGGATGTCCCCATGTTGATGGGGACAAGGGCCTCATCCCCACAACCCTTGCCCGGTGGTTGTGGGGGTCTGCGGGCGGGGGGCTTATCGGAATCTGGAAGACCCCTTTAACAAAGGGGACCCCCAGATCCCGCCCCCCCCCTATGTGAATTGGTAAGGGGTACATTTTACCCCTACCATTTCACAAAGAAAATGTCAAAAAAATTAAATAAAAACACACAAACACCTTGAAACATTCTAGCGATGAAATCCAGTGTCCCGCGGCGATCCCGATGTCCAGCGCTGTCCGTCATTGGTTGTGCCTGAGCGAACCTGATGGGGAACTTCCTCGCTGTGTTTTAAATGTATAGACCCACCCCTTCTAAAGTTCCCCATCAGGTCCGCTCAGCGGACCAGATGCGGAACGAGAGAAGGGGCGGGTCTATCGAAATAATAATTACACAACCGGTAACTTACGTCCCGAAATGTATACAAGAATGGGAAAGAGAACTAGGGAGGACTCTTAGTATGGAGCAGAGACAGAGGATGTGCCAATTTACACATGAAACATCAATATGTGTTAAAACCCAGGAGACTAATTTTAAAATCTTCTCGAGATGGTACAAGACACCAGAGAAACTCAGGAAAATCTTCCCGGATGTATCAGACCAATGCTGGAGATGTCAGGAAGAAAAAGGGACTATGCTGCACATCTTCTGGGACTGCTCCAGGATAAGATGTTTCTGGTGGGGGATTAAACAGATCCTCCAACATTGTACGGATATAAGAATACCGGAAGAGCCGGAGTTCTTCCTCCTACATGTTAATCAGATACCTGAGAGGAGATATAAACAATCTTGTATTCCCTATATTTTAGATGCTGCAAAAGCATGTATCCCTCTAAAATGGAAATCACCTCTGCCACCGACAATAGAGATGTGGATTAGGAAGGTGAAGGAGGTAAGTAAATTAGAAGATTTAGTCCTCTCAGCGCGCAATCAACATGAAAGATTTGTTGAAACCTGGTCTGCCTGGAACACTTTCCTCCTCTCAGATGAGGAGAGGGCGCTCCTGGAAAATCAGATAATGGAGGAGGGGTTGGGGGGGGTATTGGGGCCTGGGAGGGAGAGAGAGGGGTTTGAGGAGAAGGAGAGAGACTGGGGGTTCCCTTATGGGGTCCCTCTTTTGTTTTGTTTTTTGTTTTGTTTTTTTGTTTTTTTTTTCTTCCCTCCCCTTTCTTTCTTTTTTTTGCTTTCTCTGTTTGAAATAGTCAATGAGAAATATGGTATGGAATATATAATATTAATGTTTTATTACCTTGACTTGTTATATTGTTTTTTGCTTATTGTCATGATGTATTGGATGTACTGGAAAAGAGAAAGAAATAAATAAAAAAAAAAGCTGCACCCATTGGATAAACTCATTCCCAAACCCAAACTTCCTCATTACCGCCCAAAGATATTCCCACTCAACGCTGTCAAACGCCTTATGGGCATCTAAGGATAGCAATGCACGGTCACCTATATTGTCCGCCCGGGATTGAATATTAAGGAAGAGCCTCCGCAGATTTATTGCAGTCGACTTTTGGGGCATAAACCCGGACTGGTCCGAGTGAATTATAGTGGAAATGGCACTATTCAGTCGTACTGCTAAGACTTTGGTAAGGATCTTAACGTCATTTTGTAAGAGAGAAATGGGCCTGTATGATCCCGGGTCTAGAGGGTCCTTATCTGGCTTTAGAATCAAAACTATGTTAGCTCTGGTCATAGACTGGGGGAGAGTACCGGTCTCCTTTGTGGCATTAAAGACTCTCAACAGGTGCGGTAACACCTGCTCCCCATACTGTTTGTACACCTCAACAGGGAGCCCGTCGTCCCCCGGGGCTTTCGAGGTAGGGAACAAACTAGTCGCTGTCTGCAACTCACCTATGGTCAACGGGGCATCAAGCATTTCCCTAGCGGAGTCCGACAGGGTAGGCAGGTGAACAGGGTCTAAGTATTCAGCTAAAGACTCCAATGAGTATGTTCGCTTAGATTCATATAGGGAGTTCTGACAGAATTTGGTCTGGGGAGCTAGTCACCCCACCACAAGGAGCGCGTAGCACTCCAATTGAAGGGGACAGCTGCTGGGAGTGCGCAATAGTTGCTAACATGCGTCCAGTGTGCTCGCCCTCCTCATAGAATGCTGCCCTCTGAAAGAACTGTTTCCTCTCCGCACCTGAGGCCGTGAAACTTTACAGAGCATCCTGCGCCGAAAAGCCACGCCCCCCTGTTAGGTTCAGACGGGTTTGCAACAAAGGTATCCTCTAGCTTCTTAGCCAACAGTTCCATTCCCTCCCTCTGAGCATGTGTTTTCCTCTTAATGGCTTGGATCTCTGTAATAAATAGACCTCTCAAGACGGCCTTAAAGGTGGCCACACTCTCTGAGACCGCAGGGATACGCCAAAAATCCAAAATACAGGATTCTATGTGTTCATGGGAAGGAAAGAGATTTAACCAAAAGGCGTTCATCTTCCACGGAGCCTTGGCAACCGCAGAAGGGGGATGCACCTCCAGGGACACAATAAGTGCAGAGTGATCCGAAACACTTCTAGGGGCGTACACCATCCCCGAAATGTATCGTTCAGAACCATAAGAGCATATACATAGACAAAGATGAATAAGGCCTCATGCCCACTGGCGTTTTTACAGCTGCGTTTTTTGCAGCTTAAAAACGCCTGTCCATGTTATTGTAAATATTTTTTTTTATTATTTTATTTTTTTTTGAAAAAAAAAAAAAAAAACGTTGGAGCTAAAAACGCGACCGCGCGTTAGTGCGCGTTTTTTGCGCGTTAGTGCGCGTTAGTGCGCGTTTTTGCGCGTTTTTTGACGCTCGCGTTTTTTCCTGCCAAATTCTGACGCTGAGGAACGCACTGGCCCTGGGTTTTTTTTACAGCTTACAAACGCCTATGCTCTTTACAGCTCAAAAACGCCTAGGTGGGCATGAAGCTATAGACTAACATGGACAGGCGTTTTTAAGCTGTAAAAAACGCTCAAAAACGCGGCTGAAAAAACGCCCGTGGGCATGAGGCCTAACTCTTGGAAAAGCAGGAGAATTGCTTCATACCCAGATTCCTTGCCCTCCAGGGGTCTTTCCATCCCACCTCCTCTATAAATTTCCTTAGTGCAGTACGATTCATCCCCCTCCCTCCTCCGCCCGGGGGATGCTTGTCCAACAAAGGGTCTGTGTAGCAGTTGAAATCCCCGAAGGCGTACGAAGGCACCTCCGGGAATCGCACCTGAAACTCCAACAAAGCTCTCAGTACCTGGTTATTGTACGGGGGGGTATATACACAAAAGCAAGAATACATTTGAGAGTGAACAACCTGCACAAAAGAAAGACATATCTACCATCAGCATCAACCGCAGAGCTGAGCTCCTCAAAGTCTATGGAGCTATGTATCAATACACTCACACCCCTGGAGTAGGAAGTGTGAGTGGAGTGATACGCTCTGCCCACCCACTGATAATTCAGGCAGGATTCAGAATCAGCAGTAAGATGCGTCTCTTGTAAGCCACAGATAGCAGGCAAACGTTTCCTCATCAGGGATGACACCATAGTACGTTTCAGAGGGTCTTGCAGCCCCC
This sequence comes from Rana muscosa, assembly GCA_029206835.1. Lineage (NCBI taxonomy): Eukaryota > Metazoa > Chordata > Amphibia > Anura > Ranidae > Rana > Rana muscosa. Next base: position 104,526,232 of record CM055119.1, on the reverse strand, counting down.
TAATGTTCCAAGACAGCACTGTAACCGTCTCTATCAGGGGGTGTCAAACACTTAACCATCAAGGGGAAGACTGCCTCCACCCCACCCACCCACCACCTGCCATTTAGTAGGGGATGCATCGTCAGGCTGGGATGACAGCGGTATCAGCATAGACAGCTGGTTAGCAAAAAGAAATGAAACTCTACAAATCTGGTAGTATAAATTGTCTGCTCTGGAACAAGTTTTCTTATCGTAGCAACCTAAAGCGCACAACAGTGCAGCAAGCAAACTTGCAGGTCTTATCCGTTGCAGGCCAACTGTCCGTTCGGGTAGGGGACCAATCTGCACGTAGACCTCTGGTAGGTTCAAACGCTGGGGTGCCAACGGGCATTCCAGATTTGTATGGGACAACAGGTCCCGCAAACTGTCTAGAGAACCATCCAACATGGCCGCAAAGTTACAGGCAATCTGTGGTAAAGGCATTGCCAGTAGTAAACACATTTCCGAACTTGCATTGTATGAAAATAGTCATTGTATGTTTCCGGCACCATCCTCAGTTGAGGGAAAAGTAAGGCAGTGTTAACGATATTTGTCAGGCACATCAATCTTGACCTTCAGGAGGTCTCTGGTGAAACGCTCTAGCGTTGGCATCCAGCCTGTCCGAGGCATCAGCAGGTTGTTCAAAAAAGTGTACTCGGCCCCTCAAGATGACTCTGAGTCTCGCTGGGTAGAGCATATCATAAGGCGCTTGCAGCTTCTGCAAGCATTTTTTAATCTCAGTGAAGCGCGCACGGCTCTTCTGAACAGCAGCAGAAAAGTTAGGGTAAAAGGAGACTCGTGTGCCATTAAACTAGATGTTTCTCTTTTCCCTGGCCAGTCGCAATATGGTTTCTCTGTCCCTGTAGCTTAGCAGCCTGGCTAGTATCGGGCGAGGATGATTGCCTGGTGGGAGAGGTCTGGTAGGTACTCTGTGGGCCCCCTCAACCGCATACAGGTGTGTAAAAGCCTCTTTGCCGAACACATCAGCCATCCACTGTTCCACAAATTGTGTGGGGTCCCGTCCCTCCACCTTCTCCGGCAACCCCACTATACGCACATTGTTGCGCCTGAGGTGTTTCTCAAAATCTTCTGCCCTCATATCAGTGGCCCTGGCCAGCCGTGCAGTGGATTGGGTATCTCTGGTCAGCATGGGGAGTTTGTCCTCAATATCGCTTATCCTGCTTTCTGCTGCAGTGGTTCTTTCTCTTATCTTTTGAATGTCTTGTCTGATCAAGCAAACCCCCTCCTCCAGGCTCCCAAAGCGGACCTGCAGGCTATTCACAGAGGCCGTGCATTTATTGACTGCCCTCAGCAAGGCAGCTAGTGTAGGCTGCTCTCCCCCCTCAACATCAGGGTCTTCAGTCTCCTCCAGCAAGTGAGGGCCTCCCTCAGCCTGAGCCATCATGGCGCCTGCTTCCAGCTCTCTCTCCCCTTCCTCCATGTCAGTGTCACTGTGTGCAGCACCTTCATCCAGAGGCTGCGTTTCCGTGAAATTCAGTTTCCCTGTCAGTTTCTGGGCATAGTACCTCATATCTTTGGGGGGGGATCTCCAGCAAGATCTTTGGGGTGTTTCAGCTGCTTACTACCCCCCTCCTTTGCTTTCTCTCCGCCGTGCGCCTTCTGTGCTGATGGCGGAGCGGCGCCATTTTGGGAATCCTGCCTCGAGCTTTCTCCCTTCTGTCCACGGGTCATCATGCCCCTAAAAGGTACCTGGATATCAGCTGGGTGATGAGGGGACGTTCCCAGACTCCGATGGCAAAAAATCGGGCGTTTTGTGGTGCCGGAAATCGGATCAGTGCAGGATCAAGGTGGGAGCTCTGTGATGAAGCGACTGCTCACATGCCACTATGGCCACGCCCCCCCGAGGAGAATTCTCTTAGTATGGCTTATATATGGAGAGCCAACTCCAGCTTGTTTCAGATACCCACTCATGTGACCTCCTTACCTGGCCAAGTACTTTGCACTGAACACTGACTCAGTTCTGACCCCATGATTTTATGGTGCGCTAAAGAATTAAAAAACAAAGAACACTGAAATTAGACCTATTGCTAAAAGATATCAAATCCCTGGTAATTCAAAATAAAGTCACACCGAGTGCTGTTCTAGCAAACAAGCTGATAAGACTCTGTTCTGATCTTAGGTTTCTGCTTTTAGAACAAAATGATAAGTTTATTAACTCCCTAAAGTTAACACATTACTCCTCTGGAAAAAAAGCTGGCAAATTTTTAGCCCGACGCTTAAAAGAACATAAAGCTCGCACAAAAATCCCCTACCTAATCCGAGCAACTGATAAGAGCAAAATATTTAATCCTAAGGATATTGCAGACGCCTTTGCTTCATATTATTCCTCCTTATACAATATTAAGGACAACTTTAGCACTCCCCAACCTACTGACAACAACATCCAATCCTTCCTAGCGGATATCAACCTCCCCTCGCTGACACAAGCACAATTACTGACCTTGAATGAGCCTATCACGAAGGTTGAAATTCAAAAAGCAATCAACACACTCCCATGTGGCAAATCCCCAGGCTCAGATGGTCTTCCAAATGACTACTATAAAACATTTAAAGCTCTTCTATCTCCCAAGCTACAAGCAGTCTTTTCTCAAGCTATATCGTCCTCATCATTCCCTTCTGAGATGCTCAAAGCTTATGTGGTTACCATTCCAAAACCAGGTAAAATTCCAGATACCCCCTCAAACTTTCACCCTATATCATTATTAAATAAGGATGTTAAACTCTATGCTAAGATCTTGGCACATAGACTTCTTCACATTCTACCTACATTAATCAACCCAGACCAATCAGGCTTTACCTCTGGAAGACAGGCATCAGACGCCACATGTAGAGTTATCAACATTATTCAACATGCAAAGTCCTGTCGGATTCCTTCTCTGCTCCTCTCTTTGGATGCGGAGAAGGCATTCGACAGGATACATTGGGGTTACATGACACACACTCTCAAAAAATTTGGTTTTGAAGGACTCATCCTATCTGCCATCTTAGCCCTCTATTCATCACCTTCTGCGCAAGTGTACACATCAAATACCTTGTCTCAACACTTCCTCATCTCCAATGAGACAAGACAGGGGCGCCCTCTGTCCCCCTCTATCTTTAATCTTCTAATAGAACCTTTAGTGGAAAAAATTAGATCACATCCAAACATCATAGGTTTCTCCTTACAAGATAAGTCCCATAATATTAATCTCTTTGCAGATGATATCATCTTGTTCATAACTTCACCATCCCAATCCTTACCTCATGCCCACTTTATTTTAGACAGCTTCAGTCGAATTTCGTATTACAAAGTTAATTATACTAAGTCACTCATATTACCCATAGACCTCCCCCCGAAATTCAATCTAAATTGAAAGCATATTTTCCCTACTCGTGGAGTATTGCCAAGATAACTTACCTAGGTCTCCAACTAACAGCAGATCCATCCAAATTAGCTGACGCAAAGTACGTACCATTGATAGATAAACTAACCAAAGAAACTAAACGCCTAGCTAAAGTTGAACTAACATGGTCGGGTCGCCTGGCCTCATTTAAAATGCTTCTACTCCCTCAAATTTTGTACATATATCGTACACTTCCTGTCCCTTTTAAGCCTACACACCTTAGGTCACTAAATTCTCTCCTTAGACAGTACGTATGGAACTCTAAAAGACCCAGATGTGCCAAAACCCTCCTAATCAAACATAGATCTGCAGGAGGTATGGCTTTTACTGATTTGCGCGACTATTTTCGGGCCTCCTTACTTACCCAACTCAAAACTTGGTTCACAAGCGCTTTAGTCGCTCCTTGGCGCAATATTGAGCAAGCTTTAAGCCCTACTAAAGATCTGCCTTCCCTGCTACTGATCAATATGTGGAAACCCTTCCCCCTAAGTCATCTCCCCATAACTAGTCAAGCCTCACTCATGGCCTGGAGAGACCTCTGCAGATCTATATCCCCCTCATCTAAGATTCTCATCGACACACTATCTAAGGCCGTTCCCAATATCACACTTAGGGATTGGCAAACCAAAGGCATTACCTATGTTGCTGACTTATACCATAATAACCACTTGAAGACTTTTAATACTCTTAAAGTAGAATACAACCTTCCCACTAGAGACAACTTTAAATACTGCCAAATCTCCCACTTCTTAGGATCCCTAAAATCTCAACGCTTATATCTACAGGACATAGTATGGCAATTCTTCACCACATCGTCTACATCCGTTAAGGGCACCCCCTCTTCTACATCCTTTTCCAGCACAAACTTATCTTCACTAAAACCACCCCCTACCTCAAATGGGAGGAGGATTTGGGGAAAACTTTTACGCAATCACAATGGCAAACTGCCCTTAATACAATCTACAAAGCATCAAAATGTGTGAACCATTGGGAACTTTCTCATTACATAACCCTCAGATGGTACCTCACACCATATCGGATGTCTAAATTTTCACAGACCATATCCCCTTTGTACTGCAGAGGTTGTGCGGCAGTTGGCAATATTATGCATGTATTCTGGTCCTGTAAGCATCTAACCAGCTTTTGGCATGGTATATTTCGACTAATCTCCTCTATCACTGGTATCTTTACCCCCCCCCCCCCACCCAAATCCTGGTATGGCTCTACTGAATCTGGGCGTTGAGACCTTCCCCTCGTACTTCCGCACAGTGGTCACACATATATTCCTAGCAGCCAGATCACTTATAACCAAAAACTGGAAATCTAATGTGGTGCAGAATGTATCAGAAACACTTGTAATTGTACAAACACACCACATCTATGAATCTTTACTGGCTAACAAACACGGCTCCAGGAAGAAATGCGATACACAGTGAAGGATATGGAGGGAGAGACCTCATTGATCCCATGGTCTAACAGTGCTGACTTAATCCTTGTTGATTACTACCCTATTATTAGTAATCATCCCTAAACCACCTGATAACTTGAAAGTGTCCATCTCAAACCTCATCTATTCACATACTCACTCTCTCTTTTTATGTTATTTTATTTTATTTAAAATTAAAAATTGTATTTCCAACTTAGTTTCAGCAACATTTGTTAAACATACTTTCTCTAATGGTTTATTCTTTACCCTCATACTTTGAGCACAGTTGTAAGTGTTACCTGATGTATATTGCTGCTGTTTAACGCAGTCCGGCTGGACGTTTGCTGTAACAATTTTTTGCTTTTTACAGTTTTTTTTTTTATTCTGTTTATATCTGAAAACTTTTCAATAAAAAACTAATGTTAAAAAAATATATATAATATAATAATAGAAAGGCAAAATGTAGAGATCATTACCTAGAGAAGGTTAACAGTCATGAGCAGGTCAAAGTTATAATTGGCATATAAAAAATTGAGGATTCAATACCACGAGAGAGATGAGGATTCCAGGGGAAAAGGGCAGGGAAGACGCACTAAAACATAGGGGGGAGGAGGGGAGGGGTGACCCTGGGAGCCATATACTTTTTTATAGGGGAGTTACAAAATGAAGCAAATACAAATCCTGTTAAATTGTGTCAACACAATGTTGGAAAAGGCAGTAAGATACTCCATTCTCTAGGTTCCAGGTATGGTATTCATGAAAAATAGAGATGAGGGGGCTCAACTGATAACCAGTTCATAGGGATAACTGCCCTTGCGGCTAATAGAATGTGAGAGAACAGCTGTTTAACTGTCTTTTTTAGACCTGGAAAGAAAAGATCCAATAAGTTATGTATTAAACAAGGACTGAATAGGAGCCATAACATTAGCCCAAAAGGGTTGTATCGACTGACACTGCCAAAAGATGTGGAAGTGTGAGCCAATGTCTGAACCACATCACCAGCAGAGGGGTGAGATGGATGGATCGTGACAATAGAGGTCTTCAGGAGTTCTATACCAAAACATTAGTACCTTGATAGCATTCTCTCTCTGCACCACACATCTAGATGACTTGGAAATAGACGTCCATATCTTATCCCAACAGGTGAATACGATGGGCTTCTGTAGAATATGGGACCATTTCTGCATATAGGAGTGAAGGTCTGTGGTAAGGGGAGCAGCTTCATGCATTATTTTATAAATAGTTTAAATCAAATGGGGCTTATAGGGTCCCTGGACACAAGTGAATTCACATTTAGTAGGTTTGTCCAAAGTAAGCGTTTCAGACATAGATGAGAAGAAATGTCTAATTTGGAGATATGAGTAGTGTAATTGTTTTGGAATATGGTATTTAGTCTGCAGTTCTTCAATGGTGAGCAGTAGTGATGAGCCGAACACCCCCGGGTTGGGTTCGCACCAGAACCCGCGAACGGACCGAAAGTTCGTACGAACATTAGAACCCTATTAAATACAATGGATGCGAACGTTCGAATTCTAAAGTGCTAATTATAACAACTATTATGCAAGTTATTGTCCTAAAAAGGGTTTGGGAACCCGGGTTCTGCACCAGGGGACATGTATCAATGCAAAAAGAAGTTTTAAAAACGGTCGTTTTTCGGGAGCAGTCATTTTAATGATGCATAAAGTGAAAAAAAAAAAGTCAAATATTCCTTTAAATATCGTACCTGGGGGGTGTCTAAAGTATGCCTGTGAAGTGCCACGTGTTTCCCGTGTTTAGAACTGTCCCTGCACAAAATGACACTTCTAAAGGAAAAAAAAGCCATTTAAAACTGCTTGCGGCTTTAATGTAATGTCTGGTCCCGGTAATATGGATGAAAATCTTTAAGAAAAATGGCATAGCTACCCCATGACCCCCCCCCCTACCCCAGCCCATTACCAGCCCCTTTGGGTCTTGTATGGATATTAAGGGGAACCCCGCACATAAAATAAAAAAGGCCCTATATACTCTGAACAGCCGTATACAGGCGGTGCATACAAGACAGGGACTGTAGGTTTGTTCTTATGTAGAATCTGTTTGTAATTTTGAACAGGTACATTGTTGAAGTGTAGCTCCAGCTCAAAAATCTATTTTTAAACTTTTTGGAAAACATAGGTAAGGGTTATCACCCCTGTAACATTTGTTTTGCTGTCTGTGCCCCTGTTCAGAACATTTCACCTCACTTTCCGTCCCAATGACAACTGTTTTTGAAATGTGGTGTTTTTCTTGAAACAAGGATTGCTGATAAAGCATCAGTACAGAGGAGACACCTTTCTCCCATATTTATTCTTACAGGAGAGAATTTTCCTTCCTAGTGGTAGATTTCCTCTCACTTCCTGTTGTCTTCTTGCGTTTGCAAGTAGGAGTCGTTTGTAAGTTGGATGTTTGAAAGTAGGGACCTGCCGTATATACTCTGCAGAAATAGGCCCCTTAGTTGTTGGTGTTGGCACAACACTGTAAGATCAAGAATTGTAATTGCATGCCCCTGTTGAACAGGGGCTGAAAAATTGGGCCTTTCGTGGTGGTGGTGGTGGTGTTGCCACAACACTGTAAGCCCTCAGAGTTACTCTTGGTGGGTGCAGGAATGGGCCCTGCTGTGAATTATTAGATCAAGAATTGTAATTACATGCCCCTTTTGAACAGGGGCTGAAAAATTGGGCCTTTCGTGGTAGTGGTGGTGGTGGTGGCGTTGCCACAACACTGTAAGCCCTCAGAGTTACTCTTGGTGGGTGCAGCAATGGGCCCTGCTGTGAATTATTAGATCAAGAATTGTAATTGCATGCCCCTGTTGAACAGGGGCTGAAAAATTGGGCCTTAGGAACTGGTGGCACAACACTACAACCCCTCACAGATACGTTACTTGGAGCACAGCAATGAGCCCTGTTGCAAAGTATTGCTTCAAAAATTGTAATGACACGCCCCTGTTAAACAGGGGCTGAAAAATTGGGCCTTAGGCACTGGTGCCACAACACTCCAACCCCTCACAGATACTGTACTTGGAGCACAGCAATGAGCCCTATGGCAAATTATTGCTAAAAAAATTGTAATTACACGCCCCTGTAAAACAGGGGCTGAAAAATTGGGCCTTAGCCACTGGTGGCGGCACCCATAAACAAAAATGATCTTCCAAGCTATCATCATCAATCGTATCATTGAGGACTCGGAGGAGGAGGATAGCCAGTCAACATAACAGCACAGGCACTCAGCATCAGCATCAGTCTTGAAGGGATGTGACATGTTAAAATCAATTAGTCTGTTATATCAGCATCAGGTGTGTGGTAGCTGGTGGTGATCCAAGACTGGTTCATCTTGATGAAAGTCAGTCGATCAACCGAGTCGGTGGACAGGCGCACCCTGTGATCCGTGACAAATCCTCCATCAGCACTGAATGTGCGTTCCGAAAGAACGCTGGATGCAGGACAGGCCAGTAGCTCAATTGCATACTGTGCAAGCTCTGGCCAGTGATCCATCCTCAAGACCCAGTAAGCCAGAGGATTTTCGGTGGGGAAGGTGTCCAAGTCTGACCTTGCCCCTAGATATTCCTGCACCATGTTTATCAGACGCTGGCGATGGTTGCTGGAACCGATCATACTTTGGGGCTGCGGACTAAAGAATTGTCTGAACGCATCGGTCAGACGGCCACCTTCCCCACCGCTCCTTCTTTGACTGGCCGAAGCCTCAGCAACTCGTTGTCCAGGACCAGGAGTTTGTAACCTCCCAGTCTCTGGGAACGCGTTGCACAGACCTTTCTGCAAGGCCTCCCGGAGTTGTCTCATCCTCTGCTCCCTCTGCGAAGGTAACATAAGGTCCGCAACCTTACCCTTGTACCGTGGATCAAGGAGAGTGGCCAGCCAGTAATGGTCCCTCTCCTTGATCCGAAGAATACGAGGATCCTTCCGCAGACTTTGCAGGATCAGGGAGGCCATGCAGCGTAGGTTTGCTGAGGCATTCGCTCCGGAGTCCTCTGGGTCACTAAGGACGACATGATCCGCAGCCACCTCCTCCCAGCCACGTACAAGTCCACTGGTTTCTTGGGACTGTAAATCATCCCTAAAAGACTGCTGCTGATGATGCTGAGTGCCAGCCTCCACCTCCATGCTGACACAATCCTCCTCCTCCTCCTCCTCTTCCTCTTCCTGTGCGATGGGTGGGACAGAAGGAACACTGTCTGGGTAAAGGGGGCCTTGAGAGGCAAGGAAGTCCTCCTCTTCTTGCCTCTGTTCTGCCTCAAGTGCCCTGTCCATTATTCCACGCAGCGTGTGCTCCAACAGGTGGACAAGAGGTACTTTGTCACTGATGCATGCACTGTCACTGCTCACCATCCTCGTGGCCTCCTCAAATGGTGCCAGGACAGTGCATGCATCCCTGATCATGCCCCACTGGCGTGGAGAAAAAAAACCAAGCTCCCCTGACCCTGTCCTGGTGCCGTAGTCGCACAGGTACTCATTGATGGCCCTCTGCTGCGTGTGCAGCCGCTGCAGCATGGCCAACGTTGAGTTCCACCTGGTGGGCATGTCACATATAAGGCGGTTCTTGGGCAGGTTCAACTCCTTTTGCAGCTCAGCCAGGCGAGCACTGGCATTATAAGATCTGCGGAAATGCACACAGACTTTCCTGGCCTGCCTCAGGACATCCTGTAAGCCCGGGTACCTGCCCAAGAACCGCTGCACCACCAGGTTAAGGACGTGAGCCACACAGGGCACATGGGTCAGTTGTCCCTGTCGGAGGGCGGAGAGGAGGTTGGTGCCATTGTCGCAAACCACCATTCCTGGCTTAAGCTGGTGTGGCGTCAACCACCTCTCGGCCTGGCCCTGCAGAGCAGACAGGACCTCTGCCCCAGTGTGGCTTCTGTCCCCCAAACACACCAGCGCAAGCACGGCATGGCATCTTTTTGCCTGCGTACTTGCGTAGCCCCGTGAACGGCTACGGAGCACCGCTGGTTCATAGGACAAACCACAGGAAGAGGCCATGGAGGAAGAAGAAGAGGAGGGGGTGGAGGAGAGAGGTGTGTCACAACCAGTAGTAGCATTTTGGAGGCGTGGCGGTGGAACAACCTCCAACACTACTGCACCTTGTCCTGCATCCTTCCCAGCTGCCAAAAGAGTGACCCAATGGGCCGTGAAAGAAAGGTAACGTCCCTGTCCATGCCTGCTGGACCATGAGTCAGCGGTAATATGCACCTTACCGCTGACCGCCCTGTCCAGCGAGGCCAAGACATTGCCTTCCACATGCCGGTAGAGAGCCGGAATAGCCTTCCGTGAAAAAAAGTGGCGTTTGGGAACCTGCCACTGAGGAACCGCACATTGCACAAACTCACGGAAGGGGGCCGAGTCTGCCAACTGAAAAGGCAGCAGTTGAAGCGCTAGCAATTTAGCCAAGCTAGCATTCAACCGCTGGGCATGTGGATGGCTGGGAGTGAACTTCTTTCGACGGTCCAGCAGCTGGGGCAGGGAAATTTGCCTGCTAGAATCGGACGTCGGTGTACTGCTAGCAGAGTGGCCGCAAGTACTTGGCTGTGACACACCTAATTCTACACCTTCATTCCTCTCAGTGCATGTTTCAGAGAGGACTGAAGTTATAGTGGGGTTGGAGATCCCAGCTGATGCGGTGCAAGGAGAGGTCCGCTTTGTTCTTTGGTGTGGGTCTTTGAGGTAGGCTTGCCAACGAGCTGCATGGCAGGTCAACATATGTCTGGTCAGGCATGTGGTACCCAAGCGGCTGATGTTTTGGCCACGCGATATACGCTTGAGACATATGTTGCAAACAGCAGCTGTGCGATCTGATGCACTAGCCTCAAAAAAGGCCCACACCAAGGAACTTTTTGAATGACGGGCAGAGGCAGCGCCCTGCACAGGCGGAGCTCTGCGGTGTGATTCCGTCGGTGTACTGCCCTTACGCTGGCCACCAAAGGGCATCCTGCCTCGTTGGAGATGTGCCTCCTCCTCATCCTCCTCCTCCTCCTCTCTCCTATTAGGCACCCATGTGGAGTCAGTGACCTCATCATCCCCTCCCTCCTCATCACTGGAGCCAATCTGGCAGTATGCTGCAGCTGCTGGAACATGACTGCCAGATTGGTGTCCTTCTTGAGCATCCCCTCTGTCTGCTCTCACCCTACTGCCTTCCTGTAGCTGGGTTTCATCATCAGACCCTTCGAAACGCTGGGCATCCTCCTGGAGCATGTACCCAACACTGTGCTCAAACAGTTCGGGGGACTCCTCAGGAGGAGGACATGGTGGGTCTAGGGAAGGAGTGACTGATGATGAGTCTGACATTGATACCAGGGAAGAGGACGCTTTGGCAGCTGCTTTGCCAGTACCCTGAGCCTGGGTGAGAGAGGATGAGGAGGAGGAGGAGGGCTTGGTCATCCACTCTACCAAGTCTTCGGCATGATGTGGCTCAACATGTCCAGCTGCCGAAAAGAAGGACAAGCGTGTCCCATGGCCATGTGCTGATGACAATGCACCGCGTCCACGACCAGCACTGTTGCCCCCAGACACAGAGCCTGCTTGCCCTCTTTTATTGCCTCCTGACTGTCTGCCTCTCCTTGTTTGCCTTCCAGACATTCTAATAGATGGCCTGCAGGGAGATGGGAAAAAAGCAATAAGGGCTACCTTCAGGTGTCCTTCTCTGTCCCTTTACTTAAGGATTTCTAAATATGGTTCAGGATGATTGCTTTTGCACAGAATAGCACAACGACAATTTCCCTGACTGTCCAAAAAACAAGGATTTCAAAGATGGTTGATGAGGAATGCTTTAGCACACTATAGCACAAGGAGAATTCACTCACTGTCCTTCCCAGTCCCTAGAAACAAGGACTTGCACAGTGAAAGAAACTGACACTCTCCCTACCTACAGTTTTCTGTCCCTAGAAAAAATGTTTTTTTTAAGCACACTATAGCACAAGGAGAATTCACTCACTGTCCTTCCCAGTCCCTAGAAACAAGGACTTGCACAGTGAAAGAAACTGACACTCTCCCTACCTACAGTTTTCTGTCCCTAGAAAAAATGTTTTTTTTAAGCACACTATAGCACAAGGAGAATTCACTCACTGTCCTTCCCAGTCCCTAGAAACAAGGACTTGCACAGTGAAAGAAACTGACACTCTCCCTACCTACAGTTTTCTGTCCCTAGAAAAAATGTTTTTTTTAAGCACACTATAGCACAAGGAGAATTCACTCACTGTCCTTCCCAGTCCCTAGAAACAAGGACTTGCACAGTGAAAGAAACTGACACTCTCCCTACCTACAGTTTTCTGTCCCTAGAAAAAATGTTTTTTTTAAGCACACTATAGCACAAGGAGAATTCACTCACTGTCCTTCCCAGTCCCTAGAAACAAGGACTTGCACAGTGAAAGAAACTGACACTCTCCCTACCTACAGTTTTCTGTCCCTAGAAAAAATGTTTTTTTTAAGCACACTATAGCACAAGGAGAATTCACTCACTGTCCTTCCCAGTCCCTAGAAACAAGGACTTGCACAGTGAAAGAAACTGACACTCTCCCTACCTACAGTTTTCTGTCCCTAGAAAAAATGATTTTTTTAAGCACACTATAGCACAAGGAGAATTCACTCACTGTCCTTCCCAGTCCCTAGAAACAAGGACTTGCACAGTGAAAGAAACTGACACTCTCCCTACCTACAGTTTTCTGTCCCTAGAAAAAATGTTTTTTTTAAGCACACTATAGCACAAGGAGAATTCACTCACTGTCCTTCCCAGTCCCTAGAAACAAGGACTTGCACAGTGAAAGAAACTGACACTCTCCCTACCTACAGTTTTCTGTCCCTAGAAAAAATGTTTTTTTTAAGCACACTATAGCACAAGGAGAATTCACTCACTGTCCTTCCCAGTCCCTAGAAACAAGGACTTGCACAGTGAAAGAAACTGACACTCTCCCTACCTACAGTTTTCTGTCCCTAGAAAAAATGTTTTTTTTAAGCACACTATAGCACAAGGAGAATTCACTCACTGTCCTTCCCAGTCCCTAGAAACAAGGACTTGCACAGTGAAAGAAACTGACACTCTCCCTACCTACAGTTTTCTGTCCCTAGAAAAAATGTTTTTTTTAAGCACACTATAGCACAAGGAGAATTCACTCACTGTCCTTCCCAGTCCCTAGAAACAAGGACTTGCACAGTGAAAGAAACTGACACTCTCCCTACCTACAGTTTTCTGTCCCTAGAAAAAATGTTTTTTTTAAGCACACTATAGCACAAGGAGAATTCACTCACTGTCCTTCCCAGTCCCTAGAAACAAGGACTTGCACAGTAAAAGAAACTGACACTCTCCCTACCTACAGTTTTCTGTCCCTAGAAAAAATGTTTTTTTTAAGCACACTATAGCACAAGGAGAATTCACTCACTGTCCTTCCCAGTCCCTAGAAACAAGGACTTGCACAGTGAAAGAAACTGACACTCTCCCTACCTACAGTTTTCTGTCCCTAGAAAAAATGTTTTTTTTAAGCACACTATAGCACAAGGAGAATTCACTCACTGTCCTTCCCAGTCCCTAGAAACAAGGACTTGCACAGTGAAAGAAACTGACACTCTCCCTACCTACAGTTTTCTGTCCCTAGAAAAAATGTTTTTTTTAAGCACACTATAGCACAAGGAGAATTCACTCACTGTCCTTCCCAGTCCCTAGAAACAAGGACTTGCACAGTGAAAGAAACTGACACTCTCCCTACCTACAGTTTTCTGTCCCTAGAAAAAATGTTTTTTTTAAGCACACTATAGCACAAGGAGAATTCACTCACTGTCCTTCCCAGTCCCTAGAAACAAGGACTTGCACAGTGAAAGAAACTGACACTCTCCCTACCTACAGTTTTCTGTCCCTAGAAAAAATGTTTTTTTTAAGCACACTATAGCACAAGGAGAATTCACTCACTGTCCTTCCCAGTCCCTAGAAACAAGGACTTGCACAGTGAAAGAAACTGACACTCTACCTACCTACAGTTTTCTGTCCCTAGAAAAAATGTTTTTTTTAAGCACACTATAGCACAAGCACAAAACACACTGACACTCTCCCTACCTATCCTTCTCTTTCCCTAAACTAAAGGAATCCAGGTTAAGCAAGAAATAAATAAAAGTCACTGTCCCTGCCTATGCTGCTCTTTCCCTGCTCCGGAACACACTACACTAGGCCGCCGTGCTGGCGGCCTTTTATAGTGTGGGGCGTGTACTAAACACCCTCAGCAATAATTGGCCACAGGCATCCTGCCTGTGGCCAATCATTGCTCTCCTCGCTGCCGGCGCTGTGATTGGCCAAGCATGCGGGGTCACAGTGTATGCTTGGCCAATCACAGCGCCTGGATGACACTGCGATGGCGTAGTGCATTGTGGGCCGTTCGCGTCACTCGAATTTGGCGCGAACGGCCCAAATCGTTCGATCTTCGTCGAACGATCGAACAGCCGATGTTCCAGTCGAACGTATGTTCGACTCGAACACGAAGCTCATCCCTAGTGAGCAGTTTGTGGGAAACTGGGTTAACGAACTGACACAGTTGAAACAATGTGGCTTGAGCCCAGGGAGCCATACGACCATAAGAAATGCTGTGTGGGATAATATTGAAGAGGACATTGGATAAGGGAGAGCATGGTGAGGAGAGAGAGTACTTCTTGTAAGTAGCCCGCCGGACTTGCAAAGTAAACAACATAGGAGCTAAACAAAAATGCTTCAATACCGGATCAGTGTGGAGAGAAGGAGACCATACCAAGGAGCAAGGGTTAACAGGGTACAGGGAACCCATCTCTGACCATATGTTAGGAGCGTATTGACTTGACCATGATGCTATAGTGCATGGTGTGTAAAGTAGTTATACGTCACAATACCAGGGACCCCAGGCTGCCTCGAGTTAGACGGGAGATGACTACTGAGCTTGCGATACAATGAGCCCTGTTGTGTCATATAAAGTTCAGATACAGCCATTGGAGGAGTTTGAACTGGGATAGGGGAATATGGATGGGTAGGGTCTCAAAGAGGTAGAGGAGCTTGGGGAGTATGGACATTTGTAGGACATTTATTCTCCCCTATATGGAGATAGGATAAACATCCCATTGCTTCAGCATGTTCTGGATTTCCTTAAAAAGAGGAGGGTAATTAGCAGTGAATAGAGAGGAGTATGTGGATGTCAGCTGTACGCCCAAGAATTTAGGGGATCGAGAGCACCATCTACAGGGAAATGCTTGTTGTAGGGTGGATAAAAGATCAGGGAGAAGGAGGATAGGAAGGGCTTTAGTTTAAGAAGTGTTAACTTTTTAACCCAAGAGGGAGCCATAATTGGATAGCAGGTCGTGTAATGATGGAAGTGAAAAGAGGGGATCAGTTATGGTCAAGAGGACGTCGTCAGTGAAAAGTCAAAGTTTGTATTCTCTCTGTCGCATCAAAACTCCTTTAATGTCCGGGTGAGTGCGAATGGCCACAGCCAGGGGTTCCAAGCACAGGATGAAGAGGAGGTGTGATAAAGGACATCCCTGTCTGGTGCCATTGTTCATAAGATCAATGTGACGGCCACAAGCAATTAGTGACCAGCCCTGTCTAGATAACTTAAGAACACATTATAACACAGATCTCCAGGCCATGGTTCTCCTGCAGCCCAAAGTCCATGACAATCAACACGGTCATTGGTATGCCTAGTGTTATCTCCAGTGTGTCTAGCAGGGACAAACCCTACCAGGTCTTTATCAATAATTTGGGAAGGAATTGTGTCAGACAGGGATGAGCCGAACACCCCCCTGTTCGGTTCGCACCAGAACCTGCGAACAGACAAAATGTTTGTGTAAACTTTAGAACCCTATTAAATACAATGGACTCGAACGTTCGAAATCTAAAGTGTTAATTATAAAGGCTAATATGCAAGTTATTGTCCTAAAAAGTGTTTGGGGACCCGGGTCCTGCCCCAGGGGACATGTATCAATGCAAAAAGAAGTTTTAAAAACGGCCGTTTTTTCGGGAGCAGTGATTTTAATAATGCTTAAAATGAAAAAATAAAAGTGAAATATTCCTTTAAATTTCGTTCTTGGGGGGTGTGTATGATATGCATGTGAAGTGGCGCATGTTTCCCGTGCTTAGAACTGTCCCTGCAAAAAATGTCATTTTTGAAAGAAAAAAATGCATTTAAAACTGACTCGCGGCTATTAATGAATTGTCGGCTCCCGGCAATACATACAAAAGTCATTGATAAAAAAAAAAAAAAAAGCGTGGGGGTTCCCCAGAATTCAATTACCAGGCCCTTCAGGTCTGGAATGGATATTAAGGGGAACCCCGCCGCAAATTTTAAAAAAAATTGACGTGGGGTTCCCCCAAATATCCATTCCAGGCCCTTCAGATCTGGCATGGATTTTAAGGGGAACTCCACCCCAAATTTAAAAAAAAATGGCGTGGAGTCCCCCTAAAAATCCATACCAGACCCCTTATCCGAGCACGCAACCTGGCCGGCCGCAGGGGAAAAGGGGGGGACGAGAGAGCGGCCCCCCCTCCCTCCTGAACCGTACCAAGCCACATGCCCTCAACATGGGGAGGATGTCCCCATGTTGATGGGGACAAGGGCCTCATCCCCACAACCCTTGCCCGGTGGTTGTGGGGGTCTGCGGGCGGGGGGCTTATCGGAATCTGGAAGACCCCTTTAACAAAGAGGACCCCCAGATCCCGGCCCCCCCCCTATGTGAATTGGTAAGGGGTACATTGTACCCCTACCATTTCACAAAGAAAGCGTAAAATTTTTTTTAAAAAAACACACAAACACCTTGAAAAAGTCCTTTATTTAAAAAAATAAATAAATAAACATTCCAGCGGTGAAATCCAGTGTCCCGCGGCGATCCCGATGTCCAGCGCTGTCCTTCATTGGTTGTGCCTGAGCGGACCTGATGGGGAACTCCCTCTCAGTATTTTAAATGTATAGACCCGCCCCTTCTAAAGTTCCCCATCAGGTCCGCTCAGCGGACGAGATGCAGAACATGAGAAGGGGCGGGTCTATACATGTATTACCAAAGTGAGAGCAGTTCCCCATCAGGTCCGCCCCCTCGGTATGTCAGACCCGCCTACGTCATTGGCTTGAGCGGGGAACTTCCTTCACTATGTAAATTTAAATTACACAGTGAAGGAAGTTCCCCGCTCAAGCCAATGACGTAGGCGGGTCCGACATACCGAGGAGGCGGACCTGATGGGGAACTGCTCTCACTTTGGTAATACATGTATAGACCCGCCCCTTCTCATGTTCCGCATCTGGTCCGCTGAGCGGACCTGATGGGGAACTTTAGAAGGGGCGGGTCTATACATTTAAAATACTGAGAGGGAGTTCCCCATCAGGTCCGCTCAGGCACAACCAATGAAGGACAGCGCTGGACATCGGGATTTCCGCGGGACACTGGATTTCACCGCTGGAATGGTTTTTTTTTTTTTTTTTTAAATAAAGGACTTTTTCAAGGTGTTTGTGTGTTTTTTTAAACATTTTTTTACGCTTTCTTCGTGAAATGGTAGGGGTACAATGTACCCCTTACCAATTCACATAAGGGGGGGGCGGGATCTGGGGGTCCCCTTTGTTAAAGGGGTCTTCCAGATTCCGATAAGCCCCCCGCCCGCAGACCCCCACAACCACCGGGCAAGGGTTGTGGGGATGAGGCCCTTGTCCCCATCAACATGGGGACATCCTCCCCATGTTGAGGGCATGTGGCTTGGTACGGTTCAGGAGGGAGGGGGGGCCGCTCTCTCGTCCCCCCCTTTTCCCCTGCGGCTGGCCAGGTTGCGTGCTCGGATAAGGGGTCTGGTATGGATTTTTAGGGGGACTCCATGCCATTTTTTTTTTTAATTTGGGGTGGAGTTCCCCTTAAAATCCATGCCAGATCTGAAGGGCCTGGAATGGATATTTGGGGGAACCCCACGTCAATTTTTTTTAATTTGCGGCGGGGTTCCCCTTAATATCCATTCCAGACCTGAAGGGCCTGGTAATTGAATTCTGGGGAACCCCCACGCTTTTTTTTTTTTTTTAACAATGACTTTTGTATGTATTGCCGGGAGCCGACAATTCATTAATAGCCGCGAGTCAGTTTTAAATGCATTTTTTTCTTTCAAAAATGACACTTTGTGCAGGGACAGTTCTAAGCACGGGAAACATGCGCCACTTCACATGCATATCATACACACCCCCCAGGTACGAAATTTAAAGGAATATTTCACTTTTATTTTTTCATTTTAAGCATTATTAAAATCACTGCTCCCGAAAAAACGGCCGTTTTTAAAACTTCTTTTTGCATTGATACATGTCCCCTGGGGCAGGACCCGGGTCCCCAAACACTTTTTAGGACAATAACTTGCATATAAGCCTTTATAATTAACATTTTAGATTTCTCCCATAGACTTTTCGAATTTGCCACGAACACCCCAATTTGTTCGCTGTTCAGCGAACGGGCGAACAGGCAATGTTCGAGTCGAACATGAGTTCGACTCGAACTCGAAGCTCATCCCTAGTGTCAGATGGTTGGCTAAAATTTTTGTGATGGTTTTGTAGTCGGAGTTTAAGAGTGTGATAGGCCTGTAGTTGTCAGGGAGAGAAGGGTCCTTGCCTGGTTAGGAGTAGGGAAGGCCATCTGGGGATTTATGGAAAGGGAGGTGCTTAAGGACTAGTGTCCATAGAAATGGAAATAGCCTCATTCAGCAGTCCTAGGCAGGGCCGGTGCTAGACTATTTTGCGCCCTAGGCAAGACCAGCTACTTGCCTCCCCCCTGAAAAAGAAAACTGCACACATTGCCCCCTTTCCTGCACATAATGCCACCCCCTTAAACCCTACACTCCCTTTCCTGTATACATTGCCCCTTTTAATCCCACACCCTCCTTCCCGTACACACTGGCCACCCTTAACCCTAGACCCCCTCCCTATACACACTGCCCCCCTTAATGCTACATTTCCTTCCTGCACACACTGCCCCCCTTTAATGCTTTACCCCCTTCCTGTATACACTGCCCCTTAAGGCCTACACCCCCTTCCTGCACACACTGCTCCCCCCATTAACCCTACACCCCCTTTCTATACACACTGCCCAGTTTAACCCTACACCCCTTCCTGTAAACACTTCCCCCCTTTAACCCTACACCCCCTTCCTGCACACACTGCCCTCATTTAACGCTACATCCCCTTCTTGCACACATCACCCTCTTTTAATGCTACACCCCCTTCCTGCACACACTGCCCCTCTTTAATGCTACACCACCTTCCTGTATACACTGCCCCCTTTAACCCTACACCCTCTTCCTATACACACTGCCCCCCTTTAACTCTACACCCCCCTTTCTGTACACACTGCCCCCTTCCTGCACACACTTCCCCCCTTTAAGCATACACCCCCTTTGTGTATATGCTTCCCCCTTAACCCTAAAGCACCCTTCCTGTATATACTGCCCCACTTTAATGCTACCCCCCTTTTCTGTGTATACCGCCTCCTTTAAAACCTACACCCTCTTCCTATACACACTGCCCCCCTTTAACCCTACACCCCCCGTCCTGCACACACTGCCCCCCTTTAAACCTACACCACCTTTGTGTATACACTTCCCTCCCTTTATCCCTACACCACCCTTCCTGTATACTGCCTCCCTTTAATGCTACACCCCCTTCCTGCACATACTCCCCTCCTTTACCGCTTCACCCCCTTCCTGCACACACATCCCTCCTTTAACGCTACACCCTCTTCCTGCACACACTGCCCTATTTTAATGCTACACCCCCTTCTTGCACACACTGCCCTCCTTTAACGCTTTACCCCCCTTCCTGCACACACTGCCCCCCTTTAATGCTACAACCCTCCCTTTATACACTGCTCCCTTTAACCCTACACCCTCTTTCTATACACACTGCCTCCCTTTAACCCTACACCACCCTTCCTGTATACACTGTTTCCCTTTAATGCTACACCCACTTCCTGCACACACTGCCCCCCTTTAACGCTACACCCCCCTTCCTGCACACACTGCCCTCCTTTAACGCTACACCCCCTTCCTGTACACACCACCCTCTTTTATTGCTACACCCCCTTCCTGCACACACTGCCCCTCTTTAATGCTACACCCCCTTCCTGTATACATTGCCCCCTTTAACCCTACACCCTCTTCCTATACACACTGCCCCCCTTTAACCTACATGACCCTTTCTGTACACACTGCCCCCTTTGTGCACACACTGCCCCTTTAACCCTACACCCCTTTGTGTATACACTTCCCCCCCCAACCCTACACCACCCTTCCTGTATACACTGCTCCCCTTTAATGCTACACCCCCTTCCTGCACACACTGCCCTCCTTTAATGCTACAACCCCTTCCTGCACACACTGCCCCTCTTTAATGCTACCCCTTCCTGTATATAGCACCCCCTTTAACCCTACACCCCCTTCCTGCACACACTGCCCCCCTTTTAACCCTATACCCTTTGTGTATACACATCCCCCCTTTAACCCTACACCACCCTTCCTGTATGCACTGCCTCCCTTTAATGCTACAACCCCTTCCTGCACACACTGCCCTCCTTTAACGCTACACCCTCTTGCTGCACACACTGCCCTCTTTTAATCCTATACACATTGCCCCCCTTTAACCCTACACCCCCTTCTAATACACCCTGCCCCCTTTAACCCTACACCCCCCTTCCTGTACAAATTACCCCCCTTCCTGCACACACTACCCTGTGTAGACTATACCCCCTGTGATGTGTGTTGCCCCCTCATTGAACTGACCTGAGCTGCCTTGCCGGACACAGCGAGCAGTGTATGGTTGGAGTACCTGGTCTGTCAGTCCTTGCTCAGTCCCGCCACCCGGCTCAGTCCTTCTATGGTTTTATCTGTCAGCAGAGTTCGTCCACCTGCTCCCACAGCCTCCGGTTCTCACACTGCATTCCTCTCACATCTTCCAACTGCCCCTCCACCCTGCACCTGAACTCCTTTATCTTGGCTTGCAGCCCGTGTACGGTCCCCCATAGAGAACATTCCCTCTCCTCCTCCAGTACACTCCTGCAGACCGGCCACACGGACATCTCTACCCCAAGCTCATGCTTGTGGGCGATGATTAGAGGCCTAGGGCTGACTTCAGCTGCAGCGAGCAGCGATCCCCATCATCCAGTGAATGACCTTGTCCCATGCCAGGATCTCAGATCACTTACACTGTGTGCAGGTGCACCGGTGTGTGTGGGGGAGGGACAGCGGCTCTGGAGGAGACATCTATCGGGAATGAGGAGATGACAGGGAAGGAATGTGGCACTGGCCATACCTGCAGCCTAGGTGGCAGTGCACCCTAGGTGGCTGCCTTGTTTGCCTAGTGGTAGCACCGGCACTGGTCGTAGGTTGGTTGAGGATAATTTTAGAAGCTTGAATGTTGCAAAGAAATCTTCGAAGGCTTCCTGAATAAAATTGAAGTTGTTTTCAGGGGTTAGGCAGTTAAAAAAACTTTTGGAAGAAAGTAGAAAAAACTGTAGCCATGGTTCCGGGGCAATACGTGGGTGTACTGTCTGAATGGGTAAGAGAATCAGGAAAATAAGGAAAAGGGCGAGGCTTAAGCTTATTGACTAGCATTGTATGGGGCTTGCTGGAGCATTTATAGAATTTTTGCTTTGACCATAGTAAGGATTTAGCAATACGATTCATATTCAGGGTTTTAAGTTGGTTCCGAAGGGAGGTTATCTTTTTTCAAGCGCGAGCCTGTGGAAATACATTGGCCCCTAAAAAAAAGCCTTGTGGGCTTCCCACAAAATAGACTCTTCCGAGACAGAACTGTGATTGAGGTGACAAAAACTACTCCAAGGCTTGGGTAAGTTGAGCTTTAGTGCTATCAAGGTGTAGAAAGAAATCATTCAAACGCCAGTGACATTGTTTCGAAGAGGCTGCAGACATGTTGAGTTTTAGAAATATAGATGAATGATCCAACCATATGAGCGTTTATCAATTTAGGCCAATATGTATTTTGCTATATATTTTTGTTAAAAAGATCCCAAAAAGTGTATATTGATTGGTTTGCGCAAAAGTTATTGCATCTACAAACTATGGAAAATTTTAATGGAATTTTTATTTATAATTTTTTTTTACTAGTAATGGCGGCGATCAGCAATTTTTAGCGGGACTGCGACATTGCGGTGGACAAATTGGACATCTAACTGACACTTTTGACACTTTTTAGGGACCAGTAACATTATTACACTGATCAGTGCTAAAAAAAAATGCACTGTCACTGTACTAATGAAACTGGCAGGGAAGGGGTTAACATCAGGGGTAGGGGTGAGCCAAACACCCCCCTGTTTGGTTCGCACCAAAACCTGCGAACTGACCGAAAGTTTGCGCGAACTTTAGAACCCTATTAAATACAATGGACGCGAACGTTCAAAATCAAAAGTGCTATTTATAACGGCTAATATGCAAGTTATTGTCCTAAAAGGGTTTGGGGACCCGGGTCCTGCCCCAGGGGACATGTATCAATGCAAAAAGAAGTTTTAAAAACTGCAGTTTTTTCGGGAGCAGTGATTTTAATGATGCATAAAGTGAAAAAAAAAGTGAAATATTCCTTTAAATATCGTACCTGGGGGGTGTCTAAAGTATAAAATGTAATAGGGAAAAAAGAAGGCGCACTGACCTAGTGCATTATCAATGGCTAGGTTTTATTAAAAGTAAGTTGAAAGATTAAAAATACTCACAAAGCAAGTATAATAGTAGGCACATAATCATTCCATCAAAGGGGATTGCCTCCTACTGGAACCAGATGACCAGAGAGTCCAGACAACAGAGTTCACAGCTACGGCTGACGCGTTGCGAGGGCGCACCCTCTTCCTCAGAGCCAAAAAGTGATGCACTATCAAAGGCAAAGGCAATCCCCTTTGATGGAATGATTATGTGCCTACTATTATACTTTCTTTGTGAGTATTTTTAATCTTTCAACTTACTTTTAATAAAACCTAGCCATTGATAATGCACTAGGTCGGTGCGCCTTCTTTTTTCCTTTTACATTTTAGTCTTAAAGAATACCAATTATTCTGAGGAGGGCAGCAAGATTCCTGGTCATTTTCCTACGGAACACTCTGGTTGTGTCACTAAGAGACTGTACTCCCGAGCGCAGGAGACTGTTTGTGGGTGTCTAAAGTATGCCTGTGAAGTGGCACGTGTTTCCCGTGTTTAGAACTGTCCCTGCACAAAATGACATTTCTTTTTTTTTTTTTTTTTTATTCTTTTTATTAATGCTTTTTGTACTGTTGAATTACAAAACAAGGCCATAGGGGCATACCCCAGCCAAACATTGCGCATAACCACATGCACAACAAAAGAAAATACCATCACACCCTAACGCTAAATACTTCTAGCTAAACACAACATAAACACCTCTCAGGTTACCCATGATAGGATTTTAGCAGGAGTTATTGTTTCTTGTAGGACCTCATCTCGTTCCTAACTGCCTGTATAGAACTGTACTGGAGCAATTAGGAGTAGGCACGATCATCTTTTAGATTATGCTTACACCTCCGTTTACCTATTCGGATTAGGACCTCAGTGCCAAGCACCCCAGGTGGGTACCCAGGAGATCCATCTAAGTCACTCCCCCTGCGGCTGGTCATCAGTTGTGGATTCAGAGTCCGTCCACAAATGCCAGACTTTTTCATATTTTTTGGGGCCTCCTCGAGACAGATATGTCGCTTTATAGAGGGGTATCATTGTGTTAACTAGCTGTTTCCAAGCAGTCAGGGTGGGGGGGGTGTTTGACTTCCACTTTAATACTAAGGCTTTTCTTGCATAAAAGAGAAGGATACCTATAAGGGTACGTGTTGCTTTGGACAGTGCCAGTTGCTCCACCAGGCCGAGAAGGCAGACACTAATTGTCAGGGGAATAGGAATGGTAGTTAGGTTGTGAATAAATTGAGTTACCTCCCGCCAATAGTCCTGAATCTGTGGGCAGTCCCAGAATATGTGTGTGAAGCCCGCAGGAGTAGCAGAGCATCTCCAACAGTCAGCCGACAGGGCTGGGTATATGCGATGAAGGCGTTGGGGCGTGTAATAGATCCTGTGGAGGATTTTGAATTGGATCAATTTGTCTCTAGTTGTGACCAGTGGCTGGAATGGATAGTCCCACATGTCCTCCCAGTCTTCACTGTCCAGCTCCTGCATCTCCGCCCGCCACAGGCCGCGCAGATCATCCAGTCCAACCTGGATGGACGGTAGAAGTGCACTATAAATTTTGGATAAAGGTTTTGGAAGCTCGGCATCGTCTAGCAGAATCTCCAGGTCATCAAGCTCCATCCGAAGCTGAACCGACCCGAATTGCGAATTAAAGGCGTGGCGGAGCTGCAGGAACCTGAAGAAGAAAGAGTTCGGAAGCTGGAATTTGTTCTTTAGCCTATCGAATGTAAATAACCCCAACACATCGCAGATATCCCTCAAATACTTGATGCCCTTACCGGCCCACAAACCCGGGTCCTGTAGAGAGTGGAATTCCCGCAACCTTGGATTACACCAAAGTGGTGTATTAGGGGACCATCTTGCCCTTGCCAAATTAGGTTTAATCACTACTATGTACCATGCCTTAATAATCGCTTTCATAGCCGGAGGTAAAGGTACCGGGGAGCCCCCCGACCCCCTATAAAGTGCGTTGCGAAGGGCCTCAAAGGATCCCAAGCATGCTGCCTCTAGGACGACTGATGCATTGGTGTCGTCCGAGATCAGCCAGTTATGTGCATGGGTGAGCATTGCTGCTAAATAGTAGGTGTGAAAGTCTGGGCAGGCAAGTCCCCCTGTGTCCATGGTCTACGCAAGATCTTTTTACTGAATCTAGCCGGGCGTGATTGCCACAAGAAGGAAGCCACTGAGGAGTCTAGCTGCTGGAAAAGAGACTTGGGGATCCAGACCGGAGAATGCCGCAAGATATACAGCAAGACCGGGAGTAGTTTCATTTTAATTAAGTTAATTCTCCCTATAAGAGATAATGGGAGGTTCGACCAGGCCTTCAGTTTTGATTTACACCACTGCAGCACCGGGGACAAATTAAGTTTGAAAAAATCCTGGGTGTTGGGAGAGATATTAATTCCTAGGTATCTAATGGTATCTGCCCAGGTGAAGTAGGATCACTCAGCCTCCTTGCCCCGGGATCTATGGGCAAAATTAAGGATTTGCTCCAGTTGGTTCGGAGGCCAGAGAGAGTCGAAAAATGATCCAGAAGCCGAAGCGCCCCGGTGAGCGAGGGACCAGGGTCCCGGAGGAAAAGGATTAAATCATCGGCATACAATGCCAGCTTCTCGGTCACCGAGCCGACCCGCACTCCAGACACCTCGCTCGACCTCCGCAAGGCCTCAGCTAAAGGCTCCATCACCAGGGCAAACAGCGCAGGTGATAGAGGACATCCCTGTCTTGTCCCCCTCCTAATCGGAAAGGAGGGTGAGAGCCTACCATTTAGTTTGATACGGGCAGTGGGGGCCCTATATAGTAAGCCGATCCATTTCCGGAAAGTTGGGCCAAAGCCAAAACCCTCCAGAACCTGCATCATATAAGACCATCTAACTGTATCGAAAGCCTTTTCGATATCGAGAGATACCAGGACCCGGGAGGCAGTCTCCTCGGGTGGGAGCTGGAGATGGGTAAAGACTCGTCTAATGTTAATGTCCGTGGACTTGCCAGGCATGAAGCCTGTCTGATCTATATTGACAAGGGATGGTAAAACTGTCATGATTCTATTGGCTAGTGTTTTGGTGAGTATTTTAAGATCGGAATTCAGCAACGAAATGGGTCTATAGGACGAGCAGCAATTGGGGTCCTTCCCTGGTTTGGGCAGCAGCACTATATGTGCCTGGTACATGCTATCTGGTATCCTATCGGATTCCAAGCAATCTGTGAACAACTGTGTTAGCTTGGGGGCCAGTAAGGCAGCGTGAGTTTTGTACCAGTCCCCAAGTAAACCATCGGGGCCCGGGGATTTATTGTTGGGCAAGGAGTAGATTGCAGCTTCTATTTCCAGACGTGTCAAGGGCTTATCTAGCGCGACCCTGTCCTCCTCAGAAAGAAGAGGCAAAGTAATTCCCCCTAGTTCCTCTAACCCAGCAGCAGCTGAGCCAGAGAATGGGTCATCATACAATTTGCTATAAAAGAGATGAAATTCCCTCAGTATACCCTCGTGGTCAGTAACCTGGCAACCAGTGGAAGTCTGAATTCTAGGGATTACCGTTTGGAGCGTGGGTTCTGCCACTAGGTTGGCCAGTAGTTTGCCATTCTTGTCCCCTGACTCGAAAAGCTTGGCTACAAACTTCCGCGTATCAGAGTGCACCAGCGAGGTGTAATGGAGCTTCAGATCTCTCCTCGCCTGGGCTAGAGCAGAATAATTTTCAGGTGTTGGATGCCCCGTAAAAAGTTCCAGTGCCGTTCCTTCGTTCTGTTCCAATTGAGTGGTCTGCGACGCAAAGCCGGATCTCACTGCCTTAATAGAAGAGATATATTCCCCTCGGGCATAAGCCTTGCCCGCCTCCCAGACCACATCAAAGGAAGCCGACCCCACATTTGTTAGCCAGTAGTCTACAAGTTTGGGCTCCACCAACTCTTGATTTTGAGGATTGCCTATCCAATGGGACGCTAGCTTCCAACATCCCGGCTCGCGGGAGGTACCCAGAGTCAAGCCCAGCTCCAGCGGTGAGTGGTCCGAAAGACCTGCCGGGAGATAGGAGACCGCTCCGACCTGAGACAGAGCAGAAGCCGACCCAAATATGAAGTCTATGCGAGACCCAGACCTATGTGGTGCCGAGATGTGTGAATACGTCCTATCCTCCGGATGCTTCCACCGCCAGATTTCCTGGAGACCAAAAGTGTCCGCCCAGAGGGCCAAATCAGGGGGGGCAAGTCTAATGGGATTTGCAATGTCTCTGTTATGATCTAGGATGGCGTTAAAGTCCCCTCCAACTAGAATATTGTGGACCTGGAGAGGGGCTATTTTTGTAAGGATGGTGTACAGGATGGAGGAATCAAACGGAGGAGGGATATATACATTGACCATTGCCCAGCGTTGGGCATACAGTTCAAGAATTAGGATGAGGTATCGTCCCCCTGGATCCATGAAGACCTGTTCCACCAAGTAAGGGAGCGACTTGTTCAGCAGAATAGTCACACCCCTCGCGTAGGAGGAATATGTGGCATGGAACCCTTGTTTAACCCATGCCCGTTTAAGTGTTAGAATTTTACTGCCCGTCAGGTGAGTTTCTTGAAGAAACAGAACGTGAGGTTTGTGAGACTGCAGAAATTTAAACAATAATGACCTTTTCACCTTGTCATTCAGTCCTCTAATATTCCAAGATATCAACTTTAAATCTATACCCATTTAGAATAGGGAAGCTCAATAACAACAGGATCATAGAAGACCCACATCCAGTAGTGTCCTGGCCATAGGCCCGCTGCGGAGGCAGTTCAGAAGATGCAGTAGTCCAGTGAGTCTGTAGAGAAAAGAGGTGAACAGGAGAAAAGAACAAGATAAAGACAACGTAGTCCAGCAAGAAAAATGGTGCGGAACCTGAGCAGGTGTGGTAACTAAACAAGAGTACATGTAACGCCCTACCGCCTGGCATAACCCCAACTGTCGCCAAGGCAGTTTCTTACCCTAAACTTTAATAGTAGATGTCGCCTTCTGGAGGCTCAAAGTTCCTGGGATAACCTCAGCGTGAGTTCAACCTATAACAGTAGGCGAGGTTGAGGGAACCTGCATCCCATCGCAGTGTGGGGGGATCTGGCAATCTGGAGCAGTAGTATAGTCCCTCCAGGTCGCAGGAGTGCCCCAGGTAGAAGTAGGCTACCAGGTTCTCCGCTCTTCAAGAGAACAAAAAACAAAAACAAAAACAAAAAAAAAAAAACACCCCAATGGGGGGGGGGGTCAACTGTGGTAAACTTGTAGAGGTACATTTGGGGTAACTCCGGTGCTTACAGGGATAAAATAGGATAAAGCAAACCAGGATGAAGAAGAATCGTGCATCACATGGACTAATGAGAAGAATCTTTCACCGCAAGGTGGTTAGCCAGCCATCAGCATCCGCAGGGTTGTCGAAGAAGCGGACCGTTCCGTCGTGTTGGACCCGCAGACGGCTGGGGTAAAGCATGCTATATTTAATGTTCTTGTCCCTGAGTCGTCTGCGGACATCATTGAAGGTCTTTCTCTTTCTTTGCAAATCTGCTGAAAAGTCAGGGAAAATAAGAACTGAGGTGTTGCAATATTTGAGTGTGGGATGTTTGCGGGCCTCGGAGAGAATCTTGTCCCTGTCCCGGTAGTTGAGGAAGCGGACCAGGAAAGGCCTGGGAGGGTTCCCCGGGATGGCTCTGCCCGTAGGCACTCGGTGGGCCCGTTCAACAACGTAGGTGGGGGGAACATCCGTAAAGCCCAGGAGAGTTTTGAAGAACTCCTCCGCAAATACAGCAGGGCGATCCCCCTCCTCTCCCTCAGGCAGACCAATGACTCTGACATTGTTGCGCCGCAGCCTGTTTTCCGCGTCATCTGACTTTGCGACAAGGGACTGCACTGTGCGTTGTAGCTCAGCAATGGAGGTGGAATGAGTGGCCGTTAGATCCTCAGTGGCCGATACTCTTGATTCAGTTTCGGACATCCTCCCCCGTATCTTGTCCAGGTCATTACGTATGAGAACGCACTCCTCAGCAAGGTGGTCAATGCGCACTAGCAGCGAAGTCCTACTCTGCTCGATCGCAGCAAGGATTATGGCTGTGCCGTCAGGAGATGGCAGGGCTGGCCCCTCTGCCGCTGGGGCCTCACAGGGATCCATTTCCAGTTCGGCCAGCAAGGCCCGGATTCGCCCGACCAGTATGGGGTCCGTTTGCGGGGAAGGGGGCGATGGCACCTGGAGCGGTGTGGTCACCTTAGCGGCTCTGGAGTTCCCCTTTCCCTTTTTGAAAGAGGAGGGCATCAGGCAGGTCACCCAGAGGGAGGATATGTAACCGTGCCCAGAGGAGCATCCAGGAGACAAGCTAGCCGCAGTCGTCAACCACTGGGGACCACCAGGCGCCTGTCCCTCAGCAGCAGGCACCCAACTGACAGGTTAGTGGGGATGCAAGGATGGAGGTACAAGGGTGGAGGTGGCCCAGGTTGGTGGGGCAGGGATAGACTGGTGGCACAGGACCTCTGCAGAATAGGCAGTCTCTACAGGGCTGTACACCAGGCCAGGGCAGTGGTGTGCAATGATGGGCGGGCGGATGGATGAAAGCAGCCAATCCGAGTCCCCGGAGTTCGGCCGCGCCGGCCACAGCTCGCCCCCGTGGG
Organism: Rana muscosa; assembly: GCA_029206835.1. Lineage (NCBI taxonomy): Eukaryota > Metazoa > Chordata > Amphibia > Anura > Ranidae > Rana > Rana muscosa. Next base: position 104,497,104 of record CM055119.1, on the reverse strand, counting down.
GTAGCGGCTCAGGAAACTCCGGTGCTCTGTAGGCCTCACTAGGCCGCACTAAGCCGCGGCCGCCGCGGACACCCCAAACGGCCAGACAGGCCTCCGGATCGTGCTGGATGGGCGGATGGGCAGGCAGGAGGGAGTGGATGACCTTCCTTACCTCCAGGCAGGCCGGGATCCGAGCTCCAGAAAAAATCACAGGCCGGCAAGATGGCGGCGGCCGCGGGAGGACGGAGCTGTGCCGGGCAGGCGACCCCCGGGAGCTCCGCTGCGAGATGTTGGCCCAGGACACTTGAGGGGACCAAGAGGAACAGGCTGGCAGGTAAATCGGCGTGGATTAGACAGAGTGATGTACGGATGGCGACGGATTAGGATCAGGATTCCCGGAGCTCCCCACAGACACGTCCGCCGCTGTTCACATCAGGACACGCCCCCCTCACAAAATGACATTTCTAAAGGAAAAAATGTCATTTAAAACTGCTTGCGGCTTTAATGTAATGTTTGGTCCCGGCAATATGGATAAAAATCATTGAGAAAAATGGCATGGGTACCCCCCCACCCATGCCCCTTTGGATCTTGTATGGATATTAAGGGGAACCCCGCACCCAAAATAAAAAAAGGCCCTATATACTCTGAACAGAAGTATACAGGTGGTCCAAACAAGACAGGGACTGTAGGCTTGTTCTTAAGTACAATCTGTTTGTAATTTGGAACAGGTACATTTTTAAGTGTAGCTCCAGCTAAAAAAATCTATTTTTAAGCTTTTTGGAGAACATAGGGAAGGGTTATCACCCCTGTAACATTTGTTTTGCTGTCTGTGCACCTGTTCAGAACATTTCACCTCACTTTCCGTCCCAATGACAAATGCTTTTGGAAAATTTGGGGGTTTTATTGAAACAAGGATTGGTGATAAAGCATCAGTAGAGAGGAGTTACCTTTTTCCCATATTAACTCTTACAGGAAAAAATTTGCCTTCCTAGGGGTAGATTTCCTCTCACTTCCTGTTGTCTCCTTCCGTTTGCAAGTAGGAGTCGTTTGTAAGTTGGATGTTTGAAAGTAGGGGCCTGCCGTATATACTCTGCAGAAATTTGCCCCTTAGGTGTTGGTGTTGCCACAACACTGTAAGCCCTCACAGTTACTCTTGGTGGGCGCTGGAACGCCCTGCTGTGAACTATTATATCAGGAATTGTATATACATGCCATTGTTGAACAGTGGTAGGAAAAATTGGGCCTTTGGTGGTGGTGCTGGTGCCACAACACTGTAAGCCCTCACAGTTACTCTTAGTGAGCGCATGAATGGATCCTGCTGTGAATTATTAGATCAAGAATTGTAATTGCATGCCCCTGTGGAACAGGGCCTGAAAAATTGGGCCTTTGGTGGTGGCAGTGGTGCTGGTGCCACAACACTGTAAGTCCTCACAGTTACTCTTGGTGGGTGCAGGAATGGGCCCAGCTGTGAAATATTTGATCAAGAATTGTAATTACATGCCCCTGTTCAACAGGGTCAGAAAAATTGGGCCTTTGGTGGTGGTGGTGTTGCCACAACACTGTAAGCCCTCACAGTTACTCTTGGTGAGCGCAGGAATGGGCCCTGCTGTGAATTATTGGATCAAGAATTGTAATTACATGCCCCTGTTAAACAGGGGCAGAAAAATTGGGCCTTAGGCACTGGTGCCACAACACTGCAACCCCTCACAGTTACTGTAGTTGGAGTGCAGCAATGAGCCCTGTTGCAAAGTATTAGATCAAGAATTGTAATTACATGCTCCTGTTAAACAGGGGCAGAAAAATTGGGTCTTAGGCACTGGTGCTGGTGCCACAACACTGCAACCCCTCACAGATACTGTACTTGGAGCACAGCAATGAGCCCTGCTGCAAAGCATTGCATCAAAAATTGTAAATACACGCCCCTGTTAAACATGTTAAAATTTGTTAAAATTTATTTTATTTAAAATTAAAAATTGTATTTCCAACTTAGTTTCAGCAACATTTGTTAAACATACTTTCTCTAATGGTTTATTCTTTACCCTCATACTTTGAGCACAGTTGTAAGTGTTACCTGATGTATATTGCTGCTGTTTAACGCAGTCCGGCTGGACGTTTGCTGTAACAATTTTTTGCTTTTTACAGTTTTGTTTTTTTTATTCTGTTTATATCTGAAAACTTTTCAATAAAAAACTAATGTTAAAAAATATATATAATATAATAATAGAAAGGCAAAATGTAGAGATCATTACCTAGAGAAGGTTAACAGTCATGAGCAGGTCAAAGTTATAATTGGCATATTAAAAATTGAGGGTATAATAGGATTCAATACCACGAGAGAGATGAGGATTCCAGGGGAAAAGGGCAGGGAAGACGCACTAAAACATAGGGGGGAGGAGGGGGGGGGTGACCCTGGGAGCCATATACTGTTTTATAGGGGAGTTACAAAATGAAGCAAATACAAATCCTGTTAAATTGTGTCAACACAATGTTGGAAAAGGCAGTAAGATACTCCATTCTCTAGGTTCCAGGTATGGTATTCATGAAAAATAGAGATGAGGGGGCTCAACTGATAACCAGTTCATAGGGATAACTGCCCTTGCGGCTAATAGAATGTGAGAGAACAGCTGTTTAACTGTCTTTTTTAGACCTGGAAAGAAAAGATCCAATAAGTTATGTATTAAACAAGGACTGAATAGGAGCCATAACATTAGCCCAAAAGGGTTGTATCGACTGACACTGCCAAAAGATGTGGAAGTGTGAGCCAATGTCTGAACCACATCACCAGCAGAGGGGTGAGATGGATGGATCGTGACAATAGAGGTCTTCAGGAGTTCTATACCAAAACATTAGTACCTTGATAGCATTCTCTCTCTGCACCACACATCTAGATGACTTGGAAATAGACGTCCATATCTTATCCCAACAGGTGAATACGATGGGCTTCTGTAGAATATGGGACCATTTCTGCATATAGGAGTGAAGGTCTGTGGTAAGGGGAGCAGCTTCATGCATTATTTTATAAATAGTTTAAATCAAATGGGGCTTATAGGGTCCCTGGACACAAGTGAATTCACATTTAGTAGGTTTGTCCAAAGTAAGCGTTTCAGACATAGATGAGAAGAAATGTCTAATTTGGAGATATGAGTAGTGTAATTGTTTTGGAATATGGTATTTAGTCTGCAGTTCTTCAATGGTGAGCAGTTTGTGGGAAACTGGGTTAACGAACTGACACAGTTGAAACAATGTGGCTTGAGCCCAGGGAGCCATACGACCATAAGAAATGCTGTGTGGGATAAGCGTATTGAAGAGGACATTGGATAAGGGAGAGCATGGTGAGGAGAGAGAGTACTTCTTGTAAGTAGCCCGCCGGACTTCTAAAGTAAACAACATAGGAGCTAAACAAAAATGCTTCAATACCGGATCAGTGTGGAGAGAAGGAGACCATACCAAGGAGCAAGGGTTAACAGGGTACAGGGAACCCATCTCTGACCATATGTTAGGAGCGTATTGACTTGACCATGATGCTATAGTGCATGGTGTGTAAAGTACTTATACGTCACAATACCAGGGACCCCAGGCTGCCTCGAGTTAGACGGGAGATGACTACTGAGCTTGCGATACAATGAGCCCTGTTGTGTCATATAAAGTTCAGATACAGCCATTGGAGGAGTTTGAACTGGGATAGGGGAATATGGATGGGTAGGGTCTCAAAGAGGTAGAGGAGCTTCTGGAGTATGGACATTTGTAGGACATTTATTCTCCCCAATATGGAGATAGGATAAACATCCCATTGCTTCAGCATGTTCTGGATTTCCTTAAAAAGAGGAGGGTAATTAGCAGTGAATAGAGAGGAGTATGTGGATGTCAGCTGTACGCCCAAGAATTTAGGGGATCGAGAGCACCATCTACAGGGAAATGCTTGTTGTAGGGTGGATAAAAGATCAGGGAGAAGGAGGATAGGAAGGGCTTTAGTTTAAGAAGTGTTAACTTTTTAACCCAAGAGGGAGCCATAATTGGATAGCAGGTCATGTAATGATGGAAGTGAAAAGAGGGGATCAGTTATGGTCAAGAGGACGTCGTCAGTGAAAAGTCAAAGTTTGTATTCTCTCTGTCGCATCAAAACTCCTTTAATGTCCGGGTGAGTGCGAATGGCCGCAGCCAGGGGTTCCAAGCACAGGATGAAGAGGAGGTGTGATAAAGGACATCCCTGTCTGGTGCCATTGTTCATAAGATCAATGTGACGGCCACAAGCAATTAGTGACCAGCCCTGTCTAGATAACTTAAGAACACATTATAACACAGATCTCCAGGCCATGGTTCTCCTGCAGCCCAAAGTCCATGACAATCAACACGGTCATTGGTATGCCTAGTGTTATCTCCAGTGTGTCTAGCAGGGACAAACCCTACCAGGTCTTTATCAATAATTTGGGAAGGAATTGTGTCAGATGGTTGGCTAAAATTTTTGTGATGGTTTTGTAGTCGGAGTTTAAGAGTGTGATAGGCCTGTAGTTGTCAGGGAGAGAAGGGTCCTTGCCTGGTTAGGAGTAGGGAAGGCCATCTGGGGATTAATGGAAAGGGAGGTGCTTAAGGTATAGTGTCCATAGTTCCTCCATGGAAATAGCCACATTCAGCAGTCATAGGCAGGGCCGGTGCTAGACTATTTTGCGCCCTAGGCAAGACCAGCTACTTGCCTCCCCCCTGAAAAAGAAAACTGCACACATTGCCCCCTTTCCTGCACATAATGCCACCCCCTTAAACCCTACACTCCCTTTCCTGTATACATTGCCCCTTTTAATCCCACACCCTCCTTCCCGTACACACTGGCCACCCTTAACCCTAGACCCCCCCTTCCTATACACACTGCCCCCTTAATGCTACATTTCCTTCCTGCACACACTGCCCCCCTTTAATGCTTTACCCCTTTCCTGTATACACTGCCCCTTAAGGCCTACACCCCCTTCCTGCACACACTGCCCCCCCTTAACCCTACACCCCCTTTCTATACACACTGCCCAGTTTAACCCTACACCCCTTCCTGTAAACACTTCCCCCCTTTAACCCTACACCCCCTTCCTGCACACACTGCCCTCATTTAACGCTACATCCCCTTCTTGCACACATCACCCTCTTTTAATGCTACACCCCCTTCCTGCACACACTGCCCCTCTTTAATGCTACACCATCTTCCTGTATACACTGCCCACTTTAACCCTACACCCTCTTCCTATACACACTGCCCCCCTTTAACTCTACATCCCCCTTTCTGTACACACTGCCCCCTTCCTGCACACACTTCCCCCCTTTAAGCATACACCCCCTTTGTGTATATGCTTCCCCCTTAACCCTAAAGCACCCTTCCTGTATATACTGCCCCACTTTAATGCTACCCCCCTTTTCTGTGTATACCGCCTCCTTTAAAACCTACACCCTCTTCCTATACACACTGCCCCCCTTTAACCCTACACCCCCCGTCCTGCACACACTGCCCCCCTTTAAACCTACACCCCCTTTGTGTATACACTTCCCTCCCTTTATCCCTACACCACCCTTCCTGTATACTGCCTCCCTTTAATGCTACACCCCCTTCCTGCACATACTCCCCTCCTTTACCGCTTCACCCCCTTCCTGCACACACATCCCTCCTTTAACGCTACACCCTCTTCCTGCACACACTGCCCTATTTTAATGCTACACCCCCTTCTTGCACACACTGCCCTCCTTTAACGCTTTACCCCCCTTCCTGCACACACTGCCCCCCTTTAATGCTACAACCCTCCCTTTATACACTGCTCCCTTTAACCCTACACCCTCTTTCTATACACACTGCCTCCCTTTAACCCTACACCACCCTTCCTGTATACACTGTCTCCCTTTAATGCTACACCCACTTCCTGCACACACTGCTCCCCCTTTAACGCTACACCCCCCTTCCTGCACACACTGCCCTCCTTTAACACTACACCCCCTTCCTGTACACACCACCCTCTTTTATTGCTACACCCCCTTCCTGCACACACTGCCCCTCTTTAATGCTACACCCCCTTCCTGTATACATTGCCCCCTTTAACCCTACACCCTCTTCCTATACACACTGCCCCCCTTTAATCTACATGACCCTTTCTGTACACACTGCCCCCTTTGTGCACACACTGCCCCTTTAACCCTACACCCCTTTGTGTATACACTTCCCCCCCAACCCTACACCACCCTTCCTGTATACACTGCTCCCCTTTAATGCTACACCCCCTTCCTGCACACACTGCCCTCCTTTAATGCTACAACCCCTTCCTGCACACACTGCCCCTCTTTAATGCTACCCCTTCCTGTATATAGCACCCCCTTTAACCCTACACCCCCTTCCTGCACACACTGCCCCCCTTTTAACCCTATACCCTTTGTGTATACACGTCCCCCCTTTAACCCTACACCACCCTTCCTGTATGCACTGCCCCCTTTAATGCTACACCCCCTTCCTGCACACACTGCCCCCTTTAACGCTACACCCCCTTCCTGCACACACTGCCCTCCTTTAACGCTACACCCTCTTGCTGCACACACTGCCCTCTTTTAATCCTATACACATTGCCCCCCTTTAACCCTACACCCCCTTCTAATACACCCTGCCCCCTTTAACCCTACACCCCCCTTCCTGTACAAATTACACCCCTTCCTGCACACACTACCCTGTGTAGACTATACCCCCTGTGATGTGTGTTGCCCCCTCATTGAACTGACCTGAGCTGCCTTGCCGGACACAGCGAGCAGTGTATGGTTGGAGTACCTGGTCTGTCAGTCCTTGCTCAGTCCCGCCACCCGGCTCAGTGCTTCTATGGTTTTATCTGTCAGCAGAGTTCGTCCACCTGCTCCCACAGCCTCCGGTTCTCACACTGCATTCCTCTCACATCCTCCAACTGCCCCTCCACCCTGCACCTGAACTCCTTTATCTTGGCTTGCAGCCCGTGTACAGTCCCCCATAGAGAACATTCCCTCTCCTCCTCCAGTACACTCCTGCAGACCGGCCACACGGACATCTCTACCCCAAGCTCATGCTTGTGGGCGATGATTAGAGGCCTAGGGCTGACTTCAGCTGCAGCGAGCAGTGATCCCCATCATCCAGTGAATGACCTTGTCCCATGCCAGGATCTCAGATCACTTACACTGTGTGCAGGTGCACCGGTGTGTGTGGGGGAGGGACAGCGGCTCTGGAGGAGACATCTATCGGGGATGAGGAGATGACAGGGAAGGAATGTGGCACTGGCCATACCTGCAGCCTAGGTGGCAGTGCACCCTAGGTGGCTGCCTTGTTTGCCTAGTGGTAGCACCGGCACTGGTCGTAGGTTGGTTGAGGATAATTTTAGAAGCTTGAATGTTGCAAAGAAATCTTCGAAGGCTTCCTGAATAAAATTGAAGTTGTTTTCAGGGGTTAGGCAGTTAAAAAAACTTTTGGAAGAAAGTAGAAAAAACTGTAGCCATGGTTCCGGGGCAATACGTGGGTGTACTGTCTGAATGGGTAAGAGAATCAGGAAAATAAGGAAAAGGGCGAGGCTTAAGCTTATTGACTAGCATTGTATGGGGCTTGCTGGAGCATTTATAGAATTTTTGCTTTGACCATAGTAAGGATTTAGCAATACGATTCATATTCAGGGTTTTAAGTTGGTTCCGAAGGGAGGTTATCTTTTTTCAAGCGCGAGCCTGTGGAAATACATTGGCCCCTAAAAAAAAGCCTTGTGGGCTTCCCACAAAATAGACTCTTCCGAGACAGAACTGTGATTGAGGTGACAAAAACTACTCCAAGGCTTGGGTAAGTTGAGCTTTAGTGCTATCAAGGTGTAGAAAGAAATCATTCAAACGCCAGTGACATTGTTTCGAAGAGGCTGCAGACATGTTGAGTTTTAGAAATATAGATGAATGATCCAACCATATGAGCGTTTATCAATTTAGGCCAATATGTATTTTGCTATATATTTTTGTTAAAAAAATCCCAAAAAGTGTATATTGATTGGTTTGCGCAAAAGTTATTGCATCTACAAACTATGGAAAATTTTAATGGAATTTTTATTTATAATTTTTTTTACTAGTAATGGCGGCGATCAGCAATTTTTAGCGGGACTGCGACATTGCGGTGGACAAATTGGACATCTAACTGACACTTTTGACACTTTTTAGGGACCAGTAACATTATTACACTGATCAGTGCTAAAAAAAAATGCACTGTCACTGTACTAATGAAACTGGCAGGGAAGGGGTTAACATAAGGGGTAGGGGTGAGCCGAACACCCCCCTGTTTGGTTCGCACCAAAACCTGCGAACTGACCGAAAGTTTGCGCAAACTTTAGAACCCTATTAAATACAATGGACGCGAACGTTCAAAATCAAAAGTGCTATTTATAACGGCTAATATGCAAGTTATTGTCCTAAAAGGGTTCGGGGACCCGGGTCCTGCCCCAGGGGACATGTATCAATGCAAAAAGAAGTTTTAAAAACTGCATTTTTTTCGGGAGCAGTGATTTTAATGATGCATAAAGTGAAAAAAAAAGTGAAATATTCCTTTAAATATCGTACCTGGGGGGTGTCTAAAGTATAAAATGTAATAGGGAAAAAAGAAGGCGCACTGACCTAGTGCACTATCAATGGCTAGGTTTTATTAAAAGTAAGTTGAAAGATTAAAAATACTCACAAAGCAAGTATAATAGTAGGCACATAATCATTCCATCAAAGGGGATTGCCTCCTACTGGAACCAGATGACCAGAGAGTCCAGACAACAGAGTTCACAGCTACGGCTGACGCGTTGCGAGGGCGCACCCTCTTCCTCAGAGCCAAAAAGTGATGCACTATCAAAGGCAAAGGCAATCCCCTTTGATGGAATGATTATGTGCCTACTATTATACTTGCTTTGTGAGTATTTTTAATCTTTCAACTTACTTTTAATAAAACCTAGCCATTGATAATGCACTAGGTCGGTGCGCCTTCTTTTTTCCTTTTACATTTTAGTCTTAAAGAATACCAATTATTCTGAGGAGGGCAGCAAGATTCCTGGTCATTTTCCTACGGAACACTCTGGTTGTGTCACTAAGAGACTGTACTCCCGAGCGCAGGAGACTGTTTGTGGGTGTCTAAAGTGTGCCTGTGAAGTGGCACGTGTTTCCCGTGTTTAGAACTGTCCCTGCACAAAATGACATTTCTAAAGGAAAAAATGTCATTTAAAACTGCTTGCGGCTTTAATGTAATGTTTGGTCCCGGCAATATGGATAAAAATCATTGAGAAAAATGGCATGGGTACCCCCCCACCCATGCCCCTTTGGATCTTGTATGGATATTAAGGGGAACCCCGCACCCAAAATAAAAAAAAGGCCCTATATACTCTGAACAGAAGTATACAGGTGGTGCAAACAAGACAGGGACTGTAGGTTTGTTCTTAAGTACAATCTGTTTGTAATTTGGAACAGGTACATTTTTAAGTGTAGCTCCAGCTAAAAAAATCTATTTTTAAGCTTTTTGGAGAACATAGGGAAGGGTTATCACCCCTGTAACATTTGTTTTGCTGTCTGTGCACCTGTTCAGAACATTTCACCTCACTTTCCGTCCCAATGACAAATGCTTTTGGAAAATTTGGGGGTTTTATTGAAACAAGGATTGGTGATAAAGCATCAGTAGAGAGGAGTTACCTTTTTCCCATATTAACTCTTACAGGAAAAAATTTGCCTTCCTAGGGGTAGATTTCCTCTCACTTCCTGTTGTCTCCTTCCGTTTGCAAGTAGGAGTCGTTTGTAAGTTGGATGTTTGAAAGTAGGGGCCTGCCGTATATACTCTGCAGAAATTTGCCCCTTAGGTGTTGGTGTTGCCACAACACTGTAAGCCCTCACAGTTACTCTTGGTGGGCGCTGGAACGCCCTGCTGTGAACTATTATATCAGGAATTGTAATTATATGCCATTGTTGAACAGTGGTAAGAAAAATTGGGCCTTTGGTGGTGGTGCTGGTGCCACAACACTGTAAGCCCTCACAGTTACTCTTAGTGGGCGCATGAATGGATCCTGCTGTGAATTATTAGATCAAGAATTGTAATTGCATGCCCCTGTGGAACAGGGCCTGAAAAATTGGGCCTTTGGTGGTGGCAGTGGTGCTGGTGCCACAACACTGTAAGTCCTCACAGTTACTCTTGGTGGGCACAGGAATGGGCCCAGCTGTGAAATATTAGATCAAGAATTGTAATTACATGCCCCTGTTCAACAGGGTCAGAAAAATTGGGCCTTTGGTGGTGGTGGTGTTGCCACAACACTGTAAGCCCTCACAGTTACTCTTGGTGAGCGCAGGAATGGGCCCTGCTGTAAATTATTGGATCAAGAATTGTAATTACATGCCCCTGTTAAACAGGGGCAGAAAAATTGGGCCTTAGGCACTGGTGCCACAACACTGCAACCCCTCACAGTTACTGTAGTTGGAGTGCAGCAATGAGCCCTGTTGCAAAGTATTAGATCAAGAATTGTAATTACATGCTCCTGTTAAACAGGGGCAGAAAAATTGGGTCTTAGGCACTGGTGCTGGTGCCACAACACTGCAACCCCTCACAGATACTGTACTTGGAGCACAGCAATGAGCCCTGCTGCAAAGCATTGCATCAAAAATTGTAAATACACGCCCCTGTTAAACAGGGGCTGAAAAATTGGGCCTTAGCCACTGGTGGCGGTGCCCAGAACCAAAATGTTCTTTCAAGCTATCAGCATGATTATTGAGGAGGAAGAGGATAGTCACTCAGCATAACAGGATAGTCACTCTGCATCATCATAGGCAGTCTTGAAGGGATCTGACATTTAAAATAAAATTATTCTGTTACATCAGCATCAGGTGCTTGGTAGCTGGTGGTGATCCAAGACTGATTCATTTTTATGATGGTCAATCGATCGCCCGAGTCGGTGGACATGCGCACCCTGTGATCGGTTACAAAGCCTCCTGCAGCACTGAATGTGCATTCCGAAAGAACGCTGGATGCAGGACAGGCCAGTATCTCAATTGCATACTGTGCAAGCTCTGGCCAGTGATCCTTCCTCAAGAACCAGTAACCCAGAGGATTTTCGGTGGGAAAGGTGTCCAAGTCTGATCTTGCCCCTAGGTATTCCTGCACCATGTAAACCAGACGCTGGCGATGGTTTCTGGAACCGATCATACCTTGGGGCTGGGGACTAAAAAATTGTCTGAACGCATCGGTCAGACGGCCACCTTCTCCACCGCTCCTTCTTTGACTGACCGAAGCCTCAGCAACACGTTGTCCAGGACCAGGAATTTGTAACCTCCCAGTGTCTGGGAACGCGTTGCACAGACCTTTCTGCAAGGCCTTCCGAAGATGCCTCATCCTCTGCTCCCTCTGTGACGGCAAGATAAGGTCCCCAACCTTACCCTTGTAACGTGGATCAAGGAGGGTTGCCAGCCAGTAATGATCCCTCTCCTTGATCGCACGAATACGAGGATCCTTCCGTAGGCTTTGCAGGATCAGGGAGGCCAAGCAGCATAGGTTTGCTGAGGCATTCTGTGCGGAGTCCTCTGGGTCACTGAGGATGACATGATCCGCAGCCACCTCCTCCCAGCCACGTACAAGTCCATGGGTGTCTTGGGACTGTAATTGATCCCTTGAAGACTGTATATAAAAAGGTATTTCCGCGCTACTATGAGGTGATAAGATAGTGATACAACTGCTACTAAACACTGAGAGAGGTAAAAAACATAACCTTAATAAAAATAGTGTATAGAAAGTAGTGCTGAGCTGTTGTAATTGACTCTAGGTCAATGAGAAGATTGGTGCTCCAAAGGAATAGTGTACAAACAGTACTAATAAAATTATGGGACGATAAAGTGCAAATGTGCAAAAGGAGGACTTGTGACATCAAATAATCCGAAACTTAAATATAATCAGCAAGTGCAGAAGCAATGTTGAAGTGCAAGTGCAAATAAATGGGTAAACTTGATCTAAGGCCTTAATATACTAGTTGTATTAGTAAGGGGCCTTGTTAGCCAGCAAGTACTGAATGGTAAAGTGTAAACTTTGCAATAAATATCCAAAATATGATAATCACAATTGATGATAGATAATAAAAAATGAATCCAACAAAAAAAAAAAATGCTGGTTAGAAACGTTATTAAGAGAGGGACGAGACAATACAATTAAAGCGCTGAACATTAATCATTGGCTAACAACAAAAAGGCAACAAGGTTTTTTTCTGTCCCTAGATGCCGAAAAGGCGTTCGACAGAGTGGCATGGGATTTCATTGACGCGGTACTGGAACATATAGGCATTTTGCCATTGATGAGATCTTACATCAAAGCACTGTATTCTAATCCAACAGCTCGAGTGCGTGTCAATGGTCATCTGTCGAACGCCTTCAATTTACGAAACGGCACAAGACAGGGATGCCCCTTGTCCCCATTATTATTTGTTCTAACTCTAGAACCACTATTAAACAGGATCAGAGATAACAATGATATCAGGGGGATTGAGATCCACAGCAAAACATATAAAATCGCAGCGTTCGCAGATGATATGCTTCTTTTTCTCTCTGAACCTCATATATCACTGCCAAATCTCTTGAAAGACTTAGAACATTTCCAATTACTCTCAAATTTAAAAATCAACCATTCCAAATCTAACGCCCTAAATGTCACGCTACCCACAAGCTCAGTAGAACTATGCAAAAAAAACTTCCCATTTACTTGGGCAAATCAAAACATCACATACCTAGGAATTGAAATCCCCTCTAACCTAAACAATTTATACCAATTAAATTACACCCCCATACTAAAAGAAGCACATGCAGACCTGAAGAGGTGGAATTGTTTAAATATATCCTGGTTTGGGAGGGCCTCACTGATAAAGATGACAATCCTACCCAAATTCCTATATGTCATGCAAACAATTCCCATCAAATTACCATCATCTTTCTTTTCATCCTTTTGTAAGGCATGTTCCCTCTTTGTCTGGAGGGGCAAACCTCCCAGAATAAAATTCACTAGATTAAACCTACCCAAAAACAGGGGGGGAATTGCTCTACCCGATCTCAAAAAGTACCATCAAGCAACACTTCTAACACGAATAGTGGACTGGAACATACACCAAAAAGTTAAAGATTGGGTCACTCTGGAACACATCCAGTTCCCACAAGAATTAAAGTCCCTATCTTGGATCCACCCCAAATTTTACTCAAAACACATTGAATCACATCCTCTTATAGGTCCCACTCTTGAGACATTTCACAACACTTTTAAAATGGTGAATCCATCGCCGTGGCTGAGCCCACTCACACCACTAAGAAATAATCCAGACATCCCCCCTGGTCTAGAAAAAAACTTTTTATCAGACTGTTGGCCTCACAAAGACATATTGGTCAATCATTTCCTAAAAGACAGAAAAATTCTATCCAGGGATGATCTAAATAAAGTCATTAAATCATTCTCAATCACACAATGGACACACAACCAAATAAGACATTTCCTGACTAAACGAGACATGACTCAATTCTGGATAAGACCTCTTACAACATTAGAAGACCTTTGTACAAAAAAATCCCCCCACAGACATATCATTTCAACCATTTATAACTCGCTCTTTGAGGGACTGACGGATTTCTCCAGTGTGTCGTGTCAAAAATGGGAAAGTGATCTAGGTATCACTCTGACGAAAGAAAACTGGGAAAAAATATTCATGTACGCACATAAAGGGTCACTAAATGTAGCCACCCAGGAGAGTGGTTTTAAAATTCTCACCAGGTGGTACAGAACTCTCAATATCATACACAAATTTTATCCCCAAAGCTCTGACAAGTGTTGGGGATGCAAACAAGAGGAGGGCTCGATGCTCCATATTTGGTGGTCCTGCCCCTTAATTCAAAGTTTCTGGAAATTGGTACATGAAACCATTATCTTAATCACGTCAGAACACCTATTATTTGGCCCTGCGCAATATTTGTTGCATTTTAATTCCATTCCCAGAAAAGTTTACCTGAAGTCATTACCTATGTTTATGATTAATGCTGCACGTCACTGTATCCCCTGTCACTGGCGATCTAACAAAATACCGACAAAAAAAGAATGGTTTCGGAGAATAAACAAAATAGAACAAATTGAAGAACTCATTAGTATCTCTCAAGAAAATATTATTAAATTCTCGACAACCTGGCACGATTGGATTGCTTTCAAAAACTCTCAGGCATACAAACAAGTAATGGAGTAGAAACTGTATTCTTTCCTAAGGAGCTTAACCCATATATGTCTTTAAGGGAAAATCCTATATTGGAGAAATCCTAACTCACTGTTCAGCTGTCCCTACCCCCCCCCCCCCCTTTTAATTTTTTTTTTCTTCCCCTCCTTCTCTGCTCCCCTCCCCCTCCCCAGAGAGTGGAGAGGGGAAAAAGGAAAGATAATTATTGAATAGACAAATAAAATGTGCCTTATTGACTAGAATATTCTTCTAGAACAAAGCAGGAAAATCAACTGGTGTAATATGTTGACTACTAACACTCATGGATACCTTTAGATGTAACTGTATGTGAACCATATGTTTTTACAAGACATGATTTGTCCTATTTTCCTATGTTAAGAATTTTTGATGTTCATACGTATAAACTGATATCTTATGTTATCATATCTCACTCAATAAAAATTTATGAAACAAAAAAAAAAAAAGAAACGTTATTAAGTTCTTTTGGATTGCTTTCAAGTTATTAGCATTTATATGTGTAAGATCGATTTTGCTGTCACAGCTTTTGCACATCTGCACTTTACCGGTACTCTAGTACTTTCTGCCTAGCAAGACACCTTACCAGTATATTAAGATTTTGAATTAATTTTTTATTATCTATCATCAATTGTGATTATCATATTTTGGATATTTTTCTGCAAAGTTTACACTTTACCATTCAGTACTTGCTGGCTAACAAGGCCCCTTACTAATACAACTAGTATATTAAGGCCTTAGATCAAGTTTACCCATTTATTTACACTTGCACTTCAACATTGCTTCTGCACTTGCTGATTATATTTAGGTTTCGGATTACTTGATGTCACAAGTCCTCCTTTTGCACATTTGCACTTTATTGTCCCATAATTTTATTAGTACTGTTTGTACACTATTCCTTTGGAGCACCAATCTTCTCATTGACCTAGAGTCAATTACAACAGCCAGGGCTGGTGCAAGGATTTTTGACACCCTAGGCGAAGCCTCATTTGCCCCCCCCCACACACACACCAGTTCCCCCTCTGTACATCTGCCCCCCCCACACACACACCAGTTCCCCCTCTGTACCCCCTCTGCACATCTGCCCCCCCACACAAATACCAGTTCCCCCTCTTTAACCCCCCTGCACATCTGCCCCTCACACACACATATATCTTTTCCCCCTCTGTACACAGTGCAATGTATGTACTATAAACTTGACAGCAGAGTACATTTTTTTATTTCTTGTGACTGGGTGCAGACTGCAGCACTGAGCCTGTGCTTCCACTATATACCTGAGTCAGCGGCGGTGAAGGCTTTACTCAAGGAGAGCGACGCTGCTGCCTGTCTGTCCACTCCTCTCACAACAGATCCCGGGCGACCAGGAGGAGGGAGTGGGGGGGGGATCAGATATCACGGCAAGCCCAGACTTACATGCTGCAGCAGGGCTTCCATCTCACCCGCCCTGGCCAGTTCATCCATGGATCATGCAGCACTTCCGGCCAGCTGCTCTTTGTCCCGGCTCTCTCCCCTCATCTTCTCACTGCCGCTGCTAGGGTGGCATTGCAGGCGCAACCGCCCCCTAGCCCGTCGGCTGGCGCCATAAGGCATGTCTTTAAAAAATGCCGGTCCTGGATTTTAATACTCCGAATCCCCAGCGAGTGGCTGGGGATCCGGATTTTGCAGCCCCCCCTACCCTGGCGCTCTAGGCAGCCGCCTGACTTGCCTATTGCTAGCGCCGGCCCTGAAAACAGCTCAGTACTACTTTCTATCCCTTGAAGACTGCTGCTGATGCTGGTTGCTAATCTCCACCTCCATACTGACACAATCCTCCTCCTCCCCCTCCTTCTCCTCTTCCTGTGTGATAGCTGGGCCAACAGGAACACTGTCTAGCTAAAGGGGGCCTTGAGAGGTAAGGAAGTCCTCCTCTTCCTGCCTCTGTTCTGCCTCAAGTGCCCTGTCCATTATTCCACGCAGCGTGTGCTCCAACAGGTGGACAAGAGGGACTGTAAGGAAAGGTTCCATCCGCTGGTAGTATCTATCATCTAGCGTGCAGTACTGAAGTCCACCAGCAGGTGTCTCCTGGCAGTTCTGAACTGTCAGGGGAACTTCTCTCTGCTGGCGTTATATCATCCTTGGGCCACAGTACTGGCGTCCACCAGCGGATGGATCCTGGCAGTGTGGTGCAGATGTTACTTCCTGCAATCAGGGGTCACCTGAGCCTGTTAGCAGGTATACATACCCGGCAAGTGCACACACACTGCCCTGATATCGTCCTCGTGCCCAGACCTGCAGCCTGTCTACCTGATACCTGATACTTGGTACCTGATCCCTGATCCCTGATACCTGAACCTGTTGTTCTGCTCCTTATCCCTGGATCCCTGGATCCTTGCTCTGCTCCCTGCTTGTCCCTGTCTGTCCACTCCTGGCCCCTCATCTGCTGATCTCCCTATAATGATTCTGGCCTGGCTTGACTACGATTCTGGTTCCCCCTTTACTACTTATGCTGGTTGGTTATCGTCACTGTTTGATTGTTTGGTTGTTCACTTTGTACTGGTGGTGTGTTCTCATTCATATTTACTTATCTTAATAAACTATTTACTTCACCTATTTCTGTTTGCGGTTTCCTCTGTTGCAGTCCACACAGTTCTGATTAAATCTGATTCTTGACAGAATACCAGGGCCATCCCTAATCAGAAGTGGCTGCACATGGGAACCATTTTGATCGTTTGCAAACATGAATGCTGATGTGATTGTTTATTTATCTCGGCAGGTAAATGAAAGCAGTGATTATTGTCGCCAGGTTTTGAAAGAATGGTCTAGTGACCAGTTGTTTACAGCCATCCGATCGGCTCACTCCCTGGTCGATCAGGGTTATATGCTGTTTGGGAAGGTGCAACCTTTAATTAAAATCTGTACTGAGCTGGCCCTGCCCTGTTTTCCAGAGGGCCATGATAATTTCACTCCTCCTTTTAATGTGAATCAGGTTGTTTCCTTAGTTTGGCTTTTTGAAGACGATCCTTTCAATTTTTGTGAGCACTGCTCAGCCTGCTCCCCACAGGTGATTGCTGAGAGCATTAAGTCTGCTCAGTCTTTTGTTAAACAGGGAGATTTAAAGTCACAGTTTGTACAATCCATACATTTGGCATGGTCTGGCATGGTGCAATCAGCCCAGCCAGACAAACCACCTCTTCCATCAGACACCAGCCGACCCAAATGTATGTTTCTCCATCACCCATGGCAACCCCAGTCGCAGTTCAGTACACACTGCTTCCCACCAGGTACCAATATCTAGTCTCTGCTCCCTGTACCTATCCTGCATTCAACCCACCTGTCTCTTCTCAGCTACCTACAAACCCACAAGAACTTCCCCCAGCTACTGTTACCTCTTCTCTGCCATATCCCAACCCTTCTTTCCAGTCTGCTACACCCCTTACCTACAGGGCTTCAGTGGTTAAGCCAAAGAAGAGACAAAAGTTATTTCCGACCAGAACGATCCTGCCAGTAACCCAACCTGCCTCCACACCAATCAAACTGCTTCAGTCTGTTGCCCCAGTTCCTGTATGCCAACCTGAAGTTCCTGTGCCAGCCTGCCAGCCTGAAGTTCCTGTGCCAGCCTGAAGTGCCAGAGCCAGTGTCCCGGCCTGAAGTGCCAGAGCCAGTGTCCCAGCCTGAAGTGCCAGAGCCAGTGTCCCAGTCAGAAGTGCCAGAGCCAGTGTTCCAGCCTGAAGTGCCAGAGCCAGTGTTCCAGACTGAAGTGCCAGAGCCAGTGTTCCAGCCACATGTCCCGGTGCCTGCCTTCCAACCAGAAGTCCTAATGCCAGTGGTCCAGTCTGAAGATCCGGTGTCCCAGTCTGAAGATCCGGTGTCCCAGTCTGAAGTTTCGGTGTCCCAGTCTGAAGATCCTATGTCCCAGTCTGAAGATCCGGTGTCCCAGTCTGAAGATCCTATGTCCCAGTCTGAAGATCTGGTGTCCCAGTCTGAAGATCCGGTGTCCCAGTCTGAAGATCCGGTGCCTGTGTCCCCGCCTGAAGATCCGGTGCCTGTGTCCCGCCTGAAGATCCGGTGCCTGTTTCCCCGCCTGAAGATCCGATGCCTGTGTCCCTGCCTGAAGATCTGATGCCTGTGTCCCCGCCTGAAGATCCGGTGCCTGTGTCCCCGCCTAAAGATTCGGTGCCTGTGACCCCACCTGAAGATTCGGTGCCTTTGACCCCGCCTGAAGATTCGTTGCCTGTGACCCCGCCTGAAGATCCGGTGCCCCTTTCCCGGCCTGAGGTTGTGGTGCCCATTTCCCGGCCTGAGGTTGTGGTGCCCGTTTCCCGGCCTGAGGTTGTGGTGCCCGTTTCCCGGCCTGAGGTTGTGGTGCCTGTTTCCCAGGATGAGGTTGTGGTGCCCGTTTCCCGGCTTGAGGTTGTGGTGCCCGTTTCCCGGCTTGAGATTGTGGTGCCCGTTTCCCGGCCTGAGGAGCCTGCTGCCCAGCCTGATGTGTTCCTGTCCGCTGCCCAGCCTAAGATGTACTTGTCTGCTGTCCAGCCTGATGTGCCACTGTCTGCTGCCCAGCTTGATGTACCCATACCTGCTGCCCAGCTTGATTTACCTGCTGCCCAGCTTTATGCACCTGTACCTGCTACGCAGCTTGAGGTTCCTGTGCTTGCTATCCAGCCTGATTTTTGCCCAACCTGTTGTGACTTTGTCTACTGCCCGGCTTGACGCCATAGACTTTCTCCAGCAACGGCTGGTTGGAGCGCCCCCGGAGGTCACTCCTTCGAGGGGGGGTACTGTAAGGAAAGGTTCCATCCGCTGGTAGTATCTATCATCTGGCGTGCAGTACTGAGGTCCACCAGCAGGTGTCTCCTGGCAGTTCTGAACTGTCAGGGGAACTTCTCTCTGCTGGTGTTATATCATCCTTGGGCCGCAGTACTGGCGTCCACCAGCGGATGGATTCTGGCAGTGTGGTGCAGATGTTACTTCCTGCAATCAGGGGTCACCTGAGCCTGTTAGCAGGTATAAATACCTGGCAAGTGCACACCCACACTGCCCTGGTATCGTCCTCGTGCCCGGACCTGCAGCCTGTCTCCCTGATCCCTGATCCCTGAACCTGTTGTTCTGCTCCTTATCCCTGGATCCCTGGATCCTTGCTCTGCTCCCTGCTTGTCCCTGTCTGTCCACTCTTGTCCCCCCATCTGCTGATCTCCCATTAAGGATTCTGGCCTGGCTTGACTACGATTCTGGTTCCCCCTTTACTACTTATGCTGGTTGGTTATCGTCACTGTTTGATTGTTTGGTTGTTCACTTTGTACTGGTGGTGTGTTTATATTTACTTATCTTAATAAACTATTTACTTCACCTATTTTTGTTTGCGGTTTCCTCTGTTGCAGTCCACACAGTTCTGATCATATCCGATTCTTGACAGGGACAGTGTCACTGATGCATGCACTGTCACTGCTCACCGTCCTTGTGGCCTCCTCAAATGGTGCCAGGACAGTGCATGCATCCCTGATCATGGCCCACTGTCGTGGGGAAAAAAATCCAAGCTCCCCTGACACTGTCCTGGTGCCATATTGCCACAGATACTCATTTATGGTCCTCTGCTGCGTGTGCAGCCGCTGCAGCATGGCCAACGTAGAGTTCCACCTGGTGGGCATGTCACAGATTAGGCGGTTCTTGGGCAGGTTGTAATCCTTTTGCAGGTAAGACAGCCGAGCACTGGCATTATATGACCGGCGGAAATGCCCACAAAGTTTCCTGGCCTGCTTCAGGACCTCCTGTAAACCTGGGTACCTGCCCAAGAACTGCTGCACCACCAACTTAAGGACGTGAGCCAAACAAGGCACATGGGTCAGTTGTCCCTGTTGGAGGGCGGAGAGGAGGTTGGTGCCATTGTCGGGAACCACCTTTCCTGGCTTAAGCTGGCGTGGCATCAACCACCTCTGAGCTTGCCACTGCAGAGCTGACAGAATCTCTGCCCCAGTGTGGCTCCTGTCCCCCAAGCCCACCTCAAGCACCGCATGCCATCTTTTTGCCTGCGTACTTGCGTAGCCCCTTGAACGCCTACGGAGCACCGCTGGTTCCGAGGACAAATCAGCAGAGGAAGAGGCCATGGAGGAAGAAGAAGAGGAGGGGTGGAGGAGAGAGGTGTGTCAGAATCACCAATAGTAACATTTTGGAGGCGTAGTGGCGGAACAACCTCCAACACTACTGCACCTTGTCCTGCATCCTTCTCAGCTGCCAGCAGAGTCACCCAATGCACCGTGAAAGATAGGTAACGTCCCTGTCCATGCCTGCTGGACCATGAGTCAGCGGTAATATGCACCTTACCGCTGACCGCTCTGTCCAGCGAGGCCAAGACATTGCCTTCCACATGCTGGTAGAGAGCCGGTATCGCCTTCCATGAGAAAAAGTGGAGTTTGGGAACCTGCCACTGAGGAACCGCACATTCCACAAACTCACGGAAGGGGGCAGAGTCTACCAACTGAAAAGGCAGCAGTTGAAGTGCTAGCAATTTAGCCAAGCTAGCATTCAACCGCTGGGCATGTGGATGGCTGGGAGCAAACTTCTTTTGGCGGTGCAGCAGCTGGGGCAGGGAAATTTGCCTGGTACAATCGGACATCAGGGTACCGATAGCAGATTGCCAGCAAGTACTTGGTTGTGGCACACCTAATTCTACACCTTCATTCCTCTCAGTGCAGGTTTCTGAGAGGACTGAAGGTATAGTGGGGTTGGAGATCCCAGCTGATGAGGTGCAAGGAGAGGTCCGCTTTGTTCTTTGGTGTGGGTCTTTTAGGTAAGCTTGCCAACGGACTGCATGACAGGTCGACATATGTCTGGTCATGCACGTGGTGCCCAAGCGGCTGATGTTTTTGGCCACGCGAGATACGCTTTAGACATATGTTGCAAATGGCAATGGTGCGATCTGCTGCACACGTCTGAAAAAAGGCCCACACCAAATAACTTTTTGAATAACGCGCAGAGACAGCAGCGCCCTGCACATGCGGAGCTCTGCGGTGTGATGCAGTCAGTGTGCTGCCCTTAAGCTGGCTCCTGGAGGGCACCCTGCCTCGTTGGAGATGTGCCTCCTCCTCCTCCTCCTCTCTCCTATCAGGCACCCACGTGGAGTCAGTGACCTCATCATCCCCTGCCTCCTCATCACCGGAGCCAATCTGGCAGTATGCTGCAGCTAAGGGAACATGACTGCCAGATAGCTGACCTTGTTGGGCACACCCTCTCTCTGGGCTCACGTTACTACCCCCTCTCTCTGAGCTCACGTTACTGCCTTCCTCCAGCTGGGTTCC
Organism: Rana muscosa; assembly: GCA_029206835.1. Lineage (NCBI taxonomy): Eukaryota > Metazoa > Chordata > Amphibia > Anura > Ranidae > Rana > Rana muscosa. The sequence continues at coordinate 104,475,632 of CM055119.1, read as the reverse complement.
ATCATCGGAGCCTTCAAAACGCTGGGCATCCTCCTGGAGCATGTACCCAACACTGTGGTCAAACAGTTTGGGGGACTCCTCAGGAGGACATGGTGGGGCTAGGGAAGGAGTGACTGATGCCATTGAGCCGAGGGTAGAGGCTGCTTTGGCAGCTGCTTTGCCAGACAAAGTACCCTGAGCCTGGTTGAGAGAGGATGAGGAGGAGGAGGACGGCTTGGTCATCCACTCTACCAAGTCTTGGGCATGTTGCGGCTCAACATGGCCAGTTGCCGAAAAGAAGGACAAGCGTGTCCCACGGCCACATGCTGATGAGGATGCACGGTGTCCACGACCAGCAGCGCTGTTGCCTCTAGACACAGAGCCTGCTTGTCCTCTTTTATTGCCTCGTGACTGTCTGCCTCTCATTGTTTGCTTCCAGACATAATAATATCCTGCAGTGAGATTTAGCTGCACAAAGGTGGGATGTTGAAAACTGTGCAGAGGACACAGTACACTGAAAATACTAGCAGCTCTCTGCTTGTGGTTTTATTATGAGAACACCATTATAATAGTCACTAACTGTATTCACGTAAGCTTTAGGTGAACGCTATGCAAAGCACACAGTAGTACACTAAGTGAAACACTGACTGTCTGCAGCTAACACAATCACCTGCCTGCCCTTCACAGTATAGAGACTAACTGTACTCAGGTGAGCTTTAGGTGAACACTATGCAAAGCACACAGTAGTACACAAAGTGAAACACTGACTGTCAACAGCTAGCACAATCACCTGCCTGCCCTTCACAGTATAGAGACTAACTGTATTCAGGTGAGTTTTAGGTGAACGCTATGCAAAGCACACAGTAGTACACTAAGTGAAACACTGACTATCTGGAGCTAGCACAATCACCTGCCTGCCCTTCACAGTATAGAGACTAACTGTATTCAAGTCAGCTTTAGGTGAACGCTATGCAAAGCACACAGTAGTACACTAAGTGAAACACTGACTGTCTGCAGCTAGCACAATCACCTGCCTGCCTGTCACAGTATAGAGACTAACAGGAACGGATCTAACTAAACTCAATACAGTGTATAAATATTGTGACAGCAGGAAGGTAAAGTCACCTGGTTGCATCCAGGGGGGTAGATATATTTCGCCCAGATTCAGGCTTTACGCCGACTTATACAACTAGGTGGAGAGTTGTATAAGGCTAGTGGGCTCATGGATGACTCATACCTCTAGGGAGAGGGCTGGGCGTCGTACAGACAGGGAGTTGATGAGGCCAGCTGAAGCTTGTCAGCTCATTTAGGCCTCTATAAGAACTCCCAGCTTCATTAGATGTTAGCTCATGCCTGGAACCAGACCTGTGTGGACTGTCTAGGGAGAGTGAACCCCTGTGCGGTGAGGCAAAGCCTGTGTGGCTATTTGTTTGGACTTTTACTAAACCAGGGACTTAGGGACTAGGACAGCACTAGGCTGATCCCAGTTGTTAGTTAGGAAACCTGTATGTTTAGTCAGAGGTCAACTTGACCAGGATTTATTTTGGTTATGTTTCTTTTGCTTTGCTGTGTTTTGTCACTGTAAATAGAAAATAAACCGCACTTTTTTTGATTTTGAAAACCACAACCTCCGTTTGCTGGGCCTGTTTTGTGTGGGGAGCCCATCCCGGGGGTCACACACACCCGCTGCCGAGCTAACCCCCTCACAGTTGGTGGAGAACCAGTGGCAGTTTTTTTTTAAGCCAGCATGGAGGAGATACTGAAGCAGCTGGCTCTAGCAAATGCCAATCAACAGCAGACAAATGCAGGTTTGCAAAGGAGCCTTGCAGCCCAGCAGCAGACAAACGCAACTTTGCAACAGAGTCTGGAGGCTCAGCAACGAGCCCAGCAGCAATCTGAGGCCCGCTTCATAGACCTGTTGCAGAAGCAAGAGCAGAGACTACAACAACAGATGGAAGCAGTAATGCAGCAACGTCCGCAGACCAGTGAGGAAAGCCGTCCCACTAATACCGCGTCCTTTGGGGTGAGTCGTTTATTGACAAAAATGACTGGAGAGGATGATCCAGAGGTATTTTTGACCACATTTGAAAGGACCGCTGAAAGAGAAAAGTGGCCTGAGGAGCAGTGGGCTGGACTGGTGGCTCCTCTGTTAACTGGTGAATCGCAGAAAGATTACTATGACCTAGAGCCTAACCAAGCAAAAGACTATGTGATGCTAAAAGCTGAAATATTGGCAAGGCTGGGTGTCACCCAGGCTGTCCGGGCTCAGCGTGTGCATAACTGGACTTTCCAGCTTGGAAAACCCCCCAGGTCTCAAATGTATGATCTCATTCACCTGAGCAGAAAGTGGCTACAGCCAGAGACTTTGTCCGCACCAAAGATTGTGGAACGTGTTGTAATGGATCGGTTTTTGAGAGCTCTTCCTACTGCCATCCAAAAGTGGGTAAGCCATGGAGACCCAGAGACGGCCGATGGTCTTGTGGATCGTGTGGAGAAATACTTGGCTACAGAGAACCTGACGGCCTCTTCCAGAGACACTCGGACTTTCCACCCTAAGACCAGACCATCCCCAGGGGCGGATAAGAGGATTCCACGGGGTGAGGGTGGAGAGAGTGAGAGGGTGGGAGCTCTACCCCAAGTTTGGCGAGAACAGCCTGGGAAATCAGCGGCTCAAGAGGCGGCAAGAAGGATCGTTTGCTACCGCTGCCGGCAAGCGGGACATATTGCAGCCAATTGCCCGGTTGTGGAGGAACCCATGCAGTGTGACTTTCTGACGGGCAGACGTCAGTCGCTGTGTGCGACAGTCGCATGCACTGCCTTTCGAGGAACTGAGAAACATTTATGCAAAATGTGTGTTAATGGTAGAAATGTTGTGGTATTGCTGGATTCAGGTAGCCTTGTGACCCTGATAAAGGCTGAGTTAGTTAAAACAGAGGTCTCTGGGAATAGCAAGGTAGCTGTTATTTGTGTGCATGGGGACACCCGAGAGTATCCAGTGACTACAGTGTGTTTCGAGACCCCCAAAGGTACCCTCTCTCATCCAGTGGGCTTAGTATCTCAGTTACCGCATGACGCCATTGTGGGAAGGGATTTTCCGAAGTTCTGGGAACTGTGGGATGATCCTGAGCCCCTCACTGGTGCCCCTATGTACCAGGAATGTGATAGCCCGAACTCCCCTGAGAGTGGTGAGGACTCTCCGGAATTTCCCTTATCAGTATTGGCAGGGGAGACTCAAGAAACTGGAGAGGAGCCCACCTCCTCAGACGAAAACCTACCGTCTGTGGAGTTTTCTGATCTTGAGGTTCACAGGGAAAACTTTGCCACAGAACAGTTGAAAGACCCCGCCCTAATAAAGGCACGGGAAAACGTAGTGAAAATAGATGGTGAGTTAGTGAACCCAGATAATACCTGCACTTACCCATACTTCAGCGTAGAGAAGGACCTACTGTATCGGGTGGCAAAAAGGGCAGAAGAAACCGTTGAGCAGCTTGTGGTGCCCAAACCTTACAGGAAGTTGGTGTTGGAGTTGGCCCATGGGCACATTCTTGGAGGTCATCTGGGGACAGAGAAAACCCGAGAGAGGGTATTACAGAGATTCTATTGGCCGGGGGTGATGAAGGACGTAGAAAATTATTGTTCCTCCTGCCCTGTGTGTCAGAGGTTGGCCCCGATGCCACATTTCCGTAGCCCGCTGGTCCCTCTACCCATCATTGAGGTCCCGTTTGAGAGGATCGCCATGGATTTGGTAGGTCCTATAATCAAGTCCGCTAGGGGGCACCAGTACATATTAGTTATAATGGACTATGCCACCCGTTATCCAGAAGCGATCCCTCTCCGAAATACCTCGGCCAAAACCATAGCCAAAGAGCTATCTCTTGTTTTTAGCCGGGTGGGTATTTGTAAAGAACTGCTTACGGACCAAGGTACACCCTTTATGTCCCGGGTTATGAAAGAGCTGTGTAAATTGTTCAAAGTGACGCAATTGCGTACGTCTGTGTATCACCCCCAAACCGATGGGCTGGTTGAAAGATTCAACAAAACCCTAAAACAAATGTTGAAGAAAGTGGTGGATAGAGATGGAAAGGATTGGGACTGTTTACTTCCTTATTTGATGTTTGCTATTAGGGAGGTGCCCCAATCCTCTACGGGATTCTCCCCCTTTGAGTTACTGTATGGGAGACACCCAAGAGGGCTGTTGGATATTGCCAAGGAAACTTGGGAAAGTGAGAGTTCTCCCCACAGGAGTGTGATTGAGCATGTCGCCCTGATGCAAGATCGAATTGCACAGGTAATGCCCATCGTGAAGGAACATTTGGCCCAAGCGCAGTTGGCACAGCAGAGAGTGTACAACCGTGGAGCCAAGACCCGTACCTTTTCCCCGGGGGATAGGATATTGGTACTTGTCCCTACGGTTGAAAGTAAATTCCTTGCCAAATGGCAAGGCCCCTACGAGATAATGGAAAAAGTGAGCGAAGTGAATTACAAGGTCAGACAACCAGGAAGGCGAAAGCCCGAACAGATCTATCACGTTAATCTGTTGAAAGCCTGGAGGGATAGAGAGTCCCTAGTCGCAGACACTTGGTCACCAGCTCAAACTGGTTGCGTGATTCCTGAGGTTGGAATAGCAGCCACCTTGTCACAACCCCAACAACAGGAGGTTAAGGAGTTTGTGCTTCGCAACAAGGAGGTATTCTCTGAGCTGCCAGGACAAACATCTGGGGTAGAGCATGACATCATTACCCCGCCCGGTGAAAGGGTGAAGTTAAAACCCTATCGGATCCCAGAGGCTCGACGGGAGGCAATACGGGAGGAAGTACAGAAAATGCTGAACTTAGGGGTGATAGAGGAGTCCCAAAGTGATTGGTCTAGTCCCATCGTGTTGGTGCCTAAACCGGATGGGAGCTGGCGATTTTGTAACGATTTTCGTCAGTTGAACAAAGTTACAAAATTTGACACCTACCCCATGCCACGTATAGATGAGTTGATCGACCGGCTGGGAACAGCCCGATACATGACGACTCTTGACCTCACAAAAGGGTATTGGCAAATCCCCCTGGCCAAGTCGGCCAAAGAGAAAACCGCATTTGTAACCCCAGACGGGGCGTTCCAATATAAAAGAATGCCGTTCGGGTTACAGAATGCGCCGGCCACATTCCAGCGGAAAATGGACCAGATGCTGAGGCCCCATCGGAAGTATGCTGCGGCTTACCTGGATGACGTAATTGTCCATAGCACAGATTGGGCCTCACATCTGCCAAAAGTGCAAGCAGTCCTGGACTCTGTTCGGGAAGCGGGGTTTACGGCTAACCCCAAGAAGTGTACCATTGGGCAGGAGGAGGCCAAATATCTTGGGTACACCATTGGGAGGGGAGTAATAAAACCCCAACTCAACAAAGTCGAGGCCATCCAGAGTTGGCCACGTCCCAACAGCAAGAAGCAGGTACGAGCCTTTCTGGGAATCACTGGGTATTATCGGCGATTCATTCCCCACTTTGCTTCTAAGGCTGTGCCCCTAACCAACCTGACGAAGGGGAAAGGGTCGGTCATGATTAAATGGACCCCCGAGGCTGAGGCAGCATTCCAATTCTTGAAACAAGCCTTATGTAGCCAGCCAGTGTTGTACTCACCCGACTTCTCTAAAGACTTTGTCGTACAAAGTGATGCGTCAGATGTGGGGTTAGGAGCAGTATTGTCCCAGGTCTGGAACGGGGAAGAGCACCCAGTCATTTACCTCAGCAGGAAGTTGAAGTCCCATGAGGTAAATTACGCCACCGTTGAAAAGGAGTGTTTAGCGGTGAAGTGGGCTCTAGATTCCCTTCGGTACTACCTGCTAGGTAGGCACTTTGACATGGTTACGGATCACGCTCCGTTAAAGTGGATGGCTCAAAACAAGGAAACAAATAGAAGAGTGAATAGGTGGTTCCTGGCCCTCCAGGAATTCAACTTCACAGTAAAGCATCGCCCTGGCGTTCAAATGGGGAATGTGGATGCTTTGTCTCGAGTACATGAATGCCTGATTGCTGGTGTTCCAACCCCGAGGTTAAAACAAGAGGGGGGGGTATGTGACAGCAGGAAGGTAAAGTCACCTGGTTGCATCCAGGGGGGTAGATATATTTCGCCCAGATTCAGGCTTTACGCCGACTTATACAACTAGGTGGAGAGTTGTATAAGGCTAGTGGGCTCATGGATGACTCATACCTCTAGGGAGAGGGCTGGGCGTCGTACAGACAGGGAGTTGATGAGGCCAGCTGAAGCTTGTCAGCTCATTTAGGCCTCTATAAGAACTCCCAGCTTCATTAGATGTTAGCTCATGCCTGGAACCAGACCTGTGTGGACTGTCTAGGGAGAGTGAACCCCTGTGCGGTGAGGCAAAGCCTGTGTGGCTATTTGTTTGGACTTTTACTAAACCAGGGACTTAGGGACTAGGACAGCACTAGGCTGATCCCAGTTGTTAGTTAGGAAACCTGTATGTTTAGTCAGAGGTCAACTTGACCAGGATTTATTTTGGTTATGTTTCTTTTGCTTTGCTGTGTTTTGTCACTGTAAATAGAAAATAAACCGCACCTTTTTTTGATTTTGAAAACCACAACCTCCGTTTGCTGGGCCTGTTTTGTGTGGGGAGCCCATCCCGGGGGTCACACACACCCGCTGCCGAGCTAACCCCCTCACAATATATATACAACACCTAGGATGCATATTTATCCTCTACACACTGTAACTGCAGCTAACTGACTCGTCTGTCTGATCTAACTCAATATAAATGACACTGTCTGTCTCTGTAAACTCTCTCTTTCACAACTCCAACACACTACACAAGGCCGCAGAGCCGACGACCTTATATAGTTTTGCGCGTGTACTAAACCCCCTGAGCCATAATTGGTCAAAGCCACCCTGGCTTTGGCCAATTACGGCTCTCTGTTCAGACGGCGCTGTGATTGGCCAAGCACGGGCGGGTCACAGTGCAGGCTTGGCCAATCAACAGCCAGCAATGCACTGCAATACCGCAGTGAATTATGGGCCATGACGCGCCACTTGAATTTGGCGCAAACGACCCATAAAGTTCGATCTTCGTCGACCGATCGAACAGCCGATGTTCGAGTCGAACATGGGTTTGACTCGAACTCGAAGCTCATCCCTAAACAGGGGAAATCAAAGGGTTGGGTGTGTCCCTAGGGGGTTCTTTCTAACTGGGGGGGTTCTTTGACTGGGGGAAAGTAAATATCCGTGTTTCACAAGATCTCCATTTTCTCCTCTGGCAGAACAGCGATCTGCCTTGTTTACATAGGTATACCGCCATTCTTCCTCTCCTCAGAATGATCGGTGGGTCCCGGCGGACAATACATCCACTGCTGAATGGCTCCCGCTGTGTCCAATTACAGTGAAAGTGAGTCGCCGGTGGCGCACGCCCCAGACCCCGAGCACAAAATTTCATGCAGGAGGGCTTCCCTGCCACAGTTTATCTGCTTGGGGCGGTCTTAAAGTGGTTAATATTAGTTTTTGTTTTGTATACATATGTAGCGACCTCACCCCACTCACCCCTTCTCATTCACGGCTTGTCTGTCTCGTCTAGGGGTTAACACTAGGGGGAGGGATGAGATGCACCACGGCCCATGTCCTCCAATGTGTAGAGGTGAAAGCCATATCTATCGGGTTTTGTGTATGTGTCCCAGAGTCAAATCCTCTCCTCGGATTGACTCCACTTTGCTCCTAGTAACCAGAGTTCCACACACTGAAAAGGTCCAACTCGTATTTATTCTTCTCAATAAATAGTCATACAGCACAGACAGGTTGAGACCCATGTAACACTTCAGTATTTGTGGGGAGTAGGCCAAGGCACAATTCTTTTAGATAGAGCCAACCACTGTGGTGTCACCAGTGGCGAATAGTCACTGCCGCTGACTATATTGAACAGAACATGAATTACCTTCGCTAACGTAGCCCCTATCAGGGGAAGGACATCCGTCCAAGACAGTTACCAGAAGCCTCTCCGTCACCAGCAATGCTGCGCTGGACTCTCCGGAGAAGTTCCGCTCACCGGCCTCCTCGTCTCAGACACGGACACCCAAGGAGTTAGGGCCCCCTCGGATTCCTCCACCCTCGCGGAACTCAGTCGAAGGTACTGAGCTCCAGGCTTCCGCCATAGTACCTCACTCCAGGCTAAAGGTGCCTGAGATGGACTCCATCTCCCGTCCCGACCAAGTCAAGGGCACCTGGGCCCGGAACTCCGGAACGCCAGCACCCAGGCTGAAGGTGCCTGGGAGCGGCTGCGTCCTCCAACTCTGAACCCCAATGTCAGGGTGTCCACCCCTTTTATCTCCTCTCCCTTTGCGTCACAGCAGGTTCCCCACCCCGCTGTACCAGCGCCAGGAAAGGACAAAAAGGGAAGCAGTCTTGCGGTGAGTGTTCAACTCCGGCCCAGGGCGACAGTGCCACCTGCAGGCCGCAGGGAACCTCACACCACCAGAGTCCTCCAAGAACCTCAAAAGGGTCTCAGATTCCCTGACAATCAATGCATCTGGGTTACACTACCATCCAGATGCCTCCCCTAAATTCAAACACCCGGTACACTCTCCCCCAGGTGATTTGACACTGGTCCCCAGTGTCTGGTGTAAACCCATGTCTCCCAAAGAGTGGTAACATAAGTTCGACCCAGAGACCAAACTCAACAATTTAGTCATGAATTGTGCCAGGACCTAAAATGGGAAAGGGAAACAGGAATATAAAACAATGAACTTGGTATCAAAAAACTTTAAATGACTTTACACATTGAAATCCCCCTCCCCTCACTATCTAAGGACCACCCCATTCTCAGCAGCCTTGATAGATGAAATCTCCTGCAGAGGGGAAAAACAAAGAAACACACATCCTAGCATAATGTATGTGTTTTCTTGGATGGAATGGGTCTATCCGTAAAGAAACCCATTCACTCCAATAAATATAGTGCAGAGTGTGAAGCAAACAATCGTTGCGCAACACCGCCACCTGGTGGCAATGCCGCGGTAAAGGCACTTGTCAGATCCAGATGAACTTCTGCTTCTCTGTGCTGTGACCCTATACTGGCTAAGCCCCAAAGTCACTGATTTATTTTTTCCTTGATGGGAGGAGAAGGAGGGAGAACAAAATAACAACAGCTCCCGTTTCTCCAAAGAGTAAAACATCCCAAAAGAAAAATTAGAGCACAGTCCCTGTAATTTAGTAACAACAGAAAAAATAGAAAGGAGTCTCTTTCTCCTACAAATAGAACTTGGGATCCGGCAAGAACAAAGGCTTTAAGTGCTGGTCAAAAGCCTCCACATTGTATTCAATGTTCCCTCCATCCTTCCGACAAATTACCACCTTGTCCGCATGGATGTGTCTTCCCACCATCCACTCCGCCTTACAGTCCTTGAACTTTCTGGTGACTGTAGGTGAGCATGAGAGGTATCGGCGTGCATGAGGTACTTTCAGCTTTGTCCAGACAAAATCATTGTACCACCACTGCCGAAAAACTTCCACCTCATAGAGCAATTCTCGGGGTAAATATGGGTATTCCCACCCATACTCTCGGGCAACTTTCTGACAAAAGAGACGCTGCAGCCTAGCCAGAAATGGCATTGTGGCACGGTCTCCTACTCCAGGTAGAACAATGGATTCCAGATGGCGAGGTACAGTCACCACCTCTGTAGATTTGGGCCTAGGAGCCCGCTGTGATGCCCGTTGCACTCCCGCCACAGGAGCAGGTGAAACAGCCGCTGGCTCAAGAAGTGGGATCACAGACAGGGAACCAGATTCCTCCCTAGGCTCCGAGGCCTCCACCCGGGGTGTACTATCCCCAATGGACATAGGTGGGTCCCTTAAGACACGGGACGAGGGTAACTTCATCTTGTCCCATCCCTTCTTGTGGAAGATGTCAGCTATCTCCCCATCATCACTGGCATCAAATAGCGACTCTAGGTGTCGCGGTGAGTGTTCAACTCCGGCCCAGGGCGACAGCGCCACCTGCAGGCCACAGGGAACCTCACAGCACCAGAGTCCTCCAAGAACCTCAAAAGGGTCTCAGATTCCCTGACAATCAATGCATCTGGGTTACACTACCACCCAGATGCCTCCCCTAAATTCAAACACCCGCTACACATAATTACCAATGAATGCGTTACACTTAACATTTAGACACCAACTTGTAAACTCCATTGATTTACTAAAACTGGAAAGTGCAAAATCTGGTGCAGATGTGCATAGTAGCTAATCAGCTTTTAACTTAAGCATGTTCAATTTAAGTTTGAAAAAAAAAACTGGAAGCTGAATGGTTTATATGCAAAGCTGCACCAGATTTTTCACTCTCCAGTTTTAGCAAATCAACCTCTGCGTATTCATTTATTTATTGTGTTGTGAAGTGTATACATTGGATGCACTGTTGAGATGTGTGTTATTTCAACAATAGCACAGCACGTTTACATTTTACTTTAAGTGATTTTTGTCACTTTTTTGCTTGCAGCTTTTTCAACAACTGGTGCACGTCATATTTTTACATCCAATTTAGCTATTGTTATTCTAGCTGCTAGAAAAATCCTAAACAGTATAACACCATTTTATATAATTTTTTTACTTGTATATACCAATATTGCCTGGACTAATAATATCCTTCTGCAGATCCACTCAAAGAAGTTTATGCAAAAGGAGATCTAGAAACAAAGAGCTACAATAGGATACATTTATATCTTATAAGAAATTTAAAAAAAAGCAACTATTTACCAACAAAGTTACAAAAACTTATTGAGGCCCCAGAAATAAAAAAGAGGCACATATAAATTGTGCACAGTGAAAATGCATCAAAATAATACACATCAGAGGAATCCCCCTAAGTTGGAAACCTGAAAAATTTCAAATCAGCTTGATATTGTCAAACAGAGTCCCTTTTCAAATTAAGGGGAATCCCGCACTCAAATTAAAAAAAGAAAAGGCGTAGGGCCCCCAGGCCCTATATACTCTGAACAGCAGTATACAGGCGGTCCAAACAAGACAGGGACTGTAGGTTTGTTCTTAAGTTGAATCTGTTTGTAATTTGGAAATGTACATTTTGTAAGTGTAGCTCCAGCCAAAAAAATACATTTTTAAGCTTTTTGAAAAACATAGGGAAGGGTTATCATCACCCCTGTAACATTTGTTTTGCTGTCTGTGCTTCTGTTCAGAAGATTTCAGCTCACTTTCTGTCCCAATGACAATTGGATTTTGAAAATTTGGCGTTATTAGGGAAACAAGAATTGGTGATAAAGCATCAGTGGAGACACCTTTTTCCCATATTAACTCTTACAGGAGAGAATTTCCCTTACTAGGGGTAGATTTCCTCTCACTTCCTGTTGTCTCCCTCCATTTGTAAGTAGGAGTCGTTTGTAAGTCAGATGTTTTAAAGTAGGGGACCGCCTGTATATACTATATGACCTGCCCTATGTACTCTGCAGAAAATTGGGCCTTAGGTGTTGGTGGTACCAGAACACTGTAAGCCCTCACAGTTACTCTTGGTGGGTGCTGGAACAGGCCCTGCTGTGAAATATTATACCTAGAATTGTAATTACATGCCCCTTTTGAACAGGGGCAGAACAATTGGGCCTTTGGTGGTGGTGGTGGTGCCACAACACTGTAAGCCCTCAGTTACTCTTGGTGGGCTTAGGAACAATCAAATCAAAAATTGTAATTACACGCCCCTGTTAAACAGAGGAAGAAAAATTGGGTCTTAGGTAGTGGTGGTGGTACCACAACACTGTAACCCCTCACAGATTCTCTTGTTGAACGCAGGAACGAGCCCTGCTGTGAAATATTAGAGCAAAAATTGTAATTACATGCCCCTGTTAAACAGGGGCAGACAAATTGGGCCTTATGCACTGGTGGTGGTGCCACAACACTGCAATCCCTCACAGATACTCTAGTTGAGCACAGGAACGAGTCCTGCTGTGAAGAATTACAGCAAAAATTGTAATTACACACCCCTGCTAAACAGGGGCAGAAAAATTGGGCCTAAGGCACTGGTGGTGGTGCCACAACACTGCAACTCCTCATAGATACTCTAGTTGAGCGCAGGAACGAGCCCTACTGTGAAATATTACAGCAAAAATTTTAATTACATGCCACTGTTAAACAGGGGCAGAAAAATTGGGCCTTATGCACTGGTGGTGGTGCCACAACACTGCAATCCCTCACAGATAATCTAGTTGAGTGCAGGAACGAGCCCTGCTGTGAAAAATTACAGCAAAAATTGTAATTACACGCCCCTGTTAAACAGGGGCAGAAAAATTGGGCTTTAGGCACTGGTGGTGGTGCCCTGAAACAAAAATGTTCTTAGAAGCTAACAACATGAACATTGAGGAGGAATAGGAGAGTCACTCAGCATAACAGGATAGTCACTCAGCATCAGCATAGGCAGTCTTCGAGAGATCTCACATTCATAGAAATATTTATTGGTTACATCAGCATCACCATCCTTCATTTTTATGAAGGTGTGCCAATCAACTGAGTCTGTGGACAGGCGCACTCTGTGATCAGTTGTAAAGCCTCCAGCAGCACTGAATGTGCATTCAGAAAGAACGCTGGATTCAGGACAGGCCAGTAGCTCAATTGCATATTGTGCAAGCTCTGGCCAGTGATCCATCCTCAAGACCCAGTGGATTTTCGGTTGGAAAGGTCTCCAAGTCTGATCTTGCCCCTAGGTATTCCTGCACCATGTAAATCAGGCGCTGGCGATGGTTGCTGGAACCGATCAGACCTTGGGGCTGCGGACTAAAGAATTGTCTGAACGCATTGGTCAGACGTCCACCTTCTCCACCGCTCATTCTGTGACTGACCGAAGCCTCAGCAACACGTTGTCCAGGAGGACCAGGAAATTGTAACCTCCCAGGCTCTGGAAACGCATTGCACAGACCTTTCTGCAAGGCCTCCCAAAGATGTTTCATCCTCTGCTCCCTCTGCGAAGACTGGATAAGTTCCGCAACCTAACCCCTGTAACGTGGATCAAGAAGGGTTGCCAGCAAGTAATGATCCCTCTCCTTGATACCACGAATCCGAGGGTCCTTTCGCAGGCTTTGCAGGATCAGGGAGGCCATGCAGCGTAGGTTTGCTGAGGCATTCGATCCGGAGTCCTCTGGGTCACTAAGGATGACATGATCCGCAGTCACCTCCTCCCAGCCACATACAAGTCCATGGATTTCTGGGGACTGAAAACGATCCCTTGAAAACTGCTGCTGCTGATGCTGAGTGCGAGGCTCCACCTCCATGCTAACACAATCCTCCTCCTCTTCCTGTGTGATTAGCGGGCCCGGAGGAATACTGTCTGGATAAAGGGGGCCTTGAGAGGTAAGGAAATCCTCCTCTTCCTCCCTCTGTTCTGCCTCAAGTGCCCTGTCCAGCTTGTGCTCCAACAGGAAGACAAGAGGGACAGTATCACTGATGCATGCACTGTCACTGCTCACCATCCTCGTGGCCTCCTAAAATGGTGACAGGACAGTGCATGCATCCTTGATCAGTAGCCACTGGCGTGGCGAAAAAAGCCAAGCTCCCCTGACCCTGTCCTGGTGTCATACTCTCACAGGTACTCATTGATGGACCTCTGCTGCGTGTGCAGCTGCTGCAGCATTGCCAACGTTGAGTTCCACCTGGTGGGTATGTCACAGATGAGGCGGTTTTTGGGCAGGTTGTATTCCTTTTGAAGGTCAGCCAGCCAAGCACCGGCATTATATGACCGGCGGAAATGCCCACAGACTTTCCTGGCCTGCCTCAGGAGATCCTGTAAGCCCGGGTACCTGCACAAGAACCTCTGCACCACCAAATTAAGGATGTGAGCCAAACAGGGAACATGGGTCAAGTGTCCCTGTTAGAGGGCGGAGAGGAGGTTGTTGCCATTGTCGCAAACCACCATTCCTGGCTGAAACTGGCGTGGCGTCAACCACCTCTGAGCCTGTCCCTGCAGAGATGACAGAATCTCTGCCCCAGTGTGGCTCCTGTCCCCTAGGCAGACCAACTCAAGCACCACATGGCATCTTTTTTGCCTGAGTGCTTGCGTAGCCCCTTGAACGCCTACGGAGCACCGCTGGTTCCGAGGACAAATCTGCAGAGGAAGAGGCCATAGAGAAAGAAGAAGAGGAGGGGTGGAGGAGAGAGGTGTCGCAGAATCACCACTACTAGCATTTTGGAGGCGTGGTGGCGGAACAAGCTCCAACAATACTGCACCCTGTCCTGCATCCTTCCCAGCTGTCAGCAGAGTTACCCAGTGTGCCGTGAAAGAACGGTAACGTCCCTGTCCATGCCTGCTGGACCAGGAGTCAGCGGTAATATGCACCTTACCGCTGACCGCTCTGTCCAACGAAGCCAAGACATTGCCTTCCACATGCCGGTAGAGAGCCGGAATGACCTTCCGAGAAAAAAATGGCATTTGGGAACCTGCCACTGAGGTACCGCACATTCCACATTCCACAAATTCGCGAAAGGGGGCAGAGTCTACCAGCTGAAAAGGCAGCAGTTGGAGTGCTAGCAATTTAGCCAAACTAGCATTCAGACGCTGGCTGGGACCAAATTTCTTTCGACGGTTTAGCAACTGGGGTAGGGAAATTTGCCTGATACAATCGGATTTAGGTGTACCGCTAGCAGATTGCCCGCAAGTGCTTGGGACACCTAAGGTATAGTGGGGTTGGAGATCCCAGCTGATGAGGAGCAAGGAGAGGTTCACCTGGTTCTTTGGTGTGGGTCTTTTAAGTACTGTTGCCAATGGACTGCATGGGAGGTCGACATATGTCTGGTCAAGCATGTGGTGCCCAGGCGGCTGCTGTTTTGGCTACGCTTGATATGCTTCAGACATATGTTGCAAACAGCAACGGTGCGATCTGCTGCATGTGTCTCAAAAAAGACCACACCAAAGAACTTTTCAAAATATATGGGGAGTCAGCAGCGCTCTGCACATGCGTAGCTCTGCGGTGTGATGCAGTTGGGTGGCTGCCCTTAAGCTGGCCCCTGGAGGGCATCCTGCCTCGTTGGAGATGTGCCTTCTCCTCCTCCTCCTCCTCTCCCCTATCAGGCACCCACGTAGAGTCAGTGTCCTCATCATCCCCTCCCTCCTCGTCACTGGAGCAAACTTGGTAGTATGCTGCAGCTGGGAGAACATGACTGTCAGTTTCTTGTCCTTCTTGGGCACCCCCTCTCTCTGGGCTCACGTTACTGCCTTCATCCTCAACCTGGATACCATCATCGGAGACTTCAAAACGCTGCGCATCCTCCTGCAGCATGTACCCGACCGACACTGTGGTCAATCAGTTCAGGGGACTCCTCAGGACATGATGGTGGGGCTAGGGAAGGAGTGACTGATGACATAGAGCCGATGGAATAGGCCGCTTTGGCAGCTGCATTGCCAGGCAAAGTACTCTGAGCCTGGGTGACAGAGGATGAGGAGGATGAGGATGGCTTTGTTATCCACTCTACCAATTCTTCTGCATGTTGTGGCTCAATACGGCCAGCTGCCCAAAAAAAGGACAAGCGTGCCCCACGGCCACGTGCTGAGGTTGCACCGTGTCCACGATTAGCACTGTTGGCTGTAGACACAGAGCCTGCTTGCCCTCTTTTTGTGGTCTGTGAGCATCTGCCTCTCCTTGGTGGCCTTCCAGACATGCTGTAAAATTGGATTAGCAAAACACCGCCTGAATTTCACTAGAAAAAAGTACACCAGGAATGGCCTTCAGTCAGATATAGGCTTGGCTAGACTAGAATGCAGTGGATATATATATATGTAGGAGACTGTATATATATTTAATGCACTGCAGATCACTGAATCACCTGCCTGCCTGCCTGCCTGAAAGTGTATTTGAACACGTACACCAGGAATGGCCTAAAGTCAGATATAGGCTTGGCTAGACTAGAATGCAGTGGAT
The DNA here is from genome assembly GCA_029206835.1 of Rana muscosa. NCBI lineage: Eukaryota > Metazoa > Chordata > Amphibia > Anura > Ranidae > Rana > Rana muscosa. Next base: position 104,459,769 of record CM055119.1, on the reverse strand, counting down.
ATATATATATATATATATATATATACAGTATGTAGGAGACTGTATATATATTTAATGCACTGCAGATTACTGAATCACCTGCCTGCCTGCCTGAAAGTGTATTTGAACACGTACATTAGGAATGGCCTACAGTCAGATATAGGCTTGGTTAGACTAGAATTCAGTATATATATATATATATATATATATATATATATATATATATATGTAGGAGACTGTATATATATATTAAATGAACTGCAGCTCACTGAATCACCTGCTTGCCTGAAGTATATTAGAAACAGTACACCAATAGACAAAATATTAACATTGCAATAAATTGTATATGTAACGGGTGGGCCAGTGGAACCCAGAAGTTCTTAGAAAGTATGAGCCAGAAAATAATGGACATTGAGAATATGTCTTGGATTGCTTTAAAATGGGTCTGTAATATTAATCCACAATATTCCCCAGGATATCTGTAAAGAACTATTTACTGGTTGTTGATTCTGAACACAACAGGTTAATTGAGAGATGCTAATGTCATCACCTCCAACCACCTGGCTGCCTGTGTAATGTAAATTAATCCAGACTGACTTCTAAAGACCTTTTCATTGTTGTTTGTGGTTATGTGGATTGGAGCTTGGTAGACAGTCTGGCTGCCTATTATGGGATGTTTAAGTGTCTTGCTGTGAGGAAACGGGGGGGGGGGGGGAAATCACTCCAGCAACCCCTCCTGCTAAGACTGTTTACTGAAGGAGAAGTTTGAACACACCTGACCTGTATCACCATTGCCATTGGACAGTTTAACCCGCCCTGTTTCCCAAGGATGGGAGGGAAGTGTTTTGAAGAGAAGTGTGTTACCATGGGCTTGCAATAAAGATTCATTCCCTGCTTGGAACCTGAAAACAGAGCTGTGTCTCGTTATTGGGGGGAATTATTCTTATGGGTCTCATTTGCCTGACTGTGGAGTGTCGGTAGCTGCCTTGTGTTCAGAAAGGGAATATCCTAAACGGCGTTAACCCCTTTCATACTTGGGGTGTCGTTACAATTGGTGGCAAAGCAGCGGGATGATTCCCACAGCCTATAAGGACAGCTACAAGAGGACACAGGACAATGGAAGCACAGTAGGGACTGCTAAAGCTCTCTTCCCTCAAGGACTTACTGGAGAACCAGGGCCGACCGGCCAACAACCGTAAGAAAAGGGACATTATCACAGAACGAGTCGAAATGGATGGAGCTGAAAGACCCAACATAACCGAAAGGCCCAGCGTAACAAACCGGACACCCGAAGAGGCAAGTTTTGATCGGGCTGTTAACATAAGACTGGCACATTATGGTCCTAACCCTACAGCGGAGATCATAGACCGAGTTATAGTGGCTGTGGATGCAAATTGGCTACAGCAAAAACGTTCTGCAGAAGTCAGAACAGCACCAACTGAAAGGAGAAAGATACATTTTGCTGCTTTTAAAAATGTAATTGGAACTGAAGGGGAGATTGATAGGTACCTTGCTGATTTTGAATGGCAATGTGCCCTACATCGGGTGCCCACAGAGGAATGGGTTACCATATTGTCTGGGAAATTGTCCGTCCGGGCCAGTGAAGCATTCAGGCCCATCCCAGACAAGGATATTATGAACTATGGACTGGTAAAAGAAGCACTTTTGGCCAGGTATGCCGTCACACCGGAGGCATACCGGAGGCGGTTCCGAGAGATGAGCAAGCATACTGGAGACTCATATACCGAGTGGGCATGCCGCCTACACCACACGGCATCCCACTGGGTCGCTGGATGCCAAGCAGAATCGGGGGAAGAGGTGCTGCAGGTGTTCCTGCTGGAGCACTTCTTTGACAAACTGTCCCTGGAAGTCAGAGAGTGGGTCCGGGACCGAAAACCTTTCACCTCGCCTGAAGAAGCTCGCCTGGCAGACGAATACACAGATGCCCGCAAACTGGATAACCCTGTGGTCAAGACAACAGCTCGGGTGGATTATCGATCAGCACCACCTCCAGCGGCCACTTATTCTCAGCAGCCCAGGTTCAACTCCCAGGGCTACTCACAACCCATCAGGTGTTTCGGGTGTAAACAGCTAGGGCACAAAAATCCAGACTGTCCGTTGAATCCAGCCAGGCAGTCCCAGTCATGGAGACAGCCAGCAAGGGGAACCCCCACACATCCATGCCTGCGGCCCACTGCATTGAGGAGGAAGAACATTGGGGCATCCTGCACAAGGCTGATCCAATCGGATGTACTACTGGGGAATGATTTGGCCCCCCTCGTTTCTGCTTACGCCCCGATGGGCCCCTGCTGAAGCCAACCCAGTGACTACCTGTGCCCAGACCCGTGCTGCTGGAACCGACCTGCTTGCTGCCGAGAACCGGGTAAGACTATCTTCCCCAACATGTACCTTAGATCAGGCACAATATCACAGTCTAAAATTGGAATGTGACAAGTTGGCCAGTGAGAAATCGGAGATGCAACGACACTACGTCATGTATTATGAGATGTCCCATGGCTTGAACATTGAAATGCACAAACAGGCTGAAATTGTCAAAACTGAAAAGAAGGAGTTTTTGCCTGTTAAAGGACAGGCACAGGGGTTACTTAGAGCACAAAAATTTGACCACTAGCCAAATGGATTGAATTAAATGGCTAGTTTTATTGAATATCAAAATGGATCATATACAAACACAGAGTGCTATCAAAACGATAAAAGGGTGCCGCTTGGTACCATTCACACTTATTGACTAACAGGACATACTTCAGACAAACATGTAACATTAAGACAGTGGTCTGGACGCTGCAGTTCAGCCAGAGGAGATATGCAACCTACTGGGAAATGCCCAACTTATTGCCCTAATGCGGGACAAATTTATTCAGTATGTGCGTACTGCACTATTACCGTCAAATGGATGTGATTTATCCATTGGCTGAACCTTAAGGGAAGAGTGGGTCAGAGGGAGGAGGGGGAGGGGCTGGAGATCTCAGGATGTGCAATATTGATTAGTTGATGGTTGCTTTCTACATCTTATATATATGTAGAAATTAAATGAGGCCTCTCTACCGATAGTGAAGAGGCAAAGTTCCAAGTAACAAATATTTCTGTCAAAATATTGGATCAAAGGATCTAATCTATTGTTACTACGCTTTCTTGCTGGTAGATCCTGGGCAAGTTAATTAGAAAAACAATTTCTCAATGTTCATATATAAAGATGGATCAACACAGGAATCCTTTTGGAAATAAAGAGCTCACATTGCACATAAATATTATTTACTCTGCTCCTTGGTATATCATATGTTCATTCGAGTATTTGCACATTAATTGCATGTAATATCAAGCAGGATACTCCCAATCCCGATAATAAAGTATTGAAAGTTTTATCATGGTAATGAAAATTTAAATATTACCAGACTGTCAGTGTAGATTCCACTTCGAGGTAAGGGCTCAAAGTTGCCGCTGCAATGCAAGTAATGGAAGTTTTATATAGTAATGAATTTTTACATTACCAAGCTGTCAGCGCTGTGGATTCCACTTCCGGGTATGGGAGCAAAGTTGCCGCTGCTGTGATTATACCTTACTGGTGGTTGATGTGCTGAGTAAGAGTAAGCTGAGATGTATCGAGTCCGCAGGTGAGTATTCCAGTTGCGGTTGGTGTGTGATGATGAGATGTCCACACGCATGGAGATGTAGTTAGTTACTACCATCCATCCTTCTGCAGGGCTCGTTTGCCGTCCGTTGTTAGCTGGAAGTCCATTCGTCCATTCGTCCCGTCCTCACCAATCAGACACCACTCAGTGTCACGTGACCAGTGTCGGCTGGTGACGTCGATGCGTTTCGCCGTACACAATGGCGTGGCTTCGTCTTGGACGTGGGGATTACCTGCCACCGTACTTCTTATGTACGGATCGGCTGGCAGTCTACACCAATCACACAGGTCCTGTTAAGAGAATCAGGTCCTGTAAGTTGTGTGCGGTAAGAGTTTGATACCGAATCATGTTTGAGTTGTTAAAGGGCCAGAGTACAGTGTAACCCATAACGTTTTAACGCTATACATTCCAAAGACATGTTAGTATTTAAATCTATAAATCTAAAAAATTAATTTACTTACTTCATATTGGTTTACAAATTAGGTCACGATTTAAATAACATAGCAATTGGAAGGGAAGGGGAACAAGGTAACAGAGAGGGGACGAAGAGGAGAGGAAACATAAAGAAAGGAATTCATTCTGGATCTCATTTTGGCTTTGGTTAATTGCTATTAAGTATACATGTTCAGAAGTCTATAAGTTGTACTTGTATATTTGAAAGTCTGTATACCCACAGCATTGATTTAGAGTGGCCGGCTTCCAGAGAGTGAACAAGTGGAGGGAAGGGGAAAAAAAAAATGTCAAAAGGTTAAATGGGATTTGCGCCCAGGTTTTGCCTTACCTCTCCCAAGAGCATCAGCAACAAGTTTTGGGAGCCATTGAGAGAGCAAAGCAAGTGACTGTTCCAGAACTGAATTCCATTATTCGCCCTGCAACCTTACAACTTCACCATCAGCTACTGACCCGGTAAGCAAAATGGCAATGCTGATGGGTTCTCCAGGCATTAGAGGAATGGAACTATGGACTAACTTCGGAGTCAACCCGTCTGGGGTCTCCTCCTGTGTTAGTCTCCTGCCGAAAGGGGAGAGATGTAACGGCTGGGCCCGTGGAACCCAGAACTTCTTAGAAAGTATGAGCCAGAAAAAAATGGACATTGAGAATATGTCTTGGATTGCTTTAAAATAAGTCTGTAATATTAATCCACACTATTCCCCAGGATATCTGTAAAGAACTATTTACTGGTTGTTGATTCTGAACACAACAGCTTAATTGAGAGATGCTAATGTCATCACCTCCAACCACCTGGCTGCCTGTGTAATGTAAATGAATCCAGACTAACTTCTAAAGACCCTTTCATTGTTGTTTGTGGTGATGTGGATTGGAGCTTGGTAGACAGTCTGGCTGCCTATTATGGGACGTTTAAGTGTCTTGCTGTGAGGAAAGGGGGGGGGGAATCACTCCAGCAACCCCTAACCAGTGCATTTTATAGCACTGGACGCTGTAAAAATGACGATGGTCCCAAAATAGTGTCAAAAGTGTCCGATGTGTCCGCCATAATGTCGCAGTCATGAAAAAATCGCTGATCGCCGCCATTACTAGTAAAAAATAAATAATTATTAAAAATGCCATAAAACTACCCCCTATCTTGTAAACGCTATAAATTTTGCGCAAACCAATCAATAAACGGCGATTGCAATTTTTTTTACCAAAAATATGTAGAAGAATACATATCGGCCTAAACTGAGGAAAAAAAAAAAATATATATTTTGGGGATACTTATTATCGCAAAAAGTAAAAAATATTGAATTTTTTTCAAAATTGTCGCTCTATTTTTGTTCATAGAGCAAAAAATAAAAACTGCAGAGGTGATCAAATACCACCAAAAGAAAGCTCTATTTGTGGGAAAAAAAAAGATGCCAATTTTGTTTGGGAGCCACGTCGCACGACCGCGCAATTGTCAGTTAAAGCGCCGCAGTGCCGAATCGCAAAAAGGGTCCTGGTCCTTATGCTGCGTATTGGTCCGGGTCTTAAGTGGTTAAAGAAATTCTGACCCCGAAATTGTGTAATTATATGAACGGACTGGGTACAAGGTACGAGATGAGTAAGGAAGCTTTATTGACATCAATTACTATTATAGCAAAATAAGGATAATGATAACACCAAGTGTTCTAACTATAGACCAATATCACTATTAAATGCAGACACAAAACTATTCGCAAAAATACTAGCACCAAGAATAAAAGAGTTAATGACGGAATTGGTTCACTCGGACCAGGTGGGTTTCATTCCAAGTAGAGAGGGGAGGGACAATGGAGTGAGAACACTCCTACTCCTTCAAAAAATCAGAGAAGGAAGGATCCCCGGTCTACTCCTGTCGATAGATGCCGAAAAGGCGTTTCGACAGGGTAGACTGGGGATTCATGGTGAACACACTGGAGAGTATGGGAATAGGTCCCAGGATGATGCAGTGGATACAAACATTATATAAAGGACCTACAGCCTTCATAAAAGTCAACAGAACATTATCACCCCTCTTTGGCATGAAAAAGGGGACGAGACAGGGTTGCCCTCTCTCTCCGCTACTGTTCGTGTTGGCGCTAGAACCATTTCTGGCGACGATGCGGGGAGCTTCAGAATTGGAGAAGAGGAACATAAATTAGCTGCGTTCGCAGCTGATGTGTTATTTTACATATCCAACCCCCGAATTGCAATGCCTAACCTTATGAGAGCATTAAAAGAATATGGAGAACTTTCCAATTTCAAGATTAATCCGAGTAAATCCGAGATATTAAACATAAATATGAAAGTAAAAGAGGAACAGTATTTACAACAAAAGTTCCCATTTCCATGGAGGAGGACGGAAATAAAATATCTGGGGATTAAATTAACGGCCTTGCCAAAGAAATTATACCAAGCAAACTATATCCCAGTACTAGAGGAAATTAAAATAGAAATAAAGAGAATAGCAGTACGCCCTTTATCATGGATAGGCCGGATTAATGCCCTAAAAATGATAATACTCCCGAAGATCAAGTACAAGTTTCAGATGCTCCCCATATACATACCCCCAATGTAATTTAGAGTATTAAAAACATTAATTACAAAACTAATATGGCACAACAAGAAACCTAGAATAGCACTGGCAACACTGAAGAAAGTAAAAAGTCAAGGGGGTTTAAGCGTACCCGACTTTCAAAAATATTACGAGGCAGTTTTTCTAACACTGGTGGTGGAATGGACAAAACTTAGAAATGAGAACAGATGGATTAATATAGAACACACAATGGCAAATACACAATTAGGAAGGGACATATGAACACCACCACAGTATAGGACACTGGGAGAAAATACACATACACTGACACAGATTGTATTGAAAACATGGGATAAGATGTATAAGAAAAACAACTGATAACATTGAAGGGTAATAATTATTCTGGATTAAAAAAGAAAATGCACAACTTCTGGAAATAATACAAGGGGGAAAAATTTGCACTATACAAGAGTTAAAAATAAAAACGAATTTGATGGATATAAATGAATGGAGGTACTTCCAACTCAAGCACTTTATAGCTGCACTCCCCCATCCGTTGAGAGAAGGTGATGATTTAACCCCAATGGAGCGCCTATGTACCATTGAAAAAACTTGCGGGAATATATCCCGGATATATAAAATCCTGATGGAAACAGAAGAGTTGGAGGTTCCGACATTCATAAAAAATTGGGAGAAGGAATTGGGGAAACGAGGAAGGAACCAAGAAGTGGGTAAAATCTTGAAACTAGTACATGGATCATCAGTAAATAACAGGATGGTAGAAATGAATTACAAATGTATAACCAGGTGGTATAGAACCCCAGATATCCTAGGGAAGTATCAAATAGGACAAACAACAGAGTGCTGGAGGGGGTGTAAACAAACGGGAACTATGGTCCATATATGGTGGGGATGCCCCAATATAAGAACTTATTGGAAGGAAATATTAAATTATATTAAGGAGATTACCAATATTGACCTACCCGAGGAACCATGGACTTGTTTATTTCATGGAGTAGATATTCCGATAAAGGAATATAGAAACTCAATGATAATACACATGATGAATGCTGCAAAAAGCTTGATACCGAAGAACTGGAAAGAAGTAGAAAGCCCAAAGATAGGGGAGTGGTTTGATAAGATAGATGAGATACAAAATATGGATTACCTAAGGCATAGCTACGAAGATACTAGAGAGGGATTTTCTAAGAGATGGGAAGAGTGGAAAAAGTTTAAATTAACAAAGAAATACAGTGAAATCAAGAGCACGTAGTGAGGAGGTAGAAGAAGGGGTAAGGGGAGGGGGGTAAATAGTGGAAAGGGGGAAATATGTTCGAGGGGGGAAATATGTTCGAGGGGGGGTAGGGGGGAGGGAGACAAAGGTCACTGAAATATGTCAATGTATATCCCCACTGGTGTGGAAAATGTTGTTTTGTTATATGACTTTTGTATAAGATAAAATTTATTAAAATAAAGAGTAAAAAAAAAAAACAGTACACCAGGAACGGCCCGCAGTCAGATCTAGCTACACTGGATACAGTTAATATATATATATATACGTGACTGTATATATATATTATATGCACTGCAGCTTACTGAATCACCTGCCTGCCTGACAGTATACAGTGGTACCTCGGGTTAACCTTGAGTAACAGGGTTAACGAGCGTTTTGCAATACGAGCACTGTATTTGCTAAAATCCTAACTCGGTTTGCGAGTGTTTTCTCACAAAATGAGCAGTATTCAGGCCAAATCGGTGGGGGGGGCGCCGGAACCGAATGGCACCGATCGGCGGCGTTCAGAAACAGCCGGAAAGGCAGAGGACAGTTCGGCTGACCTCGGCAAACCTCGGAAAGGCTCGTGAAGGAAGTCTTTCTGAGGTTTGCCTAGGTCAGCCAAACTTTCTTCTGGCCTTTCCAGCCATTTCCGTGGCTCTCCGGCGCCCCCGCCTCTGGCCACATGTGGTATTGCATGCCATTGAAGTCAATGCAGAACAAATTATTTTAGTTTCCATTGACTTCAATGGGGAAACTTGCTTTGATATGCGAGTACTTTGGATTATGAGCATTCTCCTGGAACAAATTATGCTTGTAATCCAAGGTTCCACTGTATTAGAAAAAGTACACCAGGAACAGCCTGCAGTCTAGCTACACTGGATATATATATATATATACAAGACTGTATATATATATATATATATATATATATTAAATGCACTGCAGCTCACTGAATCACCTGCCTGCCTGACAGTATGTTAGAAAAAGTACACCAGGAACGGCCTGTAGTCAGATCAAGCTAAACTGGATACAATGTATATATGTATATATATATATACAGTCAGGTCCATAAATATTGATACATCGACACAATTATAATCTTTTTAGCTCTATACACCACCACAATGGATTTGAAATGAAACAAACAAGATGTGCTTTAACTGCAGACTTTAAGCTTTAATTTGAGGGTATTTACATCCAAATCAGGTGAACGGTGTAGTAATTACAACAGTTAGTATATGTGCCTCACATTTTTTAAGGGAGCAAAAGTAATGGGACAGATTAACAATCATCAATCAAACTTTCACTTTTTAATACTTGGTTGCAAATCCTTTGCAGTCAATTACAGCCTGAAGTCTGGAACGCATATACATCACCAGACGCTGGGTTTCATCCCTGGTGATGCTCTGCCAGGCCTCTACTGCAAGTAGAGGCCTGGCAGTTCCTTCAGTTCCTGCTTGTTCTTGGGGCATTTTCCCTTCAGTTTTTTCTTCAGCAAGTGAACTGCATGCTCAATCGGATTCAGGTCAGGTGATTGACTTGGCCATTGCATAAAATTCCACTTCATTCCCTTAAAAAACTCTTTGGTTGCTTTCGCAGTATGCTTCCGGTCATTGTCCATCTGCACTGTGAAGCGCCGTCCAATGAGTTCTGAAGCATTTGGCTGAATATGAGCAGATAATATTGCCCGAAACACTTCAGAATTCATCCTGCTGCTTTTGTCAGCAGTCACATCATCAATAAATACAAGAGAACTAGTTCCATTGGCAGCCATACATGCCTATGCCATGACACTACCACCACCATGCTTCACTGATGAGGTGGTATGCTTTGGATCATAAGCAGTTCCTTTCCTTCTCCATACTCTTCTCTTCCCATCACTCTGGTACAAGTTGATCTCGGTCTCATCTGTCCATAGGATGTTGTTCCAGAACTGTGAAGGCTTTTTTAGATGTTTTTTGGGCAAACTCTTATCTGGCCTTCCTGTTTTTGAGGCACACCAATGGTTTACATCTTGTGGTGAACCCTATGTATTCACTCTGGTGAAGTCTTCTCTTGATTGTTGACTTTAACACACATACACCTACCTCCTGGAGAGTGTTCTTGATCTGGCCAACTGTTGTGAAGGGTTTTTTCTTCACCAGGGAAAGAATTCTTCGGTCATCCACCACAGTTGTTTTCCGTGGTCTTCCGGGTCTTTTGGTGTTGCTGAGCTCACCGGGGCGTTCTTTCTTTTTAAGGATGTTCCAAACAGTTGATTTGGCCACACCTAATGTTTTTGCTATGTCTCTGATGGGTTTGTTTTGTTTTTTCAGCCTTATTATGGCTTGCTTTACTGATAGTGACAGCTCTTTGGATCTCATATTGAGAGTTGACAGCAACAGATTCCAAATGCAAATAGCACACTTGAAATGAACTCTGGACCTTTTATCTGCTCCTTATAAATGGGATAATGAGGGAATAACACACACCTGGCCATGGAACAGCTGAGCAGCCAATTGTCCCATTACTTTTGGTCCCTTAAAAAGTGGGAGGCACATATACAAACTGTTGTAATTCCTACACTGTTCATCTGATTTGGATGTAAATACCCTCAAATTAAAGCTGAAAGTCTGCAGTTAAAGCACATTTTGTTTGTTTCATTTCAAATCCATTGTGGTGGTCTATAGAGCCAAAAAGATTAGAAATGTGTCAATGTCCCAGTATTTATGGACCTGACTGTATGTATATATATATATATATATATATATATATATATACAAGCCTGGATGTATATATATATACTAAATACACTGCAGCTCACTGGATAATCTGCCTGCCTGCTCAACCTAAATGACACTCTCTCTCGGTCAACGCCAGCAACACACTACACAAGGCCGACGTGCAGGAGGCCTTATGTAGTTTGGGGCGTGGACTTAACCCCCTGAGCCATAATTGGCCAAAGGCACCCTGCCTTTGGCCAATTATGGCTCTCTTTGCTGATGGCGCTGTGATTGGCCAAAGCATATGGGTCATAGTGCATGCTTGGCCAATCATCAGACAGCAATGCGCTGCGATGTCGCAGTGCATTATGGGGCGTGATGCGCCGCTCGAATTTGGCGCGAACACCCCATAATGTTTGAAACTCGATGAACGATCGAACAGCCAATGTTCGAGTCAAACTCATATTCGATCCGAACATAAAGCTCATCCCTAGTGAAGACATCCAAATCAGTTTAAAACAGTATTTCACTGACAATTCCATGAAAGATGTATCTGTGACTGTGTGGGCAGCCCATAAAGTGGTTGTCTGTGGGAAGATGATCCAGTTCTCTTCCCAGCTTCATCGGGCTTTATCCAAGCATTGGATGAAAAATTACAACAGTTGCTTAATCATCATAAATGCTCTCCCGATGGTTCTCTGTTTCAGAGAATTGCTCAGATTTGGGTGGAATTAAATCTTGCATTGACGATGAAAGCAGAAAAGAGTATTTGTTGGGCTTCCACCAAGTTTTATATGCACAAAGACAGAATTGGATCTCTACTTGCACATAAACTTAACCCTCGCATGCGGACTTATGCAGTTCCCAGGGTATTTTGCGCGGACATCATGTATTCTCAGAATCTCCGTAAAGTGTTAGAGACTTTAAGAAAATGTTATACATCTCTGTATAAGTCACCAGCTGGTGGAGGACCCCTAATTGTTTGCCCAGTATATGGAAGGTATTTCCTTTCCTAGAATATCTATCACACATAGGAAGAATATGGAGACCCCTTTCACCACGCGGGAGGTCTTAGACGCCAGCAAATGGACGAAAACTTGTTCGGCTCCCGGGCTAGATGGTTTTCCGGCATTATACTATCGTAAATTCCAGGACCACTTGGTCCCTCACTTGGTCCAATATTTTAATGCTCTTTGGAACGGAGCCCCCCTTGATCCCACTTCTTATTTGGCATACATTTCAGTGATACTAAAGCCCAATAGGGACCCCCGGGGAGGTTAGCAACTACCGGCCCATTTCTCTAATTGATAATGACATTAAATTGTTGACGAAAGTGTTGGCCAATAGATTATCCTCCTTTATGAATTCTTATGTACACAGAGATCAGGTGGGTTTCATTCCAGAGCGCCAGGGGCAGGACCAGATTAGTAGAGTGGTGGATGTTATTTCCCTCTTACGGTCAGGTTGGGCAGGGGGTCCCCCTTAAGAGGACCTTCTCCTGTCAATAGATTTGCAGAAGGCCTTTGATTCACTGACTTTGATTTACATGTTTAAGGTCTTAGAGTCCTGGGGCTTCTGACCTTCTTTCATACGCATCATGGGAACTTTGTACACTCCTCCACAAGCTAGGGTTAAATTGATGGGTTACCACTCTGACCCTATTATCATTAAACCGGGCAACCGACAAGGGTGTCCATTATCACCATTGCTTTTTGGTATAGTGATCCAGACTGTTGCCATAGCTATACGTGCTGACCCTAATATTAAGGGGGTAATGTGTGGTTCCCAAGAACATAAGTGTGTGTTATTTGCAGACGATATGCTGCTTTTTGATACCTCCCTTCTTACTTAGGAGTATATCTTTCCCCTTCGTATTCGATGTTATACGCTGTAAATTATCCCTCTTGTTTTAGACGCCTAGAATAGCTTCTTTCTTGTTGGGTCCTGTTTGATCTTTAATGGCTGGGTAGAATTCATGCTGTCAAAATTACTCTCTTACCGAGAATGTTATATTTATTTTGTTCTTTACCAATATCGGTCCATAGATCAGACCTTTTAACTTTTCAATCAAGGTACTGCAATTCATTAAAGTCTACATATTAGCCCGTTTTAAATTGTTTACACCTAGAGCGAAGGGTAGCCTTGATGTACCAGATTTTTCTGCTACAACCTTACATGCTGGCCTGGGAGAGGGACTTGGATCGCAAAGAAGATTTAGAAACTTGGTCATCCAGACATCAGATATCCTATAACGGTATCGTGAATGTCTCATTGATAGAAACTAGTCTTAAAGTCTTAACTAGAGGGTACCTTGTCCCGACTCGCCTGGCCAGAATGTACCAGACATCTTCTTATGAATGCTTTAGGGGTTGTAAGTTACGGGGCTTAATGCTCCACATTTTGTGGGAATGCCCCAACATTCAAAGCTTTTGGAATAAAGTGTTTTCCATGTTACGTAAACTGACTGGGTTTTCTATTGCTCAACAACCCCACCTTGCGTTGCTTAATGATGGTCATGCCCATCTAAAAGGTTAATATTTTGTATTGTTGGCAGCAAAAATTAACATTGCAGGAGCATGGAAGACCCCCTCAGTGTCCTTTGGAGGGCTGAAACCAAAAATCAAGTGGATTATGATTCATGAGAAGGTTGCTAGTATTGTTAATGACCGACAGTCTGTGTTTGACAAAACCTGGGAACCATGAGCAGGGATGAGCCGAACACCCCCCTGTTCGGTTCGCACCAGAACCTGCGAACAGACAAAATGTTCGTGTAAACTTTAGAACCCTATTAAATACAATGGACTCGAACTTTCAAAATCGAAAGTGTTAATTATAAAGGCTAATATGCAAGTTATTGTCCTAAAAAGTGTTTGGGGACCGGGGTCCTGCCCCAGGGGACATGTATCAATGCAAAAATAAGTTTTAAAAACGGCCGTTTTTTCGGGAGCAGTGATTTTAATAATGCTTAAAATGAAACAATAAAAGTGAAATATTCCTTTAAATTTCGTACCTGGGGGGTGTGTATGATATGTATGTGAAGTGGCGCATGTTTCCCATGCTTAGAACTGTTCCTGCAAAAAATGTCATTTTTGAAAGAAAAAAATGCATTTAAAACTGACTCGCGGCTATTAATGAATTGTCGGCTCCCGGCAATACATACAAAAGTCATTGATAAAAAAAAAAAAAAAGCGTGGGGGTTCCCCAGAATTCAATTACCAGGCCCTTCAGGTCTGGAATGGATATTAAGGGGAACCCCGCCGCAAATTTTAAAAAAAATTGACGTGGGGTTCCCCCAAATATCCATTCCAGGCCCTTCAGATCTGGCATGGATTTTAAGGGGAACTCCACCCCAAATTTAAAAAAAAAATGGCGTGGAGTCCCCCTAAAAATCCATACCAGACCCCTTATCCGAGCACGCAACCTGGCCGGCCGCAGGGGAAAAGGGGGGGACGAGAGAGAGGCCCCCCTCCCTCCTGAACCGTACCAGGCCACATGCCCTCAACATGGGGAGGATGTCCCCATGTTGATGGGGACAAGGGCCTCATCCCCACAACCCTTGCCTGGTGGTTGTGGGGGTCTGCGGGCGGGGGGCTTATCGGAATCTGGAAGACCCCTTTAACAAAGGGGACCCCCAGATCCCGGCCCCCCCCATGTGAATTGGTAAGGGGTACATTGTACCCCTACAATTTCACGAAGAAAGCGTAAAAAAATGTTTAAAAAAACACACAAACACCTTGAAAAAGTCCTTTATTAAAGAAAAAAAAAAAAAAAAACATTCCAGCGGTGCAATCCAGTGTCCCGCGGCGATCCCGATGTCCTCCCCATGTTGAGGGCATGTGGCTTGGTACGGTTCAGGAGGGAGGGGAGGCCACTCTCTCGTCCCCCCCTTTTCCCCTGCGGCCGGCCAGGTTGCGTGCTCGGATAAGGGGTCTGGTATGGATTTTTAGGGGGACTCCACGCCATTTTTTTTAAAAATTTGGGGTGGAGTTCCCCTTAAAATCCATGCCAGATCTGAAGGGCCTGGAATGGATATTTGGGGGAACCCCACGTCAATTTTTTTTTAAATTTGCGGCGGGGTTCCCCTTAATATCCATTCCAGACCTGAAGGGCCTGGTAATTGAATTCTGGGGAACCCCCACGCTTTTTTTTTTTTTTTTTATCAATGACTTTTGTATGTATTGCCGGGAGCCGACAATTCATTAATAGCCGCGAGTCAGTTTTAAATGCATTTTTTTCTTTCATAAATGACATTTTTTGCAGGGACAGTTCTAAGCACGGGAAACATGCGCCACTTTACATGCATATCATACACACCCCCCAGGTACGAAATTTAAAGGAATATTTCACTTTTATTGTTTCATTTTAAGCATTATTAAAATCACTGCTCCCGAAAAAACGGCCGTTTTTAAAACTTCTTTTTGCATTGATACATGTCCCCTGGGACAGGACCCCGGTCCCCAAACACTTTTTAGGACAATAACTTGCATATAAGCCTTTATAATTAGCAGTTTAGATTTTTCGAATTTGCCGCGAACACCCCAATTTGTTCGCTGTTCGGCGAACGGGCGAACAGGCAATGTTCGAGTCGAACATGAGTTCGACTCGAACTCGAAGCTCATCCCTAACCATGAGCATCCCATATCCATGTGCCCCTGTCACCGCCCTTGGGTTCTCCTCGGCCACGGGGCTCCTCATCATTTCTTTCTTCTCCAGTAACCTAGTCTACCTTTCTTGTTCCTTAGGTGTTATCTCCTTCTTCTTTTCCTTCTTTTATTTTATTTGCTCATACCCCCTTCTCTTTCTTTTTCACCCTTCCCTTTCTTTTTAATAAGTCTTATAATGTTGTGGTTATGGTGCTACTTTAGCCATTATGTACATACAGGGCCGCTGTTAGAAATTATGGGGCCCCCTTCGACCACCTGATGGGGTCTACCTGATGGGACCCCCTTCGACCACGCCCTTGACCCTGGCTAAAAACAAAAGGCAGTTTTGTTGCCGTTTACACATGCGTGCGGGGCTAACATGTGCGTTCGCAATTGCGCATAAGCATTTTGTTAATAAAATTACATTGTATCTTTCATATTTTTTTTTTGCTTTCACGAGGAATGAATAACATCCCTCGGGATAGCAGGGCCATGACAGGTCCTCTTTTACTTTGTGCAGAATCACTGGGGCTAAAAAATTATATCCGATCATTGCTGCAGTGAAGAACTGTATATATCTATACAGTTAAAATTAAATACGTGAAAAAAGTATCAAAAACACTAATAAAACAATGCAAATAAACCAATCAAGTTCATAAGTGCCCGTGAATAGTGATGAGCCGAACACCCCCGGGTTCGGTTCGCACCAGAACTCGCGAACGGACCGAAAGTTTGCACGAACATTAGAACCCTATTAAATACAATGGATGCGAACGTTCGGATTCTAAAGTGCTAATTATAACGACTATTATCCATGTTATTGTCCGAAACAGAGTTTGGGAACCCGGGTTCTGCACCAGGGGACATGTATCAATGCAAAAAGAAGTTTTAAAAACGGTCGTTTTTCGGGAGCAGTCATTTTAATGATGCATAAAGTGAAAAAAAAAAGTCAAATATTCCTTTAAATATCGTACCTGGGGGGTGTCTAAAGTATGCCTGTGAAGTGCCACGTGTTTCCCGTGTTTAGAACTGTCCCTGCACAAAATGACACTTCTAAAGGAAAAAAAAGCCATTTAAAACTGCTTGCGGCTTTAATGTAATGTCTGGTCCCGGTAATATGGATGAAAATCTTTAAGAAAAATGGCATAGCTACCCCATGACCCCAGGTACTAAGAACCCCAAGGCCAATGTCCTGTCTCTGCAATTCTCTTGCGAGAATCTTCAAGCTCCTCCGGATCATATTGTTCCTCCGGAACAAATTATTGCTCAACTGGATACTGTCTTACAAAGGGATTTGTTGGCTGCTCAATCTCGGGCACCTTCTAATCTTTCGGTTCCGCCCAATACGCTGTATGTTCCTCAAGTGTTGCGTAAAGAAGTTTTGCAATGGGCCCATGGTCAGAGGATATCCGGACATCCTGGTGCCAAACAGACTTTCTTACGCTTGAAGTCCCTGGTATGGTGGCCAACCCTTAAGAAGGATGTAATAGACTTTGTTAAAGCTTGTACTGTTTGTGAGTAGTGATGAGCCGAACACCCCCGGGTTCGGTTCGCACCAGAACCCGCAAACCGACCGAAAGTTCGTACGAACATTAGAACCCTATTAAATACAATGGATGCGAACGTTCGAATTCTAAAGTGCTAATTATAACGACTATTATGCATGTTATTGTCCTAAAAAGGGTTTGGGAACCCGGGTTCTGCACCAGGGGACATGTATCAATGCAAAAAGAAGTTTTAAAAACGGTCGTTTTTCGGGAGCAGTCATTTTAATGATGCATAAAGTGAAAAAAAAAGTCAAATATTCCTTTAAATATTGTACCTGGGGGGTGTCTAAAGTATGCCTGTGAAGTGCCACGTGTTTCCCGTGTTTAGAACTGTCCCTGCACAAAATAACATTTCTAAAGGAAAAAAAGCCATTTAAAACTGCTTGCGGCTTTAATGCAATGTCTGTTCCCGGTAATATGGATGAAAATCTTTATGAAAAATGGCATAGCTACCCCATCAACCCCCCCCCCCTACCCCAGCCCATTACCAGCCCCTTTGGGTCTTGTATGGATATTAAGGGGAACCCCGCACACAAAATAAAAAAGGCCCTATATACTCTGAACAGCCGTATACAGGCGGTGCATACAAGACAGGGACTGTAGGTTTGTTCTTATGTAGAATCTGTTTGTAATTTTGAACAGCTGCATTGTTTAAGTGTAGCTCCATGCCAAATTCCTTTTTTTTAGCTTTTTGGAAAACATAGGGAACGGTTATCACCCCTGTCACATTTTTTTTGCTGTCTGTGCCCCTGTTCAGAACATTTCACCTCACTTTGCGTCCCAATGACAACTGTTTTTGAAATGTGGTGTTTTTATTGAAACAAGGATTGGTGATAAAGCATCAGTAGAGAGGAGACACCTTTCTCCCATATTAATTCTTACAGGAGAGAATTTTCCTTCCAAGGGGTAGATTTCCTCTCACTTCCTGTTGTCTTCTTCCGTTTGCAAGTAGTAGTAGTTTGTAAGTTGGATGTTTGAAAGTAGGGACCTGCCGTATATACTCTGCAGAAATTGGCCCCTTAGGTGTTGGTGTTGGCACAACACTGAAAGCACTCACAGTTATTCTTGGTGGGTGCTGGAACGCCCTGCTGTCAACTATTATATCAGGAATTGTAATAACATATAATTGTTGATCAGTGGTAGTAAAAATTGGGCCTTTGATGGTGGTGCTGGTGCCAAAACACTGTAAGGCCTGACAGTTACTCTTGGTGGGCGCAGCAATGGGCCCTGCTGTGAATTATTCGAACAATAATTATAATTGCATGCCCCTGTTGAACAGGGGCTGAAAAATTGGGCCTTTGGTGGTGGTGGTGGTGGTGATGGTGGTGCTGGTGCCACAACACTGTAAGGCCTGACAGTTACTCTTGGTGGGCGCAGCAATGGGCCCTGCTGTGAATTATTAGATCAATAATTATAATTGCATGCCCCTGTTGAACAGGGGCTGAAAAATTGGGCCTTAGGCACTGGTGGCACAACACTGCAACCCCTCACAGATACTGTACTTGGAGCACAGCAATGAGGCCTGTTGCAAAGTATTGCATCAAAAATTTTAATTACACGCCCCTGTTAAACAGGGGCTGAAAAATTGGGCCTTAGCCACTGGTGGCGTCACCCATAAACCAAAATGATCTTCCAAGCTATCATCATTAATCGTATCATTGAGGAGGAGGAGGAGGATAGCCAGTCAACATAACAGCACAGGCACTCAGCATCAGCATCAGTCTTGAAGGGATGTGACATTTTAAAATCAATTAGTCTGTTATATCAGCATCTGGTGTGTGGTAGCTGGTGGTGATCCAAGACTGGTTCATCTTGATGAAAGTCAGTCGATCAACCGAGTCGGTGGACAGGCGCACCCTGTGATCCGTGACAAATCCTCCAGCAGCACTGAATGTGCGTTCTGAAAGAACGCTGGATGCAGGACAGGCCAGTAGCTCAATTGCATACTGTGCAAGCTCTGGCCAGTGATCCATCCTCAAGACCCAGTAATCCAGAGGATTTTCGGTGGGGAAGGTGTCCAAGTCTGACCTTGCCCCTAGGTATTCCTGGACCATGTATATCAGACGCTGGCGATGGTTGCTGGAACCGATCATACTTTGGGGCTGCGGACTAAAGAATTGTCTGAACGCATTGGTCAGACGGCCACCTTCCCCACCGCTCCTTCTTTGACTGCCCGAAGCCTCAGCAACTCGTTGTCCAAGACCAGGAGTTTGTAACCTCCCAGTCTCTGGGAACGCGTTGCACAGACCTTTCTGCAAGGCCTCCCGGAGTTGTCTCATCCTCTGCTCCCTCTGCGACGGTACGATAAGGTCCGCAACCTTACCCTTGTACCGTGGATCAAGGAGAGTGGCCAGCCAGTAATGGTCCCTCTCCTTGATCCGAAGAATACGAGGATCCTTCCGCAGACTTTGCAGGATCAGGGAGGCCATGCAGCGTAGGTTAGCTGAGGCATTCAGTCCGTAGTCCTCTGGGTCACTAAGGACGACATGATCCGCAGCCACCTCCTCCCAGCCACGTACAAGTCCACTGGTTTCTTGGGACTGTAAATCATCCCTAAAAGACTGCTGCTGATGATGCTGAGTGCCAGTCTCCACCTCCATGCTGACACAATCCTCCTCCTCCTCCTCCTACTCTTCCTGTGCGATGGGTGGGACAGAAGGAACACTGTCTGGGTAAAGGGGGCCTTGAGAGGCAAGGAAGTCCTCCTCTTCCTGCCTCTGTTCTGCCTCAAGTGCCCTGTCCATTATTCCACGCAGCGTGTGCTCCAACAGGTGGACAAGAGGTACAGTGTCACTGATGCATGCACTGTCACTGCTCACCATTCTCGTGGCCTCCTCAAATGGTGCCAGGACAGTGCATGCATCCCTGATCATGCCCCACTGGCGTGGTGAAAAAAACCCGAGCTCCCCTGACCCTGTCCTGGTGCCATAGTCGCACAGGTACTCATTGATGGCCCTCTGCTGCGTGTGCAGCCGCTGCAGCATGGCCAACGTTGAGTTCCACCTGGTGGGCATGTCACATATAAGGCGGTTCTTGGGCAGGTTCAACTCCTTTTGCAGCTCAGCCAGGCGAGCACTGGCATTATAAGATCTGCGGAAATGCACACAGACTTTCCTGGCCTGCCTCAGGACATCCTGTAAGCCTGGGTACCTGCCCAAGAACCGCTGCACCACCAGGTTAAGGACGTGAGCCATACAGGGCACATGGGTCAGTTGTCCCTGTCGGAGGGCGGAGAGGAGGTTGGTGCTATTGTCGCAAACCACCATTCCTGGCTTAAGCTGGCGTGGCGTCAACCACCTCTCGGCCTGCCCCTGCAGAGCAGACAGGACCTCTGCCCCAGTGTGGCTCCTGTCCCCCAAACACACCAGCACAAGCACGGCATGGCATCTTTTTGCCTGCGTACTTGCGTAGCCCCTTGAACGCCTACGGAGCACCGCTGGTTCCGAGGACAAACCACAGGAAGAGGCCATGGAGGAAGAAGAAGAGGAGGGGGTGGAGGAGAGAGGTGTGTCACAACCAGTAGTAGCATTTTGGAGGCGTGGCGGTGGAACAACCTCCAACACTACTGCACCTTGTCCTGCATCCTTCCCAGCTGCCAAAAGAGTGACCCAATGGGCCGTGAAAGAAAGGTAACGTCCCTGTCCATGCCTGCTGGACCATGAGTCAGCGGTAATATGCACCTTACCGCTGACCGCCCTGTCCAGGGAGGCCAAGACATTGCCTTCCACATGCCTGTAGAGAGCCGGAATCGCCTTCCGTGCAAAAAAGTGGCGTTTGGGAACCTGCCACTGAGGAACCGCACATTGCACAAACTCACGGAAGGGGGCCGAGTCTACCAACTGAAAAGGCAGCAGTTGAAGCGCTAGCAATTTAGCCAAGCTAGCATTCAACCGCTGGGCATGTGGATGGCTGGGAGTGAACTTCTTTCGACGGTCCAGCAGCTGGGGCAGGGAAATTTGCCTGCTAGAATCGGACGTTGGTGTACTGCTAGCAGAGTGCCCGCAAGTACTTGCCTGTGACACACCTAATTCTACACCTTCATTCCTCTCAGAGCAGGTTTCAAAGAGGAGTGAAGGTATAGTGGGGTTGGAGATCCCAGCTGATGCGGTGCAAGAAGAGGTCAGCTTTGTTCTTTGGTGTGGGTCTTTAAGGTAGGCTTGCCAACGAGCTGCATGGCAGGTCAACATATGTCTGATCAAGCATGTGGTGCCCAAGCGGCTGATGTTTTGGCCACGCGATATACGCTTGAGACATATGTTGCAAACAGCAGCTGTGCGATCTGACGCACTCGCCTCAAAAAAGGCCCACACCAAAGAACTTTTTGAATGACGGGCAGAGGCAGCGCCCTGCACAGGCGGAGCTCTGCGGTGTGATTCCGTCGGTGTGCTGCCCATACGCTGGCCACTCAAGGGCATCCTGCCTCGTTGGAGATGTGCCTCCTCCTCATCCTCCTCCTCCTCCTCTCTCCTATTAGGCACCCACGTGGAGTCAGTGACCTCATCATCCCCTCCCTCCTCATCACTGGAGCCAATCTGGCAGTATGCTGCAGCTGCTGGAGCATGACTGCCAGATTGGTGTCCTTCTTGAGCATCCCCTCTCTCTGCTCTCACGCTGCTGCCTTCCTGTAGCTGGGTATCATCATCAGATCCTTCGAAACGCTGGGCATCCTCCTGGAGCATGTACCCAACACTGTGCTCAAACAGTTCGGGGGACTCCTCAGGAGGAGGACATGGTGGGTCTAGGGAAGGATTGACTAATGAAGATAATGATACCAGAGAAGAGGACGCTTTGGCAGCTGCTTTGCCAGTACCCTGAGCCTGGGTGAGAGAGGATGAGGAGGATGAGGTGGGCTTGGTCATCCACTCTACCAAGTCTTCGGCATGATGTGGCTCAACATGTCCAGCTGCCGAAAAGAAGGACAAGCGTGTCCCATGGCCATGTGCTGATGACAATGCACCGCGTCCACGACCAGCACTGTTGCCCCCAGACACAGAGCCTGCTTGCCCTCTTTTTTTGCCTCCTGACTGTCTGCCTCTCCTTGTTTGTCTTCCAGACATTGTAATGGATGGCCTGCAGGGAGATGGGAAAAATAGCAATAAGGGCTACCTTCAGGTGTATACTGTGCAGGAGGCTTAGCAACAATGACACTGACACTGTCCCCTGCCTATCCTTCTCTGTCCCTAAACTCAAGGATTTGAAATATGGAACAGCAAAATTGGTTTAGAACAGAATAGCACACTGTCAGTTTCACTCACTGTACCTCTCTGTCCCTAAACTCAAGGATTGAAAATATGGTTCAGCAAAATTGTTTTAGAACAGAATAGGACACTTTCCCTCACTGTCCTACTCTGTCCCTCCCTACAAACAAGATTTAGCACAGAATAGCACACTGATAATTGCCACGAGTGTCCTTCTCTGTCACTAAACTCAAGGATTGAAAATATGGAACAGCAAAATTGGTTTAGAACAGAATAGCACACTGACACTTTCCCTCACTGTCCTACTCTGTCCCTCCCTACAAAGAAGATTTAGCACAGAATAGCACACTGATAATTGCCACGAGTGTCCTTCTCTGTCCCTAAACTCAAGGATTGAAAATATGGAATAGCAAAATTGGTTTAGAACAGAATAGCACACTGACACTTTCCCTCACTGTCCTACTCTGTCCCTCCCTACAAACAAGATTTAGCACAGAATAGCACACTGATAATTGCCACGAATGTCCTTCTCTGTCCCTAAACTCAAGGATTGAAAATGTGGAACAGCAAAATTGGTTTAGAACAGAATAGCACACTGACACTTTCCCTCACTGTCCTACTCTGTCCCTCCCTACAAACAAGATTTAGCACAGAATAGCACACTGATAATTGCCACGAGTGTCCTTCTCTGTCCCTAAACTCAAGGATTGAAAATGTGGAACAGCAAAATTGGTTTAGAACAGAATAGCACACTGACACTTTCCCTCACTGTCCTACTCTGTCCCTCCCTACAAAGAAGATTTAGCACAGAATAGCACACTGATAATTGCCACGAGTGTCCTTCTCTGTCCCTAAACTCAAGGATTGAAAATATGGAACAGCAAAATTGGTTTAGAACAGAATAGCACACTGACACTTTCCCTCACTGGCCTACTCTGTCCCTCCCTACAAACAAGATTTAGCACAGAATAGCACACTGATAATTGCCACGAGTGTCCTTCTCTGTCCCTAAACTCAAGGATTGAAAATATGGAACAGCAAAATTGGTTTAGAACAGAATAGCACACTGACACTTTCCCTCACTGTCCTACTCTGTCCCTCCCTACAAAGAAGATTTAGCACAGAATAGCACACTGATAATTGCCACGAGTGTCCTTCTCTGTCCCTAAACTCAAGGATTGAAAATGTGGAACGGCAAAATTGGTTTAGAACAGAATAGCACACTGACACTTTCCCTCACTGTCCTACTCTGTCCCTCCCTACAAAGAAGATTTAGCACAGAATAGCACACTGATAATTGCCACAAGTGTCCTTCTCTGTCCCTAAACTCAAGGATTGAAAATATGGAACAGCAAAATTGGTTTAGAACAGAATAGCACACTGACACTTTCCCTCACTGTCCTACTCTGTCCCTCCCTACAAAGAAGATTTAGCACAGAATAGCACACTGATAATTGCCATGAGTGTCCTTCTCTGTCCCTAAACTCAAGGATTGAAAATATGGAACAGCAAAATTGGTTTAGAACAGAATAGCACACTGACACTTTCCCTCACTGGCCTACTCTGTCCCTCCCTACAAAGAAGATTTAGCACAGAATAGCACACTGATAATTGCCACGAGTGTGCTTCTCTGTCCCTAAACTCAAGGATTGAAAATATGGAACAGCAAAATTGGTTTAGAACGGAATAGCACACTGACACTTTCCCTCACTGTCCTACTCTGTCCCTCCCTACAAAGAAGATTTAGCACAGAATAGCACACTGATAATTGCCACGAGTGTCCTTCTCTGTCCCTAAACTCAAGGATTGAAAATATGGAACAGCAAAATTGGTTTAGAACAGAATAGCACACTGACACTTTCCCTCACTGTCCTACTCTGTCCCTCCCTACAAACAAGATTTAGCACAAAATAGCACACTGACACTTTCCCTCACTGTACCTCTCTGTCCCTAAACTCAAGGATTGAAAATATGGTTCAGCAAGATTGGTTTAGATTTAGAACAGAATAGCACACTGACACTTTCCCTCACTGTACCTCTCTGTCCCTACAAACAAGGATTAGCACAGAATAGCACACTGTCACTGACACTCTCCCTACCTATCCTTATTTGTCCCTAAACACAAGGAATCCAGGATTAGTAAAGGAAAAATAATGACACTGTCCCTGCCTATGCTTCTCTTTCCCTGCTCCGGAACACACTACACAAGGCCGCCACGCTGGCGGCCTTTTATAGTGTGGGGCGTGTACTAAACCCCCTCAGCAATAATTGGCCACAGGCATCCTGCCTGTGGCCAATCATTGCTCTCCTCGCTGCCGGCGCTGTGATTGGCCAAGCATGTGGGGTCACAGTGCATGCTTGGCCAATCACAGCGCCTGGATGACACTGCGATGGCGTAGTGCATTGTGGGCCGTTCGCGTCACTCGAATTTGGCGCGAACGGCCCAAATCGTTCGATCTTCGTCGAACGATCGAACAGCCGATGTTCGAGTCGAACGTATGTTCGACTCGAACACGAAGCTCATCCCTACCCGTGAAGAAAGAAGATTATCAAATAAATGTGTAGAGGATTTCCTCTATATTGATGATAAGAGTTCCACAGAGAAGATATCCGATGAAGCTGGTAAGTGCTATTCCAACAATAAGTGAAGATCCCGCCACCAAAGTGAGAAATGAAGGTTTACCAACCAGCCTGCGACCGCCCTTCTCAGGGGGGTCAAAACAAGCTTAGTAGAGCGATGTTCACTCCATGGAAGGCAGAGAAATTCCAGTGAAGACACTTCATCCACAATAGGCGAGTCTCCAGAGACGTGTCTGCACAGCTGATCCAAATCGGAGATGAAAAACACTCTTGATTGATCAGAGTGAATAATCCTCAGCAGTTAAAACGATGTCCAAAGAGAAGAAAGAAAAACTTTCCATAGTGTAGCATTCATCAGGGAAGTTTTATTAGAAATGAACAGGAGAGAAAACAGCTCTCACATAGGTATAAAAATAATGATAAAACGAGAAAATCCTTGCAAGGAAATAAAAAAGCTCAGAGTTTCTGTCAAAGGCTGATTCGCGCGTGCGCAATGCATGCACATGCATTGCGCACGCGCGAATCAGCCTTTGACAGAAACTCGGAGCTTTTTTATTTCCTTGCAAGGATTTTCTCGTTTTATCATTATTTTTATACCTATGTGAGAGCTGTTTTCTCTCCTGTTCATTTCTAATAAAACTTCCCTGATGAATGCTACACTATGGAAAGTTTTTCTTTCTTCTCTTTGGACATCGTTTTAACTGCTGAGGATTATTCACTCTGATCAATCAAGAGTGTTTTTCATCTCCGATTTGGATCAGCTGTGCAGACACGTCTCTGGAGACTCGCCTATTGTGGATGAAGTGTCTTCACTGGAATTTCTCTGCCTTCCATGGAGTGAACATCGCTCTACTAAGCTTGTTTTGACCCCCCTGAGAAGGGCGGTCGCAGGCTGTTTGGTAAGCCTTCATTTCTCACTTTGGTGGCGGGATCTTCACTTATTGTTGGAATAGCACTTACCAGCTTCATCGGATATCTTCTCTGTGGAACTCTTATCATCAATATAGAGGAAATCCTCTACACATTTATTTGATAATCTTCTTTCTTCACGGGCACTTATGAACTTGATTGGTTTATTTGCATTGTTTTATTAGTGTTTTTGATACTTTTTTCACGTATTTAATTTTAACTGTATAGATATATACAGTTCTTTCCAGCGCTACACTATTTTTGTATACTCACTTTGTTTGTACCTTATATCAAAGGTTTTTTTGGTGTTTAGCAGCAGGTTTCCTTAAGGGACATATTCATTTATTTATTTTTTTAAATCACTTTGCACCTAGCGCGAATTTTTACTTTTTATAACCATTGCTGCAGTGAAGACAGAGATATCACCCTTCCAATCCAGCGACGTGATGGTGCCTCGCTGGACAGAAAGTGTTTTTTTCTTTGGCGGGGGGGGGGGGGAGGGTAAAATGCAGCTCCACTGCAGTAGCAGCTCATAAGCATTACAATCATCATCACAGGCAGCACAGTAAGCAGGGGCTCTATCATGGCTGTATGTGACATGGCTGTTTGCTGACTTTTTTAACTTATGGCTGTACTGTATGTAACAGACTGTAACACAGCACAGCCATAAGAAAGTCAGCAGCCATGAGTCACAGAGCCATGATACAGCCGCTATTTACTGTGCTGCCTGTGAAGACTATTGTAATGTTAATGATAACCTGCTGTGTTGTGACTTCTATTCTAAGGACACAGTGAGGATTCTATGCTTTATTCTTTCTTCACTCACTGTGTCCATTGCAGCCACGCTCTCCTTCCTGTTCCCTGTCAGCGTCCTCGCATCTCAGCACCAGAGAACGGCCGGCACCGGGAGGAGAATCATAGTATCACTCCGCCGGCCAGGACTAATTGAGTAGCGGTCGGGCTGGATATACATCCGCTCCTGAAAATGAAGAAATAGTCCCTCCTCTGTGCGCACCTGGGCCCCTCTGTTGACTGATGGGGCCCAGGAAAATGGTATAACCCCGCTCCATAAAACAAGTAGGAGTGGGGGAGAAGTTTACCTAGCTCGATTTTTTTTATTTTTTATTTAATACAGCATTGAGCTGTAATGCTGGCTGGGCCCCTCTATGCAGCTGATAGGGTCGGGCCCCGTACAACAGGGCTGGTTGTACTGCCCCTATCAGCGGCCCTGTGTACATATTGACATGATAGCAACACAGATGTTTTTGAGTACAATGGTGTTCCTTAGATATTGATCTACACCCCTCTGCTCTATTTTATGTTCTCTTTATTGTTTATGCAATCTCAATGCCATAACGTATATATGTTGTACTTATTTACGTATTCTGGTCCTGGAGATTTGGTGGTGCTACACTTCACCACGAATTTGACTCCGATAAGTATAAATATATATTCAAAAAGGAAAGTAGAGGGCGGGACTTTGTATGAGGCACACGGACACAAAGAGATAACTTTGATGGAGGACAGCTTTAATTGGTTCAAATCGCAATACAATTTCATATTTAAATTTTATGCATTTTGCTATATATCAACACTTTTTTATATTTCATCCGAACCAAATATTGCACAATAGTAAATAGTTAATAAATTTCCATCAAGGATATTTCATATATTTGCAGAAACACAGTACATATCTTCCAGACATTGCAGTCACTACCTATGCAACTTGGTAATCCACTAAACATTTTTTTTTTTTTTTTAAAAAGGAGACATAAGCAGGGGGGATTTGGTATATATTGGAAGGAACGTCCATAAAGGTTGTTGGGTATATACACTTATCGGTAGATATTAGCTCTATGCATTTCGGGCCTTGCGGGCCGCTCATCAGGAGCAAAAACCGAAGTGATCATGAATGCATCTGCATGGGGGTGGTGCGTCCACGAGAGTCACGGACCAGCCAGAGGGCGTCACAACCGGGAGCTGGGAGGCATGGCAGGGCGACAACGACCCATACTGACAACGCCCCGTGAGGGTGGAAAAACAAGGTTCAAAGTGGTTGTGAGCTATGTAGGGTAACCCCAAATGTGGGGACCTCTGTTGCAAAGTGAAGAGAGCAAGTTATGCAGTGTGAGTGCTGTTCCAAACTGAGAAGTGATGTGTGTGATCCTGACACTTTGACCTTATTTTTCCACCCTCACGGGGCGTTGTCAGTATGGGTCGTTGTCGCCCTGCCATGCCTCCCCAGCTCCCGGTTGTGACGCCCTCTGGCTGGTCCGTGACTCTCGTGGACGCACCACCCCATGCAGACGCATTCATGATCACTTCGGTTTTTGCTCCTGATGAGCGGCCCGCAAGGCCCGAAATGCATAGAGCTAATATCTACCGATAAGTGTATATACCCATCAACCTTTATGGACGTTCCTTCCAATATATACCAAATCCCCCCCTGCCTATGTCTCCTTTAAAAAAAAAAAAAATGTTTTAGTGGATTACCAAGTTGCATAGGTAGCGACTGCAATGTCTGGAAGATATGTACTGTGTATCTGCAAATATATGAAATATCCTTGATGGAATATTTATTAACTATTTACTATTGTGCAATATTTGGTTCGGATGAAATATAAAAAAGTATTGATATATAGCAAAATGCATGAAATTTAAATATGAAATTGTATTGCGATTTGAACCAATTAAAAGCTGTCCTCCATCAAAGTTATCTCTTTGTGTCCGTGTGCCTCATACAAAGTCCCGCCTCTACTTTCCTTTTTGAATACTAAACCCGGGATGGAGGAGGGGATCCGAACGGCCCCTGAACCTCATTTAAAGTCCCAAAAAAAAAACCTTCTTTTTTTCCCCTTTTTTATAAATATATATATTTTTTTTCTTTCTACTGTCCCAGATGGCAGTTCTTAATCTGTTATTGGCTGATATGGTAATGTCAACTTTGTTCTCTTTATGAAACCTAAATAAAAATCTTTTGAACGTTAAAAGAAATATCTCCAAAAGAAAGAGTCCAATGTGTCAAAGTCCAAAAACCATAAGAAAACCTCCACTCCAGGAAAATACACTCTATTTTACAAAGATGACAACACTAAAGGCTTACCAGATGACCTGTGACTCTTAAGCCTAGTACACTCGATCAGAAAATAAAATAAAAAATAACGCTTTTAGAAGGGGTCGTACGATAATTTGATTCTTAATACACAGCTTTTGAGACCAGTACTTTTATTAACTTTATTACCTAACATTTTGCAAAGGTTTTCAAGAGGATGTGGTGCCTGAGATTCAACAGTCTTTTTAAAACATGCTTGGATAAGGGCAGATATACCGTGTGTGCATACCACAAGGTTCTGCCATAGCAGGGCCGATCCTAGGGTCACATGCGCCTGGGTGCAGAAATAGTTCTGGCGCCCCTATAAGGGCGTGGTCACCTTACTAACTCCTCCCCCTTTACAAATGTTTCTATGGCAAGGACTCAAACACAGAGATGCTCCCCTAAGGAGTCTTTGTTACCCTGGGATCCTCCCACGATCTCTTAACAATAAACAAAATACAGGAGAGAAGCAGAGTACTCTAATTGGACCTGCAGGGGTCTCTCTAATGGACACAGAGAGGGCCTCTGTTAGAGAGTTTGTTTAGAAAGAGCCCCCAGACATACTACAGGAGATTGTCAGAGACTGCAGACATACTACAGGAGATTGTCAGAGACTGCAGACATACTACAGGAGATTGTCAGAGACTGCAGACATACTACAGGAGATTGTCAGAGACTGCAGACATACTACAGGAGATTGTCAGAGACTGCAGACATACTACAGGAGATTGTCAGAGACTGCAGACATACTACAGGAGATTGTCAGAGACTGCAGACATGGTAAAAGAGATCAATGCAGCCTCACCAGTGCCCATCAAATGCAGCCTACTAGTGCCCACAAAAGGCAGCCTACCAGTGCCCACAAAAAGCAGCCTACCATTGCCCACCAAATGCAGACTCATCAGTGCCCATCAAAACGCAGCCTCACTGTGCCCATCAAAACGCAGCCTCACTGTGCCCATTAATTAGCATCACTGTGCCCATCATAAAGAAGCCTCACTGTGCCCATCATGAAGCAGCCACTGTGCCTATTAATCAGCATCACTGTGCCCCTCCGAAAGCGTCAGTGTGCCCATAAAAAATGCAGCCACTGTGCCCATTAATCAGTGTCACTGTGCCCATTGGAGGAGGAGGGGGAGAGAGGAGGACGAGGAGAAGAGGAGAGGGAGGGGGGGAGAAGAGAAGAGAGGGAGAGAAGAGAGGGAGAGAAGAGAAGAGAGGAAGAGAAGAGAGGGAGAGAAGAGAAGAGAAGAGAGGGAGAGAAGAGAAGAGAGGGAGAGAAGAGAGGGAGAGAAGAGAAGAGAGGAAGAGAAGAGAGGGAGAGAAGAGAAGAGAAGAGAGGGGAGAGAAGAGAAGAGAGGGAGAGAAGAGAAGAGAGGGAGAGAAGAGAAGAGAAGAGAAGAGAGGGAGAGAAGAGAAGAGAAGAGAAGAGAGGGAGAGGAAGAGGAAGAGAAGAGAGGGAGAGAAGAGGAAGAGAAGAGAGGGAGAGGAAGAGGAAGAGAGGGAGAGGAAGAGGAAGAGAAGAGAGTGAGAGGAGAGAGAGAGGAAGAGGAAAGGAGAGGAAGAGAAGGAGAGGAAGAGGAAGAGAAGAAGAGGAAGAGAAGAAGAGGAAGAGAGGGAGAGGAAGAGAGGGAGAGGAAGAGAGGGAGAGGAAGAGAGGGAGAGGAAGAGAGGGAGAGGAAGAGGGAGAGGAAGAGGAAGAGTAGAGATGGAGAGAAGAGTAGAGGGAGAGGAAGAGAAGAGAGGGAGAGGAAGAGAAGAGAGGGAGAGGAAGAGAAGAGAGGGAGAGGAAGAGAAGAGAGGGAGAGAAGAGAAGAAGAGGGAGAGAAGAGAAGAAGGGAGAGGAAGGAGAGGAAGAGGAAGAGAGAGGAAGAGGAAGAGAAGAGGAGGAAGAGAAGAGAGAGGAGAGGAAGGAGGGGGAGAGAGAAGAGGAGGAGGGGGAGAGAGGAGGAGGAGAGGGGAGAGAGGAGAGAAGAGAGGAGGAGGGGGAGAGAGAGGAGGGGGGGAGAGAGGAGGGAGGGGAGACGAG